>JAJQQW010000001.1:7142352-8389852 GCA_025583905.1 Ia io
TTCTAACTCTCTATCCCTCTCCCTTCCTCTCTGTAAAAAATCAATAAAATATATTTAAAAAAAATAAAAATAAATAAAAGTTGTTTCTTTGGGAAAAGTGTGACCAATACAGGTAGGGGAGATCCAAACCTCTTTTTCTCCAAGCCCTGCCGAGTGGGTGGCATGGCTCAGGTATGCTGCAGTGGTGCCATCAAAGGAAGTCTCGGATCAGCATTTGTTTCGATATTAATTAGTGATCTGGCAAAAAGAATGGAAATGCGAATAGGAGAACATACCTGCTGTCCCTTCCTCTGACATTAGGGAGGCCCCTTGGCAGAACCTGAAGAGCTAGTTCTCTTTGAAACAGACGTGGTGTCAGGTGTCTACCTGGACCAGACACAGAGAGCACAAGCCCAGATGGTATGGCAGGATTCACAGTGTGACTCCTGGTGGCCCTGGCCGGGCGCTCAGTTGGTTAGAATGTCATCATGCCCTGGCTGGTTTGGCTCAGTGGATAGAGCATCAGCCTGGGGACTGAAGGATCCCAGGTTTGATTCCTGGTCAAGGGCACAGGCCTAGGTTGCGGGCTCGAACCCCAGTTGGGGGCATGCAGGAGCAGCCAATCCCTGATTCTCTCTCATCATTAACCCTTTGCACTCGCTTGCTTTCTCGATTCCTTTATTCTAATGCTAACCGTGTCGAGTCACACTCGGCATCCGAGTGCAAAAGGTTAATGATTCTCTCTCTCTCTCTCTTCCTTCCTGTCTGAAATCAATCTACACTAATAAAAGAATAAGATGCAAATGGACAGTACCTTCGCGACACCCACCAGCCAATCAGGAGTGAGTATGCAAATTAACCCAACAAGGATGGTGGATTAATTTGCATATGCAGGCGCCGAGCGACTGGGGCAGTGTGGAATGCTTGCATCGTCACCATGGTGACGCTGCAGGCGTTCTGCTCCACCCCAGCTGCTCTGGGCCTCTGGGCAGCATGGGAATGTGGAAAGGCGGCAGCTCTGGGGCCAGAGCAAAAAGGCGGCTCTGGCCAGAGCGAAGGTGGTGCCGGCAGTCAGGGGAAGGAAGGCCCGTTCTTGCACGAATCTTCGTGTATCAGGCCTCTAATATATATATATTAAAAAAAATATAGAATGTCGTCCTGATATGCCAGGGTTGTGGGTTTGATTCCTGGTCAGGCACATACAAGAATCAACCAATGAATGTATAAATAAGTGGAACAACAAATTGTTGTTTCTCTTTCTCTCTCTCCCTCAAAACCATAATTAAAAATTAAAAGCATATCACTCTTGGGTATACAGCTGATGGTTTCGCCCAGTTCTATTTTCTCCTGCAATCGGACCTGTATAGTCTTCCTAGCTCCTCAGTGCTGTAGCACCACCATTTCTTCAGTGAAAAATAATTGCTGACAGCCCTTATGCAAATGAACACACCCTCTCTGCAGATCTAGATTCCACATTTGAAGTGCTTGCCTGGGCTGCCGAGGAGCTGTAGATTCCTGATTAGGCGCCTTTAAATATGACCTAATTGTCTTTAGGATATGGGTTAAAATTAACTTATATAACCCTATACATATCACTGTTTTGTTCCAGTTTTACAAAGAAGCTAGCAGAGCCCTTGACTGGTGGCTTGGTTGGTTCCTGGAGCATCATCCCTTATACCAAAAGTTGCTGGTTCGATTCCCAGGCAGGGCACATATGCAGGCTGCTGGTTTGATATTAGGTCTGGTCTCTTACCAGAGGCAATGGATTTCTCTCTCTCTCTCTCTCTCTCTCTCTCTCTCTCTCTCTCTCTCTCAAAATAAAAAGAAGTTAGCAGAGGTGAGGTTTAAAGTTCTACAAGTTAATCATAGAGGCACTTAAAAACTTGGGGATAGCCCTAGCTGGTTTAGCTCAATGGACAGAGCTTCAGCCTGTAGACTGAAAGGTCCAGGTTCGATTCCGGCCAAGGGCACATGCCTGCGTTGCGGGCTCAGTCACCAGTAGGTGGCGTGCAGGAGGCAGCCAGTCAATGATTCTCTCTCATCACACTGATGTTTCTATCTCCCTCTCTTCTTCTCTAAAATCAATAAAATATATTTAAAAAAACAACAAAAAACTTGGGGTTAGCTGCCCCATTATCCAGTGGTTCACGCATTGGGGGTAAAGTTTGGGAACTGTTAGTGTTGACTGCAGCACCGTGATATAAAAGCGGGCAGTTCTGTGCATGATTTAGGTTAGCATGTAAGAAAGTGTTATAAAAGTAGTTATAGCAGTTTTGAATTCCATCTTGATGTCCCAGGATTTTTGATTCTCTAAGGCAAAAAAGCTAATGAGAGAATAGGTGTGCTTAAGAAGGCTGAAGGATTTTTCAGAGGAAATACTGTTTCTTTTCACATTTGCTCTTCCTGGAGCCACACGTGGGTAATGCTGATCGCAAGCTCTGCATTTAATTATCGGAAACAATGCCAGCAGGAGCCAGAAGTCCCCTGGGCAGCCTTTCCTCTTACCCTGGGCCTGGCTGTAAAGGTGATCTGGCATCTGTGTCCAGGGTGACTTTTTTAAAAAATACATTATTATTGATTTCAGAGAGGAAGGGAGAGGGAGAGAGAGAAGAACATCAATGATGGGAGAGAATGATTGACCAGCTGCCTTCTGCACGCCCCACACTGGGGACCAAGCCCGCAACCTGGGCATGTGCCCCTGACTGGGAATTGAACCCGGGACCCTTCAGTCTTCAGGCCAACGCTCTATCCACTGAGCCAAACCAGCAAGTGCCAGGGTGACTTTTCTATACTGGAAAGATTATTTGAGAAAGTTTTGGGACTAATTTGATAGCCAATATATTCAAGTTACATGTACACACAAACTCCTGTTTCTTATTTTTTAGAAAATATTTTTAAATGGAGCAGAATTCAAAGTCACTTTTATGAGGGTATATTTAAATCTCCTTCAACATTTAAAATGGCATTCCCATATTTCTTTTAAGAGTCCTTCAATTATCTATCCAATCTTTCAGATACAAGTTTTTGTTTGTTTGTTTGTTTGTTTTAAAATATATTTTATTGATTTTTTTTACAGAGAGGAAGGGAGAGAGATTGAGAGTTAGAAACATTTATGAGAGAGAAACATTGATCAGCTGCCTCCTGCACACTCCCTACTGGGGATGTGCCCGCAACCAAGGTACATGCCCTTGACCAGATTCAAACCTGGGACCCTTCAGTCCGCAGGCTGACGCTCTATCCACTGAGCCAAACCGGTTAGGGCAGATACAAATGTTTTGTTCTCTTAAATGCTCCAGTCCCATTTACAAACTTTTAACATATAAATCCAAATTTAAACCAGTTACTCATGTACACTACACTTTTTTATTTATTGAATTTATTGGGGTGACATTGGTTAGTAAAATTACATGGGTTTCAGGAGTACCATTCTATAATTCATCATGTGTATATTGTATTGTGTGTTTACCACCCCAAGTCAAGTCTCCGTCCATCACCATTAATCCCCCCCTTACCCTCTTCTACCTCCCCAGCCACCACCCTTTTCTACTGGCTGTCACCATACTATGTCTGTGTCTATGAATTTTTTTTCTTTGCTTAATCCCTTCATCTTTTCCACCCGCCCCCCCACACCCTCTCCCCACTGACAGCTGTCAGTCTGTTCTCTGTATCTATGCCTCTGTGTTTACTTTGCTCACTAGATTCCACGTGTAAGTGAAAGCATATGGTACTTGTCTTTCTCTGACTGGCTATTTCACTTAGCATACTACTCTCCAGGTCCATCTGTTAGGGGTGGGAGGGAGAAATACAATAGGGGCGACTAGCTATAGTTGTAACAAATATTAGTCATGCTCTGTTAATCCTATTGTCTTGTTCTAATGAGAGAAAGCACATTCTAACCTGGCTGGGAGTTGCATGCCCTGCCCGGGACCTGGGAGTTAACCTGGAAATGAGCTCAGTCCTCCTGGAGGTCCATCCTCCTTATCTGAGAACTGCCCATTATCTGCCTATTATCATGGAAAGATTAATAACCTTGTTGCAAAACAATGGAGTCCACCCTTTACAAACCCCCATCCCTATGGCCTGTCACCTGGAGCCATTATGCCCATTTGCATTCCTTTTGCCTACTGCCCCATGTAATCATGGTCCTTCTACCGCATATAATCAGCTGGATTATTTGGGGAGGAGGGGGGAGAAGGGATTGCGGAGCAGACTGTCTTGTATGACCTGCTGCTCTCCCAACCTGCCTGCAATCCTATATAATAAAAGGCTAATATGCAAATCAACTGAAAGGCAGAACTACTGGTCGCTATGACGTGCACTGACCACCAGGGGGCAGGCGCTGAAGGCCGGAGCTGCCCCCTGGTGGTTGGTGCACGCCCAAAGGGGGAGCGCTGCTCAGCCAGAAGCTGGGCTCACGGCTGGTGAGTGCAGTGGCGGTGGTGGGAGCCTCTCCCACCTCTGAGGTAGCGCTAAGGCTGTCTGACTGCCGGACATCCCCAAGGGCTCCCGGACCGTGAGAGGGTGCAGGACAGGCTGAGGGACACCACCCCCCAAGTGGACGAATTTCATGCACCGGGCCTCTGGTATTGGGATAAACGCTTGTACCTGTTTTAACCCTATCTCTGCTTCATTGGCTCAAGTAATGACAGGCAGCCTGGACCCATGGCTTGTCCTGTTGCACATCCATGCTGTTGCAATGGGTAAAGATTTCATTCTTTTTTACGGCCAAGTAGTATTCCATTGTGTAAATGTTCCACTGTGCATTGTTATTTTTTTATCTACCCATTTACTGATGGGCACTTGGCGTGCTTTCAGATCTAGGCTATCGTAAATAACATGGCAATGAACATAGGGGTGCAGATATTCTTTTGAATCAGTGTTTAGGATTTCTTTGGCTTTTTAAATGAGAATTCCAAGCCTAACTTATTAGATATTGGACATGCCTAATTCTCTTAAATAACATGAAATACTTATAATTTTGAATATGTTACTGTTAACTCTGATAATGTGGGATTGATTTATTCCATCATTTCTATATGCGATTGTACACTTTTCTTGGGGTAAAAGGCATCCAATAAGGAAAAATAAATCATTCTATCCAAGGCAAGTTGGGGTTCCCATCTTAATTCGCAGGGTTTTGTTTTGTTTTGTTTTGTTTTAAATATATTTGTATTGATTTCAGAGAGGAAGAGAGAGGGAGAGAGAGATAGTAACATCAATGATGAGAGAGAATCATTGATCGGCTGCCTCCTGCACACCCCCCACTGGGGATCAAGCATGCAACCCGGGCATGTGCCCTTGACCGGGAGTGGAACTGTGACCTCCTGGTTCATAGGTAGATGCTCAACCACTGAGCCACGCCGGCTGGGCGAGTCACAGGTTTTAATTTAGCCAGGGCTGCACAGTACTGCTTTTTATTTATACTCGTGGCACTGATGTGATACCCCAATCTCTGTTAATATCCCTATTTCTTGGCCAGTGGTTCTCAATCTTTAATGTGCAAGAATCACTTGGGCCCTAACCGGTTTGGCTCAGTGGATAGAGCGTCGGCCTGCAGACTGAAGGGTCCCGGGTTCGATTCCGGTCAAGGGCATGTACCTTGGTTGCAGGCACATCCCCAGTGGGGGGCGTGCAGGAGGCAGCTGATCGATGTTTCTCTCTCATCGATGTTTCTAACTCTCTATCCCTCTCCCTTCCTCTCTGTAAATAACCAATAACATATATATATACATACATATATATATATATATATATATATATATATACATACATATATATATATATATATATATATATATATATATATATATATATATATGTATGTATATATATATACACACAGATATATATAAAAAGAATCACTTGGGCTCCCTTGAAAGGAAGGTTTGGGTTCAGGTGGTCTGGGTGCGGCCTGCGTTGCTCACAAGCTTGCAGGTGCCGCCTAAGCCGCTGGCTGGTGCGCATACACAGCTGAGTAGTGTGCTCCTGGGCTCCACTGGCATTTTGCATAGTAATTCCCCATCTCCTCTCTGATGGCTTCCTCCCCCAAGGAGCTGTCTCACTTCCGTCACAGTTTGATTGGTTTTACATTTCTTTGACTCTCTGGTGAGATTCAAATGTCATCTCCATTAGACTCTCCAAGCTTCGTGTCTCTATGGTCATAAAGTTTCAAGAAGATGAAAATTACTCTGACTCACTTGAAGGCAAAAAAATGATTATTTGGAAATAAATACATAAAAATAGTCCATCCCCCACCAAAAAGAAACTAGAAGGGACAGGATATACTTGCCAGATGGATAAACAGAACTCTCTTGAATTTTATATTTTAAGAAGTTGGTTCCTGTATCTTAATGACTTGTAGATCTACGTTTCTAGACACTTTGTATTGATAAAAATATGAATACAGATGTAGGTTTGTTGGGTTTTTTTTTTTTCTTCTTTTTTTTTTTATTGATTTCAGAGAAGAAGGGAGATGGATAGAGAGAGAGAAACATCAGTGATGAGAATCATCAATTGCCTGCCTCCTGCACGCCCTCCTTTGGGGTTGAGCCAGCAACCCTGATTGGGAATTGAACCATGACCTCCTGGTTCACGGGCCCAACCACTGAACTACACTGGCCGGCCATTTTTCTTTTTTAATATCTTTTGGAAGCAGCCAATGAGCAGGGAGCAGTCTTCAGTTCCACCATAGTCCACATATCTCTGCTCCCCGCCTGGCCTTATAAGGAGTCAAGTTTGCTACCCTACTGGAAATGCGTCTTCTCGTCCAATATTCACAGGAGTGTGCTTGTGTACAGCCTGCCAGCAATAGCACTCTGTATTCAATTTTCAGGTATTTTGAGTCAGCAATTCCACTTCTGAAAATCTGCACAAAGAATTGGACAGGTGTGCAGTTTTGTTCACTGATGTTCATTGTAGTATTGTTCACCAGAGCAAAGTATCAGAAACCACCTAAATATTCATTAGTATGGGCCAATAATATTGTTTGTATAATATGTATTCCCACCCTAACCGGTTTGGCTCAGTGGATAGAGCATCGGCCTGTGGACTGAAGGGTCCCAGGTTCGATTCTGGTCAAGGGCATGTACCTTGGTTGCGGGCACATCCCCGGTGGATGGTGTGCAAGAGGCAGCTGATCGATGTTTCTCTCTCATCGATGTTTCTGTCTATTTCTCTCCCTTCCTCTCTGTAAAAAAATCAATAAAATATATATTTAAAAAATATGTGTTCCTTACAAATCTATATTAATCATCATGGGAAGGAGCTATTATGTAATGTTAAAAGAATAAAGCAGACTTCGATGAAGTAGTGATTGCAAAAAACAGACAAACAATCCAGAGCCCAGTTGACTCATGAACCAAGAGGTCATGGTTCAATTCCCAGTCAGGGCACATGCCCAGGTTGTGGATTCGATCTCCAGTAGGTGGTGTGCTGGTGGCAGCCGGTCAATGATTCTCTCTCATCATTGATGTTTCTCTCTCTCTCTCTCCCCCTTCCTCTCTCTCTGAAATCAATAAAAACTTTTTTAAAAAAAACTGAACATGGGTGTTAAAGTATAATATTGAAAACCAAGTGAAATCATGACTCTTGTAGTACACATAAAAAAATGAGCACATACATGTTAAAGATTTTATTTAACTCACTATTCATTAGAGAGAGAACTGGTAAGATGTTAGAACAGTTCAATAGAAATCCAAGGAATGGCACATTTATGGATCAGGAATATGGAGATGAATGGGCAAATGGGTACAAAGTTGGCCTCCCCAATAGTGGGAAGTCAGTCAATGTCACCTCCATATTACTGAGCTGATTTCCAAGCTATAGACAAGTGTTATTGGCATTGCTACCCTTTATCTACAACTTACAGGGTAGCAAAATAGTTCACGGGCAATGAAAGGTGCAGGGGCACCAGACATTCAAGGTCAGGTGACCTGGAAGGGTGTGCTCTAAACTTCAGAGCCTAGACAATAATTTCCCTTAAAACACCAACTTTCTCCACATGTATTATACAGGCTGCAATGAGAATAGCAAGACGATTAGTGGTTATCTACGGATGGTAAGATTTTATGTTATTATTTTTGTATTTTTTCTATTTTTGTGTTTTCACAGTACGGTATTTCTAAAAGAGCGTGTAGTATTTTATGTAATTAAAAAAACAACCTACGACCGGCCAGTGTGGCTGAGTGGTTGAGCATCGATCTTCCATTCCAGTCAAGGGCACATGCCTGTGTTGTGGGCTCGATCCCCAGTAAGGGGCCTGCAGGAGGTAGTCAGTCAGTGACTCCCTCTCATCGTTGAGGTTTCTCTCTCTCCCTCTCCCTTCCTCTCTGAAATCAATAAAAATAAATTTAAAAACAAACAAACCTACTTGTATATTGAAAAACAATTCCAAATCCTTCTCTCGTGTTTTTAGTAAACCCCTCAACAACAACAAAAATAGTGACCATGCGACCTACCCCAGGCCAGTAGGATACCGTCATTAATATAATAGAAAAAGGCGGGGAGGGGTGGGAGAGATTAGCCAAAGAACTTCTATGCAAACCCCTTGGGGGCCTAAATAGTGAGGTGAAGGCCTGGGGAGGAGGGGGTCAATGGAGGAAGAAAGGGGGACATCTGTAATACTTTCAACAATAAAGATAAATTAAAAAAAAAAAAAAAAAAGAGGCCAAGCCCTGCCTGGTGTGGCTCAGTTGGGGGTAGTCTTGTGCACTGAAAGGTCACTGATTGGATTCAGGTCAGGACACCTGTCCTGGTTGCAGGCTCCATCCCCAGTAGGGGGCGTGCAAGAGGCAGCCAGACAATGGTTCTCTCTCACACTGATGCTTCTCTCTCTCTCCTTCTCCCTTCCTCTCTCTCTCAAAATCAATGAGAACATCTTTCGAAAAAAGATAGTTGCCCTAACCGGTTTGGCTCGGTGGATAGAGCGTTGGCCTGCGGACTCAAGGGTCCCAGGTTCGATTGCGGTCAAGGGCATGAACCTTGGTTGCGGGCACATCCCCGGTGGGGGGTGTGCAGGAGGCAGCTGATCGATGTTTCTCTCTCACCGATGTTTCTAACTCTCTATCCCTCCCCCTTCCTCTCTGTAAAAAAAATCAATAAAATATGTTTTTAAAAAAAAGAAAAAGAAAAAAGATCATAGAGTGGGGTGCCGAGGTTATGGGGAGTCGACAGTGCCCTTGCAACCCTGTGGCTTCTGGTTGGTCTTTCCATTGACTGCTGACAGGTGGTGCCAAGAAGTTGCTCATCTTTTCTGGGCCTTTTGAAGTGGAGTCAGGACCAGTGGGTGGGGGCGGGGGGACAGTGCCTCCGCAAGGTGTGTCAGAGGTCAGAGGGAAGACGCTCCCATGACCGTGTGTGGTGACAGTTATTAACGAAGGGACGTTTCCAAGTTCATGCGACGCCCCTGGGGTTAATGTGCTTATTTATAGAACTGACTTGACAATGAAACAGAGCTGTTTCGTTCCACAATTTTCCCGCTGTAAAGCCACGATAGACATGCCGGTGACTTCCATGATTCCATCAGTATTTGCCTAGGTATTGATTATTGCCCAGAGATTTGTTGTCTTTCTCTGCTCTGGGTGTTTTTTCTTCCTCTCCCCGGCCTCTCCTGCCACTGGGTTTCTGGCTTTAATCCTCATTTCCTGACAGCTTGCCAAACTGCAGCTCCCTGAGGGTGCCAAGTTTTGTTTATAATCCTCTTCCTGATGAGAGATTTGCTGAGAAGTTGGCCCACGCATACAACAGAGTATGTGTCTTATTGACAGTGAGCGTGTAACATTTTTAATAACTTGAGATCCTTCTATCCATCTCCCATTGTATGAAAAGGATTAAGATCACATCCTAATTAGACAACAGACTGTTGTTCTTCTTTTGTTTGGCTCGGAGCTCTATGCATTTTGGTGCCAAAATGTTTTTTTGAATGAAGGAGCGGAACAATGGTTGTTTACATCAACCTATGCTTCACCTTTCTAGAGTAGAGCTGTGTGTGGCTATGGATTGTGCTGCCACCAGAAGGAACAACTTCACCTATAAGAAACATGGCAGCCCTAGCCCAGTGGTCGGCAAACTGCGGCTCGCGAGCCACATGCGGCTCTTTGGCCCCTTGAGTGTGGCTCTTCCACAAAATACCACGGCCTGGGCGAGTCTATTGTGAAGAACTGGCGTTAGAAGAAGTTTAAGTTTAAAAAATTTGGCTCTCCAAAGAAATTTCAATCCTCGCACTGTTGATATTTGGCTCTGTTGACTAATAAGTTTGCCGACCACTGCCCTAGCCGGTTTGGCTCAGTGGATAGAGCGTCAGCCTGCAGACTGAAGGGTCCTGTGTTCAATTCTGATCAAGGGCACCTGCCTGGGTTGTGGGCTCGATCCCCAGTAGGGGGCATGCAGGAGGCAGCTGATCCATGATTCTCTCTCATCATTTATGTTTCTCTCTCTCCCTCTCCTTTCCTCTCTGAAATCAATAAAAATATATTTTTAAAAAAGAAAAGAAACATCAAGAGTCCTGGCTGGTGTGGCTCAGTTGGTTGGGCATCATCCAGTGCACCAAAAGGTTGATGGTTTAATTCCTGATCAGGCGCATGCCCAGGTTGTGGGCTCGATTCCAGAAAGAAACACGGGGGCAGCAGTGTTCACTTTTGATTTGGAGATTTCGTTCTAAGAACACTCTATCTCCCACAGTGCTGGGCACGCTTCCCATGATGCTCAGCGCACCAGCCCTTAGGAAGGACCGGCCTTGGGAGAGAGGAAGCAAGAGGCAAGCTTGGTCTTTGATGTCTGCACTGGGTGGAATAGTGGCCCCTGAGTTTCATGTTCTGGTGCCTGTTAATGTGACCTTATTTGGAAATAGGGTCTTTGCAGATGAAGTCATATTGGAGTACCATGGGCTCTAGTCCAAGCAGAAGGACATGTGAAGACTTAGACACAGAAGGAAGAATGTCATGGAACAGTGGAGATGGAGACTAAGTAATACCACAACATGCCAAGGAGTGCCGGCTGCCACAAGCAGATAGGAAGCCAGCGAGGACTAGTCATCTAGGACCCTTCCTTAGAGACCTCAGAGGAAGTGAAGCATCCATTTTATATGAAAACTGCTGTTTGAAATTTTAACCCTGCTATTTGGCTTCTGTAAATGCTTGCTTGCTAAGACTACTCCCACTTCAGCGAGGCCATTAAACCTTCCCCAGACAAGGTTATCAGTGCTGGTGCCAGGCTAGGCCTCTGGTTGAGGTCTCAAGGCCCAGCACATAGGGGCTCTTTAAGAACTTGCAAAAGGGGCCAGAAACACCCCATATTTGGGAGACAAAGAAGGTAAAATCATATAAATAGGGAGAATTCCTGCATGTTGGGGCCCAGAATTTGAGAGACATTTTCCTCTGGACCCGCGCGTAATAAATGTAACTCCATCTCTCTAAGTATTGCTTGGTTCTTCTCCGGTTTTCTGTAACAGAAGCAGGGCCCTCCTGACATCTTCATTTCAGACTTGCAGCTTCCAGACTGTGAGAGAACCAAGTTCTGTTGTTCTCAGCCACCCAAGGTTTGGTTCATGGTTAGGGCAGCCCTAGGAAAGTAACACAAAGCCCCCTACTTCATAATGATGAGGTCGTTTCGTGTCTTGTTTGGTGTCTCTCACTCCCCTGGTGTCCCGGGCCCTTATCCTAAGACAGTGGTCTGCGAACTGCTGCTCGAGAGCCACATGCGGCTCTTTGGCCCCTTGAGCTTTTAGCAAAGGCCAGCTTAGGAGTACCCTAATTAGGTTAATAACAATGTACCTACCTATACAGTTTAAGTTGAACAAATTTGGCTCTCAAAAGAAATTTCAGTTGTTGTACTGTTGATATTTGGCTCTGTTCACTAATGAGTTTGCCGACCACTGGCCTAAGGCTTTATCCATGTATTGGTCAAGGTTGAGTAAGGGAAGCAGAAATCACTCTAGGTATGTAAGCAGGAGGTGATTGAGTATAGAGAATTATCTGCTCTCACACTGTTGGAGAAATTGGGTAGTTAAGGTCATGGAACCTTGCTAGTATCAAGAACTCCGGAAGTACAAAGTAAGAATCCTCTACTGGATATCTTAGCAGCCTTCAGCACTTCCGGCGTAATTCTCAGGAAGTTGCTTGGAAGATCCCAACAAAATTCCACATATCCATTGTTTATGGCCACACATCTGACTACTGCTGCTGCCAGTGAATACTGTCTTTTCTCTCTTCCCCTAGCAGGTCTCTGTGAATGACTTGCTTTGGCAGGATGTAAATGGGAGCCTTGCTGCTCAAGGATTCTGGGAGATGTAGTTTGTAGGCTTTCAGCCCCAGTGACAGTGGAGAGAGTGATGAAGGGCAAAGCAAAGGAGATGACGTCAGGCTTACTCATCTTAATTCCTTTCCCTCAAAACAAGAAGAAAAGTACTTGCTTCCCCTAAAGACTCTGATGATCTCTTCATTGACACCAGGATACGAAGGACCAACGCCTTGAAGTGTTTTTCCCTTAGTGCTGTTTGCCCTTTCACAGGTGTGGAGGTTTCATTCAAAGTAGTCAGTCCAGCCCTAACTGGTTTGGCTCAGTCGATAGAGTGTCGGCCTGTGGACTGAAAGGTCCCAGGTTTGATTCCGGTCAAGGGCGATGTTTCTTTATTTTCTTTTCTTTTTTTAATATATTTCATTGATTTTCTACAGAGAGGAAAGGAGAGGGACAGAGAGCCAGAAACATCAATGGGAGAGAAACAGTGATCAGCTGCCTCCTGCACACTCGCCACTGGGGATGTGCCCACAACCAAGGTACATGCCCTTGACCGGAATCGAACCTGGGACCCTTCAGTCCGCAGGCCAATGCTCCATCCACTGAGCCAAACTGGCTAGGGCAGGGGGCAATGTTTCTGACTCTCTGTCCCTCTCCCTTACTCTTTATAAAAAAATCAATAAAATATATTTAAAAAAACAACGACAAAGAAGTTAGTCCATTTATTTGACACTTAGTTGAAACGGGGACTCACTTCCAACAGTGCTTTCTGATGAGTCCTCAGAAATACAAAGACACTTTAGGTGTAAATCTTTGAACTTGAGGACTTTAATCTAGTTTGGCTTTCTCTTGGTGCATGCAATCATATTTCGTTTTGTTAATCCTTTGTTTATCTACAAATACATAAATGAGAGGCAGATTCATTCTGGTTAAATTATTTTCGATTGTTACTAATGGTTTTTATTTATTTGTTTATTTTTTAATTGATTTCAGAAAGGAAGGGAGAGCGAGAGAGAGAGAGATAGAAACATCAATGATAACAGGGAATCATTGATTGGCTGCCTTCTGCTGAGGAGCAAACTCATAACCCAGGCTTGTTCACTGACCGGAAATGGAACCATGATCTTCCGGTTCATTTGTGGTAGGAGGGAAAAGGTGAAGTTGATCTTTATCATTTTGACCCTTTTCTAACCTCAGGTAATTTTTTTAAAAAAATATATATTTTATTGATTTTTTACAGAGAGGAAGGGAGAGGGATAGAGAGTTAGAAACATCGATGAGAGAGAAACATCCCTCAGCTGCCTCCTGCACACCCCCCACTGGGGATGTGCCTGCAACCAAGGTACATGCCCTTGACTTGAATCGAACCTGGTACCCTTCAGTCCACAGGCTGACGCTCTATCCACTGAGCCAAACCGGTTAGGGCCACTCTTTGCTTTTGTTCTATTCTGAGATTCCCTCTCTTTCACAGCCTTCTTTCTTTCCGAGTCTGGACACAGCCCTTCCGTCAGTTTGCCCTCTGAAGGGTCTCATCGCATGTCTAGAAGGCCCGTTCTCTCGCCTTTATGGCCCTTCCCTTTGCCCCTGCCCTTGGCCAAGTGACGTTTTCGATGCTCTTTGCTCTACATCCGCTGGAGCAAAGCTGATGGCATGAGAATCTGCTTTTCTCCCCAAACCCCACCCCGCCCATTTCCACCCACCGCCCGGCTCCCCGTGCCCAGGGCACTGGGCCTGTATCTGCACAGCTTGTTCGTCGCCCCTCTTGTGAGTGGGGCTGGTGGTACTTCTTTGCCCGTTTGCTTGATGCTGGAGTCACTTCTCCGGTTGCTAGAACCTGTGAATTCTTCGAGGGCAAAGCAAGTGCCCTGTCGTGCTTGCGCTTCGGTCAACTTGGACACAAAATGAGAGCTAATTAAATGCGGAAGAAAGGCTTTTTGATGATGGAGGTGATGGTAACCCAGGTTGGAAGGGACTTTGGAAACCTACAAAGCCTGTTCCCACAGCACCCGGCGGGGGGGGGGGGGGGGGGGGGGGACGAAATCATCAAAGATAAACGAGGTGCTATCCAATTTTCCAAGATTGCCAGACAGGAGCATTGGTAAACCTGTTCCAGCTTTTAACTACCCAGTTATGAAATGCTTTTCTCTGGCTAACCTAAATCTCCTCCCTCCGAAGGAATCAACGATGTGTAAAAATACACAGTCATAAATTTTGCAATATGACTTCAGATTTTCTTTCCACATAAGAAATTTATATACTATAATGTCCCTTCAAGTTAAGAAGATTTTTATTTTGATCTGAAAAAAATTGCTAAGCTAGGGCATTCAGCAAGGGGCTTGGCATTCAGGATAAATGAGTAGCTTGAAAAGACGGTCGCGTGTATGAGGTAAGAAAAATAGATGAATTCTCTCTGTATATTCGCAGGGTTTTACCACACAGCTGACTTCGGGTGCCCACAGCTCTTTCCGGATGACTCAGATTGGGGTGGTTTATTTCTTTAAAGGGAATCACCTCTCCTTCTGTATTAAAATGGTGCCTTGTATTGTTTCCTTCATAACTTCCTACAGGGCAGCTGTTAAATTATGCAACCTCACGGGGCCATTCCGTCTGCCTCAGCATTACCCCTTTCATCGCAGAAATGAATTTGCAGGATTTGTGCAATCTACTGAGCAAACGAGGATGGAGCTTCTCTTGTATGCTCACGCACCACGTGGGTAATTACAGATTCAGGGAAGAAGACTCTGATTTGACCTGCCAGGGTTTTGAATTTATACATGTAAATGAGGCCATTCAGGAAAGGCCTGTGGCCTTCACTAACGCACAATGTGTAAGATATGATGGGGAACTTCTGGTGGTTACTTTCTCATTCAGCATGCTTTTCTGCATTCTTTTATACAGTATATATACTAGGGGCCCAGTGCACGAATTCGTGCACCTTGAAGGGAACTGTGGGCTGCTAGGCTGTGATAGGCACAGGGTTGGGTCTTGGCCCATCCTCCATGTGCCCACCCAGCCCCTCCTGCAGCGGCCCCAGTTCCCTGTCTGCCAGCAACCCCACTCCCGCAGCCACTGCTCCCACATGCTAATGGCGCTGGCCCTGCTTGCATCCACTGAAGGCATGGAGCGATTGGGGCCGGCACCAGGAGTGGGTGCGAGCAGCTGCTGCTGCCCCGATCACCCCTCAGGAGCAGGGGGAGGTGAAGAAGCCCTCAGGGGCCATCAGGGCTGGCAGCCACCACTCACACCCACTGATAGCGCCAAGGGATCCGGATTGGCGCTGGGCACCGGCAGTAGGTGCGAGCGGTGGCTCTGGTGCTGGGTGTGGGTGTGAGCGGGGATGGCACTGGCAGTGGGTGCGAGTGATGGCTCCAGCACCGGCAGCAGGTGCAAGTGGAGCCGTCACTGGCAGCGGATGTGAGAGGTGGCTGCTGGTCCCGATCTCCCCTCAGGGCTTCTCTATCTCCCCGTGCTCCTGAGGGGAAATCGGGGCTGGCAGCCACCACTCGCACCTGCTGATGGCACTGAGCGATTGGGGCTGGTGCCAGGCACCAGCAGTGCATGCAAGTGGTGGCTCCAGCGCCGGCAGGGGGTGCGAGCAGGGCCGGTGCTGGCAATGGATGCAAGCGCCAGGTGGTACTGCGGTGGCAGGAGTAAAGAATTTTCAGTAACCACCAGAGGCTTGCCCCAATGACAGCAACCAGCACCCCGCCTTGGTCTGGCACCCCCACTCACCTGCTCCACCATCCCACTGCAGCCAACGCCCGCCATGTTCTGCGCACGCCCCCTGGTGGTCAACACACGTCATAGCGACTGGTTGTTTGGTTGTTCATCTGTTCAGTCTATTTGCATATTAGCCTTTTATTATATAGGATATATATATATTTATTATGTTATTGATTTCAGAGAGGAAGGGAGAAGGAGAGAGAGAGAGAGAGAGAGAGAGAGAGAGAGAGAGAGAGAGAGAGAGAGAAACATCAATGATGAGAGAGAATCATGGCTCAGCTGCCTCCAGCACACCCCCTACTGGGGATCAAACTCACAAACCAGGCATGTGCCCTTGACTGGAATAGAACCCGGGACCCTTCAGTCCGCAGGCTGACACTATCCACTGAGCCAGATGGGCTAGGGCGTATAAGAAAATTGTATTCTTTTCTTTGGGGGGAGGCATTTCTTCACAGTATCAACATGGCCTTCCTGCATCCGGGGCTCTTCCAAATCGTGAGGCTGCGCCACTCCTATGATAGAATCGGAAGATGCCACAAACTCATCTTTTCACTTTTCCTTGCAGCCAGTTGCAGGGCACGTGGTCAGATAGCCCCATCAACACCTGTCCTTGAATTAGCAGCTCCTGGCTTGGAGAACCAAGGGCCACACAGAATCCATTTTGATGGCAAATTCCATTGACAGTAGCCACTGCGCCTGATTGTTCGAGGTCTCAGTTGCTGCGGTTCTAGCAGAGGCAGCTCATTCCCCAGTGTCGGGCGTGCAGGAGGCAGCCGATCCATGATTCTCTCTCATCATTGATGTTTCTCTCTTTCTCTCCCTCTCCCTTCCTCTCTGAAATGAATGAAAAATATATTTTAAGAATAGTGTTCTAAATATAATAAGTTTGGTTATGTTACAGTGATATGTTATATGTTATCCAAGAAGGAGAGATACTTAATTCCCTCCTATTTTAAACAGACCCTTATAAGGGTCCCTTTTCAATTAGCTTGCATTTTTTTGTTCCTAATCCTTTCTATATCTTCCTTCATTGTTGCATGTCATTTCTTATTAGGAAAATACCAGTGTTTCACCGTTCCTATTTTTTTTTAAAGTATATTTTATTGATTTTTTTACAGAGAGGAAGGGAGAGGGATAGAGAATTAGAAACATCGATGAGAGAGAAACATCGATCAGCTGCCTCCTACACACTCCCCACTGGGGATGTGCCCGCAACCAAGGTACATGCCCTTGACCGGAATCGAACCTGGGACCCTTCAGTTCGCAGGCCGATGCTCCATCCACTGAGCCAAACAGGTTAGGGCAGTTCCTATTCTTTTGATACCAAATCTACATATACCTTGTAGAAATGCCAAAACTTATAATGCCATATGCAGTGAGAAATAATTCTGACTTTCTGGTTTTTGGCATCAAAAAATGTCTCACTATTCTTCATTAATATTCTGTTATAAAACCTGACTGTTAAGCCACGTGGCTCTTTGCCATTGATAGAGATTTACCAATATTTTATCCAAGGCTGTGAAATAGAAAAGGGTAGTACCTCTGTAATGAAAAAAAAAAATTAACAGCAATCAGTGAATCAATCAAAAACAAATCTCCCAGGATCTTGTTACAGCATTGCCAGTATAGCTTGTATTGTACTAACCATTACTGGCGTAAACATCATGCTCATAACAATTATAAATTTAAAATGATTAGCTGTTGAAACAATTGTTTGAAAGATTTTTGGAGAGCAACAAAAGCAAGCAGAAACCACAATATTTTTTGAAAAAAGAAGGGGATTTTAGGTGAGATTCACATTTACTTGGCTTTTCCACTGAGGTCACAGGTCACATAAGGTTAGAGCTCAAGCATTGAGTGGCATTCTAACTACCTGGGGAGAGTCAGAAGTCTGGGCTGCTCTAACACCTGGAAGTTGAGAGGGGGAATTCTGGTAGTGGGGAACCCCAAAATCTACATACAAATCTGTGGCTAATTCCTAAGCTGTATAGGTTAGAAAGCAGTAGTTGGAAAGCGAGACTTGAGGAGAGATTTAGCCAGTGACCTGGTGCTGGAAAAACAGATGAGAGTGTTATTCCTGCCAAGTACCAGGAATTTGGTAAATTCTTCAAGGTTTTCATTGGGACCCCATTGTAGTCGTGCTTGAGGAGTGGAGATGGTGCCCTGGGAAGGAGAATGGTGCCCTAGAAATAAGGACAAAATGGAAACAGACCCAATCTAAGAGGATCTAAAAACCCAGCCTCCACAGAATTAAGGAGGTCCTCTAGTAATATAATTGCTTGTGCCCTGGTCGGCTTGGCTCGGTGGATGGAGCGTCAGCCTGCAGACTGAGGGGTCCCGGGTTCGGTTCTGGCTAGGGGCACGTACCTGGGTTGCAGGCTTGATCCCCAGTGGGGGGTGTGCAGGAGGCAGCTGATCAGTGGTTCTCTCTCATCATTGATGTTTCAATCACTCTCCTTCATCCCTTCCTCTCTGAAATCAAGAAAGAAATATATTTAAAATATATATATATATATATATATATATATATATATATATATATATATATATATATAATTGCTTGTTACAGCAAATAGCTACACTTTTGATAGGAAGAAAACAGAATCCAGAATGTATACAGCATATCATGAGTAATGTCCAATATATAACTACAAACTAATAGACATGTAAGAAGCAGGAAAATGTAACCCATAATTAGGAAAAAAAACAGCAGTGCTGAATATCCACATGTTGCCCAGATGGTGGGATTAGCAGACAAAGATTTTAAAATAATTACTATAATGTATTTAAAATTTTATAGGTAAAGATGGCTGTAACGAGGAAAAGATGGGGAATTGTAGGAGAGTTAAGAAAACTTTAAAGGAAAAAAAAATCGAAATCCTAGAGCAGAAAAATCAAAATTATTGCTTTGGTATCCTCTTCATTTTGGTATCCTTTCTGATTTCTTTCTTTTTTAGCAAAATATATTTTTATTGATTTCAGGGAGGAAGTGAGAGCGAGAGAGAGATAGAAACATCAATGATGAAAGGGAATCATTGATTGGCTGCCTCCTGCACGCCCCACACTGTGGCAGTGGAGTGTGTGCAAGGAAGGTTTTCTGAAGGGGCTAGCCATGCAGAAATGTGGACAAACATATCCTCATTTTTCCTAAAAGACAAGAGGGTGTGGTTTCTTAACACATTTACACTGAGCCAGATTATTATGATCTCTGAACACATAATAATCTGGCCACTCAGTATATATATATTTATGTATTAGAGGCCCGGTGCATGAATTCGTGCATGGGTGGGGTCTGGCCAGCCTGGCCAGGGGGAGGGGACATGGACGGTTGGCCGGCCTGCCTGCTGGTTGAACTCCTGGTCGAGGGGAGAATTTGCATATTAGCCTTTTATTTTCTATATATATAAAAGCCCAGCCACTGGAACAGCGGAACTACCAGAACATCTGGTGGCTATGACACACACTACGGCAGCCAGCCAGCCTGATCTGGGCTCGATCGGCCCACCCCCCAGGACACCTGGCCCCCGATTGGTCCCCAACACCTCGATCAGGGGCAGGGCAGGCTGGCCAACTACCTGTGACCCCTCCCCCCACCGGCCCAGCCCAATGGGCCCCACTCGTGCACGAATTCATGCACCGGGCTTCTAGTATAGTATATACACTGAGTGGCCAGATTATTATGCGTTCAGAGATCATAATAATCTGGCCACTCAGTGTATAGTGAACTTGGCAGTGCTCCGAGTGACCACAGTCTGAATTTCTGGACACTGCAGGCTGTCTTCGTGTGTCACTGTTGAAACTCTCTCCTCTTACTCATACACCAACATGCATGAACCAACACACACTCACACACATCCATGCTCCAAAAAGGGAACAATATAACTGACAATCCGCAGTTGAATTGAGACGTATGTGAGACAGTGACAGCCTCAACGTTCCCCAAATTTAAAGAGACAACATTTAATGGTACGTTGTATTTTAAAATATCAAACACTGCAATTTTAGACATGCAGAAATATGAAGGTTTTCAAATGTCAAAACTAGGCATTTAAAGAAATTCCACAGATATGATTTCAAAGTGACAAAATGAAATAGAATATCTCTCTGAAAGGTACTTTTGTTCAAATACAAGTGTTTGATTTCAGTGGGTGATTGGCTCCTGGCTCTGGCATTTATTTTACATTCTCACCAAGGACCTAGGAGAACAGCACCATGGAGTGAGACAGAGTTGAGGGGACTGGCGTTTTTGTAGTTCACATAACAGGATGGGACCCACTAAGACAATAGTGCCTGTTGATTGACCTTCTGGCTGCAACTGCATTTTCTTACATAAGCAACTCTATGGGGAGCTCTGGCAAGGAAGAGTGGAATGAGCCCAGCAGGTGTGGCTCAGTGGTTGAGCATCAGCCTATGAACCAGAAGGTTACAGGTTCGATTCCTGTCAGGGCACTTGCCTGGGTTTTATGCTTGATCCCCAGTAGAGGGCATGCAGGAGGCAGCCGATTAATGATTCTCTCTCATCATTGATGTTTCTCTCCCTCTCTCTCTCTCCCTCTGTGAAATCAATAAAAATATATATTTAAAACAAGGAAAAGAAATGGTGACATACAAGCTTGGGCAACGCAGGGGTATCTTCTCTAGACTTGGTTGTGTCGCCTGCGTTTCCTGCTCTAGTTCCCAGTCCTCCCTCCCTTGTGCTCCACTTGGCTTGTAGATCTGTTACCAACCCATGAGCTCCTTGATGTCAGAGGGCAGCCATTGCTCTTCAAAAGGAGCAATGGCAGTAACTTTGCTTTTAACTTCATATTTCTTTTATTAAAGCTACAATGGCAACAATCCTAGTTTTCTGTGTGTGTTTTGAAGTTCAGTGAATACATCTTATTATTCTGTTTTTAAATCTAGTAGAATAAGGACAATCACCTTCACATATCCTTTGCCTAATCTTCTCTAATAAAGGAGTAATATGCAAATTAACCATCACTCTGCTACATAAGCCACGCCCACCAGCCAATCAGGGCGGGTATGCAAATTAACCCCAACCAAGATGGCTACCAGAAGGGAGGCTTGGTTTTCCCTGGTAACAGAGGAAGCTTTCCACACACTCTTGCGGGCCCAGGCCTCCACTCAAGGATACAAAGTTTCAATTATAGAAGATACATCAATCCCAAGAGAAATGGCTGCCGGCCATGGGAGCGAGCAGGAGGCTTGGCTCCACTCCAGGCTACAAAGTTTCAATTGTAGCAGGAAAATAAATTCCAGATACCAAGGCCTCTGCTTGGGTTGTCAGGGGCGTGGCTGGCCTGCAAACTACCACAGGCCCCTCGCCCAGGCCTCTCCACATCCCAAGGGAACCCCACCCTGATCCAGGACACCCTTCAGGGCAAACCAGCTGGTCCCCACCCATGCACCAGGCCTCTATCCTATGTAATAAAAGAGTAATATGCAGACTGACCATCACTCCAACACACAAGATCAAGATAGCTGCCCCTATGTGGTCAAAGATCCTGCCCCCATGTGGACACAAGATGGCCACCACAAGATGGACAGCAGGGGAGGGCAGTTGGGAGGGACCAGGCCTGCAAGGGAGGGCAGTTGGAAGCGATCAACCCTGCAGAGGAGGGCAGTTAGGGGTGACCAGGCCGGCAGAGGAGGGAAGTTGGGGGCAAACAGGCTGGCAGGGGAGCAGTTAGACATCAATCAGGCTGGCATGGGAGTGGTTAGGGGGTGATCAGGCTGGCAGGCAGAAGCGGTTAGGGGAAATCAGGAAGGCAGGCAGGTGAGCAGTTGGGAGTCAGCAGTCCTGGATTGTGAGAGGGATGTCTGACTGCCCGTTTAGGATCGGGCCTTAACGAGCAGTCGGACATCCCTTGAGGGGTCCCAGATTGGAGAAGGTGCAAGCTGGGCTGAGGGACACACACACCCCCGCCCCCGTGCACGAATTTCGTGCACCGGGCCTCTAGTATTTAATTAATTCGTGTTAAACAAATGGTATTTATTTAAATAATCAGACCCATTTCAACAGTAGTTAATTAAATTCTCTTAAATAGTTTACACTTCAGTTATGCATTTACTTCATATCCTTTGAAGTGTTTCTGGTGACTGACAGGACAACTTGATGTAGAAACAATCAGAAACTTTCCAAGCATTCAAAAGGACTCTTATCTATATACATAAAAGCCTAAGTTACCTTTATGACCAAACGACCAGAACGAACGGTCGACCAGTTGCTGTGACATCTCCCACAGGGGGAGTGGCACTCAGCCAGAAACCGGGCTTACAGCTGGCGAGCACAGCTGCAGCAGTGGGAGCCTCTCCCTACTCCGTCGCAGCTCTACCAAGCAGCGGTGGCAGGCGCAGAGGGCTGGGATGAGTGCGAGTGGCGTGGTGCACGGTCCCGGCTCGGGCTCCTCCCTGGCCGCCTTCAGCTTGGCACACTGCTACATCCCCAACTGCCAGTTTAGGCCCAATCTCCAGGCCTGCAGGGATCAGTCCTAAACTGGCAGTCGAACATCCCCCAAGAGGTCCTGGATTGGGAGAGAGTGCAGGTGAGGCTGAGGGACACCCCTGGCCCATCCCCCCTGCCCCCATGCACGAATCCGTGCACCGGGCCTCTGGTAATAAAATAAACGGACAAACAAAATTGAAACAGACTCATAGACACAGAGCACGGACTGATGGTTACCAGCGGGAGGAGGTTTGGGGGTCTGAGTAAAAGAGATGAAGTGATTGAGAAGTACAAATTGGTAGTTACAAAATAGTCATGGGGATATAAAGTATCGCAGAGGGAATATAGTTAATAATTTTGTAATAACAATGTATGATGCCAGATGGGCGCTGGAAGTATCGGGGGAACACTTTGTAAAGCATATGATTGTCTAACCACTATGCTGTACACCTGAAACTAATACAAAATCATATTGAATGCCAACTGTAATTGAAACATACAAATTGAAAAATAAAAGTACTTTTGAAAAATATGTTTTTATCGACTTTTAGAGAGAGAGGAAGGCTGAGGAATTGAGAGATAGACACATTGATGAGAGAGAAACATCATGGATCAGCTGCCTCCTGCATTCCTCACACTGGGGATAGAACCTGCCACTCAGGCATGTGCCCTGAGAATCAAACCTGTGACCTCTCGGTTCTTGGATTGATGCTCAACTACTGAGCCGCACTGACCAGGCAAAATAAAAGTACTTTTCTAAATATGATAAATTCAACTTACAAAGCAAATAAGCTGTGTGAGATGTTCTAATTTGGTTTAAAAATATGATCAATTTTCTTATTTCATTCAGCTTAAACTATCAAGATTATCCCTGACCAGTTTGGCTCAGTGGATAGAGGATTGGCCCTTGGACTAAATGGTCCGGGTTCAATTCTGGTCAAGGGCATGTACGTTGGTTGCGGGCTCGATCCTCAGTAGGGGCCATGCAGGAGGCAGCTGATCAATGGTTCTCATCATTGATGTTTTTCTCTCTCTCTCTCTCTTCCTCTCTGTAAAAAGTCAATAAAAATATCTTAAAAAATATCAAGACTAATATATTACAATTTTTTAAATCCCTTAAATAACAAACGTAGATTGTTCACAAAATTTACCAAAAAATATGAATTCTATTTGCTTGTGTGATTTCAATTGTGTATGTAATTCTACATCTTTTTAATGTTGAAAAGACTGTGACAGAAACTTCCAGTTACAACCCTATTCCATTCTTCTCTTTCTCTGAAACAGGCATTGTCAGCTTTTCTTTTTAGTCTCTGTGGACTGCATGGGGTCTCTGTCACATATTTGTCCTTTGTCTTTTTTATTTTAAAATAGTTATTAATTTATTAATATATTTTTATTGATTTCAGAGAGGAAGGGAGAGAGAGATGAAAACATCAGGGATGAAAGAGAATCACTGATCGGTTGCCTCCTGCACGCCCCACACTGGGGGTGGAACTCACAACCCAGGCATGTGCCCTGACCTGGAATCGAACCGTGACCTCCTGGTTCATAAGTTGATGCTCAACCACTGAGCCAAGCTGCCTGGGCTGTCCTTTATGTTATGTCATTTTATTTTTTCAAATATATCTTTATTGATTTCAGAGAGGAAGGGAGAGGGAAAGAGAGATAGAAACATCAATGATGAGAGCGAATCATTGATTGACTGCCTCCTGCATATCCCCTACTGGGGATCAAGCCCGCAACCCAGGTGTGAGTGTCCCCCCACGTCCCGTGTGGTTCAGGGTTCAGGTTCAGGGTTTGGGCTCTGGAGGAGGCCACACACAAATGAAAGAGACTAGAAAATATTAATTTGGAAATATTGGGGGCCAGGCGGGAGCCCAACTCAAGAGGAAGGACTCTGCTTTGCTCTGGCCTAGTGATCCCTTTTATTCAGGTTTTTGCCATAGCCCTTAGGCAGGCAATTCCAATGATAGCCTATCAGTAAGGATTTACATAAAACTAAAAGGTGGAAGTTGCTTCAGCTACCATTGTCTCAACTGAACAGGGGGTGCTTGGCTCTGACCCTTGCCAGAGCCTTCAAGGTTAACCAGCCTGGGGCTTCCTTGACCACACCTCTCTGCTAGTGAAGGCAATGGGCGGCTTCCCTTGACTGGAATCAAACCTGGGGCCCCTCAGTCTGCAGGCTGATGCTCTATCCACTGAGCCAAACCAGCTAGGGCTGTTTATGTTCTTTTAAACAACCACTTAAAAATGTAAAAACCAGCCCACCTGGTGTTGGTCCATGGTTGAGCATGGATCCATGAACCAAGAAGTCACTGGTTCAATTGTACTGATTCAACTGCAGTAGCGGGTCGTGCAGGAGAGGCGACCTATTTGTGATGTTTCTCTCTCATGTATGTTTCTATCTCTCCCTCTCCTTCCTCTTTCTCTAAAGATCAATAAAAACATTTTCTTTTTAAAGTAAATACTATTCTTAACTCTCTCACTGGCCTGAACTTGGTCTGTGTGTCATAATTGATTGACCTGTGTTATATAATTTAAGAAATCCTATTTAATTTTATTTATTGGCTTTTTAGCAGGGAGCCAGAGGTCTTGTAGCTAGGCAGCCATAAGACTAATTCCTGTCTGCTTTCCCTCAGAATGGAGTGCAGACCTAGTCTTGACTCTGTGGTCAAGGACAGCACTGTAGGGGGCAGAGTATCTAGTCAGAAGGCGCTGGACTCCAAGGCTCTGCGGGTCCCCATGGCCCTCAGTGAACTAGAGGGAGCTGTGATGACCCATCGGCCTGAACTCTTATGTGAGAGAAAAGTCTTGATTAAACCACTGTAACCTGAAGGCAAATCTATTTCTTAACTAATCCACTTTCTAAGGGGAATGATTTCATAACTCAGGGGATCTCGGGCTAGTGAGTCAAAAATTCATAACTACATTATAGTCATTAAAAGGAACTAAGTCTTTAGTAATTGCTAATTGCTTTCAACTTCCCCTCATTGTCTTGATCAATTCCTGCACCCAGGCCTACAGAGAACCTGATGCCATTCCCTGGGAGTTTTAAATTCCCTTCTTAGTATGTTAGACATCCCAGCGATGTTGCTTTGGTGCCTGGTTTTGTGTGTGTGTTTGGCTGGTGTTCCCTAAGGAGGTAGGTACGTCTGAGTGTGGGGACAAAGGACCCTTGACCCCTATTGCAAAGTGTGACCTGAGGCTTGAAGGACAGGAGAACTGTACTCCTAAGGCTCTGGATCAGGTCTCACTCGCTACCCACTTCCTGAGACCCAGGGTCTGATGGATACCGCCATAGGGAGGGCTGCAATTCTTCCTGGTTCCTGGCTTCTGAGCCTCAGTTTGGATAACTTGCTCTGGGTTCTCACGTGTTAGTTAGATCACAGGTCAGTCTCCTTCTGATTCTGGGATAAGGTCCCCTTTAGGATGAAGTACCTGGCATATCGGGAGACAAGAAAACTATAGCCCTGGCTAGTGTGGATCAGTGGTTAGAGCGTTAGCCCGCGCACCTAAATGTCTCAGGTTCAATTTGCAGTCCAGTGCATCTACCTGGGTTGCAGCCTCGATCCCCTATCCCTGGCAACCAATGGGCATGTCTTTCTCACATCCATGTTTCTCTCTCTCTCTTTCTCTGTCTTTCGCACCCCCTCTCCCACAAATCCCTTCCTCTCTCTCTAAAAAGCAATGGGAAAAAATGGGTGAGGATTAAAAAAATCTAAAAAATAAATAAACTATACAATATGAATGCATTTTGCCTGAATTAATCACTTTCTTAGCATTTGCTGGATGGGTGGAGAGCATCTAGAACTTATAGAAAATAATTTTGTCATGAAGAAGCTGGGGCATATTTTCCTCAAAAGAGGCATTGCCCTGAGAGTTCTTCCCTTGAGTGGCTCAATTTTTGCTAAAAGTGCTCAGTGGAGGATGGGAATTTAATGATTTTTTTCTGATAGATGTTTTTTAGTTGAGCTTCTCATTGGGTGAGTATTGACCTACCGAATACCTTGAAAAATGGCTTGCATCTCAATTTGCAGAATGTGGACTTTACATATTTAGAAAAGCTTTCATGTATTGCTTTTTATCTGCGATTTTTCGGATGCTTTATTTTCTCTGTGTAAAGTGAGATAGTGTAAAAATGTACGGCTTAGCCAAATTCGGCGAAGATGACTTCTTGTATTATTTATGAAACTGGAAATGGCTTGGTCCTCCGCTACTTGTTTCATCTATTATTCTTAAAACCTCCGTCTTGCTCAGGTATCTATTGAAGAGTTCATTTCTCTTGGTACATTTATTTGACTTATCTTTGGGCTGCATCTTTTTAAAATGTAGGCAAAAGTGGAATCATAAATATTCATTGAGAATCTGTAGCTATTTTGTTTGGGAATATTGAAATTTAAGGGAATATTATAACACTAGAGGCCCGGTTCATGAAATTCATGCACGAAATTCCCCAGCTGCCCGCAGCTGACCCCGCCCCCAACTCCCTGTTCTCTGTTTGCCATCGGGAGATGGGAGCCTGCTGGGCAGGGAAAGGAACTGAGAGGTGGTCAGTGCGCCTCATAGTGACTGGTCCAACGATCTTTCTGGTTGTTCCGCTGTGAGGATCAATTTGCATATTATCCTTTTATTATATAGGATAGTAGAGGCCCGGTGCACAATATTTGTGCACGGGTAGAGTTCCTAGGCCTGGCCGGCTATCAGGGCCAATCGGGGTTTTCCGGCTGCCAGCTGGGGCCTTCCTTCATTCTGCGCCGCCCCCTGGTAGTCAGCGCACGTCATAGCGAGTGATTGATATCCTGGACTCCTAGTCAAACTCCTGACGGGACACTTTGCAAATTAGCCTTTTATATATATAGACTAGTGGCCCATTTGCAGGAAGAATCCTGCAAGCGGCCGCTGCGGCTGCGTGCACTGCCACTGCTGCCACCTTTGCAGCCACAGTGCCTGCACCCGCTGGCCGCTGCCGCCCGCCCCGCCCCACCCCACCCCGCCGGGGCTTTCCCTCTGGCAGCCACCTTGCTTTCCGCTTTACCTTCCTCTTCCTTCTAAGTTGTCTTCAGTCTTCACTCCTCTCTCCCTCAGCGTATGCAAATTAACCACCATCTTTGTTGGGTAATTTGCATACTCGCCCTGATTGGCTGGTGGGCGTGGCTTTGGCTGGTGGGCGTGGCTTTGGCTGGTGGGCGTGGCTTGGGCTAGCAAAGGTGCAGTCAATTTGCACATTACTATTTTATTAGGTAGGATTTAAATATTCCTATGTTGACATGTTATATTAACTAAATAATAATGATTGAGTTCTTTATGATCAAGTTAGAAGTTAATTAAAAATAAAAACTCTTTAGCAGTATGAATGCTTGAAATTTTTCTCTGTGTATATATTTTCTTGGCTGCCGGGAACCAATTCCAGCATGTAATAATTACAAGAGTTCCATCAAAAGGTTGATGGGACTTGGAGGGCTCAACAATGGCTGAGCCACATATGTAGTTTACCTGTTGGAAACGGCTAAACGACACTTCCCCCAAACTTGAATAGGATTGTTAACTGCCAGACAGCTCAGGTCATTTTATTGCCTCCTGTTGGCCAAACACCTGAACAGCTGTAGGCTATTCCCCAAACTGACAATGCTTCTGTATTCTACTCTTTGAAACCTTCCTCTTTGAAGTGTATTATCTCCACCTTGCCTTAGGATAAATCGTGTTAATAAAAGCAGGGTCCTGGGTGAAGAAGAGTCTTCAGTTCCTTTTAGCTGAAGCTCCTCTGACCCCCAATGCCTTTCAAAATTATCTTTCGTCTCCGGACTCCTTCTTAATCATCTATGTGCACACAGCCCTTTCTCCAGAATGCTGAACCCTTTGTAAGGCTGGGAAAAGAACCCCGGCACTTGGCAATTGGCATTTTTAAGGTAGCTCACTCCTGATTATTGGCCTTTCTAAATACCAAATAGACTTGCCTAAGGAGTGCAAGCTTAATGCAGTAAGATATTCTTTTGCCACTGAGTAAGAGCAATATTTTCCTTTTTAAGATAATTTATTGATTTAGTTTTGAGAGAAGGAAGGGGCGGGTGGGGGGAGGGGAGAGAGGGAGAGATTGAGATTGGTTCTTGCATGTACCCTAACTGGGGATCGAACCTGAAAACTTGGTATATCAGGATGACACTACAACCAGTTGAGATACTTGGCCAGGGCCACATGTTTTCATTTGAAAATCCTGTGTCACTTAGCTTTACAAGATCTTGAGTTCCAGACTAGGGAAAAGTCAGAACTTAGTAATCGAGCTTGATTTATGCACAGTTATTTACCTGTTTTTATTTATCCCCTGTTGCAGATCCATTTACTACTGACCAATGAATCATGGCTAAAGACACAATATAAAATTTATTGTTGTTTGCAAGAAATCCAAGTTTCCCTCTTGATATACATATGTGTGTGTGTGTATATGTATATATATTTCTTTGTGCATGTGCGTATATTCGTGTATATATTTATATGTGTGTGAAAGATTCAAGTCGGTGGTGTGTGGGCAGGCTAAATAGCAATAACAGAAGGTGAATAAAGAAAACTTGAATTTATTCAATAGGAATGAAGTCAAATGATAGACATACTTCTTAGGTGGGTGCAGGATCGTTAACACTCAACAATTAATAACAATGAGGATTGGTGGTTTCCACATGGCGGTGCCTGTGCTTTGAGGGTCCAGAAAAAGGAAAATTACGTTGACATGTTATATTGTAAATCAGAAGACGCCTTAATCAATAAGCCAAATTTATTTGGAGTCCTGTTCGCTAGCGCTAGCAGGCCCAGAGGAAAGTCTTGCTTCTCAAATTCTGGGGCCCACTATGGTGGAAGTCTTTGCTATTTATATGTTTTTCAGCACTTTGTTTTCCACATTTGGAATGACACTTCCGGACCTTCTGAGAAAATGTCCTGTGCTGGGACTGGGCCGTGAGACCATATCTGAAGGCCTGGCCTGGCGCCTGCACTGACAACTCCATCTGGGGCATAGTTTATGGCCTCTCTGGAATGGGGAATAGTCTTATTTTTCCCTATTATTTAAGCAAGCAAATGTTTACAGAAGCCAGAATAGCAGGGTTAAATTTTAAACAGCAGTTTTTACCCAGTATGCTAGTTGTCTAGGAATTCCTAGCATTTCACAG
Organism: Ia io; assembly: GCA_025583905.1. Lineage (NCBI taxonomy): Eukaryota > Metazoa > Chordata > Mammalia > Chiroptera > Vespertilionidae > Ia > Ia io. Next base: position 7,171,888 of record JAJQQW010000001.1, read on the forward strand.
TTTCCGCTTACACAGAAACATTACAATAGTCTCAGTTCAGGTAAAGACTGACCTGTGTCAGGGAGGATACCAGCCTAGGACGTGACTACCCACCATAAGCTGCTTTTTAGCTAAAAAAGTTTTTAATTGCAGCCCATCCTCTGTGGTTCCTGTAGGTCTCTGAGTTTTCAAGGCCGCCAGGCGGGCCTTCCCTGAGCTCGTCAGGTTAGCATGTGGCCCCTTTTCGTCCTTAACTCTAAAGAGGAACTCAGGCTTCCAGGCTAACATTCTACCTCATCTCTGGAACCTTCGCTCATCTTTGTATCTGGAGGTCACATTCATTTCACTGTTTCCCCAGCCTCTGTTAGTAGAAAACATTGCTAAATTGTGATTGATGAGAAATACATAGTTGGCCATTCGGAGGACCAAAATAATCTCTCTCACTTTGTCCTGGGCTCCTGGCTCATAGCTCCCCAAAGCCCTGGAATTTGCTGAGTTACAAGAGCTTTGGGAGCATCCTTTGTTATAATATTTACCCCTTTGTCCTCAGCCATTGAGATTCCCCCAGAGCCATCAGCCTGAAATGGGCTTTTTGCTCTTCACCTGTCCACCCCTGCTGGGTTTATGTTAATGAGCTGATGTGCAAAGCCCCGAGGAATGGGGGCTGGTGCCCGGGGGAACCCACCTGGACTGGAAATTTGGAACTTTCCGTCCCACCCCCTGATTTCCTGGGCGGGGAGAGGGGGCTGGCAGGTGGATCAATCACCAATGGCCAAGGAGTCAATCAATCATGCCTATGTAATGAAGACTCCATAAAATCTCAAAAGGAGGGAGTTTGGGGAACTTCCGGTTGGTGAACCTGTAGAATCCCTGGGACTTGGGCCTCCCCGCAGAGGGCATGGAAGTCCCGGGCCCCATCCCACATCCCCTGCCCTCTGCATGTCTCGCGATTGGCTGTTCCGGAGTTACATCCTTTTCTAATAAACCAGTGATCTGGTCAGTGAAGTGCAGCTCCGAGGTCTGGGAGCAGCTCTGGCCAGGGAAACACGAGGAGGGCTTGTGGACTCTGGTGTCCATGCGGTGGTTTGAAGCCCAGGTGAGCACGTGGACTTGCATCTGGAGTCTGGAGTGGAGTTGCTGCAGGTTAGTGTAACATGGAGTTGACTTGTTGGACACCCAGCTCCTGCAGAGAAGTGCCTGTGTGTGTGGGGAAAGCTCCCTCCCCACCCTTAGAAACTGGGTCCCATCCCCGAATAACATCAGATTCTTCTTTTTTTAAAAAATATTTTATTGATTTTTCACAGAGAGGAAGGGAGAGGAATAGAGAGGTAGAAACATCGATGAGGGAGACACATCAATCAGCTGCCTCCTGCACGCCCCCCACTGGGAATGTGCCCGCAATCAAAGTACATGCCCTTGACCGGAACCCAACCTGGGACCCTTCAGTCTGCAGGCCGATGCTCTATCCACTGAGCCAAACCGTTTAGAGCTAAGCTTGATATTCTTAATTAGCAAACTGGATAGTCCTTATAGTTTATCTCGGGAAATCATATTTTCGTTATGTCTTTTTTTTCCACGCCTTTAAAAGTTTTTCACCTTAGTCAGTGGTTAGCAAACTGTGGCCTACAGGCCAAACCCAGCCTGTTTTGTAAATGAAGTTTTGTTGGAATTCAGTAATCCTCATTCGTTTGCGTGTTTTCTCTGGCTGTTTGCGCACTCAGGGACAAGATTGAGTCGTTATGAAGGAGATCATATGTTCTGCAAAGTGAGATATTTACTCTGGACTTTTACAGACAAAGTTGGCCACCAGAGTATATGTTGCCATTCAAACTAATTTTTCCTCTCCCTCCTCCCTCCACCCCATTTAGATGTTCATGGCCAATGTCAGTAGGGAAATGCTTAACTTTTCATGGAATAATGTATTCATCAATATCAAGATGTCAGGAAAAACCAAGATACCTCTTCATTTTGGTATTTTTTTGATTGAACCTGAGCAATAAACGTTTTAAATGGATTTTAGTTACAGGTATGCATTAACGTTCTTAATTGAATTAATGAGAACAGAAGTCAAGAACTTAGGAATCTGTGAGATGAACTCTTTAGGAAAAGCAATTAATCTTAGTAACATCCTATTAATGTGCAATGATATTTGTTTAAAATAAATTGTTGTAAACATTTTCAATGACTTCGTGAACTGTGCCAAATTGGGGTGAACCGTAATGAAAGGAGTACAAATCTGTCCTGTCGGAGGTTTGAGCTGTGGTCCTTTACAGAATCCATCATCAAGGTTGTTTCTACTTCTAGCATAGCCCACCCTCGTCCCTAAATTGAGAAAAGGAAATAAGTCAGCTCCAAAATAACAGAACGCTAGAGGCGACTTCAATTAAAGCTGCCGAGGAGGGCAGTCATGACTATCAAAATTGCATGACTTACACCAAAACCAGTTTGGCTCAGTGGATAGAGCGTCGGCCTGCGGACTGAAGGGTCCCCGGTTTGATTCCGGTCAAGGGCATGAACCTTGGTTGCGGGCACATCCCCAGTAGGAGGTGTGCAAGAGAGCTGATCGATGTTTCTCTCTCATCTTCTCTCTCATCGATGTTTCTAACTCTCTATCCCTCTCCCTTCCTCTCTGTAAAAAACCAATAAAATACAGTTTTTTAAAAATTACATTACTTACAAGGATCCTGTGCAGTGTGCTTGAGCAGAGATTGTTTTTTATTTATTTTTTTAAATTTTATTGATTTTTTTTTTTTTTTTGACATTTCTGCCACTTGGGTATGGATGCCGCTGTTTGTAGGTGTCCTTGAGGACGGTTATCATACTGTCTTTGATTATAGCCATTCTGGTGCGTCTGGAGCGGCTTTTCATTGTGGTGTAAGTGCATTTTCCTGATGACTCAGGATGCTGAGCACCCTTTCATATGCTTATTTGCCATTCCTGTATCTTCTCAGGTGAAGTGTCTTCAAATTCAATTATTTACTTTGCAAACAATTTTTTTAAGACTTCACATAATTGTGTGCCTTCCTGCAGGTTTATCTGCGTTGGCATATTTGCCATTTTGGATCTTTCTAGACTGCGGCAGGGCTGCTTCCCTTGTATTGTAGGGTGTTCAGCACCATCCCTCGCTTCTACCTAGGACCGTGGTCGGCAAACCCCGGCTCGCGAGCCACGTGCGGCTCTTTGGCCCCTTGAGTGTGGCTCTTCCACAAAATACCACGGCCTGGGCGAGTCTATGTTGAAGAAGTGGCGTTAGAAGAAGTTGAAGTTTAAAAAATTTGGCTCTCAAAAGAAATTTCAATAGTTGTACGGTTGATATCTGGCTCTGGTGACTCATGAGTTTGCCGACCACTGACCTAGTAGATACCACTGGCCCACCGCGCATGCCTCCAGATATCGCCAAGTGTTACTTGGGGGACAAAATTGGCCCTAGATGAGAACTGCTGGTTAGTAAGTTGATATGGAGTGAAAAAAAATAAAGCTCACAATCGGCCTGCGGACTGAAGGGTTCCAGGTTCGATTCCGGTCAAGGGCATGTACCTTGGTTGCGGGCACATCCCCAGTACGGGGGGTGCAGAAGGCAGCCAATCAATGATTCTCTCTCATCATTGATGTTTCTATCTCTCTCTCCTTCTTCCTTCTCTAAAATCAATAAAATATATTTAAAAAAAAATAAAGCTCACAGTTATGTGGTAAATGTGGAACTTAACTTGGGTATTATAGTTTATTTAAAAAATTTAAAAATATATATGTATTATTGATTTCAGAGAGGAAAGGAGAGGGAGCGAGAGCTAGAAACATCAATGATGGGAGAGTCATGGATCAGCTGCCTCCTGCACAACCCATCCTGTGGCTCAAGCCCGCAACTGGGGCGCGTGCCCTCACTTGGAATTGAATGGTGACCTCTGGTTCATAGGTCAATGCTCAACCACTGAGCCACGCCTTGTGGGCTAACTTGGGTATTTTATTTTTTTAAATATATTTTATTGATTTTTTTCCAGAGAGGAAGAGAGAGGGAGAGAGAGTTAGAAACATCGATGAGAGAGAAACATCCATCAGCTGCCTCCTGCACGCCCCCCACTGGGGATGTGCCCGCAACCAAGGTACATGCCCTTGACCGGAATCGAACCTGGGACCCTTCAGTCCGCAGGCCGACGCTCTATCCACTGAGCCACACCGGTCAGGGCTAACTTGGGTATTTTAGATGAATAGAACTTAGAGCGCTGCAAAGAAGAGAGGGAATTTCAGGTGAAATTATTCTATGTTACTTATTCTAATACATGTTGCTGCTAAAGCCGTTTTCCAGTGACCGAGATTTAAGGTGAGAACGGTATCTTTCTTTCCTCCCTCCCGGCCTGCCCACAGTGCAGTTCCCTTCCTTTTGTTTCCTTCTGCTCTTGTTCCAGAAGTCTCTCTTGGTAAGCCGGGCATACACGTGCCTGGTGTGCAATGTTGAGTTTGGCCCTGATTTTGTGCTAAGGCCAGTAATGCAGTGGGTTCCTCTGTTCAGATGAGTTTTATTTTTCTTACTTAGGTTAGCTTGTTTTTACTTATTTATTTGGGTTAATCCTCACTCAAGGATATTTTCCCATCGATTTTCTAGAGAGAATGGAAGGGTGGGAGCTTGGGAGGGGGGGAGAGAAAAGAAACACGTCAATGTGAGAGAGACACATCAATTGGTTGCCGGGCTGGGGACCAAACCTGTAGCCCAGGTCCATGCCCTTGATAGGGAATTGAACCCATGACATTTGGGTGCTAAGGCCGATATTCTAACCATTTTGCAGCACCGGCTAGGTCTGGAATTGTTTTCTTAGAATGAATATATGAGTCTATGAATAATATTACTGGGATAAAGGGCATACCTTTTTATGGATTTTTCATATGTACCATGTCTCCGTTTACTAAAATGTGTTCCAGTTAGGAAATGTCCATTTCCAATTTGTACAAGTCCTGTTGTGCCAAAGATAGCCTTTGAATAAAGCTCCTTCCTCTGTATCTTGAGCAACAGCCGCGCCAGTTTCTAAGCCTCGAACAGTAATAGTCTAACACTTTCCTTAAAAATCCTGTCTATGAGACAAACAATATGCCGAGTCAAAATTTGTGCGCTCTATCCAATCCTCGCCACAGACTGAGATGTGAAGTATGGAAAGATAGGAAATGAGTTTAAAAAGATGAATCTGCTTGTGCGCCGAGTCAGGATGGTACTTTAGGTAATAAAGCCTCCTTAAGTAAACATTTGATGGAAGGAATAAAATCTTCCTGGCACATAAATCTTTTTTATTAGCAGCACAGTCATGTGCGTAAGTCAGCGCTAATGTACCCGAGGGAAGAGGAAATAGACGGAGCGATTATGGCAAATAAGATGAGGGCAGGGCTGCTTCCCCACTCATCATCAATTGGTCCAGAGTTGTTTAACCAAAGCTCAGGCAAGATAGATGGCCCTCCCCATGGCACTTTCCAGAAGGGAGTGATGCTAATACTTAATCAATAGCCACATTCTCTAGGGCTCAGAGCGCTCCCCAACGCAGAGGTGGGAGGTCCTGTGGCCCTTCTCTCCTTTGGGAATTCCACAGCTTAACTGGAGATGGAACAAGAGCCATCCGCCCCTCAGCTGCAGCTTGAAAAAAATAAAATAAAATAAAAATATATATATATACACATGTACATATTTATTTATTTATTTTTAAATTTTTTAATTGATTTTTTTACAGAGAGGCAGGGAGAAGGATAGAGAGTTAGAAACATCGATGAGAGAGAAACATCACTCAGCTGCCTCCTGCACACCCCCTACTGGGGATGTGCCCGCAACCAAGGTACATGCTCTTGACCGGAATAGAACCTGGGACCCTTCAATCCGCAGGCCGATGCTCTATCCACTGAGCCAAACCGGTTAGGGCTATATTTATTGATTGATTTCAGAGAAGAAGGGAGAGATGGAAACATCAATGATGAGAGAGAGCCATTGATTGTTTGCCTCCTGCACGCTCCCTACCTGGGATGGAGCCCCCAACCCAGGCATGTGCCCTGACCGGGAGTCGAACCATGACCTTCTGGTTCGTGGGTCAATGACACTCAACCACTGGGCCATGCTGGCTGGACATGCGCTGCTGCTTTTATGCTGATCTAGGGACATTTCATCGGGTGGACTTCTCTGCAGTGGTGGGACCTGCAGGCTTTTGGACAAGGAAGAGCCTGCTTTCTCCTGGAAGGAGTTTTCTAGGGATTCCTAGCATTTCACGAAGTTCCCTCTTCCAGGGGATGGACAGTGCGCCATCGTGAAGTTAAGTAAGTGAGGAATCTCAGTGAAGATTAAACCTTGGGCCTAAGTGGGGTGCAATCCATTTTCTAATTTTCTGTTTCTGATCCAGATTTTCTCAGTGATTTGTAATGATCAGTTGTCCATTTCAGTGCTCCTAATGTATGTTTTGGGGAGCCCCTGGATGTCCCTTCAGAGACCCTACAAAAGAGAAACCTTTTGGCCAAGTACAGTTTGAAAATGCTGACTGTCATACCACCCCTTTGGGGACTGTACTTCACAATAACATTAAAGACTCAGTTGTCCACCCTAGCTGGTTTGGCTCAGTGGGTAGAGCGTTCGCCTATGGACTAAAGGGTCCTGGGTTCAATTCAGGTCAAGGGCACATGCCCAGGTTGCCGGCTCAATCCCCAGTAAGGGGCGTGTAGAAGGCAGCTGATCAATGATTCTCTCTCATTATTGATGTTTCTATCTTTATTCCTCTCCCTTCCTTCCTCTCCGAAATCAATAAAAATATATATATATTTAAAAAAAGACTCCCTTGTCCTACTCTTTAGGATGCCCTTGAACTTTGTTTAAGGAAAATCTAATGGAACTAATGTTTGGGAGAGTACATTGTGAAACACGTTTTATGATAATGTTATGACACCAGTGATGTCACATTTGATATTCTAATAATAACGGAAATAGATTATTTAAGAGCTCTTTCGTGATACCATTGTGTCGCTTGTTGCCTGTGTTTAAGGTCAGTTACAAACTCAAAATCTTTCGGTCCTGCTGGTTCTGCATTGCCTGCAGGACCGGTGAGAAGGTCTAGTGCACCAGACATGATCTAGAACTTGTGATATTGACATTAGGAGTTTAAGCTTTTAATATGTCCAAGTTTCCACAGAGTTCATATGATTCTTGTGAAAGGCAAACTTACTTGGCATTTCAGAGAGCTTGTCCGCCTTTTTGATGGTTGATTTCCAATGCTCAGTGGATTTCTGGGATATTACAACTTGCTTGCACACGCAGATGGCTGCGTGCCTGACAGTAGAGGATACAAAGATGGTCACCATCGGATTAGAATGTGTTCTTCTCAGGCCCAGGTGGTGGTTTTATTACTTTGCCTTTGTTGCCAGGTAAAATATTAGGGATGTAGTTATGAATTAGAGAGAAGCCTTGGTTTTTATCTTTAGAAGGCTGAATCAATTGAAGGATATACGGGTGGTTTTCATGATGTTAAGTGAAGCATACTAGTAAATTCGTTTTTTATCTCTTGTTTGCATAAAACTTATCAAATTTTAGATAGGACAGGTGCTCCTTTTGTAATTTTCTCTTACAAAACAAGTGGAGAGATAAGGCAAAGTTGGTGGCATCGGTAGGAGGTATTTAGGCAGGAAATGATCAGATAATCATACTGCAAATGGGGATAACATCGCTTTCCCTTTTCTGTTTCATCAGGCATTCAAGTCAGGGGTATCAGTGAGGTCTGTTCGGCCCAGCCTGCGTAGCTCAGTGGTTGACCTCCTAGTTCATAGGTCAACGCTCAACCACAGAGCCACACGCAGTGGTACAAACCTTCTCCAGAAGTCATTGTGCTTTTCCTCACCGCATGGCATTCTCAGTAGAAAAACAACAAAAACCCAGCAAAATAGCACAAGGCCTGTTTCATGTAAAATGACGTCAATGAATCAGTGAAAATTGCAGATTGTATTCAATCTCAGTTCATGAGGACACGGCGTTTCGGATGGAGTATGATGACATGAGTAGGCCCGAAGAACTTCTGCCTTCTGGAGCACTGGAGTGGGCGCTGGAAAACCCACTTTGCAAGCGCGTTCCAACCTGAAGGAGCTCCTTGTTGCATGAAACAACATCTTTGCTTGGAAGAACACAGTAGAAATACGCACTCCTTGAGTATTTGGGAGGCATTTTATTGAAACTGAACCAAGAGAGCCTGCCACTTTAAGAAAACCAACTGACAGTGATAAAATAGGAGTTTTCTTTTTTGAAATATATTTTTATTGATTTCAGAGAGGAAGGGAGAGGGTGAGAGAGATAGAAACATCAATAGTGTGAGAGAATATTGATCGGCTGCCTCCTGCACGCCCCACACTGGGTTCAAGCCCACAACCTGGGCATGTGCCCTGCCCGGGAATCGAACCGTGACCTCCTGGTTCATAGGTCGACACTGAAACACTGAGCCATCCCGGTCAGGCGAAATAAAAGTTCTCTAATGAAAATTCAAATTTTGAAATACTTTGAGTCTGCCACCATGAGCTGTACGGTTTCCCAATACTTCAAGACTTTTCTGATGAGATCGGTGGTATAAAGATGAATGTGATTATTTGCTATTTTATCAATAAAATGTTTTAACATTTTGAAGATCTTAAAAACTCAACCCAATATTTTCCTAATGATCAATGTATGATACTACAAAATTGTGCAGAATACAGGTCCATTCAAGTGCAAGATAGACTGATGGATTTTAATGTAAGAGAATATGGAAAGTTTATTGATGTGGTTTTAGATTTGATATTGCAGCTAACTTTTAAGATATTCTTAACGCTGAGTTTTAGTATTGTATCAAAAAGGAATATACATAGTTATCTAAAAGATTATTATAAGACTTCTCCCTTTTCCAATCACAAAAGAATATTTCCAAGTCAAATATATAGTTTGGCCCTAACCAGTTTGGCTCAGTGGATAGAGCGTTGGCCTGCGGACTGCAGGGTCCCGGGTTCGATTTTGGTCAAGGGCATGTACCTTGGTTGTGGGCACATCCCCAGTGGGGAGTGTGCAGGAGGCAGCTGATCGATGTTTCTAACTCTATCCCTCTCCCTTCCTCTCTGTAAAAAGCCAATAAAATATATTTTTAAAAAATATATAGTTTGCATAGAGAGAGGATAGTGGGTATGTTCAGGCTCTGAAGTCGGTTGGATCTAGATCAGCGTACCTCCGCGAGATGTATAATTTTGAGCAAACTGAGGAAATGTGTGGCGGCCTCATTGTGAAGGATCAGATGATGCAGTTCTTGGAAAGCAGTTAGCACATGGCTTGGCGTTTCCCCCCAGTAGCTGCCTCTTAGCTTAGCAACTCTTTTTCTCCTGTGCTCCCCGGAAGCATTGGTGAGAAGCGGTGAACAGCCTGCCCGGGCCCCATGTGGCTCACCTTCTAAATCTCTAACTTCTTCAACCAGCGGCGAGCTGACTGCGTGAGATCAGTAGTTGCCAGCTGCTTGCACAGAAGACTCACTTGGGTGAACTTTAGAAAAACACAGGTCTCTTGGCCCCACTCCGATTTGCTCCCTGAGAAGCTCCGAGGGAGGTGGGAGTCCTGGGATTCTGTGTGTTTTTGAAACCTTCTGGAACCTCGCTGATTCTAGTGTGCAGCTAGTCTTTTCACCTTGATTGGGAACAGATGTGATTAAAAACACAGTATTGCCCTAACTGGTTTGGCTCAGTGGATAGAGTGTCGGCCTGTAGACTGAAGGGTCCGAGGTTTGATTCCGGTCAAGGGCATGTACTTGGTTGCGGGCACATCCCCAGTGGGGGGTGTGCAGGAGGCAGCTGATCGATGTTTCTCTCTCATCGATGTTTCTAACTCTATCCCTCTCCCTTCTGTCTGTAAAAAAATCAATAAAATATATTTAAAAAAATAAATAAAAACACAGTACCGTATTTTCCAGCATATAAGACGACTTTTTAACCCAGGAAAATCTTCTATACGCTCAGTCGTCTTATACGCCGGAAAATACGGTATGAGTCTGTTCTTCTACTTTCTAGTTCTAGAGTAGAAGAGAGAAGCACTGATTAACTGGGGTGCATGTCTTTATCCTGGGCCTTCTGAGGACAAACATTTCTGTACGCTGTTGGCTAATTCCACACCACCTCTCTATTCAGTTATTTATTTTTAAAATGTTTGTATTGATTTCAGAGACAGGAAGGGATAGAGAGAAAGATGTAAACATCAGTGATGAGAGCGAATCATCAATGGGCACCCCCCTTACTGGGGATCAAGGCTGAAAACAGGGCATATGCCCTGACCAGGAACCCAACTGCCACCTCCTGGTTCATAGCTCTCCGCTCCACCACCCAGCCACGCCCGCTGCACTGGTCTTCATTTTTACAACTTTATAGCTATAACCCCACGACACCCTGAGATGGCTTTTTCTTTTCTTTTCTTTTCTTTTCTTTCCTTTTCTTTTTTCTTTTCTTTTCTTTTCTTTTCTTTTCTTTTCTTTCTTTCTTTCTTTCTTTCTTTCTTTTTTTCCTTTCTTTCCTTTCTTTCTTTTCTTTCTTTCCTTTCCTTTCCTTTTCTTTCTTTCTTTCTTTCTTTCTTTCTTTCTTTTCTTTCTTTCTTCTCTTTCTTCCTTTCCTTTCCTTTCCTTTCCTTTTCTCTCTCTTTCTTTCTTTCTTTCTTCTCTTTCTTTCTTCCTTTCCTTTCCTTTCCTTTCCTTTCCTTTTCTCTCTCTTTCTTTCTTTTCTTTCTTTCTTTTTCTTTCCTTTCCTTTCCTTTCCTTTCCTTTCCTTCCTTTTCTTTCTTTCTTTCTTTCTTTCTTTCTTTCTTTCTTTCTTTCTTTCTTTCTTTCTTTCTTTCTTTCTTTCTTTTCTTTCTTTCTTCCTTTCCTTTCCATTCCTTTCCTTTTCTCTTTCTCTCTTTCTCTTCCTTTCTTCCTTCCTTCCTTCCTTCCTTCCTTCCTTCCTTCCTTCCTTTCTTTCTTTCTTTCTTTCTTTCTTTCTTTCTTTCTTTCTTTCTTTCTTTCTTTCTTTCTTTCTTTCTTTCTTTCTTTCTTTCTTTCTTTCTTTCTTTCTTTCTTTCTTTTTCTTTCTTTCTTAAAAACCATTCATGAGCCCTACCGTGGTTCAGGGCTCAGGAGCAACGATCACTGCACTGAGTCTGAGTGAACAGTGCAGCGGGAGGTCCAGCTCAAGTGCGTGTGACACCAGACAACCAGTGGGTCCGTGCTGCCTGTCACTAGTTGAGCCAATGAAGCAGAGACATGCTTGAAACCTCTCTGAGCGTTTATTCCAATCCTGCCGGCAGCATGGGGGAGCAGCAGGTCATCAGTAAAAGTCTCTGCACCCCTCCCCATAATCCAGCTGCTTATATGGGGTAGAAGACAGATTAAGTGGGGAAGTAGGCCAAGGAGTAAGAATGGGTATGCATAACCCGTGGACAATAGGGTGGTGAAGGCCTGGGGCGAGGGGTGGGGGGCAGGGTGGAAAAGGGCAAAGGGGGGAAAGGGACATGTAATAGCTTCAACAATAGAGATTTTAAAAAATGGGTATGCTGCCCTAACTGGTGTGGCTCAGTGGATAGAGCGTCGGCCTGCAGACTCAAGGGTCCCAGGTTCTATTCCTGTCAAGGGCATGTACCTTGGTTGCGGGCGCATCCCCAGTAGGGCGTGTGCAGGAGGCAGCTGATCGATGTTTCTCTCTCATTGATGTGTTTTAACTCTCTCTCCCTCTCCCTTCCTCTCTGTAAAAAAGTCAATAAAATATATATATTTTTTTAAAAAAAGCATATGCCAAAGGATTACAGGCACGGAGAAGTAGGCAAAAGGAATACAAATGGGTCCAATGTGAAAGAGTACAGGCCATGAGGGCTGGGGGGAGGTGACAGAGTGTGGACTCCATTGTTTCGGCAACGAGGTAGTGAATGTGATGACAGGCAGGTCTCAGATGAAGAGAATGCCCAGCATTTCCGGGTTCCCTCCCAGGCGAGCTCCCAGCCAGATCCCAATGTGCTTTCTTTCTTTCTTTCTTTCTTTTTCTTTTTTTCCCCCAATATATTTTACTGATTTTTTACAGAGAGGAAGGGAAGAGGGATAGAGAGTTAGAAACATCGATGAGAGAGAAACATCCATCAGCTGCCTCCTGCACACCCCCCACTGGGGATGTGCCCGCAACCAAGGTACATGCCCTTGACCGGAATCGAACCTGGGACCCTTCAGTCCGCAGGCTGACGCTCTAGCCACCGAGCCAAACCGGTTAGGGCGAATGTGCTTTCTTTAATCAGAATCAAACAATCACAGTGAACAGCCTGGTGAATGTTTCTTAGCTCTAGCTAGCCCCACTGTTCCATCTCTGCCCCTGGCATGTGCAGTTCATGGCTTGTGGAGGGAAGATGTGTGCTCACAGAAGCTTGGAATAGCGGCAGACCACTGCGGGCCCCAGAAACCAGGCAGCCACAAGCCCTGGGGGCCGCACTCCGCTTCATTCAGTTTGTCTTGTCACATGTTGTATTGTCACGCAGAAAGATCTCTGCACACGGCCACTGTTCAAAGCCTGGGTGAATTCATTCGCCTCGGGGAGCTCTCTTCTGCCCTTTCCTTCTGCATGATCCACCGTGAAATGAAATCCCTGGCTAATGTGTTTCTTAGCTGGCCTACACATGATGCGCTTCCCTTCTCAAAGTTTGTACATGGGCCCCGTGGGATTCAGCAAAAGAATCAGCATGAGCAAGAATGAATGGACTGGTTGACTGGGGCTGGCCAAGGTGGGCGGAGGATGTCCTTTTAACAATGAGTGTGAGTGTGTGTGTGTGTGTGTGTGTGTGTGTGTGTGTGTGTGTGTGAGAGAGAGAGAGAGAGAGTTGAGAGTGATAATAGGTGAGCACCAGGCGAAATATAGATTGCTGTGTTTGCATTTTACAATATAAAACCTTCATTCGAACCTGCAAAGTACAGATTAATTACAAAGTGACAAAGTCAATCCCGGAGGCAAGAAATGACCGAGCATCAAAGACAAGGTCATTGAGCTTTGGCTCTGGCTGGAGCTGAGCTGTGTATAAACACCACTGCGAGGTCATTACCATGAGCAGCACTCCTGCTTTTATGCTAAGGAACTTTCTGGCAACTCTGATTTGCAGCCTCCTGCAAAGTTGCCAGCCAACTCCAGGGGCGGTTAGAAATACCCAAAACAAAGTTCAAATCAATCCACTTTCTTTGAAGAGGCAGTTATGTATCTATTTGCATAATTTAGGAGCAGGGGGGTTGGGTGTTCGAAAACCAAGCAATGGGGCTAGCAGTGCTTCTAATTGCAAAGGTGAATAAAAGGAAAACCTGCCAATGGCGTGGTAAGGCAGTGGTCGGCAAACTACGGCTCCCGAGCCACATGCGGCTCTTCGGCCCCTTGAGTGTGGCTCTTCCACCAAATACCACGGCCTGGGCGAGTCTATTTTGAAGAAGTGGCGTTAGAAGAAGTTTAAGTTTAAAAAATTTGGCTCTCCAAAGAAATTGCAATCGTTGTCCTGTTGATATTTGGCTCTGTTGACTAATGAGTTTGCCGACCACTGTGTTAAGGGAACGAACACTCATGGGGAAGAGATAGAAACCAGAGTAAAAATAGTCTTTGATTTAGTTTTAACCAAACTCCTAGGAATTCATCTCTTTTTTAATTTATTTTTTATTTATTTTATTTTCCTTACCTGATGATATTTTTTTCCTATTGATTTTTTGAGAGAGTGAAAGGGAGAGGGAGAGACAGAAACACTGATGTGAGAGAAACACATTGATTGCTTGCCTCCTGACCAGGGCCCTGGCGGGGTAGGAGTCTGCAAGGAATCGAACCCTGGGACCCTTCAGTCCAGAAGCCGACGCTCTATCCACTGAGCCAAACCGGCTAGGGCAGTGGTCGGCAAACTCATTAGTCAATAGAGCCGAAGTTTGCCAACCACTGGGCTAGGGCTCCTCTCTCTCTCTCTCTCTCTCTCTTTTTTTTTTTGAACTGTCATCAATAGAATGATCTGCCCTGGTGGTATCTAATTTTATTTTATTTTATTTTATTTTTTATTGACTTCAGAGAGGAAGGGAGAGGGAGAGAGAGAGATAGAAACATCAATGATGAGAAATATTGATCGGCTGCCTCCTGCCCGCCCCCTACTGGGGCTGGAGCTCGAAACCCAGGCATGTGCCCTTGACCTGAATTGAACCTAGGACCCTTCAGTCGGCAGGCTAATGCTCTATCAATGAGCCAAACCGGCCAGGGCTAATTTTGAACTTTTTTATTGATTGATTGATCGATTCATTCATTCAGTATCCATTTTGTGTGCTAGCTGCTAAATAGCAGGCTTATGAACACATAGGGTGGGCGTTTTATGGGGTCATTTAGCACCCTTACATTGCCATCCCGTCTATAAATGCTGGCAGTCTGACCTGCACTGGGAGCTGGGTAGAGAATAGGGATGGGAATGGCTTTGAGCATGAAATTGTATGTGCCCAGCTCAACGACAAATCGGGGTACAGCAATGAGAAGAGAGGATGAAATGTTCTCTCCTTTTATCACCCCAAATGCAATTGTGGTTAACAGGCGTTGTCTTTCTCTGAGCCTTTCTTGGGGGAAGAGAGGTCTTCCAAGTTTTGTGTGTGCTCAAATATATTAAAGGGGCTTTATTATTGAAGTTTTGTGGCAATTTTTTAAAAATATATTTTTATTGATTTCAGAGAGGAAGAGAGAGGGAGAGAGAGAAAAAATCAATGATGAGAGAGGATCCTTGATTGGCTGCCTCCTGCATGCCCCAAATGGGATCGAGCCCACAGCCCGCAACCCAGGCATGTGCCCTGACCGTGACCTCCTAGTTCTGTGGTCAGCAAACTCATTAGTCAACAGAGGGGCAAACCGCGACTCGCAAGCCGCATGTGGCTCGCGAGCCGCAGTTTGCCGACCACTGTCCTAGTTCATAGGTAACCACTGAGCTACACCAGCCGGGCTCGGGTAATTTTCTTTCTCCTTGCTGCAACAATTTGATTTTTGGTGACTATCAGATAACGAAAATAATTTTTTTAAAAATATATTTTATTGATTTTTTACCGAGAGGAAGAGAGAGGGAGAGAGAGCTAGAAACATCGATGAGAGAGAAACATCAATCAGCTGCCTCCTGCACACCTCCCACTAGGGATGTGCCCGCAACCAAGGCACGTGCCCCCGACCGGAATCGAACCCGGGACCCCCCAGTCCGCAGGCCGACGCTCCATCCACTGAGCCAAACCGGTCAGGGCACGAAAATAATTTTTAAGAAGGCAAAATTCATGCTTTCTCCATATCAGAAAACTGAAAAAAAATTAGGTTTATTGGCATGCATAAGTAATGATGTTATAGGTACCATTTAGCTGTTTAGAAGATTAAAAGGTGATGCTTAGATTTCAGAATAGTGTTGTGTATTTTATATTCGGTACTGTACTGTTTCTCTTGTACTCTAATACAAAGCCATTTCTCAGTACAAAATTTAAATTTAGAGTAGGGTCATAGAACTTGGCTTTTTATCAAAAAGAAATAAACAAGAAACATGGCATCAGAAAAGCACTGAGCAAGAGACGTGCCCATATTTATCAAATTATTTATACATCCAGTAGATATTTTAAAAATATTGTTAGTACAAAGATAAAACACAACCATATATGTACAACCCAAATGCGTATATACTTTTATAGTCATGATACAAACATTTTATAATGAAGTTAAGAAAAAAACTAAATTGTTTTTTTAAAAATCAGAGACTAGTGGAAATGAAAGAGCCCAGCCAGTGTGGCTCAGTGGTTGAGCATCTACCTATGAACTAGGAGCTCACGGTCAGGGCACATGCCTGGGTTGCAGGCTCGATCCCCAGTGTGGGGCATTCAGGAGGCAGCCAATCCATGATTCTCTCTTATCATTGATGTTTCTATCTCTCTCCCTCTCTGAAATCAATAAAAACATATTTTAAAAAAAAAAGAAACGAAAGATGAGATAATAATTTAATAGTAATTTCTAAATTTAGAAATTGGCCAAAATTAAACCCTTGCAAATATGTCTTCTATATTTTTCTATGAAAATTTTCTATGTAAATGACAAATGTACAATGGAAAAGTATTTCATTGGAAAAGTAGAAATAAGTTCTTTGAACTGAAATGATGAATCGTTGGCAAATAGCATTTTCAGTCACCTTTTTGGGGAATTTATAAATTTTTTTCTCTTGAAATGCATTTGAGATTCTATTCTTGTCATGTGTTTCCTCTGTAAATAATTGGATTATTTGGCAAAGATAAATCCACATATTAGAGAGGATTTTAGTTTCCATTGACTGGTACTGGTGGAGACTGAAATAATCCCCAAATTAAATATGTACCTCGATTTTGATCACAAAGAATGCTTGTCAACAAGTTTAGGTATAAATTAGAAATCTGAAGGCCGGTATCTACCTTATTCATGACTTAGGAAATATCATTGGTTTCTGTAAGCTTGTAGGTGCTAGCATATTTCAATGTTGGTGGATATTAATTTCTCTTGGATATTAGGACACGAATTGATTGGTACTAGTCATTCTCACCTGGGGCTCATTCTGCCCCCAGGGTACACTAGACCACTTCTGGGGACATTTTTGGGTTGTCACGACTGGTGAGACGGCTGCTATTGCCATCTAGCAAGTAGAGGCCAGGAATCCTACAATTCACAGGACAGCCCTCACAGCAAAGAACTCTCCAGTTCCAAATGGCGGGACTGCCAAGGTTGAGAAACCTTCATCTATCTCAGTGATTGAAGACACATGCCATCCCCGGTGTGCGGCGTGCAGGAGGCATCCATTCAATGATTCTCTCTCATCATCGATATTTCTATCTCTCTCTTCCACTCCCTCCCTCTCTGAAATCAATAGACATATATTAAAACAAGAACAAGGGTTTAAATTTATTTCCTAAAATTAGTATACTAGAGCACATTCTTATACATATTTTTTCTTGTGATAACAAACTGTGTAATAGAATAAAAATTGTTTTCAAAGTTTGTCTTTACATGTAAGAAATACATTTTTGCAACCTTTTTTCCCAATGTAGCTATCTAACTTTTGGAGGCATTTTTTTTTTTTTGTATTTGTTTTAGAGCTGTATCAGAAATAGATGATTTAGCGTGTTCAGACATGCTCAATTTATCCTGATCATGAATGAAATGTCTGCCAGTAAAGGATCATTTCATACCAGATTTCCTGTTGGCAATCCGCACTGGTGTGTTTTATTAGTGCTCTCAGCGTTTGAACTAATATCTTCTATGTTCACGGGGAGGAAGGTTTTTTTGCCAATTAAATTATTTTTCCTTGTTAGTATCAACATGTTTTATTTGATTTTATTACATGACTTTCATTCTTGACCACAGATTTAGGAAGAAGCCCTATATTTAGACATTAACCCCAAGGGTTTCTGGAATATTCTTCATTAAAATATTTCCTACTACCACTTTCTTCTCCTTCTCTTCCTCCTCCTCCTCCTCCTCCTCCTCTTCTTTCTTCTTTAATATATATATTTTTATTGATTTCAGAGAGGAAGTGAGAGGGAGGGAGAAAGATAGAAACATCAGTGATAGAGAATCATTGATGGGCTGCCTCTTGCATGCCCCCACTGGGGATGGAGCCTGCAACTCAGGCATGTGCCCTGACCAGGTATCGAACTATGACCTCCTGCTTCATAGCTTGACGTTCAACCACTGAGCCACGCTGGCTGGGCTCTTCTTCATCTTTTTTTTTTTTTTTTTTTTCTTCTTCATCTTTAAAAAAAACCCCATATAGCCCTGACCGGTTTGGCTCAGTGGATAGAGCGTCGGCCTGCAGACTCAAGGGTCCCAGGTTCGATTCCGGTCAAGGGCATGTATCTTGGTTGCAGGCACATCCCCAGCAGGGGGTGTGCAGGAGGCAGCTGATCAATGTTTCTAACTCTCTGTAAAAAATCAATAAAATATATTTAAAAAAATAAATAACAAAAACCCTATATATATATATATATATATATATATATATATATATATATATATATATATATGTAAAATTGATTTCAGAGGCGATCACTGCTTGAGGGGCCTGACCATCTCCTAGGGTGCCACAGTACCCCCTGGAGGGGGCAGAGAGAGTGAGACAAGGCTAATACTGGCGCTGCCTACACAGCCGGCCAGAAGGCACGGGTGCCTCCAGTGCCCGGAGCAGACGCTGGCCAGTGCCGTCCAGCAAAGCGCTGTGTGTGCGAGAGGCAGATCCCAGCCGATGCCTGCCACCGTGGACGAGATGCTCCCCGCTGTCGCCTGACCCTGGAGTCGTGGCCTCAACTCTGACCTCACATGATTGAAGTTCTGTAAACGCATAGGATCTTTTTTTTTTTTAAATATTTTATTTCATTTTATTATTATTTTTTAAAAAAATATATTTTATTGATTTTTTTTACAGAGAGGAAGGGAGAGGGATAGAGCGTTAGAAACATGCACACCTCCCACTGGGGATGTGCCCGCAACCAAGGTACATGCCCTTGACCGGAATCGAACCTGGGACCCTTCAGTCCGCAGGCCGACGCTCTATCCACGGAGCCAAACCAGTCAGGGCTATTATTATTTTTTAAATATGTTTTACTGATTTTTTTTACAGAGAGGAAGGGAGAAGGAGAGGGAGAGGGATAGAGAGTTAGAAACATTGATGGGAGAGAAACATCGATCAGCCGCCTCCTGCACGCCCCCTACTGGGGATGTGCCCGCAACCAAGGCACATGCCCTTGACTGGAATCGAACCCGGGACCTTTCAGTCCGCAGGCCGACGCTCTATCCACTGAGCCACACCAGTTAGGGCCATGTTTTGCTTTTAAGCGTCTGCTGTACTGAGAGCATGAAAGTCCGTCTGTCTGTGGTTATTGTTTTTTAAAATATGTTTTTATTGATTCCAGAGGGGAAGGGACAGGGAGAGAGAGAGAGAAACATCAGTGATGTGAGAGAATCATGGATCGGCTGCCTCCTGCATGCCCCAGACTGGGGATCGTGCGCGCAGCCCGGGCATGTGCCCTTGACCGGAATCAAACCTGGGACCCTTCAGTCCACAGGCCGTCGCTCTATCCACTGAGCCACACCGGTTAGGGCCACACACAGACTCTTTTACCCCCTCCCCTCACTGGCATTGTTTCAGCTCAGCCCCCGTCGTTTCCTCCACGGGTGCAGGCACAGAACGAAAGACTGACTGCTTGTTTGGTTTTCGCTTTTAGATTTGTTCTTAGATCAAGACAAGCAATGTGATGGAAGCAGCGGGGGTCTCCGATAATGGAGCCGGGTGGGCCAGGTGCACCCGCGCGTTTACTGAAGGTGTGCGAAGTATTGATCAAAGCACTCGTTCCTTTTTCTGGATCCTGTTGCCTTTCTCTCTGGTCTGATTAGCTCTGCTGCTGTTTGTGAGTTATCAAATGGACACCTTCTCAAAGGGTGATGTTTCATCGGAGTATAAATTCATGTAAAAATTCAGGCTCCTATCAATTGAAAGGTTGTGATCAGCCAGATTTCTCTTCTAAGACCGAAGGGACAGCATGCATATAGCAATCAGAGGTTTGTCTATTTCCACAGGGAGTACTGTCATAATAAAACCCAATAGGATCCTTGGTTTTCTTGGGGTTCCTGGGAAGTTTCTGACATCAGGAATACCCTTTGGAAGGCTGGCAATCAGAGAAATGACAAGCATTGATTCGTACGCTGAAAGCCGTGCCCTGAACTGGCGTGTGTCACTTTCGTTGGGGAGATTTATGTCTTTTGGTCTTTTTTAAAAAAATATATTTTATTGATTTTTTTTTAAAAAAATATATTTTATTGATTTTTTACAGAGAGGAAGAGAGAGGGATAGAGAGTTAGAGACATCGATGAGAGAGAAACATCCATCAGCTGCCTCCTGCACACCCCCTACTGGGGATGTGCCCGCAACCCAGGTCCATGCCCTTGACCGGAATCGAACCTGGGACCCTTGAGTCCGCAGGCCGACGCTCTAGCCACTGAGCCACACCGGCCAGGCTGAGGTCCAGTCTTGTGCCTCTGAGCCCTCCAGCCAGCTGAGCCTTCGCGTTCCTTCCCCCCTGGGCTTTGCAAGCAGATATTTTGACAGCTCCCCACGGCTCCCTGTGATTCATTTCCTGGCAATTACTGGCCCACGGGCCCCATGGGGTCGGGCAAGGAGGGGTTCCCGGGCTGATCGCTGCTCTGCTGCAATGGAAGTCATGGTTCCCATCCCATGGCGTTCGCTCTGACTCAGCCTGCACTCAGCTGAGACAAAGACCATTCGCCACCATCCTCTGAGATGCCAAGTTGCATTTCTGTGCTCTTAGCGGAAAAGCGCTCAGGGGCGGAAAGCCGCTTACAGGGGGTCCAGCCCTCAGCGCCATCTCCTCCTTGGTGGTCCAGGCCGCTGTGAACTGCTGGCAGCCGCTGTGCCTTCCGGGACCAGCCAGGTAATGTTCCCGGGCTTTCTTTGAAAGTTCACTCTTTGCAAATGGGGGCAGTGTGAGGTTATTTTTTTCAGAATCGAGTCTTCGCGTTCTCGGATAATGCTGTTGAGCCACTCAGAGTCCTAGGAGAAAACGCCACCTTTTTCCTTGGCATAATTCTTCCAGTAATTTCTGTTCTTTTCTTTTGTGCTGATGAAAAGGAGAGCAGACACAAGGAGGTGCATATTGCATGAGATTTCGGAACTGGTTTAGCACACTGTGGTCTCATCTTCCTTGGACACCTTAAAATGAAGGCCTCACTTCCCATTAATGTGATGGCCTTAGAGCATCATTGCTCCTGCCAAACAGATGGGGTTCTTTTAATTTAAAGAGAAGGGGAAACATTCAGAAAGCAGATTTCTATCAACCTAAATCTGTGCTTTCAAACCAGAAGAGTTGGCAAGTAATAAGTCCGGGAGAAGATCTTTTGGTCTAATGGACCGGCAGTGGGAGCCAACTAGAATCCTCGGGGGACTCAGAGAAGGTGAAATTTGTCTCAAATTTTCTTCAGGTTTTGAATAGAAGGGGGAACATTTTTAAAAATATATTTTTTTATTGCTTTCAGACAGTGGAAGGGAGAGGGAGAGAGACAGAAACATCCATGATGAGAGAGAATCATTGATCGGCTGCTTCCTGCACATGCCCCACTGGGGATCAGGGAATGTACCCTCACTTGGAATCAAACCCTGACCTCCTGTTTCATGGGTTGATGCTCAACCACTGAGCCATACCGGCTGGGCTGTCTTCAATTTTTTTTTTGCTCCACTCTTTCTTCCTACTTCCTTTCTTTTAAAAAAAAAAAAATTTTTATTGATTTTTTTACAGAGAGGAAGGGAGAGGGATAGAGAGGTAGAAACATTGATGAGAGAGAAACATCGATCAGCTGCCTCCTGCACACTCCCCACTGGGGATGTGCTCACAACCAAGGCACATGCCCTTGACCGGAATCGAACCTGGGACCCTCGAGTCTGCAGGCCGACGCTCTATCCACTGAGCCAAACCGGTGAGGGCTCTTCCCACTTTATCGCTACAGCCGGTGTTCTCTGCTCAGCGGTATTGGCATTCAGGGCAGGATAGCTCTTTGTTGTGTGTGTGTGTGGGTGAGGGGGATGGGGGGTGGGGGGTGTCCCGTGCATCCTAGGGTGTTAAGCAGCACCCATGGCTTCTATCTACTAGATGTCAGTAACATTCCCTCCCAGTTAGTACAACGAAAAATGTCTCTAGACGTTGTCAGACGTCCAGTGGGGGAGAGAAGCAAAATCCCTGTGGTTGAGAACTTCTGCCTTCGTGTACCCTTCCCCCTGTCTCGGGGCGCTCTGGGGTTGTGAACTCATCAGTACCCACCCCCAGTGCCCCCCTCTGAGTTCCCAGGCTCCGAAATCCCTGTTCTCTCCTGAAGGCATGCCCCTCGTGAAGATGGGGTGGCCAGTGTCACATCTTTATACTAGTGTGTGACATTCTCAGGGGTGGTACTCAGACCAGCATATCTGCACTGTGAATGCGTCTGTTCAGCCCGGCCTGCGTGGCTCAGGGGGTGAGCATCGACCTATGAGCCAGGAGGTCCGTTTCCCTGTCAGGGCACATGCCCGGGTTCTGGGCTCTATCCCAGTAGGGGGGTGTGCAGGAGGCCACCGATCCATGATTCCCTCTTATCGTTGATGTTTCACTCTCTCCTTCTCGGTTCGTCTCTAAAAAAATATGTTATTTAAAAAAGAGGTTGTTCAACTAAATGTGTAATCTGTAAAAAGTAAGAGGCCATCCTCTTCTTAACCTGCTTGTGAGTTTTTTTTCTTTTTAATATATATTTTTATTGATTTCAGAGAGGAAAGGAGAGGGAGAGGTGGAAACATCAATGATGAGAGAGAAGCATTGATTGGCTGCCTCCCGCACACCCTCCATGGGGATGGAGCCCACAACCCAGGCCTGTGCCCTTGGCGGAATCAAACCTGGGACCCTTCAGTCCGCAGGCTGATGCTCTGTCCACTGAGCCAAACCAGCTAGGGCAGGTATGAAATATTTCGAGATGAGAAATAGTCTATTCTTTAGGAATGTGGTATAAGATAGAGAAAGAAGGAAGAGTCCAATAAGAGTACGCCCTCTCGCCGTTCTTTGAGTGCCTCAAACAATAATCATGTTTCATTAAATGAGATTCTTTCTCATTTCATGTGATTCCAATCTCTGGTATTGATTCTTCCACCTTAACTAGAGGAAATGAAAAAGGTTTTAGATGATGGCGTTCTCAGAAGCTCTAGAGTCTGTGAATTTGAAAATGTCACATGAAAAATGTGAAGGTCATGTGCATAAATCTACATGATTACATTCACGTATGTGTTAATTACTTCCAGAGAAATTAAGTTCAGACATATGGGAAACCATATGTACTGAGAGGGAACAAACTCAGGTGTGTTGACTATATCAAAGCACAGGAATCTCACCTGGTCTGACTCCTGTTAGAGGCCATGTGTCACTGAGGTCTTTAATGGATGACAATGAACGTGATCATATTTCACTAGGTTAGGTGGGGAGGTCAAGTGTAGGGAATCTATTTAGACAAAGAACTTTGAATAATAAATAAACAATTTCAAATTATATTTGAGTTTCCTGGAGGGCGTGGGACTGCCAGGTCTGAAAGACTTGACTATTTATGAGAACATCCAGAGGATATAGAGCAGTTGTGATGGAAAAGACACAAAATTATGCCATCTAGCCCTAGCCTGTTTGGCTCAGTGGCTAGAGTGTCAGCCTGTGGACTAAAGAGTCCCAGGTTCGATTCCAGTCAAGGTCACCTGCCAGGGTTGCAGGCTCGATCCTCAGCGTGGGGCATGCAAAGAAAGGAGGCAGCCGATTAATGATTC
Organism: Ia io; assembly: GCA_025583905.1. Classification (NCBI taxonomy): domain Eukaryota; kingdom Metazoa; phylum Chordata; class Mammalia; order Chiroptera; family Vespertilionidae; genus Ia; species Ia io. The sequence goes on from JAJQQW010000001.1 coordinate 7,195,199, forward strand.
TCTCTCATCACTGATGTTTCTCTCTCTCTCTCTCTCTCTCTCTCTCTCTCTCTCTCTCTCTCTCTCTCTCTCTCTCTCTCTCCCCCTCTCCCCCTCTTCTTCCTCTCTGAAATCAATAAAAATATATTTAAAAAATTTGCCATCTAAATAAGGTGGCTCTATTTTTTGTTTGAGGTTTCAAATACGAGTAGGACATTATCTTGGCGTGCTGGGAGTGTTGTGATTTGGATATACATGTAGGTTTCTTGCTGGGACTTCATGAAGGTAGGACAAAAAAATTGAATTTCCTTCAGTGAGTTAACCATAGGATGTACTTCCTTAGCGGTCTGCTGTAAGCAGCAAGGGCCTTGACCATCACTAGAGGTGTTTTTCACTTATCCAAGATGTTACCGCCTGCTTTGGCTAGCATGTGACCCTCCCTGGCTCCTATGAATATTCATTTTAATTTTCATAATCATTTGTGGTCAGTGTAATTGAAATGTAATCAATGTTCTTAATGAGATAGTTTTTAAAGTGTCATGAGTTCCATACCCTTGTGATTTCTGTGAATCTTGTTAAGAAGCAGTCTGTCTTGAAGTCCGATATACCACACATGTCATTACTCTCAACTCAAAGTAATGCGTGTTAATTATTTATGCCATTCCTCATATAAAATGAAGGTTGTAGTTTTTTCAAATGGACAGAATTATTCCAAGCATATTTTTAGTTAAAGTAATTGGAAAATGTGTGTGTAGTTTAATAATATCTTCGCCTAGCCAGTGTTGCTCAGTGGTTGGGCATTGACCTATGAACCAGGAGATCATGGTTTGATTCCTGAGGGCACATGCCCAGGTTGCAGGCTTGATCCCCAGTGTGAGGGCGTGCTGGAGGCAGCAGCAGATGGATGATTCTCTCACCATTGAAGTTTCTCTCTCCCTCTCCCTTTCTCTTGGAAATCAATAAAAAATATTAAAAACATGGAATAATATCTTCAAAGTGCTGTGGGAGGGGGGGTGGAGAGAGAGAGGTACAGATGGAGGGAGGGAGTCAATGACAGAGGGACTCCACACCAATATTATATAACCAGAAAAACTCTTTCTTAAATACGGTTTGAAATAAAAGATATTTTCCAGTAAATGAAACACAAGAGATTTTCTACTCAGAGATGACAACTATAGAGAGTGTTCCAGGAATACGGGAAATTATCAGGAGAGCGTGTGAATAAATAACTTTCCTTTCTTCCTTTCTCCTGAAAGGGAAGGTCAGCATGAAGGAATATGTCCCGGTTTCCTATGAGTTCAGTGGTACAGAGCCCAGTGCCAGAATACAATTTTTTAAAATAGGAAATACTGCAACATTTCTTGGGGGGAGAGGGGGTGGGAATCTAGATTGGGTAAAGGCAAGAGTGGCTGTAGAAAACCAATGATAAGCTACTACAGAGATTTGGACATTGGAGGAAGAGGAAGAGGGAAATCTACAGAACTTGATGACTAACAAGAGGCAGAGGTAAAGGCTAGCCTGGAGCCAGATGTTGGTGCCTTCTAGTAAGATAGGAAATAGACAGGCTTGGGAACAAGAACAGTAGTTTAGTTCTGAGAGTGAGGCATCAGGGGAAGACACCTAGTGAGTAGTTGACTATCTATATATATAAAAGCCTAAGCGACCATCACAACGAACAGACGACCGAACAGGCTGCATGGGGTGACCATGCCAGGAGGGGTTTAGTGAGGGGCGAGCAAAGGACTGAGCAGCAGGCTGCGTGGGGCGACCAGGCCCACAGGGGGGGCAGTTGGGGGTGACTAGGCCAGCAGAGGGGGCAGTTAGGGGTCATCAGGCAGGCAGGCAGATGAGCAGTTAGGAGCCAGTGGTCCCGGATTGTGAGAGGGATGTCTGACTGCTGGTTTAGGCCCAATCCCCAGGATCGGACCTAAACCAGCAGTTGGACATCTCCCGAGGAGTCCCGGATTGGAGAGGATGCAGGCGGGGCTGAGGGGACACCCCCCCCCACACACACACACACAAACACACACACGAATTTTGTGCACCGGGCCTCTAATATTGATATAACCTGGAAGGCAACTGACTCCATTTGTTTGGAGGTTCAAATGAAAATGTGGAACTTTAATCGACTCATAATGTGTGGCCCACTGCTTTTCTTGTCTTTTGTATCTTTTTTTTTTGTTTGTTTTTTTAAAAAATATATTTTTATTGATTTCAGGGAGGAAGTAGAGGGTGAGAGAGATAGAAACATCAATGATGAGAGAGAATCATTGATCAGCCGCCTCCTGCACACCCCTCACTGGGGATCGAGCCTGTAACCCAGGCCTGTGCCCTGGTCAAGAATCGAACCCTGACCTCCTAGTTCATGGGTCTACACTCCACCACTGAGCCACACCGGCTGGGCTTCTTGAGGTCAGGTCTGGAGGTAGGGAGGCAGACATGCAAATTGTTTTGTGTTCGGCACAGTTTGAATTTCTGCTTCTGCCCTCCTTGCCCTCGTGTGCTGTCCTTCTCTTCTTCTTGTCCCAAGTGGCGAACAGAGCCCCGTATTATCGATAACATCAACGACAGCAATCATTTATACAAGCCATTTTGCTTTTTTTTTTTTTTTTTTGGCAAAACTGAAGTTCTGGGGCTGTGGTCGGCAAACTGCGGCTCGCGAGCCACTTGCGGCTCTTTGGGCCCTTGAGTGTGGCTCTTCCACAAAATACCACGGCCTGGGCGAGTCTATGTGGAAGAAGTGGCGATAGAAGAAGTTCAAGTTTAAAAAATGTGGCTCTCAGAAGCAATTTCAATCGTTGTGCTGTTGATATTTGGCTCCGTGGACTGATGAGTTTGCCGACCACTGTCTGGGGAATCGGAGGGTTCGCACTCGATCCACTGTGTTGCCGTCATCTCCTTTCTTTCTGCGCTGCCTCCAGATCGCTCCCCGTGTCTCTCTTCTTTCATGGTTTCCTGGATTCTTGTGGGCTCTTCTGGGAAAGTCTGTTCCCCGCACTCCACACAGCACAGCCTTTTTTCAGAGTTGCCAGTGAACTCCCTACTTCCTCTGGCCTTTCCCCCATCTCATTACTGCCTTCCCCTGCACTCCATGCAGGGCCTGCCCTTCTGAGGCCCGGATTGCTGGAGGCTTGAAATTCAACCTTTTCCTCCCTGAAATGGGAGCAGGAAAGCACTGAATGTTCTCCTCAAAGGAAATACAGCAGAAGGAGCAACCATTCTTTAAAAAGATGTTTTTATGGATTTCAGAGAGGAAGAGAGAGGGGTAGGGATAGAAACATCAATGATGAGAGAGAATCATTGATCAGCTGCCTCCTGCACATCCCCTACAGGGATCGAGCCTGCAACCCAGGCATGTGCCCTGGACCCGACTCAAACCTGCAACTCCTCAGTCTGCAGGCCCGTGCTCTATCTACTGAGCCAAACCAGCTAGGGCAGAAGTAGCAACAATTTGGATCTTAGGTCACTTTTATTCCATCCGACTTGGAGTTTTAAGTTCAGAAAAGAGATTAGAACTAGGGAACGAATTTTTAAAAAAATATATTTTTATTGATTTCAGAGAGGAAGGGAGAGAGATAGAAACATCAATGATGAGAGAGAATCATTGATCTGCTGCCTCCTGTGTGCCCCCTACTGGGGACCAAGCCCGCAATTCCGGCATGTGCCCTTGACCGGAATCGAACCCGGGATCCTTCAGTCCACAGGCCGACGCTCTCTCTATCTACTGAGCTACACCAGCTCGGGCAGGGAAGGAATTTTTGATTATCGTCACAGGTTACAGAAGGGGAAATGGCTGGGATGGACAGTGGCACTCCAAGCACTAACTCGGAGGACAAGGAATAAGTTTCCTGCTCAACTTACAGAAGGAAAAAGATTGAGCTTTTTTGGTTCTCAGCCATATTTGCCCAGAGAACCCTGTATCAGGGTGGTATGAGAAGGGCAATTTCATGGTCAGGATCTTTTTATTCATATATATATATATGAATTGATTTCAGAGAGGAAGGGAGAGGGAGAGAGAGAAACATCAATGATGAGAGAGAATCATTGATCGGCTGCCTCCTGCACGCTCCCCATTGGGGATCGAGCCCGCAACCCGGGCATGTGCCCTTGACCTGAATCGAACCTGGGACCCTTCAGTCCGCAGGCCAATGCTCTATCCACTGCGCCAAGCCGGCTAGGGCCATGGTCAGGATCTTGAAGAAGGAACATTATCAAAATGCTATTGGGTTTCTCATTTAAATATTAACCCTTGGCACTAGCTTGCTTTTTTCTCGATTCCTTTATTCTAATGATAACCGTGTCATGTCACACTCGACATCCGAGTGCAAAAGGTTAATGATCATACTAGTTGAATTGACACCGAGTCATTTTTTTTTAAAAATATATTTTGATTTTTAGAGAGGAAGAGAGAGATAGAAACATCAATGATGAAAGAGAATCATTGATTGGCTGCCTCCTGCACGCCCCCTACTGGGGATCAAGCCCGCAACCCAGGCATGTGCCCTTGGCCAGAATCGAACCTGGGACCCTTCAGTCCGCAGGCTGATGCTCTATCCATTGAGCCAAACCAGCTAGGGCTCCGAGTCATTTCTTACTTGGTTTTGCTAGTGTAGTGTCTCTTGCCAACATTTTCATGTTTATGCTCTAATTGTTTGGTGTTTACTTGTCCCTCCAATTCAGCGATATTTGGCTTTATGACCTCCTTGCTAACTCTCCAGGCCCACATGCCCAGATGGGGGTCATTCTCTTGATTGAAAATGTTATAATTTTATTACACTTGTGATTCCTGGCTCTTTTTCCTCCTCTTCCACCACTTTACAAATTCCAGGTATGTGATTTACTTGTTCCGTTGACTACTAACACCAAAATGAAAATGTGTAAATATGGTCATACTTCGATTCCTTGCTCTTTTTGCATTTTGGTGCCTGGGGCCATAGACTTCTTGTTGTTTTATTATCTTGCCATTTCCAGCTTTATGGAAGCCAGAATCAATCTTTGCTTTGTTTTGATGTTTTCACCTTTCCTGGTTTTGCCCAATGAACCATGGGCAGTGTGGTAGCGAGATTAGACAGGAGGCCGGTCTAATCCGCCAGGTGCATTAGAAAGAACAGGAGATATAGTCATGTGTTTTTTGGTTAAATAAACCTGGGTTCCGGTCTTGACTCTTATCTCTTTGGAAAAGAACTTGTGCTCTGAGTCATTTATTCATCTAAAAAATATATATATAGAAAGAAAATCCTAATGCTTGCTTTATGCACCTTGAAGAACTATTTTAAAGGAGCACACATTAAAATATTTGTAATTGTCCTAGCTGGTTTGGCTCAGTGTACAGAGCGTCGGCCTGCGGACTGAAGGGTACTGGGTTCGATTCTGGCCAAGGGCACATGCCCAGGTTGTGGGCTCTGTCCCCAGTAGGGATATGTGCAGGAGGCAGCCAATCAATGAGTCTCTCTCATCATTGATGTTTCTCTTCTCTTCCTCTCTAAAATCAATAAAAATACATTTAAAAATAAAAAAATAAAACATTTCTAATTATCTTACATTGTGCCAGAGACTTAGTAGAAATCAATATTTGTTGCTTATGTTCTCCTGATGTTTTCTACTTAGAAAAACCTCCATCCATGCTTCACCCAGTTTCAGAGTATAGGCTGCCCCTCCTGTTTTTGAAGTTACCCCTCCATCTTTCTCCAGGGTCATGATGTTGATGAGGAAGTTGGGAGGGGGGGGGGGCAGGAAGTAGGGGAGATACCAGGTATTGAGTATCTGCTGCATGCCAGGCACCAGGTAAGGTATTTTTTGGTTTGCTTGTTTTTTAATCCTCACCCAAGGCTACTTTTCCATTGATTTTTAGAGAGAGAGGGAGAGACAGAGAGAAATATCGATGTGAAAGAAACACATTGATTGGTAACTTCCTGCATGAGGCGTGACCAGGGCCTGGACCAGGGGGGAGCCTGCTACCGATGTATGTGCCCTTGACCGGAATCGAACCCGGGACCCTTCAGTCCACAGGTAGACACTATCCACTGTGCCAAACCGGCTGGGGGTAGACAACGTGTTTTGATGCCTATTATCTTCAACTCTCACAACAACCCTGTAAAGTAAGGATCAGTAACTCTTCTCAGGTGAAGTTCTCCTTGCAGGTCAACTCATTTTATTACTGTGATCCCACCTAACCCTCTTTGATGTCTGTGACATAGTAGAAAATATGTATATTGGTCTCTGCCTCTGGTTCCTCGCATCAGGCTACTAAATAAATCTCTTGGAATTTCCTGGGTGATAGGAGTGTATTTTGCGCTGATGAGGTGACTCTTGGTCTCGTAGATGTGGGCTGGTCAGCCGAAAGATCACGCTTTGTTTTTAATATATTTTATTGATTTTTTTACAGAGAGGAAGGGCATGCTTTGTCATTCTTGTAGATTCTTCTCATAGTCTTGGAGTGGGTGTTTCCTGGCTCTGAACATGGCCTTTTGACCTTCTTCATCAACATGCGTTCTGTCATTGACCTCATCCTGTATGTAGATGACTCCAAAATCTAAGTCTCCATGTATTTTATCTGAACTTCAGAATAATCTGGCCAAATACCTCCTGTTTTTTTCTTTTCTTACTCTTTAGGAGTGTTACCTTCTCTGTTTACCTTTGAACTAGCTTCCTCAGGTTCTATCTAACCAGATACTGTTTAGTTCTGTCTCATTATTCCTCACTGGATTTAATTTTAGTAACTCTTGATGGTCTCACTGATTAATCGGGCCTCTTTCAAATACAGTATCCACACTGATACCAGAATGCTCAGTTCCTCTGTTCACTGACCAATGACTCCCCTTAATGTACCAACCCAATCTCTATAGCATGGCATCCAAGGGTGTGGGTGGCCTCTCTCTTCCTGACTTCCTGAGCCTCATTCTTCCCTCTGCACCACACTTTATATTCTCGGAATAAGAAACTTAATTCTCCCAACATGCTGTCTCACTAAGGAGTGCCTTTGCTGAAGTTGATGTCACTCCGTGGATGCCATTTTCTCTCCTGAGTGTAGCTAATTCCTCTTTGAAAGATGAGACAGAGGGCCGAAAGCCAGGACTACAGGCTTTATTAGAGAAGAAGTACCCTGCCGGGGCTCCCCCGCAAGGGGGAGTAGCAACACTTGCAGTGGTGAACACACCCTTTGAGGGGAGGAACAGGAAGGGATGGGGCTTAGGGTACTCGGCATGAGCTGATTGGTGGCTTCATATAAGGCACATGATTAGGCACTTAGGTACTTAGGAATTAAGGGCTTAAAGTATTTGGTAGGTGCTGATTGGTGGTTCAATGTATAATCCATATAAGGTGCCTGGTTAGGTGCTCAGGAATGTCCAGGCTGCAGGTGCAGATTATGTCATTCTCCGTCCATCAGTTGGGGGAAGGGAGGATCTATCACTCTTATCCTTCAAGGTGATGCAAGTATCTCTTCTCTCTTTTTAAAAAAATATATTTTTATTGATTTTAGAGAGGAAGGGAGAGGGAGAGAGAGAGAGAGAAACATCAATGATGAGTGACAATCATGGATCGGCTGCCTCCTGCCCGCCCCCTACTGGGGATCTAGCTCACAACCTGGGCCTGTGCCCTGACTAGGAATCAAACCTTGACCTTCTGGTTCATAGGTCAATGCTTAACCACTGAGCCATGCTGTCCAGGTGGTATCTCTAGGTTGGCGTCTACGCACACCCTGTGCTTTTTTTTCTACCTTTGCACTTATAACACACATCATTCCCTGTTGATGTGTTTCCTCCCTGGAGTAGGTTTGCTGATGGCGGAGGAATCGTGTCCCAGTAGCCTACATAGTAGTTTCTGGAGCAGAGCAGATTCTGCACCAGCATTTCCTGAACAGAGCTCCGCTTGTTGCGGATGACACAGTTACTGGGACAGGGCTTTGGAGCCTGGACATGGCCTCCGATGAGCGCTCATCACCCCCACACACCCCAAAGGAGAAGGAAGATGCTTTAGTCAAAAACTCTCTGAACATTGCATTTATGAATCATGACATCTGACATGAATACAATGAAAAATACACAAAGCTCTGAATTCTGTCTGATTCCTTGAGTTTTACTCAGTTAATGGGGGGTGGGAGGGAAGCAACAATATTTTGATGTTTCCTAGAACCTCCCACTTCAAAAGCTGGTGATTTGCATTTATCCTTTTAAAATACCATCAGGCAATTTCCTGTCCAAGTGCCTACCACTAGGACTTGACATTTAGGTAAGAGGCTATTGAAAGTTAAAGGACTGGCAGAAATTATTTTATTGATAAAAAACTCTAAAAGCTTAGCTTAGCAAGAGGTCAAGAGAAAAACAGGTAGAGCCCCCCCCCCCCCCACACACACACACACCAATCACATTTTATTCAACAGTAAGTAAGGCTTTCATGGTTTTAATTCTTTGTCATGGAAATTTTGAAAATACATAAAAGGAATAGCAGAACAACATCACCCTCTCAATATCCAGCTTTAATAATACAATTTCTGAATCAGGTATATTTGTACACCCAGACAGTCTCTATTCCTAGCTCTTTTTTCTTTTGAGGTAGAATGTAGCCTTTCATTTTATGTATTCAAAAGCACAAGGCCAATATGCCTATGTTAAAAACATTATCTTCATGAAATTAATGTTATAAATATAAAATATTCCATTGTTGTTGCTTTTAAAAATATATATTTCTTTATTGATTTCAGAGAGGAAGGGAGTGGGAGGGACAGAAACATCAATGATGAGAGAGAATCATCGATCGGCTGCCTCCTACATGCCCCACACTGGGGATCAAGCCCACAACTGGGGCATGTGCCCTTGGCCGGAATCCAACCCGGGACCCTTCTGTCTGCAGGCTGACGCTCTATCCACTGAGCCAAACCGGCCAGGGCTGTTGATTTAAGTTGTGACAAGAATAACACTTTTTTTTTTTTTTTTGCTCTAGTTTACTTAATAAAACATGGTAAAATAAAACCTCATATAATTAATCCATCACTGCTTATATGACTGACATTATTTCTACTTCTGAACTGTTTCTGAAAACACTTGAGCATAGTGGTTGAGGGTAGGAGCTGATACAATCCAACCCACAGGCCAAATTCGGCTTCCTGCCTGTTTTTGGAAATAAAGTTTTATTGGGACACTGCCATGCCACTCATTTGTGTCTGCTTTTGGGCTAAAATGAGAGTTGAGTCGCTGCATGGACTGTGTGACCCACAAAGCCTAAAACGTTTTGTATCCGGTTCTTTACAGACACAGGTTACCAATCTGCGGGTGAAGGTATGAGCTCTGTCTTGTCTGTGTGGCTTTGTTCCCAGGGAAGAGGAGTTCTTTGGCGGTGTCTAGAGAAAAGAATTGCAGAGGGTACACGCATGCGCAGAGCAGTGATGGCGAGCTTTTATTGGGGTTAAGGGCGTTAACATGGAGAGGACTGTCAGGCTCTAGCAGCACCAGCCTGGAGGCTCCTGTTCTCCTTCTATTGTCTTGGTTCTCAGTAAAGAGCAAAAGGTCCCATTCAAACCATCCAACCTGATCCTTCCAGGGAGCCCTCCCAGCCAATCCCTTTGCTGGGCCTTCTGGGTTGCCACGCCCTCTAGCCAATCAGATTACCTTTCCAGTTTTTCCCAGGCTAGGCTCCGCCCCTCTATGGCGTCGCCCTGGCTTTCACAGCGCGTGCGCAAAAGGACAAACACCTCCCCCTCCGCCATCTTGACTTCTATTCCTGTAAAAAGCTGTTAGTTCTTCTGGTTTCTACTGTGCCCAGCAGAGGGATTTCCCCTCCTCCCTCTGGGGTCCTGTGCTGGGCCAGCAGCGCCCCTGGGAAGGCTGTCCCCCCTGCTCCTAGGATCAAGCCTCCTCGGAGGCGGTCCCCTGGAGAGTGTGAATGAGTCAGTGTATGCAATGCTGCCCTAATATCTGCTATTGCTTCCCAGTTTATTAAGGTTAATATTTGATTTCGCTCCCTAGTTTATTAGACTTCATATTTAATTTCCTTCACTTCCTTCCTTCTGTTAGTAATTAGCTAACTATGCTAACAACCTCAGATGAGTCACTTCATCTCTTTGAGATTGTTTAATTATCTGTAAGACAAGGTCAAGTGTAGCTCAGTTGTTTTAAGCACCAGAAGTGTAAATCCCTGTGACCCCTAGGCAGGGGGTTGGCCGTGTCATGAGCACCACGTGTTAGCTTTGTCATCATTGTTCTCTTTGGCAGTTTTATTGGTGAAGGTAGAGGTAGTATTGGCGTCAGATAAACCCATGAGCTTCAAACTGCAGCTCTGCCACTTAGGGGAAGGAAGTTATTCTGGCTGAGCCTGTTACTGTAGTTGTAAAAGCGACATAACAGTCCCTTCCTTGTGAGACTGTTGTAAGGAATGAAGATGACAAAGCCGTGGGACATGGCAAAGGCTCATGAAATGGGGCTGCTGTTGTTTGTATAGCTCTTCTCCACTCCGTGGTGGTGACTAGGCGCGTGGGTCCTTGTAGAGATCTAGCTGGGGGTACTCGGGAGACCGCAGGGGATAATCCTGTACATCTTGGTTAAGTCCTGCCTTCTAGAGGCTAAGCCTCAGCTTTGAAGGTCTAGGAGCCTTATTTTGTTACTTCTGCAAGAGTAAGCTTCTCTCTATGGAACAGGCTGGAGGTCACCAGGCGAATGTATAAACCTTTGAAGTCAATGTGTTCATTTACTTTTCAAACTAGAACTATGAAGAGACCAAAATTTTGCCACCCCAGGCTGCCTTTTTGGGATATTGATTTTAAGCTGTTTATTAAGAAACAAAAGACTCAGAAGGAGCCATAACCCCGGCCCCCCCCCCCCCCCCCCCCCACTTCCTGCCCAAGAAATTTAGACCAAGAAATTTGCTATTTGCTTCAGGAAAGAGATCTGAGGTAGTCACTTGAGCCTCATTTGAATGAAGCTTGATAAACAAGAGAGCTGGCTTCAGCCAGGGGCCTGTTGGCTGATACCTGCTGTGTCCCATTGTTTCTGAGCCAGCTAGCAAGCAATTTCTTACCCTGTGTTCCCGTCTTCCTCAACTCCCTGTAAATTGCCTATTCTCATTTCAGAAATCTGAGACCCCCTTTTCTACTTGATCCAAAAAAGTCTCACATACCCAATGTTGCCTCACTGTTTGGGGGAATTTTCATGGACTTGTCATACCTGTGAGCTTGCCATGTGCACGCCTTAAACTCTGATTTTCTCCCGTTAATCTGTGTCTGTTAAACTGCTTATTAACCCAGCCAGAAGGACTTAGAAGGTGGGAGGAAAAGTACTAATATTGTTTAGCGCCTACGACTGTTAAGGGAATGGGGACTTGTGTCCCCGGACTGCACAGCCCATTGATAACCCTCCATGGAAGGTGTGGAGTGGATTCACAATGAGGGCCATCTCTTAGATCACTTGCATGTTTCATGGGGAGGGCCTGACACCTGTCCAGCCCACTCCCCACCAGGGCTGTGCCTTTGGGTGGACTAAGTGTTAACATAAAAACCATAGAAACCTGTGAAGAATTTTTGGGAGTTTATTTGAGCCAAACTGTCGACATATGTCTGGAAACAGAACTTCCAGGAATTGAGATAATGCTCCGGAGAATGGCGGGTTACATCCCTATTTCTACCTTGCAGGCCAAGGAAGGGACATAGATGGGTTAGATGAAATCCATCAGAGAGGCAGGAGAAAGCAAAACCGGGATGGGATCAAAAGTAAAATGATGGACACAGACTTAGGTGGGTGCAGGAACAATGAACATGACAATGAAGGAATTTGTGGTCTCTGTCCTGGCGCCCAGCACCTTCGGTTGTGCCCCAGGGGGTCCAGAAAAAGGGAAGTTACAAGTTAACCAGACATTTCAAAAGGTATGTTACCTTTTTTGCAAAAAGACAGATAGGCTCAGTTAAGGGAAAGGTTGACCTTGTCAGGGAAGATACAGGCCTAGGATGTAACTACCCCACGATAAACTGCTTTTCGTTAAAGTTTGATTTCAGACCATCCTTTGTGGCAACTGTAGGTCTCTGAGTTTGCAAGCCCGCCATGCAGGCCTCCCCTGAGCTGTCAGGTCAGCATGTGGCCCCTTTCGTCCTCATAAGACAGGGCTAGGATGGGAAGTGCCAGCTTTGATTGCTTGTCTCCACTTCCAGGGGAGTAGGCCAGTGGTCAGCAAACTCATTAGTCAACAGAGCGGCAAACCGAGGCTCACAAGCCGCATGTGTTGTAGTGTACCCCCATCTTACAAAGGACACCTCTAGAAGTCGAATTATGGAGTCATTTATTAAAGGCCGGCGGCATACGAGGGGCTGAAGCTCCAAATCTCGCAGCCCCGAACAGCTTGCTACATCTGGCTTATATTGGCAGAATATCACAAAGGTATCGATTACATCTTTGGGTCTGGAATGAGGAACCTGTTTCGTGCAAAGCTTTTACAGAAGCAAAATTGAGCAACTTAGTTATCTAAAGTATCTACGAATCACTGAATCAACAGAAACACTTTATCTGGGACCACCTGAGCAATTAAGAATAATTGTGCTGTCCAGATTCTGGGATCACTGAGTCAACAGGAATGCACTATGTGTAGCTACTGAGGCAATTTAGGATAATTTGTGCTCTTCTGATTCCGGGACCACTGAGTCAACCGAAACTCAGTTATCTGTAGCTACTGAGACAATTTAGGATAATTGATCTGTCCTGGGTCCCAGAAGAATGTGCTTCGATGACCAGTGAGATCCCAATCAATGGGACATTCAACCCATCATCAATGGAGTATTGGGATAGCATACATACGTTCAGAAAATCAAAATAACTTTCTATTGTTTTAGCAAACAAATAAGTACAGAACCCAAACAGCAGTTTCTACTACCATACTTCACATATGGCTCGCGAGCCACAGGTTGCCGACCACTGGAGTAGGCTGTTTAGTGGCATTCTTCCTTTCTCGGTGTGGAGGTAGGGAATCTGGTGATGGCCTGCTCAGCAGAACTGGGCCAGTCTCGGAAGACCAGGGAGAGGGCGCTGTGGCTCAGGGTAGCAGTGACTCCCGCACTGGTGTGGAAAGCTTTTGATATCTGACACTGGCCTTGGGTTTGTTGGTTGACAAGCAGCATGCGCCCCGCATTTAATGAGCCCCAAACTCTGAAAGGCAAAATATATCCAGAAAGTGAATTCAAAGCCAATCTTCATCCGAGGGGGAATAAACAAAACCATTAGGAATGTTACTATTCATCTTCACGAAGTCAACATTTCCCTCCTAAAATGAGCTATTTGTTTGCGAGGAAAACAGATACTTGCCCAGCGTATTCTGGCAGCGATGGCAGTTTGCTTATGAAAGCAGTTGGGGGTGAAATGAGGTGATCATAGGTTCTGATGAGCATTGCACCTGATATCCTGTCACTCCTTAATGACAGTCAAGTCTATTAACCATCTTCCCCCGCTTGGAGGAGTTGTGTGTGTCATTAGGAGGTTGGTGGCTGCGTTGTCATAATTAATATATATTATCCTTCGCGAAAAATATCAATGTGCTCCTCTCCTCAGAATTCTAAATAGATTTGAATGCATATGATTACAAGAACAAATAGCGCCCTAACTGGTTTGGCTCAGTGGAAAGAGCATTGGCCTATGAACTGAAGGGTCCCAGGTTTGATTCCGGTCAAGGGCATGTACCTTGGTTGTGGGCACATCCCCAGTAGGAGGTGTGCAGGAGGCAGCTGATTGATGTTTCTCTCTCATCGATGTTTCTCTCTATCCCTCTCTCTTCCTCTCTGTAAAAAAACAATAAAATATATATATTAAAAAAAAAAAGAACAAATAGCAAACCTCATCTTATGCCCACTAACTTCCCATTTTCAATGAGTCTTTCCTAGGTAGACTCTGGACCCCTGCCCCCCATTCCCACCAGATCCCCAGGCCTTCCTGGGGTATGGGTGATGCCTATATGCATATACATTCTTTGGTTCATCTGTCCCCATCCTTCCCTCTGGAATTCACCAGTCTGTTCCAGGCCTCTATGTATCTGGACCCATTTTCTTCATCGGTGTATTTTATTCGTTAGATTCCACAAATGATTGAGATCATGTGATACTGATGGAAGCTTGGCTCAAAGCTTGAAGGAGATGCGAGAAGCTACTTGAGTGACCCCGAAGCTAAGTGATGCTGGCCTGGGCCAAGGCCCCGCAGCCATGGAAGTCAGAAGTGCAGGGACTCCAGATGTCCATTTCTGGTGGAAACAACAACCCCCTTACCATTTGGTTGTGCAGGGAGAGAATGGATGGAGTCTGGCTGACTCCTGAGTCCTTGTCCTGAGTTACTGATAGGAGGAAATTGCCATTTTCTGAGACTTGAGACGGACAGGGGTTTTTTTTTTGTGTGTGTGTGTGTTTGTTTTTTTTAATATATATTTATTGATTTCAGAGAGGAAGGAAGAGGGAGAGAGAGATAGAAACATCAATGATGAGAATCATTGATCGGCTGTCTCCTGCACACCCCCTACTGAAGATCGAGCCCACAACCCGAGCATGTGCCCTTGACCAGAATTGAACCTGAGACCTTCCAGTCCAAAGTCCAAAGCTCTATCCACTGAGCCAAACCAGCCAGGGCGAGACGGACAGGTTTTTAAAGGGGAAGATTAGGAGTTAAGTTTGAGATACCTGTTAGCTAGGCACTTGTATTTAAAAGTCTGAGGTTCATGGGAGGGGGAAGGTTGTTGGGTGTTCTCTTTGCGACTCAAGAACACCTCCGCGTCCTCTGTTCATGACGGGGGCCAGTATTTCACACCACCCTGCTCTCTGCAGACATTTGATGACAATCCTGCCCTATACTAATACGCCTCACAATACAGTGTGACTGCAGATTCATCTCTAGAACAGGTGTTGAATGGAATTACGCGAGCTGGAAGCGTGGGGTCCCTTCTGTTTGTTTTCCCACAAGACTTTAATGAGATTGTCTGTTAGTTTAATGCAACAAATTTGGAATCCCAGGAGGCATTTGATTGTGTCGTAGTATGTTCTTAAAAATGCCAAAAGCTACTGCGTGGTTGATTTGAATGCACTCTAATATTTTTCAGGAGACACAATGCTTTGGAAAATTCCCGTGGGAAAACACGGCGTTGGCTTGCACTCAGCCTGGGGTCCACCAGTGAAATGAGCTGTTCTCCTTCCTCCTTCTTCTAAATGGGCTCAGCTTGCAGTGTTCTGCTGCAAAGTAGCCAGTTTTTTCAAAAATAGATGTTTTATTGACTTTTAGAGAGAGAGGAAGGGGGAGGGCAAGAGAGAGAGGGAGAAATGTCAAAGATGAGAGTGAAACATAAATCAGCTGCCTCCTGCACGCCCCCTACTGGGGATCGAGCCCTTCACATGGGCATGTGCCTTGACTGGGAATCCAATCTTTGACCTGGTTCATGGGTCGATGCCCAACCACTGAGCCACACGGCTGAGCAGAAGCAGTTTTGAGTAGAGGAAGAGGAAGGTCCAGTGCTGTACATTACCATGCTGGTGTATTGCAGGACCAGAAAGAGTTGCCTTGTTGACTTGGCGTTAATGGCAAAGCAAGGGCTTGCCTGTGTGCTGGCTTCAGCCTGTGGATGTTATCAAATAGAACGGTGTTCTGAAGTGTGGCTGTACTTTGCAATCACACAGGGGTCTTGAAAAATCCCTGGTCCCCACTCCCCAAGCTGTGATGGCACTTGTCTGGCATATGATCTTGGCAAAAAGATTTTGTAAATCTCCCAAGGTGGCCCAGCCCAAGGGCTCAGTGGTTGAGCGTTGACCTATGAACCCAGAGCTTACTGGTTGGGTTCCAGGTCAGGGTACGTGTCCAGGTTTTAGACTCGATCCTTTGGGGCGGGGGGGCACACACAGGAGGCAGGCAATTGATGATTCTTTCTCATCATTGATGTTTCTGTCTCTCCTTTCCTCTCTCTGAAATCAATAAAAATATATTTTTTTAAAAATCTCCTAAGGTGATTTCAATGTGCAGCCCAATCTGAGAACCTCTGATATGGGACATATTCTGATACAGTGGTTTGCTGGTTCGTTGGCCAGTAAAGATTTTTATAGTAAACTAGAGGCCCGGTGCACGAAATTCGTGCACGGGGGTCCCTCAGCTCAACCTGCACCCTCTACAATCCAGGAGCTCTCAGGGGATGTCCTACTGATGGCTCAGGCCCACTCCCGTGGTTCTCTAGTCTCTGCAGTGGCCTGGGGCAGGCTTGGGAGGCTGCATTAGGTGTCCGTGTAAATGAATTGCTTGCTCTCTTTCTGCACCCTGTAGGTCTATCCATGTCCTCGAAGAAAAACATTTTTTAAGCATGACTTTAAAAGTGCCCTGTCATTTCCCCAAGTTTCTATAAGAATAATCCATCCTGGTAATTTTACTGTGCTTGCTTATTATGCCAGCTTTTTTCACCTTTGTATAATATGTGTTGTGCTCCAAATAGCGTCTTCCATTTTTCTCAGACAGACAGATGGGATGATTGGAAGTGAAATCTTGAAGCATGGTTATTGTAAGTCTTGATAATTGCAGTAACACATTCTTTTTTTTTTTAATATATTTTATTGATTTTTTTACAGAGAGGAAGGGAGAGGGATAGAGAGTTAGAAACGTCGATGAGAGAGAAACATCGATCAGCTGCCTCCTGCACACCTTCTATTGGGGATGTGCCCGCACCAAGGTACATGCCCTTGACCGGAATCGAACCCGGGACCTTTCAGTCCGCAGGCCGACGCTCTATCCACTGAGCCAAACTGGCCAGGCGCAGTAACACATTCTTGCTTCGCTTTTGGGGCCCTGGCTGTCGGTGGAGTGATGAGAAGATGTTATTTGTCTTGTTGGTTTGCATGCGTTCTGGCTGGAAAATGTTTGGGAGCCTGGATGTTCTGGGGCTCCCATAGTTCAGTCAGGAGAAGCTAGGGGTCCCCTCCTCAATGCCACTTCTCACTAGGAGTCTTCCCCCAATGGAGGTTAGTAGCAAAGTCCTGGGGAAGTGAATGCTTGAGCGGAGGTGGCAAGGGCTTCATGATGATGCTCAACCACTGAGCCACACCGGCTGGGCTCTACAGTTCTTGAAAACCTTCTGGCTGTAGGCTTTAGCCTAAATATCAATTGGCTGGCAGGGTCGGGACACCTTTTCTTAAAGCTGGAGGGGGACACTTCTGACATACTGGGGTTCTACTCACATCACGGATACATACTACTTAATGATGATGCTCAACCACTGAGCCACACCGGCTGGGCTCTACAGTTCTTGAAAACCTTCTGGCTGTAGGCTTTAGCCTAAATATCAATTGGCTGGCAGAGTCGGGACACCTTTTCTTAAAGCTGGAGGGGGACACTTCTGACATACTGGGGTTCTACTCACATCACGGATAGATACTATTTCTAGTCACTTCCCACTGTTTCTAGTTTGTTAACAGGACTGAGTCTTTGCTGGAAAGTACATCTAAGTGATACCTTCCTAACACTGACCATTCAGCCCCCTCCCTTACAGCAGACAGTTGCAATGACTGGGGACGTGTTGGGGTCACAGTTGGGGGAGGGGTATGCTACTGTCCTCTGGTGGTGGAGGTCAGGGACGCTGCCCATCAACCTACAGTGGGCAGGACAGCTCCACCCCCACCTTCAGCCGTTCAGGTGGCCCTTAAATCCATGTAACATTTGGTACCATTTAATCCCCCAAGTTCTAATGAAATTACTGATTCCTGGACCAGAAAGATCTTCCAGATGCAAACATATCCGTGTGCTCATTATACCTAATATGATGTACTGGCTGTGGTCCACATGGGGCATTGCTTGCTTCAGTTTTATCAGTAGAGGTGTTTTTTCCCCGAGCCATTCTTTATAATGTCATTCTGATGAGGAATATTAGCTAGCATGCCAAAAGCCATTGCCTTTTCCAAAAAATGCTTTTAAAAAACACCTTCTTTGGTGTGTCTTGGATGAACTGCCTAAATGAGCTGTGGGTCACATAATTTTCCAGTCTTTTCACACTCTGACCATCTGCTTGATTGATAACTCCTGGAGCTGAAATTCATTTAATTTCTCTTAGGCAGTGGCAAGACAGAGTGAGAAGGGACAGAGTGGCCTTGATATCGCAGTAAGGTGACCGGTCAGAATAGTGATTATTGTGATCAAGTTACGTGACAATGTCCTGAATAGGAAGAGATAATTTGTAAATTCGCCTAATGGTTGTTTTAATGTTCAATTTTAGTTATGCAAATAGAAATCTATGCGTGTGTGTACCTATGTGTAGATTTACATGCATATGTCTATATAGCCACATATCCTGTATATAACATAGAAAGAACAATGTGTAACAGTCAAAGACTAAGCAACACATTTCTGTGTATTTACATATGTATGACTGTTTCTTTTTGAAGTCTATGAAGAGGACCACAAGGTATGGTTTTTGGCAGTTAAAACAGAATATTTTTATGTATTTATGTATTTATTTATACTTTTTATTTCAGAAAGGAAGGGAGAGGGAGAGAGAGGTAGAAACATCCATGATGAGAGAGAATCATGGATCGGCTGCCTCTTGCACGCCCCCTACTGGGGATGGAACCCACAACCTGGATATGTGCCCTGACCGGGAATCGAACCGTGACCTCCTGGTTCATAGGTCAATGCTCAAACACTGAGCCACTTTTGTTTGGCAAAAACAGAATATTCTTACTGTTGAAATCTCAGTAGAGTTTATAGTTGAGTTAATAGTATTAAGTCAATGGCAGCTTCCTGTTTTGACAAAATACTATGGCTCCTAAAGATTGCATTAGCATTCAGAGAAGGTGGGTGCAGGGTACATGGGAACTCTATTGTTTTTGCAATTTCTTATGAGTCCGAAATAAAATGTTTAAACATGAAAAACAATTAGGATGGTCTTCCTGCTTCCAACAGACAATTACTTTAGTTTCCTTAAAAAGCGAGCACACCCTGCCTTTTTGGTGGGCAATGTAATAATACTCCCATATATACTAGTCTATTCCCACCACCTGTTATAAAAACTATTATGTCACGTATCTGTTCGCGCGACTATTTTATAGAAATAGTGATTTCCTTTATCAGCCCTGCATGCAGAAATCCCCAGTCTGCAGCTGTTGGTTTTTCACGAATGGAATGTGCTCATGTGGCCAGTCCGCGTCAGGAACTGAATGAAATATGCCCCCCAAATGCCCAGAACTGTCACCATCATCGCCACTCCC
Source organism: Ia io (assembly GCA_025583905.1). NCBI lineage: Eukaryota > Metazoa > Chordata > Mammalia > Chiroptera > Vespertilionidae > Ia > Ia io. The sequence continues at coordinate 7,214,358 of JAJQQW010000001.1, forward strand.
TGCTGATCCCTCCCTGCACCCACCACTGCCAAGGGTAACAAGATCTTGGTTTCTGTGCCATAGATTGGCTTTGCCTGTGGCTGTGGCCTAGTGAAATGTCCACTGGGCCACGTTTTCTGCCAGGAGAAAGGTGTGGTCCCACACCAGCCATCGCGCAGGTTGTGTGCTGCCCCAGTTGAGTTTCCCATTCCCACTTCCTGTGCAAAGAGGTGCTATTGAGCTCTTCCCTTTGCTGCTCACCAAAGCAGGGCTGGGTACCCCAGATTAAAAAAAAAAAATTCCTATCTTAAATGTGTGGCCTTCACTTGTCATTTCAAGAGCTTTTAAAAACATTAGGTGCCCAGTGCACGAAATTCATGCACTGGGAGGGGGAAGATCCCCTCATCCAGGCCTGCACCCTCTCACAGTCTGGGAGCCCTCGGGGGATGTCTGACTGATGGCTTAGGCCCATTCCTCCCGGCAGTCGGACATCCTTAGCGCTGCCGCAGAGGTAGGAGAGGCTCCTGCCACTGCCACTGCGCTCGCCAGCCCTAAGCTCAGCTTCTGGCTGAGCAGCGCTTCCCCTGTAGGAGGGCACTGACCACCAAGGGGCAGCTCCTGCATTGAGCATCTGCCCCCTGGTGGTCAGTGCACGTCATAGCGACCAGTCATTTCACCGTTTGGTTCATTTGCATATTAGCCTTTTATTATATAGGATATATCTTTATTGATTTCAGAGAGGGAGATAGAAAGATCAATGATGAGAGAGAATCATCAATCAGCTGCCTCCTGCACGCCCCCGACTGGGGATTGAGCCCTCAACCCCGGGCATGTGCCCTGGCTGGGAGTGGAATCATGACCTCCTGGTTCATATGTGGATGTTCAACCACTGAGCCACGCGATCCAGGCTTGTACCACCAGATTTAAAAAAATTAGTGGCCTCAGCTTGTCATTTCAAGAGCTTTTAATCACAGGACAGTGAGAGCTATTGCATGATGATCAAAAAGTGAGTGCTGTATCTTTCGTCATTAATGAGTTACCTAGGCAACTGCATGTCAGAGTTTGTGAGCCTCAGACTCCCCTGGGGATTCTTTCAAGCGCAGCTTTCCATGTGGTAGGTCTCTGGTTGAGTCAAAGCGTCTGCATTTCTACCTGGCTCCCTGTGATGCTGACCCTGAGGACGGAAGTACCACACTGATAGAGACATTTCCTTATAACCACGGATGTGTGGCGCTTACAACAGCGACTCTGGGGCCAGATTGCGCAGATTCAAATCCTTATTCTACCCTATCCTGTGACCTCAAATAAGTTTCCTAATCCTTCTCTGCCTCAGTTTATACAATTATCAAGTGGGGAAAATAATAATAGTGTTTTGTGAGGATTAAAGGAAATCTTATATGTAAAGTGCTTGGACACGTGTCTGGTATACAGTAAGCACTCAATAAATGTCATCATCATTATTCAATGATGGGGCATTTTGGATATTCTCTGTCAGTCACTGATAATGAACTTGTGGCCACTTTGCCTTCCAGCTAGGTATGTATTTCTTTCCAGGAGAGATATTGAGGATAGAGTTTAGATTTAGCCTTTGGATTTGGATGAGCATCATGAAGACATTGATTGTGTTGCAAAACCTGGAATCAATGGGGGTGACTGGAATCATTTAAGCAGTGACAAAGGTACAGGCTCTTAATACCTGAGGATCACATGATGAAATAAAGGATCATGGTGATTGGTCTACGATTACCTTAGAACGAACAGTTTCTAGGATTTAAAAAAGTTCATCATCTCTTTTAAAATATATTTTATTGATTTTTTTACAGAGAGGAAGGGAAAGGGATAGAAAGCTAGAAACATCGATGAGAGAGAAACGTCGATCAGCTGCCTCCTGCACACCCCCTACTGGGGATGTGCCCGCAACCAAGGTACATGCCCTTGACTGAAATCGAACCCGGGACCTTTCAGTCCGCAGGCCGATGCTCTATCCACTGAGCCAAACCTGTTTCGGCTCATCATCTCTTTTAGATCATCTGATCTCAGACTTCCAAAGGGTGAATCTTGACTATTTGAAATCTGTAACAGTTGTTCACTAGTGATGAGCTTGCTGGGAAATCAGTAGCTGGGGAAAAATATCACACCCAAGACATATTAAAAGAAAATAAAATTTTGTATGAAACCAAAGCTCAACAAAAGAAAATGATTGTCATGTTAGTTGCCAAAGCTACTGACATACCCACTTACTCTTTTATTTAAAAAAAATATATATTTTTATTGATTTCAGAGAGGAAGGGAGAGGAAGAGAGATATAGAAACATCAATGATGAGAGAGAATCATGGATTGGCTGCCTCCTGCACGCCCCCTTATTGGAGATCGAGCCGGCAACCTGGGCATGAGCCCTTCGCCTGAATTGAACCTGGGACCCTTCAGTCCGCAGGCCGACACTCTATCCACTGAGCCAGACAGGCTAGGGCCCCACTTACCTTTTAAGGAAATGTAGCTCCTGCCCCCCTAACAATTGTGGTCTTGTTTTATTTATTTATTTATTTACATGAAGATGACTTTATGAAATAGTAGATATTTTGTTTTACAAAATGAGCTTTGTTAAAATGCATTCAGATAGTGCCAAGGAATGTGAAATTTTGAAAGTATTAAGAAAGAAGTGTGTAAAATTGTAAAGAATTAGGTTGCTGTCCATTTTACTAAATTTGCTTATATTTTACATTTTCGGCCAAAGGGTAGTGTGACTTTTTCTTAGCACTTCTCGTAATTTGGCTTTCACATCTGATACATTTGGAGACACTAGATGTTTTGCAAGCATGAAAATTGACTTGGATGTATTTTCCAAATACAGATTGTTTCATGAATAGAAAATTGAAAATGACAAATAATATTTTATGTAAATGCAGTGTTTAATTCATCTGATATGCTAAAATGATAGCGCTCTCTGAGTTTATGGAAGCTTCTGGTTCCTTGCCACGCCAGCCTGGTTAGTGGGGGTGGTATTACCCTAGAGGTGCTCGAGTAAATAGTCCCGTTTATTAGGAAGAATTCATGTTTTGCTTTTAAGCGTCTGTGCTGTCCTGAGAGCATGAAAGTCTGTCTGTGGTTATTTTTTTTTTTATATATTTGTATTGATTTCAGAGAGGAAGGGACAGGGAGAGAGAGATAGAAACATCAATGATGTGAGAGAATCATTGATCGGCTGCCTCTTGTATACCCCAGACTGGGGATTGAGCACGCAGCCTGGGCATGTGCCCTTGACCGGAATCGAACCCGAGACCCTTCAGTCCTTGGGCTAACGCTCTATCTACTGAGCCACACCGGCTAGGGCCAGACTTTCCTCTTTGTATTGCATTTGCATTTCTGCCTCCTTGACTGAAAGGGTTCTTTACTTGGTTGTCATTATCACCTTGTTTTCCGCCCAGAGGTGACAGTATTTCCATGCTGCTTTGCCATTTTTGAAAATGTGCCTATTTCCTCCTTATGCAATCATGGCATCGTGCAACTTCATTCATATAGTCATTTAACCAGTGACTGACACATTCAGTCAATAAGTGGTATAGGCCTTTGATGTGTAGAAGAGAAACGTACTAAGAGTAGAGAATGTTCAGGCAACATATTCTCAAGGGCTTAGAGGCCCCAAGTGGCCTCTAGAATGCATTTTTTGAAACTTAATAAAATAGGCTTAGGCCCTAGCTGGTTTGGTTCAGTGGCTAGAGCATTGGCCTGCGGCCTGAATTGTCCCGGGTTCGATTCTGGTCAAGAGCACATGCCCAGGTTGTGGGCTCAATCCCCATTAGGGGATGTGCAGGAGGCAGTCGATCAATGATTCTGTCTCTCCCTCTTCCTTCCTCTCTGAAAGCAATATATATATTGAGTGGCCAGATTATTATGACCACCCCATCAGTACTTCGTGGGGCCACCTTTTGCCTTCAATTCTGCGGCGATTCTTCTTGGCATTGACTCCACGAGATGCTGAAACGTGATGCGAGGAATCTGACACCATGCCTGATGGATAGCACTGTCCAGTTCTGTGAGATTGGATGGTTGTGGAACCAGCTGCCTGATGGCTCTTTGAACTTCGTCCCACAAATGCTCAATTGGATTGAGATCTGGGGATTGTGGGGGCCACCTAAGCAAGGTAAAGTCTCCCTCATGTCCTTGAAACCTCTCCTGCACAATACGAGCACCGTGGCATGGCGCATTGTCTTGTTGGAAGAAGCCATCTCCATTGGGATACGCCATCAACATGATAGGATGAACTTGATCAGCAATGATACTTAGGTATGTTGTGCTATTCAGACGTTGTTCCACATGAATTAAAGGGCCCAAATCATGCCAGGAAAACATGCCCCAAACCATAACACTGCCCCCACCAGCTTGAAGGGTTGTACTCATGCATGAGGGGTGCATGCTTTCATGCTGTTTCCGCCAAATTCTCACTCTGCCATCTGCATGATGCAACTGGAAACATGATTAATCGGACCACATGACTTTTTTCCAATGCTCGACTGTCCAATCCTTGGGTTCCTGTGCGAATTGGAGACGTTTTATCTTGGTGACTGCAGACAGCAAAGGTGTTCGAACAGGCCACCGGCTTCCATATCCCATACGATGCAGGGTACGGCTAATGTGCCTACAAACGTCAGGTGGTCATAATCATCTGGCCACTCAGTGTATATATATGAAATAGCTTTCGATATCACCTCTTTCCAATTAGAAAAGAAAAGAGATCTAAAATCTGGCACAGGTGCAGGTTTTAGGGAGCCAGACATTGCTACATTAAGGGAAACCCTCTTTGCAGAAGAATAATATGGAAATAGGAGTACAGGTTGTCAGAACCCACCGCAGCCTCTGCAGGAGCCTTGCAATTAGGACCCTTCAATGAGACAGCAGCAGCCTCCCAGGCAATCCTTGGAATCAATACAGGCCACTGACTCCCCACAAATACCTGTTCTTGCCTCCCTTCTGCAAAAGAGGGACAGCACCCACGGAACCATAGAGCAAAGAAGCCACGGGATTGAGTTCGGTAGCTCATGTCAGCAGCCACGAAGTCCACTGATCGAGGCCCACATTTGATTCCGGAGAGGTGTTAGCAGAAGGAAGCGAGGAGGATGCAGGCCAGCCTGAGGCCCACCCGCCTGCAGGGTGGGGGCTCTGAGCTGCTTCCAATGGGGATTCAATCAGGATCCCCTCCCGGCAGAAATGAGCATTGCTCAGCATAGGGTGCGCTTCTTTTTTAGAAAGCAGCGAGACAAGGCATGGAAGAATCTCAGAAGAGCTAAGATTATAGCCAGGAGAGGAGATACGCGTTCTCACCGGAAGGTAGACTTTCCACATAATTTTTAAAATTTTCTTAATTTATTTTCATTGATTTCAGAGAGGAAGAGAGAGTGGAGAGAGAGAGAGAAACATCAATGATGAGAGAGGATTGTTGATCGGTTGTCTCCTGCACGCCCCACACTGGGGATCGAGCCCACAATCTGAGCATGTCTCCTGACCGGGAACCCGACCGTGACCTCCTGGTTCATAGGTCAAGGTTCAACCTTGAAGCCACTCCAGCCAGGCTCAGTGTAACTTTGATTGATCGGTGACATTGGAAGGTGTGAGGATGCAGCTAGCCAGGATTGCAAGCAGAGGAGCTGATATAACCAGAGAAGAAGGAAAGCTAGCAGTCAGCTCCCCGTGCCCAAAAGGTAGGGAATAGAGTGAATAGGTGGCTAAGGAGGCCCTGCCCTGGAGAGCCAACGGGTGAGGTGTCATTCTCTTGTTGGTTAAGTGGGTCGTGGGTTGGTTAAATGGGTCGTGAGGAATTGAGTTGGGAGTGACATGGGCCTTGGGGAAGATGGATGGATAGCAGAGGGTGATTTGGAGATCAGTGTAGTTGACCCTGCAACTGTACAAATGAACAGAGGAGGAACCAACTGGGGTAGCGACTTGTCAAGACCAAAGTGCATGTGAGGGAGTCAAGGTCAGTGTCCATCATGGGACAGGATCATGCTCCGGTCATGTGACTTGCTTCACAGAAACTGTGTCCCTTCCTGTGTCAAGGGCATGGGAAGGGCAAGATCAAACTGGTGCCGGTTAGTTAAAATATCAGATGCTTATTTGAACATAAATATCAAACTTTTAGTCCTTCGTATGTAAAGCAGCACTGTCCTACAGAAATGAGACACATAAGAAATGAAACATGTTTAGTAGCAATATTGAGAAAAGTTATAAAATGGGGAAAATAATTTTTAATAACATAATTCACTTAAGCCAACAGATTCCAAGCTTTATCATTTCAACATGTAATAAAGTATCAACATATGAAAAGTACCATGAAGACATTTTACATTGCCCTAACTGGTTAGCTCAGTGGATAGCACATCGGCCTGAGGACTGAAAGGTCCCAGGTTCGATTCCGCTCAAGGGCATATGCCCAGATTCTGTGCTCATTCCCTAGTAGGGGGCATGCAGGAGGCAGCCGATGAATGATTCCTCTCATCACTGATGTTTCTATCTCCCTCTCCCTCTCCCTTCCTCTCTGAGATCAATAAAAAATATATTAAAAAATAAAATTAAAATAAAAAGATATTTTACATTTAGCCCTGGCTGGCATGGCTCAGTTTTTTGAGCATCATTCTATGCACCAAAGGGTGTCCGGTTTGATCCCTAGCGGACTGTGTACGCAAGACAGCCAATCGATGCTTCTTTCTCCCATTGATGTTTCTCTCTCTCTCCTTTCCTCTCCAAAACCAGCAACAACATATATTTTTTTTGAAGTCATGTTACTTTTCTTTTTTAAACCAACTCTGTAATTTTACAATCAAGGCGTATCTCTCTCCAGACACCACATCATGAGAGCTCCTTGGCCATCCGGGGCTGGTGCTGCCTTATTGAACATCAGAGTAACACAGCTTTCAACTAAGGTTTACAAGAGGGCGCTTCTGAATTTCTAGAAAGGCATTTCATGTTCTGATTGGTCTCCTGTCTGAAACAGCTTGTATTAATTGCAAGAAATAACCGAATAAATGTCCCCTAAGTCAGCCCTCGGTGTGAAACCTGGAATCTCACTTCTTATTCTCTGGGGAAACCTGCGTGTGGGCCCAGCATGGATGTAGTTCATGACCAGTCTTTGCCTTGGTTCCTGGTCTCAAAAGGGTCCATTCCTCCAAGACGGCACTGAGCAACTTTTCTTCTCTTTCTTTTTTTTTAAAAATATATATTTTATTGATTTTTTACAGAGAGGTAGGGAGAGGGCTAGAGAGTTAGAAACATCGATGAGAGAGAAACATCGACCAGCTGCCTCCTGCACACCCGCTGCTGGGGATGTGCCACAACCAAGGTACGTGCCCTTGACCGGAATTGAACCTGGGACCTTTCAGTCCGCAGGCCGACGACTGAGCACCTTTTCTTAATAAATGTCTTTTCCTACGTCAAATTCAAGGTTTCATAGGACCCAAAAGTACAAAAAGGAAGCGAGCCTTCTTTTTGACAGGAAGCGCCAGGGAATGAGTTTTTCCCCAGCCCCTGTTTCATTTCCACCCATTTTAGCTGCTGCTTCTGTTCACAGATCCTCCCAGCCACCTGTTCTTTGAATATTTTTTTCTCCCAACTGGCCTCCCCATTTGTTCTGCTCTTGGACAAAGTAGCTTCCAGCCATCACTCATTTATTAAGCCCATTCAATCTGGAATGCTCTGTCCCCGCGCAGTCAGAAAGACAAGGTCACGGGCATCATGGGCAAATCGGTTTCTGCAAGCACCTCGGTGGGGCTCGCCAGCAGCTGAAAGCCTGAAGGGAAAACAACGAGAAAGGAAAAATACTTATCTCTTTTTTAGAAAAAACATTTTGAAGAGAGAGAGAGGAACATCAGAGATGAGAGAGAATCATGGATCCGCTGCCTCCTGCATGCCCCGCACTGGGGATCGAGCCTGCAACCCAGGCCTGTGCCCTTGACCGGAATCAAACCTGGGACCCTTCAGTCCGCAGGCCGATGCTCTATCCACTGAGCCAAACCAGCTAGTGCTGGTCTCTGTTCCTTCTAGACCACCTAATATTGGACTCATGTCAGCCATTCTTAGCATGTTCCTGTCAAATCATTTGAGGTCTTGGCGCTGAGACAGGGAGCGCCTGTGCTTGCTTTTGCTTCTCTTCTGACAAACGTGTCCCGTATCTCAAACCCTCTTCTGTTCCACGTGAGGTTCCAGCCCACCCCAGGCCTGGTCCAACACACCGGGGGATTTCGCCGTTTCATGCGCTGTTACCCCAAGGAGTCAACCATCCGTCTTCTTTGCTCCTGGGGTTCCCAGGTGCCCAGGTGCAGGCTTCTGCGTGTAGACTGGCAGAGTCTGACCAGCACCCTGCTGCCTGGCCTCGATTCCCGACCCCCCTCTTGCTAGCAGGTGACCCGGGACCTCTCTGGGCCTCGGTTCCCATATTTATGAAATGGGGACAATAACATGGTTTGGGGGACCATTACATGAGTTTATAGATGTGAAATATACACAGTTGGCTCAGTATTTATTACGCATGTGCACGCACACACATCTACCCCGCATCCTCAGACAAAATAGAGCAGAACCTTGCAGTAAATGGCGCCTTCATTGGGCTGGTTTCTAATATAAGCTTTTGCTCCCAGTGCTTCCTATTTAGTAAAGTTGCTTTAAAAGGAGATAATCAGCGTGGCTGGTGTGGCTCAGTGGTTGAGCGGTGACCTATAAACCAGGAGGTCACCATTTGATTCATGGTCAGGGCCCTTGCTTGGGTTGGGGGCTCGATCCCCAGTAGGGGGCGTGCAGGAGCCAGCCAACCAATGATTCTCATCATTGATGCTTCTAGCTCTCTCTTTCTCCCTTCCTCTCTAAACTCAGGAAAACATTTTAAAAAAACACCCAACAATAAGAACAAATCCCCTCAGTTCCTCAACTGCACATGTGTCAGCACCCACTCTGGAGGAGAGAGATACGGAAACTTTTCGTGACTGTAGAAAGCGCGTTGCACAGCTCCGTCCATGCTGCATGAAGTCCATACTGCATTAAAAGTTGGTTTAGGGCCCTATAACTGGTTTGGCTCAGTGGATAGAGCGTCGGCCTGCGGACTGAGGGGTCCCAGGTTCAATTCCAGTCAGGGGCATGTGCCTTGGTTGTGGGCACATCCCCGGTGGTGGGTGTGCAGGAGGCGGCTGATCGATGTTTCTCTCTCATCGATGTTTCTGGCTCTCTAACCCTCTCCCTTGCTCTCTGTAAAAAATCAATAAAATATATTTTAAAAAAAAGTTGGTTTAGACCAGTGGTCGGCAAACTCATTAGTCAACAGAGCCAGATATCAACAGTACAACGATTCAAATTTCTTTTGAGAGCCCAAAACCGACTTCTGCGCATGGGCCACGAAGTTTCAATCGCACTGTACGTGCGCACCCGCACGTGGTATTTTGTGGAAGAGCCACACTCAAGGGGCCAAAGAGCCGCATGTGGCTCTCGAGCCGCAGTTTGCCCACCACTGGTTTAGGGTGATTAGCGTGGTGGTTTCCTGGTCGCAAAATCTGAAGTGACAGAGCTGGTGGAGACGCCCGAGCAGAGTTCCAGTGTTTAGCAAGAAGGCCAAGTGAGACCCAAGTGGTTGCCCCTTCGTCAGCGAAAAGCTGGAACGCTGTGCCATCACGTGCCTCATCATTTCTGATGATGTTCAAGTGCTTTAGATGAGTTTGTTCTGGGAGAATTCAGCGTGCCTTCAGCAATCTTGTTCGTGGCATGGAAGTGATGATTATAGCCTTCCCAGTGAAGCGATAAATCTAAGCTTGGACAGGGTCTGCTATTTACACCTACTCAATGGGTCGCTCTTCATTCATGAGGCTTTCGTAGGACTACCGTTTTCTCTAGTAAACATTTCATTTCTGACGTTTTCGGGGACTGAGTTACCTAAGTGAGTAGGACACAAGGGATTCCTCTTCAGCTACTAACACGATTTCTTTTTTCCCTTTGCTATTATTAATTGTCCCATTCATTTACCAGCCTGGCACAAAAACACGATGAATAGCATGCTAGGTAGTTCCATATGCGCACATATAATATTTGTTCCTTTAGGATTCTTGTTATTTCCTTAACATGGATATGAGTAATTCTGAAAAGTTTTTGTTTGAATGGAAACAAAATATTAATATCCTTTATCCTATAGATGCCTCAGGAACTGTGGCTTGTAGTTCATTATATCATCAGAGATTTCCCCATACCGTTTTTGGAGCTACCCAGCTGTTCCAGATGAGCTATAATAAGACAGTTTCAGAAAAATAAAAAAAATAAAAACACACAAAACACTCATAGACAAGGAATGTTGGAAACACTGCATGCAAATCCAGTAAGGTTTCTAATGAATATTTCAGTTAATAAATCTATTGAAGATGTTCTTAGCATTCATCTCATGGATGTTACAGAACACACTATTTTACTCATTGAGCAGCGTGTTAATATTACTTCTTGAAACCCTTGGAAGTATATTATGGGCCTCAATACAAACTAATGAACCCTCCCCCTATTCCCATTTGAGAATCTTGGCTTTAGAAGTCCATTTCCTTCCTGCTCCTCTCCCCTCTCCTCTGTCCACGGAACTTCCCTGTGGTTCCTGGGCATTGACTGGTTCTGTTGCCCCTTGTATCAGGATGAATGAATTCCTGTTGGAACTTGACCGGAACAGGGGAAATGTCTTTGTAGCATAGCAGTTAAGAGCTGGAGTGCAGACAAGAATGTTTTCCCAAAGTGTAACCAGGGTTACGAAAGCTGAAATAGGAACCTCTGGGGCGGACCCCATACCTAAAGCTGACCCTGTCAATTCATGTTCAACTTCGAGTGTACCTATGTCCTTAAATATTTTCCACAGGCATGGTGGACCAAACATATCCCATCTCCCCCAGCCCTCTCCCATGCATTTAAAGACGTATTCCTGCACGAATGAGCAGGACAGTGCTTCTGTCCGTGCTATGTTTCAACTTGATGGTTTGGCCTATCCTTTCCAGCTGTCAAAATCTTTAAAGGCAGCTTATGGAAGAGATGAAAAACATAGACCTCTTTTTTCTAATTCTGGCTCCACATCTCTTGACCTGCATGAATCAGGCAAATGTTCGAATTTCTGGGTTGTTTTTTGTTTGTTTCTTTTTAAATACATTTTTATGGATTTCAGAGAGGAAGGGAGAGGGAGAGAGAGATAGAAACATTGGCTAAAATCCATTTTATCTTACCAAATAATAGACAAACATGTAAATTGACCATACCTCTGCTATGCCCACAGCCAATCCATGAGTATGCAAATTAACCCAACAAAGATGGCAGGTTAATTTGCATATGCAGGCACAGAGCAGCCGGGAGGGGCGGGCTGCCTGCTATGAGGTGGGGGGGGGGGCGGGGCAGTGGCGGAGGGAGCTACAGGAGTGGTGCTCTGGACAGAAGCGAGGATTTGCTGGCTCCTGGGCAGCTGGGAGTGAAGCCAGGGGAGGGAAGGCCTATTCTTGCACTAATATCGTGCAACGGGCCTCTAGTATACATATAAGTGCCGTTTTAGAAAGACAAAAAGAACTAAAGGTAAAACTTAACTGTATTACAGAGGGCACCGCACACGCACAAAACCACCTATACTCAGACATCTAACTGTACTCGACAGCTTACTTTCGTGGTGATTATTTGCATTCGAGTTGAGTTTTGGTTTCTTTGAAAACATCTTGCCATCACGTTCCTCTAAATCCTGCGTCCTCCTAGGGTATATATAAATACACCTTGTATGCGCAGCCCTCGCTTCCCACCTATAATCTGAGCAGGACCCCCCTGTGATGTGAATGTTGCAGGACAATGAAAAAGGAGGCACTGAATTAAACTCGGAAAGCTGGCTTTGAACTCTGATTGCCATGACTCTGTAATGACTTTTTGAAACACACACTGATGCCTTTGAGCAAGGCTCACCTATTGTACTGTAATTTTGCGATCTGCAGTATGTTGCAGTAGGCGCCAGGACCTCTCTGCCTTTTCTGTACCTTATGAGGGTTTCCTATGGTTATAGCTTTGATTACATTGATCATAGATGGAGTGAAGAATTGTATATTATGATAGATTTCCCAGGCCTCCCTTGTCATTTCGTAGACAATAGTGAGTTAATTAGAAAGCTAAAGAATGTGGGGATTAAGGAAGTCTACTGCATGATATTTTGAGGTCCTCTAAAGAATGAAAAAAAATCCTCCGTTGATTCTTTTCTTTTTCATCATAACAAATGCAGAAATGAATCTCCCAGCTGCAGGATAACTGCTCTCAGGAGCTTTGAGCCTGCATGGCAGGATACCCTTCCTGGAGGAGTCAGTTTTTACATGGTGTACATCAAGAACACCGGGGACAATGGGCCAGTCCATATGGCTTCTAGCATGGTTCAATTCCCCCTTGAGTGATAAAATAAAAATATAAGTGCCTTTCTATTCCCCTATTTCCCTTCCTACCTCTGTCATTTAATGGTCCCCTAGGAGGCTTCATTATCAACCTCCAAGGCCAGCTTTTTATTTTTCTTGATCCACTTAGCGCCATTTGTCAATACCATTTCTTGAACCTTTGTCTTTGGTTTCTAGATTTTTGTATCAGCATAATTTTCCGAATACTTCTTTGCCTCCTTATCATTCTTTGCTGATTCCCCAAGAATTGTTCTTGGCTCCCCTTAGGACCTCATAGTACATTTTTCCCCCATGATGAACTTATCCATCCTCAAGCCTTCAAATGTCATTTATATGCTAACTAGAGGCCCAGTGCACAAAATTTGTGCACTTGGCGGGGGGGGGGGTAAGGCCCCTCAGCCCAGCCTGTGCCCTCTCGCAGTCTGGGAGCTCTCGGGGATGTCTGACTGATGGCTTAGGTCAGTGTCCGGCAAACTCATTAGTCAACAGAGCCAAATATCAACAGTACAACGATTGAAATTGCTTTTGAGAGCCAAATTTTTTAAACTTAAACTTCTTCTAACGCCACTTCTTCAAAATAGACTCGCCCAGGCCGTGGTATTTTGTGGAAGAGCCACACTCAAGGGGCTCGCGATCCGCAGTTTGCTGACCACTGGCTTAGGTCCACTCCCCGTGGCAGTTGGACATCCTTAGCGCTGCTGCAGAGGCAGGAGAGGCTCCCGCCACCACCGCTGCACACACACACACACACACACACACACACACACACACACACTGAGTCACCAGATTATTATGTGTTCAGAGATCATAATAATCTGGCCACTCAGTGTATTAGAAAGGACTTATTCTAGGAGTTGAATTGTGTTTGGTGATTTGGAGGAGAGTTCAAGAAAGACAGACTTTTGCCCTAGCCATTTTGGCTCAGTGGATGGAGTGTCAGAATTTTGGTACATGGGTACATATAAACCCGCACACATATACATCCTACTATTCTTTTATGGACTATAGAATATAGATTTTTAAATCTGAAGTTTGATAGTAACTATGACTGCATTCTTGTTCTATTTATCACTACAAGTTTGTTTATGCTTACTAACTGTGGTCTGTCGTTATGAAAATTTCAACTATATTTTTCCTGATTGAAATATGTGCTTCCAGAACTCAGCTCCTAATAGGATGAGCTGGCAGCTTATAATACAAATATGGGAGTATGGGAATAAGAGCTTGGGGACAGTATCCTCAGACCTGTGGAGGTAAAATAGATTACATCTGGTAAATAGCTTGACTTCAGCAGAGCTCATTTGCAGTATCGCTTGTCGGAATAGAAATCACTGCCTGGAAAAGGGGAATAATAAGAAATCCAACGGCAGAGAATAAATATGCAAATTGTTTCATTCTTTGAAATAGCAAGAAAGAATTATACCTTAATTCATTTGTGGTGTCACAGTCCATTTTAATACCCACAGAAACGCTGGATTGTTTCTACATTTAACTTGTGCATTGCCTTCCCTTAAATTATTCTTGTAGTGGGTGGTCACTGTTGAACAACAAGAAAGACTAGACTAATCAATTCAGACTGACAGTCTTATATGCATTAGCCAATGCCAGTGACTTAGGAATTAACATTAGATCATTTTGCTTGAATTTAGTATATGTCAACTATTGTGATTTGTAAGTATTTTTAGTCTTAGAATTTGTATGGCAATGTTTTTAAATTTTTATATGACATTTAGCATTAATTATGCTGTGAATTATATATTTCTACTTTTATTTTTCAACTGCATGCTATTATCCTATATAATAAAAGCCTAATATGTCAAGTGTCCGACTGTTCGGCCGGTCAATATGATGTGCACTGACCACCAGGGGCAGACGCTCCTACCAGTAGGCTAGCTTGCTGTTGGGGTCCGGCCGATGGGGACTGGGCAAGACGGGCCAGACATGCCCTGGAGCCCTCCTGCGGTCCCTCCCCGGCCCCGATTGTGCACCGGTGGCATCCCTTGGCATGGCATGCACCCTCTTGCAATCCTGGACCCTTCAGGGGATGTCAGAGAGATGGTGTTGGCATGATCCCTGCAGGCTAGGTCGAGGGACCCCACCAGTTCACAAATCTGTGCACCGGGCCTCTAATATGATATATTACTAATAACCACAGGATTATTTTTGTAAGTCTATTTATTCCAGATTTGATGAAATATTTTATGTATTTGTCAATAAATTTAATTTTCATGAAAGTTTTCTTTGACTATGAATAGTATAGAAGCCCTTATGACAATGTATTATATATAGAGAAAGAATAGATGAATTGGTCGTGAAGTATTTATTGGGTACTCACTGGTCCAGGTGGTTGTTATATACTGAAACATAGCAGAAGACATAGTCCTTTGAGATAGATAGCGTTTACCCTTTCATCAGAGTTTTGCGAATCTCTTTCCTCTCTTTCTTCTTCTCTTTAGGCCCCAGAACCTTTTGAAAAGCAATGACAGTTATTGGCATGTACCTCAAATAGGGACATAGATATGAAAATCAAAAGGGGTTTGTAAATGAAGTATGATATCTAAGTAATTAAATCTGTTAACCAAAGGAAGCATTTGAAACATGATAGGAATATTAAACACTTTAGAAATACATGGCTATAAACCCATAGCTGTAAACACCCCCCACCACACACACACAGTTTTTTTTAATTTAATTTTTAAAAATATATATTTTTATTGATTTCAGAGAAGAAGGAAGAGGTAGAGAGAGATAGAAACATCCACGATGAGAGAGAATCATGGATCGGCTGCCCCCCGCAAGTCCTCCACTGGGGATCGAGCCCACAACCCAGGCATGTGCCCTTGACTGGAGTTGAACCTGGGACCCTTCAGTTCACAGGCTGATGCTCTACTCACTGAGCCAAACCCGCCAGGGTCACACACACAGAGTTTTGAAACAGGTTCTTTTTAAATTGTTATGTAGCAGTTAAATAAAATCTATTTGACCAATATGTCCCCTAGATGCTATCTGATCTCCTACCCCAGAGCAGGAGCCAAGTCATGCCAGTTACCCCTGTATCTTCACTCCCCAATGCAGACCCTGGCAAATGCCTGTGCAGTGAGGAAGTGAATTCACAAGGCCAGGTGATTGCACGATCAAGGAAATGGTCTACAAATGCATAATTTTGGAATCAGATTTTGTTTTTCATTCTGAGCCGAAATTGACCTCTCAAGAATGGAATCCTATTCATCAAGTTTATAGAATCGAAGTACAAATTTACATATTTCATTTATTCATGTAACGATATGAAGGTTGTGTTTATGAATTTTTAAGGAAATGTTAATGTATGAATCTAGTGTTAGAAACAAATACAGTTCTCAAGCAGACCAGAATACTCACTGTCTCTTATCAGTAAGTCCCTTCCCCGAAGGTGAGCTGCGGGATAAGTTCACTTACAATCAGACTTTCAGTTGATAAAAGCTAATAAAAACTGGAATCTTCTGCAAGTTCGTGGCACCGTGATATGCTCAGTTTTTTCTTGCAGAGAACCTACAGGAAGAAACCAAATCATCAAAAAGCGACATTGGAGAGTCTGGAATTAGAACAGGCATTGTGACTGATAGCAGTTGATTATGTAATTGCATCAGTTTTTTACAAAAATGTATTTTTATTGATTTCAGAGAGGAAGGGGGAGAGAGAGAGAGAAACAATGATGAGAGAGAGTGGAGAATTATGGGAGGGAACAAATAATTCTGGGACAGTACAGAAAATTGAGGTAGATAATAGGATTGTGAGAAATAATGGAGAATTGTGGTCAGTGCTTGGAATTATGAGAAATTCTAGCAAAAATGTTTCAAGTTGAAGAAAATTAAATCTCGCAGTTTTGAAATTAAGGACATACTGTATTGTGAGAACAGGCAGCTGTGAGGAAAGGAGATCACAGGTTTGGGGTGCGTGCTAGGGAATGGGAGCTAACAGAATTGGAAGAAAAAATAAAAACTTCAAGAGTGAGGTGACTGAAAAGCAGAGAGGAGATCTTTCTGGGATGGGAGGGGGAGGAGGTGGTTGAAGAGTAGGCTATAGGGTCTTCATTCAGGGGAGTCTGTAAGATGTTGGAATCTGGACCAAATGAGTGGGTTCAAGGGCCACCAGAAGAGGTGAGCTTGTCAGCTACTCTGTCCAAGGGTCACTCTACTCTGCGTCTCCTCCTGACCTCATTGCTTTCCTTTCTCCCCTGCCCTTTCTGGAGTCCATCAATAGCATAGGAGTGTTTCTGTCCAATTTTCCAAGACGAAGTATC
The DNA here is from genome assembly GCA_025583905.1 of Ia io. Taxonomy (NCBI): domain Eukaryota; kingdom Metazoa; phylum Chordata; class Mammalia; order Chiroptera; family Vespertilionidae; genus Ia; species Ia io. Next base: position 7,231,021 of record JAJQQW010000001.1, read on the forward strand.
TGTCCGCCTTGGCTGTTTGCTCTTCTTCCCCCTCCAAAATCCATGGCTGGGAAGTTCTGTAGCTTCTGCCTTTTGAATCTGTCCCCAGTTCTCACCGCAAAGTGCTCTGCCATCTCCTCTCTGACCCCTGGCACCTTGGCACCCGTCTCCCCCACACTCATGCACGGTGCTCATCCCACAAGCCAACCTGAGCTCGTCTCTGCTTGAACATCTTCACTGCTCCGTCCCTGGCCACCGGAGGAAGCCCAAACTCGCTTGCGGAGTCTGGAAGAGCACTGGTCATCTGGTCCCAGCCCGCCTCCAGCTCCCCGCAGGCCCTCCACACCATGCCCTGCTGGGGCCATTTCCCAGACCGGATTCTGCCGTGTGCCTCACGCAGGGTCTTCTCCAACTGGCTTGTCTTTCTCTTCTTCTGTCATTGCAGTCTATCATGCAATCATCAACCTAAATTATTATTATTTTTTATTAAATATATTTTTATTGATTTCAGAGAGGAAGGGAGAGGAAGGGAGAGATAGGAAACATCAATGATGAGAGAGAATCATTGATTGGCTGCCTCCTGCATGCCCCCTACTGGGGATCGAGCCTGCAACCCAGGCCTGTGCCCTGACCGGGAATCGAACTGGTGACCTCTTGTTTCCTGGGTCGACGCTCAACCGCTGAGCTACACCCGGCTGGGCAACCTAAATTATTAGATAATTTATTTCGCTGTTAATCATGTATTGACTGCTTATTATTTGTCAGGCACTATTTGAGCACATCACATGCACTATCTCATTGAATACTAACAATCTCATGAGGAATGACTGTAGTTAGCATCCTAGTAGAGGTAAAGGCACGCTAAGTGAGATTTAAAGGAAGGCAAATCCTCAGCTCACTCAGGGGAGCCCCTATGAACAGTGCCTTGGCCAGATGCTCCTCAACCCTATTCTGAGATTTTCATGACAGCTTTTGCATGGAAAACCTGTTTCCTATGCTCCGATCATATGTTCCTAGCTTCTACAACGCTTAATCAATATTGTTATTACTCCAAGACCTTACTCATTATAGAATCGTTTTAAAAAAGTGTTTAGGAAACCCCAACTCATATTATTCAGAAGTTTTTAAAATTTATATCCAGGCAGTCTTAGTTTTATCTGGGCCTTTTGAAAACCTCAAAAGCTACACAAACAACTTTTCTATCAAAAATTATAATTGAAGCCCAACCAGGTGTTGCTCAGTGGTTGCAGGTCAACCCAGGAACCAAGAGGCCACAGGTTCGATTCCCGGTCAGGGCACATGCCCGGGTTGCAGGCTCAACCCTCAGTCTGAAATCAATAAAAGTATATGTAAAAAATAAGAATTATAGTTTAATATTATTGTGACATACAGCCATTGGGCACTTCGCAAGTGCAAGTGCACACAAGACTTAAGAGTGCATGATAGTGAATGGAACCCACAGTGATACCCGCATTTTGGTTAAAGGTTAGGTTTCAAACACCCCCACGTAATAAACCTGTGGATGTTAGGGAAAGAGAGGGGCCAAAAGCCCCTAGTTGGGACAAAGGGAGGGAAGAGGAACCTTTTTCCCTAAACATCATTTGTTGGAATCAATTCACTGGTCCCAAGAGATAGGTACGTCCTACACCTAGCCCTGTGGTCGGCAAACTGCGGCTCTCGAGCCACATGTGGCTCTTTGGCCCCTTGAGTGTGGCTCTTCCACAAAATACCACGGCCTGGGCAGGTCTATTTTGAAGAAGTGGCGGTAGAAGAAGTTTAAGTTTAAAAAATGTGGCTCTCAAAAGAAATTTCAATCGCTGTACTGTTGATATTTGGCTCTGTTGACTAATGAGTTTGCTGACCACTGACCTAGACTCATTGTCTAAAGAATTTCAATCTCGTTATTCAACATTGACAGGAAAATGTTAATTCAAGAAGAAACCTATAGGTGCTAAAAATCTGAATATACAATTTATATTAAAAACTAAAGCAAGATTTAAATACAAGAAGTAAATGTTTGATTTTTAAACAGGTAAGATAAAGTAGATGAAGGAGGATAAGATTAATCAGCTATAAATAGCCACATTAATTGAGATTTAATTTGAAATAAAGATCATAGGTTTGTTTTCCATCTTAATTAGAAGATAAATGAACTTGTAATAGTACATTCTGAATATAGAACAAAGGAGAAATACCCTATCTCCCTCTTTATCTATGAATGAATGATTTATCTCTCAATTTAACCTGTATCTCATTGGTTTATTAAATCACAATCTTTAGAGAAATTTGTTTCAGCCTTTACCTGGTACTTTCTCCCTCTTTATTAGTTGGATTAATGAAAATACCCCAAATATAAATAGGAGTTAAAGGTGGGGGGGAGAGGAATTTGTAAATTGGTCAGTTAGGCTGACAAGTTAGGAGGCAGTATGGGGAGAAACCTTCATAAAAATAGAGCTTTCAGCAGCCGTAATGCTGTGGGCACCATAGAAAAAAACAGATTTTATTTCTTATTTTTAAAATATTTTTTATTGATTTCAGAGAGGAGGTTGAGAGAGATAGAAACATCAATGATGAGAGATAATCATTGATTGGCTGCCTCCTGCATGTCCCCTACTAGGATCAAGCCTAGAGCCCAGGCATGTGCTTGGGCATGTGTCCTGACCGGGGATCAAACCATGACCTCCTGGTTCATTGGTTGATATTCAACCACTGAGCCAAGATTTTAGAAAGAGAAAAAATAGACTCAGGTCACTAAGTCAGACTACTTGCACGAGCAGTGTAAAAGGTTAATTAAATGCAAGACTGCGTTTGTTTTTCACTATAAAACTGGCATAAGTTCAGAGGTCTGTAAGGTAGATTGTGCCCTCCTAAGCAAAAGCTCCTATGCAGCAAGTAAAGACTGAACCTAATAGCAGGCACCTAGTCTGGTGATTCAACAACTCACTGCACCTACAGCTAGTAGGTTTTACTCAGAATGTGGCTTATGACTTATTTATTTACTAGAGCCCTGGTGCATGAAATTGGTGCACGGGTAGGGTCTCTAGGCCTGGCCAGTGATCAGGGCAGATCAGGTTCCCCACCTCCTTCCCTCGCTCCCTCAGCGCCCTGCCGCCGCCACTGGTAGTCAGCGCACATCATAACGAGTGATTGAACTCCCGGTTTCTTGGTCGAACTCCCGAGGGGACACTTTGCATATTAGCCATATATATATATATATATATAATTTAACCTGTATCCCATTGTTTTATTAAATCACAATCTTTAGAGAAATTTGTTTTGGCCTTTAACTGGTACTTTCTCCCTCTTTATTAGTTGTATTAATGAAAATAACCCATATATATATATATATTTAAAAGGCTAATATGCTAAGTATCAACAATGAAAGTGATGATGCCAATTTACCAAGATGTCTGTGCCAATCGTCCTCTCCGATCACTAATTCTAACAATGTGAAACTTATAAAGAATTTGGGTAGTATGTTATGCAAAAGCCTTGCACCGTTAAAATGGCAACCATAGGTTAAAGTAGGTTATCTCGTCCTTTGCAGCACCGGCGTGTGAGACCTGGGAGCTCTGTGTTGTGGGTGCTGTGTGTCCTGTGCACTGTAGGATGTTCACAGCATCTCTCCCCTCCACCCACTAAATGACAACAGCAGCCACCCTAGCTGTGACAGCCAGCAATGTGTCCAGACATTGCCTTCAGCTGCAAACCACCCTTGCTTGAGAACTACTGCTTTGTAGTAAGCCTGTATTCATACAACCCAAACCTTCCTTGTGTTCCCTGATGTTTAAGGAAATCAGATGGTGATGGGTTCAGGGAGGTGGATCTCTGCGGTCACTGTTCATTATCAATAGAGACTGGGCCGCGCCATTGCCTGCACCTGCCCAGGGGAGCTGTTGATAGGCGGCCTCTCCCATCACTCACTCATTCACTCCCTTGAGGCCCAAGGCACCCTGGGAAATTTTTGTTTTACCATCACAGAAGCCTGGTGCCTGGTTTGAGTTTTGACTTGTTGCATGTCATATGAAATGAATTATTCACGATGGAGACATGATTCAATCTATTGCAGAACAAATTGCATAGAGAACCTTATTAATTGGGTGACTGTTGATAAAACAGGAACTCGCAGGTCAGGTCTTACTCGGCCATTTTACCAATTTGTTACAGCCCACCACGAAAGTAGGGGTAGAGATGATGAGGAACTAGCAATGGGGAAGCATGATTGATGGGGAAAGCTTCTTTGTGCACCCTGACTGAAATAGAACTCCTCAGTAGGAATGCAGCTTTTAGAAGGCTCTTTCCTTGACTTTTTGCACCGAAGTAGCATCATCGACATATTTAACTCACTGCGATTCAGCTCTGTTAGTGAGGGGCTGGTGAGGTAAAGGAGGTAGGCAGAGATGAGAATTTACATAGTCCCGGGCATCCCGCCTCACAATTAGCCTGTGCCCACAGGCAGAGAGGGAGGCCAACATTACTGCAAGTCTGCAAAGCCTCTGAATAGATATTTAAATGACATTCAAGGGTTCCCTGCCATTGACAGAGAAGCGCAGCACATTCTCAGGGGACAGTGGTGATGACAGTCCCAAATCCCATGTGGGGTTCTTCCTAAATGGGTTGAGGTGACCTAAGCACCAAATACTGAAGTGATTTAATGATTGAAATCTCTCCATAATTCTTTTTAGGTTAATGTATGCCAACTCCTGCATAGAATTACTGTGCAGAGTGTTGATGACTACATCTTAGTGGGAATTGAGATGTTCCCAGGGTGACTAGATACAAATTGAAGACCCTAATGGCCATCTCTGCCTTATCGTTTTACAGGACATTTTGGTCACTAACTTTACAAACTTATACTCTGTGCTTCCAAATTCTCCCAAAGCTTGACCCAACAGAAGTTAGCTGATAATGGATTCAAAGTTATGTTTTCTAAATTGACATTTAAAAAATATACATGTTTTTATTGATTCCTGAAAGGAAGGGAGAGGGAGAGATAGAAACATCAATGATGAGAGAATCATTGACAGCTGCCTCCCTTACACCTCACACTAGGGATCGAGCCCACAACCGGGGCATGTGCCCTGACTGAGAATCCAACCATGACCTCCTGGTTCATAGGTCGATGCTCAACCACGCCAGACAGGCAACATTTTATTTTATTTTATTTTTTCAAAATTTCTTTCCATGATCAGAAATAACTGATAGCATTTCTTGTTTGTCCTGAAAGATTTCTTGTAGTTTCTTTTTCGTCCAAAAGTTTATCAAAGCAACATTTCCACTGATTAGTCCATCTTATTTTTCTTCTTTTCTCAGTTGACTGAGTTCCTTGAGGGCAAGGTTTACATTCTTTGGTTCCTACACACCCCCACAACTCTCAACACCCAGCCTTCCCGTGGCTAGTATGTAGGAGAAGAGCATGGAATGAATATTGATTATGACAACACAGGCTAACTGTAACCGGTGACCCTAACTGCTTATTACTTTCTTTTATTGTGTCGCCAAAAACCAAAATGTCTTTTAAATTTAAAAATATATTTTAGCCTGACCAGCGTCGCTCAGTGGTTGCGTGTCGACCTATGATCCAGGTGATCACGGTTCGATTCCCGGTCAGGGCACATGCCCGGGTTCCAGGCCCGATCCCCAGTGAGGGGCCTGCAGGAGGCAGCCAGTCAATGAACAGCGTAGAGAGGGCTCTGAAGACTTCATGTGCAGCTAAGTGTGTGGCTCTATGTGTGCGCACACGTGTGTGTGCTATTATGGTTAAGGTGGATAGTGATCACCACGTGCTGGGGACCGTAGTTCAGTGACCATTTGATTTTCAGCGACATCACAAGCCTTGGCAGAATTCACTCGGGCCCTGAGGTCCTGTCAGTTTCTGGCATGCCTCAGCTGCCTTTGTTCACACCCATGACATACAAGGACTCGCATGGTTCTTAACATTCCCAGATCATCTGCATCTCATTAGCATCCACCCTGTATTCTGCACAGATCACTCCTTACTCTGAGAAAGTGAAGTCAGATCAGTCTCACCAAGGTCATTGCTGAGCTGGCGCACAGACACTCTGTATCCTAAAGACTCTGCAGCCTGCAGTTATGGGCGGCGTTGTCTTTTCAGGGTCAGTGTGACTGCACATTTGGACGCCTGCGAGCGAACTTTCAAAGGCTCCTGGCATTCTGTCCCTGATCACACACTGAGGTATTGAATGTCTTTCATTTCTCCTTGTACCACTGGAGCCTGGAGGCTGGGTTTCGGCTTCACAGGAGACCTATTTGCTTTTTTGGGGCTTGGCCTTGGAATTAGACAGTCATTCCTGCAGGAGCCACCCCCCTGGACCACCAGTGAGTGCCCTGACCGAGCTGTAGGGAATAGAGACAAGGAGGCCAGGCTTGCTCCTGAAGGCAGCCTGGTCCAGGAAACAATGGTGTTAACGTAAAACACATTCCAACCTGTAAAGAATTTTTGTGAGTTGATTTGAGCCAAACTGTCCACAATTGCCAGGAAGCAGAATCTCAACGTACTGGGATAGTGCTCTGGAGAATGGCGGTTTTTCACCTTGTTTTATACATGACAATCAAAGGAGGGGGCAGAGGTGGTTCCATGAACTCCATTGGTGGTAGATTAGGGAGGTGGGAGAAAGTAAAGCGGGAAAACCTTTGGGATTGGATAAAAACTAAAATGATAGACACATACTTCTTTTACTTAGGTGGGTGCAGGATAGTTAACAGTCAGCAATTAACTCAGTAACAATGAGGGGATCTCTGGTCAGGGCACATGTCTGGGTTATGGGCTCCATCCCCAGTGTGGGGCATGCAGGAGGCAGCCGATCATTGCTTCTCTCTCATCTTTGATGTTTCTCTCTTTCCCTCTCCCTTCCTCTCTGAAATCAATAAAAATATATTTTTTTAAAAAGAAAGTATATTTGGAGGAATATCTAGCTTTTCCTTTAAGTCATTTAGAGTGAACAGGTTGGGAAGAACCGAATGAATTCCACTACAGAAAATAAGGGCAGTGCTATAAGAAAACTCAACATCCCTTGGAAATACAAAAGTTTGGCAAATCAGCCAGCTCTGCGTTATTAAGCAGGCTTCTTGGAGAAGGTGGTCCTAAATTGTCCTAAAGCAGTGGATTGCAAAGTTTAGGGCACCTATGTATATCACCTGGACATCTTGTCAAAAATATGCATTCCCAGACTGGCCGGCTTGGCTCAGTGGTTGAGCATTAACCTATAAACCAAGAGGTCATGGTTCAATTCCAGGTCACAAGCCCGGGTTGCAGTCTCGATCCCCAGTGTGGGGCGTGCAGTAGGCAGCTAATCAACAGTTCTCTCTTATCACTGATGTTTCTCTCTCTCTCACCCTCTCCCTCTCTGAAATCAAGAAAATTATATTTAAAAAATATCTCTCTATATAAAAGCCTAAGCATCCGTTAAGACCGGACAACCCGCCAGTAGCTATTACATTCACTGACCACCAGGGGCAGACACTCAATGTAGGAGCTGCCCTCTTGTGGTCAGTGCGCTCCCACAGCCAACCTCCCATGGTCCCTTACCCCAGCTGGCTGTCTCTGATTGGTCTGATCCGGACTGGGCGAGACTGGCCCCGATTGGCCTGATCACTGGCCAGGCCGAGGGACCCCACCTGTGCACGAATTCATGCACCGGGCCTCTAGTATATATGCATTTCCAGACTCCTCCTCCCAGAGCTCCCCTGTAGCTGAGGATGCTGTCCAGTGGCCTGGTGGTCTGCGGAGCAACGCTGAGCAACTGGCTGTACAGGATTCATAGAAACGATCTAGAGGTATTCACAATTGCATCCCATTGAGATACTCAGAGCAGAAAAATCTCAATTTCAAATGAGCCCATAGTTGCTTTGGGGAAAGCTGAGGTTATGAACATTGAGTGCTTATGGTTTATTGCTTTTTTAAAAATTTGGTAATAGACTTGTTAGACCTGTGTTTTTCTCTCTCTCCCGAAGTTGGTGGTAGTCCACTTAAGAGACAAGCGACTGGGGACAGCATGATTACAGAGGGACTCTAATTAGTGACACAGCGAACACTGCAAAAGCAGAGGCATCTGCTGCAGTTGCTAAATATAATTGCTGGAAAAAAGTTGATAAATATTCATTTAAATGGATTTCTCAAAGCCTCGTGTTTGGGACCACAGCTGCTGGCTTGCCTAAAGAACACACGTGTACCACAATTAGTGCATTCTTTAAGGAAGCAAAAAGCCTTTATCTTTAACGTGCAGGCATTCCAGTAAACACCATGGGTCAGCGATTTCTGTAGCTGGCATTTCGCATGTCCCGTTTATTAGACGGTGCTACTCCTTATTTTTTAGGTGTTCTGTAGTTTCTCTGATTATGGCTTTCTCAGTTTAACAGTTATTATATTTTTACTTGTGCCGAGTGACTAATATACTCTTTAATTCCTGGTGTGATGAAGTGTTGAGTTTGCTTGCCAAAAGAGTCGGCTAAAGACTATTAAAATGAATTTCATTTTCTTGTCAAACAAATCTGGAAACCCCATTCATTGTAATCTTGAAAACAAAGGCATTTGGGGAGGCGGGGATGGTTTGTGGTGTTAATCTTCCATTTTGTTGTTTCAAGATGTGCACAGTAATAATTATTCATTGACTACTTGTGCCAGTGTGTCTCCAAATAGAACCAAAATGACAGCATTCCTGTGACATATTGTAGAAAACTCTTTTTCCTCCCACTGTGGGAATGGGATTGACAAAAGCCAGAGTAACAAGAGAAGAGCATACACATTTATATACACTGAGTGGCCAGATTATTATGATCTCTGAACGCATAATAATCTGGCCACTCGGTGTATATCCTATATAATAAAAGGCTAATATGCAAATTGTCCTCTCAACCAGGAGTTTGACCAGCAGGCAGGCCGGCCAACCGCCCATGTCCCCTCCCCCTGGCCAGGCTGGCTGGACCCCACCCATGCACGAATTCATGCACCGGGCCTCATACACACACACACACACACACACACACACACACACACACACACACACACACTGAGTGGCCAGATTATTATGTGTTCAGGGATCATAATAATCTGGCTACTCAGTGCAGGTTTTACATGATTTGAGAGCCTTCATAAGGAAGTGAAGACCCACAGAAACATTTAAAGACAAAGAGCAAAGACGAGGGGTAGGGACCAACCTGGGAAAATGAGCTGGGGATCTTTATGGGATATCTAGTTACCTGACAGTAAGATTGACAAGGCATGGATGAAAAATACACAGATTCTCAAGGCTAATAAGTAGGCAAGACCCATCCATGGCATCCTTACCAGAGGCCAGAGCAAGACAAAAGGCAGAATTCATGATGGACTGTTTAGAATGAGAACTAAGAACCAAATCCTAAATCAGCTTGATACTGAGTCTAGATTTGACCAAAGATTTGTGCCTGTGGATTAGTTCTCCGCCAGGGGTCTTTTGTCCCTCAGGGAAAATTCCGCAATGTCTGGGGACATTTTTGGTTGTCCACAAAACGGGACGAGGGGAAGATGCAACTGGGTGGAGCTAAACATCCTGTCATGCGCAGGACACCGCCGCCACCAAGCATTAGTTCATCTAAAATATCAACTGTTTGACTTGTTAAGGTTTTGTAAACTGGGCGAATTGTCACAGTTTGTGTTTATTTTCAGATTTCTCCATTGGTAATTGCCTGGCCTCAATCCTGGAGAGAAAGATAAAAGTAAAAATATTCTCAAGTGTTGTGTATTTGAAGATGATATGGCCATCACAGCTTTTATTAAACGCAACTGAAAACTTGATTATATTATTTTTTAAATCAAACCGAAGGAGTTTTGGTGATGCTTTTCCCACTTCCCTTTTCTTCTCATTAATTTATTTTACTTTTTAAAAATATATTTTTGTTGACTTCAGAGAGGAAGGGAGAGGGAGGGAGAGTTAAAAACATCAATGATGAGAATCATTGATTGGCTGCCTCTTGTATGTCCCCTACTGGGAATCCAGCCCCAAACCCTGGCATGTGCCCCAACCTGGAATTGAACCTTGACCTTCTGGTTCATAGGTTGACTGTCAACCACTGAAGCACCTCGTCTGGGCTCTTCTCATTATTTTAGATCCACTTCTGAAGTGCATTCCTTCACAAGAGTATCCCGGTGAACCCTCTGTGTTGTGTGCTTGCTTTCAGCATTATGAAGGGTCCCCTAACAATCTCCTGGGGCCTCTGGCATTCTCTGCTACCTCACAGCGTTGGGTTGAAAGCCAGGCCTCTAATTGCTTGAATGCACTGCTCACACTGCCTGGTTTTGAAGCAAAAATCTTTTATAGTTATGGGGATCATCATCGAAAATGGCATGCACAGTTTAGCATGTTTTAATGTGACCCAAATCATTAAAATTTATGTGTCCTGAAGAATGTTTAGTTCTACTATAATGAACTTCCTATTGCCATTTTAAGATCTGATTATAGAAGCCATTTGAGTTGTAAGGTCTGTGATGACTGCATTAATTGGATTTCAAGTAAATGTTGTGGGGGGTGGGGCAACTGTTGTGCCCTCCTTTGGGTCTTTGGAATGCTTGAATAATTAAGTTCACAGAAGACGGATTAACAGGAGAAAATACCTACTTCCAGGGAATCGGAAAGACAGGCAAAATGGGGTATAGGTGTGACTCCAGCCAAGGGAGAAGGAGGAGTAGAGCTCTGGACCTTCAAGGAGAAGCGACTCCATTCACAAGAGTGAGTGGGTTTTTGGTTCATGTTTGGTCATGTAGAGGGAAATGTAGAATGTTGTGTAACGTGGGTGACTGTCAACTGTAATCTCACTACCCTTTTTCCTGGCTCTCAGGGCTTTGCAACGTGTTGACATTGACATCCTGTGCCTTGTGTAATCAAAACGCACCTTTAAATAGTAGACTCTTTGCTGTGCTTTGTAATGAGATGGGACATGGCCATGAAAATCTTTTCCTTTATTCAAAGGCTTGCTCCTTATCTTGTGCAATGTACTTCCAAATGTGTAGTCAAAATTAACCATTTCTTTTTTATTTGACAAAAATTCTTCTCAGATATGATGAGGGTACTAATAGTATACTATCTAGAACATTTTTTTTTAAAATGTATTTTTAATGATTTCAGAGAGAAAGGTAGAGGTGGGAGAGAGAGAGAAACATCAATGATGAGAGACAATCATGGATCGCCTGCCTCCTGCACGCCCCCTACTGGACATTGAGCCCGCAACCCTGTCATGTGCCCTTGACCAGAATCGAACCTGGGATCCTTCAGTCTACAGGCTGATGTTCTATCCATTGCGCCAAACCAGCTAGGGCGTTAACATCTTTTTGAGACATAAACATGTTTTGTCTGTTATCCTACATAATAAAGAGGTAATATGCAAATTGACCATCACTCCAACACACAAGATGGCCCCACCCATGTGGACACAAAGATGACCGGCAGGGGAGGGCAGTTGTGGGCGATCAGGCCAGCAGGGGAGGGCAGTTGGGAGGGACCAGGCCTGAAAGGGAGGGCCGTTGGGGGCGATCAGGCCTGCAGGGGAGGGCAGTTACGGGTAACCGGGCTGGTAGAGGAGGGCAGTTGGGGGTGACCAGGCCTGCAGGGGAGGGCATTTAGGGGTATCAGGGCTGCATGCTTAAATCCTGGAGAGCGGATTTTTGGGTGTGTGTGTCACACTTCCCCATTTAAGGTGCCAGTGGTTCCTAGCTCAGGTTTTAAGAACTTTGGTTAGTTTCCAGGGTAACTGGTTACTGCCAGTGAAAGTTGACACTTACTGTCAGAGGCTCCACAAAAATGACTGCCTGGCTGGTGGGTGTGGGTTGAAAATGATATTCATGAGCCGAAAAATTCAGCCAGTCAACATGTGGGTCAACGTCTCTGTCAAGATTTCCCTTCTGTTCTAGAGCCACTGATTCAAGGTTTGCAAACAGCTTCATGCCAGACCTTCAGGTTGCTGTAGCCTAGCGTGTAAGACCAAGATTTTCAAAACGAATTAAGCAGATTAAAACCAAGTGCTCTTCGTAAAGAACATTAAAAGGAATCTTTCCACTGCAGCACATTCTGTGCTATTAATAATAGAACACACTCTTAAAAGATACATTTATTTTATCCATTTAAATTTTTCATTTGTGTTTGTGAGCCAGGTCATCATTTAGAATAATCTAGGTCAGGGGTCAGCTAAGGAGGGCTCCAAGGCCAAGTGTGGCTGTGCCCTCTCATTTTCATGTTGGCTCTGGCTGCTTTGTGTTGCTAAGCCAGTCTTCTTTAAATTTTTAAAAATAAATCGTTATTGTGGAAAATATTACATATGTCCCCTTTTGCCCCCATTGCCCCCCTCCAACCCACCCCCACCCCCACCCGCACCCCAGGCCTTCAGCACCCTATTGTCTGTGTCCATGGGCCATGCATATATGCTTCCAAGGTCTTTGGTTGATTACCTCCACCCTCCCTGCCCCCCACCCCCCCACACACACATACACACATACACACCCTCCCCTGCCTTCCCCCTGAGATTCCACACTCTGTCCCATGCTTCCATGTCTCTGTCTCTGGCTCCACTCTGTTCATCAGTTTATTGTGTTACTTAGATTCTACATATGAGTGCAATCATGTGATACTTGTCTTTCTCTGACTGACTTATTTCGCTTAGTATGATACTCTCCAGGTCCCTCCATGCTATCTCAAAGGGTACAATATCGTTTTCACTGCTGCATAGTATTCCATGGTGTAAATGCCCCACAGCCTTTTTATCCACTCATCTGATGGGCACTTGGGCTGTTTCCAAATCTTAGCTATTGTGAATTGTGCTGCTATGAACATAGGGGTGCATATATCCTTTCTGATTGGTGTTTCAGGTTTCTTGGGATATATTCCTAGAAGTGGGATCACTGGGTCAAATGGCAGTTCCATATTTAATTGTTTGAGGAATCTCCATACTGTTCTCCACAGTGGCTGCCCCAGTCTGCATTCCCACCAGCGGTGCACGAGGGTTCCCTTTTCTCCGCATTCTCGCCAGCACTTGTCGTTTGTTGACTTCTTGATGGTAGCCATTCTGACAGGTGTGAGATGGTACTTCATTGCTGTTTTAATTTGCATCTCTCTGATGATCAGTGACTTTGAGCATGTTTTCATGTGTCTCTTGGCCTTCTGTAGGTCCTCTTGGAGAAGTGTCTATTCAGGGCCCTAAGGCAGTCTTGAGCAGTTACATCAGACACTGGCCAGCAAAGCCAAATTAATAAGTCAACAGTGGAAAAGCGATGCCCTGCCCTGTGATTTTTTAAGGGAATGTTTTTTTTAGAAGGACTCAGAGTCCTGCTTCTCATATGCGGCCGCACTTTGCCATAGTCTTGAGAGCCTGGAAAAATACAGATGCGCGGACCCAGCCCCAGATGTTCTGAGGGAATTGGGAGGGGGTGGGCCCGGACACTAGGACATTTCCAAGTTCGCCAGGGCGAGCTCACGTGCAGCCAACTTGCAGAAGCACTGCCTTCCGGTCACTCCTGATGGGATATGAATTTCCCTGCAGCTGGAGCCGCCCCCAAGTCCAAGGGCACGGTCTGTTCTTGCCTACGTGTTCTGGCCAACTCATGCTTGAGGGAGCGATCTCCACAGTGAGTGAAAAGAGGACAGGCTTGGGAATAGCAGTCCTTGGGCAAACCTTCAAAATCCTGAGACTTCGGGGCTTCGGGAAGTAGATACAGGATCTGAGCTGTGAGAAACGCATCGATGCTCTAGACTTGGGCGGAATGAGTAACCCAACTTCTATTGTCCGCGTGTTCAATGCTGTTCTTCCTCTCGGGACTATTTTTTTGTTTGTTTGTTTGTTTTGGTTTTTTACAGAGAGGAAGGGAGAGGGAGAGAGAGTTAGAAACATCGATAAGAGAGAAACATCCATCAGCTCCCTCCTGCACCCCCCCCCCATTGGGGATGTGCCCGCAACCAAGGAACATGCCCTTGACCGAAATCGAACCCGGGACCCTTCAGTCTGCAGGCCGAAGCTCCATCCACTGAGCCAAACTGGCCAGGGCTTGGGGCCTGTTTTTTACCACTGGACACAGAGGACGGATTGGCAGCGCTCCTGCTGGTGGTCTCCCCTTCACATGTCCATGACATTGATCTGAATTTGGCCTGGGGACATTTCCTTTCCTGCGTGCATTATTTCGCTAATAATCCTATTTCCGAATGCCCGCCACATAGTGTTCTCTTGCAGTTCTTTGCGCGGCTGTCTTTGTAAACACTGTTTACAGAACCTTTATCAGCCTTTGCCTCTCGGATTGAGAGAGCACTCACTATCATTTATGGGAAACCTGTGGCGTGTTTTCTGTTTGTCTGTTTGTTTGTTTCTTAGCTAAATCGAGTGGCCCATATGGAGTATTCAGAAGGTGGCAGTTTACAGTCTATAACATTGCCTGCCTGTCTAAAGCATGTCTATCGGAGCCATTTCAAATGATTGATTCGGTAATTCGCTCAGCCTGGGACTGCTTTCATTTTACAAATGAAGGAAGTTAGGTAGGAGGAAGACAGGGCATTTAAAAAAAAAAAAATATATATATATATATATATATATATATATATATATATATATATATATATATATATATATTCTATTAATTTTTTTACAGAAAGGAAGGGAGAGGGAGAGAGAGTTAGAAACATCGATGAGAGAGAAACATCGACCAGCTGCCTCCTGCACACCCCCGGCTGGGGATGTGCCCACAACCAAGGCACATGCCGTGGAGCGGAATCGAACCTGGGACCTTTCATTCTGCAGGCCTACGCTCTATCCACTGAGCCTAGCCGGTTAGGGCCTGACAAAGGCTTTTAGAAGAGGCGTTGGGGAACCAGCCAGAAGAACAGTCAAAGAGAAAGCTACCCAAATGAATGCCACTTGGAAAGCGGGAACGTTGAAAAAAATCCTTGGTAGAAGTTCATTACGAGTTTTATTTATATTTTTAAATTTTATTGTAGGTTAACTCTTCTTATTTCTTATTCATTTTTATTTATTTGTTTTTAAAAATTTTTTTAAATTGATTTCAGAGAGGAAGGGGGAGAGAGAGAGAGAGAGAGAGAGAGAGAGAGAGAAACATCAATGATGGGAGAGGATCATGGATCAGCTGCCTCCTGCACGCCCTCCACTGGGGATCCAGCCCACAACCTGGGCATGTGCCCTTGCCTGGAATCGAACCCGGGTCCCTTCAGTCCACAGGCCGACGCTCTATCCACTGAGCCAAACTGGCTAGGGCATTCATTACCAATTGTAATTTCTGGACTAAGCCCCAACAGGGAGCCTCTCTCTGTACAGGGGAGTGGTGCTAGTATTCATGGCAGTGCCTCCGAGGGGAAGCAAGACACTCAGGTATCCCCCAAAACCCATTTCTCTGGGTACTTGCTAAGGCGGCAGAAACTCTTCCGTCACCATGGCCACGCCACACTCATTCGCCAAGAACTCCTCATCATTGAGTTGATTCTCTCGATGCCTTCATTGTACGGTGACTGTGTTTGTGCTAGTAATTTGAGCTGATACATGTGTTCAGCGACATCTGTCCAGGAGGGCACAGCTCTGTCGAACGAGACCGTTATGCCCACTTACACTGAGTGGCCAGATTATTATGATCTCTGAACGCATAATAACCTGGCCACTCAGTGTGTGTGTGTGTGTGTGTGTGTGTGTGTGTGTGTGTGTGTGTGTGTATACATGTATTAGAGGCCCGGTGCATGAATTCGTGCATGGGTGGGGTCCGGCCAGCCTGGCCAGGGGGAGGGGACATGGGCGGTTGGCTGGCCTGCCTGCTGGTCGAACTTCTGGTCGAGGGGCCAATTTGCATATTAGCCTTTTATTCTATAGGACATACACTGAGTGGCCAGATTATTATGCGTTCAGAGATCATCATAATCTGGCCACTCAGTGTATAAGATGGTTAAGGGGCAGATCTGCCAAAAAGAAGGCAATTGCACAATTTGGTAATTTGAAACTGAGGGCCTGGAACGCCTCATGCATATTCATGAGGATTTTATTAGCACTTGATCTCTGTTCTGGCCATGGAGGTAGGGAAGCCAGCGAGCTGCAGAGAGTCATGCTCCACACAGGTGCCTGGAAGGGCCCCTCACAGCCTCGCAGCTCAACTCGGTCTGTAAGGAGAAAGCGAGCCCCAGTGGAATGAGCCGGTTATTACTAGTGCCGGGGCCTGCGTATGTTTGTTCCCTTAACCCAGTGGTCGGCAAACTGCGGCTCGCAAGCCACGTGCGGTTCTTTGGCCCCTGGAGTGTGGCTCTTCCACAAAATACCACGGCCTGGGCGAGTCTATTTGGAAGAAGTGGCGTTAGAAGAAGTTTAAGTTTAAAAAATGTGGCTCCCGAAAAACATTTCAATCGTTGTCCTGTTGATATTTGGCTCTGTTGGCCAATGGGTTTGCCAACCACTGCCTTAACCCCCCTGAGTTGCAGCGTGATGCGCAGGTAGCCTGGGCAGATGCTGGACACATAGAAGGTTTGTGTCTCAAATGGGAAATGTGGAGGCTAGGGAACCCCCAATGTTATAAGGAAACGCCTGGCTCATCTGCCCATCCTCCCCTTCAGTGCTGCTCTTTTTGAGCCTGGAGTGAGTGTCAGCGGGTGTCTGTGGAGGGCGGGACAGTTCCCCACACTTGAATCGCTCTCCCAGTGCAGGGGACAGAGCGCTGGCGCTCCTGGCCAGGGCGGAACTCTGGGAGCCCGAGCCGCGCTATTTCCTGCCCAAACATCCTTGCACAAAGCTCTCAGCGCCCTTGACCCGGAAGACTACACTAAAACCTGAATTACCTCCCAACGCCCAATTGAGGCGATGGTATAATGTGATCAAAGGGGGTAGGGGACTGGGGGCTGACATCAGAGGTGACACCTGTAGACAGAACAGATTATTGGCTTAACTCAGGGAGTTTTAAGGGAGAACAATATGAGGTGTGCAGTGTGCTTGGTGTCTTGAAGTTCAAGGGACTTCAAGAAGAGGATCCTGCCCGGCCGGCGTGTCTCAGTGGTTGAGTGTCAACCTATGAACCAGGAGGTCACTGTTCGATTCCTGGTCAGGGCACAGGCCTGGATTGCAGGCTTGACTCCAGTAGGGGGCGTGCAGGGGGCAGCTCATCAGTGATTCTCTCTCATCATAGATGTTTCTATTTCTCTCCCTCTCTCTTCCTCTCTGAAATCAATAAAAATATATATTTTTAAAAAAGCAACCTGGCAGGAGCTTCAGAGGTGAGCGGGAGGGGGCACGCTGGGGCAAAGCAGGAGCCAGGAGATTCAGGCCTGTGGGCTGTGGTTGAAGTTGAGTCCATCAGAAGTATTAATGGGCCTGTGCCTGCCAGTGAGGGACCTTCTGTATTTTCAAATTATAGCTTCTAACCAGGCAGCGGGTAAATAAATCACCTTAGGTGGTGACAAGCAGGATTTTAAAATAATGAAATAGAACAGGATAGAAAATACCAGAGTGGCTCATGCAGTGGGGTATTGTTTCATGAAACTTTTGTTTGTTTTTATATTTCGGGTAAGTAGAACATTTCTCCTATGTTGACATCTCTTGGAAAACCAAAGTGGGACTCACAATCAATGGCAGCTAAGATTTGATGAAATACGGCCTATGTTTTTCACATAAGCATGTGTGAAGTGGGTTGCCATGCAGAATTTAGTTCTGCCTGTGGGTCTCAGTCAGTATTTCACCTCTAGAACCCTAGCTACTGGTAGCATGTTTGGGGGAGACTCAGAGAATAGTGTAGCAACTATGTCCCCATTCTGAGTGGGGCGATTCAGAGGAGAGACAAGTCATTTTGGGCTTGGCCGGGTTGAGGGTTCAATCCCCAGGACGGCCTGAGCTGGTTTGGCTCAGTGGGTAGAGTGTTGGCCTGTGGACTGAAGGGTCCCGGGTTCGATTTTGGTCAAGGGCGCATTGCCCGGGTTGCGGGCTCAATCCCCAGTAGGGGGCGTGCAGGAGGCAGCTGATCTATAATTCTCTCTCACCATTGATGTTTCTAACTCTCTTTCCTCACTTCCTCTGTGAAGTCAATAAAAACAAATTTAAAAAATAAGAAAATAGAAATTTAAAAATAAAGAAGTGGCTTCAGGCTCTCAAAGCAAACAGAGTTATGACTTGGCCTAGTGTATCAGCCAAGTATGATGAAGCCAACAGAGTCACGGCCTGACAATTGCATGTAACAGGATGGGGAGGGTGCCCAGTGCATAGAGGAAGCCCGTGAGCTGATCAGTAAAGACTCAGCCTTGAGCAGCTCATAGGACTAGGATGGTTACCAAGACATGCTGCTTGGTACATGGAACCAGACCTGAGCCCAGTACAAAGCGGGAGGGAGCGGGGGGGGGGGGGGGCAGGCAGTGACACCGGGGAGCCAGCCTTGGGAGCAGGAGGCTGCTGTGTACTGGGTTCACCTCTTTGACCACTTCTTAACCAGGCCCAATATGCGGCTCGCCCTCTCTTTACATGTCGTCTTACTGGTCTCCACTGAGCGGTCACTGATGGGGAATGTGTTCAGTGCGAGCTACCACCTGACTCTGATTTGGGATTCTAAAGTTTGGGGTCTCTGGAACTCAATAGAAGCCAGGCCAAGGCCCTTCTAGCCCGAAGGTCAACTGGAGTCCCACAGTGTGGGATTGGGCTTAAGTCAATCCCATCTGTACACACTTGAGTTCAATTATTTTTTAGAATATTATTGAGGTTCTAGGGGAGATCAGTTGCTTTAAGGACCAGGAGGGATCCTGGCATAGCTTCCTTGTTCTCATCTCTTGAGAGGATGGAAATAAGTGATTGGTTCAAAAATGACCACAGCTGGTTGAGCCAACAAATAGAAGACATAAGAATCTGCTTGTCACCCCGCCGGCGTGGCTCAGTGGTTGAGCGTTGACCTATGCGCTAGGGTAGTGGTCGGCAAACTCATTAGTCAACAGAGCCAAATATCAACAGTACAACGATTGAAATTTCTTTTGAGAGCCAAATTTTTTAAACTTAAACTATATAGGTAGGTACATTGTTATTAAGTTAATTAGGTACTCTTAAGCTGGCCTTTGCTTAAAACTCAAGGGGCCAAAGAGCCTCAGTTTGCCGACCACTGAGCTAGGAGGTCATGGTTTAATTCCCAGTCAGGGCACATGCCCAGGTTGCAGGCTCTATCCCCAGTAGGGGGATGTGCAGCAGGCAGGTGATCCATGATTCTCTCTCATCATTGACGTTTCTCTCTCTCTCCCTCTCCCTTCCTCTCTGAAATCAATAAAAATATATATATATTTTAAAAAGAATCAGCTTGTCATGCCTTATACGTAAAGCCCTGTGCTTCTGTCCTTCTCAGAGTTCTCTGATGAAACCCCATCTTCCTTTCTGAAGCGTGGGATACCAAGTGAGAACTTGATTTTCTGTCTGAGGCTGGGCCGGAACTCACTTTCATTAGCTTCATCTTTGAGCCTGATGATGTATAGTTCAAGTGGTGTAACCTTTTTCCAAGGAAGTGAATTTAGTTATAACATATGGCTAACAAGTACTCCAAAATATGTCCTTTACTAATCGTCAGATTAGGGCTAAAATAATCAAATCACTGAAGGATGCTCAGGACCAGCAAATGAGACAACTTGTTCCTCACCTAGTTCTTTGTTCAAACCGTAGCTTCTTCGCTTATATTCAAAGGCATTTCTTGAGCTTGACAAAGGGACACATTTTCCTATGTTTGTTTATTGTTCTCAAGTATAACATTTGAGATTTTTAAACATATTTTTAATGCATTATGAAGAGAAACAGCCATTTTAATGAGTTATCAAATAAACTCTGCCAGTTAACCAAACAGCGGTTTGAAATTTTCCTCATTATCTTGTTATTTTGGCTTATTTCTAACAAGTTATTTTCTATTCTCAAACATTATGTCCCCAGTTTATATTACTTCTCTTTTTACAGACATGAGACTATATTCGTAAATGGAGTTCTTGATGTGTACAAATTAATTATCTTCTCCTTAGTCAATATATTTAGTCAATATATTCCTATTGCTAACAGGTTTTCTAATTAAGATAATGGGTGTGGGATTTTGCTGTTGTTTGCAATAGACTTTTACCAAGCACAAAGCTGGAGTTTGATGGTCTTTTCATATTTGAATGACAAGAAGCTTCTCCACATTCAAAAAAATTCACTGAGTACAGAAAAACACTTTCCTTTGATGCTTTGTCAAAGCTGTAAGCTCTTTAATGTAATCTCCGCTGGGCTGGCTTTTATTTCTACGATGCGACTGGTATCTTCCCCCAAAACACAAATCAGAATATTCCAGAAGAGGAAAGTATTTTATTTTTAAAAATATATATTTTTATTGATTTCAGAGAGGCAGGGATAGGGAGAGAGAGAAACATCAATGAGAGAGAATCACAGATGTGCTGCCTCCTGCCCGCCCCCTACTGGGGACAGAGCCCATGTGCACTGATCTGGAATTAAACCTTGACCTCCTGGTTCATAGGTAGATGCTCAACCACGGAACCACACAGGCTGGGCAAGGAAGGTATTTTAAATGAATCCAATCTGTTTTCCTTTTTATAGTCCCCAAAAATATTATTCGTTTTAAAATATTATGTAACTTTTTCATATATTATTGTGTGGTGGTTGTTGGTGGTGGTGGTTTTTTCTTTAACATTGGTCTTGTGTCATACACCTTTTGAAAAAAAAAATGTGATAGAACAAGTAATGAAGACATACACTATACTCTAAATTTTCTAATTCCTGGGTATTGAGAGCCATGTTGATTAACGTAATGTCACGAATAAACTGCTAACAGAGAGAGTGCTGCGTGGCATGCAAAGCCGAAGACAGTTGTCACCTGACATTTTACAGAAATTATAATCCAGGCGCCTTATTAGAATTATTGGGAATTTACTGGATTCGTGGAAGGTAGTCCTCATGTTGTGCTTGGCGTTACTGCATTGGCAATGTAGCTCTTACGTTGACAGCCTTGTCAAGGCTCGCATCCTACCTACTCCATTCTGCCTCGCAGGACTGAAGCTGTGTTCTAATAAACTTTATTTACAAAAATAGAATTCTGCTGGCTTTTGCCCACCAGTAGTTTCCCAGCCTCTGCAATCCCCTGTGAATGAATGAAGAACCGATAGGGGTGGAATGTCAGCATCCCCTAGCCCAGTGGTCGGCAAACTCATTAGTCAACAGAGCCAAATATCAACAGGACAACGATTGAAATTGCTTTTGAGAGCCAAATTTTTTAAACTTCAACTTCTTCTAATGCCACTTCTTCCAAATAGACTCGCCCAGGCCGTGGTATTTTGTGGAAGAGCCACACTCAAGGGGCCAAAGAGCCGCATGTGGCTCGCGAGCCGCAGTTTGCCGAACACGGCCCTAGCCTCATTAGAAATAAAGCATCTCAGGCCCCACCTCTGACCTACTAAGCCGGAATCTACATTTTTAACAAATTCCCAGGAGATTCCTAAGCCCCTTAAAGGTGAAGGGACACTAGCCTAATTTGCTCCTCAAAAGAGAAGTCCCAAGTAGCTCTCAAGGAGGCTCTGGGAAATGAAACCCTGTGAAATTCTGAGTGGCTTAAATGTAGGCTGAGTGCGTAGGGAGCAAGTGGTTTTGTTGTGGACTTCCAAGTGCTAGAACATGGAGCTGTTTATCGGGGACACCACTAACTCCACTTTCTGCTTTGGATCCGGTTAAATATTTTATCCATTTCTTTAGGCAAGAATCTCCCCATTTCGTGCCCTGGGAAATATTGGCTATGTGCACTTCTGCATGAGGGCGTGGGTGGGTTGAGTTATTTCATATTTATACTAATAAAAGAGTAATATGCTAATTAGACCAGGAGACCTTTCAGAGACCTTCCAGACATCCTTCTGGACAAAGCCATGGTGGCAGGGCCAAGGCAGAGGCAGTTATGGGTGATCAGGGTGGTGGGGGGGGGGGCAGTTGGGGTTGATCAGGCCTGCAGGCAGGTGAGTGCTTAGGAGCCATTGGTCCCGGATTGCTGCCGACAGTTGGACATCCCCCAAGGGGTCCCAGATTGGAGAGGGTGCAGGCTGGACTGAGGGACATCTTCCTCCCCCATGCATGAATTTTGTGCACTGGGCCACTAGTATATATATATATATATATATATATATATATGTGTATATATATATATATATATATATACATATATATATATATGTATATATGTGTGTGTGTGTGTGTGTGTATATATATATATATATATATATATATATATATATATATATATTTACCTTGCAGGCCATTGGGTCCCATCCAGAAAGTCCACAGAGACTTTTGATCTTCACCCAAAGGTCCTGGATAGTTAGTCCTGTGCCAGAATATTTACACAGACATTTTCTCCACGATTCAATGTAGAATACACACATTGAACCTTGTTCAAAGTGTATGGACATTGGTTTTCTTGAATTTCCTGTTGATTCTCCTTTTTCCTAGTCATGAAGTCCAGCAGTGTTAACACTGACTTTACTGAGCATTTGCTACTGAGTATATATCTACCCAGTCATTGCCCTCATAGCTACCCATTCTGTCTATGAATTGATTTTTGCTGTATCACCAGAAGGGGGATGTGCAGGAGGCATGTGATCCATGATTTTCCTGGTGGTCGTATTGGAGTATGACTATGCAGAACCTGGGTGATAGCTTCTTCACATTTCAAGAAACTTCCAGCATGTTCCACACGTCTCCTTGGGACAGGGTCAAATCCCAAAGTCCTTTCTCCTGGACCAAATGCTTCTCTGGACATTTTGGACAGGACCAAATAGCCAATAATCATATGTCTTACTTTTCCTTCTGTTTTCTGTCTAAGGCTGTGCCGTCCCCTTTTAAACCTGGCATTTCCAGTGAGAGTCATCGTTCCCTGCATGGTAGCTCCACCCCTCTGGCTGTATCCAAGCTTTCCAACCTCTGTGATGTGCCCCAGAGGGAGGACAAGAGGGTTTCTCAGGCCCTGACTGGTTTGGCTCAGTGGATAGAGCATCAGCCTGTGGACTTAAGGGTACCGGGTTCGATTCCGGTCAAGGGCGTGTGCCTTGGTTGCGGGGCACATCCCCAGTGTGGGGTGTGCAGGAGGCAGCTGATCGATGATTCGCTCTCATTGATGTTTCTAATACTCTATCCCTCTCCCTTCCTCTCTTTAAAAAATCAATAAAATATATTTTTTTTTTAAAAAGAGGGTTTCTCAGACTCTGCATTATTGGCATTTGGGCCAGGTCTTTCTTTTTTTATTTTTAAAATCAGAGATATTTTTAATTTTTTTAAAAATATATTTTTACTGATTTTAGAGAGGAAGGGAGAGGGAGAGAGAGATAGAAGCATCAGTGATGAGAGAGAATCACGGATCGGCTGCCTCCTGCACGTCCTCTACTGGGTTTCGAGCCAGCAACCCGGGCCTGTGCCCTTGATGTTAACGGAACCCTGGTCCTTTCAGTCCACAGGCCAACACGCTATCCACTGAGCAAAACCGGCCAGGGCTAGATGACATCTACTGACGGAAGGAGCTGAAAAGTGAGAATCCCTGAAACATGACCAAAGGCAAAGATTGAGAAATGGAATCAATTTTTAAATCCAACCCTGCCTCCTTCAGTCTGCAGGCCGATGCTCTATCCACTGAGCCAAACCGACTAGGGCGGGCCAGGTTTTTCTTTGTTATGCAGGCCGTCCTGTGCATTGTAAGGTGTTCGCAGCATCCCTGGCCTCTTCTCATTCCTTGCTAATAGTTACCCCGCTTCTGCCCCTCTGCACTGTGATCGCCAAAAACTGTGTCCAGACTTGATGTGCTTTGGGGGTCGACGATGTGGCCGGAGCTGGGGACCGCTGAGTCATAGGGATGCTGAGAAGTCAATGCCTTCCTGGTGGACCTCAGGGTACTCAGTCCTAAGACATGGATGTCCCGCCTCACATGTTCTCTCCGTCCCTGCAGAGGCGAGATACTGTTACTGTCCAAGTAAGTCATGCAGCGGGAAGTTTGAGAAGCAGTAAAAGCATTGGGACCCCCGCCGTGGGCTCCGGTCCTCCATCAGCTCTTCATCCTCCCAAGACTGTTTACCCTCTCAGCAGCTAATCCACCCTCTTTCTTGTTTGGCATCACTTCTTAGTCCTTTTCCTTCTTTATATCCACTTGAGACCATCTCCAGTGGGACAAAAGGTACATGTGTATCGTGTCTTGTATTTTAAACTGCAATCTCTATCATAATGCCCTCGGAAGTAATATACTGGGGCCTGGGGAACAAATTGACTTTTATAGTTGAGAAGTCTTCTATCCAATTAGAATTTGGGATTGCTTAGTTTTCACTATGTGGTCCATGGTGTGTGTGTGTGTGTGTGTACACACACTTATAGATATATATATATTTTTTATTTTATTTTTTTTTGGTCAATCCTCACCCAAGGATATTTTTCCATTGATTCTTAGGGAGAGTGGAGGGTAGGGGGGGCGGGGGGGAAGACAGAGAGAAACATTGATGTGAGAGAAACACATGGATTGGTTGCCTCCTGCAGGAGCCCTGACCAGGGCCCAGACCGGGGAGGAGCCTGCAGCCATGTAGTAAATCAGTTCCATCCCATAGCCTGGGTTTCCTTACCTGTGAAATTATAAGCCTCTTCATAGGATTGCTGTGAGGATTCCCTGGCATGATGCATTCGCAATACTTCCTGCAGTTGCCTGGGGTTGGCAACCAGTCAATACCGTTACTGCGATTACTTCAGTGAAGAACACTGAACTGGGAGTCAGGATCCGGGTTCAAGCAGCGTGTCCTTGGACATAGCAGCTCAGCTACCCAGGCCTCAGTTTCCTCCTGTGAAATTAGGGAAGTGATCGTCTGATCGATCCCATCCTTTGATTACATCATGAACACTTTTTCTTTTCCATTTTTTTATTAAGGTATTATATGTGTACATATCTTACCATTGCCCCCCCCCCCGGCACCCCATTCCCATACATGCCCTCACCCCCCCAGTGTTTTGCGTCCATTGGTTATGCTTATATGCATGCATACAAATCCTTTGGTTGATCTCTTATCTTCCCCACCTCTCCCTAACCTTCCTGCTGTAATTTGACAGTCTGTTTGATGCTTTACTGCCTCTGTATCTATCTTTTTGTTCAAGTTTTTAATATTCTTTATTATCCATAAATGAGTGAGATCATGTGGTATTTTTCTTTCATTGACTGGCTTATTTCACTTAGCATAATGTTCTCCAATTCCATCCAGGTTGCTGCAAATGGTAAGAATTCCTTCTTTTTTATGGCAGCATAATATTCCATTGTGTAGATGTACCATAGTTTTCTGATCCAGTCATCTGCTGATGGGCACCTAGGCTGTTTCCAAATCTTAGCTATTGTAATTGTGCTGCTATGAACATAGGGGTGCATGTATCCTTTCTGATTGGTGTTCCCAGTTTCTTAGGATATATTCCTAGGAGTGGGATTACTGGGTCAAATGGGAGTTCCATTTTCAGTTTTTTGAGGAAACTCCTTACTGTTCTCCACAGTGGCTGCACCAGTCTGCATTCCCACCAGCAGTGCACGAGGGTTCATGAACACTTTTCATTGAATGGATGCCCCAAACCCATGTCAGAAAGCCCCTTTATTATCAATAGATCATGCAGGTTAGCATGTGCCAATGGAAAAGCTTGGAACATGACTTTTATTTATTCCTAATTCTGAGGGAATAGGACATAATTAGGTGGCTAATCGAGTAAGCAAACTAAATAAGATTTGAGGTTTTGAAAAATTGATCAAGAAGTACATTGAGAAAGTTTTGCCATTGAAAGTCCGGGCATCACAGAGAATAATTTTGGAAAGTGGCCTTGGTGTTGGGGCTCAATTGTAGTCCATGAATTATTGGTCATCAGTGGGTTTCACCAGTGGTCCGTGGATTGATGCAGAACTTAAGATGGAATATCACTTTCTCAACACCTGTGAGTACCTCAAGGGAGGATGAAGGGTTGAGTGAACAGTTGGCTTTGTCACAGTGGGCTTCTGAACTGACATGTGATTTTATCTCTGAAATAGTATTATACAAGAACATGTTAAATGGAACCATCCATCCATATATTAAAATATCCATTTTACCCTAGCCGGTGTGGCTCAGTGGATCAAACGTCGGCCTGTGGACTGAAGGGTCCCAGGTTCGATTCCGGCCAAGGGCACATGCCCGGGTTGCGGGCTAGAGCCCCACTGGGGGGCGTGCAAGAGGCAGCCAATCAAGATTCTCTCTCATCATTGATGTTTCTGTCTCTCTCTCCCTCTCCCTTCCTCTCTGACATCAATAAAAATATATTAAAAATGAATAAATAAATAATTTTTTTCAAATATCCATTTTAATATATTTATTTAAAAGAAAAGCCCAGAGAGGACCTTGAAAGCCTGGGATTTGGGAATTTATTGGGGGAGAAGTTTAAATGCATTATGCTAAATTTTTTTTTTCTTAATTTTCAAAGCAGGTAATACATACAAATAGTAGCCCCGATCCATGTGAATCCAAGGAAATAAGCTGATAAAGTGTGCTCATTGGGCCCTCACTGGTTTGGCTCCATGGATAGAGCATTAGCCTGCGGACTGAAGGGTCCCAGGTTCGATTCCGGTCAAGGGCATGTACCTTGGTTGCGGGCACATCCCCAGTAGGGGGTGTGCAGGAGGCAGCTGATGGATGTTTCTCTCTCATCGATGTTTCTAACTCTCATCCCTCTCCCTTCCTCTCTGTAAAAAAATCGATAAAATATATTTTTTTAAAAAGTGTGCTCATTGGGAAGAGCGTGAATAGATGAAATGCAAAGGCTGGTGAAAAAATAGGATTAAATGCAGCGTGTCTCCGGGTCACTTTCCTATTTATATCAGAGTTCATTTTCACTTAGCAAACAGGTAGATTAGTTGTAATTTACTGATTTTCACCCAAAGTTGAATTGGAACTAATATTAAAACTTAGGATATTGGCTTCATGGGTTAATTGAGAATCCTGAAAGTAGTTTTATTACCCCTCCTCCCCCGGCATTTAAAAAAAATATATATATATTTTATTGATTTCAGAGAGGAAGGGAGAGGGAGAGATAGAAACATCATAGATCGGCTGCCTCCTGCACACCCCCTACTGGAGATTGAGCCCACAACCCTGGTATGTGTCCTGACCAGAAATTGACCTTGATCCTCCTGTTTCATAGGTTGACGCTCAACCACTGAGCCATACTAATTGGGCACCCCCCGTGGCATTTTTTGAAAATTGAATTTTACAGTTTCTTATTAACAGAATTTAACATTTATAACGTAGAAGTGAAATTCACTAATAAGCCCACTATGCTGTTTATTCTGTCTTCCTGAGAAATTCGCCCTGAAAATCCTGCCTCAGTAGCAAGGCGCCCATGCAGTGTGAAGGCACCATATGGACCGAGTAAATACGACCGCGATTAATCTGCCCACTTTCTATGAAATGGAAATGTCGCCAGACACTTTAAATACCTGCAACACGTCAACCCCTCATTCGTGGTTTCCCACAGGACCAAGGCAGCATAGTATATTTTTCTAACTACAGATGCTTGCCATTTTTAACCATCATAAATGTACCCAAAGTTTTAAAAGCATTATTTTATTCTACCCCGTTTCAAGATAAACATCTGTTGGATTGAAACTGGAAGAAAGTCTGTGAATCATAGAGAAAGTGACACATTTTAAGAGCCATATGCACAAACTCGAGAAATGGGCTAATTTTCAACAATGGTTCCGGACAGGCAATGATGCGCTTGAGATTGCGCCATGCGTGACTCATTGCCTAAGGCGCAGAGAGCGGTTTGTGCAGTGAGAAGGTATCTTCTAAGAAGGCAACTCTTGGGGCACATTTCTTTTTTGGACTCATAGTTACAGGGGTGTGGCCAAGATGACAGAACTGCCGTCAGCTGACGTTTAGGAAAAAGCGAAGATAGCTTGAGATGTAACCGTGCCGACCAGTTTACACAGGAAAAGCACCTGAGGATGCTGTATGCCTGGGTTGTATTTTCACCTGTGAAAACGGAAGTCTAGGCTACAAATGGGTTCAGTTATGATTTATAATTTCTGCAAAATTTCGATTTATTTTCATGACCCTGTTGGGTCTACGATGTCGAGCAGAGTAAACTTGTGACCAGAACTTTTTCAACGAAAGATTAGAATCATGAGCCTGCCTTTCTATGCTTGAACAAGCCAACCAACCAAAGTCTGTTTGGGGTCAGACTGACTTAAAATGGAAGCGTCTCTCGGATGTCCCACATCTATATTTAAAACCCTAATATGCAAATAGTCCGAACAACCGGTCACTATGATGTGCACTAACCACCAGGGAGTGCACGAAACATGGTGGGCATCGGCCGCGGTGGGATGGTGGAGCAGGTGAGTGGGGGCACCAGACCAAGGTGGCCCGCGGTCGTTGTCCTCAGGTGGAGCCTCTGGCGGTTACTGAAAATTCTTTGCTCCTGCCCACCGCGGTCCTGCCTGGTGTTCTCACCTGTGTCTCCCATCTTTCAGCGCAGTCAGTGGGTGTGAGCAGTGGCTGCCAGCCCTGATTGCCCCTCAGGGCTTCTCCCCCTCCCCCTGCTCCTGAGGGGTGATTGGGGCAGCAGCTGCTGCCCTCACCCACTGATGGTGCCGGCCCTGCTCACACCTGCTGCTGGTGCAGGCCCCAATTGGTCTGCGCCATCAGCGGGTGCGAGCGGGCTAGCGTCTTCAACACTTGGGAGCAGAGGCAGTGGAAGTGGGGCTGCCAGCAGAGAGGGGACTTGGGGGCCATGGTGGGAGGAGCCGGGTGGGGTGGGGCGTGCAGGATGGGCCAAGACCCACCCCTGTGCCCATTGCAGGCTCACCACCCACGTTCCTTTCAAGGTACATGAATTCGTGCACTGGGCCCCTAGTAATTTATAACAAAGGCATCGATATATCTGTCCGGAAGAGGCATATTCAGGCGTGAATCTTTTTCTTAGTGTGGTTGCCATCTGTGACTCTCCATTAGCCTTTCCCTTTAAAAGGTCCCTGTGTGTACTGTGCAGTCAGATACTTTTATCAGGAGATTGTGGAAACAGTCTTTACCTCCTTTCAAATTGCAAACTATCGCTGAGGTATCCTTAGTATCGACCTTTCACTGGAAAGTAAGCTTAACGCTGCATCCTTTGTCTTTTAAAAAAATATATTATTTCATATATATATATATGTGTGTGTGTGTGTGTGTGTGTGTGTGTGTGTGTGTGTGTGTGTATTTTTATGGATTTTAGAGAGGAAGGGAGAGGGAGAGAGAGTTAGAAACATCAGTGATGAGAGAGAATCATGGGTCAGCTGCCTCCTGCATGCCCCACACTGGGGATTGAGCCCGCAACCTGGGTACGTGCCCTTGACCGGAATCGAACTTGAATCCCTTTAATCCACTGGGCCACACCAGCTAGGTCTGTCTTATTTTTTTATTTCAGGGAGAAAAAAATCCTGCATTAAATTGTTTTAAATGTATGAAGTAACTTGTGTCAACCTAGTTATTCAATTTGCATGCAAATCTCATTGACTTCCTTCCTTCCCTCCTTCCCTGCTTCTTTCTTTCCCTCCCTTCCCTCCTTCCCTCCTTCCTTCCCCTCCCTCCTTCTCCCCTTCCTTCCTTCTTCCCTTCCTTCCTTCCTTCTCTTCCCTTCCCCTTCCTTCCTTCCTTCCTTCCTTCCTTCTCTTCCCTTCCCTTCCTTCCTTCCTTCCTTCCTTCCTTCCTTCCTTCCTTCCTTCCTTCCTTCTCTTCTCTTCCCTTCCCCTTCCTTCCTTCCTTCCTTCCTTCCTTCCTTCCTTCCTTCCTTCCTTCCTTATCTTCCCTTCCTTCCTTCCTTCTCTTCCCTTCCCTTCCTTCCTTCCTTCCTTCCTTCCTTCCTTCCTTCCTTCCTTCCTTCCTTCCTTCCTTCCTTCCTTCTTTCCTTCCTTATCTTCCCTTCCCCTTCCTTCCTTCTTTTCTTCCTTCTTTTCTTCCTTCCTTCCTTCCTTCCTTCCTTCCTTCCTTCCTTCCTTCCTTCCTTCCTACAAGGGAACAATCATCGCAATTCAAACACAACCCAGCATTATTACTGAATCCATTCAGTATACATTGCTTGGATTTTGATTAATACTAAAATTAAGGATGATCTTTCTGAAGGCAAGTATTCATTAAGATACTTTTTTGTTATGTTTATATATTACTCACTATCTTTTTAATTGCAAAAGTGAGATGAAAATGAACATTACTGTCAATGTTTAAGGAGGCAGGGCTATTGAGAATTGTTCATAGAGGATGCAGAGAGAAACTGTGCATCCCTGCGTGGAATCATTACAGTTAGGATTTAGAAGGCATGCACACAAATTCTAGCAGTATGTTGTCTGCTATTTGTATGTGTTGAGCGTATGGTATTTGCTTGGCATGTGGCATTGAGGCTTACAGAAAGAAAGGAACCTGCCTGGGGAAGTTGTTTTCCTCATCAGGTGTTCTGAGAGGCCAGGTCCCCTTTGACCCCCATGGTCGCACAGTTGCTTTGAAACAGTCATTCATCCTGTCCAGTGCCAGTGGGTTGTGAGGTCAGCTGTGGCTTTTCAGAATGACCCTTGAGGAAGATTGACCATTAGATAAAAGGTAATTGGGGAAAATAGTTCTTTCTATGGTTTTCTTGCTTTACTGTTATTTTCTGATATCAGGTCTTCATGATCAAAAAAAAAAAAGTCTTTATAAGGAAGGAATGATATTTTTTTGCCCTGCCAAAGTGGCTCAGTGGTTGAGCATCGACCTATGAACCAGGAGGTCATGGTTGGATTCCCAGTCAGAGCACAGGCCAGGGTTGTGGCCTCGATTCCCAGTCGGAGGTGTGCAGGAGGCAGCCAATCAATAATTCTCTCTCAGCTTTGATGTTTCTACCTCTCTCCCCCAAATCAATAAAAATATATTTTTTAAAAAAGAATATTTTTTCACTCTACATTTGGCTTGATTTTGCTCAGAAACATAAATCGAAAGAGGCATGTGTGTTTATGTGCAGAAGGTTGTGTAGTGACAGATATAGTCCTATGGGCCAGGAAGACTTCGGCAGCTTTAAAGGGGGGCTATCCTATCACCTCTATGTATGCATTTGCCTATGATTTGACCTATGACCGAAATGAATGCACCTCAGGTATTCATTCCACCATCCACCGATTGCAGAAACATTTATAGAGCGCTTATCGTAGTACGGATGGAACACCTACTACACGCCAATCAATGTTTGTTGGAATGCAAACACAAAGATCAATGAAACAGTGTCTTGTGGCACAATGTATACACTTTCGGGAGATACCTACAGGATTTTTAAAGCTACCAATTGCTAAGTGTTAGAGCGGATATCAAATATGTCACAAATTCCCAAGTGGCTGCTGAATGTTACCCATGAAAGTGAAGTGTCGGAAGGGAAGACACAGCGGGGGAATCTGTCCCACTCGGATGAGCTCTGCTATCACTGGCCGCAGGATTGAAGTTACAGTGACCCCCAGGGAGCATTATTGTTGCCTTTTTCTAAATCAGGATCTGGAAGCTTCTAGAGGTTGAAGCGACCTGCATCAGGGCAAACGCCTAACCAGGAACAGAGCCACGATTTCGATCTCAGCCCACTTCAGCGCGGAGCTCGTCTCACCACTGCCCCCTCCCAGTTGGATCTGGAAGGAACGGTAGGCGTCCAGCAGTTAGCATGTAGGGGAAAGGGTATTTTGACCTGGCCAGGTCAGTGTGGCTCAGTGGTTGAGCATCTACCCATGAACCAGGAGGCCATTGTTCTATTCCATGTCAGGGCACATGCCCAGGTTGTGGGATCATCCCCAAAGGGGGCTTGCAGGAGTCAGCTGATCCATGATTCATCATTGATGTTTCTGTCGCTCTCTCCCTCTCCCTTCCTCTCTGAAATTAAAAACTATATATATTTAAAGCAAAAGAAATTTTCACCTGAAAAAACATGTAGAAAAGCCTTTCAATGGAAAATGCTGTTCAGTTGGGGTAAAAACATTTTGGGAGGGTGTTGTGGCAGCAGAAAGGAAGGCACTTGGGCGGGGTGGGGAAGCGGTTACCAGATTCTCAGCATTAAGCGTTACCATCCAGGCAAGAAGCAAGAGTGTGGCCAAGAGAAGGCGGAACACCCTCTCTCACCAAAGAATTGCTAATGAATGTAGGCAAGCTCGGCAGGTCTTGAAAAAAAAAAGTATCATGATTGCAAACTTCAATGAAAGGTTATTTTTTTGATCCCTAAATATTGTTGTTTTTTAAAGTTCCAAGCCGCTTTTCTAATATTTGGACAGGACGCATGTGGTTATTTGTGGCCACTGGACTTCTATGAGTGACCTGTAGTTTATATTACATTTGTTTTTCTTCTTATTTTTCCACTTTCATCCCACTGATGACATTCTCACTGGGCCTGCAAAACTATGAAACCTGTGTGCGCATGTCCACAGTTTGCCCACTCAGTTCTCGCATATTTCACTCTCTAAATATTTATGGGAACATAGGAAGTAAGAGATGCGACATGGGCCGATCCATTTCTTGCTGCCAAACCAGTCTTATTGGAAACTGGGTAGTGAAATGACCTGAGGGACACATTTGGGTTGCACGCCAGTCATTCGGTGGCAAGTGGGATCTCGCTGCACTGTTCAGATGACTGAGTTAGTTCCACTTTCCCTGAGAGCTGTTCTTCCCTGTAGACTCCGCATTGTCATGGCAGGTCCTGTGCCGACAATGATGCTCAGGGACCGGGTTCTCAGGTCGCTAAGTACAATTGGGTCCATGTTACACTGTCACTTTGCTTTGGCCTCATAGATGTTGTTAACCATCGCATACATGTTTCCAGTCAACGCAAATACGACATTTGAATAATGAACACTTTTCAAATGCATTGCGGTATTTGCATGCATTCTTAGTTATGGGCAACATGCTCTAGACCAGTGGTTCTCAACCTTTCTAATGCTGCGACCCTTTAATACAGTTTCTCATGTTGTGGTGACCCCCAACCATAAAATTATTTTCATTGCTACTTCATAAATGTAATTTTGCTACTGTTATGAATCAATGTAAATATCTGTGTTTTCCGACGTTCTTAGGCGACCCTGCTAGCGCTTCTCAACCTGTGGGTTCTGAGGAAATGTACTTTTTTAGAGAATAATTTTGAAGTGCATAGGGATGAAGGAATGTGACATCTGGGGTTTGCGTTAAAGTTCTTCGGAGAAAGAAAAGTAGAGGAAAAGAAGGGAAGGAAGGAGAGAGAAAGCGAATATGGCAAAAGCGCGGTAAATGTTGAGTCTGGTCATGGAAGGGGGATTCCTCCCGCTGTTCTGCTTTTGCACATTTGGGGAATTGCATGTGGTGGAGAGATGTTAGGGCCATGCCATGGAACCTCAGGCTGGTTGATTTTAGTGGGAGTTTGATAGGGAGCTGTGAGAATCCCAGCAACTCTCATTTCCACACAATAGGTGTATAGCATTGATTATCCAGTATAATAAGGAGGGAATATGCAAATTGACCACTACTCCACCACAAAGAAGGCGGTGCCCACCACGGAGGCAGGGTTTCCATAACACGAGATGGCTGTGCCACCGCATAGGCCAAGTTCCCGTAAAGAGCCTTAACGAGCCATCAGCAAGACCTGAGGCTGCGCCCCTGTGGGGCTTGACAGGGGACCTCAGGCCGTGCCTCCTACCCTGGCACCCAGCCGGAGGACCTCAGGTCTTATCCCCCACCCGGCAAGGTTTGAAGGGGGACCTCAGGCCACACCCCCACCTGGCCCAGGCTGGCAGACTTCGGGTCATGCCCCACCCCAGCCCAGGCTGGGAGACCTCAGGCCACACACCCCGATCCGGGCCAGGGCTGGGGGCCTCAGGCCATGCCCTCCTCCACGGTCCAGGCTGGGAGACCTCAGGCCACAAATCCCAATCCCTGCCAGGGCTGGGGCACCTCAGGCCATGCCCCCCATACGGCAGGGCTTGATTAAAGACCTCAGGACGCGCCCTCCACCCCAGCCCGGTCTGGAGGACCTCAGGCCATGTCCCGACCCCAGCGCCAGGCCAGGAGATCTGATGCTGTTTCCCAACCCTCCACCATCTGGCAGGGCTTGACAAAGGGGGGACCAGCCGGGTCTGGATCTAGCCCAATGGGAAAGGGGCTGGCTGGGTCTGGGTCTCGCACAATTTTGAGGCTCACGTGGGTGGGCGGGGACTTGACTCTGGGTTCCGTGGTGTGCCACAGACTCTGACAGGAGGAATATTTTCATATAAATTTTACTAATTTTCTTTCATCTCTGATACTTCTATTATAGAGAAAGGGCAAATAGCAATATTAAAATATTTCCTCTAATTAATCCCTTTTTAATGGGCACAAACTTCGTGCACCAGGACACCAGTTTACTCAATAATAATTAAAAACCAGATTTAGTAAGACAGGTGGAAAGTGGTTTCTTTGGAATTTTTTTAATGAAAGTTCCTTAACCAATCGATGAGCCCAATTTGTACATAGCAGGATATGGCCACTTTCTGCCAAGATGGCCTTTGTCATGGTCATGAGTCCTTGGATCTATTTCATAGTTACTTCACCCCCATAAGCTGCTCATCGTGGATTTGCAAAGCTGTGCAACCGGGAATTTCACACTTGAGAGACTTGGGGGTTCATTTGGCTGTTGGGGGGCAGCTGGAAAGAGATGGTAAACAGCCCACTCAACAGCATCAGGACCGCAGCCAGAACTGCCAGATACACGGTGCTGCCAATCTCCTGCCGGTCCGGCCTGAACGGGATGTGGAAGGATGGCGGGAAGTGTATGCCCTCTTCATTCATCACCGCATGGTAGTTACAGAGCACGGCGATGAAGATAAATGAACCAGTGATGATGCTCAGGATTCTGGAAATGAGGAACAGATTGCAGGTGGTGTCCTTCTGAAGCTGTCCCGAGTACACTCTCCGCAGGCCCATGACCATGAGCCATTTCCCCAGGAGACCGAGGAGGCTGGCGGCCAGCAACAGGTTCTGAGAGATGCAGATATCCATTGGCAGGTAGGTGTCAGTGTAGGTGTAGCGGTGACAGGCTATGGGTCTGGTCTGGAGGCTGTTGGGCTGGTAAGTGCAGACCTTCCACATCCCTAGGCAGGCCAGCCCCCAGGTGGGGGTGGGACTGCTCTCCATGTACCATACTCGCCAATTAGCCTGGCCCATGCAAACCATGGTCAAGATCCACCCCAGGATGTTGATGGCTAAACTCGCTGCCTGGCTATTGGCCTTGTCGAACAAGGCCATGGCTATGTATCCAGGGGATCTGCAAACCAATAGAGGGCGTCATGAGCACGGGACCCACGGTCTGGACCTGCCCCCCCTGGTGTGAGTGGCACTATATTGGAGAGGGAAATGCCATATTCGAGAATGGAGACACTTGACCCCCGTGCTCTGCTGGCGAAGGGTCCTTGGGCAAGATTTACTGAAAGCCTTAAAGTATACAGACTTTCACCCTGCAGGAGAGTTAAGTGGTTAGAGCGTCTTCCCAACAGGCCCAGGTTGCAGAGCTCAATCCCTGGTCAGGGCACATACAAGAATCAACCAATGAATGCATCAGTCAGTGGAACCCCAAATCGATGTATCTCTCTCTCCCTCTCTCTCTGTCTCTAAAGTCAATCAAAATATGCACAAACTTTCAAACAGGCAGTTCCACTTCTGGACATTTGTTGAAAGACACAATTAAGATTGGCTACAGCCCAGCAGGCGTGGTTGAGCTTAGACCTAAGAACCAGGAGGTCAGGGTTCGATTCCTGATCGGGGCACATGCCCCTGCTGTACACTTGATCCCCAGTGTGGGGCATGCAGGAGGCAGCCAATCCCTGATTATCTCTCATCACTGATGTTTCTCTCTCTTCCTCTCTAAAATCAAGAAAAACGTATTTTTAACAAGATAAATCTTA
The DNA here is from genome assembly GCA_025583905.1 of Ia io. Lineage (NCBI taxonomy): Eukaryota > Metazoa > Chordata > Mammalia > Chiroptera > Vespertilionidae > Ia > Ia io. The sequence goes on from JAJQQW010000001.1 coordinate 7,266,905, forward strand.
TATAAAAGGAAGGAAGGAAGGAAGGAAGGAAGGAAGGAAGGAAGGAAGAAGAAGGAAGGAGTGATGGATGGAAGGAAGGAAGGAATGATGAATAGAAGAAAGGAAGGCATCAAGGATGGTCGGGAAGGAAGGAAGGGAAAGAAACAATGGAAGGAAGGAAGAAAGGAAGAGTGGATGGAAGGAAGGAAGGAAGGAAGGAACCGACAGAAAGATGGAAACATGAAAGGAAGGTTAGAAAGATGGCAGGAAGGAAGAATGGGAGAAGGAAGAAAGGAAGTATGAAAGGAAGGATAGAAGAATGGATGGATAAACGGCAGAAAGGAAGGAAAGAAGAAAAACATGGAAGGAAGGAAGGTTGAAAGGAAAGAAGAGAGTGAAGAAGTTAGAAGGTAATAAAGGATAGAAGAAAGGAAGGAAGGAAGGAAGGAAGGAAGGAAGGAAGGAAGGAAGGAAGGAAGGGAAGAAGGGGAGAAGGTGGGAAGGAAAGAAGGAAGGAAGGAAAGAAGGAAGGAAGGAAGGAAGGAAGGCAGGCAGGAAGGTGTCTAGGGTTCATCTCTCCTGTAAGACCACTGATGACAGTTAACCTGTTCACAGAGCAAATAAAAGGATTAAATAAAGTGACCCGCCCCCCACTTCCCCCAAGAAATCTCAGGGCTTTCTTAACCAGGGGGAAAAATAAAGCGCAATCATTACCCAACCACTAAAAAAGGCAGGAGGAGGACGTCTCAGAGGTATAAATGGTAGTCACAGCCAAGCTGTAACAGACATAAGGAAACCAAACATTCTCATGTTTCCATGGCTCCCAGGGCTGGCCTGCAGGCCTGTGACAATAGTCTTCTTAAAGGGCCAGAGTCAGGGAGCAGGTCTTTAAGGGGTCAAGTATTGCCCTGGCTGGTTTGGCTCAGTGGATAGAATGTTCACCTGGGGACTGAAGGTCCCGGTTTCTATTCTGGTCAGGGCACATGCCTGGGTTGTGAGCTGGATCCCCAGTGTGGGGCATTCAGGAGGCAACCAATCCATGATTCTTTGTCATTGATGTTTCTCTCTCTTTATCTCTAAAATCAAGAAAAACATATTTTTTAAAAGACAAATCTTATATAAAAGAAATGAAGGAAGGAAGGATGGATGGAAGGCAGGAATGAACGAAAAAAGAAAGGAAGCAGCCCTAGCTGGTTTGGCTTAGTGGATAGAGTGTCAGCCTGTGGACTGAAGGGTCCCGGGTTCGATTCCAGTCAAGGGCACATGCCACGAGCAGGAGGCAGCCTATCAATGATTCTCTCTCATCATTGATGTTTCCATCTCCCTCTCCCTTCCTCTCTGAAATCAATAAAAAAATATATTAAAAAAAAAGAAAGGAAGCAGTGATGGATGGGAGGAAGGAAGGAGTGATGGATGGAGGGAAGGAATGAAGGAAGAATGGATGGGGAAAGGAAGGAAGGAAGACTGGATGGAGGGAAGGAAGGAAAGAGGGAAGGAAAAGGAATGGATGGAAGGAAGAATGGATGGAAGGAAGGAAGGAAGACTGGATGGAGGGAAGGAAGGAAGGAAAGAGGGAAGGAAAAGGAATGGATGGAAGGAAGAATGGATGGAAGGAAGGAAGGAATGATGAAAGAAGAAAGGAAGGAAGCAAGGATGGACCGAAGGGAAGGAAGGAAGGAAGGAAGGAAGGAAGGAAGGAAGGAAGGAAGGAAAAGAAAGAATGAAAAGAAGAATGGATGAAAGGAAGGAAGGAAGGAAAGGAAGGAAGGAAGTAGAGAAAGATGTAAGGATGAAAGGAAGGTTAGAAAGATGGAAGAATGGAAGAAAGGAAGGTAGGAAGTATGAAAGGAAGGACGGAAGAATGGATGGATAAATGGCAGGAAGGAAGGAAAGAAGAAAAGAAAGATGGAAGGAAAGAAGGAAGGAAGGAAGGTTGAAAGGAAAAAAGAGAGTGAAGAAGTTAGAAAGGAATGAAGGAGAGAAGGTAGGAAGGAAAGGAGAGAAGGAGGAAGGAAGGAGAGCAGGTGGGAAGGAAAGAAGGAACGAAGGTGGCTATGGTTCATCTCTCCTGTAAGACCACTGATGACAGTTAACCTGTTCACAGAGCAAATAAAAGGATTGAATAAAGTGTCGCAACCCCCCCACCTCCTCCCCTCCCAAGAAATCTCAGGGCTTTCTTAACCAGGGGGAAAAATAAAGCGCAATCGTTACCCAACCAATACAAAAAGGCAGAGGAGGACGTCTCAGAGGTATAAATGGTAGCCACTGCCAAGCAGTAACAGAAATAAGGAAACCAAACATTCTCATGTTTCCATGGCTCCCAGGGCTGGCCTGCAGGCCTGTGACAGTAGTCTTCTTAAAGGGCCAGAGTCAGGGAGCAGGTCTTCAAGAAGTGAAGTATTGCCCTGGCTTGTTTGGCTCAGTGGATAGAACGTTGGCCTCGGGACTGAAGGTCCCGCTTTCTATTCTCGTTAAGGGCACATGCCTGGGTTGTGAGCTGGATCTTCAGTGTGGGGCATGCAGGAGGCAGCCAATCCATGATTCTTTGTCATCATTGATGTTTCTCTCTCTTCCTTTATCTCTAAAATCAAGAAGAACATATTTTTTAAAAGACAAATCTTATATACCGTATTTTCCGGCGTATAAGACGACTGGGCGTATTAAAAAGTCGTCTTATACACCGGAAAATACGGTAAAAGAAATGAAGGAAGGAAGGATGGATGGAAGGCAGGAAGGAAGGAAAAAAGAAAGGAAGCAGTGATGGATGGGAGGAAGGAAGGAAGGAATAAAGGAAGGAAGAATGCATGGAAGGAAGGAAGGGAGGATGGAAGAAAGGATGGAAAAAAGAAAGGAATGATGGATGAATGGATGGAAGAAATGATGAAGAAAGAAATGAAGGAAGCAAGGATGGATGAAATGGAAGGAAGGAAAGAAGGAAGGAAGGAAGGAGAGAAAGATGGAAAGATGAAAGGACGGTTAGAAAGATGGCAGGAAGGAAGAAGGAAGAAAGGAAGCCAGGGAAGTATGAAAGGAAGGACGGAAGAATGGATGGATAAATGGCAGGAAGGAATGAAGGAAGGAAAGAAAAGAAAGATGGAAGGAAGGGAGGAAGGAAGGTTGAAAGGAAAGGAGTGAACAAGTTAGAAAGGAATGAAGGAGAGAAGGTAGGAAGGAAAGGAGAGAAGGAAGGAAGGAAGTAAAGAAGGAGAGAAAGAAAGGGAAGGAAGGCAGGAAGGAGTGATGGATGGGAGAAAGTAAGGAAGGAAGAATGGATGGAAGAAAGGATGGAAAAAAGAAAGGAATGATGGATGAATGGATGGAAGGAATGATGAATAAAAGGAAGGGAGGAAGGAAGCAAGAAGAGAAAGATGGAAGGGAGGAAGGAAGGAAGCAAAGAGAGAAAGATGGAAGGGTGGAAGGAAGGTTAGAAAGATGACAGGAAGGAAGAATGGAAGAAGAAAGAAAGGAAGGCAGGAAGTATGAAAGGAAGGACGGAAGAATGGATGGATAAATGGCAGGAAGGAAGGAAGGAAGGAAAGAAAGGAGGGAGGGAGGAAGGTTGAAAGGAAAGAAGAGAGTGAAGAAGTTAGGAATGAAGGAGAGAAGGTAGGAAGGAAAGGAGAGAAGGAAGGAAGGAAGAAGAGAAGGAACAGAAAGAAAGAGAAAGAAAGAAAAGAAAAGGATGGAAGTAAGGAAAAAAGGAAGGGTAGATAGATAGATGGCAGGAAGGAAGGAAGGCAGGCAGGAAGGAAGGAAAGAAGGATGGATGTGCGGGAGGCAGGTTGACCCACAGGTTGAGAACCGCTAGCACGGTGGCCTAAGACCATCGGAAAACACAGATATTTACATTACGATTCATCAACAGTAGCAAAATGACAGTTATGAAGTAGCAACGAAAACAATTTTACGTTTGGGGTCACCACAACATGAGGAACTGGATTAAAGGGTCGCGGCGTTAGAAAGGTTGAGAACCACTGCTCTAGACCATTGACAGAGAACAGAGAAGGCGAAGACTGGATCTCAATGAGTTAATGGGTGAAGGGGGACTCTGTAACACTTTCAACAAGAAAGGTAAAAAGAAAGAAAATACAATGGCTGGGAAGGTGTTAAGCTGGCTCCAAAGAGGAGAAAGGGGGCAATTTGTTCCTTAATCGGCCAGGTAGGGTTAGCGAACAAAGCCATGTCGGTTCTTACAGATTTTCTGGAAAATCTGAGACTTTAGCTGAGAATCACACATGACTGGTGTCGCTGTGTGAAGCTTTTTATAGATTGTGGGCCTTGATTTTAGCCTATTTTATGCACTTAAGGGTTTCGATTTGACATTGAATTTCCGTGAGCTCCAAGCCATCCCGGCCAGTGTCCCGCGCTCTACTTTTGAAAGATGTTCCTCAATGACCTGTTTCCAGGAACCCAGTGTTCACGCCTCCACTGTCCCATTACTGCTTCCAGAGGGAAATGACCTCCAGGTCACCTCGGGGGAGTTGACCAGCAGCTTTCTGCTGGCAGCATGCTGGCTTGAGGATCAGCATCTCCACCTCAGCAAATCCATCAACTTCCCTTTCGTTATAAACCTCACCTTCCAGTGCTCAGCTTCGCTTAATTTCATAGGGTTTTTGTTTGGATGATTTGTTTTTGCTTATTTGTTTGTTTCCTTTAAGTATTAGATTTTTCAAAATAGGTTTCTATTGATTTCCAAGAGGAAGGGAGAGGGAGAGAGAGAGAAACATCAATGATGAGAGAAAATCATGGATCGGCTGCCTCCCGCACACCCCACTCTGGGGATCCAGCCTGCAACCCGGGCCTGTGCCCTGACCAGGAATCGAATCGTGACCTCCTGGTTCATAGGTCTACGCTCAACTACTGGTTGATGGTTTGTTTTTGTTTTCCAGTCAGTTTCTTCATTTGTAAAATGGCTACACTGGAGGCCAGATTTCAAGTCCTTTCAGCCTTAAATTCTGTGGCTAGCACTTTGCTTCAAGACTTGCCTCCCAGCCCTAACCGGTTTGGCTCAGTGGATAGAGCATCCCCCTGCAGACTCAAGGGTCCCAGGTTCGATTCCAGTCAAGAGCATGTACCTTGGTTGCGGGCACATCCCCAGTAGGGAGTGTAACAGAGGCAGCTGATTGATGTTTCTCTCTCATTGATGCTTCTAACTCTCTATCTCTCTCCCTTCTTCTTTGTAAAAATCAATAAAATATTTAAAAAAAAAAATCTTGCCTCCCAAAGCATTCCCCATGATTAATTTCAAGCCCCGAAATAATCTCCCGGATGACAACATTTTAGGAAATGAATCTAAAACATTGATCAGAAAGGAGTGGTGCGTAGAACGGAAGTGTACTGCAACATTGCCCTATTTTGCATCATTTTTTCTTCGCCCCTACGTTATTGATTTTACCAGAATCCAAACTCTGCGAATTCATGGGGACTATAGTATCTCTATTCCTGACTCAAAAGGAAAGGTTCAGTTTATTTCCCCAAATTATGATGATTGCACTATAGTTTCTGTTATTGTTTATTTTTATTTTATTTATTTATTATTATTTTTTAATCCTCACCCGAGGATATTTTTCCATTGATTTGTAGGGAGAGTGGAAGAGAGAGGGAAAGACAGAGGGAAATATTGATGTGAGAGAAACACATCGATTGGTTGTCTCCTGCACGAGCCCCGACCAGGGCCTGGGCCAGGGAGGAGCCTGCAACCGAGGTGCGTGCCCTTGACCTGAATCAAAGCCAGGACGCTTCGCGGACCAGCGCTCTATCCACTGAACCACACCAGCTGGGGTAGTTTCTGTTATTAATATACACAATTTGCTCCTTTTCAGGCATTCTGCTGTTTTATGAGCTGGGCATTGCTGCCTTCACTTATCCTTAAGGAAACCGGTGCAGAACAGTTCATGGGCGTGAGGTCTTTCCGCTGGCGAGTGGCACGTTGAACAACCGAATACTCTACCCCAGGGGTCGGCAAACTGCGGCACGCAAGCCACATGCGGCTCCCGAGCCGCGGTTTGCCGCTCTGTTGACTAATGAGTTTGCCGACCACTGGGACAGGGGCTCAATCACAAGGAACAACAACAGCCTGGAATTATTGGAATCGAGAGTCTAGGCCAGTGGTCGGCAAACTCATGTGGCTCTACCCTGTTTGATTCTTGCTCCTTGACTATTATTATGACTCTTCCCCACAGTTCTGTATTACTTCATATCCACTAACAGCGTGAACATTCCTTTTCCTATATTTTAATGGCTCTTAGAATGAAAATTCAAAAAGTCCAGCAGTCCCATAATTAATCGGAAGTGGAACCTCATGGATAATTGCTTCATGACCTAGACCTATAGGGAAAATTTAAAAGGCTAATTGGAAAGAAGTCAATTCATTAACCAAGTCCTGATGATGATGATTGCTTCTGATTTTGCCAAATGCTCTTTACCTTTTACAATTGATCGTCAATAGAATCGATTGGGATCCTGTGGGTGAGCCTGAGCCACACAGGTGGTATGTTCCAGCTGAGCCTGGTAACCATTCTTTCCCCACACACTTGGGTTTGGCGGTGCCTACTTGGAGGTACAGTGCAAGCACTGCTAAAGGGACGAAATAGCATTTGTCTTCCACATTCTGCAGCCTGTTCGTACTCTGTCTCGTTTCATGGTCTAGCGCCTAAAAAAAGGTGTGGTTTTAATCCACAGTTTATCTTTGAAGAAGAAAGGGAAGCATGGGTGGAAAATGACATGATCACTGTGTGTGTGTGTGTGTGTGTGTGCGCGCGCACTGAGGTTGCTGTCACATAGCACATTCGATATACTCGGTGTCTGGCGGGATGGTAGCAGTGGACAGGAGTGTGCGGTGAGGGATGAATGGGATAGGTTTGAGGTGTGCAAGTAGGAGTGCTGAGTTCGAATTCTGGCCCCGTCCCTCACTGCTTGCCGCGTGACCTTGGGCTGGTGACTGAACCCCCTGAGCTGTGCTTTCTGGGTTCAGAAACGGGGGCAGGCCTGCAGAGCCTGGGAAATGAGTTCTATTTTGGCCCTGCTGATTTCGAGGTATGGCAGGCCTTCCATCTGGCCGGGCCCAGCAGGCCAGTTGGAAATCTGGGTCTGGAGCTCTCGAAAGAGGTTAGGGCTATAAATGGACTTAGAGGAGTCACCTCCAGGGGTGGGTGAGGGAGAGGCCGGGAGGTGAGGGGGGGCTGATAGACACAGGCCTGCTACTCCCGGGAAGCCGTCAGGAAGACCATGTGAGAGGTCGAAGAGCAAATTACACTTTGTTGATCTGCTCGAACATAGTTAATATCCTCGTTAGTATGGGAAGCTGTTGCGTACCTCTTCCCTCACCTGGGCAGTTCAAAACAAGTTTATTGACTTTTGGAGAGAAGAAGGGAGAGGGAGAGAGAAAGAAGCATCAATGATGAGAGAGACTTCCATCGGCTGCCTCCTGCACGCCCCCTACTGGGGATCGACCCAGCAATCCAGGCATGTGCCCTTGACCTGGAATTGAGCTGTCACCTCCTGGTTCATGGGCCTAGCTGAGCCGGGCTCACCTCAGCAGTTTTTGTTTGTTTGTTTGTTTTTAAATATATTTTATTGATTTCTACAGAGAGGAAGGAAGAGGGCTAGAGAGTTAGACATCGATGAGAGAGAAACATCGATCAGCTGCCTCCTGCACACCTCCTACTGGGGATGTGCCCGCAACCAAGGTACATGCCCTTGACCGGAATCAAACCTGGGACCCTTCAGTCCACAGCCCGAGGCTCCATCCACTGAGCCAAACCGGCTAGGGCTCAGCAGTTTTTATCTGTGCATATCATGCGAATGAGCTTGAGTGCTAAAGATACTTTTTTGTGTGTGGTCTCCTCGTTTGCTGTTTTTTTGAATACTATCGCTTCAGCAGGGTGGCCTCAACATAGCCTCCTAGTCGCTAAATCCACGCACCAAACGAAACACAGGTTTCCCTTTCCTTTGGGTGCCCCCGGGTCATTTTCTGTTTTGTGGGGCTTCGTGTGTTGCCAGTGACATGATCATGATGCCATGGGGGGTCTTACTGGTGCATTGATTCATATGGAGGCAGCATTTACACGTTGTTTGGAGGAGCCATTGTCCAACATAGCCAATTTCAGCAATGGACTCCGAATTGGCTTCTGGTTTGTATTCCGAAGGCCCTTCGTTCACCTTGCCCCTGTGCCTCTAGGCCGCCTGCTCCTGGCTGAAGCTGCCCTCAGCAGGCTGTGCCCTTAGCGAAACCAACAAGAGTCCTTGCAAAAGCAAGGCATGTCCTTGCTGACCGGCTTGGGGGCATGTGTGCAGGGGGTGGGGGCATCAGTGTCCCTGTAGACCCTCCCCCAAGTCCTCATTACACTCCTTCTCTTTCTCCCAATTCTCCTCCTGCCAGCAACTGCGCACACTCCCGCCGTTCTCCCTTCGCTCCTTCCAGTCAGCACACCCTTCCCCACTTTGTTCATCTTTGGGTGTCACCCCTCACCTCTCCTCTGCCGCCTCATTTGCATGCGCACGCGGAGACCTTGTTAGGACCCACGTTTTCCTCACTCATCAGCATGAGTTGGTGGGGGAGGAGGAGTTCCCATGCCTTGTCCCTGTCACACACGGATTCACTTTCTGATGTGTAGACGGAGCCCCATTCAATAACCCGCGTGCAGTGGATTTATTGCTGAAGATCCCTTGTCGCTTTGAACTTCCGTTGAAATCTCTCTGACCTTTTCAGACTTGGGGTTCTCCTTTCTTTTGGAATTTGTTTCTGCCTTTTTAAAAAAAATGTATATATATTTTTATTGATTTCAGAGAGGAAGGGAGAGGAAGGGAGAGATAGAAACATCGATGATGAGAGAGAATCGTGATCGGCTGCCTCTTGCACGTCCCCTACTGGTGATCAAGCCTGCAACCTGGGCATGTGCCCTTGACTGGAGTCAAACCCGGGACCCTTCAGTCCGCAGGCTGATGCTCTAGCCATTGAGCCAAACCTGCCCGGGCTGTTTCTGCCTTTCAATGTTTTTGTCAGGCTTTAGTGATTGGTAAGTGCTAAATACACCCAAGTGTTTACAGACCTCTCCATACCTACTGTGGTGGGGACGGGAGGCAAATCTAACTGGAATTTTCATTCACTGTCTCCTGCAACGGCTCCCTTAGCACAACCAACCCATTCACTCCTCCTCTCCCTCTCTCCCTCCCTTCCTCTCTGAAATCAATATATATATATATATATATATATATATATATATATATATATATATATATATATATATATATATATATATATATAATATAAAAGCCTAAGCGACCGGGATCCTGGAATGACCAGAATGACCAGAATGACTGGTCACTATGACGTGCACTGACCACCACGCGGAAGACGTTCAACACAGGAGCTGCCCCCTGGTGGTCAGTGTGCTCCCACAGACAACCTCTCCCAGCCTGCCAACCTCCCCTGATCCCGCCCCCCATCCAGCAAGCCCCAACTGGCAGCTGGCAGCTTGGCAGGAATGCCCCAGCTGGCAGCCGGAAGTCTCCAATTGGCCCTGATCACTGGCCAGGCCTAGGGACCCCACCTGTGCACGAATTTCATGCACTGGGCCTCTAGTAAGAATATATTAAAGAAAAAAGAATTTGATGCCCTCCTCTCCTCCACTTTAATGTGTGATGCTGATGGTTGGATGGGTTCTTAAGGCCTGGTCATGGATGCCAATGAGCTTGCATTTCACGTCTCTTTCCTGTAAATTCAAGAAGACACTCATTTCTTGCAGCAATTAGACCTCTAACCCTTCTCCCACTACATTCAGGAAGTTTGTATAGCTTTCCCAATGACGGAGGATCAGTTAGTGGTAGACCTGGGCTTCCCGTCCAAGCTCATGTGCTGTGGAGCGGGCTGAGACTTGGAGAATTTGGGAACCGTTGTAATCCCTCCTGTTGCGGATTATGAGTCCCTGCCCACTTCCCAGTGGATAAGCCTGCATCTATCATATGGATGTGCGCTCTGTGGCATATTGGGAAACTGGAATGAATGGGAGAAAAATGAAACTTTTCACTAATTAACCTTCTAATCTAACTTTCACTAATATAACCTAGTTTAGTTCATTCCTATTAATTCTGTACTTTATTGAACACTCAATGTACTCACGTCTTATAAAATACTGTAATATCTCTAGTTGTTTGAAATGCAACAATATATGATGTGATTAAGGCTTAGAACCTTGACTTGACAAAGACACCAAGAATATTTTTCTCTGAATTTATAAAAAGTGTCAGTTAAGTTACTTTATGAACAAGAAATCTGATAAGAAGGAAGAAAAGGAAGCATCTTGACCATTTTTTCTTATGTTTCAGAATGTAATTTAAAAAATTCATGCTGTAAACATAAATGCTTAACAAAGATTAGTGCAGTTGACTTGAACTCCATAAAATCATGAAGCCAGTATGGAAATGTGAGGGAAACGAGTGAACAAATATGTTGAATGTTGTTGGGATGGCAAATTGATGTTAACTGAAAGTTATCTTTAATGAAATATGATGATTCCCCACGAAATACGTCGAAAGTATTGGTTGGCAAGATAAATTTTTGAATGGAAAAATAATTGGCTGCACTGCGATTATGTCAATGAAAAATAGGAAGGCACCGTCCAGTCTGAAATTGTCGTATTTGGGGGTGGCCAACTTGAGCTTGATGGGCATAGAGAACAAATTCTGGGTCTGATGCCGTCTCCCACTCATTCGTGCTGAAACCTTGGCGCATTTATGCAATTTCTTTGCTTAGATTGTCATATTTGTAAAATTGGCAAAGAATACCTCATGCAGAGAATTGCTTTGTAGATTATCAATTCTATGGCAATGCTTTTCAGTTTACCTCTTGTACAAATATGACAAAGTAAAATATTATAACAAAAGGTACCCCTTTTAAAAGGTACCCCTTTTAAGCTGCTTCAGTACCCCTCTTAAAAATATTCAGGAGTCTGCCTCCTAGCTTTGACCAAAAATGGAATATGCGTTTCTTTTTTTAAATATGTTTTTATTGATTTTAGGGAAACAGGAAAGGAGGGAGAGATAGCAACATCAACGAAAGAGAAACATTGATAAGCTGCCTCCTGCACGCCCCCTACTGGGGATCGAGCCCTGATCAGGCACGTGCCCTGATCAGGAATCAAACCTCTAACCTCTTGGTTCATGGATCGTCGCCGAACCATTGAGCCACACCGGCTGGGTGGAATATGCACTTTTATTCTCCATTGCCTTATTGTTTTGCCCCTTTACTTGTTGAATGCAGGGTATTGATTTCTGAAATTTTGTCTGTCTTTTGTTTAGAGATTTTTAAAATAATCACAGTTCCTAGTGATTCAGATAGATGCTTTTATTATTTTCTGAATACTATCATAATGATATCCTTTTTCCCTGAAAAAAGGTTTGGCTTAAATGTTAGAAGACTTTTCATTAATTCATACGAGTAGAATTGGCATTACAAATAAGATGTGAGATTATGTGGGACCTATTATGCAAAATTCTGAGATAAGTAGGTAACATTTTTCACTGCCAAAAGTGATTGTATAATTTTCTTTTCATGGAATTCAATGGGGGTAGTTGCGATAATATGATGATTCAGCCTATTTGAGAATATTCTGTTTAATCATATAATCCGATTGCGAAAAAGCTGCTTTCTCTGGATTTGGGCGTAGGAATGCAGGCTGGGTAAATTTGATATTCCCTCTCTTTAAATATGTGTTTAATATATTGTATATGGACTCTTTTACATGGCCATCTGTTATGAGAATTCTGGCATTATTTATCAACTTTTAAAATAGAGAATTTAAAAAGAATCTTCACATATTTACACAAAATTTTATCTCTGGTTTAGTAGAATTAATGAAAAGAATAAAATTTTTAATATTTTACTTTGTCATAATGTGGTATCAATTTATATCAATCATTTAATTTGTTCATGAAATAGAAATAGTTATTTTAAAATATTGTATTTTAATGAATCGTGACTGGTATTATTTTGCATCTCCTATTTAGTTAAATGTTATGTTGTATTCTGTGTACAAATACAGGTATATATCACAGTTATTCCAGTTATTTTCAAGTATGATTATGTTATTTAAATTAAGACCGGCGATTTTCATTTGAAGCAGTATTTCACAAGCATATGTACAGTTGATTATTTTGTCTCCTGCTGTGGTAATCTATTTTATGAGCAATTGTTTAGAGGGAACACTTTTAAAGTATTAAGGATCGGTTTCAGTAGATTAAATCCAAGAGGACTGGTAAGATGTTATTCCTTTATAGTCACTTAGAAATGTTTACAACCCCTTTTGTTGCGTGGGCAGCAGCTTCTTTTAAAAATGAGTAAAGGTTGCAGATGAAATTGTTGAAGTGTTCCTTTCAGTCAGCTGATGGTAGACGGTCAGGACCCTCCATCCACTCAAGTTGACCTCTGAGATTTTAGAGCCTGTCAATCAGGGCAAACCTACATGCCTGGGAGGGGAGCAGGGGACCAGAACACATAGTTATGCTATAGCTCTGGGGAGGAGAAATGGAGCCCCCTAGGAACCACGTGTGCTCATCCCTTCCTGGAGTGAGAACTGGAGCCACTTGCCCAGGGTCAACTCTTTCCAAAAAGCAAATGCTGGAGCAAGCTCTTCCGGAAAAGCCGTGGACCTTGAATGAGTGTTTGCTGTCCAGAGGACACCCTCCACGACACACACAAAGCATCGAATGGACATGCTTTGATCTGAAACTGAAGTAATAGTCAGTAGTCCTGCCCGGCTGGTGTGGCTCAGTGGCTGAGCATTGACCTATGAACCAGGAGGTTACAGTTTGAATCCTGGTCAGAGCACTTGCCCGGGTTGCAGGCTCAATCCCCAGGAGGGGGGCGTGCAGGAGACAGCCGATCAATGATTCTCTTGCATCATTGATGTTTCTCTCTCTCTCCCTCTCTTTTCCCCTCTGAAATCAATAAAAAAAAAAAATGTTTAAAAAAAATAAGGAGTCAGTAGTCCTTAGGTTAAGGTGAGTCCCACCTGACTGAGTTCAATACTTTCCTAAATGGAATAATGGAGAAATTTGATGAAAGATGTCAGAGGTAGAGGGTTTTTGTTTTGTTTTTAAATATATTTTATTGATTTTTTACAGATAGGAAGGGAGAGAGATAGAGAGTTAGAAACATCCCTGAGAGAGAACATCGATCAGTTGCCTCCTGCACACTCCCTACTGGGGTTGTGTCCTCAAGCAAGGTACATGCCCTTGACCAGAATCGAACCTGGGACCCTTGAGTCCGCAGGCTGACACTCTATCCACTGAGCCAAACTGGTTAGGGCCAGAGGTAGAGAGTTTTGATCCCTTTCTCCTCTCTCAAACTAAAGGGAAAAACCACAAGAAGAAATCAAACTAAGAATAAAGCTATCTTTGCAACCAAGGTAGCAGGCTATGAAAATTTGCCAAACACGCCAAACCCTAAACCACCAAACACGGCAGGGAATTGCCACTCTCGGTGACATTTAGCCCTTGGAGAGATGAGAAACATCTCTAAACAGAGCCCTTGGAGAGATGAGAAACATCTCCAGGAAGCTTGCTCTCTCCATAAAGGGGCTTCAGTGTGAACAGGCCAGTGCATGTCCCCAACGAGCCGGACCCAGGCATGGGTGTCTCCTGTCCCTAGCAACCAGCAAAGGCGGCGGTCGGCTTGAAGTTCAACCACTCAGACATAGCATGTTCGAAGAAGGGCAGGCCACTTGCCGAGTGCGCGGTGGGTGGCCGTGAGCGATGCAGCAGGTCATCTCAGCCGAAGGTAAAGCAGTAATGTTAACGTGAAATTTCCACAAACATGCGAACCGTGTGACTACAAGACTTCCCCGCAAGCCATATGCAGACCTTCTGTTTGCACCAAGAACGGCAAGAATCCTGTAAGCACTCCAGCAATCAAAAGAAGTTCACCTCCGGAGTGGTCAGGTCAGGGTCAGGGTCAGGGTCAGGCCAGAAGGCTGCCTCCAGAATTCTGCATGGCTGAGCTCAGTCCTGAGGTAGCCATGGAAAGATGTCAGCGAAAGCCAAGATTACCCCCAGCCAAGTTGTCATTCAGGCATACAAGCAGAAGAGAGATAGTTTCGAACATTCAGGTGAGTTTGACATCTCTGAGCAACAAAAGCCTTGATTTTGAGATTTCTTTAACCAGGAAATAATGGAAAACCTGAAATGCGCATTATGTCCATTTCATTATAAAAGCCTAAACAATGTGGGGAATCGAGTTACAGAAGGGAGTGCAAGTATTTCATGTCTTCCTACTGAATCATTACTAATATAATTTATTTAACAGAATTAACTAAAATCCATGGCAGGAAAGGATGTGGGAGAAGTTGGAGGATATGGATTTCCTTCTGTTTCATAGCCACGAATAAAAATCTACTGCCTGAAATAAGTAGGTTAAGCCAGTTGTCGGCAAACTGTGGCTCTCGAGCCACATGCGGCTCTTTGGCCCCTTGAGTGTGGCTCTTCCACAAAATACCACGTGCGGGCGCGCATGTACAGTGCGATTGAAACTTCGTGGCCCATGCGCACAAGTCGGTTTTGGGCTCTCAAAAGAAATTTCAATCGCTGTACTGTTGATATTTGGCTCTGTTGACTGAGTTTGCCGACCACTGGGTTAAGCAATAGAGACTTTAAAAATTGTATCATAAATGTTTTTTAACATATATTTTTACTGATTTGAGAGAGGAAGCGAGAGCGAAAGAGACAGAAATGTCAATGATCAGAGAGAATCATTGGTTGGCTGCCTCCTGCACGCCCTCCACGGGGGTTCAAGCACACAACCCTGGCAGCAACCGTGACCTCCTGGATCATAGGATGCTCAATCACTGAGCCACACTGGCCATGCTATAAATGTGTTTTTCACAGTAAAAAGTAATTAGTACCGGAATCTAAAGCAATATATAACACATCCGCATTTTTTAAGGGGAGCAAGGCAAGGAGGGAGGTTAGAAGGAATCATACCCGCATTTACTTCAGAGTCAATAGTTAATGGACCCTCTGTAAATCAGTACATGAATCCCTGCTGGATCCCAGTTTCCCTTTCTGCGGTTTCAGTTACCCATGGTCAACTGTAGTCTGAAAATATTAAAAGGAACATTCCAGAAGGAACAAACAATTCATAACTTTTCGATCGTAGCTGTTCCAAGTAGCATGATGACATCTCACACCATCGTGCTCTGACCCACACGGCACACGAATCTTGGCTTTGTCCACATTTTACCTTCTCCCTGCCCATCAGTCACGTCTTCTTCTCTGTTTTCAGATCCACTGTTTCGCCATTGCAGTGCTTGTGTTCAAGTCACACCTATTTTATTATTGACTAGTAGCCCTGCTCATGAATCCATGCCCCAGTAGCTCGCTGCCACCCTCCAGTAGCTCTCTGCTGGCTGCCCTGCCCTCCTGTAGCTTGTTACACTGCCCCCTCCTGTAGCTCCCTCCGCCTCCCTGCTCCCCCTGATAGCTTGCTGCCCTGCCCCCTCCTGTAGCTCTCCACCGCCTGCTTGTAGCTCGCTGCCCTACCCTCCTGCTGATCCGTGATACGGTCGGTCGTTACGCTTCATGGCCTAACAACCATTTGCATATTACATCTTTATTACATAGGATCATTGTTGTTCATCTCTAACTGTGCCTAATTTATGAATTAAGCTTTATCAGAGGTATGCACGGATAGGAAAAAGCATTGTCAATATAGGGTTCAGTAGTATCTGAAAATTTAGGCATCCACTGGGGTCTTGAACCGTATCCTGATGGATAAGAGGGGGCTACTGTACCCGGTCTGCGTGGCTCAGTGGTTGAGCATTGACCTAGGAACCAGGAGGTCACACTCCCCAGTCAGGGCCCATGCCTGGGTTGCAGACTCGACCCCCAGTGTGGGGCGTGCAGGAGGCAGCCGGTCCATGATTCTCATTAATGTTTCTATCTCTCGCTCCTCTTCCGTACTCTCTGAAATCCATAAAAAATACCTTTAAGCCCTGACCGGTTTGGCTCAGTGGATAGAGCATCGGGCTGCGGACTGAAGGGTCCCAGGTTTGATTCTGGTCAAGGGCATGTACCTTGGTTGCGGGCACATCCCCAGTAGGGGATGTGCAGGAGGCAGCTGATGGATGTTTCTCTCTCATCGATGTTTCTGACTTTCTATCCCTCTCCCTTCCTCTCTGTAAAAAACCAATAAAAGATATTTAAAAAAAAATACCTTTAAGAAATGGAGGGGGGGGCTACTCTAATGCATGAAACAGATGTTTGAATATTCAATACACTGGGACATCTAAAAAATTAATTACGATGTGTCCAAATTGTCAATAGCAAAACACAAAGGAAAACAGACCATGTAGCAAGATACGGTTGATGAGGTCCGAGTGAAGTATGGAGCACTTTTCCTTTTGTTCCTTTTTCCCTTTGTTTTGTAGGATTTAATTTTTCACTCTGTTCGTTCCTATCTTGGACCTATTTCATTTTCATCGTTATAAAAATGAGTAGAGACCATTCTTTTCAATCTTCAGAGTCCAGATTTGCTTTAGTGGCTGTCTGCAGCCAGTGCGACTCTTCTGCCTGTTCCTTCTGCCGGATTTCAGAAGATGAACCACCAGATTCATTTGTCCGAACTGTGTCTAGGACCCACCATCTGCCTCAGTCGCTGTGACCTCGTCTTTATTGAAAAGCAAAGTTGTTTGGGAGCTACAATAGCGGGTGAAGATGAACTGTCCCATATTTAATTAAATTTTCAAACCGCTTTTGATTAAAAATCCCATGATAAGAACTATATGTTGAAACCCGTTAGACACTGCAGATCACCTCTATAATAAGTTAAAGAGAGGTCAAGAGACAGGAAATGAAAATGGAGGTGAGCAAGCAGCATCTCCGAGTGAGTGAATAAATCTCATAGCAAGTTCTTCTCCAGAGAGAGTGCTAAAGCTCTTGAGCAAACTTTTGAAAGAGAGTACATCGTGACAGCTCAAGATGTGCCCAAAATAGGAAATGGTAGGGAATGAGAAAGAACATTTGGAAAAATCGTAGTTGCCTGTAAGGTGTGCTTGTTGTTGGAGAGTTCTTTCCAGAGAGCACTGTGTATGGAGAGTCCTCAGAGATGTGTAGATATCACTGCTAAATTGGCTTCTGACGCCATCCTTCATGACTGATTTCATTGATCAAGTAGCATGGGTTCCTCCCCGCCCACGGTACCCTCTCCCTGGCGTCAAGCAGCACACATTAGTGTTGCCTGTTTTTAAAATTTAAGTTAATTTGATCATATACCATGTTCTCTTTTTTTATTATTGATTTCGGAGATGAAGGGAGAGGGAGAGAGAGATGGAAACATCAATGATAAGGGAGAATAATCGATCGGCTGCCTCCTGCACCCTCCCCATTGGGGATTGAGCCCGCAACCCAGGCATGTGCCCTGACCGGGAATCGAACCATGACCTCCTGGTTCTTGGGTCCATTCTCAACCACTATGTTCTTTTTGTTTTGTTTTGTGTGGGGGTTTTTTCACTCGGCACTCAATTTGTGTGTTTTCTTCATGTAGTGGTCATTCATTTTCAATATAATGGAATACCATTGAATGGGTATACTACAGATTATTAGCCATTCAGTCGTTGAAGGACGTTTGAGTAATTTTCAATGATGAGCTATTACAAACAGTGTTAAGAACATTCTACTTGGTGATACTTGGTGAACATATCTGTATATTTATGTTGAGTAAATATCTCTCCAAAGGGTTGGCGTCAATTTGTACTCCCACCAACAGCGCCTGAGCGTTCCCATTGCTTTCCCATCTCTCCCCAAGACTTGTCATCGTGTACCTCTTTCATTGGCCACACTCTGATGGGTGTATCATGCTATCCTTCTGTGGCTTTGGGTTGCATATCCAAGGGAAGTACATTTTATCAGCTAACTTAGAGAGTAAAAATGCAGAAAAAGATATAATCCTTTCTCTATGAGAGCAGTCAGTGTTTTTTGTTTACCTGCAAGTTTTTAAACATACATCTTGAAAATATGAATGCTAGAAATTTAGAACATAAAATTTTTCCTTAACCATTTGACATGGATCTTACATGTTTCTTGACATACCTGTGTTAGACTGGAGATTTTTATTCACTAGCTCTACATAAACCCAGGTAGTGCAGCCTGAATGTTCAATTTGATCTACTGTTCCATTTTTATAACACTCCTAATTGAAAATGAGGTGAATATCATTATGTTTGTTCTCTAAGTCTAGAATATTCTAGGCACACTGAGAGAAAGTAGAAAATCTCAGGCCTCATGGATGAGGCTCTCTGCTGGGCCAGGAAGAGAGTAGGTTGGCCCTGGCCAGTTTGGCTCCGTGGATCGAGCGTCAGCTTGCTGACAGAAGGGTCCTGGATCTGATTCTGTTCAAGGCCTTGTACCTCAGTTGCAGGCTCAATCCCCGGCCCTGGTTGGGGCACGTGCAGGAGACAAGCAATCGATGTGTCTCTCTCATCATTGATGTTTCTATCTCTCTCCCTCTCCCTTCTCTCTGAAATAAATATGTATATACTGAGTAGCCAGATTATTATGATCTCTGAATGCATAATAATCTGGCCACTCAGTGTGTGTATGTGTGTGTGTGTGTGTGTGTGTGTGTGTGTGTGTGTGTATATATATATATATAGAGAGAGAGAGAGAGGCCCGGTGCATGAATTCGTGCATGGGTGGGGTCCAGCCAGCCTGGCCAGGGGGAGGGGACATGGGCGGTTGGCTGGCCTGCCTGCTGGTCGAACTCCTGGTCGAGGGGACAATTTGCATATTAGCCTTTTATTATATAGGATATACCGTAACTTGAGTGGCCAGATTATTATGCGTTCAGAGATCATAATAATCTGGCCACTCAGTGTGTATGTGTGTGTGTGTGTTTATATATATATTTTAAAGTAGGTTGGCAGGCTAGTCAGGACCAGAGAAAGGGACCCTCACTGTCAGGTACCTCTCCGTGTAGCCTCAGAGGGAACGTGCTGCCCCACCCAGCTCAGGCACAAATGGCTCCCAAATGGATTTTGCTCCAGTAATGTGCCTCCAGATTGGCACGGGTCTGCAGATTGGGGTTTAGAAACAAGGGCTCAAACTGATTCTAGTGGCTGCTTTCCATCACACAAGCACCTTGCTCTCCACATGGGGTTGTTCCATTCTAGCTCATCACCTAACAAGTGCTTTGGTGACCATTTTCCTCCATCCACATGCTTCCCAGCGGAGTGACTTGAGCTGTGTGGAGGGCTGCAAACCAATCATGCCGGTCACAATCGAAAGGTTGTGTAGAGACATATTGTCCATGAAGTTCATGACCTTCAACTTGAGAGCTTTTCACGTGCATAGGACCCTTACCTAACCCTGGATCTCATTTCGTATTTGTAATTTGGTATTATCGGTCTTACATCCCACCATACCTGCATAAGCCGCTGACTTCACATGTCAAGTATCTTGTTAGATTTTTTGTTTTCTTTCTTTAGCCTTTAGAAGAGGATTGGGAATTCAAATAGAGTATAGGTTCTTTTTCTGTTGTTAGTCCTCACGCGAGGATATTTTTCCATTGATTTTTAGGGAGAGTGGAAGAGAGAGGGAAAGACAGAGAGAAACATCGATGTGAGAGAAACACATTGATTGGTTGCCTCTTGCTCAATCCCCGACCAGGGCCTGGGCCAGGGAGGAGCCTGCAACCAAGGTACATGCCCTTGACCAGAATCAAACCTGGGTGTCCCTTCGGTCCGCAGGCCAATGCTGTATCCACTGAGCATAACCGGCTAGAGCTAGATTGTAGGTTCTTAGCCAGGGAATGCTGCAATCAGCTGGGAAGTGGTTTTGGTTAATGAGAACAGTGGCCAGTAATCATTGAGTTCAGCTTGTCTTGTTCAAGGTACTGACCTCCAAGGATTTCATTTACTATCACAACTCTCCCAGGACAAACACACCTTTATTAACCCCACTTTCCACAGCAGGGAACTGAAGTCCAAAGGGGTTAAAATCACTTGCCTGGGTCATGCTGCTAGAACGTGGTATTACCAGGCGATTTCTCTTTCTCTAATTCTTAATTACTAAAATATTTAAAGTATTTCGTATCTCAAGTTCACTGAAAACATAACTTAGCACAAATTCACCACTATCCCCAATTTTCTTGCTTTAAAAAAATATTTTTATTGATTTCAGAGAGACAGATAGAAACATCAATGATGAGAGACAATCATTGATTGACTTCCTCCTATACCCCCCACACTGGGGATTGGGCCCGAAACCCGGGCATATGCCCTGATTTGGAATAGAACCATTATCTCCTGGTTAAAAGTCAGTACTCAACCCAGAGCCATGCCAGCCAGGCCTCAATATTCTATTCACTTGCCTTAACATGGGTGTTCTCTGTTGCAAAACCACATGTCTAACCGCACTTTCTCTCAGACAGGCTATGTTCTCTGACAGGTCCTCCAATAACGGCAGTGTGTACCCGGTGGGCCTCAGCCATTTCCATGTGGAGGACAGAACTTTAAACCGTGCCCTGGTTTCAGAGGTGACAGGCATGCTTCCCCCTCTGGAGTGGGAGGTTGGCTTCCATGCTCTGCCTCCAGCTCAGCTGTCCTCAGGGGCAACCTTCACATCTGGACATGTGTAGAGAAAATGTCTAGGAAACCTGAGCCAAGCTGAAGTCATTTCTTTTTTAAAATATATTTTTACTAGAGGCCTGTTGCATGATATTCATGCAAGAATAGGCCTTCCTTCCCCGGCTTCACTCCCAGCTGCCTGGGAGCTGGCAAGTCCCTGCTCCCCAGCCGCCGGGAGTGGGCAAGTCTTCGCTTCTGTCTGGAGCACCACTCCAGTAGCTCCCTCCAATGCCTCCCTTCACATCATAGCAGGCTTCACACTGCTCCGTGCCTGCGTATGCAAATTAACCTCCATCTTTGGTTAATTTGCATACTCTTATTGGCTGTGGGCATAGCGGAGTGATGGTTAATTTGCATGTTTTCTTTTATTAGGAAAGATTGGTTTCAAAGAGAAGGGAGAGGCAGAGAGCAATAGAAACATCAACGATGAGAGAGAATCATTCATCAGCTGTCTCCTGCATGCCCCCTACTGGGGATCGAGCCCACAACCCGGGCATGTGCCCTGACCAGAAATCGAACTGTGACCTCCTGGTTCATAGGTCACCCGCTGAGCCACGCCAGCCCACCTGAAGTCATTTTTATGGTTTCCATATTCTTTCCTACTTCATTCTGTACTATAGAGTTAATCTTGATCTTTAGGTTTGGGCCAAGATTTCATTTCGTTGCCCCTTAATGAAAAATTTCCCTGGCTTTTTAGACCCAAATAAAAAACTGTTCCTGATAGAATAGACCTTTATAAAATTTAGGGCACTGTCATTGTTTTTAAATCAGGTAGCTGTATGATCACTAATATAAATCTTTGTGCCAAAGATCACATTGTGATGAAAAAAAAAATTCTGAAGTGAATTTTAAAAATAATTACTCTTATCAACTCGTGGAGTCAGATGCCAGTGCATTTTTATCTCCCTACTGAAGGGAAAGGGACAGGGACGGGGATTAAAATGCCCTGAGATTAAGGATGGTGTTGCCCAATCTCACTTTAGTGTGTACAGTTTCTATATGTGATGGGATTTAAAGTTTGGCTCTTCCTTGATATAAGACACCTGGCTTGGATGTATATGAATGAGTTATTTGTTAAACTTATAGTATGGCTATTATGGTATTTTTTCTCTAAAGGAAAGGTAATGGCATTGTTTTACCTTCCTGGGAGTTCAGTATGTACTTCACACATCATGGATACGTTTTTCTGCACTGAGATTTGTATCTGTCATGTTGTAATACTAGTAAGATGCTGTTGCATTTTATTTTTTTTAATATATTTTTATTGATTTCAGAGAGGAAGGGAGAGGGAGAGAGAGAGACACAAACATCAATGATAAGAGAATATTATCAATAGGTTGCCTCCTGCACGCCCCCACCAGAGATTGAGCCTGCAACCTGGGCATGTGCCCTGACCGGGAATTGAACCGTGATTGCCTAGTTCCCTGGTCGGCAAACTGCGGCTCACGAGCCACATGCGGCTCTTTGGCCCCTTGAGTGTGGCTCTTCCACAAAATACCATGGCCTGGGTGAGTCTATTTTGAAGAAGTGGCGTTAAGTTGAAAAAAATTGGCTCTCAAAAGATATTTCAATTGTTGCACTGTTGATATTTGGCTCTGTTGACTAATGAGTTTGCCGACCACTGTCCTAGTCCACAGGTTGATGCTCAACCGCTGAGCCTTGCCAGCCGGGTGCGACACTGTTTTAAATATAGCTGCAAAACATACACTCCTCTATATGTTTAAAGCATATTTTACAGCTCTCAGAGGGGCTGCAAAGTTTCAATAAATTATGAAGAATGGCCTACTTTATTATATTAGAAACCTTGGTAAGGTGGAGAGAACAGGAGTGCATTTTCTTCCTGCAGGATGAGACCCGTTTTCAGGATGAATATGGTAGGTGAACTTTCTGACTCTTCGTCTGCAGTTTTCCTTTGAAATAGGACTGCAGTCTCCCTCTAATAGGGAGGAATTTGCGACCTCCACATTAGTGTCTGTGTTCAATATGTTAGGTGGCAGAATCCAAGCCACTATTTTCAAGCAGTGGCTCACTGGAAAGATCTAGAGATGCATGGCATTTGAGTAGGAGCTGCCTCTATGTTGAGCCAGTCACTCGTTCCTTTTGTACATGCTCGAGCACCATGAAACTCGAAATATCTGCCTGGTGTGAAGGCTGGGAGGCCTTGATAAACTCTTGATTGCTAAAAACGACATTAACCGGCAATGAAAGGAAGAAAAAAGATACCTTGGACAGCCATCAAAATGAGCCAGTCAGAGAAAGACAAGTGTCACATGATCTCCCACATGTGTGGAATCTAATGAACAACCTACACTGATGAGCAAAATAGGTCCAGAGACACAGAAGCATGGAACAGACTGATGAATTTCAGAGGGCAGGTGGGGTGGGGAGTGATCTACCAGGGAACTTATATGCAGAGTAGAGGCCCAGTGCACGAAATTCATGCAAGGGGCTCGGCCCTTGCAGCCCTGGCTTCGTTCAGAAGGTCGTCTGGAGGTCGTTTGACTGTCCTGTCTAATTAGCATATTATGCTTTTATTATTATAGATAGAAGATAGGAATAACCCATGGACCCAGTCAGTAGTGTGGTGAAGGTCTTTGAGGTGTGGTTGCTAGGTGGAGGGGTCAATGGAATAAATATCAAAAGACATATCTGTAATACTTTCAACAATAAAGATAAATTACAAAAAAACACTTTTGCATCAAAAGGCACTATGACCTGGGAGAAAATAATCGCATATCATATATTAGATGAGAGATTGAATTCCAGAATATATAAAGAAGCACTATAAGATAGGAGCCAAGGATTGGAGTAGGTATTAACCTAAAGAAGTTATAGAAGTGGCCAATGAGCATATGAAAAGATGTTAAACAGCAGGCAAATTAGGGAAATGCAAGTCATAACCACAGTGAAAAAACCATTTTCTACCCACTGGGATAGCTGTTATTAACACACACAAACTCAGAAATTAGTACCCGGGTGAACATGTGGAGAAATTGAACCCTGTGCATTGCTGGTGGAATATAAAGTGATTCATGTACTGTCTAAAATGGCATGTATATTCCTAGAAAAAGTAAACAGAATTGCCATGCGACCCAGCAATTCCACTTCTGCTTTATACCTACCAGGAATGAGAGCAGGGACTTGAACAGATATTGGTACATCCGTGTTTAGAGTAGTGTTCGTGAGAGTATCCAAAAGGTGGAAGCTCCCAAAGTGTCCATTGACATGTGCATGGGAAAACTGGAGAGTTTCCATGCAATGGGAGTGGGCCTCTATGCACCGGTGACTTGGAAGGTACATTTCTTTAACAAAATGTTTTAGAGACAAACATCAAATTGATATGGGGTTTTGCACTTGCTGGTTTGGCTCAGTGGACAGAGCTTTTGCCTGTGTTCTGAAGGGTCCCAGGTTCAATTCCGGCACCCAGGTTGTGTGCTCTATCTCTAGTAGGGGGCATGAGGAAGCAGCTGATCAAAGATTCTCTCTCATCATTGATGTTTTAATCTCTCTGCCTCTCCCTTCATCTCTGAAATCAGTAAAAATATGTTTATCCTACCTTATAATAGAGAAACATGCAAATTGACTACACTTCCGCTACGCCCACAGCCAATCAGAGTGAACAAGATGGTGGTTAATTTGCATATGCAGGTGCTGAGCGGCCTGGGTCCAGGAAACATCCTCCGGACCCAGGCCGCTCCTAGCCTGTACGCCCGTGCTTAGGTCCTGAGCGGCAGGGGTCCCAGAACGCCCCCGGCCACTCAGAGCCTATGGGTGTAGGCGCCAAGCATCCTGGCGGGTGGAACATCCACGCGTCACTATAGCAACGCGGGGATGTTCCGCCCCGCCCCAGCGGCTTGCAAAGGCTCCTGCACAAAGCGGTGGTTTGGGGCCACGCCCCCAGCCAGGCGCCCAGGACGGGGGGTTGCCACTGGCCTCTGGGGTGTGCCGAGACTCTGGCGGCCACTGCTGTGTGCTGCCCCGGGTCCCTGCAAGCACGGAGCCTGAGAGCCTGGCTGGGGGTGTGGCCCCAAATCACTGCTTTGTGAAGGAGCCTTTGCAAGCGGTTTGGGGCCACGCCCCCAGCCAGGCGTCCAGGACCGGAGGCTGCCGCTGGCCTCCGGGGTGTGTCGAGACCCTGGCGGCCACTGCTGTGTGCTGCCCAGGGTCCCTGCAAGCCCCCAGCCTGAGGCCCATGGTCAGGCTGGCTGCTGGCCTCCCCAAGCTGCTTGCAAAGGCTCCTGCACAAAGCGTCGGTTTGGGGCCACGCCCCCAGCCAGGCGCCAGGACCAGGGGCTGCTGCTGGCCTCCTGGGTTTGCCGAGACCCTGGCTGCCACCGCTGCGTGCTGCCCAGGGTCCCTGCAAGCCTCGAGCCTGGGGCCCATGGTGGGGCTGGCTGCTAGCCTTGGGACGTTTGGAGACGGGGATGTTCCCACCCCGCCCCAGAGGCTTTCCAAGCTCCAGCACCAAGTGGCAGATTGTGTCCATGCCCCAAGCCTAGTGCCCTCCAAAGGGGGATGGCTGCTGGCCTCTGGGGTGTGCGGAGACCCCGGTAGCCACCACCGGGTGGCAGGGACACGCCCCTAGCCCAGTGGACACAACTCAGGGGCTGCATGAGCTGCAGAGGATACACCTTTTTAAAAAAATTTTTATTGATTTTTTTTTTTTTTTTTTTTACAGAGAAGAGGGGAGAGGGTTAGACAGTCAGAAATATCAATGAGAGAGAAACATCCATTAGCTGCCTTCTGCACACTCCCCACTGGGGATATGCTTCCAACCAAGGTACATGCCCTTAACAGGAATCAAACCTGGGACCCTTCAGTCTGCAGGCCCACAGTCTATCCACTGAGCCAAACCATTTTGAGAGTAAATACCTTTTCTGACAACTCATTGGCTAAGCTCCCTGTAAGCCACCAATTGCAGTGTTCTTGGTAATTTGGGTTATAAGAATCCAAGAAGGTAATCTAGGGTTTTTCCACCACACTCTTGAAGGAAAAAATGAAGGTCCCTTGAGGGGTCCCAGATTGGAGAGACTGCAGGCTGGGCTGAGGGACAACACCCCCCGCTACCCCCCCTCCCCGCCGTGCATGAATTTCGTCCACCGGGCCTCTAGTTATAAAATAAAAGGTTAATGTATTTAAAAGATAGGTATGGGATTTCTTTTGGGGTTGAAAGTGCTGGAATTGTTATGGAATTGTTACACCATCTTATATAACAAATATCGCTGCATTGTGCACTTCAAGCAGGTGGACTTTAAGGTACATGAATTCTATCGAATTCATTGCAAATAGACATGTAACTTTGTGAAACATCACTTTGTGTTCAAACGTCCTTTTAATGTACATAACTGCCATTGTGCTCTTTATTTCATTTCCCTTCATTTTTATTTTGGATTGATTTTGAGAGAGATATCAATTTGTTTTGCCAGTTATTTATGCATTTACTAGAGGCCTGTTGCATGCAGAAATTCGTGCAATAGGCCTTCCTTCCCTTGGTTCCAGTTTTCCTCCGGCATCCGGGACCCAGGCCTTCGTTCCAGCCAGAGTCTGCCTTCTTTGTCTTTGCTGTGGCCGGAGTGCCGCTCCTGTAGATCCCTTCGCCCCCCTGCCCTCCCTCTCATAGCAGGCGTCCTGCCCTGCCCGGCCACTCTTTGCCTGGAGCAGCTGGGCAGCCGCCATCTTTGTCCTTCTAATTTGCATTTTCCCTCCTGATTGGTTGGTGGGTGTAGAGGAGTGATGGTTAATTTGCATGTTTCTCTTTTATCAGTGTAGATTGCTTGATTCCTGTATGTGCTCTGATGGGATTGAACCTGCAACCTTGGCATATCGGACTGACACTCTTACCAATTAAGCTCCCCAGCCAAGTCCTTGTGCTATTCATTTTAGAAGTTCATAGCCATGGGTGGCTGGTGGCTATCGTAATGGGCAACACAGATAAAGGGCATTTCCATCATCACGGTAGCTTCCATAGGCAGCACTCAAAAGAGAAAACGCTGCTTTTCAATTCGTAGGTTCTCAGAGTATCATCCACCTCATCTCTTCACAGTTTGGTTCTTTTTATTTATTTATTTTTTAAATTTATTTCAGAGAGGATGGGAGAGAGAGACAGATAGAAACATCAATGATGAGAGAGAATCATTGATTGGCTGCCTCCTGCTTGTGCCCTACCGGGGATCGAGCCTGAAACCTGGGCAGGTGCCCTGACCTGGAATCAAACCAGGACCTCCTGGTTCCTAGGTCGGCGCTCAACCTCTGAGCCACATTGTCCGGGCCACATTTCCGTTCTTGACCTCACCGCCTAGCATACGTATTTGTTGAAATGGCTGTTTTAAAATTGTCTACAATGCTTGTTTCGGCTTTAATATAATTCTTCCAGAAGTCTCTGGGGGAAAGATATCTGACACTTGAGGTATTGATTTTGGAAGCAACTAATTTTATCCCATAAATGATACATGCATCAATCTGACAAATGGCCATTCTAATGATTTGAATGCCTGCTGCCTTTGGTTCGGAGGCAGGTGCGTGTGAATTGTGTCTGAGTCTTTCCCGCCAAGGCCCGGAAGCAGCCACTTGGGTTAAAGTGAACCCCTTCTGGTGGTCTGTGCATCCGGCGCGCGCAGGACCAAGCGAACACCAAATCCCTGTCTGTGCCCTGGCAATGCTTCCTTTCATAGGAATATCTCTAGGCTGACGTTGACTTCTTCAGTGTGATGTATTAATTTTACAAAAATCTTCCTTATTGAAAGTATTACTGATGTCCCCTTTCCCCCTCCATTGACCCCTTAGCGCCCACCCCTTCCCCACCCCATTGTCTGTATGCGTGGGTGTCGCATATACGGATACAAGTTCTTTGGTTGATCCCTTCCACCCACTCATCTACCCACCCCTGTCTTCCCTGTTTCAAACTTTTAAAAACATGTTTTTTTTTAATATGTTTTATTGATTTTTTACAGAGAGGAAGGGAGAGGGAGAGACCGTTAGAAACATCAAAGGGAGAGAAACATCCATCAGCTGCCTCCTGCACACCTCCCACTTGGGGATGTGCCCACAACCAAGGTACATGCCCTTGACCGGAATCAAACCTGGGACCCTTCAGTCTGCAGGTTGACGCTCTAGCCACTGAGCCAAACCGGTCAGGGCTGTTTTTATTGATTTTAGAGAGAGAGAGAGGAAGGGAGAGGGATAGAAAAATAGAAACATCAATAATGAGAGACAATCATAGATGAACTGCCGGTTGCACACCCCCTATCCGGGATCGGTCCCCCAACTCAGACATGTGCCCTGACACAGGTCTTTTGGTTCATGGGTCAGCTCTAAACCACTGCGCTACACTGGCCAGGTGCGATTTATTAATTTTTGGAGACAAAATTTGAATATCATTAAGTACTAGTTTCATAAATAACTCCCATTACCAGAAATATTGTTATAATACTTTTCAAAATTCACTCCTAGCCACAGGAAGACTTGGAGGAAGCTTAAATGCGTATTGCTGAGTGAGAGAGACACCCTGTGAAAGCTACCTCCTATAGGACCCCAGCTACATTGCACTGCCAGTGTGGGGAGAATAGAAGGTCAGTGGTCGCCAGTGAAGTCAGGGGAGGAGAGAGGAACAGGTGGAAGACAGGGGAGTTTAGGCCGGGAAACCGTTCTGTAAGATACTATACTGGAGGACATATGCCAATAGCCATTTGTGAAATCCCACCGAATGTGTAATGCAAAGAGCGAAAGCAGAACAGCTTCAAAAGGTCAGCGCTGAGTGGCAGCAACGGGGGGCCTGTCTACTAACTATGTGCACGTGTCCTTGTCTTGCTCTGGTCTTAGAATTTGAGTTGTGCCTCACGTAACATGTCATTCCTCATGCCTGTTAACTGGATTTCCAGATCCACGTTGCTTTTCTAATCTCAACAGTGTGGTAAAATATGCTGCAAAGCTTGCCCTGAAGGGAACAGTTGCCTTTAAAGAAAAACCACACACACAAAACCAAGGGTACAGAATGCTGGGAGCTATTATCAATGCTCAATGGAGAGAATGTGATGTCTGTTTCCATGATGCTGCAAATGTGTCTGCTGCTAGATCTATTAATAGCTCACAGTTGATTTTTGACCTTGGATTTGTTAAATTAAAGAAGCAATAAAAATAGACGAATCAAATGAACTCAAGGAAACCCAGGGCATAGTCCCCACTCAATTTTTTAATGAGTATTTAGTATATTGTGTGTGAAGCATGATAGAAGCATATACATATAATTAGTGTTTTCTGTGTAAACCATTTGAGAATGGAAAGATGACTTTCAATGTAATCTGATTGGAAATAGATCTCGTAGAGCTCATTTCGCTCATGTTTCCACCAGTTTGTTTATTTGCTTACAAACGAACACTCTTGTGTTCTCAACAAATGGCCTCCACGCTGTTGGGGGGCTTGGTGTGAAGGGGGTTTGGTCTTTCCCTTCTATTGCTGATGGGCTGGTTATAGTCCATCTGTTGGGGGGCAAGGCTGGAGACCCAAGTTTCTTACGTGACTTTGAAGTCTCCCCTTCATGAAGACCACAGTAGACTTTCCGGGCCCTGTCTTGATCCAGCTTGATACTACTGACTCTTCTGAGATTTAAGTTTACACTTAACGCTACCTCTCTTTATTTCAGTAATGTACTTTGATTCATTGAGGTTTGCTCAAATATTGTATGAATAGCCATCCAAGTCAATGTCATCCCACTAGCTCTTGATCTTTAAAGGAAATGGACATTTTCGATATTTACCAAATTGGATTATATCAGTCATTCGTGTCTCAAGTGTAAATTCATGTGATCTGATTCTGATTCTGATTGGGAATGAGTGGCATTGAGATCAAATTCCAACAACTGCAAAATTTTGCAAAAGGTTAACCCAGTGGTCAGCAAACTGCCGTGCCACATGCGGCTCGCGAGCCGACGTTTGCCGCTCTGTTGACTAATGAGTTTGCCGACCACTGGGATAGGGGCTTAATCACAAAGAACAACAACAGCCTGTAATTATTGGAATCGAGAGTCTAGGTTAGTGGTCCGCAAACTCATTAGTCAACAGAGCGGCAAACCACGGCTCGTGAGCCCCATGTGGCTCGCAAGCCGCCGTTTGCCAACCACTGGGTTAACCTACATAGTCAGTTAAGCTGGAAAAGATATATAGTTCAGTGGGACATACGATGATGGTTTAATGTAGGGTAATTGTCCGTGTGTATACATTGGCATGTCTAATATTTTCAGCTTTATTTTCTACATCAAAGGTAATCATGTAGAAATAAAATGAAGGCAAATAAGGTTCCTGTGTCATCTCCCATTTACATCCATTTCAACTCTGAGCATGACTGAGTCACTATTGGTCACTACTCTCTGAGTTGTTGGGAATAGTCACATTTGCAGAGGGCGGGTTGATCAGTTGGTTGGAGCACCATCCAGATACGTCAAGGTTGCAGGTTCGATCCCCTTTTATGGCACATACAAGAATCAACCAGTAAATGCACCGATGGGTGGGACGCAAATGGGTCCTCTCTCAATCTCAAATCAACAAATATCACATGATAGCACTTATATGTGTAATCTCAGGAACAAAATTAACTGACGAATAAAATAGTCTAGAGGCATGGAAATATGGGACAGCCTGATGAATCTTAGAGGGAAGTGGGGGGAGGTGGAGGAACAAAGTAACCAAAGAACTTAAATGCATACTAGAGGCCCAGTGCACAAAATTCGTGCACTCTGGGAAAGGGGTGTCCCTCAGCCTGGCCTGCATCTTCTCACACTCCAGGAGCCCTGCCATTGATCGCCCCAAAGAGGTAGGCCCTGCCCACCCAGCCGGGGCTCTGTGATGGATCTCCCCACAGAGGGAGTCCCCGCCCACCTGCCACAGCCCGTCTATTGGTGGTCTGGGCCTCCCTCTTTGGAGCAATTGTAGAGGCCCCCTCCTCCCCGATTGATCGCCCCACTGGCCGATGGCCTGGAACTCCCTCTGCAGGGTGATCATGAGGCCATGGCCGGGCCCCCGCCCAATCACATCACACCAGCCTTGGCTGGCCTGGCACCAGTGGGTGTCATAGTGTGGCCCTGATGGTCATTTCGCTGTTTGGCCATTCAGTCAATTTGCATATTATCCTTTTATTACTATAGATATGCACAACCCATGGCCACAGATAATAGTGTGGGGAAGGACTGAGTCTGGGTGCAAAATGGGTGGAAGGGCGCAGTGGGTAAAAATGGGGGGACATCTGTAATACTCTTAACAATAAAGATTTACAGGATTAAAAGAAAGAATAGTCACATTTGCCAATTATATTTCAACTAGAGGCCCGGTGCACGAAATTCGTGCACGGAGGGGGGTTGTCCATCAGCCCAGCCTGTACCCTCTCCAATCTGGGACCCCTCGAGGGATGTCCGACTGCCCGTTTAGGCCCGATCCCGATGGGATCGGGCCTAAACGGGCAGTCGGACATCCCTCTCACAATCCAGGACTGCTGGCTCCCAACTGCTTCCCTGCCGGCCTTCCTGATTGCCCCTAACCGCTTCTGCCTGCGAGCCTGATCACCCCCTAACCACTCTGCTGCCAGCCTGTTTGCCCTCAACTTCCCTCCTCTGCCAGCCTGGTTACCCCTAACTGCCCTCTCCTGCAGGGTTGATCACCTCCAACTGCCCTCCCTTGCAGGCCTGGTCCTTCTCAACTGCCCTCCCTTGCAGGCCGGGTGCCTCCCAACTGCCCGCTCCTGCTGGCCATCTTGTGGTGGCCATCTTGTGTCCACATGGGGGCAGGATCTTTGACCACATGGGGGCAGACATATTGTGTGTTGCAGTGATGATAAATCTGCATATTACTCTTTTATTAGATAGGATAGAGGCCTGGTGCACGGGTGGGGGCCAGCTGGTTTGCCCTGAAGGGTGTCCCGGATCAGGTGGGGGTTCCCTTGGGGCGTGGGACGGCCTGAGCGAGGGGCCTGTGGTGGTTTGCAGGCTGGCCACTCCCCCTGGCAACCCAAGCAGAGGCCCTGGTATCTGGAATTTATTTTCCTTCTACAATTGAAACTTTGTAGCCTGGAGCGGAGCCAAGCCTGGGGTTCCCTCCAAGGCCGGCAGCCATTTCTGTGGCAGTTAATTCACCTTCTACAATTGAAACTTTGTAGCCTTAAGTGGGTTTGCCCCGCCAGGGTGTGCAGAAAGCTTTGCTTCCCCTGTTGCTGGCAGCAACCCTGGCCTGCTCTCTCAAGCTCCGTTCTGCCGCCATTTGTTTGAATTTGTTTACCTTCTATAATTGAAACTTTGTAGCTTGAGTGGAGGCTTAGGCCTGGCAAGGGCAGGCGGAAAGCTTGGCTTCATCTGTTACCTAGGAAACCTTGCTCTCTGTGGCTGTAGCCATCTTGGTTTGGGTTAATTTGCATACTTGCTCTGATTGGGTGGTGGGCGTGGCTTGTGGGTGTGAGGGAGGTATGGTCAATTTGCATATTTGTCTATTATTAGATAGGATAAAGTTGGGGGGATGAAGTATAGCCATACAGTCCATATAAAAATTCCTTTCCATCTTCCTATAAACTAAACATGTGCCATATTCTCATCATGGTCTGCTTAATTCGTCACTTTTCTTTACTAGTTAAAAACTGTTCGGGGCCCAGCAGGCATGGCTCAGTGAGCATCGACCTATGAATCAAGGTCTGGGTTCGATTCTAGGTCAGGGCACATGCCCGTGTTATGGGCTCATCCAATCAATGATTCTCATCATTGATGGTTCTGTCTTTCTATCCCTCTCCTCTGAATTAATCCAAAAATAATTGTTTAAAAATTAAAAAACACACCAAAACCCGGTCAGTTGCTAAATACTGAGTTCATGCTCCATGTTTGTCCGTGGATAGATAGCTTGGCCACATTTTTGGAGACATTTTTAAGAAATGAGTGTATGTAAGCATTAGATTGTACAAAGGCAATTTAGTTGTTTTTTTCCTGACTTTATATGTTCACTAGAGGCTCGGTGCACGAAATTCGTGCAGGGGGGTCCCCTCAGGCCAGCCTACACCCTCTCTGATCCGGGACCCCTCAGGGATGTCCAAATGCGGGATTAGGCCTGATCTCCTGGCAGGCAGTTGGACATCCCTCTCACAATCTGGGACCACTGGCTCCTAACTGCTCACCTGCCTGCCTGCCTGCCAGATCGCCCCTAAGTGTCACCTCTTGCCAACCTAATTGCCCCCCCTCCCCCCAGCCTGGTCGCCCCTCACTGCCCTCCTCTGCCCGCCTGGTCGCCCCTCACTGCCCCTCACCTCCCGCCAGCCTGCTCGTCACCACCTGCCCCTCCTACGGGCCTGGTCACCCCACACAGGCTGCTGCTCAGTCGTTTGTTCAACCCACACTAATCCCTCTGCCGGCCTGGTCATCCAATGCAATCTGCTGTTCAGTCGTTTGGTCATCCCTCACTAACCCCCCTGAGGGCCTGGTTACCCCATGCAGCCTGTTCGGTCATCCGTTTGGTTGTGATGGTTGCTTAGGCTTTCATTATTATAGATTTATTTGCTAACATTATGGACAAACAGAGATTTGTGTGGCTTCTTGTGGCTCCTTTCCGATCACCTCAAGACACGTAATGAAGACGCCACCAAGTGTTCTGAGCTCTGCAGGCCTGTGTGGACGGAGCCTTTGGAGGGTGATCACCCGAGTCACTCACAGTTCCTCTTGTGTGAGCCCCGGGTAGTTAAAGGAAGATGGAGTTTCTCTAGAAAAAAATGAGTCAAAGTAATGCAGTAGTTGGATTTAATGGCCTTGTCTTACAAAATAATGCAAACCAGCTCTTTCCTGAGCTCTGTCAGTCGGCACAATCCTGACCACGCATTTTCCCTAATCTAACGTGGAAGGTACATTTTGAAGAATATTTATGTATCAGTTAAGAGATGACTTTTACAAGGAGCCGGAGCAGTGGGAGTTCAGCTCGGGCATGCAGGAAATCGTCTCTGTAGAATGTATAGGAAATGAAATCCAATTGTCACGGGGAAGAATGGGTTTGCTGGCTTTGGCAGGATGCCAGGCACACCTTGCCATCGCCTCTCCGTGATAATTTGGAAATCGCGGGAGCAGCCTTGGTTAATGCTCAAGAGCAGGCCGAGGACACAGCGGGCTTTGCTGGCAGCACACATCCTGTCTTTCTATTTGGATCTTTCATCTTGTTCTGCTTGCAGGGCGAAGAGCTAGATGCAGCAGTTGAACACAGGGATGGTCACATATGCTGAGAAGAGAGCACGTTTTTTGCGTTATTGTTTGGGCCTTTTGGGCTGTGAATGTACATAGGATGGGATGCGAGTTTCCTATAGTTGCTATAGCAAACTGGGTGGCTTAAAACAATTGGAGGATCTGGCCTGTTTGTCTCAGTGGTTAGAGCTTCAGCCAGTGGGAGGAAGGGTTGCAGGTTCGATTTCTGCTCAAAGGCACGTACCTGTTCCCTTGCAGGGCTGATCCCTGGCCCCGAGTCGAGGGCGTGGGCGGCAATCAATGGAAGTGTCTCTCACATCAAAGTCTCTCTCTCTCTCCCCTCTCCCTCTCTCTCTCCCTCTCCTCTCTCCCTTCCACTCTCTCTAAAGATCAATGGAATATATGTTCTCAGGGGATGGTTACAAACAAACAACAACAGAAGGGTGTTCTCTCAGAGTTCTGGAGGTCAGAAGTCCACAATCAAGGAGTTGGCAGGACCACACCCCCTGTGAAGGCTCTAGGGCCATGGTCGGCAAACTGCGTCTCGCGAGCCACATGCGGCTCTTTGGCCCCTTGAGTGTGGCTCTTCTACAAAATACCACGGCCTGGGTATTTTGAAGAAGTGGCGTTAGAAGAAGTTTAAGTTTAAAAAATTTGGCTCTCAAAAGAAATTTCAATCGTTGATTCGCCCACTTCGTTCCCCATGTCCTGTGGAATGATTGGAGTTCTGAATGATTGCTTAGTGGAACGGAAATAATTAATTTTGCAGAGAGAATATGACATTTCCCAGGCTTGAACCTGGGTGTTGAAAATTTCAAAATTTCCAATTTTCCTATGATATCGTGTTGCCTCTTTTGCATGTTAATTATTACCACGCCTTGAAGAGGGTTCAGTCATTAAGTAATAATAAGGTGCTGATTGATTAGATTCTACACAGTGTTTGCTTTTCAGAACCTCAGTCTCACATAATAAGCGGTGGGAGTTTATCAAAGCAAGTGGCATATACTTTTCCCCTCTACTTTGATTCAGATGCGCAACAATTTCTACCTGCTGCTTTCAGTCGGCGCTGAGAACACCTTTTGTGTTGAGCCCACTCAAAGCTAGAAAGAACCAGCATCCCCCTGAAAAAGGAATAATGTCATCGCCCCACTAAACAAAGCCTGTAACCCCAAACCGAGCCTGGCTGGTCTCCTGCTGTTATCAGAACTTGGGGGGGGACCGAATCCTGTTTATTGTAAAAAATGATCGAATTAAACACAAAGTTGGCCACCGGGAAACTCGGAGTTTGCTTTGAGCACCATTTTGGAGACCCGTGTTCCTTTTATTAGAGCCAGAAACATTGGCCACAAAGGTGGTCTTCAAAGCACAGGGTTCTGTATGGGCGGGATCAAGCACACCTCACAGGCCTCGGGCAGGAGAAGCTGTGTTGCCACCGGCAGGAAGCTGCAGAAGTCCTTTGACCTTCTTATAACAAGAATACAAACTCTGACATAGCTCTCACCACCGCCTTCAATTTGGCTGGCCTTTCTTTATACATGTGATGGATGGCCAGAATGGGAGCTCTGTGTAGATTTTCTGGAGGGAACTTCTTCTAATGTAACAGTAAAGCAGGTTAATAACTGAACAGACTTAATTAAAAGTGAGCTTATATAAATCTTTGTGCACCTCTAACCCTAACCCTAACCCTTACCTTGGTAGTGAGGCTGCCTTTTCCTAAAGATGCAACATTAGCCTGGCCGGCATGGCTTAGTGGACGAGTATCGACCCATGAACTAGGAGGTCATGGGTTGATTTCCCATCAGGGCACATGCCCGGGTTTAGGGCTCGATCCCCCAGTGTGGGGCGTGTGGGAGGCAGCTGATCACTGATTCTCTTTCATCACTGATGTTTCTATCTCTCTCTCCCTCTCCCTTCCTCTCTGAAATTAATGAAAACACACACACACACACACACACACACAGTGGCCAGATTATTATGATCTCTCAATGCATAATAATCTGGCCACTCAGTGTAGATCCTATATAATAAAAGGCTAATATGCAAATTTCCCCTCGACCAGGAGTTCTACCAGCAGGCAGGCCAGCCAGCCAGCCATGTCCCCTTCCCCTGACCAGGCTGGGTAGACCCCACCCATGCATGAATTCATGCACTAGGCCTCTAATATACATATACATATGTGTGTGTGTGTGTGTGTGTGTGTGTGTGTGTGTATATATATACTGAGTGGTGAGATTATGCGTATACACACACACACACACACACACACACACACACACAACATTACCTGTATAGAATTTTAGACTCTGAACTTCTGGATTAGAAAGAAGTGAGAGAGACTTTCATCTGGTCCCCGAATTAGAAAGCTTACATTAAAATAGCAAATGATTGTAGTGATGAGCCAGGCCAGAATGAGCCTTATTGAACTTGGTCTATGTCCTGCCTGGCCTGGCAGCTCCCTGCGGTCCGCTCTGCTGCTGCTTCTATAGGGTGAGGCAAGCGAGCACTCGCCTGGGGAGCGAAACTTAAAGGGGCGCCACAAAATGCTGCAATCAAGGTAAATATCCGGGATAATCTTCCCTTTAAAAAATATTTATTGATTTCAGAGAGGAAGGGAGAGGGAGAAAGAGATAGAGACATCAATGATGAGGGAGAATCATCAATCAGCTGCCTCCTGCATGCCCCCTACTGGGAATTGAGCCCGCAACCCAGGCATGTGCCCTGACCTGGAATCGAACTGTGACCCCCTGTCAACGCTCAACCACGGAGCCACACCAGCTGGGCTCAACTTCCCTTGTTAAGGTCAGTTGATTAGGATCCTTGGTTATTTGCAGTCTGTTTTGCCACCTAACAAAGCCATAGCCTGTCACCAGAAGGTGAAGGTCATGGGAAACATCTGACCATTTGCTGTTCCTCTGCTGCCCCAGGGATTCACCATCCTTACAGTCTTCTCAGCTTTGTTCTCCAAGGTGTTTGGGGAGATCAGATCAGGGTCATTGGCTTAGACAGGCAGGGCTGTTCTGACAGGTGTGAGGTCCCTCCTGTGCAAGCCTGCATTGTGTTTTCCGGGGACTTTGGCAGGAGCATTTCTGTGGGAAATGAGGGAGGGCATCCTGACCCCTAAGGCTGTGTACCCCCTCTGGCAGCAGGATTCACCTGGCATTCACCTGGCACCTGGCCTCTGTCCCCGTGGGGCCGCACCGAACATGGGAGGAAGTCCAGAATTGCTTATTTGAATAAATGAATTGATCCAACCCGCGCATCTATCTTCTGTAAGGAATTTTAGAACTGATATTTATAATCCCCATTGTCTAGCAGTTGTTTTCCCATTTCTCCAAATGCCGCAAGACATCGTCCAATTGTCCAGGCAGTATATCTTCGAGCAATCTTGGTGATCAATAGCTCCTGAGAGTGCTGGGTGAATTGTTAGCCTAAAACCATGGTCGGCAAACTGCGGCTTGCAAGCCACATGCGGCTCTTTGGCCCCTTGAGTGTGGCTCTTCCACAAAATACCACGGCCTGGGCGAGTCTATTTTGAAGAAGTGGTGTTAGAAGAAGTTTAAGTTTAAAAAATTTGGCTCTCAAAAGAAATTTCATTTGTTGTACTGTTGATATTTGGCTCTGTTGACTAATGAGTTTGCCGACCCCTGGCCTAAAACATTCCTATTTATCGATGCCAACATATGCATCAGTTCTCCTCCTCATCACCACTTCTGCTTCCCAGTCTTACACTAATGGCTTCCAATGTCTGTGCTAGGACTCGAAATTGAATCTGTGTGCGGAGGTCTGTTGTTGAATCTAGAATCTTCTCTATTTTATTGTAACTTATTGATTTATCAACTACTTATACTATCTCTTAACTATACTGTGAAGTTCCCATTGACTTCTAGGATAAGATTTACATAACCTGATATTTATCCACATACTATCCATTCTCTCTCTGTCTCTCTCTCTCTCTCTTTCTCTCTCTCTCTCTCTCTCTCTCACACACACACACACACACACAATTGTTATACTTGGGTTTTTACTAACTTTTTTTCTTTTTCATTTATTTTACAAAACAGCCATTACAACAAATACGTATGCCAGGCAGTGAGGTCCAGAGTGGAACTGTGGCCCGGACAGCGTGGCTCAGTGGTTGAGCGCTGACCTAGGAACCTCAGATGGTCATGGTTCAATTCCAGCTCAGGGTACCCGCTGGGGTTCTGGACTGATCCCCAGTGGGGGGCGTGCAGAAGGCAGCCGATCAATAATTCTCTCTCATCATTGATGTTTCTACCTCTCTACCTTTCCCTTCCTCTCTGAAATTAATAAAATATATGTATTTTTAAAATTGTAGAGAGTTGCGTCAAACTTGGTTTTTAGATGTGAGGTTTCGGTTGTTGGAAAGATACCCCTTATCATTTCTCTTCATCTTGGGAGAATGAAACTTGATGAAGGAAATGTGGGTGATTCATCATTAGCTTGTGAGTGTAGTTAGGGTGACTTTTCCAGGGACCCCATAAGCCCTGGGTACACTGACCACAAGCCCCTGCCAGGTCCCACCCAGCTCATGTCCCATCGCCTAAAGGAAGTCGAGTAGCAGCCTTAACCTTGCAAAATAATCCCCACATCTCAGTAGCAGCGGAGCAAATAGAAGGAAGAAAAAGCAGCCCTGTTACAGTATTGTCTTCGCACGTCAATCAACTGTGAGGTGCCTGTGAGGGAAAATGTGAAAAGAATTGTGCGAGAGGCCTGCCTTCCCTCGCTGCTGGGCGCAGGTCATTGTAATGAGAGGGCCTGTGGCCTGGTGGCCACTTAGGATGTGGCGTAACGTCACACACTTTTTGGGCAGTGGCTTTGGCTTCAGTTTGGATTGCATGTCATATACCCAAGATGAATTAAGTGATGGCCGCCCCATTCAGGAACCCATTGCTGACGAAGGCCCGGGGAGCAGTCACTTCCCTGCGTGAAGCTCACGCACCGAGCTGCAGCTGGCCATCCTTTCTGCAGCCTCGAAAGTTGCTGATTGAAAGAGAAAAGAAAAGGGTGGCAGAGTCAGCTCCCTGCAGGGCCCCGGCCCCTGGCATATCCCGGGAGCAGATGCCAGAAATGCGCTGCTCCCAGCGCCAGGCTTGGCCATGCCTCCTGGGCGTGCGAGTGTCTGGATAGGCGCTTGGCAGGCTGCTGGCAGAGGTGCAGGGGCACTGGCCGCGCTCCAGGCGGTGAAAGGCAAGCTCGCCCTGTAATGGAAGCTCTGGGAATGCAGAGGGGGCCTCCCCATTAGGCATGCTCCTCGTGTTTCGCATAAATGCATCCTGGTCTTGGGCAGCGAGCAGTGCGCTTGCACCGGCTCATTCAAATTGAATGCTGGTAAACGGAGTCCTGCGTGCACGGAGCAGCCTGGCACCTCCCGAGGCAGGAGCCGGGTGAGGCTGCCACCCCGGTGCTCTCTTGTTTATGGGCTGCTTCTTTGCCGGCCTCCTGCTCACCCGCACGTTGCAAAGAGACGCTGATGGGGCATCACTGCAGCTCGGCCTGGGCTTTTCTGGGCGGTGAAGTTCAAGGTGTCCTACGTGGCTTCACCTGTTGTCCCCAAGCGCAGCGTGGCTAGTGTCTTGCTGGCAAAGAAAGCCGCTCCGGAGAGGCAGTTTGCAGTGCATCTTTCTTTTGTTCTTCTCGATCGGTGCTGCGGCTTTAACTTGGTCACAGCAAGCGGGGGGCGAGCCAGCCTGCAGAGGGCTCCTTGTCGCGTGCCTTTCCTGGTAGTTCCAACCGGAGCCGGAGCCGGCATCCCCGGCACCAGGGCTCGCTTGCTCTCTAGTCATTCGCTCGGAGGAATAAAGACGCTGTAGGGCAGTGAACCTGAACTTGGCCCGTTCATCCATACTGCATTGAGTGATTGCATGGAGTGGAGTCAGATGCCACTGGGGGCTGAGGAGCGCGCATCGTCTTGCATTCCCGCTGGATGTAGTAGGAAGGACCCTTGACAGAATCCAGTAATTAACAGGTAAGCCATGAAGTGTGTGCGGGCGTGGGAACGTGTGGGCTGAGGGGAGATCGCATGGAGAAGAGGGAGGTGGGCTGCTAGGTTTTCTCCACCAATGGATCAGGACAAGCTGGGGAGAGGTATTTTTGTTTGTTTGTTTGTTTGTTTGTTTTTACTTGCTGCTGACCTGAAGTAGATTCCTGAAGTGACTTTTATAGACGAGGGTGGCTCTTCCTGTCCCCAGTGCTCAGAATTGTATTGGCCTTCTGTCCCCCCAAGCAGGCGTGTGCTCAGCTGGGATCCTGGGGAAGAGAAAAGTTGGACCACAGAAATGAATGAGTCCACTCTCCGCTGCCCTCCGGGGCTTTCCGTTGAACCCTCATCTTGAAAATGCGATTGGTGTTGGCAGTAGTGGTTCTGTTCTGTTTTGTTGTGTTCTGTTTTGTTTTGTTCTGTTTTTCCAAAATCTACTAAGCAATGGCTGTCAGAGACACAGCAAGCCTGGGAAATGGGATATCTGTCTCAGGTCCCTTTCTAAAGGCGTAGATGGTTCCAAGGGTCCATTTAGCAGACTGTTGATGACAAGGTGAAGTTCTAAGTTAAAGCATGTCATCTGCCTAGTGAACTTGAGTCCTGTCTTTTGTAAATCATCGCTCCATGTGTTGGTTTTATATTAAGACTCTCTCGAAGTCTGCAGCGTCTCCTGGCTGTATTCTGTGCAAGTTATTGATGGATTTGGCCACTGTCAACGCAGCCCGTGCCTAGTAAATCTCCTGGCCGGCTCTGTGAGCGCTTTTACAAGCGGCATTAAAAATAGAAGGATAGATTTTTAATTAAGTTGAGTATTGCATTTGCCCTGCAGGAGCTGAAATGCATTTATGTGGGCATGTGGACAATGTGAGTCTGTTGCTTTTAACAGGCTCTTCATAGAAGTTGAAGTTTAAAAATAATCCTGCCCTGCAGGTCTTTAAGGTGTCTTCTTTGCCCATCCCATACCATGCAAACGATTGCATATCTGTGTCATTTAACACTCAGATTGAATGAACATATAATGATCACTTGTGATCCGTTATATGTATACCCATTGTATACATATCCTCATAATTTATTAGTTTTCACCCACGTGTAGATACATATCTCCCAGAAGATTTTGTTCCGAAGGTGAGGGCGGGAGCAATGCCTTTGCCAGCGGCAGAGTTAAGGAGACATAGAATAAAGCATTCTTGGCATCTAAATACAGGTTCTGGAAATGTAGAGAAATACTCCAGGACACATCACCCAGTGGGACTGCACTTGAGAAACAATGCTGGTGATTACCCAGGGGCGCAGCATCGCAGGACCTGCTGAGCGTTATTTCCCTGCCAGAGAGTGCATCTGATCTGAGGATGACAGATGCGAACGGAGCCCGCGATTTAAGGGAGGAAATGCGAAGTCTTCGGGGAAAATTGATATCGGAAGTAGAGCGTCTAATGGAGTCCCTGCTGGCACACGGACCAGCTCCCTGGTAACTTGATCGAAAAAACAAGTTTGATTGAGTGATGGCCGGTGTTTCATCATTTTGAGCCTATAAAAGTGTGCTTATCCATCTCTTTGGTTTAGTTATTTCATTTCTTTTTTAAAAAAAATATATTTTATTGATTTTTTTACAGAGAGGAAGGGAGAGGGATAGAGTTAGAAACATCGATCAGCTGCGTCCTGCACACTCCCCACTGGGTATGGGCCCGCAACCAAGGTACATGCCCTTGAGTGGAATCGAACCTGGGACCCTTGAGTCTGCAGGCCAACGCTCTATCCACTGAGCCAAACCGGTTAGGGCAGTTATTTCATTTCTTATTCAAGGTACCAGTTAGGATTTTCCAAGGAATGCTTTTTTCACGAGGTTTTAAATGTATGAACATATGGTTTCATTGAATACTTTATAGTAAAATGTCAAAGAAAACAGCAGATATGGTATAAAAGAGAACTCAGTTTTTAGGAATACAGGAATGAGTAGTGAGCTTATAAAAGAGCAAGATGTAAGGGCGCGATGTAGGAGGATTTGAACTACTTTCCCCTCATTTCCCATTGAAATTGCAACTTTATTATCTTAATACCTTTCATTACAGTATGCATAGCCATGGAGCAGTTGGAAGCAGGTTGAGTAAGCTCGCCCCTATTCCTGAATGTTCCAGCTAATTTGGATGAGCCATTGCGTTTTTGCTGTGTGAACTCTTTTGCTCCAACTACAATGTGTCTGGTCCATTGAAGAAAGGTGGCCCCAGTCCATTGGCCCTGAACTTGCTCCAGGAAACATTTCTTTGTGGGTGCAGCCTGGCCTGCCTTGTTAAGCAGACAGGAAGCGTTTTGTGACGCGTGACGTCACGAATGTCTGTGCTGCAGTTATTTCCTAGACTGAGTCACCAAAGCAATTGTGATCTTCTCTGTACGGAGCCGGGTTCGGGGAGGAGCCCTGAGTGTGCTCAGTCCTTATCTAATTATCAGAAGGCCACCGGGAAATAGAGAGCGCACCCTATCTCCGCTCTGCAGCTGGGATGACAGGGACCAGAGGGAAAGCATTGTCCCCAAAGCCACTGGCACGGAGCTAGAGAAGGAGCCCGGGTGAACTAGGTCGGTGGGCCTGCGCTTTTTTGTTTTCCATTTTTATATTAAGTCATTACATGTGTACATATCTTCCCATTGCCCCCACCCACCCCACTCCCGTACATGCCCTCACCCCCCAGTGTCTTGCGTCCATTGGTTATTCTTATATGCATGCATACAAGTCCTTTGATTGATCTCTTATCTTCCCCACCTCTCCCTAACCTTCCCCCTGTAATTTGACAGTCTGTTTGATGCTTTACTGTCTCTGTATCTATCTTTTGGTTCATCAGTTTATAATGTCCTTTATTATCCACAAATGAGTGAGATCATGTGGTATTTTCCTTTATTGACTGGCTTATTTCACTTAGCATAATGCTCTCCAGTTCCATCCAGGTTGCTGCAAATGGTAAGAATTCCTTCTTTTTTATGGCAGCATAATATTCCATTGTGTAGATGTACCACAGTTTCCTGATCCACTCATCTGCTGATGGGCACTTAGGCTGTTTCCAGATCTTAGCTATTGTAAATTGTGCTGCTATGAACATAGGGGTGCATATATTCTTTCTGATTGGTGATTCTGGTTTCTTTGGATATATTCCCAGGAGTGGGATCACTGGGTCAAATGGGAGTTCCATTTTTAACTTTTTGAGGAAACTCCATACTGTTCTCCACAGTGGCTGCACCAGTCTGCATTCCCACCAGCATGCAGGAGGGTTCCTTTTTCTCCGCATCCTCACCAGCACTTGTCGTTTGTTGATTTGTTGATGATAGCCATTCTGACAGGTGTGAGATGGTACCGCATTGTCCTTTTGATTTGCATCTCTCTGATGATCCGGTGTGTGGGGTGCTGCTGGCATCTAGTGGATAAAAGCCCGGGCTCTGCTGAGCACCCTACATTGCACAGGGCAGCCCCGAATACACTCTCATCTGGCCCCAATGTCAGTAGTGCTGACTTTGAGAAACCTGATTTATGATACAAGTATGATCACACCGTTTTAGAATTCTTATTATTTTTCTGTGTTTCCCATTAAACTCTGTGTTTCTGGGGGGCAGTGGTTTGTCTTACATTTGCGTCCCCCAGGTTCACCATAACATCTGCATATATTAGCCTTTTCATAAGTGACGGCTGAATTGATGAATGAATGAATGAATGAATGAATACTAATGATGCCCCAAAAGGAGCTCCAGTATCTTCTTTGAAGCAACATTATCATTAAAAATTGTATTTCGAATCAAGGCCTCCACATGAGGTACTCAACAGGGTCAATGTCAGGTTATAAAAGCAGAGACAGAGCACCACACTTTCTCATCTGTATTTAACTAGTCTGCTGGAGTCCGGCTCGTGTGGCTCAGTGGTTGAGCGTCACCCTATGAACCAGAAGGTCTCGGTTCAATTGCTGCTCAGGGCACACGCCCGGGTTGTGGGCTCGATCCCCAGTGGGGGGCGTGCAGGAGGCAGCCGATCCATGATTCTC
Source organism: Ia io (assembly GCA_025583905.1). Taxonomy (NCBI): domain Eukaryota; kingdom Metazoa; phylum Chordata; class Mammalia; order Chiroptera; family Vespertilionidae; genus Ia; species Ia io. The sequence goes on from JAJQQW010000001.1 coordinate 7,310,705, forward strand.
TCTCCTCATTGATGTTTCTATTTCTCTCTCCCTTCCTCTCTCTCTCTAAAAAACATATTTAAAAAAATAAGAAGCCCTAACCGGTTTGGCTCAGTGGATAGAGCTTCGGCCTGCAGACTCAAGGGTCCCAGGTTCGATCCCGGTCAAGGGCATGTACCTTGGTTGCGGGCACATCCCCAAGTAGGGGGTGTGCAGGAGGCAGCTGATCGATGTTTCTCTCTCATCGATGTTTCTGACTCTCTATCCCTCTCCCTTCCTCTCTGTAAAAAATCAATAAAATATATTTTTTAAAAATCTGAAAATAAAGACACGAATGGGGTTGGGGGTGAGGGTTGGCTTGGGGGACACACGTGGGCCATCCAAAAGTCTCCGTCAAAAGTCCCACTGGAACCTAAGTTGTCGGATCCTTTCTGGCCATTGAGGGACAAGAAGAGGTAGCGCATCTTCCCACCTCTCTACAGCGGGCAGCGCAGGCAGAGCAATGTCCTGCTGAAGAAGTTCTGTGGGACCCATGTCCTTCGCTCCCTCCTGGGCAGGGGGACCACAGATGACAAGCTCTGAATGTCCTCTGGCACGCACACCAGCTGGGTTTTGTTTACCTTGCATTTCCTAAATTTATCTGACCGTGTAACTGCTTTCCTGTAATAGCCTTTGCAACTAAGATTCCATTTTAGGGAACACTCCTATGGCGAAGAATAGCATAGCCTGCTTGGCCGGCGTGGCCCAGTGGTTGAGCATCGACCTATGAACCAGGAGGTCATGGTTCGATTCCCGGTCAGGGCACATGCCCAGGCTGTGGGCTACATCCCCAGTAGGGGTTGTGCAGGAGGCAGCCAATCCATGATTCTCTCTCATCATGGATATTTCTATCTCTCCCTCCCTCTCTCTTCTCCCTTCCTCTCTGAAATCAGTAAATATATATATATATAAAAAGAAGAGCATAGTATGGAAAGTTCTAGCACCGCTGTCTTTGATTTAGATTCAGCTCCTGATGTCCGTGCCCCTCACTTCAATCAGAATCCAGGGGATGAGCAGATGGCTACGAAGATTCCCCCCCGCCCCGCCCCCACCTTAATGATAGCAATGCCTAGCATATGCGTTCAAGGTCAATTTCTACAATACTGCAAAGGCGTCGTTTTTATGTGTTACATTCAATACCACATTGAGGTGAGGCCTCACATAGTCATTATGAGCAACCAGGTGGGCCAGTGCTGTCCGGCGGATATGATGGAGACAGCTAAGCTTAAGGAGAACATGCCAGGACCGAGTTAGACACAAGTCTTCTCCCGTTCTGGCATTGAGCTGTGAGGTCGTAGGTGAGTCACTTACCTGCCCTGAGTTTCTACTGCTTCACCTGGAACTGAAGAGGGTCGGGGCCAATGGCTTCTGGGCCCCCCAGTGCTAACATTCCATGACGTGTGATCAAGTGGACTTGTTGTTTAGTTTTTCCCATCCCCTGTCTCCTGGAAGGCACCCGATGTTGCTGACATTTCCACCCAACGAAATAACCCTCTCAAATGTGAAGTCCAAACAACAACCCATTTTTGTTGAACATGACGTTTGGGAGGAAAGCTTGCAGGAGCTGGCCCCCATGTATAGACCACGGGATTCATGCGGTGAGTGATGGAGGGAAATTTCTGAGCAGCTAAGATGAGAAATTTTTGGATGGATTGATCGGGAGGGACTTCTCCTTCTCGTGGCTCAGCCTGGAGCTTGATAAAGGGGCTCCTCAAAGCATTCTGGGGTCTACCCCAGCCACTGGGGTTCCTTTGCCGATTGCTTGCTCAGTAGGTGTACCCTTCACCTATTCAGTTTGCTTTTTGGAAATGAAAACAACCTGAGTGAACGATGTGCTTCTCGGCTCCTTTTACTGTAGCCAACTTACGATCGCTGCGTGAAAATGCCTCAACAGTTCTTCCATTTTTACCTACTATGTCTCATGCTACTAAGGGGCCAGGAATTGGGAATAAAAGAGATGCGGCTCAAAGGACAGAGGCTCTTCTTGAAGAGTCGGAAATGGAGCCCTAGCTGGTCTGGCTCAGTGGATAGAGCGTTGGCCTGCAGACCCAAGGGTCTCGGGTTCATTTCCAGTCAAGGGCTTGTGCCTTGGTTGCAGGCTCCTCCCCGGCCCGGGCCCTGGTCAGGGCTTGGGGCTCATGCAGGAGGCAGCCGATTCATGTGTTTCTCTCACATCGATGTTTCTCTCTGTCTCTCTCTCTCTCTTCCACTCTCCCTAAAAATCAGTGGAAAAATATCCTCAGGTGAGGATTAACAACAACAACAAAAAGAGTAGGAAATGGAGATGGTGGTTAAATAAAGAATAAGGAAGGGGAGGAAATTTATTATACAAAAGGAAGCTGTGATGAAAGAGGTCTTAGGGCCCTGACCGGTGTGGCTCAGTGGATAGAGCGCCGGCCTGCGGACTGAAAGGTCCCAGGTTCGATTCCGGTCAAGGGCATGTGCCTTGGTTGCTGGCACATCCCCAGTAGGAGGTGTGCAGGAGGCAGTTGATGGATGTTTCTCTCTCATCGATGTTTCTAACTCTCTCTCCCTCGCCCTTCCTCTCTGTAAAAAATCAAGAAAATATATTTTTAAAAAATTAAAAAAGGAGCCCTTCTGGGGGAGTGAGGCTCACCCTAAGGAATCACTATGGACCACTTGTTTTTCGTTCTAATTTTCCATATCAGGAGAAGAACATTTGGTGAACATTTAGCAGTTATACTAGAAAGGAACCAAAACATGCAATTATTGGTAAACAAGATATCAAGGAAACTGTGTTTAGGGTATTGAAGGCTAGTGTTGGGCACTGTGTTTAGTGTTAACTGTGCTAATGGGGTTCGCTCTTCTTTTAAGTACCAGGTTAAGGGCTTCATCAAACAATAGGGAAGCCAGCGTTGCTTTGTCTCCATCTGAGATGAATGTCTGATGATATCAGCAAGCATTTCAGGAACAAAACTTGGCAAATGCCACCTCCATAAACATTTTCTCAGGGTTTCAGGTCCCACAAACATCCCCGGAGGCTCGGGGACATTGAACTTGGGTTAACACCATTTCAGGCAAACCTGGTGATTAAAGGCTGTTCAGTTCTATTTGAAGGCATTAAATTGAAGCCTCCAGGAAATTCGAAGACAAATGAAATAATGCTGAGAGCAGCCAGCTGAAAGATCCACCAAGGAGAGGCTTACTGATTACAAAGTGAAATGAGTCTCACTCTGAGGCAGGAAGAGTGTGGAAGGAAACTCATATCTAAGAAGAAAGCTTTTGAATAAGGTGTCCCGATTGAAGAAAGGTGATCAAGTAAATAAGAAAAACATAATGAAAGCGAATTAGTCATACATCAACTTCTTGCTGGAATTCCCTTTTGTTCAGGAGATTTAATAAAAATTATGTTAATAATGTTACTCTTCCTAATTTGATGTACTTGTATCATTTCAGGAACTTCTGTTTTTTTTTTTCTTATGATACAACTATCTGAAAGCTCTGTGGGCAATATGATAGGGTACAAAACAAATTCTGAGTGCATCAATGATTGTCCACCCCCTCTGTCCCCTTTCTTTCTCCCCTGAGCATAGGATAGACTAGCCTTGGGTATGTCCTGTGTCCATGGGTGATGTCACCATCTCTTGACACTTCAATTGCCATTGTGACAATTCTTTTGCTAGGTTGACATCACACCTGGAGTGTAAAAGGCTGTGTAGTCATACAGGGAAGTATTATATAGCAATGCAAAGAATGAAGTACTATTAATACAAACATAATGTTTGAGTGAAAGAAGCCCGATAACATTATGTATACTGCATGATTTCATTTATATGAAGAATAAAAACAGGCAGTACTAATCTAGGGAGTGGAAGTCCTAAAAATGGTTACTTTTGGGGGCCACTTGGATATTGACTGGGAAGGCTCAGGAATGAACATTCTAGATGCTAGATATGGTCCGTAGCTTGGCATGACTGGCTGTGGGTTGTATGGGTGTATACAAATGTGAAAATTCACTGATCTATACACTTAAGATTTATGTATTTTAATGTATATGTTAGAACTCAGTAAGAACATGTTAAAAGCTATTCACATTTGAACATGCAAGATACATTTTAGTCAATGTGTAGAAGACTTCACTTTTTATTTATTTTTAAACATATTTTATTGCTTTTTTACAGAGAGGAAGGGAGAGGGATAGAGAGTTAGAAACATCGATCAGCTGCCTCCTGCACACCCCCTACTGGGGATGTGCCTGCAACCCAGGTACATGCCCTTGACCGGAATCGAACCTGGGACCTTTCAGTCCCAAGGCCAATGCTCTATCCACTGAGCCAAACCAGGGCAAGACTTCACTTTTGAAGAAGAAAGGATTTCTGAATTGCGAATATTAGAATATGTTATTTAATCGATAATGGTACCAGAGACCCTTGCTAAATACTTAGTATATGTTTCCTCATCTCTTAGGAAGCCTTGCAGGGTAAGCGGTCTCATTTCCATTTTGTGGTTTGCCACCAAGAACAGTTCATCATTTGCTATCCTGCAGCTACTAAGCATCACTATGCTGAGCTCTAACCCCAGATTTTCACTGGATAAATTAATGAAATTGTGACTTCAGTAGAAGTCAAATTGAAAGTGGAGTCTGACAAATTACTAACTTTGATTGTTGTAGTTTCTAGTTTTTCTACAGTTTTTCTTCTGCAGTCAACATCAGTACCAGGCTATCATGGTAAACTTGAGCTTTGTGATTCAGGAATAAAGTGCAGGGAATCAAAGGTAGGTCACCAAACCTCAGGGCCATAGCAGTTCTTTTTTGTCCTGTCTGAGGACAGAACCTGGCAGTGTCAAGAAAAAGATAGTATTAATTGCAAAAAAAGAAATATAGCTTGGCCGGCATTGCTCAGTGGTTGAGTGTCCACCTATGAACCAGGAGGTCACAGTTCAATTTTTGGTCATGGCACATGCCCAGGGTGTGGGCTCACTCTCCAGTGTGGGGCATGCAGGAGGCAGCTGATCCATGATTCTGTCTCATCATTGATGTTTCTCTCTCTCCCTCTCCCTTCCTCTCTGAAATTAAAAAAAAAAAAAAACATATTTAAAATATTTGCAACAATTCAAGAGAACTTTTTCTCTTTATTTCATTATGACCCTTCTTGACCTCTGTGTGAGTTTCTCAAAACTCCAGTTTATATAACATCTTTGTGAGATGATCACTTGCTCTCAATTCTTCGACCATTAACAAAAAATATGTTTTGCTTGGTACTTTATCCACATGACTTGTGCTCTCTGGAATGTTTTATATACATAGACTAGGGGCCCAGTGCACGAATTCATGCACCTTGAAAGGAACTATGGGCTGCGAGGCTGTGGTGGGCACAGGGGTGGGTCTCAGCCCATCCTTCGCATCCCCTCCTGGTCCCTCCTGCCATGGCCCCTGATCCTGTCTTCCGCCAGCCCCACTCCTGCAGCCTCCGCGTCCAGGCACTGACAGTGCTGGTCCTGCTCACACCCACTGATGGCACGGAGCAATTGGGGCTGAAGCCAGCAGTGGGTGCGAGCAGGGACGGCACTGTCAGTGGGTGTGAGCGGTGGCTGCTACCTCAGGAGCATGGGGAGGTGGAGAAGCCCTCAGGGGCCATCGGGGCCGGCAGCTGCAGCTTGCACCTGCTGACAGTGCCAAGCGATCAGGGCCGGCACCAGGCACTGGCTGTGGTTGCAAGCGGCGACTTCGGCACTGGCTCCAGGTGTAAGCGGGGCCAGCGCTGGCAGCGGGTGTCAGTTCCCGGCAGCATCGTGGCGCATGGGAGCAAAGAATTTTCAGTAACCACCAGAGGCTTGCCCTGATGACAGTGACTGGCGCCCCGCCTTGGTCTGGTACCCAGCTCACCTGCTCCACCATTTGACCATGGCTGATGCCCACCATGTTCCGCACTCTGCCGCCTGCTGCCAACGCCAACCATGTTCCACACGTGCCCCCTGGTGGTCAGTGCATGTCATAGTGACTGGTTGTTCGGTTGTTCAGTTGGTCTGCCATTCGGTCTATTTGCATATTAGGGTTTTATATATATAGATACTAGTAATGCAACAAAATATGTCAACCTCACTTCAAGAGTCATTTTGTCCATCAGTCAAAAATGGGATTGGGCCTTAGTGATCACATTTTGGACCTCCTGATTTCAGAAAAGACTGGAAATTGGTGCCCCGAAGGTGCAGTACTTCCTTCACAGCTATATTGCTCAGCAGTGAGGAAGCCAAGTCTGAAATGAATTACCTTATGATGTTCCTGCATCTGCGATGAATCACTGTACTTCTGGTGAACTTCTAGAGGCTAATAGCTAAATGTTACATATTGTTCAGAAATCCTCTCCTATTTGCTTTCTTCTCACACATTTCGGATTTTAATGTAATGGCTCAAGAGGTACTTTAAAATGTAATCGAAAGAGTGTTGATGGAACTCATCTATTACATTCATTCCCCCTTATGTCTTAAAGACTTCCCTATGGATCAGTAATCGCTGAGGTTTCCACATTAGTGTGGGAAGAAGTACAGGTGCCTCATTGAGTCCGTCTTTGGGGACAGGAAGGACTATGAGAGATACTCTGTCCCAAACCCTTATCTGAGAGTGAGACCCGTAGATAGTTAGAATCAGAAACTTCTCATAGACTACTTCTTAAAAGCTTGAATTTCTTTAATACAGAAAATTTTTGAATGAAAATTATATCCTGGCTTGGCCTGCAGTGCTCAGTGGTTGAGTGTTGACCTATGAACCAAGAGGTCAGTGGTTCGATCCCTGGTCAGGGCACGTGCCTTTGTTGTGGGCTTTATCCCCAGTAGGGGCTGTGCAGGGGGAAGCTGATCTATATTTCTCTCATTGATGTTTCTATCTCTCTATTCCTCTGCCTTCGCCTCTCTCTAAAATCAATAAAACATATTTATTTATTTTTTTTTACAAAAGAAGAACGTGCTGTCCTTACTGCCACTGCTCTCTATCATTGCTTCCCACCTTACCCCACTTCCTTATTCACGTGATTGAAATGAGGTAGTGAGGAGAAAAACACAAATCATACTCCCAGCGTTTAAGGTCTCTTGTTGCCAAGAAAGAATAATATCTCCAGGGGTGACGTCCTGGACAGAAGTTATTGCTACCTACACTGTTCTGTGAATACGAGCCCACAGCATGATGCCCGGCCTTTCAGAGCTCAGCGGGCTTCTGTGATGACTGGAAGCTGTCTAGGAAGGAGCATTTCTATTCAAGTACATATGCTATGATCTTGCTCCCTGGAACTCCAGTTTCTCAGTGCTGCTCATGCATGAATCCAAGCATTTGGGAGCTAGAGGGGCCTTCATTTAGAAACTAGAAGCCCGGTGCACGAAATTCATGCACGGAGGGGGGTTGTCCCTCAGCCCAGTCTGTACCCTTTCCAATCTGGGACTCCCACCAGGATCGGGCCTATCCAGGACTGCTGGCTCCCAACTGTTCACCTGCCTGCCTTCCTGATTGCCCCTAACCGCTTCTGCCTGCCAGCCTGATCACCCCCTAACCACTCTGCTGCCAGCCTGGTTGATGCTTAACTGCTCCCCTGCCAGCCTGTTTGCCCCCAACTTCCCTCCTCTGCCGGCCTGGTCACCCCTAACTGCCCTCTCCTGCAGGGTTGATCACCTCCAACTGCCCTCTCTTGCAAGCCTGGTGCCTCCCAACTGCTCTCCCTTGCAAGCCTGGTCCCTCTCAACTGCCCTCCCTTGCAGGCTGGGTGCCTCCCAACTGCCCTCCCCTGCTGGCCATCTTGTGGTGGCCATCTTGTGTCCACATGGGGGCAGGATCTGTGACCACATGGGGGCAGACATATTGTGTGTTGGAGTGATGGTCAATCTGCATATTACTCTTTTATTAGATAGGATAGAGTCCTGGTTCATGGGTGGGGGCCAGCTGGTTTGCCCTGAAGGGTGTCCCGGATGAGGGTGGGGTTCCCTTGGGGCATGGGGTGGCCTGAGCGAGGGGCCTGTGGTGGTTTGCAGGCCGGCCACGCCCCCTGGCAACCCAAGCAGAGGCCCTGGTATCTGGAATTTATTTTCCTTCTACAATTGAAACTTTGTAGCCTGGAGTGGAGCGGAACCTGGGGTTCCCTCCAAGGCCGGCTGCCATTTCTGTGGCAGTTAATTCACCTTCTACAATTGAAACTTTGTAGCCTTAGGCGGGTGAGCTCCGCCAGGGTGTGCAGAAAGCTTTGCTTCCCCTGTTGTCGGCGGCAACCCTGGCCTGCTCTCTCAAGCTCCGTTCTGCCGCCATTTGTTTGAATTGGTTTACCTTCTATAATTGAAACTTTGTAGCTTGAGTGGAGGCTTAGGCCTGCAATGGCTATGGAAAGCTTGGCTTCCTCTGTTACCTAGGAAACCTTGCTCTCTGTGGCTGTAGCCATCTTGGCTGGGGTTAATTTGCATACTCGCCCTAATTGGCTGGTGGGCGTGGCTTATGTAGCAGAGTGATGGTTAATTTGCACATTACCATTTCATTAGAGAGGATGAGGAAACTGAGGTATAAAGAGGTGTACCAATTTGCTGGCTGCTGGAGAGCTTATGAGGCACCAGCTTGTCTGATTTCTCACCAAGGCTCCTTCTGTCCTCCCTGCCATCACCTGGCCACAGAGGTGAGCTCCTCAGGGACAGAGAGCATCTGGATAGAGTTGATGCACAGAGGCGCCACCTACTGGCTAAGGGGAGCACTACCTTCAGGCCTGGCGATTTTTGAACACTGCTTCTTGCCTCAGGCCAAGGAACTAGAAGAACCTAGGACAGTGGTCGGCAAACTCTTTAGGCAACAGAGCCAAATATCAACAGTACAACGATTGAAATTTCTTTGGAGAGCCAAATTTTTTAAACTTAAACTTCTAACACCACTTCTTCCAAATAGACTCGCCCAGGCCGTGGTATTTTGTGGAAGAGCCACACTCAAGGGGCCAAAGAGCCGCATGTGGCTCGTGAACCACAGTTTGCTGACCACGGATAAGCCAACCTTGTCCAGTAACTTTCTGCAGTGGTAACAGTCTGTGCTGACTGCCACATGTGGCTACTGAGTGCTTGAGGTCAATAGAGCTGTTTGGCTGAGGAACTAAATGAAAATATCTAATGAGTTTACAAATAAGCTATCATATCCATTACTATTATATTAGTATATATTACCTATTGATATTATATTAAGATATATCTTATAGCATTAAAATAAGATAAATTATAATATGTAAAGATTTTAAATTAGTTTTGGTTTCATCTGTACATTTACTTCATTTTTAAAAAATATTTTTATTGATTTCGGAGGAAGAAAGAGGGAGAGAGAGAAACATCAATGATGAGACAGAATCATGGATACGCTGCCTCCTGCATGCCCCCTATTGGGGATCAAACCCACAACCCAGGAACATGTCCTTGACCGGAATCAAATCCAGGACCCTTCAGTCTGCATGCTGACACTCTATCCATTGAGCCAAACCAACTAGGGCCATTTACTTCCTTTTTTTAAAAAAAATATATATATTTTATTGATTTTTTACAGAGAGGAAGGGAGAAGGATAGAGACTTAGAAACATCGATGAGAGAGAAACATTGATCAGCTGCCTCCTGCACACCTCCTACTGGGGATGTGCCCGCAACCAAGGTACATGCCCTTGACCGGAATCGAACCTGGGACCCTTCAGTCCACAGGCTGATGCTCTATCCACTGAGCCAAACCGGTTAGGGCCATTTACTTCTTTTTTAAGGTAACAAATGCGCATCCATGGTCTGCATGGCAGAGAATGCAAATGGAACTGGGAAGTTTTGAATGATCTTCTCTGTGTCTTCCATGGCTTTCGCTCTGTGCCCTGATTTCTCTAGTTCTGAAGGAGAAATGGTTCCTAGGAGAGTGGCCAGATGTAGTAAAATACAATGAAGGATGGCTTGCATGTTTATCTGAAATGCAAATGTCATTGAGGCTCTTATCTGGCAAACCTTTTAATCTGTGTTTTTAAACATAACATTTTTATTTCTTTCTGTGGCTTTAAGGAGAAAGTGGAAAAAATCTTAGACAAATGTTCATCATCTCTTTTTTTCATTCATATTTCCCTAATAGGATTTTCTTGACTATAGCGGTCTTTTTTTTTTTTTTTTTTAAGCCACGTGATTTCTCTAAATTAAGATAGGCTCAGCCTATCTTGCCCAGCAGGCTGGAAAACAATTAAGTAGGTATTGAACTGAAGAGTAGCAAACTGTCAATTTCTAAAGAGTCATTATATCCCATTAATGTCCATCCTCAATGGGCCGTGTGTACAGAGGCCCTACTTTTAAATAACCAAATCGTTGATCTCCTTTTCTTTTGCAAGTAAGAGCATTTTTTGGCTTTGATTTTGCTCTAAGTGCAAATATACCTAGCTTTTCAGGAAAATGATAGAAGATGACATTTCCTTTTGACTAATGTCTGTCTCCAAGAAGATTGGGAATTTGCACATTTTTTTTCTCAAGTTATCCATTTGTCAAGACAGTATTTTCACCCTGCAGGAGCACAAGGGAATAAAATATTTTCCTGCAGCTCGACCAGATGCATTTTTAAACTCAGAAATCTAGGAGGAACTGCTGTATGCCAGGCTTGCTAGTCACTCAGTTTTTTCCTTCCATGTACTTATTCCCTATTTAAGGTTTTATATATGCGTGTGTGTGATTACTTAATTGGAGATTAAATATTTACTGATTTAAAAAAAACGAATTGTAAATTAAGTCTTCGCTCTAGCCGGTTTGGCTCAGTGGATAGAGTGTCAGCCTGGGGACTGAAGGGTCCCAGGTTCAATTCCAGTCAAGGGCATGTACCCACGTTGCGTACTTGATCCCCAGTGTAGGTCGTGCAGGAGGCAGCTGATCAATGATCTCTCTCATCATTGATGTTTCTATCTCTCTCTCCCTCTCCCTTTCTCTCTGAAACGTATAACAATATATTTTAAAAAATAAAGTATTAGACACTACTTATGCAACATAGGCACTTGTAGCCGTTCTGTAAAACTTTAATTGAAATTGCTCTACACGCGTGATGATAAGAATGAGCAGTAGTGTTGACATCAATATGGGAATGTCATGACTTATTGCTTTGCCATCATAGAGTGACGGTATCGCAAGTAAAATCAGCCACCATTGCAAGAGGACAAAATCACGATGACATCCCAGCATTTCAGGGTGACAAAGCACCATATACCTCTGCTGAAGCGGGACTGTGAAATGTGGGAACTTAAAACAAGTATTTATGCTCAGCCGTCATCACTTAGTGGTAGAGCATCTACCTGGAGGTCAAGGTTCGATTCCTGGACGGGGCACGTGCCTGGGGTGTGGGCTCCATCCCCAGTGTGGGGTGTGCAGGAGGCAGCCCATCCATGATTCTCTCATCATGGATGTTTCTCTCTCTCCCTCTCCCTCTCCCTTCCTCTATGAAATCAATTAAAAAATATAAAAGAAGCATTTAGCATGATGAAAGCCAGTGGTGGCTCCTTTTCAAGGCCAAATGACCAATGAAATTTGTTTGGGCCTTACCTGTGTGAGCCTTTTGAATCTATTATGAACATTTCCCTTCTTATTTAGGTATTCTTCTGGTTGCATTTCAAAACAAAATGAAATACGTGGTTCCGAATAAAGTTTTGTTAAAGCTGTTCCCTGGCCTTTTTGAGGGGATGATTTTGCTTTTGTTGGCCAACTCAAAACAAGTTGTACTGTAGCAACCGCCCCCCACCCCCACCCCCACCCGGCCAGGGTGTCAGCAGCAATCCCCTCTCCCTCTCCCTCTCCCTCTCCCTCTCCCTCTCTCTCTCTCCCTCTCCCTCCCTCCCCCCACCCCCTCCCCCCTCTTTCTCCCCCACCCCGCCCATCCCCCTTTCCCTGCCATGACAGTCCCCAAGTCCTTTGTATTATGGGTCCTGTCTAACGTGGAACAGCCTGGAAGAGTCACAGCGCTTTTGTGGTGTGCATCCCCATGTGTGGAGTTCCTTGTGTCCTGATTCCGAAAGCGGACTTGCAGTGCAGAAGGCCCCGCTAGGGCGGTTTGGGGGGGCGGCCGTGTGGTGCACAGGGCCTGCCTTTGTTCCCCAAGTGCCGAGGTGGGGATGCCTGGGCTGTTGGGGCAGGCCACGTGCTCCCAGCATATTGTAGGCTGGCATTCCGGCCTGCACAGGGGCCTGGCTCCAGCTGGCCACATGTGGAGCGTGAAATGCCCTGCTTCTCTGGCTCGGCTGACGGTTGAACAGACATCTGTTGGTGTAGGTGTTGGGCGCTGACCATTACCAATTAGAGCTCCAACAGCCGGTGCGAGGCCGAGTGTAGAATTAGTTAAGCTCTGTCGACAAGCATACCAGCAGGTTACCAGGCCCACGAGGCTTGTCTGCGGGGCCAGAGGTGTGGACTGTAAGGCAGGATGGCTCCCAACCAATCTTTGCCTTGGGGCCGGCGTGGCATGGACAGTGAACAGAGGTACCTCCGCGGATATGAATTCCTTCCATCGGTCTTCTATATGTTTCGGTTTATTTTCTACAACGATGAGGATATGAGCTACATTTAATTACTAACTAGCAAAGTGTTCAAAAAAGTAATTGGCAAATTTGTTTCTAGATATTTATTTAATACAGCATGAATGTGGTAATTTTTCAAAGGAATATTTTTTTTTTTATTATTGATTTCAGAGAGGAAGGGAGAGGGAGAGAGAAACATCCACGGTGAGAGAGAATCATAGATCAGCTGCCTCCTGCACACCCTCTACTGGGGATCAAGCCCACAATCTGGGCATGTGCCCTGGCCGGGAATCGAACCCAGGACCCTTCATTCTGCAGGCCGATACTCTATCCACTGAGCCAAACCGGCTAGGGCTACTATTGTATTTTTAATTGCCAAGTGGGTTCAATCTACTATTGTAGTTTTAATTGCCAAGTGGGTTCAATTTGGTACATCATTTTTCCTAACTGAACTTTGTCAAAATTAAAAGCCGGGGAAAGATAAATCATACATTTGCCTCTCTCATGGTTTAGTAACAAGAAGATGGAGTGAGCCCAGTCAGTGTTGCTCAGCGGTTGAATGTCCACCCATGAACCACTAGGGCAGTGGGGCAGTTACCGTCAGGCACGTGCCCTGGCTGCAGGCTAGATCCCCAGTGGGTGTCATGCAGGAGACAGCCAATCGATGGTGTTTCTCATAGATGTTTCATCCAATAAGATAGCTTCACCCAGGCTGTGGTTATTTTACATGGGATTAGTCTGATATTTGTTTCTTCTTTCCTGGTGTGTGTTCTGCATGTTTTAGTCCTTTCTGTGGGAGGCTGAGTGTCAGTTTCAATGTATCTGTGGATCTACCTCAAAGTTGCATCAAGAAAGTATTCATGCTTCCTGTCCACATGCAGGTCCAGCCTCTCAGACCTTCCCTTTCATCCCTCCTTCATCTGGGTGGCTGCTTCTCAGCCTCTGCATCTCAGCACACACAGTGTTCTTGCCAAGACTCTGTCTTTCCTTGGCCCCTGAGCCTGGAGTAGCCGCTCCTCCTGTGTTGAGTCTCCAGTGTCCTGTTCAAGCCTTCATCTGATTAACATTAAATGACTAGAGGCCCGTTGCACAAAGATTCATGCAATAGGCCTTCCTCCCCCTGGCTGCCAGCACCGGTTTTCCTCAGGCACCCGGGACACAGGCCTTTGCTCTGGCCCCCACCTTTTGTCTTCACTCCGGCCAGAGCCTTCAGTCTTTGCTCCAGCCAAAACGCCGCTCCTGTAGCTCCCTCTGCCTCCTGCCCTCCCCCTCATAGCAGGCATCCCACCCCGCCCAGCTGCTCCTTGCCTGCATGCGAGCTGCCCAGAGGCCCGGAGTGTCTGGGAGGTGGGGCCCCTGCCATCTTTGTTTGGTTAATTTGCATACTCACTCCTGATTGGCTGGTGGGCACCACGAAGTGATGGTCAATTTGCATGTTTCTCTTTTATTAGTGTAGATGCGCTTGTTCCATTGCCCTCTAGACTGTAAGCCACTTGAAGAATGAAAGCTTCGTGGCCACGTGGTTCCCTGTATGTTTACTACTTCGGATAGTTCCCAGCACTTAGTATGTTCTGTATTGGTGTAGGCATATATGCAAATCTAGGTGTGCGTGTGGGTGCAAAGGATAGAGGGGTAGATATAGTGGTAGGTATTCACTGAGCAGATTTAAAAAATAAATGAAAACATAAGGTCCTCAAGGCCCCAAACTGTGAAAATAGAATGTTCCCTGCAACTTGATCCCAAATATCTATGGTCAGCCTTCCACACTGGCTTTGCACTTGTACTTGACCTCACTCTCTCCTGGGTGTTCCCTAGGTACGATAAAGCTCCACACCCGTTTCTCAGGTGCTCCTCTGAAAGGCGTTCTTGGCAAAAGAGCTTTGGAAGGAACTCAATGCGAATATTTACACTTGATTCGGGTTCTCAGACCAGGAATGCCACGCGGGCACACTCCCCCGACTGCATTGCTAACAGACCCATGTCTTCAGAGGCCTTGCTAGCAGCGCCTGCCCGCATAATTGAGGTGAAATGAAGTTCACGTACCATAATTAGTTACATTAATATTCGATGATATTTTTAGGAAGTTGAACATCTGCTTCTTCATATTGGTCATATTGAGTTTCCCAGGATGGCTTCTTGTCTCTCAAATGGGCAGCCGCTCTATCGTTTTGGGAAATCTGCCTGAAGCAGAGAGAAAACACCAACTGGTAGAGACCAGAGCCTGAAATTACTGGAGGGGGATTCATTCCAATGGGCCTCCCCTTGGATGTCACACGGCACGTAAATCACAGTTCGTTTGGCTTACAGGCACGTGACATGAACAACTGTCATTTCCCAACCCCAAACACGTGGTCCTGAGAGCGTTGCTTTCCTGCATTTTCCGTCCCTACTCTTGACATTATCCGTGTCCTTTCGACCCAGGATGAATGCCGAAGTGCCACTTGAATTTATGTGGCTTCGATGCCCTTTCAATTAGATTGCCATTTGGCTTTCAAGCAAGATCACAAGAGTTCCATCTTGTTGAATTGGAATTTGTTCTAGAACTGTTTCTCTTTCGGCAGTTTCTGGTCATGGAAGATTCTGTGATGACACTCTGAAGAGAGCACTTGGTACTAATGTTATGACCAACAATTTAAACACACTCATAATTACAAAGCTCAAGGCTCATCATTCCAGTTTTAGCAAGCCGCAGAGAAAGGGCAAATTCTTCATTTGGTTAGAAGTATAGAAGAATATGATTCAATTGCATGTCCCTTAGCTCAAGCCATTTCTTTTAAAAAACTTTTTTAAAATATTTTTATTGATTTCAGAGAGAAAGGGAGAGGGAGAGAGAGAGATAGAAACCTCAATGATGAGAGAGGATCATGGATCGGCTGCCTCCTGTATGACCCCCATTGGGTATCGAGCCCACAACCTGGGCATGTGCCCTTGACCGGAATCGAACCTGGGACCCTTCAGTCCGCAGGCCAATGCTCTATCCACTGAGCCAAACCAGCTAGGCTTAAACCAGTTCTTAGCTGAATAACATTTGTCATTAGAAGGATGTCTAATAATCGAGTTATATGTACATTTAATTTTTTTCAGACAAAATGGATAAATTAAATACAGTTAAAGTCCATTCATCCATTGATCTTATGTCCTTCAATTCTGATAAGACTTAAAAAGCAAGTTAAAATCTCTGTGTCTTTCTCTCTCTCTCTCCCTCCCTCTTTTTCCCTCCCTCCCTTCCTCTCTGGAGAATATTGTTCTCTCTCTATGCAAATAAAAATGTTCATGTGGCTGCTTGCTCATGTAAGCAGCTCACGGCAATCTGAGTGAGGACAGGATGGGACAGTTCCTCTGAGCTCCTGGCTTATGTTGCCTCCCAGTTGTGATGTCATGGCCCAGATTTTCCTGTTTATTCTTACCCCCAGCACTCTCCCTGCATTCGGCAGGACCAGATATGCCTGAGTTAAATGTGGAAACCAGTGAAGGGGTGTAAATACCAACATAAGTTGGATACCTAAGCTCAGTGGTCAGCAAACTAATTAGTCAACAGAGCCAAATATCAACAGTACAACGATTGAAATTTCTTTTTTTTTAAATATATTTTATTGATTTTTTTACAGAGAGGAAGGGAGAGGGATAGAGAGTTAGAAACATCGATGAGAGAGAGACATCGGTCAGCTGCCTCCTGCACACCCCCTACTGGGGATGTGCCCGCAACCAAGGTACATGCCCTTGACCGGAATCGAACCTGGGACCCTTCAATCCACAGGCCAACGCTCTATCCACTGAGCCAAGCCGGTTAGGGCTGAAATTTCTTTTGAGAGCCGAATTTTTTAAACTTAAACTTCTTCTAATGCCACTTCTTCAAAATAGTCTCGCCCAGGCCGTGGTATTTTGTGGGAGAGCCACACTCAAGGGGCCAAAGAGCCGCGTGTGGCTTGCGAGCCGCAGTTTGCCGACCACGGCCTTAGCTAAATGGGGACAGATGATGATTAAAGAATATCTGTTTTATACAGTCAGTTGGCCTTGAGATACATCACTATGTGGATATTTCTTAGATACAATAATGAGTTATGTGATACACTCATAAATCTGAGGTCGAATTGTTCCGGAATTTACAGGTTCATCCATGCCACAAACAGTCCATTTGCAAAGATCGCGGGGTCTGAGCACTCATTGGCAGCATCGCGTCCTAGGCGCTGCGGGAGATCCCGGTGAGTCAGCTCGGGCTGCTGGCCTCGGCTGCTTAGGAGGAAGTGTGTGGGTGCCCACAGATGCACAGTCTGTAGCACAAGGTCATGGTCGCTGCTGGCAGGCAGGGTCCCGGAGGATGCGGGGGAGGCCACCCTAGGCCGGTGAGGGCGGAAAGCAGCTGCCTGTGAAGGAAAGCCCTGGCTCCCTGGCCCTTTGCTGGGCAAGTTCCAAGTCGGCCTCCCAAGGTGCCCAAGTGGAAGAGGAAAAAGAATGGGAGCTGGAGAAGCGACAGGAGGCAGGGATTGGCAGGGCCAAGTGCAACCAGCATCTAAATGCCCCCCGCAACTGCTTTGTCATCCTGGTTTTCTGGAACAAAGGCAGTTATTCCTGTCCCCTCTCCCCAAGGCCCCATCCCAGGAGAGTAGAGGTAGTGGGCAGCCCGGATTTTCTGGGGAAGTGGTATTTCAGAGTCCTGACTAATGAAAGAGGGTGTTCAAAGCCCCTGAGTCCAGAAAAACCCGCTCCGGCCCCAAACACCCCAATATTAAGCTGAAGCGGATTTGCCCACCTCAGTAAATTGTACCACTGCGTACACTCAGGCCAAACCTCAAGGAGTCGTTCTTGTTTTTCTTCTTCCCGCTGCCGCTTCCCCCACATCCCATCCATTATCAAGATTCTCGAATCAGCCCCTTCTGTTTGGTCAATACCATTAGGAATCGAGGACCCCGCTGCAGGGAGCTCCGGTCACTTTAGCTGTTTCTTTAAGGTGGTCTGGGAGGCAACCCATCCATGTGTCTCCCTCACATTGATGTTTCTTTCCGTGTGTCTCCCCCTCCCTTCCATTCTCTCTAAGAAAATCAGTGGGAAAACAATCCTCTGGTGAGGGTTAACAACAACAAGAAAGAATACTTTGGTACCAAAAAATGCTAAGCATCGCCCTAGCCGGTTTGGCTCAGTGGATAGAGTGTGGGCCTGCGGACTGAAGGATCCCCGTTTCAATTCCGGTCAAGGGCACATGCCCAGGTTGCAGACTCCATCCCCAGTGTGGGGCGTGCAGGAGGCAGCTGATCCATGATTCTCTCTCATCACTGATGTTTCTCTCTCTCTCCCCCTCTCCCTTCCTCTCTGAAATCAGTAAAAATACATATTTTTTTAAAATGCTAGGCATCATCTGAGGCCTTTGCGTTGGAGAATGGCAGTAATAGACTTGCTTGATGCAGGTGCCACAAACCTTCAATTTATAGGGAAACAAAAAGCTATAGCTGCAAAGTGCAATAAAGCGAGGTGTGCCTGGTTTAAACAGTGGCGCTCACCCTATTAGCATGCTTTGGGGAGACGAAAAAATACTGATGCTCAGCTCTCCCCTCCCCTCAAACCAGTTCAACCATCATCTCTGGAGGTAGGGGCCTAGCAGTGTTGTTTTTAAGACTTTTTTTTTTTTTTTTTTTTTTTTTTTTGAGCAGTTTAAGCTTCGCAGCCAAATTCAGGGGAATGTACAGAGATTTGCCATGTACCTCTGCCCCACACGTGCATAGCCTGCCTCATTACCGGCCTCCCCTAACAGGGTGGTACACGTTTTCTGCAATTGATGAAACTGCACGGACACATCGTAGTTAATTATCCACGGGCCACCGTTGAGATTACGGTCATCTTGGTGTTGTGCAGCCTATGGGCTTGGAGGAATGCATATTGACATGGATCTGCCATTACAGTGTCACTTGAGTAGTTTCATCGCCCGCAAAACCCTCTGTGCTTTGCCGATTCGTCCCCACCCTCCCCACATCCCTGGCAACCACGGGTCTGTTTTCCTGTCTCCATAGTTTTGCCTTTTCCAGATTGCCATGTAGTTGGAATCCTACCGCCAGGAGCCTTCTCAGATTGGCTTCTTTCACTTCGTCACATGCCTGTGCAGTTCTGCCATGGCTTTGCGTGGCCTGATAGCTCATTTCTTGTCCGCTCGGACTCACATCCCATTGTCTGGGTGTAGCATCATTGATTTATTAGCCCTTCACCTCCTGAAAGACATCGCGATTGCTTCCCAGTTTGGGCAATTATGGATAAGACTGCTATAATCAGCCTTCTCCGGCGTTTTGTGTGGATGGAAGTTTTCAGCTTGGGTGAATACCAAGGAGCGCGTTTGCTGGATCATATGGGAAGAATATGTTATGTTTTGTAAGAAACCGCCAAACTGTTTCCCAAAGTGCCTGGAGCATCTCGCATTCCCACAGCAATGAATGAGCAGCCTTCCGCTTTGTTGGCATCTTGAAGAGTGCTCCGTGGCATTGCCATGTGCTGGGATGGCCGACAACCTGGTGAAAGGGAGTTACCCCACTAGAAGCGAGGAGGCCCCAAGGTGAAGTACATGGGCGTGTGGACGGCTCAGTGTAATAGACACAGAGCAAAAGAACTGTTGTTAAAAAAAAGGTGGAGCCTGTCAGCGAAAGAAAAAGGGGGGCTTGATCTCTACTGCACCCTTGTGTGGGGGCCAGATGGGGCGGGGGGCAGACATGGCAGGGATCTCCCTTTTCCGCGTCCAGCACGGAAAGGGAGATGAACGAACCAGTTCTAAGTGGAGGCGGCCAGGGATTGAGAAATAAAAGAGAGAAAAATAGAAAGAAGACGCAGGGATAGATTTATAAAGCTGGGAGCCGGGTGGGACACTGCCACTCTGATGGAGGGACAGGACCCTGAGCCCAAGCAGAGCATTTATTTTATTCCCCCAATACCAGGAAGTATCACCAAAACTTAGGATCAAAGGAGCTTATTTGCATTCTTGAGTAGGCCCTAGCATTCCTGGTGCTTGACTGGCTTTACATATCTATGCCCGCTACCACCACACCTGGGCTGATATGAAGGCCAAGCTGATAACACTTTCCGCCTTCTTGGGGAATGTGTATCCCAGACAAGGCTCTGCCAGACGCCTGGGACTCAGCTGACAACAATTAATGAAATGTCCATGTGCCTTCCCAGGCGCTGTCTACACCTTTGTCCGTACTTCTGTGTGGCTTTTGATTCTTGCAAAGGTTCCTGCCAAGTGCTGGGTCCCTCATTAGTGAAGGCAGGAGTGTGATGAAGAAGGAAACCCGGGCCCAGCTTTCTTTGTTCATTTGCGTGCTGCCCTTATCTGACTCTCCGGAATTAATGTATCAGTGACTAAAGGCAAATGGCATATTATATTTCCTTACATCTCCGTTGTTTTAAGGGACTGACAATAAAAACCTAGGATCTGAGGAACAAGACGGAGATAGTGGGGCAGGCTCCCGGTGCCACCTGCACTTCATTCTCTCCGTATTATTTCCCCAGTGTAGTATTTTTGAATTTTCTTCCTTTTATTTAATGTTGTGGGAGGCCTGTTGCTACTGGCCTCTAGTGGATGGAAGCCAAGGATGTGACTAAACACCCCACATTGCATAGGACAGCGCCCCCCACAAAGTCTCATCCGGCCCCAGATGTCAAAAGGACGGAGGCTGAGAAACTCTAGGATACAGTAAAGTAGCTGAGTATTTGTTGTGTTGATGTAGTCTTTTTTAAAAAAATATATTTTTATTGATTTCAGAGAGGAAGGGACAGGGAGAGAGAGAAATATCAGTGAGGAGAGAGAGTCGTGGATCGGCTGCCTCCTGCACGCCCCACACGGGATCGAGCCCGCAGCCCGGGCCTGTGCCCTGACCAGGAATCGAATTGTGACCTCCTGCTTCATAGGTTGATGCTCAACCACTGAGCCACACCTGCGGGGCGTCTCCCCATCCCCACCCCCACCCCCCACCCCAACTAAAATGGATGTGCCTTTTCCAGTTGCTAAGTGATTTGCCTTTGTGTGCCCTAAACCCCTGCTTTACCGATTGACTGGTGGAAATGAGGGGCATTTGAATGTGTCCCTTTCCTGAGCACAACAGAGCCCTGAAGGGGTTTCAAGTTCATATGACAACAGTGTGACATGAGGAGACAGGAAATGTAGGACCCATTTCCAAATTCACCTCCGTGAGCCCACCCGGAGTCTAACTTGCTAAAGTTAAATTAGCAGAAAAATGACAATGGTATAAACACATGTTAATGAAATGCAGGATATTATTAATGGTCCAATAGAAAATATTTTAACCCTAACCCTCCTACATGCTCCCCTTCCCCCCCACCCCCCAACTGGGGACCAGTCCCCTTATCAAGGCATATGCCCTGACCAGGAATGGAACCTTGACCTCCTGGTTCATAGGTTGACGCTCAATCACTGAGCTATAATGGCCATGCTGTTCCATCCCCCCCCCACACCCTCATTTTTAAAATTTAATTTTATTTTATTGTTGACAGTATTATAGTTGTCTCCCATTTTTTTCCTCCTTTACAATGCCCCCCTGGCCCCCCCCCCCCGCCCCTAGTCTTCACCACCCTATTGTTTTTCAATTATTGCTGAAGGAGTTGTTTTCATGAAATGAAAACCACCTTGAGCAAAAATTACTCAGCATGTATTAGAAACGGCAACTTTTTTCTTGAGGGGGGCATGAGATGGAGCGGATTCTATTTTTTCGTTTCTAGCACATCATCATCATCACCGATAATTAGACTTCTTGTGCTTGCATGAATAACTCATTCATTTCCTTTCGTTCCCATTTGTTTTCACAAATGAGTGTTATTGTTGTACCGGCATTCCTTGCCATTTGCATAGCTTTTGTGGAGGGATGTGTATCGCTGAGCTTTTTCTCAGCCCTGAGATTTGACAGTCCATCCCTGTGTCTCTGTTTCCTTCCGTTCCATTTTGTAACTGCTCCTTGGTGAGCAGAAAACTTGGCTTTTGAGATCCAACCCCTTTACACCAGTAACCGGAAGTTCTGCCTGTCATTAAGGTGTAAGGAGAGAAAAAGCTACCAACTGTGACTGGCAGCTAACTGTCCACCTCACGTGCCTCAAAACTGATCCTTCCCCCAGGCCCCTAACTGGCTCTTCTTTCTAATCCTAGTGAAAGAAAAATCCATTTTCTTAACGCTCAAGTCTTTCTCTTTTAATTGAATGTATTGGGGTGCCATTGGTTAATAAAATTATGCAGATTTCAGGGGTACAGTTCTATAACCCATCATCTGTGCATTGTACTATGTGTTCACCACCCCATGTCAAGGCTCCGTCCATCACCATTTATCCCCCCCTTTACCCTCTTCTACCTTCCCACCCCCTCTCCCTCTGGTCCTCACCATGCTGTTATCTGTGTCTATGAGGTGCTTTGTTTTGCTTAATCCCTTCACCTTTTTCACCCTGTTCCGCACTTCGCCTCCCCTCTGACAGCTGTCAGTCTGTTCTCCATCCATGAGTCTGTGGGGCATATATTCCCAGACTCCCAGTGGATGCCTGAGACCAGGAGTGGCCCTGAACCCTACACAGCCTATGTGTTTTCCTGTACATTCATGCATATATTCATACTCCACACCTTTTCACTTGAATCACGTTCTGGCTTTGCTTTGCATATCTGAGTGGCCAGCATCACTATTCTTGCACTTGGGGCCCTGATTAAGTAAAATAAGGGCCCAGATAGTTGAATGCTGACACAGCTGCACCCAGATAGTTTGATCAGTTCTCCCAGATGGCCACTATGTGAGTAATGGGCAGGCAGCCTCTACCACGTGGAAATGCAGGACAAAGGGATGAGGCTTATCCCGGGCAGGGTCTCGCTGAAGGGTGATCCCGCAGCTGAGGACAGTGGCACGCGATTTAATACTCGTGCGCCTGATATTTTTGGAGTGTGCTTGACCCCAGATGAACCTGCGGATAAGGGGAGATCGCTATATGAAATTTCAAGCAGTTGTCTTTCCTTCCTTATAACCTTTATCAAGTCCTTCTCATCGTATTACTGAGTGGTCCACTCTGTCTCCTGCCTCTGTTAGACTCAGAGTTCTTTTAGTCTTAGAGGTTTCATCATGTATCCCTCTTGAATATGTGCAAAATACATTGGTTCGGCATCACTGCGGTCCACGCTTGTTCAGACAGCTTTGTTCTTGTGCCATCAGTAGTGCTCATCATAGGACCTTTCTTAGGCATCCCCGGCATTATGTCTGAAATTGTTTTCCAAACTCCTGAAATCCACTCTGCACATTTTCATGCTTGGGCTTTTCTTACTTGGCCTGGGATGGCCAGTACTTTTTTATTTTTTTAACTAGAGGCCCGGTGCACAAATTTGTGCACGGGTGGGGTCCCTCTGCCTGGCTGGCGACGGGGGCCAATCAGGGCCATCTTGCCCAGTCCTGACTAGGGCTGATTGGGGCTGGTGGCCAGGGAGGGATGGTGGGAGGGACCGCAGGATGGCTCCAGGGCATGTCCGGCCCAGTCTCACCCCGTCCAGATTGGCCGGACCCCAGCAGCAAGCTAACCTACTGGTCGAAGCATCTGCCCCCTGGTGGTCAGTGCACATCATAGCGACTGGTCAGTCAACCACTCAGTGGGACATTTAGCATATTAGGCTTTTATATATAGAGATATTTATTTATTTAAAATATTTTTTATTGATTTTAGGGAGAAGGGAGAGGGAGAGAGAACCATCAGTGATGACAGAGAATCATTGATCAGCTGCCTCCTGCACGCCCCACACTAGGGATCGAGCCCATAACCCAGGCATGTGCCCTGACTGGGAATCCAACCATGACCTCCTGGTTCATAGGTTGACGCTCAACCACGGAGCCACGCTGGCCAGGCATGGGCAGTACTTTTATATCTATGTTAGCAGCACACTGTAATGCAGCTTCATCAGTGTGTGTGGATACTATCCAGTCTTGGGTCCTGAAAGCATTTGTCCCTTTGTTGAATATGTGCTCACTGTTTCCTAGCTGAATATTTGCTTTCCTAATACCAAATTCATGGCCTGCTGCTCTGATTCCATGCTTTACCCTGTACCAGTAGCTTTCATTTCAATATTGAGTCATAATGTAATCTTTTGGAAGACTTTTGAAATGGGATTGAAACTTACCATGCGTGGTATCAATACTAGAGATAATTCAATTGCGGGGAAGGCCTTATTAATAGCTATGAGTACATTGTAGTTGAGTAGTTTAATAATTGCTTGGAGTTGAGTAGTTTAATAATCCATCAATTTTAAGACTTATTTCCATTTTAAAGGTTTTAAAAAATATATGTATATATTTTTTAATTTAAAATTTTCTTTTATTGATTTTTATAGAGGAAGGGAGAGGGACAGAGAGATAGCTACATCAATGATGAGAGAGAACCATTGATTGGCTGCCTCCTGCATGCCCCCTACTGGATATTGAGCCAGCAACCCAGGCATGTGCCCTGACTGGGAATCAAACCATGACCTCCTGGTTCATAGGTCGACGCTCAACCACTGAGCCATGCTGGCCGGCCCCAATTTGAAAGGTTTTAAAGTGTGAAAAATGTGTATCTTATATAAGATCAGTCAAGAATTAGCTCCTCAGATTTAATATGGTGGCTCCATAATCCACTAGGTTTCTGCGCTCCTCGTCTTCTTTGCTGTTACATCCTTAGCATGTACCTTCCATTGTTAAAGTCACTGCAGAGTCTGAGATGACCTAGGAAGCTCAAGACATCACATCCAGCCAGAAAGGGAGGAAGTCAAAAACGACTAAGAGCCCGGCTGGTGTGGCTCTGTGGTTAAACGTCAACCTGTGAACCAGGAGGGTCCCGGTTCGGTTCCCAGTCAGGGCACATGCTAGGGTTGTGGGCTCGATCCTCAGTAGGGGGCGTGCAGGAGGCAGCCAATCAATGATTGTCTTTCTTCATTGATGTTTCTGTCTTTCTCCCTCTCCCTTCCTCTCTGAAATCAATAAAAATATATTCTTTTTAAAAATGAAAAACTAGAAAATATAAAAAAGGACAAAAATGCAAAGCAGCTGCAACTCATTGGACACCCCTAATCTGAAGGCAGGGTGCCTGGGACTACAGTCTTTTACTCTTTCACGGGGGTATCTCTGTCTCCTGGGCAGAAATCTGGGCGTTTTCCAGGGAAGCAGACAATGGATGCTGAGTAATCCGGTAGGGGGGTCTCCTCACCACGTCCTTTTGAAAGGCTGAGTTCTCCCGAAACCTGGTTCTCTTTCCAGTCATGTGACGACGGGATGTGTAATGGTTTGTGACAAATCTGAACATTTTGTTCTCATCATTTATATGTGAGTCAAAAGTAATCACTGGTATTTAAAGTAATAATTGATGCTTAATGTGGCCAAACCACTTGTCCAGTAATGAGCCTGCAGATGCCTGAGGCATATCTGTGTCTTTTACATCTTAGTCACGTCTCCGCCCACCCACCCACCCTGCTGCCCACTGTGTGCGCTTCACACAGTCCACGCTCCACACACCCAGGTGATGTCCTCGGCTTCCTGTGGCCTCGGCAAGTGGCTGCTGCTTCCAGCTGATTTGGTTTCTGAGGTTCTCTCTTTGTTTCCACGAGGCATTTTGCAGATGGAGCAGCTTTGGAACAAGAAAGGTTTCGTTTGCTAATCTCCTTTGGGAATCTTTTAATCCAGGCTCTGCTGGGCATCAGTTCTGGGCCAGGCATTTCTAAGGCGCGTCAATGAACCAATTCAGCCGCAACCTGTTGTCATGCCTAGGAATGGCAGCAAAGCCAGAGACAGTGGCTTTTATGAGAGTAAAGACCCAGTGGTTCCTGGGGTCGGTGGTGGTTGCACTTCATCTGCTAGCCATATAGTGTACAAAGGCAAATTATCCCCGATTTTTCAGGAGGTGCCTTTCTGGTTGAGTCTGAATCATAATAAAGACTAGAGGCCCAGTGCACGAATTTGTGCACCAGTGGGGTCCTCGGCCTGGCCTGCGGGATCGGGCCAAAACCCGTTCTCCGACATCCCCCGAGGGGTCCTGCATTGGGAGAGGGCTCAGGCTAGGCCGAGAGATCCCACGGGTGCACAATCGGGGCCGGGGAGGAATGCGGGCGGTTGGCCAGCCAGGGAGGGACCAAGAGAGGGCTCCAGGGCATGTTCGGCCTGTCTTGCTCAGTTCCGATCGGCCTGACCCTGCAGCAAGCTAATGTACCGACTGGAGCGTCTGCCCCCTGGTGGTCACTGCGAGTGGTTGAGCAGCCTTAGCATATCATTAGCATATTACACTTTGATTGGTTGAACGGCTGACAGGTCGACCAGACACTTAGCATTTTAGGCTTTTATTATATAGGATGAGCCTCAAATGTGATGTGATTGCTACTCTTTGCAGCATCAACAAGGGACCTGGTAGCAAGACATAGACATAAATACCAGGTAGCAGTGGGTGATGCCTCAATGGGTAGTAATAGTAATAATACTGACAGTCATAGCAGATAACATTTGTGGAACTCATTCCTCCTTCCGCACACTACTCTGCCTACTTTATATACTTTAATTAGTTCAGCGCCCCTGTCCCCCGTGCGCCTTGGACTCAACCACATCACTATGAACTTGTAGGCTCCCCCAGCCAGTATCTGTTTTTCGTGGCTGATATATTTTTCTGGAGCTGTTGTTGCTGCTGTACTTTTCTCTGGAAACACTTTAAAAGTAATAGGTAAGCCTGGCCGTGGTTGCTCAGTGGATGAGCATCGACCTATGAACCAGGAGGTCATGGTTCGATTCCCAGTCAGGGCACATGCTTAGGTTGTTGTCTCAATCTGCAGGGGGGCGTGCAGGAGGCAGCCAATCAATGATTCTCTCTCATCATTCATGTTTCTATCTCTCTCTCCCTCTCCCTTCCTCCCTGAAATCGGTAAACATATATTTTCAAAATAAAAGTAACTGATAAGAGTTGGTGTATAAATGCTGCCAAGCTGCCCTTTGCTGAGATGGGATAGTTCGGACATGTGTTCTATACCAGTCCCAAAGTTGCCTGACAGGATTAAGCTCCACTCAGCCACCGTGGTAGGGGCTGGATACTACATTCTTTACTGACTGCTTTCTCTTTCCAGTATAGTGGCCCCACTGGCACACTTGGAGTCTGCTTCTGGGGAAACCCAAACTCAAATGAATACTAATGCCAACGCTGTGACTTATGTACTATTATTACATTTATTTTCTAGACTATAAAATTGAAACAAAGAATTAAAGGATCCTGATAGAGGTGGGTTCAGACCCAAATTGTGAGCCTGGGTTCAGACGCCACACTTTGTCTACACTTCATAGATGCTACAGGAGCTGATTAAGGAATGTAGAGAAAGACAAGTTCGCCAACTGGTCTGTAGATTCCACCACCTTCCCAAAACAAAATTGTGCGGTCCAGTGTGGAAAGTGTTCTACAGGCCAGTGCACTTCTGGAACATTGTACAGCAGCCGTTAAATGTGCATACTCTTATATTTGAGGTCCTTGTGTGTGATCCAATTAAAGCTTTTGGTTGTATTTAAGCCTGGCATTATTTTGAGGGTGTTCAGCTCTTCCAGTCACCAACCCTCCAGTATCATCACCAATCTAAAAGGTGATATTTTTCTCTTCTGTTTCCTTCAAATTCATTTCATTTCTATAGGGCTCTGGTTTTACTGTTTGTGAATGGTGGCTTTCCCTATCAAACCAACATTGGTCTGCGTGATTGATTTTAAGTCACGGTTTGAATAGTTCTACGTATCTTGGGTAAGTGAAAAGCAATTAAAAAGTTATTGCTCCCAAGTCAGTGTGGCTCAGTGGTTGAGCATTGACCTATGACCCACGAGGTCACAGTTCAATTCCAGGTCAGGACACAAACCTGGGTTGTGGGCTCGATCCCCAGTAGGGGGCGTACAGGAGGCAGCAGATCAATGATTCTCTCTCATCATTGATGTTTCTCTCCCTCTCCCTTCCTCTCTGAAATCAATACAAATAAATTTTTTTAGAAAGTCATGGTACAGATTTCTTTCAAAAACACTTAGTGATAATTTAATTGCTTTTACGTTCCACCTTAATATCCCCATGCGGGAAATCAGATAGTTCCTCTCTAATTCTACCTGCACAACACACTGTAATTAACAGATGCCTACTGAGGTAACTTTTATCTGTCTGTTTTCAATTTTGGGGTTGTCAGATTTCTGACAGACTACAGTTCAAAAGGTCTCTAATTGATTCAGCATGAAATTTGATTATATTTGAGACAAAGACTTATTTGAATTCTTTTAAAAGCCTTTTATGATGTGAACAAGTTGTTTTTGAGCCTTAATTGGTTTATTCTGCTATGTTATTTGAGCCATCTCACTTTAATAATATCCTTCTGTCAGCATGGAGGTCTGTGGGGTACATATTTGTATTTTCCTCCCCCATTGAAAATGCTCCTTATTTTTACTTCTTAGTGTGAACAAAACAATCTCATTAAATTAATGTTTTTGGGGGGAAATCTGATTAAAGGATTTTGTGCCAGAATTCCTCTCCTAAAATCCCCTCTGACCCTTAGCAGGTCACTTTTCTATTTGACCTGAATGATATTTTGATATTTTCAGGTGAGAGGATTTTGCTCTTAATCTTCCACACTCAGTTTACACCATGAAAGCTGGCAGTTCAACACAAAGAGGATTATGAACGGTGCCCTCAGAGGAAATAATCGCCTACCAGGCAGGAGTAGCTATACATTTTCTCCTTGAGGATTGGAAGGAAATCAAACTAGCTGGGCTGTTCAAGAGCAGAGTTGGGAAGTAGATGAAAAGTGACTTTAGCCTTTCTATTTCCTGATTTTAGTTTTGACTATAATTATAATGGAATACGGTTGAGTATTAAGGCTCCTATCATTAATAAAACTTTGTAAGGAGCATCCAATTGCTATTTAAATATTATCATTATTATTAAATATTTTAGACTCAAACTTCCCTACATTGTGTTTGATTTTAATACCTAGTGTTCTGCCCTAGCCAGTTTGGCTCAGTGGATAGAGCATCGGCCTGCGTACTGAAGGACCCCAGGTTCGGGTTCAGTCAAGGGCGTATACCTCGGTTGCACACTCTTCCCCACCCCAGTCCTTGGTCAGGGTGCGTGCAGGTGGCAATCAATCGATGTGTCTCTCACACATCAATGTTTCTCTCTGTCTCTCCCCCTCCCACTGTCTTTTTTTTTTAAAAAATATATTTTATTGATTTTTCACAGAGAGGAAGGGAGAGGGATAGAGAGCCAGAAACATTGATGAGAGAGAGACATCGACCAGCTGCCTCCTGCACGCCCCCCACCAGGGGATGTGCCCGCAACCAATGCACATGCCCTTGACCGGAATCCAACCTGGGACCTTCCAGTCCGCAGACCGACGCTCTATCCACTGAGCAAAACCGGTTTCGGCCCTCCCACTGTCTTAAAGTCAATGGAAGAATATCCTTGGGTGAGGATTAAAATAAAATAACATCTAGTGTTCTTTGTGGATGTATCCAGCGTTTTTCTGCTTTCTTGCTCACTTAGCAAAACCTGATGTTTACAACAGCCGGGATTTATGGTCACTACCTTCTGAAATGTTGGTCACTACCTTCTGAAAGTTGGTCACTACCTTCTGAAAGTATTTTGGTCTTTTACTCTGAAGTGTGTTTTGTAACACCTGTGATTCCAATCATATCAAGGTCATTGTACATTGGCTTTACTTACAATCATTCATAGAAGTTAAGTTTTCAGGCAATTTGCTGATTACCTGGAATTCTTCATAAAAAATAAGGGAAAACTTTTAAAGCTTTTGGCAGCATATTTTGGCCACAGTGTTGTCTGTGTCCATGGGTTATACATGTCCTATATAATAAAAGGCTAATATGCAAATTGACCGAACGGCGGAACGACCCATTGCTATGACATGCACTGACCACCTGGGAGCAGATGTTCAACTCAGGAGCTGCCCCCTGGTGGACTGCTCAGCCAGAAGCCTGGCTCATGTCTGGCGAGCGCAGCAGCGGTGGCAGGAGCTCTCCCGCGTCCTCAGCAGCACTAAGGGTGTCTGACTGCCGGCTTAGGCCCACTCCCCTAAGCATGAATTTCGTCCACTGGGCCTCTAGTATGCATAAACTAGCAAGTTCTTTGGTTAATCTCTCCCCCCTCTCTGAAATTCTTCAGTGTGTGTCATGCTTCAGTGTTTCTGGACCTAATTAGTTCATCAGTTCATTTTGTTCGTTAGATTCCACATATGAGGGAGATCATGTGATACTTGTCTTTCTCTGGCTGGCTTATTTCACTTAGCATAATACCCTCCAGGTCTCTCCATGCTGCTCAAAGGGTAAGAGAGCCTTCTTTTTTACTGCTGCATAGTATTCCCTGCAGTAGATGTACAACAGCTTTTTAAAATATATATATTTTAGAGAGGAAGGGAGAGTGGGAGAGAGAGAGAAACATCAATCATGAGAGAATCATTGATTGGCTGCCTCCTCCATGCCCCCTACTGGGGATCTAGCTCGCAATGCAACCCGGGCATGTGCCCTTGACCGGAATCGAACCTGGAACCCTTCAGTCCACAGGCCAACGCTTTATCCACTGATGCAAACCAGCATGGGCTACAACAGCTTTTTTATCCACTCATGTCCTGTTGGGCATTTGGGCTGCTTCCAGATCTTAGCAATTATAAATAACACTGCTATGAACATAGGGGTGTATATATTCTTTCTGATTGGTGTTTCGGGCTTCTTAGGATATATTCCCAGAAGTGGGATCACTGGGTCAATTGGCAGTCCCATGGAACTCTCTCTCTTCTTTGAACTCCTTGCGGAAGTTTTTTCTTGTAAGAGGATATGGTACACATCCTGGCCTGGTCTCCTTCCAGGTCATCAGTTACCACTTCGAGGCCAGTTGTCACTGACATGAGCATGGACAGCTTGTATGATACCGTGTTTGAATGCAGGGAGCTACTTGTTAAACTCATCCCTGTGATTGTCTAATTTGTGGTATTGATAATCAGTACCTTTTACATGTATTTAAGATCTTTTCACCTAATGGTCTTGGGATTCTTCCAAGATAAATATTCATGGGACTCAATTCGAAGTCCCAATTTTCAAATAAAGTATTCATGTCATTGGAGATTATTTTAATTGGTGTCTTATGACTCTCCTTTTTACCTCTTTGGAGATGAGACAAATGAAAAAGCTGGATTGTCTGCCTTGTGAAAAAATGAAAGATATTTGCTCTATGTTCTTCTTTTTAAAAAAATATGTTTTTATGGATTTTAGAGAGAGAGGAAGGGAGAGGGATAGAGAGGGATAGAGAGAAACGTCGACTCTTTCCTCTTCTTCTCCTTCTGCTCTCTACTCTTTATGCTCTCCCCCTCCTTCCCTTCCTTCCACTCCCTTTAAAAAGCAATGGAAAAGATATCTTCCAGTGAGGATTAAAAAACCAAAATCCTTCAGTTTAAGAATGTTGAAACATTTTCCACTCATTTTTGCATAATCTCATTCCTTAGTTATCCAGAGACTATTTATAATTAATTGTAAAATTTTGGCTTAATTTATAGGTATGATTACATCTTCACAAATTACAGCCTCCCCTCCAGAAAGTTGTTTGTATGCTGTGAGACCATCCTCTGTATCTTGGAGCATGTGTGCATTCTCTACTTTAATATTTCAGTTCATTCCATTTATTTCCTTGCTAGAGGCCCCATACACAAAATTTGTGCATGGGGTTAGGGGGGTCCCCTCAGCCCAGCCTGCACCCTCTCCAATCCAGAACCCCTCGGGGGATGTCTGACTGCCGGTTTAGGATTGGGCCTAAACTGGCAATTGGACATCCTTCTCACAATCCTGAACCGCTGGCTCCTAATCACTCACCTGCCTGCCTGCCTGGTCACCCCTAACTGCCAGCCTGATCGCCCCTCACTGCCTCTGTGTGCCAGCCTGATCACCCCTAACTGCCCCCCCTGCCAGCCTGGTCATCCCAACTGTCCCCCCTGCTGGTCTAGTTGTCCCCAACTGCCCCCCTCCCCCCTGCCGCCAGCCTGGTCATCCCTCACTAACCCTCCTCCCCCCCTCACTGGCCTGGTCGCCCCACACAGCCTGCTTGTTCAGTCATTTGGTTGTCCCTCACTAACCCCCCTCCCTGCTTGTTCATAGGAAGCCATCTTTTGAGGGCGTGATGGTCAATTTGCATATTACCTCTTTATTATAAAGGATTGCATAGGATTGGTCTGCTTTCTTTTCGGCTATAAACTACTTTGTATATTGACAGCAGCCACCACCACACTGGACATATGTAACAATAGTAAGACTTCAAAATAGTGCTAGATCTTTCTCTTTAGTGTATTAACTAAGAAGTTCCTATATTTCTTTATTATACATTTTAAAATATGTCCATCATTATATTGCAGTGTCATTGGTTTCCTTTGTATTTCTGTGCATTTTTTTTGATGCTTTTAAATTCGTTGTTTGGCGATAGAGTCCATAAACTTCAGCAGGCTGTAGGAGGGGCTCTCATGGCATGGGAGAGGTTAAGAGCCTCTGCTGGCCTGGCTGGTGTGGCTCAGTGGTTGAGTATCGACCCATGAACCAAGAGGTCACTGGTTTGATTCACAGTCAAGGGCACATGCCTGCGTTGCAGACTATATCCCCAGTAGGGGGCTACTAGGAAGCAGCTGATTGATGTCTCTCTTTCATCAATATTACTATCTCTCTATCCCTCTCCTTTCTTCTCTCTCTAAAGTCAATAAAAACATATCCTATACAATAAAAGCCTAATATGGTTGGCTGATTGGCCGTTCAACCAATCAAAAGGTAACATGCTAATGATATGCTAAGCCCGCTTAACTGATTGCTATGACATGCACTGACCACCAGGGAGCAGACAGTCGACTGGTCAACCAGTTGCTATGACCTGGACTGACCATCAGGAGGCAGATGCTCTGATCAGTAAGTGAGCTTACTGCTGGGGTCCGGCTGATCAGAACTGAGCAAGACAGGTCAGACATGCCCTGGAACCTTCCCGTGTTCCCTCCCCGGCTGACCAACCTCCTGTGTTCCTCCCGAGCCCTGGCCCTGACCATGCACTGGTGGGGTCCCTCAGCCTGGCCTGCACCCTCTCGCAATCCGGGATCCCTCAGGGGATGTTGGAGAGCCGGTTTCAGCCCAATCCCACAGGCCAGGCCAAGAGACCCCACTGGAGCACAAATTCGTGCACCATGCCTCTAGGAGATATATATATATATCCTAGAGGCCCAGTGCATGAAATTCGTGCTCGGAGGGGGGTTGTCCCTCAGCGCAGCCTGCACCCTCTCCAATCTGGGACCCCTCGAGGGATGTCCAACTGCCCGTTTAGGCCTGATCCCGGTGGACATCCCTCTCACAATCCAGGACTGCTGGCTCCCAACTGCTTGCCTGCCTGCCTTCCTGATTGCCCCTAAATCGCTTCTGCCTGCCAGCCTGATCACCCCCTAACCACTCCCTGCCAGCCTGATTGATATCTAACTGCTCCCCTGCCAGCCTGTTTGCCCCCAACTTCCCTCCTCTGCTGGCCTGGTCACCCCGAACTGCCATCCCCTGCAGGGTTGATTGCCTCCAACTGCCCTCCCTTGTAGGCCTGGTGCCTCTCAACTGCCCTCCCTTGCAGGCCTGGTGCCTCCCAACTGCCCTCCCCTGCTGGCCATCTTGTGTCCACATGGGGGCAAGATCTTTGACCACATGGGGGCAGGCATATTGTGTGTGGATTGATGGTCAATCTGCATATTACTCTTTTATTAGATAGGATTGAGGCCTGGTGCACGGGTGGGGGCCAACTGGTTTGTCCTGAAGGGTGTCCTGGATCAGGGTGGGGTTCCCTTGGGGCGTGGAGCAGCCTGGGCGAGGGGCCTGTGGTGGTTTGCAGGCCAGCCACGCCCCTGGCCACCCAAGCAGAGGCTCTGGTATCTGGAATTTATTTACCTTCTACAATTGAAACTTTGTAGCCTGGAGCGGAGCCAAGCCTCCTGCTCCATCCGTGGCTGCCATTTGGATTTGTTTACCTTCTATAATTGAAACTTTGTATCTTTGAGTGGAGGCCTGGGCCTGCCAGAGTGTGTGGAAAGCTTGGCTTCTTCTGTTGCCGGGGAAACCCAAGCCTCCCTTCTGGTAGCCATCTTGGCTGGGGTTAATTTGCATACTCGCCCTGATTGGCTTGTGGGCATGGCTTGGCTTGTGGGCATGGCTTGTGTAGCAGAGTGATGGTTAATTTGCATATTGCTCTTTTATCAGAGAGGATTTATTTATTTATTTATTTATTTATTTATTTATTTATTTAAAAAGAGCCTCTGCCGGAATAACGTGGTCTATGGTTCAGAGACACTTGGAAGAGGCTGGAGAGGCTGGATTTGCACCGCGTGCCACAGCAGCCCTCTTAGCCTGTGACTGACTCTCCTGTCAGCAGCACGGAGGCAGCTCGTGCACTTCTGGCTGGAGTAGGAAAGAGCAGAGCCTGGGTCACTGTGGGCTATTTTAGGTCCCGCTAACGACTCATGGCTTCAAGCATCCATCAGTGTTTCTATTTGTAAATCATATTTGTTTCCATGTGCCACGGTGGAGACATGCGGGGAACACTGCTGCTGCATCAGACATAATCACGTTACTCTCCTGCTGCATCCTGTGATAATGCCATTATTGCTAGTTTACAACGGGCTCGAAATGGCCACTCCTCCTTGGACTTTTCTCTAGAAAGACCAATATTGTTACATTTCTTTTGTTGTTTCTTCTAGAACTTTTTGCCGTGAATTTTACTTTCCCAAAAGGCTTCGCAATTTCTCTAACACTACAAATACCTTTCTTTTAAAAATATGTATTGTCATTGATTTCTGAGAGGAAGGGAGAACAAGATAGATAGAAACATCAATGATGAGAGACAATCATGGATCAGCTGCCTCCTGCACGCCCTACACAGGAGATCAAGCCCACAACCTGGGCATGCGCCCTGACTAGGAATTGAGCTGTGACCTCCTGGTTCATAGGTTGACGCTCAACCACTGAGCCATGCCGGTTGGCCAGTTGCCCCTTTTCTTTAGATTTCATGTATATTTTTCAGAGGCGACTTCATTTCTTGGGTTTTTTAATAGAAAGGGTGATTATTATTTCTGCTCAAAGATTCTTTATGCTTTTTAAATGTCATCCCTCCCTCCTTCTGCATGATGATCCTATTTTTCAGGAGAAGTAGAACCTTCTGGATGGAAAGTCCCTCAACTTCCTGCCCCCAAATGTATTCATTCACTCCAATCACACCCCGCAAGGCCTCCTTACCTTGGCTATTTTCCTGTATCAGAAAAAGGCAAACTATCTGTATTCTTCCCGAGTCCTTTAATATTGTAACTGATTTCACCCGGCTGTAGATAGGAGAGACTAATTGTCATCTATTAAGCTGAATATGGAAGAAATCGATCTGCAGATGTGGAAAAAGACGCTATTCTTCTCAGATGCTTTTGTTTTGGGAAACATCCTTTTGTTTAAAAAAATATATTACTTATATAATGGAGTTATTGTCTTAAAAGTAATTAGTAACTGTGGATACTATCTCATTTTCGCTTTCTAGCACACCGAATAGCAATAGATATAACCAACATAAATGAAGTTTTTGGGGTGTCCTCAGTAATGTTAGAGAGGGTAACGGTGTTCTTAGGCCTAAATGTTTGAGAAGCATCGGTCTCCACTTACTCGATGTATCCCTTCACATCCCTTGCATTGCTTTATGCACTCAATACACTGAACCTGATTGTTACCAAGTCACCAGATTCAATGGACCAGTCTTGCCTTGACCTCTGGCACTCCTTGCACACTGGTCTTGACCCTCCTTCGGGAGATGCTTCTCCCTTGACTTCGGGAAGATGAGAGAGGAATTCCATGCGCATCCGGTCCTCCTCCTCCGTCTCCTTCCTGGGCCTTTCTTCCTCTGCCCACCCTTGAAGGGAGTGACCTGGGGACTCTCCTTCCCCAGGTGACCGGGCTGCTTCCTTGCTCGCAGTAGGTGGATGACAGCTCTGTCCTCAGCCCCAATCTTCACCACAAGCTTTGGACCACGATATTGAGCAACTTGCCAAGGCACCTCTGTGTGGCTGTTACCCGCACCTACAAGTTAAGGCATCCTGACCGGAACTGATCATGTCACCGCCCCATCTGCTCCTTCTTCTGTGTTCTCTGGGCCCGTCGCCTAACTAGTTTTCAAGCCAGAAGTTTGGAATCCATTCTTGATTCTCTACTTTTTTCTTTTTATGTTTTTTATTGATTTGAGAGAGAGGACGGGAGATAGAGAGATAGAAACATCCATGAGAGAGACATTGATCAGCTGCCTCCTACATGCCCCCTATTGGGGATTGAGCCTGCAACCCAGGCATGTGCCTGACCTGGAATCGAACCTGAGACCTCATGGTTCATGGGTCAGTGCTCAACCACTGAGCAACATCAGCCGGACTCTCCTTTTTTCTTTTTTCCTTTTCTTTTTTAAATATATTTTATTGCTTTTTTAAAGAGAGGAAGAGAGAGTCAGAAACATCGATCAGCTTCCTCCTGCACAGCTCCTATTGGGGATGTGCCTGCAACCAAGGTGCATGCCCTTGACTGGAATTGAAACTGGGACCCTTCAGTCCGCAGGCCGATGCTCTATCCACTGAGCCAAACCGGTCAGGGCTGGACTCTCCTTTTTTCTAAGCCTTCACCATCCCTCACAATATCTAAGCAATCTTTAAGCCCTGTCACTCATCTCCTAAGTCCTCAAAATAATCCTCTCTTCTCTACCTTCTAACACGGCCCCGCCCAAGCCCCCACCATCTCTTCTCTGAGTAAAGGCCGCAGTCCTCTCACTGACTTTTTCAGATCTACCCTTCACATAGCCACCAGAGTCACCCATCCAAGGTACCAATGTCATCATTTCGCTATTTCCCCAAGGCCCTCAATCACCTGGTCCCCTTGTCCTCCCCTGCTCCATTTCTCTCATCGCTTGCTGTCACTCAATGTTCCAGTCACCCTTCCTGCCCCATCCCATCTACAAACACACGCCGTGCTGGCTACATCCCCCTAGGTGTCTCCATTGCAGATTATCCTTCTCCCCAGGGAAGCCTTCCCTTAGCACCTGCTCCCACCTCGCACAGCGCGGGGCCCCCTTTCTGAGCTTCTGTAGCGCCCCATGTGTGCGCTGTTATGACATTCACCAATGCACACATGTAGCTGCCTGTTTGGCGTGACCTTCAAGTGCGCCTGGACTCCTCACAGCATCTGCTGGCTCTGCCCCTCACCAGCATCTCTCGGTAGCCTTTTGTTGAATGAGGAAGGTCACCTTTTTAAATGTGTCTGTTCCTTTAAAGGTTAACAGATCTCTCTGATTGTGTGTTGTCACACAAGGAGAGTGGCTTGAGCTCAGAAAAGCAGTAATTTCATTATTTACAAAACGTAGCCTTTACAGTTGCCCTTAGACTTGCATACAGTCATACCTACTATCCGTAAGAAAGACGGCTAAATGTAAGAAGGGAGGGGTGTGGGGAATGGAGAGCTAATAAATAACAATGTGAGCATTTCACAAAAAAGGATTCCACTGGTTTTTTGCTTTTCAAAGTTGCCCTTCAAGTATAAAAATGGGTTGTGGGCTCGATTCCCAGTAGGCGGAGTGCAGGAGGCAGCAGATTGATTCTCTCTCATCGATGTTTCTCTCTCTCCCTCTCCCTTCCTCTCTCTGAAATCAATTATAAAAGAAACATTGTAAAACAAAATGGGATAAAGGGCCTCTTTTTGAGAGCTTTTTTAGAATTAGATGAGCTAATGCAAACTTAGTGCGGGCTCAGTGCCTGGCGCCCAGGAGAACCTGAGGAAGCCACGGCTGTAAGAAGTCTATGGGCAAGATTACAGGAGGGGAGAGGTTCCCAGGACCCCAGCGTGAGCCTACAAGAGGACGTGCATTTCTGTAAGAAGTGAAATGCCCGCAATACTGAGAAACCAGGGAGGAAATACGTTTTCATAAACGTGGGAAGTGGCTACTCCAATTTCCATCTAAAAGCAGCTCTTGCTTTAATTTATTATTGATGACGGTGGTGAGCTTTGATAGGGTTTTTTCTTTTTTTTTCTTTTTTGAGGGGGTGGTTCTGAATGTTTGCACTTTTATTTTTGATTATTTTTTATTTTATTTTATTAAAATATATATTTATTGACTTCAGAGAGGAAGGAAGAGGGAGAGAGAGATAGAAACATTCAGGATGAGAGAGAATCATGGATCGGTTGCCTCCTGCACATCCCACACTGGGGATCCAGCCCACAACCTGGGCATGTGCCCTTGACTGGAATCGAACCCGGGACCTTTCAGTTCGCAGGCCGACGCTCTATCCACTGAGCCACACCAGCTAGGGCTTGATTATTTTTTTAAATATTGTTGGAAGTATTACATACTAGTATGTCTCCTTTTCCCCCCTGTTGACCCCCACTAGCCTGACTCTGTCAACCCCACCCCCCCGCCCCCGCCCCTCACCACCCTGTTGTCTGTGTCCATGGGTGATGAATATATATGTACAAGCTCTTTGGTTGATCGCTTCCCACCCACCCACCCTTCCCACCTGAGACAGAATCACCGTAGCTGGTTTGGCTTAATGGTTGGCGTGTTTCCCCTGGAACTGAAGGTATTGGGCTCCATTCCTGTCAAGGGCAGGTACCTCGGTTGCAGGATCGATCCCGGGCCCAGGTCGAGGCACATGTGGGAGACAGCCAATTGATGAGTCTCTCTCCGATTGATGTTTCTCTCTGTCTGTCCCTCTCCCTTTCACTCTCTCTAAAAATTGATGGGAAAAGTATCCTTAGGTGAGGAGTAAAACACACACACACACACACACACACACACACACGCACACACACACGCACACACAGGCAGCAGAGATCCAGAAGTGGGGAAGATGGCCTTGTTTATTAGAGCTGATGTTTACTGGCGGGGTGGTTGGGCAGTAGACCTTTGTATATTGTGTTTGTTCAAACTGCGTTGATCCTTTGAGGTGGCAGGGTGTTTCTTGCCAGCTGGGCGTTTCATATCCTGCCTGTGGGAACTCAGTCAGTTTCCACCAGCAAATCCAGGGCCTGTAACCGCGCGTTCCTGACCTTTGAGTGTGAAAGGATTATTTCTGGCTTCGGGAGAGCAAATCACCTTTTTAAAAATTCCTGCTGTTGCTCCATGATTTCATTTGGAATAAGTTCCTGGGGTACATACAGCTAGACATCATCGAACATTTTTCCGAAGTGGACCCCAAATTGTTATTCCTCCCCAAGGTCGTGGGGAAAAAAGTGAGATTAGGTTTGAAGAGAACGGAAACTTAACTGAGTGTTTTTCCTTAATTATGTTTTTGGCCGCAACCATGGGGATTATGGGCTCTAAGCTTCTAATCTTCCCCCTTTTTGATATTTTTCCTGTTACTGTATTATTGTTGCCTGATTGTGGAGGGACGAGCGGGGCAGGGGGGGAGCTTGCAGACACAGAATGACTCCTTGAATGGAACGGAAATGTCCTTCTCTGCGATTCAGCGCCTGCCTTCCCATGACATGGTTTCTCATTTATTTATAGAGCTAATTGCCCGCTAATTATTGATGCTCTTTAACCTATGCCTGGAACTTGGACTCATCATTTTGAAACAAGAGAAATTTCAACCAATGGGATTGGTTCCCAGACTGCAAGGTTTCATGTCCCTGTAATCTCACGTGACAACGTCCCAGACCCCACGGGCTTGTCTGGACATGCTAACAAATACCAGGCTCTGTAACTCTTTTTGAAATCAATATTTTATTATTTTTAATATCTTTATTGTTGAAAGTATTACATATGCGCTCCCCCCACCCCATTGAACTGTTCTAGCCTGCCCCGCCCCCCTCAGGCCTTCCCCACACTATTGTCTGTGTCCATGGGCCATGCATATATACATACAAGGTCTTTGATCACTTCCCACCCACCCACCCTCCCCTGCCTTCCCTCTGAGATTCCACAGTCTGTTCTGTGCTTCTGTGTCTCTGGATCCATTTTGTTCATTAGATTCCACATATGAGTGAGATCATGTGACTCTTAAGCAAAGAAGAAAGAGAGAAGGAAAGAATGTGAGGAAAAAGAAATCAAAAAGGAAAAGAGGGAGGAAAACAGGAAGGAGGAGAGAGAAGCCTTCAAAATAAAATGTATCATGCCCCTTTGGTTGAAGCAAGCATCTTTGGGTTTTTATTACTTGTTGCTTACTTATGACTTCCTTGTTCATGCCAACGTAGCATTGTGTAGGTGTGTGTGACAGAACTGAAGCATAGCATCATGAAGAAATGGCAGGCAGGCGTTCACCTTGGCTACAGTGCTGGTCCCAGAGGGTGTCGCCTTGAGCTTGCAGCGTGACCTGTGTCATTTCTTCTCATGGAGACCTGTCCGCCTCCATGTTAAATCTCCAGCCGGAAACACCCTCCTTTGAATAACATGGACAACAAAGGCTTAACTTAGTCTATTGGTTTCGTTTTCTGTTGTCACTTGTTGTGTTGCTATTCTAGGAATATCAGAAGTTCATTTTTAAAGATGTTTTCTACATTTTCCAAGAAGTTCACAAGAGTATTTTCAAAAAAGATTGCTCTTGTGTTAGCACCAAAGATTCTATACAATATACACTGAGTGGCCAGATTATTGTGATCTCTGAACGCATAATATTCTGGCCACTCATTGTCTATCCTATATAATGAAAGGCTAATATGCAAATTGTCCCCTCGACCAGGAGTTTGACCAGCAGGCAGGCTGGCCGAACCCCACCTGTGCACGAATTCATGCACCAGGCCTCTAATATATACACTGAGTGGCCAGATTAATATGTATTCAGAGATCATAATAATCTGGCCACTCAGTGTATTCTTCAGGATCACAGTAGACTCTCCAGAGTAGCTTCTCAAACTTCCCTGAGCATAATGATCACCTGGGGAGCTTGCTAAGATGCAGATTGTTGCCAGCTGTTGTGGCTCAGTGAGTGGCGACCTATGAACCAGGAGGTCAGGGTTCGATTCCCAGTCAGGGCACATGCCCAGGTTGCAGGCTCCATCCTCAGTGTGGGGCGTGCAGGAGGCAGCCGATCCATGATTCTCTCTCATCATTGATGTTTCTCTCTCTCTCTCTCTCTCTCTCTCTCTCTCTCTCTCTCTCTCTCTTTCTCCATTCCTCTCTGAAATCAACAAAAAGATTTTTTAAAAGATGCAGATTGGCATTCAGTAGGTCTGGGCGGGGCGTGGGCTTCTTCATTTTTCACAATCACTGCTGATGCTCAGGCTCCTGTCCACAGACCACGGTCTGAGTAGGAAGGCTCAAGGGCTGTTCTGAAGTTCAGACTCGCAGCCAGGCTTACAGACACAGGACCCGAGTCCATCCCACGAGTCCCCAGCCCCTCCACCTGGGAAACAGTCCCGTGATTTGTCACATCATGATCACGTATGAAAGTTTCAGCAGCTTTTTAATTCCCTGAGAGTGGTCTGAACATCTGATTACAAGTGCCACTTGATTGCAAATGAAGATTATAATTTAAGATTCCTTTTACTAGAAGGGTGTTGCAGTCTTGAAGGCAAGCCTTTCTC
Source organism: Ia io (assembly GCA_025583905.1). Taxonomy (NCBI): domain Eukaryota; kingdom Metazoa; phylum Chordata; class Mammalia; order Chiroptera; family Vespertilionidae; genus Ia; species Ia io. The sequence goes on from JAJQQW010000001.1 coordinate 7,351,761, forward strand.
CAAGACAAATTCCTCATTAAGTCCGTTCCCCGCCCGCCACGTGTTTTGGACTGAATGTGTCATTCCAGCATTCATGCTTGAAACCCGCAGCCCCCAGCGTGATGGTGCGGGATTTGGAGCCATTTGGGAGCCAAGTGGGTTTGGATGAGGTCATGAGAGTTCAGGCCTCGTGATGGGATTAGTTTCCTTATAAGAAGAGTTAAAGAGAGGCCAGAGTGCTGCTCTCTCTCTCTCTCTCTCTCTCTCTCTCTCTCTTTCTTTCCCTCTCTCCCCCAACCCCCTCCACCCCCATGTGAGGCCACAATGAGAGGCTGGCCCTCTGGAAGCCAGGAAGAGGTGCTGCACCAGGAAGTGAATCTGCTGACACCTTGCTCTTGAACTTCCTAACGGCCTCAACTGTGAGAAATGAGTGTTCGCTGTTTAAGGTACCCAGTGTTTTGTTATACAGCCTGTGCAGGGGCAGCAGAGGATTTTTATTTTATTTTATTTTATTTTATTTTATTTTATTTTATTTTATTTTATTTTATTATTGATTTTTTACAGAGAGGAAAGGAGAGGGATAGAGAGTTGAAACATGGATGAGAGAGAAACATCCATCAGCCGCCTCCTGCACACCCCCCACTGGGGATGTGCCCGAAACCAAGGTACGTGCCCTTGACTGGAATCGAACCTGGGACCCTTCAGTCCCCAGGCCGACGGTCTATCCACTGAGCCACACCGGTCAGGGCAGAGGATGTTTTTTTTAAAGTGGAATATGTGAAGTCCCTCTTTTTAACCAAGTGACTACACAGAGCCAGTGGGGTCCTCCCTGTGTAGCTCATTAGTCACTTGCTATGCTATGACTCTGGAAGGCAAAATAAAGAAAAATTAACGAAAGCCTTATCTTCTTGGCAAGTCACACCTATCTACCGAGCCGGCATTTCTGCTTAGGTGGTTCTATGCCTTTCTTTGGCTAAACAGGCTGCATGCTTCAGAGAAATGCCCCCTCCTCCTGTGGGCTGTTGATTTGTGTGCCGTTGTGTTCTTCTATCTGTCTGTCAGAGCACTTTTGAAAGTTATAAGAGCTTGCCAGTCAATCAGAGTTGTATTTCCCGTTCCTTCTCTTCATCATCAGTGAAAACAAAACTAATAAAAGTTGCACGTAAAAAGGCCCTCTTTCTTAGGTTTTCTTACAGCTCTGGGCCTGCTAACCCCTGGTTTCCTATTGAATGAATTTGTAATCAGATTAGAAATACAAAGTAAGTTTCTTCTATAAAAATTTAAAGTGTGCCCTAGCTGGTTTGCTCAGTGGATAGAGCATCGGTCTGCGTTCTGAAGGTCCCTGGGTCGATTCCATTCCAGGGCATTTACCTCGGTTGCAGGCTCCTAGCCCTGATCGGGGGCATATGGGAGGCAACAAATCAATGAGTCTCTCTCACATTGGTGTTTCTCTCTCTGTGTCTCTCCCTCTCCTTTCCACTCTCTCTAAAAATCAATGCTAAAATAGCCTCAGGTGAGGATTATACAATTTTTAATTGTAATTAGGAATTTCCTGATAACTACTGATATATGCTTATGTCTCCAACAACGGCTCTCCATGGCAGAGCGGGCAAGTTTTCCACTAAGAGGACAGTTGGCAATGCCAGGGGACATTTTGGTTGTCATGACTGGGGGTGTTGGGAACTGCTGGCCTACTATGGGTCAAGGTCAGGGATGTTGCTGCTCATCCTGAAACGCACATAGCACAGTTGCTCACAAGAAAAGTTACCCACTTGCAATGCCATGTCAAGAGTGAGAGACCCAGGTCTACTCTTCCTGGATAGTCTTGCCCACTTAATGTGTTTATTTTCCTCGCTCCTTAACATTAACTTTCACTGGACCGGATATTATTTTCGATATGTGAGCGTGTTAGCTGTGGAATTCGCTGCCCTGTCAGAAAAATCGTGTGTATGCTCTTTGGCAATGAAATTGGATTCTTTTTGAGGATTTGATCTTTTTTATGATGAGTGATTTTTATGTCCTTAAGAGCAGGTGATTTTGTATAACTACTAGGCAATACACATTTTAGCGAGTTATTTTTCAAATTATGAATGCCTTATGACTTTCTCATGGCAGCGATTTTATTTAAAAACACATTTTGGCACTAAGCATCCTATGAAAAAGACGGATCCCCATTTCTGGAAGGAATACGTATGGAGTTCAGTTTTCTGTCATGTGTTCTAACATGGCTTGGGAGGGACACATTACAGAAGCAAGGCAACTGGTTTTTGTGATTGTTTTTTTAATAATTGTATCGATTTCAGAGAGGAAGGGAGAAGGAGAGACAGATAAAAACATCAGTGATGAGAGAGAATCATGGATTGGCTGCCTCCTGCACGCCCCACTCTGGGGATGGAGCCCACAACCCAGGCATGTGCCCTGACTGGGATTCGAACCATGATCTCCTGGTTCATAGGTTGACACCCAACCACTGAGCCACGCAGGCGGGGCACAAGGTAACTACTTTTGAACCACATTGACCCTCAGTGCCCCTGGATAAGATGCCCCCTCACCAGTCCGGTGGTCCCAGTATCTTCGATCGCCCTTTCTTAGAGGGGCCTAGGAGGGGGTTGGAACCAGCGCTCACACCTGCGAGGCTGGTACTGGCAGCTGCCCACGGCTTTTCCATTGCAATGGAAAGAGATTTTCCATGGAGAAGGCTGAGCCCTGAAACTCGTGACATGATCTGAGCCAACGTGGACAGCCTTGTGTCGCATACGGCCTTTTTATTCTTTGTCACCCTCCTTTCTCTGCCTTTCATAACCTGAGGAGAAAGCACCATAGCAAGTCACTAATGACCCCATTCTACCCCAAACAAAATGCAAAAGAGGAACAGACATACCAGGAAGCTAGGAAATAAGGGAGTGATGACGTAGCCCGCAGGCCCCCCATGAACCCTGATGGATGCTTGCTTGTGGGGAACACTCCTTCAGTCTCCCCTGCCCTGGAATCCATCTCTGTGTTTCTGTTCCTCTAGCCTACGTTTGAATATTGACTTGGAAGTAAAGTGCCCTCAATCCCATCTCTGTTCATTGGGATTCTTAGTTAGTGAGTTTCGTGATTTTTAATGGGTTAGAATCATGGATGTCGATAGCTGTGTGACCTCAGGCGAGTTACATAACTGCTCTGTGCCTAATCTCTCTGAAAATGAAGATAATAACAGTCCTTACATTGTAGATGGGATGGTGAGAATTAGTTAACTTAATATATATAAAGTGTGTAAGACAATGTCTGGCACATTATTGGCCTAATATAAATATCAGCTACCATTATGTGTATACATATACACTCATATTTAATCACTTTAGATCACTTTAGACATTAATTTTTATGTGTGTAAAAGATAATTAATTGGCTGCTGAAATGCCCCTTCCAGTACTTTGTCATTATACAGTATATATATATTAAAGGCCCGGTTCATGATTTCGTGCATGGGTGGGTCCGGCCAGCCTGGCCAGGGGAAGGGGACATGGGCAGTTGGCTGGCCTGCCTGCTGGTCGAACTCCTGGTCGAGGGGACAATTTGCATATTAGCCTTTTATTATATAGGATATACACTGAGTGGCCAGATTATTATGCGTTCAGAGATCATAATAATCTGGCCACTCAGTGTGTATTTAAGCCTGTTCTTATCTCCTTAATACAAAATTTCATATTCACAATGAGCCCTTTCAGTTCCCAGAATTCTGCTGGCTGGAGTCAAGGCTCAGGCAGTACATACGTGTGACTTCTTGGGTAGACGAGTCCCATGCAGTCACCTCAAGCTAAAGGTACAAGATGCGCAGATAGATGAGCGATGATGAACGTGTGAGGGTGGAGAAAAGCTGGGAGTGTTGGAACAGTACTTGAGTGAACAGAATCACGATGTGGGTTGGGCTCTGTCGGGCTCCGAGGGGGAAGATAAAGGGACTTGCCAACCTCAGATGGGGAAGCCACCTTATATCCTGTCTCTAATCACCAATGGAGACTCCTCATGCCAAAGGACTGTTGATGCGAGTCTCTGTCTAAACAAAAAAGATGCTATTTTATTCTTAACCAAAATTTTACTTACAAATAATTTTCAAAGTCTCCTTGTACTAAAGGACTGGCAGTATAAAACCAGCGTTGCTACCTCTTTTTCTGTACCTCACCTGTTCCCAGGGGCAAATACATTTAGCTCTGCCTATTTCTTGTTATTTATTTATTTTTAAAATATGTTTTTTTTATTGATTTCAGAGAGGAAGGGAGAGGGAGAGAGAGAGAAACATCAATGATGAGAGAGAAACATTGTTTGGCTGCCGCCTGCACGCCCCCTACTCGGGATTAAGCTTGCAACCCTGGCATGTGTCCTGACCAGGAATCAGCTGTGATCTCCTGGTTCATAGGTCTGTGCTCAACCACTGAGCCTCACTGGTCGGGCTGTCATGCGCTTTCACTGTTCAACAAAAGCCATGCTGAGAGTGACTTTAAGGAAAAGATAGACATCTTCCAAGTTTCATGTTTTGAGTGGCATTAATTCTTGGTAGTTAGCCCTGCCTCCTCTTTAATACCATTGTTTATTTCTTTACACATCAGTTTCCCAAACCAGATCAGAAAGCTTTGAGAGAAAGACATCATCATATAGCTAGAACTCCTCAAAGACAGCAGAATTCCTTCCTTATTGTAAGTGCTCCATTAGTACATGTTCAATGAATGGATGAAGGCTGTTTCCTTTGATGATAGCCCTCTAAACAGTCAGTCGCCAACCTTTTGGACCTCACGGACCACCAGTGGTCCATGGACCACCGGTTAGCAACCGCTGCTCTCAACTATGAAGACAATCCTTATCCAATGCTTAGTTTTGCCTCTATTTCTGGTTCAAGGCCAGCTTCACCTGCAGCTGAAAATTCATGTTCTAAGTGACAAGGTGGAGATTAAGTTGTTGCTGAACCATCTTTCTGAATGTAACTTACGCTTTCAAGTTTCACATTTTTCTTATATGGCCAGTCCTTTTACACTCATTTTTTTTCATCTTTAAGTTTGTCAAGCATTATTTTCTACCATCTCTCAGACACCTCTAACTTTGTCGTTAGGAAATAAATGACATTACTGAAATCTTTTTTTAGATGAAAAACATTCTCTGAAGCTTTTGACTACAGCTATTAGTTTTTCTGAAATGTATTTTCATAACACTCGGTGTTCAAGTAGCATTTATATTCAAATTGCATAAAGAAATTCAGTCTTATCCTTGAGTTACAAATCAAATTGTATCTTAAATATTATATTTAAAGACAGAGCTTTCAATTTTGGCTTGTATTATTATTTTTAAATAATTCTTTATTGTTGAAAGTGTTACATAGGTCCCCCATTTTCCCCCATTAACCCCCTCCAGCTCACCCTCCCCCTCCCCACTGCCCCTGGCCTTCACCACCCTATTGTCTGTGTCCATGGGTTATGCATATATGCATACAGGGTCTTTGGTTGATTACCTCCCACCCACCCACACTCCCCAGCATTCCCTCTGAGATTCCGCACTCTGTTCCATGCTTCCATGTCTCTGGATCCACTCCATTAATCAGTTTATTTTGTTAGTTAGATTCCACATATGAGTGTGATCATGTGATACTTGTCTTGCTCAATTTTGGCTTTTAGAAACACACCTTGAATCCATTTATTCATTCATTTATGCAAACATTTATTGAAAGCCTACTATGTGCCGAGCACTTTTGGGAGCCTTAGTAATCTATATATATATAAAAGCCTAGGCGACTGTTACGACTGGATGGCTGGATGACCGGCCGTTAGCTATGATGTGCACTGACCACCAAGGGATAGAAGCTCAATGCAGGAGCTGCCCCCTGGTGGTCAGTATGCTCCCACAGCCAACCTCCTGCAGTCCCTCCCCCCAGCTGGCCCTGATCACTTACCAGGCCAAGGGACCCACCCGTGCATGAATTCGTGCACCGGGCCTCTAGTTAATATATAAAAATGTTCTCTGCTTCAAGGAATCTAGGAGGAAAAAATCATGGATTATAAGCAAAATAATATGCATCTTATATGAACATGCCATGGTTCATAAGACCAGTGTGAAAGGACATGAGCATTTATGTTTTTATGTGTATTTTTTGTTTGTTTTTTGTTGTTAATCCTCACCCAGGGATATTTTTCTATTGATTTTTATACAGAGTGAAAGAGAGGGGGAAAGACAGAGAAATATCGATGTGAGAGAAAACACATCGGTTGGCTGACCCAGGGCGAGGGATCGAGCCTGCAACCTAGGTACATACCCTTGATCGGAATCGAACCTGGGACCCTTCAGTTCACAGACCAGCACACTATCCACTGAGCCAAACTCTATGAATGTGCATCAGTTTAAGCTTTTGGTTCAAATCCATCAAACATTTATCGCCTACCTACTATATTCTAGGTTTCCAGTGTGTAATATATATCTCATAAAACTTAGTAACATGCATTAAGGTTGCATGGACATTTACCTAAAACAGAACAGAGGAAATTGGTTGATAAATAGCAACAGCTGAGAATTTTCCATCCACTTCCATTCTCCACAAGATTTGGTGGTTACCTCAAAGGCTATCTCAGACATTGGAGTGTAGCCCCCTTTTCTCCCTGTTCAGTGGTTCTTAAGTTTTAACATAACTAAGAATTACTATACACTGTTGTTATATTCCAAACCATCTGTAATCGGCATGGTTGATAGTTTTGATTATATACTAATTTTCTCTTATATGCCAAATTTGTTTTATTGGTAAGAAATTTTTACTTGCTCTTGTTTTGGTCAGATCATTTTTTCATCAGGTTATTTACAATAGAAAGAAAAGCAATACCTTTAAAATTGTGTCATTTGTGCCTCATCTGGTCTGACACTTTTTGTTTCTTGAGCATTCTGATTCTCCTAGGGAGAGACTGTTTATATCATACTAAATAAGAAGAAAACAGGCCCACGGTCCACTTAGGAGAGAACCCCACTTACAGAGAGAACCAGGCTGTGCCGAGTTGGAAGGCTCCTTCCTGCCCTCCCTCACTGAGGTTCTAAATTTCTTTTAGGCTAGTCAAGTCAATGTCTAGCGCAGGCTTTCATACTTGTTCCCTCCACTTGGAAAGCACTTCCTCCAGATACTAGCCTGGCTTATACCCACGCTCTCTTCAGCTCCACCCTCAAGTGTCCTTCACAGAGAGGCCTTCACTGACCACTCTTTATCAAACACAAACCACGCTTCCACTCCTACACCTGCTAAACTCCTTCTCCTCATCCATAGCCCTTATCCAAAGTATCATGTCTTAGTTATCCGTTGTTGTGTAACAAATTACCCTACAATTAGCAACTTTAAACAACAAACATTAATAATTACATGATTTCTGTAGGTCAGCAATCTGGCCACAACTTAGCTTGGCCCTTCGGCTCAGGGTCTCTCCACAAATCTGCAATCAATGTGTGAACCAGGACCACGGACATGTCAAGGTTAAATTGGAGCAGATTAAATTCTGCTTCCAAGATCATTCACCTGGCTGTTGGCAGGATTCAATTGCTCAAGGGTTGCTGGACTGATGGCCTCGGGTCTTCTCTGGCTGTGGGCCAGAGGCCACCTTCATTTCCTTGCTACATCCGTCTCTTTGTAGCACAGCTTAAAACATGGCAGCTGTTTCAAGAAAGATAGTGACAGCAAGATGGAAGCCACTGTCATTTAAAAGCCCATCTCTGAAATGAAATCCCATCATTTTTGTGTAATTCTATCACTAGAAGTAAGTCCCAGTCCTGTCCACACTCAGGGATCATGGATTACACAATGACATACATCTAGTTTATTTTCCATCTCCTCCATATATTGAAATATGAAGTCAAGGAGAGCTGGGATTTTGCCTTCTTGTTTACTGCTCAATCTCCAAGGTTAATCCAACAAATATGTGTTGAATGTTTTCATTTCCTAAAACAAAGGAGCTTATGAAATAAACATTCATATAATTTCCTTGATGTCCACACTAGAAAATCACAACCCTCTCTCGTAACAAATAGATGCTCATTAGTAACCTCTTTGACCTCATTTTTTTCTCTCATAATAACCCCTTATGCATTTTAAACTTTGGTCCCTTGGAACTTAATTCATTTCTCTACCATGCCCTATTACATGTCTCAGACTTCACACATGTAGGTCCTTTGAAAAGTCTCTTCCCAATATTGAGGCCTTCTTGACTGTTTATTAAGTACCTTTGAACTTTAAATACTATCCTTTCCTTCTTGTTTCACAAATGGATTGTTTTACAAACTGTTTCACGAACTGTTGCCTTTCCTCTCGAGGAAAAAATAAAAAGGTTACAAAAGACCATAAAGGTATGTTTTGCTTCCTGACCCTAAAGAGCTGATAGTCTATTTGGAAAGAGGACACAGACGTGAAAAGTTATGCAGCAGTAAAAGGGCTCAGCTACAGTAGAAGGGCCCACCTTCTGTTGCCGCCTTGCTGAGGTGGCCCTGAAGAGGAGACCAGAGAGAAGGATTGAGGGCCTTCCCAGTCAGGAAAATAGTATACATTTATTAAGATTGGAAGTTCCCTGGCTGGTTTAGCTCAATGGTTAGGGCATCTGCCTGTGCACTGTGGGTTGGATTCCCAGTCAAGGGCAGGTTACCTGGGTTGTACGTTTGCTCCCCAGCCCTGGTATATCCGTAGCAAACTCTTACTCTCCAATGGTAGTTTTGGATTCCAAAGTTTTCTCCCCTCAGAACATCCTCAGTGTTACCCCTTCAAAAATATGACTCCATTGCTTTCAGAATTTTCTGCTGTGAGGAGAAGTTGATCTTGGTCTCTCTGTCTGTTCTCCTGGGAAATCTGCTTTTGCCTCTCTTCCTTTGGTGATGCTCGCATTTCACTTGGTTCTCGGGAGTTTTCTTAGCAAGTTTCTGAGACTCAAGTTTAAAAACTTTAGTTTTTTCCAGGGTTCTCTGAGAAACTAGTCATATTATGCATTCAAAGTCCCTTAGTTACTTATAATTTCAAAATAGAGTAAAATGTTGTTTTGTGCGTTCTGTTCAGGACCAAGGATCAAAATTTCCTGGTGGAAAACAATGTGTGGATACTTCTATCCATCTTTTACCTTAACCTAGAATAGGAGGGAGAGAAATAGATTAATACTGATTAATACTGATTAATACTGCTGCCTCTGACCTTTAAAGATTTGTTATTTTGTGATTTGCCATTCCTGAAGAGAATTAAAAGTTTTTGGATTATATCCAACTCTATTATTTAACAACTGAGTATATCAGCAAACTAATCCGCTGAAGATTTCCAGATGACCTTGTGAGGGAAACATTCCTCCTTGTTTTGGGAAAGTTATGAAAAACCAGTTCAAGCAGACACAGCACACAAAGGGCTTGTGAAATTAGAAATCCAAGCGCAGAATATCAATGAAGTGACCTTACTTTGTCTGCCATCCTTGATGCAGTTCGGCTTGGACAGAAAATTGTTCTGTCTCCTTGGTCATTAACGTATGCTAGTCCATTAGTACAATTTGGGTAATACTGAGTCACAGGGTTACACACTTCTCATTCCTCATAATGGTAGGCAGATCATGTCGCTTTTCTTATTTGAGGGAAAGGAAGCCTCCGAGATTTGCGATGTGTCTCAAGTAAGAGGAGTTCGATGAAGCCAGACAGTTTGGGTTTCATCCAGCACATCACATGGAGCTTTGTGGGTGGAAGGAGCTCAGTACATATTTGCCTAATGAGTGGATGTCAAAACTGAGGATTCTGATGCCTCACCTAAGGCACTTTCTTCTTCTATTGCTTTTAGTCAGATGGAATGATGCTACCAGTGTAGAGGAGGCAAGAAACAGACCTGTTTGGAATGCACAATTGTTCCTAATCAGAAGGTGAAGAGAAATTTTGAGAGTTAGAAACTATTTTTTCCATCTTATTTTATTGTTTTAAAAAATATTTTTACTAGAGGCCCGGTGCACGAAATTCATGCACGGGTAGGGTCCCTAAGCCTGGCTGTCGATCAGGGCCGATCAGGGCCTTCCTTACCACGGCTGCCAGCTGCAGGCCGGAGACTTCCTTCATGCCGCACCGCCCCCTGGTGGTCAGTGCACATCATAGCGAGCGGTCGAACTCTCGGTCCGTTGAACTCCCGAGGGGACAATTTGCATATTAGCCTTTTATTACATAGGATTGATCTTAGTGAGGAAGGGAGGGAGATAGAAACATCAATGATGAGAGAGGATCACTGATCAGCCGCCTCCTACACACCCCCCACCGGGGATTAAGCCCATAACCCTGGGCATGTGCTCTGACCTGGAATCGAATCATGACCTCCTGGTTCTTCAGTTGATGCTAAACCACTGAGCCGGGATATTTTTTTCCATTTTATAGGTGAGAAAACCAAGTTGTTTGGAGACAATTCTCCATGGGCCTCTCACATGTCTACCTCTTTTCTGATCAGAGATACTGATTGTCTCTTCAAGGATGGTTGTATAGTGAGCAGGTTTGGCTGGCAGTTAAAGCAACACCAGCCAGAGCAAAGGTGGGTTTGTGTATTGTCCAGTGTAATAAAGATAAGATCTCCATCCAGGACCAACCAAGGTCACCCAGGCTTTGCTGTCCCTTCTAAAACATGCAGGTTCCCTTCGTTTGGTGTCCCTGTTCAGTTACTGTGTGTAGGCATCACTTGCCCTGCTTTGAGCTCGCCATTCCCTCTCTGTGAACTTCACCTTTGGGACTGGCACCAGAGCTGATACTCTGACTGTTGTTTTTGCTGCAAATAATAAATTCTTTTCTCCTCTGACCCAGGAGTCTTGTGTCTTGCACAAGCACACATGACGAACAGAGCAAATCCACTTGGTAGCTTGCAAGTAGAGTAATATCTGAGGCCTTTTGCACTTGCTGAAACACCATCTAGCCAGGAAGTAGTGGCATTTGATCCCGTGTGTGATCATCCAGCCTCCACTCTGTTCTGTTTGCCAAGGAAACAGGCATAAATAACCGCAGCAGGAGCCCATGGTGGAACTAGGACTGTTTTATTACATTCTGAACTCATGAGGTCCAGAGCTCATTTCATTTTCTTCTCTATTATAACCCTTGAAATTATATCCAGCCTTACTCACCGGCACAGGAAATGGGTCACCTATACTGAAGGCGGGTCGGCCGAAGGTCACCTGTCAGCAGTTGAGATATTTCCACTGGGCACAATTTACATTTTCCAATGAAGGCATTGCTTGTTTTTTTTTTGTTTTGTTTTGTTTTGTTTTTTTATTGATTTTTTACAGAGAGGAAGGGAGAGGGATAGAGAGCTAGAAACATTGATGAGAGAGAAGCATCAACCAGCTGCCTCCTGCACACCCCCTACTGGGGATGTGCCCGCAACCAATGTACATGCCCTTGACCGGAATCGAACCTGGGACCTTTCAGACCGCAGACCGACGCTCTATCCACTGAGCCAAACCGGTTTCGGCAGGCATTGCTTGTTAAAATGCCGCATTCGGAATGGTTCAACACACCAAATGGCTATTACCTGTTGGAACCTTAGTTTCAATTAGTTTGGTAACTTTGCTTTTCCAACACGGAGGTTGGAAAGTACAGAGTTCCAAGAAAATGAGACACAACACAACAAAATAAAATTAAAACAGCATCCGTCAGAAAAATGCCAACTCCTATATGGCCTGGGAAAAGTCACCAGACTTCTTCAAACTTGAGTGTTTTCATCTGTAAAATGGGAATAATATTCTCAGTGGTTTGCTGTGAGCACGTGACATACTGAGAGTGAATCCTCTGCTCTGTGTCTGAAATTCCATATGGAAGGTGATAAACACCACAGATGTGTCTCCACCAGTGGCGGGGAAGCTAGGCTTAGCTATCCCCTCTACCTCTCAGTGATTGCTTAAGGGGTACTGACTGCTCGCTGCAGTAATTGGTAAGGAAGGTCCAGGGCCCTGGTAGGGGCTGGGAGGAGGGGAGTCCACAGAATCCATAAGGATTGATCTTCGGAAGCCTGGGAAGAGTGCTAACACTGTTGAATACTATGAGTGAGTGATTGATGGAGGGGCAATGGGAGACATGACTTGCAGAAGCTACCTTAGTCTGTTTGGTCTGCTAAAAAGAATACCACCGAGTAGATGGTTTATAAACAATCAACATTAATTGCTCACAGTTCAGGAGGATGGAAGTCCAAGATCAAGGCGCCAGCAGATACGGTGTCTGGTAAGGGACAGTTGTCTTCTCCTTCTGTCTTCACATAGTAGAAGCAAGGTCTCTGGGGTCTCTCTCTCTTTCTCTCTCTCTCTCTCTCTCTTAGATTTTTTAAATTGATTTTTAGAGAGAGAACAGGGAGAGGGAGATAGAGAAAGAGAAATGTCAATGTGAGAGCAAAACATCGATTGGCTGCCTCCTACACGCTGCTGACCACCAGGGATCGAGTCCAGAACCCAGGCATGTGCCCTGACTGGAAGTGAACTGGCAACCTTTCAGTGCATGGGATGACACGCAACTGACTGAGCAACAACGGCCAGGGCTGGGTGTCTTTATAACAGCACTAATCCCATTCTAGAGGGCTTCGCCTCCCAAAGGCCCCACCTTTTTTTTTTTTGAATATTGTATTGAATTTTTACAGAGAGGAAGGGAGAGAGATAGACAGCTAGAAACATCGATGAGAGAGAAACATCCATCAGCTGCCTCCTGCACACCTCCTACTGGGGATGTGCCCGCAACCAAGGTACATGCCCTTGACCGGAATCGAACCTGGGACCCTTCAGTCCGCAGGATGACACTCTATCCACTCTAGCCAAACCGGTTAGGGCAGGCCCCACCTTCTAATACCATCACTTTAGGGGTTAGGATGTCAACATGAATTTTGGGGGGTTGGCACAGACATTCAGTTCATAACGGCAACCACAGAGATAGAAGACCAGATACCCCAAAAGATAAATGTCAGTTCTTACAGCCATTTTCTAGACACTGCCGTTCGTTTAGAACACTGGGTAGGATCACCTCTCCATGTCGGTTACATGGATCTGTGGAAAATGAAATCAAGAAAAATGAACTTTCCTTGACTCCAGAGGGAAAGCTACAGGGAGTAATTGGAAGTCCACGAAATGTTACATGGCTTTGTCTGGAAAAACTTGGAGAGACATTGAATCGTCTTAAGCTGATGCCCAAATTGCACATTAAAAACCCCGTATTGTAGAGGAATGCACCCCAGGAGTCTATGCTATGCTTGGTGTAGAAACTCGAAATATTAAAAAATACATAACTGGGAAATAACTATTGAAATCATCATTTATTTATTTTTCTGTTTGCTTTTTGCCCTTCTCTCTCCTTCAAGTAACAACTCGATGATAAAAGGATCCTTGAGTATCACACTCACTCCCGCTCACTCAAGCGTGACACTCCCAGGATGCACAGGGATAGGCTGACGGGGCAGGGCATTCTGCCACTGCCTGGTGCATTATTTAGAGGTGAAAAGGAGCAAACTGAGAAGCTAGGGGAAGAGGGGAAGAGTATTTGCAAGATACATGGAAGATATGTTTTTGAGAGCTGAGCGTTTGGGAAAATGATGAACTGTGTAGGAATAAACTATTAAATAAGGTCTTTCAACTCCAGGGAGACCTAGTCTGTCAGCTACCAGGTACTGAGGGCGTCACTGAAGATCTGGGCGTGCTTTTAACTGATGAGACTCCCAACTTCAAGAAGTTCCATCTGAGAAAATGATGATTTTAATGGAACCACCAGGAGGTGGCAATGCTTGGGAAATAGATAGATCCTTAGTACCTTCGGCCACAAGAATTTGGATGGTTGAGAAGTTACCGTGCACATATCATGACCGTCTTCCAAAGAGGCACTGCTTCTAGAGCAAGCTTCCCACCCAGGGTGCCACAAGTGGCATACGGGCAGGTGACCAGAAGTCAGAATCTGCTGGGAGATAGTCGCTATTATTTCTTCATACTGTCATCGGACCTCTGAACACTGCCGTGCAGGCAAGTGGGTCTTTCTTGTTGTTAATCCTCACCCAAGGATATTTTTCCATTGATTTTTAGAGAGAGTGGGAGGAAGGGGAGAGACAGAGAGAAACATTGATGTGAGGGAGACACATCGATTGGTTGCCTCCCGCATGTGCCCGGACCAGAGCCGGGTATGGAGGTTGAAACTGAGGTACATGCCCTTCATGACTCAAAGCTCTACCCTGACAAGGTCCAAACTGTGCAAACCTTTCCCCCTTTCCCCAAGAATCACATTTCCTACACCTTCTGTGGGGAACTGCTTTTTTCAACAAAATTTAAAATCCTATATAATAAGAGAAGAATATGCTAATTATCCGTTACGCCGTGAGGTGTAACGACCGAATCACGGATCTGTAGGAGTGTGGGGCAGCGAACTACAAGCAGGCAGCGGCTACAGGAGGGAGCAGGGCAGAAAGCTATGGGGGGGGGGAGGGAGTGGAGGAGCTACAAGTGGGTGGGGCAGCGGGCAGAGAGCTACAGGAGGGCAGCAGAGAGCTACTGGCGCATGGATTCGTGCGCAGGGCTACTAGCTATGTATAAAAGGGAATGAAAGTCAACTCCATCTCTGCAATAACAGGGAATCAAGTTCAGTGGGCAGCGATGCGTCTGTGTTTCTGAGCCTTTATAGCAAGGTGGGGTGATGCTTCTTAGACTTCCCATGCTTCTCTGGGCCTTGAGTGGTTAGCTCCTCTTACACAGCCTGCCTCCATCATGGCTCCAGGGCCCTGTTGGATTTACTTCCCTGTGGAATGAATATGTAAATTGCAGTCAATTCATGATATGTTGGGCCATTGCATATTTGCAATTATTATCAAAACAACACATAAAAATAAGCATTCTCTGTCTTCTAAATAGCCTTAATTTTCACTCTTTCCTTTTATTTCATCAGACTAAATGGAATATTGCCTTCAAATGTCTGCTTTCACAATATAGAGCTGTCCTCTCTCACTTTCAGCTTTTCCTGAAAACATAATTTGAATTTAGGGTCATGGGGGTTAAACTGTCCTTGTTTAACAAAGGCGCTATTTATAGAATGGTAATTAATGGCATGGAGCAACTATTGCTGAAATCTTTTTGAATTCCGTTGACTGAGTACATGTAGGGAATGATGAAGCATTTGTTTACTCGGTTAATCAAAGTGGCAGTGTCTTGTTATGCCCAAATAAAATGAGCTTCTCTTAACATTTATTAATTGCGAGTTCCTGCTCCTGATAAATGAACCGATCTATGCATTTGATCTCTCCTTTGTCCTCTCTTTCAAGGATAACAGCTTTTAGAGCCGGGAAGAATAGAAATTTATTCTTGAGAATTCATGTTATTGGCCATTAAGAAGATAACAGGATTTGAATGAATACAAGTAGATACTACATAACTCTTGCTCCAGAAAGACTTCAATAAATAAAATGAGCTCCTTTTCTTTAAGTAAACATTGCTAAAATGTGCAATGTGGACTAGGCAAATTCAACCAATGAGTACAGTTTTAGTCCTGGCATGTTTTATTATTTCTGTCATTGATTGAGTTAAGAATTCTTCGGCTGGAGCAAAAGTAATATTCGTAGCATATGGCTAAGAGATATTAAGTTATGCAGGCAAATGGGTTTGTTTGTTTCTCATGTGAGAAAGATTAATAGGAATCATTGCCATCTTCATAGAAGGATAAGGATCATAGGTCGCACGTATTGAAATGAAAGAACTTGTATTTTGTGCACTCAAAATGTTCATGCTTCATTTCAAGTGAAGTGCTGTGTTGAAAATTAAACATCGGATAAAACGAGTGTGTGAAGGCAGGTCTGATGTCACGCTGGTCTTTTCCAATTGAATAGTGCCAATGGCCCAATATACACTGGTGCTGTCTCTTGCTGTTGAGCAGGTTTACTAGAGTTCGTGTCTCCTCCAGTTGGGTACCTAAGGCCTTGCTTGAGTATTCTACCCCTGCTTAGAAAACTGCCTCTCTATTGGCTGGGCACCTTCACTCTAAGACTTAAAGGAACCAGTGCTCTGACTATTTTACACCTGGGTGATCTGTCCATACATGCAGATATCCATGGGTGGACCATGCTCTTAGAACTTCTCTATTAATGGACACAGACACTGGGGTGGTGGGGGCTTGCCGACGGTGGGAATGGCTGGGGGGAGGAGGGTCAATTGGGGAAAAAGGAAACTTATGTAAAACTTTAGACAATTAAAAGAAAGTTCTCTATTAAGGGAATTTCACACCTTTTCTGGTCAAACTGATTATGGTCATTCATCTGCCCTCTGAGAAATTGTTTGGGAAGGAAAACCATGGGATGAAGCACATGGTAGATTTCCAATCAGAAGAATCACTTCTTAAACTTCCCTCCTCATTTGCACCTGGGTATCTTTGGATGAGTTGCTCAGACTGATGACCCTCACCATCCTCCAGTATTCAGCAAGAGCATCCATTTTAATTGTTCTGTCAGGTCAATATTGTTGTGTTTGCGACAGCAGTGCATCTCAAATTGCTTTGAATAGAACTCATAATCAGAATACGATAGTCGGATGGCATTAGATATACACTGAGTGGCCAGGTTATTATGATCTCTGAACACATAATAATCTGGCCACTCAGTGTATATACATATATATATTAGAGGCCCGATGCATGAATTCGTGCATGGGTGGGGTCCAGCCAGCCTGTCCAGGGGGAGGGGACATGGGCGGTTGGCTGGCCTGCCTGCTGGTCAAACTCCTGGTCGAGGGGACAATTTGCATATTAGCCTTTTATTATATAGGATATACACTGAGTGGTCAGATTATTATGCATTCAGAGATCATAATAATCTGGCCACTCAGTGTATATCTACTTTGTCACACATTGCATTATAAGTTATAACTTTTGTTCAATGCCTGCAACATATTCATGGCCGTAAGTACTATCTTGATATTTTTTGAAACAACTAGATGAAAAGAGCAAGGACAAATGATTCAGAAACATTGCCATAATGAGCCACAAAGAGCTGTTTTAACAAGAAAATTCCAATTTCTCAACCTGGCAGTGGTCTTCAGGGTCGGTACCCTGAGCAATACCTCCCTCTGTTCTGTGAGCCATTCTCATCTCTCCTTCAGGGCCTGTGTTTTAAGGAAGTATACTCCCCTCACACTCATCCTCCTCCCCTCCAAAAGCGACCATCCCAGATATGGCATTTCAGTCCTATTCCAAGCCTATTTTTAATATCCATATTCACTTTTTGTGTGAAATTGTCATAACTTCTTATGTCTGCTCATAAATGTTGAAGCAGGCCCATTATTCAGCACCATTAAATCACTTGTGAATTACCACTGATGAAGCTAAACTTGCTAGTTCTAAAAGCACTCAACTGTGAGGGCTTCCTGTAGTTTCATGAATTACCACCTCGAAACTGTCTAACAAGTTGCCCATTCTGTGTGGTCAGACATGACAAGTGCTTGTTGGCTGCTGTCCTGGCACTCCGAATGGCAAGGCCCGGCTTCCAGCCAGCGTGGAGGGACTTATTCTGGCTTTGATTTTGACTGCAGAAGGTGGCATAGAAGGTTGTGTGTAGTTGTATAATGTAACTCATTACTGAAAAACTAAAAAGAAGCACATATTTGTCATCACTGCTTAGAGTACAGTAGCGTGGAAAAGGGCAATGACTATGTTGAGTTGTGTTGCCCATTGTAAGATCTTGTGTCTATTGTCTGTGTCTTTTCAAAACTCCCTGCCTTGGGTAGTACAAATGAAGCAAATCCTATCTAATAAAAGGGTAATATGCAAATTGACCCTAACGGCAGAATGACCACAGCAGCTGCTTGACCAGTCACTATGAGGTGCACTGACCACCTCTCAGTCCCTTTCCCTGGCCAGCAGACTCCAATCGCCTGATGGCGAATGGGGAACTGGTCGTGAGTAGCGGCGGGGAGCGGGGCTGGCTGCCGGCAGCAGGGGAGGATGTCCCTGATCACAGGCCAGGCCTAGGACTATTTCCGTGCATGAACTTCGTGTGCTGGGCCTCTAGTAAAGGACATAATTCCACCTTGGCAACTGCACAAACAGTAAGATGATCTACCTACTTTTGAAAAGTAGTTATACTTGTAAAACAAAGTAGCTTCAGGAGGTGTGTGTTCGTAATAGAATGGCAAGGTTGCTCTTTTGTTTTCATTTAATTTGGTTTGGTTTTGGATTTTTTTGTTGCTTTTATTTACTTTTTTAAAAATTATATACACTGAGTGGCCAGATTATTATGATCTCTGAATGCATAATAATCTGGCCACTCAATATATATATATATATTAGAGACCCGGTGCATGAATTCGTGTATGGGTGGGGTCTGGCCAGCCTGGCCAGGGGGAGGGGACATGGGCGGTTGGCCGGCCTGCCTGCTAGTCGAACTCCTGGTCAAGGGGACAATTTGCATATTAGCCTTTTATTCTATAGGATATACACTGAGTGGTCAGATTATTATGCGTTCAGAGATCATAATAATCTGGCCACTCAGTGTATGTTTTTCTTATTGATTTCAGATGGGAAGGGAGAGGGAGAGAGAGAAACATCAATGGTGAGAGAGAATCATGGATCAGCTGCCTCCTGCATGCTCCACACTGGGGATCAAGCCCACAACCCAGGCATGCGCCCTGACTGGAAACTTAACCATGACCTCCTGGTTCCTAGCTGAGCCATGCCGTTTGGGCTGATTTTTATTTTTATTTTTGAAGTTAATAGTTTATATAAGGTATTTAATGAATAAAATTGCCCTTTTTGATGTCTTCTTAAAAGCACCAACATTTTACCTTTTCATTCTGAAGAAGTATTTCTTAATTTTGTTGGTAAAAGCAAAAAATGTGACTATATGGCCATGCGTTCTTTTGTTAGCGTGTCATCCCTCAAAGTCAATTGTCTTGGCCAACTTGAATGGCACGAACTCTGGGGCAGGTTACGGAAGTTTGAATTTCCCACATGATCAAGTTCAGTACCTTAACCTATCATTCATTTATTCACTCGTCCATTCATTCATTCGTTTGAACATTACTTTTGAAGCTAGGGATAACAGCACATGAAAATTCAGCAGAATTTTATTTTATGGTACAGAATGAACAGTTAAAATCCATGCCTAAGAGAGAATGGGTAGGACCAAATCCCAAAGCACTCTCCATCCATGAAGAACTGGCAAAAAATGAAATTGTCTCTTTAGATTTTGATGAGCGGAGAAGTTTGGAGAAGGCATTAAGAGGCTTCCTCTGAAGTCGCCTTGTCATAGTTCCCTTGTTTTGAGCAGGCACACCTCTTGTCACTGATCACTAAATCCTGAGAGAGTGTGTAGACCAGCTCTTAGCAGAACCTTCTAGAAGGACTGCTTGAGAAACAGGGCTTGCAATCAGCCCACGTACCATTTCACCAATGCTGATTTACCTGCCGGCACTCTGCTTTCTAGTTTGTAGCACTGCATGAGCCAGATATGTTCCTTTGCAATCCTTGTTTTTCTTAAATAAAGGATGATTATGAGACCCAGAATAGAATGGTGATGCAATTTATTCTAACTCTAGAATAAACCCAGATCCTGAAGTTGCTGGTTTATTTTTATTATCATCTTCTATTAAGCATCCATTTGTACCAGCGCCGCGAAGCCACTGTACAGCAATCACGTTTTATCATGCATGTTTCCTTCGCTATGTCTGTCAACAGATAGTGAGTGGGTGCCCGTGCCTGCTGCATGCGATAAGGATGTGAGGGCAGGTGGTTAATTTGGGAGGTGATGCCGGGAAGCAGCACTGAGGAAGTAGGAAAAATGAGAGGAGGAAGGAAGAATATCAGAACAAAGCAAAACATTGTATAGGTTAGCAGTGTGGGCATTTGGTGCTCAAACCCACTGGGAATTTCTAAGAGATGATGTGCAACAGAGGTCAACACTATATCCTGCAAGCCAAACCCTGCCTGTTTTTTTTGTAGAATTTTGTTGACACAGAGCCCACTTGTTTACGTATTCACTATGGCTCCTTTTTGCTAAAATGGCACAGTGGTCCTGGCTGGTTTGGCTCAGTGGATAGAGCGTCGGCCTGCGGACCGAAGGGTCTCAGGTTCCATTCCCGTCAAGGGCATGTGTCCGGGTTGCAGGCTCAATCCCCAGTAGGGGGCATGCAGGAGGCAGCTGATCAATGATTCTCTCTCATCACTGATGCTTCTATCTCTCTCTCCCTCTCCCTTCCTCTCTGAAATCAATAAACATATATTTAAGAAATAAACAAATAAAATCAAATGGCACAGTGGTATAATTGTGGCAGACACTGTATGGTCGCAAATATTTAAAAGTGCTTAAACCTATCTGGCTCGTTATTGAGAAAGTTTTTTGAGCTCTGGTATAGAACTTCCCTCAGACTCATCCTTCCGAAGGGGGAGAGCTGGCGTACTGCTTCCTGGCCCTTTCCCAGAGTTCCAGTGTTTTCCCAGGAGCCCCTGCGCTGCATCTAAGCATCTTCAGAGAAAGCTGAGACAGCCCGGCCGACGGGCCTCAATGGTTGAGGGTCCTACCTATGAACTGGGTGGTCACAGTTGGATTCCTGATCAGGGCACATGCCCAGGTTGTGGGCTCGATCCCCAGTGTGGGGCATACAGGAGGCAGCCAATCAATGATTCTCTCTCATCATTGATGTTTCTCTCTCTCCTTCCCTCTCCCTCCCTCCCTGAAATCAATAAAAAAAATATTAAAATTCTAAAAAGAAAACTGAGACAGAAAAGTGGGGAAACCACTCAAGCAGGCCTCTTGACAGGGCACTTGGTGGCCATCGAATTACCCACCGTAGCTACACAAGCACATCCCAGCCAACAAGGAGACGTTAGAACAGCTTCTATAGTGCTTTTATCCTGTAAGGAATCGCTATTTGTTTTACTTTGATCAACAAGAGAACTTTGCTGTTGCAGGAAAACATAATTCCGAAAGTTCTGTTTATTTCAGATATTCCAGTTTTGAAAGTTTTATAGAGGGTGCGCACCTGTGTACACATGTGTGTACGCGGATCTGTATGTGTGCCCCAGGAGGTTTTCCTTAAAGTTACTTTTGCAAAACAAGGTAGACAGACTATTTGACCAAATAGGAACCTCTATTCATAGACACAGACCACGGGGCGGAGCTGACGGGGTCCCACGCCAACCGATGTCTTCTAGATCGTGTGCGTTCCTGACAGCGACGGTCAGCTCCATGAAGCTAAATGTCCTGGGAGCAAACTTGCCTTTGGCTCAGAATGTTCATTTTCAGCCAACTATGGGCACCGTTGTCACCATTTCCATCATCTAATTAAGAGATAATTTGTTGCCCTAACCGGTTTGGCTCAGTGGATAGAGCGTCGGCCTGTGGAATCAAAGGTCCCAGGTTCGATTCCGGTCAAGGGCATGTACCTTGGTTGGGGGCACATCCCCAGTGGGGGGGGTGCAGGAGGCAGCTGATGGATGTTTCTCTCTCATCGATGTTTCTAACTCTCTCTCCCTCTCCCTTCCTCTCTGTAAAAAATCAATAAAATATATATATTTTTAAAAAGAATAACTTCAGACAGTAAGGTCATTTTTGCCACATGTAGTTGGAAATCCAGAAAGCGTACAAAGCATGGGTATCTCTTGCTGTTAGACGGGAAGCCAGGGTTTTATGCCTGGGGTTAGCCATCATCTTCCGTGCCCCATGCCCTCCACCATTCTCTGGACAGAGGCCATCGTACCGTTGCGTCTTTTTTCCTAAATGCTTGTAGGCATCCAGAAAACACTGGGAAGTTAGATTCTGCATCGCACTTGTTGACTTTTTATTTCTGGAAGACATGGAGGCCCCAGCTGGGAGAGGTGAGAAGGAAGAAGAGCGAAAGCATCTTTCCAGTCTTAGTATTTCGGGCTTTCTCGAATCTCATTAATCCAGCTGGAGCATTCCATGAGGGGAAAAAAACCCTTTTTCTGAGAATAAGCCTTTTTGGTTTGCCTTCTCAGAAATGCTTGAGAGATTAAACAGGCAAACAAAATGTTACGCCAGGAAAAAAAAAAAAAACACAAGCAGCTAATCTAGTTCTCGGCGTTGTTTTGTTCCCCTTAGAAGTGCCCGCAGTGAGAAACAAAAAAAGTGATCAGCATCATACTTGTACACCATGTGATTTAGAGACTGTTTTGTTTCCCCCAATGCAGCTGTGGTCTTCTCGGGCAGGCCAAACTGGGCTCTGCCTCTTTTCCTTTTTGATTCCCATCTCTCCCCGAAGTTTTTTTTTTTCTCGTTCTTATGATCTGTTGTTACTCCTCTCTTCTGTGATCTCTGCAAACACGGCGGTTCCTTTAGAACTTCCCGAGGAAGAGAACTCCCATTGGTGAGCGCCTGCAGTCCACAGAGCTCACAGGACAAAAACCCGGAAAGACAGCGGTCCCCAAAACAGCTTCTGTGACCACCTAATGCCCAGGCTTAAGGGACTATAAGATGAGCGCTAAGTCAATTCGCACAGCCGTTTGCTTCTTGCGAAAGGAATAGCCTGGAAAGCGATGGCTGGAGTTGAACAAGCGGTAACTTGGCGTGCCTGTCGGGAAAGGTAGGGGCCGGTTAAGGAGCATCGACGTGTGTCTGTGTGTGTGTGTGTGTGTGTGTGTGTGTGTGTGTGATATGTTGATGTATCTGGACCATCTCTCTCTGTTCCTGCACTTACGATTGTGTTTGTCGCCAAAAATGGGGAGAATTATGCACTTGCATATGTGTGTGTATGTGTGTATGTGTGTGTGTTGCTATAGAAACTTACGGGTGCCTGCTACACGGGCGCATGCTTGATTGCTTGCTCAGAAAAACTAATTATGCAGCCAGCCCTAAGGCAGTTGCAAATATCAAGGGCAGCCTCCTAGGCTTATCATTTGGATGTTCTGTAAAAATAACAAAAAGGAGTTTGCCTGCCCAGACCTTGGCCAGATCAAGTAACTACAAGACAGTTTTGCCTCCAACGCACGCTCCGTTGTACCGGGCCAACGTGTGCTGTGCAATCTGGCTTGTTCATCAATGTCCAACATGGTTTCTCTTATAGCTGCAGGCTGCCTTTTCCCTCTGGCTAAAAGGCTCAGCGAATGAAACTCACAGTCTCTGATAAAGTACAGTAATTTCTGGTGTCTACGAAGTGTTCATGTCCTGACAATCAGCGCTTCGCAGTTTAGTAAGCACAAGACCACGCTGATGGACATTTTAACTGCCTGTCCCTGTTGGGCAAGCCTCCTTGATGGGAAATTGTCAAAATGTTAGGGCTTCATTCTCACGTGGTATAGCTGATCCACAGCGCAGCCTTGCCCGTTCTGACATATCAAAATGGATTAAGAGAAAATTCTAGTTCATGAGCCATCAGGAAAAATTATCTGTGTTACTTTGAAGAAATGGAAAGCACTTGTTGAGATTCCGCCAAAAGATATAATGCTACTATCTTTTAATTAAGATGACACCTCACTTATTTTCATGCAACATTAAGTTAATCTGTTCCAATTTGATGCAAGCACGGGGAAGGAAACCATGCCTATCCCTTTACCAGAGATCCTTCCTGCGGGTAATGTCTCACGGAGGGCTTTGATTTTATGGTGAGCGAAGGCTTTAAATGGGCACTAAATCAGAACTCCCATCAAAACGAGATCAAAAGTAGGATGGAAGAGTCCTTTGTTTTCATCACAGTCACATGATATCAATTTCTAATTTTCTTGTGTACTCATGTACTAAAAAGTACTGATGTCCTTTTCCCATTTCCTCATGAAAAGGCCCTTTTTTTTTTTTGCACATCATGGAGTAACAGATGACAATCTGCTCATTGAAAGGTGCAAAAAATGAGTGGAGATATGAATAACTTTTGGTGAATTAGTCAGAAATCGCATTTGCTAGTTACCCCCACACATCGCATTTGCCTTTGGGAATGTGTGTGAATTTCATCTCAGTCTATTGAGTGGATTGAAGTAGCATTTGCCTCGCTTTGCTGTCTTCAAACACGTGCAAGTTTTTCTCGGGAATAAATACAGGCTTTCAAAGGGCTGGAACCAATTATGCTTTTAAACAGGAAGTGTTTTGGCCCAGGTGGTGTGGCTCAGTGGTTGAGCCTGGACCTATGAACCAGGAGGTCACAGTTCAATTCCTGGTCAGAGCACATGCCAGGATTGCAGGCTTGATCCCCAGTGTGGGCCGTGCAGGAGGCAGCCGATCCATGGTTCTCTCTCATCATGGATGTTTCTCTCCCTCTCCCTCTCCCTCTCCCTTCCTCTCTGAAATCAATGAAATAGGTTTAAAAAATAAAAATAGTGTTTTTCAGACAAAGACAGGGAAGACTGGCAGGGAGATTGCATAGAGTGGAGATTTAGCAAAGGAAACTGGCGGGGTGGGGGTGGGGGTGGGGGTGGGGGGGGTTGCAGATCATCTAGTGTCTGCCCTGAAGGGAGTGTTGAGTCTCCTGAGGCCCAAAGCCTCTGGTGTCTGCATTCAGGCCCCGCCTCCTATCAGGTTGATGGGCGTTCTTGCAGGAAGGAAACTGTTCATTGGGGTGAAGTCACTGAACTTTCAGAAACACCTCCTCGTGGCGCATACCTGCCTGGAGATTTACAAGTGACAGACAAGCCCCAAGTGAAGAGAGTATTCTACACCCATCATCACCCTCTTCCTGTGGGATCCAAGCAACAATCACCTTGACATCCCGGACCAGGCAGATTCTGCTTTTTTATCCCCCTGACAGCCTTGCAGAATGTTCTAGAGGGATGTTTATAGAGGCTGAAATGCCCAAAGAGCACTCCTTGATCTTACAAGGAAAGGCGAACGGTAAACATGTGTATTACTCTGCTGGTTTCGCGCTGCCTGGATAGCACACTTTGGACCTGAGCGTGAGCCAGCCTAAGTCCTTTGCTTGATGCCTCCTGATGAGAGACTGCAGCCAAGGGCAGGGGGCCAGTGTGCCTTGATTCCTAAGACAATGGCCGTTTTCGAAGTGACTTTTAAAAACATGGTTCTTTTCCCAGTTAAAATAAAATTGAGTCACTTGACTGCCTTGGCTTAGTGGTTGAGTGTTGACCTATGAACCAGGAGGTCACGGTTCGATTCCTGGTCAGGGCACAGGCCAGGGTTGCAGTCTCGATCCCCAGTAGGGGGCATGCAGGAGGCAGCTGATCCATGATTCTCTCTCATCATTGATGTTTCTCTCTCTCTCCCCCTCCCTTCCTCTCTGAAATTAATATAGATATCGATATAGATATAGATATAGATATAGATATAGATATTAAATTGAGGCATGCGTTTTGCTTAGAATGACCTGGACATTGAGTACCATGTCCTAGAAAACGGAGCTTAATCATTTCCATATTGGGAACTGGAATAGATATATTTTCCACCCTTCCCTTTTTTTCCTCTCTTGCTTTTTAAAAATTATTTTGCAAAGTATCTCTCCAGGAAAAAAAAAAATAATCTTACTCCCTAAGGTCTTGATTTTCCAGGTCGAGGCAGACTGGCTGTTGTAATTACCTTCTGGAAGCCAAGCAGTGGCAGAAACTCAAGGTGTTGAGTATTTCAAAGGCAACCTTAAAATAAGGCTAATGAGGAGAAGGAGGAAATCTTTGAAGTTATTTCAAGTAAATTATCCACAGTTGTCTTATTATTGACTACGCTATGAAGAGAAATATTAAATAAAAATACCCCCAATGTCTCACCAATTATTGGGAGTCTATTCTCTGAGACAGTTAATACGGAATAATGAGAACACTGCTGGACTAGAAAAGACCCATCAGCCATTTCACCTGGGACCAGCTTGCTTATCATCTCACCAATGGAAATGCTAGTAATTTCCCCTTTTTGTTCTGATGGCTAGGATCCGATAAAATGGCAGGTACTGTAAAACACTTTTTAAACGAAATGCTGTGGCCCTAACTCGTTTGCCGCAGTGCATAGAGCATCAGCCTGTGGACTGAAGGGTCCCAGGTTCGATTCCGGTCAAGGGCACATGCACAGGTTGCCGGTTTGATCCGCAGTAGGGGGCGTGCAGGAGGCAGCTGATCAATGATTCTCTCATCATTGATGTTTCTCTCTCTCCCTCTCACCTCCTCTCTGAAATCAATAAAAAAAATTTTAAAGGAAACACTATGATCCCAGATACCAGTATTATAAGTACCAATATTATACTTGAACTATGTACAAAGATAATATTGGAGCCACATTTTAAACCAGTGCATCTGTAAGAAAAAAGCCTTCCCTTCATAGTTATTTAGGGACTAGTAAAAATTATTATCTCTGAGCAGGTAGGATTCTTCGGCTGTCTTCCTATTGAAACAAAATTTGAAATTGTGATAACATGTATATATACTTTATTTGTTGCCCCTGCCATGTAATAGCCATCTAACTGATGATCAATATGCCTTTTTTTTCATCATAAATAGATGAATTTATGATGAACACACATTCAGGAGTACTTAACATTCAATCCTTACCTCTGTGTTACCCCATCCATTAAATTGCACTGGCTTAGGGAAACATGAATTATTCATTAACATTGGTGATTGGCTATAATAACAATGTTGTTTTTCTTTCAGCAAAAAAAAAAAAAAAAGAAAATATAGTGGCCCTAAGTCTTTTCAACAAGGAGCAAACACATTAAACATGAATTAATTATATTTATGAATGTTCATAAATATGTCATCTTAATTCTGGTGTTGTTATAATAATTTATGTGTATTTCAAATATCATAAAAACCACTGGATAGAAAACTGTCTCAAATTCCTCTGAGTCCAGGTATGAGAATAGCAAGCTGCCATGTTAATAGGGTCTCCCATTCAGATTTGCTAACATGAAGCCTTAATTTATTTACTAGAGGCCCAGCACACGAAATTCGTGCATAGGTATGGTCCTTAGACCTGGCTTGCAATCATGGCCATCTTCCCTGACTGCCAGCAGCTGGCCCTGCCCCCACCCCCGACACCACTCACCCCCAGTTCCCTGTTCACCATCGGGTAATCGGAGCCTGTTGGCTGGGGTGAGGGACCGGAAGGTTAGCCATTCCTGGCCTTCACTGCTGGTTACCCTCTGTGTGTGGGGTGACCGGAGGGGCAGGGGCCTTGGCCTGGTGCCTCGAGTGTCTGCCACCACCCACTCTGGTTCCCATTCCACATTCACCATCGGGCGATGGGAGCCTGCCGGCCAGGGGAGGGACCAAGAGGTTGGCTGTTCCCACCCACTCACTGGCCCCCCCCCCCCCCCCCCCCCCCCCACTGCCACCCACCCCTGGTTCCCCATTCACCATCAGGAAATCAGAGCCTGCCTGCCAGGGGGAGAGACTGCGAGGTTGGCCAGCAGGCCCTGATTGAGCGATGGGGCCTGCAGGCTGAGGGCAGCTCCTGCGTTGAGTGTATGGGTGGTCATTGTGTGTCATAGCGACTGGTCGTTCTGCCATTTGGTTGATTTGCATATTAGCTTTTTATTATATATGATTTATTTACTTATTTATTGGTATACTTTAATTGATTTCAGAGAGGACAGGAGAGGGGGAGAGAGAAACATCAATGATGAGAGAGAATCATTGATTGGCTGCCTCCTGCACACCCCCTACTGGGGATCGAGCCCACAACCCAGGCTTGTGCCCTGAGTGGGAATCGAACAGTGACCTCCTGGTTCATAGATCAATGCTCAGCCACTGAGTCACACTGGGTCAGCCTCCACGAAACCTTTAAATGTCTCTTTTATATCTGACACATTAAATAGATCCTTTTCCTCATTGAAACCTTTCAGTATTTCCCTGTTGTTATTGTAAACAAATTCAGAAAGTTCATTTTAGGCTTTTAAGCCCTTCATTGGTTACCCCTCTCATATGTGTGTTCATCCATATATCCACCCACCCATCCATCCATCTGTCCAGCCATCCATTAATTAAAGCTACAAATATTTATTAAGCACTTCATGTCTTCTGCTAGGTACTTTCAACCACCCTAATTCAAGACCACCTCCTCCTGCTATTTTCTTCATGGGAACTTTTCTCCTGTGTTTCTCATTAAAAAAGCCATTCTCCCAATATAGCCCTCCAGTCAGCCCATGGGCTATTCTCCTCAGTGTACCTTTCCCGTTCCCATTCAGAGCCAGGTATTTCAGGCCCAAGTGAACCTGACCTTCTGGCTATGAGAGCAGGTGCTTGGCAGACATGGCCTTGTCGGTGCCTGAGTATTAGCCACTTTCTGCAACAAAGCACATTCCACCCTAAGGGAAGATGCTCAGGAATCAAGGAACACAGAGCCCATGTTTAAGGAGCTTACAGCAAACGGAGCCAGTGTAAACACAAAGAGAAACACATACAGTACACCCACAGAAGACATCAGGAGTGACACTCAGACAGCTTGAAAGAACTTGAGTAAAACGCACGGGATGGGTTCCATCATGGAATTTGCCAGGGTTCTTTTTCCCCAGCCTTACAAAGGGTTCAGCATTCTGGAGAAAGGGCTGCACGTTGATGATTAAGAAGAAGTCGTGGACGAAAGGTATTTTTGATAGGCATTGGGGTTCAGAGGAGCTGAAGGAGGCAGAAGACTCTCCTCCTTGACCAAGGACCCGTGCTTTTATTAAACACAATTTGTCCCAAGGCAAGGTGGAAATATATACTTCAAAGGTTATGGTATCAAAGGGTTTACAGAGATTGTCAGTTTGGGGAATAGCCTACAGCTGTTCAGGTGTTTGGCCAACAGGAGGCAATAAAACGCCCTGAGCTGTCTGGCAGTTAACAATCATCCTATTCAGGTTTGGGGGAAGTGCCATTT
The DNA here is from genome assembly GCA_025583905.1 of Ia io. NCBI lineage: Eukaryota > Metazoa > Chordata > Mammalia > Chiroptera > Vespertilionidae > Ia > Ia io. The sequence continues at coordinate 7,380,457 of JAJQQW010000001.1, forward strand.
AGCCGTTTCCAACAGGTAAACTACATGTGACTCAACCCTGTTAAGCTCCCCAAGCTTCACCAACCTTTTAGTCAAACTCTTGTAATTATTACATGCTGGAATTGGTTCTCAGCAGAATTAGGTGACTGGATATTGGGACTAATCAGAAAACGTTGTGGAGGAGGGTTATGCTAGTGGGGTTTGCAATGGTCAGGGAGAGGGCACATTTGATGGGGCAGTTCCTAAAGCCCTGAAGAAAATTTCTGCCAAGTCAGTAGCACAAATGAGAAGCAGTTTTGCTGAGCAAGGACTTGGTCCAGGGAACAAGGAGGCTGAGTTTGTGGTGCTGGCTGTTGGACACTCTGAGGAGGACAGTGCTTGCTAGAACCTTGGGAAGTTGTGGATGGCCATGTCCATAGCTGAAGTCTCTGCTGTGGTACTTGACTCCCAAGTTGGTTCGCTCCGTAGGTGAGGGGAAGGACACTGATCTCTGAACTTGGCATTCGTGATATCACTGAATTCACCCACAACCGAAGGACAAGGTATTTTTCGTTTCTCGGAAGGAAACTGAAACTTAATTACTTGTCAAAGGCAGAGCCCAGACTCTACCTCATGTCTTCCTGGTTCCCAACTCTCCTCTGAGCTGGCACCTTTTCTCAATCCTGGCACTCTTGGCATCGGTGGCTAGATCTTTCTTTGTGGTGGAGACTATTCTGTGCACTGTGGGAGGTTTAGCAGCATCCCTGGCGTCTACCCACTAGATGCCATCAGCAGACCCTCTCTCCACCCCCCACCCCCACTTGTGATAACCAAGAATGTCTCCAGAATTTTCCCAATGTCTTCTGGGTGGGAATGGGAGAAGGAACCAGCCGAAACCATTCCTCCTTGAGTGCTACCAGTGTAGAGTATTATACTATTGAGTTTTGGCTCTAGCTGTCTTTGGCTCAGTGGATACAGCCCGCAGACTCAAGGGTCCTGGGTTCCATTCTGGTCAAGGGCACATGCCTGGGTTGTGGGCTCGATCCCCAGTAGGGACTGTGCAGGAGGCAGCCAATCCATGATTCTCTCTCATCATTGTTGTTTGTATCTCTCTCTCCCTCTCCCTTCTTCTCTGAAATCAATAAAAGATACATATTTTTTTTAAAGAATTTTGAAGATTATTATGTAAACTCTAATTCTCATAGAGTTTTAGCCACACTCCAAAGTTCAATAGCGAATCCAGCAAATAGTTTCAATGAAAGTTCAAGCTAAATTTGTACGATTCAAAATTCACAGGACAATCACCTAGTTTTTGCCTGAACCGAATGATTTCCACTGGGAAGACTTGTGGCAAGTTGCCAGGTCAGTGTGGTCAGTATGGAGCCCGAGAACTCTAGTCCTGGAAAAGGGCATGCACAGGCTGCGCCTGGGTCCTCCTCCATTGAAATCAGGAAGCTGCGGCTTTAGCCATAAATTCTGTGACAGCCTCTCTGTGCTGGGCGGATGGGAAGAACTGCTGGGCAGACATCAGTCTTTGCAGCTGAGTTGTTTCCAGCTGCCTCATTGAATACGGAGACCAAGTATGAATATTGAAAGCTCCTTGAGAATAGGGACCATGTGTTGGACACAGTGGTGTTACTAAGAGGCATCAATCATAATTAGCAATAAATGAGTTGGTGCTGTCATCATTTGTTGACAAATATTTATTCAGGGCTTGATACATACAAGTATAGTATCACGATGGGTATATACACCTATTCAGCATAATTATTTGTTTAACTAGAGGCCTGGTGCACGGATTTGTGCACTGGTGGGGCAGGGGTGGGGAGGGAGGTCCCTCAGCCCAGCCTGCGCCCTCTCACAGTCCAGTCCAGGTCTGCTCGGGGGATGTCCACATGTTGGCAGTCAGACATCCCTCTCACAGTCTGGGATCCACGCCCCCCCCCCCACCTCTCCCCCCCCCCCCCTGCTCCTTACTGCCTATCTGAAGCAGAGGCCGGAGAGGCTCCCGCCACCGCCACTGTGCTTACCAGCCATGAGCCTGATTTCTGGCTCAGAGGCGCCCCCCCCCCCCCCGCCCCCGCTCCTTACTGCCTATCTGAAGCAGAGGCCGGAGAGGCTCCCGCCACCGCCACTGTGCTTACCAGCCATGAGCCTGATTTCTGGCTCAGAGGCGCTCCCCCCCCCCCCCCCGCCCCCGCTCCTTACTGCCTATCTGAAGCAGAGGCCAGAGAGGCTCCCACCACCGCCACTGTGCTCACCAGCCAGGAGACTGATTTCTGGCTCAGAGGCGCTCCCCCTGTGGAAGTGCACTGACCACAAGGGGGCAGCTCCTGCATTGAGCGTCTGCCCCCTGGTGGTCATTGTGTGTCATAGCGACTGGTTGTTCTGCCATTCGGTCGATTTGCATATTAGGTTTTATTATATAGGATTTTTCTAAAATACTTTTTATTGATTTCAGATAGGAAGGGAGATGAGAGAGAATCATTGATTGGCTGCCTCCTGCATGCCCCACACTGGGGAAGGAGCCCGTAACCAGGGCATGTGCCCTGACCAGGCATCGAACCATGACCTCCTGGTTCATAGGTCAATGCTCTACCACTGAGCCACACCAGCCGGGCTTGATTGAAAACAAAATAACTAGGACAGGAGTTGCCCCAACTCTAGGATGTTGCAGCAATAGAATTGGACCCAGCTCCTGCAACACAGAATTTGCCACGTATGATAACAAAAGTGGGGTGAAATCGAAAATTCTGGCACAGTCATCTGGGCACACCCTAAGCATGCGCACCAGTCATGTTTTTCAAGATGTACAATATGTGACTTGGGCCATAAAATGGACATGCCACTAGATGGCCAATGTTCAAGATGAAAATACCTCATTAAAGTTGGCACTAGAATGTGTTTCCTGTTATTCTCAAGGGGTAATTAACACGTGATGGTTGTGCGGCTCCAGAACATAGACCTTGGAAATGTGACTTATATTTCTTATTTGAGTCTGCTTTGGTTCGCCTCCCAGAGCGCCCACTTGCAAAATAGAAAATAATACTATTTGTAGTATATCCCGCCCTGTGTTAGGGTTCATTCCATCTCCATGGTTACAACGTTCACGGAAGGATGGGGCATGGGCTCCCTTAGCAATATCATTAACACACAGTTGGAACATGTGGTTTTCTGTGTTTGTTTTTAAATATGTTTTTATTGACTTCAGAGAGAAAGGGAGAGGGAGAGAGAAAGGTAGAAACATAGCTTAGAGAGAAACATCAATTGGCTGCTTCCTGCTCGCCTCCTACTGGGGATCAAGCCTGCGACGTGGGCATGTGCCCTGAATGGGAATCGAACCGTGACCTCCTGGTGCAGGGGACAAAGTTCAAGCACCGAGCCACACTGGCTGGGTAGAACAAGCATTTTTATCTATCTATTTATTTATTTATGTATTATTTTTTAAAATATATTTTTATTGGTTTTTTTCAAGAGAGGAAGGGAGAGGGAGAGAGAGTTAGAAACATCGATGAGAGAGAAACTTCGATCAGCTGCCTCCTGCACGCCCCCTACTGGGGATGTGCCCACAACCAAGGTACATGCCCTTGACTGGAATCGAACCTGGGACCCTTCTGTCCGCAGGCCGAGGCTCTATCCACTGAGCCACACCGGTTAGGGCAGAACATGTGTTTTTAAAGGACCTCCTTTCCCGTAGTTCTTTCTCCCAGGTAAGCTGCCCGTGTGTGATTATTAAGCTGTCGCATCTCTCAGGGGCTGGCGGCCTTGCAGGTGATGCGGGGAGTCTGGATGAGCAGATAACTAGATCAAGATCAGCGGGGAAGCGAGGTTTCATCTTTCTCATTCTCTCTTAAAAATTATATGAAAACCTCCCCTTTTTACCCATTTCCCTGTTTGCAGCGTGGGGAATAATCATCGCCCATCTATTATTTATAGCCGCTCCATGAGTCATCTTGATAGGAATTAATGTGTGTACATAAGGGGGCATTTATTTGTAGATGGAAAGCTCCAGAAAAGGATCCGGAGGGACTTGGAGTATTTGCTTTGCTTTTCCTGTCTCCGAGCAGAAATGAGAGGGTGACACATGTGCATTCCCAGCAGCCTTTGCCAGGTGGGGATTGGTTCCCTGGCACAGTGTCCCGGGGGTCTCGGCTTTCTGGTGCCCTTGGCAACACTTGGCCTCCAGGGAACGTGCTGGCAGCACTGACATGCCCGTCGGGGACATGTATGCAAAGTTCAAAGCCAAGTCATGTGCATGGATGTCCCGTGGCAGGCATTTCCCGCTCACAGCGAGGAGGAGGTCTCCATAGGCCATGCTGTTTTCCCACAGAGGGAGCAGGCCAAGGACAGGTGCTTGGAGGGCACTGCAGGCCCTAAGGACCATGGGGAGGAGGTGTGTGTGGGAGGGGTGGGGAGAATTCTGTTCTTTAGTGTGTCAAGAAAGAAGCAGTTAAAAAGTGGTGGAGCATCGAACTATGAACCAGGAGGTCACACTCGATTCCTGGTCAAGGGCACATGCCTGAGTTGTGGGCTCCATTCCAGTGTGGGGCGTGCAGGAGGCAGCCGATTGATGATTCTCTCTCATCATTGACGTTTCTCTCTCCCTTCCTCTCTGAAGTCAATAAAAAGTATATTTTTAAAAAATAAAAGAAATGAAAAATTAAAAATTAAAGGGTCCTGGGTTTGATTCCAATCAAGGGCACATGCCCAAGTTGCATGCTCATTCCCCAGTAGGGGGCGTGCAGGAGGCAGCAGATAGATGTTTCTCTCTCATCTTTGGTGTTTCTCTGTCTCTCCCTCTCTCCGTTCCTCTCTGAAATCAATAAAGATAAATTAAAAAAAGAAAAAAGAAGTATAGTCTCAGGATTTGAATTCGGCATCCTGGAGTTGAAATGCTGGCTCCATACACTCAGCAGCTAGATAACTTTGGACAAGTGAGCTAGCCGTTTTCTCCTCTGTGAAATGGGCAGCGTAATGATAACCTTATAGGGTTGTGTAGATCATTGAAAGCAAACATTGCTATCAAGTGCTTTAAGAAACAACAAAACCTGTAGACCTAGAGGCCTGGACACCTAAAGCTCATTTGGCCACTCAATTGGCTTGATCACGTGTGTAAATCTTCCAACAGCATTTGCCCCCTCTCTCACACTGATGCGGGGGAGGAGAGAGCTGTGGCTGGCAGCGCTTTCCGTTAACAAGTTCCCAAGATCCATAGAAGAAATCGAAGTAAAAGTATTAATGATATAAGAGCCGGAAAAGTTAAACAGTTGGGGAGCTCTCCAAGGAACCCAAGATGGTATATGAGACGGAGGGTAAAATAGAAAATAAAGATAAACTAAATTTGTTTCTTCCTTTCAGGCCTATACAACAGGAGACAGAAATTAGTCCTGAGGGGTCACCCCATTGTGTTGGGTCAGAATTAAGAACTAGGCTCCAGCCCTAACCGGTTTGGCTCAGTGGATAGAGCATCGGCCTGCGGACTGAAGGGCCTAACCGGTTTGGCTCAGTGGATAGAGCATCGGCCTGCGGACTGAAGGGTCCCAGGTTCGATTCCGGTCAAGGGCATGTACCTTGGTTGTGGGCACATCCCCAGTAGGAGGTGTGCAGGAGGCAGCTGTTCGATGTTTCTCTCTCATCGATGTTTCTAACTCTATATCCTTCTCCCTTCCTCCCTCTAAAAAAAAAACCAATAAAATATATTTAAAAAAAAAGAAGTAGGCTCCAAAGGAAAGAATGGAGAAGTGGACAGATTGGGATGTAAATGAGCGACCTTCTGCTCCTGGTTCTTTAAGACTCAGAACGCAGCTCCCTTCATCCCCTGTGGTCCCCCCTGGGAAATGGGCGGCGCCCTCCTGTCGCCAGTTTAGGGAGATGGATGTGCTGCCCCATGCCTGTTTGCGCCTCTGACATACTGCCAAAGCGAGCAAGGGCACCTGCCAGCACAGACACATCCCAGGGCCAGAGATGAAAAAGAAATGGAACGAAGTTTGACATTTAAAAAAAAAAAAAAATAGCAAAAAAAAAAAAGTAATTGCCATAAAGAAATGAGAACAATTATATAAACAGAGATTGGCTTCAAGGACACATGGCCCAAATCCCAGAATCAGTGGGAAGGAAGAAAAGCACAAGGCAAACCTCTGAGAGGGAGAATGTCAGATTCTCCAGGGGTGATCAGAGAGGTTCCAGAATAGAAGCTCCAGCTAGGCTCCGTTTCAAAAAGGAGGAGGAGAGCAAAAGGCCAAATCCACATTTCCAATAAGGCTTGGCCGGTTTGACACCCGCCTTGCCCAGCGAATACTTTTCAGGCCGAAGATACTGGCCGTCCCTGGGGGAAACACGCATGGAATATACTGGACTGTCAAGCGTAGTTATGGGTTTGCAGCCCATTAAAGAAGTGCACTATGGGTTTTGTGCATGCAGTGCCTCTTCCTCTCCGTGCCATTCACCTGCGCTCCAGACAAAGCTCTGTTCGCCTGGCTCCTTCCCTCCCTCGGCGAGATGGGTCTGTGGCGGGGTGTCTTGTGCGTCGTGATGGATGGCTGGCATTCTTGCTGGGAATAAAGCAAATGATCTTAATGACTCCAGGAGAATGCATCGGAAGCGTTTATCACAGCGGTGGAGCGAACACACTGTGAGCCTGCGAACGATGACGAATTGGACAACTGGGTTTCCAGTGAAATTAAAAAAAAAAAAAGCCTAGGAACACACCTATGTGTTGGAGTGGATGTTTTTGTTCAAGAAACGTAGCAGTTGATTATATGTGCACTTGCTTGTTGCAGGTCTAAATTAAGATTGTTTTTCCCCCTTTTATTTATTTATTTATTTATTTTAAGAATATGTTTTTTATTGATTTCAGAGAAAGGAAGGGAGGGAGCTATAGAAACATCAATGATGAGAGAGAATCATGGATCGGCTGCCTCCTGCACGCCCCCTACTGGGGATCGAGCCTGCAACCTGGGCATGTGCCCTGACCAGGCATCGAACCATGACCTCCTGGTTCCTAGGTGGACATGCAACCTTGAGCCATGCCTACCAGGCAGAAGTGTATCTTTTGACGGTGTCCTCAAAAATGGATGACCATAAAGGAGGAGATATTAAAAGAAAGGACAGCCCGGCTGGTGTGGCTCAGTGGTTGAGCATCAACCTGTCAGCCAGGAGGTCAAGGTTCGATTCCAGGTCAGGGCGCATGCCTGGGTTGTGGGCTTGGTCCCCAGTGGGGGGCGTGCAGGAGGCAGCTGATCATGATTCTCTCTCATCATTGATGATTCTCACTCTCTCTCTCTCTCTCTCCCTCTCCCTTCCTCTCTGAAATCAATTAAAAAATATATATATTTAACAAAAAAACAAAAAAAAAAGAAAGAAAGGAAGAAAGAAAGAAAGAAAGAAAGAAAGAAAGAAAGAAAGAAAGAAAGAAAGAAAGAAAGAAGAAAAGAAAGAAAGAAAGGACAAAGTTAATTGCTTACAAAATGCGCCCTCTTCATCCTGCTGGGTTCTTGGAGCCCAGAGAACAGTGCCAAATACCAGATAATGGGGCAGCTGATCATGATTCTCTCTCATCATTGATGATTCTCACTCTCTCTCTCTCTCTCCCTCTCCCTTCCTCTCTGAAATCAATTAAAAAATATATATATTTAACAAAAAAAAAAAAAAAAAAAAGAAAGGAAGGAAGAAAGAAAGAAAGAAAGAAAGAAAGAAAGAAAGAAAGAAAGAAAGAAAAAGAAAGAAAGAAAGAAAGAGAAAGAAAGAAAGAAAGAAAGAAAGAAAGAAAGAAAGAAAGAAAGAAAGAAAGAAAGAAAGAAAGAAAGAAAGAAAGGACAAAGTTAATTGCTTACAAAATGCGCCCTCTTCATCCTGCTGGGTTCTTGGAGCCCAGAGAACAGTGCCAAATACCAGATAATGGGGCCGCTGGATCCGAAGAAGTAATACACAGCCATGTGCCAGCAAGCCCATATCCTCGCCCCCCACCCCCCACCCCCAATTTTTTGCCGTGGAAGGCGCAGCCACCTGCTCTCTATCTCTGCTGGGCTTGCAAGTAGAGACACACCTAGGCTCGCCGGTGCTAACAGCACCTCTTCTAGGCCTTCCATGCTCGATGGCGCCTCCTGTAAATCCCTGTCAAGCACAAGGGCTGTGAGAGCCGCTTCTGTCTCGCTGCCAGAAGGACCATTTGGTCTCTGCTAATCCAGTGACAGGTATAACCAGCGGCTTGCTTATTGCTCTTGGTCATTTCAGTGTCCTGAATAGCGCGGCTTCAGCTGTGCCCAAGGTAAAGTCCAGAGTTCAGGTTCATTCAAGTTGGGGCTGTTCATTAAGCCCCAACTTCAGGCAGTTCCCCGGGCTGGTGGTACGCAGCCTACTCAGATAGCAGGATGCTTGGGCCTGTTCTAGAACAAACAGATAGGGTCCCTTACAAACTGCACCTGCCGGAGTTCCCTCTTTCTCTCTTTCCCTCTCATTCCCTCCTATCTCTCTCTCTCTCTCTCTCTCTCTCTCTCTCTCTCTCATCCCCCCCCCCCCCCCCCGCCTCCCCTACCTCTCTCTTCCTATTTAGAGGTGACTGGGATACAAAATGCAATAGAAGTAATGCCAGGAAGATATAGCTTTGCAGACCATATGGTCTCTGTGACGTTATTCAACCCTGCCATTTTCACACGCAAAACCCAATCATAGACTATACTTAAATTAGTGGGCATGGCCATATTCCAATAGCATTTTGTTTACAAAAGCAGGTGGTGACCCGGCCTACGTGGCTCAGTGGTTGAGCATCGACCTGTGAACCAGGAGGTCACGGTTCAATTCCCAGTCAGGGCAAATGCCCAGGTTCCGGGCTCCATCCCCAGGGTGGGGCGTGCAGGAGGCAGCTGATCCTTGATTCTCTCTCATCATTGATGTTTCTCTCTCTCTCCCTCTCCCTTCCTCCCTGAAATCAATAAAAATATATTTTAAAAAACAAAAAAAAAGCCGGTGGTAGGCCAAGCCCATGGGCTGTAGTTTGCTGACCACTGAGACTGGAGGGAGGAGACACCATTGTTGGACGTGAGAGCCACACCCCTGTGAAGAAGGTAGCCCACGAGATGGTTGTAAGAGGACATGTAATTCTTCTGACGGATGCCTGTCCTCAGTCTGGTTTATTCTCCGTTGTCCTCAGATTATTTTATCTTTGATAGTTTCCTGTCATCACCTTTGTACCTGTTCCTTGAGATGTGGGGCCAGCTGATCAGTTTGTGTTCTTACGGAGTTTAGACAAGTTCTAAGATACTGTATGTGCTCAACAAATCCTTTTGGAGAGGAGTAGGGGAGGGGCTTTGAGGATAGGTTCCCAAAGTCTTGAATCTCTGGCTCTGCTAAAAAATCAAAACCGCGCGGCCGGTGTGGTCCAGTGGTTTAGTGTCGACCTATGAACCAGGAGGTCATGGTTCCATTCCAGGTTGGGGCGCATGCCTGCTTGCAGGCTTGATCCCCCATGGGGGGGCATGCAGGAGGCAGCTGATCGATGAGTTTCTCTCATCATTGGGGTTTCTATTTCTCCCTTCCTCTCTGAAAATCAATAAAAGTATATATTTTTTTTAAAAAAAGCAGAGCCTCAGGCAAAGATTAGGGCCAGGCCATGTCCCGTGTACCTTGTCTGCATCTGTGGATGCCATAGGCCAGTGGTCGGCAAACTCATTAGTCAACAGAGCCAAATATCAACAGTACAACGATTGAAATTTCTTTTGAGCCAAATTTTTTAAACTTCAAGTATATAGGTAGGTACATTGTTATTAACTTAATTAGGGTACTCCCACAGGGGAGCCCATTAGCAATGCAGCCCCACCCTCGCTGGACCCAAATTGTAACTAGATGCTCAGCTAATTCTCATGCAAAATGGCATGGACATTGGAGAAGCCTTACTGGAGGGGGCACCCTTCATTCTGAAGGGCCTTTTGGCACTTTCTAATAAATGTACCACCTCGTTGATAAAATCTCTTTCCTGAAAATATTCACGCTGTAGTATAAATTATTATTGTCAGTTAGAGGGGCAGATTTTTCGAACTTGTCTAATAAAAACGAAGCTTGTCATACACGGTTACAATGAAGCTCTTTCCCACAAGTTGTAAGTCTGCACACTTTGTAAATCAATGTCTTCCTTTCTGTGGAAATAATTACTCCCCAATGGAGAAATATTGAGAGCTTATTTTCTTCCTAGGGTTTTGAGCTCATTTTTTCGCCCTGACATACCTTGGGGAAATGCATGATTGGTTTTGTCCCTATTTGGAAAATAATCACGTTTGGATATAAAAAATAAATAAAAAGGGTAGCAGAGCTTCCTTGTGGCCATTGCTGGAGCTAGGACAAGGCAATTCTGGATCTTTTCTCTGTGTTCAGTGATAACATGCCTATGTTGGGAACAGACAAAATGAAAAATATGAATGAACTCTGAATGGAAGCTGGGAGGATGGAGAAAAACCAAATAAATAACCCTGATATTGGTGCTAATGGCCCTATTTTTTTGGCTATACTTCTTATACTTTTCACAATAAATGTAATTGTTCTCGAAATCGTTATGGAAATGTGAGGGCAGAATGGGAAGCTATGAAAATAATGAAAGAGGGTGGGCTTTCTCTCCCACCTGCAGAATTTGAGGAGGACTCCAGCTCTTCAGCTGGGAAAATTAATGCCCTTTGACAGCTTAAACAATGTGAATGAGGCCGAAATAATGGTGGCTCCTAATAAGCATCATCTTTCTTGATATTAAAATAGTCTTAGAACATCACATTCTGTCTCGACAAGCTAAAAGAATTTTTATTGGAATTTTGGAAAGCAGCCACAGGAGGTTTTTCCATTTTGGTTTTAGATGCCTATAACACACCATTCATCCAGACAGTGGCCCTGTTTACAAGACAAGATCAATGTTTCATAGATTAACAACTTCCCATAAATAGTCACCAATGTGATGGACTGAACTGAAATGTTCCGTCTTTGCGTCAGATTCCTTGGAAAATAGGAATCTTATTTGCTATCCTTGAGTGGTGAATTGTTTTCTCGGTGAAAATTTTTGTGGATTTTGTGTACCTGGCTTTTTCCAAATCCTGTTCCAGATGATGGCCTTTGAGCAAGAGATTTGTTTAGTTGATGAAGGTGACATTTTGGACCTCAGTTATCATGTAGTCCAGCATCTTTATTCTGTGTATAAGAAAATTGAGGGCACAAATAAAAATAACTGAATCAAGGTGCCACTGCATATCTGGGGTCAGAAAAGTATAGCCACGTGACCAAATACAGATTTTTTTTTTAATACAGCCAGACCCTTCAGTTTATGTATCATCTGTGGCTACTTGAAATATAACTGTGGAGTTGAGGGGGTGCAATAGAGACCCCATGACCCTCAAAGCTGAAAATATTATCTGGCTCTTTATAAAAAATGTTTGCTGACCCCTGTTATAAATGGCACACTTAGAACCTATTCTTCTGCCTTTCAGGCCAGTGTGCTTCCCTCTATATTTTTTTTCCACTTTTAGTTCATAACAGGTGCATACATAGTCATATCAGTTCCTTCCCGCTCTCTCCCCTTTCTTCCTTTAAATAATCTCTTCCATTTATTCCTGCTGGTATCTAATTGAGGATAATTTTAAAGTAATATTTGACAATCTTACTCAGAAATAAAAAAAAAAAAAACTTCATGGAATGAGAGATCGCTATTACGTATACTTGTTAAACATAGGATCCTAAAATTCATTAAGCAAGGCTGAGAAGATTAAGAAAACTACAGTCCACTCAAGCAAACACTTTATATGGTAACCCATAAAATTCAGAAATGATGAAAATATATGTGCTTGTCCCCAGCAAACCATGAAAATATAATTTTCACAATAGCTAGCTAGCTCAGAATATGTTTGAATTTTTTATATGTAGTTCATGAGGATGTTCGAAGCCAATTGGATTCAGCTAAGCTTGTTGAGCAGCAATATTATGTTATGAGTCATCTAAAAATAAGGCAAGTGTGAACTTGAATGCTGCCTCTCAAAATAATGAATGTTTGCAAAAGTGTTTTAACAATGTACTTGAAAATTAGATTAGGCCATTTGGCAGATTCAGCCAATTCTGGGTTTCATTAATCCTATAATTGCTGTCGAGTTCAATGACAGGATACATTTGGTGGGTCCTCAGAGTATATTCAAGTTCTATATTATAGCTAAGAGCAAAGGCTGGGCCCTACATCAAGTAGGAGAAAGCATTTAATGGTCACTACAGGTAGAATTGTCTTCTGTGTGGGATAATTGGAGAGGAGCAAGGAAAATTTCCCATCTGCCATTTGCCAGATCTCCCAGCATGGACTCCTACCCGAGGAGTTTCAGTGAGAGCTCAAGGTTCTGGGAACCACCAGAGCCAGGACAATGTTCCCAGTAGGGTGAGCAAGGATGCTTGCTTTCCTCAACAAGACCTTCAATTCCATGAGGGCAAGCGCCCTATTTGCTTGTCAAAACATTAGTCCCACACAATGCCTGGCACAATAGCCCTCAATAAAATGTTTTGAATGAATGAATGAATGAATGAATGAATGATGAAGTGTCATGAGGTCACCAGGTGCTTGGAAGAGAGAAATAGTTCCCTGACTACATGATAGCCAAGAGTAGGAACTGTACTTTATAGGGTCTCTATCTCATACACAGAGCTGCGCACAGAACCTTGTAAAAAGGAGACGATGCCCAATGAATGCTTGTTGATTACCGGAAAGGCCTCGCTGTGTAGAGGCTTAGCTGGTACAATTCCTTGTGTGTTCACTGATTCCTCTCTCCGTCCAGAGTGGCTGATCTTCTCTCCAGTCATCAGCTTAACCAAACTCTTCACTGTCTTTTCAAGAGCTTCATTTGTCACCTGAGATCCTTTCTGGGAAGAGGAAGACCAAAGGGATAGGTGCAGGTGTGCATTCACCAGCACATGCAAATGGTCTGGGCTGGCCGTGCCTTGAGTTCCCGGCCATCTGTCCAGGGCTTTCTCACGGCGGTAAAATGTTCTTTGCTGTGGAAACCCTGGTTCTGCTGCCTGTTGTGTATGTTGCCACTCTCACCTGTCTGTCCTTTGGCCTGTCTGTCCTGCTACCTTGCCCTAACCATGAGCATGTGTGGGCCTCTCAATCCTGACTGGCCCAGTTCCTCGTCCTCAATTCTAAGACACTTTTAGTTCTGCTTTCTGGTTGCTGATACATTATTGATTTGTATTCCCATTTTGAACTCTGTTCTTCCAAAAAAAAATCCAGGGAGTCTTTGGGGCCCTTTTTTGCTGTGCCCCAACTGCACACGATTACCTTAGTCCTGAGTAAAAGGTTTGAACACTTGTGTGTCAGGTCAGTTAATCAACAGTGTCTGTTGCACAACTACCATTGCCAGGCCCTGTGTGAACTCCAGAAGTTACCTCTGAGCAGACGCTATGGTGTGATTTACAAACATTCGTCATTATTCCTGGGTTCTGAAGGAAAAGCTTGCATCATCTTTTTTCCACTTTGTAGCCTTAAAACATGACTGAATAAAGAGACAGGATGACTAAATGGGAGACACAAAGCTTGACTGGACACTGGATCAAACGAAAGAAAACCTATAAAAGACCATTATTAGGATAATTGAGGAAATTTGAGTCTGGACTACATATTAGATAACATTGTGCCAATATTAAATTTGATTTTGATCCAGTTTTATAGTTTTGAAAGAGAATGTCCTTTTTTCTTAAGAGATAGATGCTGTCGAATACGGTGCAGAAGTGTCCTGATGTCTGTTATTTACTATGAAATGGTTCAAGTAGACATTTTATACACACAAACAGAGAAAGGGACAATCTAAAGGAGGGAAGGCAAATGGGATAAAACAAATGTTGCAAAATATTAACAACTGGTAAACCTAGGTCATTGTTTTTCAACCTCCACACTGTTGACATATGGGCCAATCTCCCTTTGTAATGGGGGCTGCTGTGCACTCTAGGACCAGTAGCAGCATCCCTGACCTCCACCCACTAGATGCCAGTAGCACGCCACCACCCCCAGCTGTAACCACCAAAAATGTGTCCAGACATTGCCAAATGTCCACTGGGGGGCAAAACCTCTCCTTTTTGAGAAATGCTGCTCTAGGTGAAGAGTACAGGAATGGTATTTGCCCACTCCTTTCAGCTCTTCTATATCAGTGGTCGGCAAACTCATTAGTCAACAGAGCCAAATATCAACAGTACAACGACTGAAATTTCTTTTGAGAGCCACATTTTTTAAACTTAAACTATATAGGTGGGTACATTGTTATTAACGTAATTAGGGTACTCCTAAGCTGGCCTTTGCTAAAAATTCAAGGGGACAAAGAGCCGCATGTGGCTCGCGAGCCACAGTTTGCTGACCACTGTTCTATATGATTCTTAAAGTGAGAAGTCAAGGAAACTAGCAGTCTTGGTTGGAAGTGTGAGCTTGCCATCAGTGGAGAGCTATTTCCGGCTAAGTGAACCTTGACCTGGAAAATGAAACTGATTTCATATCGAGGGAACTGATCAAGGCTTAATTTAGTATTGGCAAGGTTTAGATGTAAACCCTTTGATCTCCATTGGGGGCCTTTGAATTGCAATTTTGTTTTCAGAAAAACAGAGGCAATGCGGAGGCAGTAAGTTCCTGTTGACCTCCATATTACCTTCTGGGCTATAGCAGCCATCTCCTGAAATCCTGGACCTGCCTGGTCATTGTCATCTGAGTTCTGTTGTAGGATGGTCCACAGTGACTGCTCTTCATTCCTTTGTTTGTTCAAGCAAATGCTGTTAGGAAACAGTTTCTACATACCAGATCCTGCTCTCGATGTCAAATGTGGTTGCAGCCCTAACCGGTTTGGCTCAGTGGATAGAGCATCAGCCTGCGGACTGAAAGGTCCCAGGTTCGATTCAGGTCAAGGACATGTGCCTTGGTTGTGGGCACATCCCCAGTAGGGAGTGTGCAGGAGGCAGCTGATCAATGTTTCTCTCTCATCGATGTTTCTAACTCTCTCTCCCTCTCCCTTCCTCTCTGTAAAAAATCAATAAAATATATTTTTTTAAAATGTGGTTGCAGGCGGGATTTGATAGTGCAGGGCACAGCCTCATTGGCCATGGGTGAACTCAAAGCAGTCCCATGGGGGCCACGCTATACATTCCCATCCTGTGGAGACAGATCCTCCAGCCAGTCAACAGCAGGAGGGAATCGGAAGTGTTATGTGATCACTTCCATGTATTCAGGTCTCCCACCCAAAGACTTGATAATATTCCTATTTCTGTACAGCTTTGTGTATTGAGCAAAGCAAGTGCAACAAGACCACTTATATGTCTGCTCAGCCCACAAATAGTACATATTGCACACCTACCATTGCCAAGTACTATGGACTCCAGGGATATGCAGATAAAGGAGAGCGCCCCTGTCCTCGGGAAAAGCGCAGTTGGCTAAGACCGTGGTCGGCAAACTGCGGCTCGCGAGCCACATGCGGCTCTTTGGCCCCTTGGGTGTGGCTCTTCCACAAAATACCACGGCCTGGGCGAGTCTATTTGGAAGAAGTGGCGTTAGAAGAAGTTTAAGTTTAAAAAATGTGGCTCTCAAAAGAAATTTCAATCGTTGTCCTGTTGATATTTGGCTCTGTTGACTAATGAGTTTGCCGACCACTGGGCTAAGAACTATCACAGACAAAAAGAAGTCATTTCTATTCCAGGTGGGAGCTTGAATGAGAAGAGTTCAAGTTGCAACGAATTGATGAGCAAGTCAGTGTTTGTGGAGCATTAGCTAAGTGCAGCATGTGCAATGTTTTTTAAGGTATGAGCGCTCAGTAGCTTCTAATCTAGGAAGACGTGGATGCTACCTCAATGGTGCAGCCAGCAGCTTCCCATGAGGACAGGGAAGCGAGGTCATCATTTTAGGCCAGGGGTATTCAGGGACTGTTCTCTTCAGGGACTGTTCCGTGTGAGTTTTAGAGGAGGGGCCAATTTTGAAGAGTGTGGACAGGAATGGGGAATCAAAGGAGGGGAAGAAGAGTGTGTCACCCAAGTGGATAGCATGAACAAAGAAACGGAGACGTGAACATGGAGGACATGTGTGTTCAGGGAATGACAAGAGTGTTGGTTTAAAAACCACAGAATATCCTTATACAAAATGAGTGCGATGCCAGGCTAGAAGAGATCTGGCCCAGGTGATTGGGGGAACTATTTCTGTGTCGATGCTTCTGGTTTTCATTTTGTTCACAGTCATATTTCAAGCACGTGGAGCAGCAATGTGGGACATCCTAGGTACTTACTATTCGCTATATTTGTCAGTATGTGCAAGGAATTCCAACGGCAGCTATTTGGGGACACTTAATTCATGTAGTCCTTACCACACTTCCCCAGGGTGCTTAATGTTACCCTAAGTTTCCAGAAGATAAAGCTGCTGTGTTGGTGAGGGTAAGGAGCTTGCTCAAGTTCAGATGCTAAGATGCAGAGCCAAGTTTCAAGGCCGCTCTGTCTGAATCTAGACTCCATGGTTTGGCCTTATGCATGCTTTCTTCCTCTTCTGATTTCACACCCATGGTAGCAGCCTGTACATCTTTCCCCATCTTGCCTCTTTTCTTTTTTTTTTTTTTTAAATATATTTCATTGATTATTTACAGAGAGGAAGGGAGAGGGAGATAGAGCCAGAAACATCGATGAGAGAGAAATATCGATCAGCTGCCTCCTGTACACCCCCCGCTGGGGATGTGCCCGCAACCAAGGTACATGCCCTTGACCGGAATCAAACCTGGGACCCCTGAGTCCGCAGGCTGACACTCCATCCACTGAGCCAGACCCGTTAGGGCGCCTCTTTTCTTTTAAAAAATAGATTTTTATTGATTTCAGAGAGGAAGGGAGAGGGAGAGAGGGAAACATCAATGATGAGAGAGAATCATGGATCGGCTGCCTCCTGCAACCGATCATGTGCCCTGACCAGGAATCCAACCTCCACCTCCTGGTTCACAGGTCGATGCTCAACCACTGAGCCACACTGGCTGAGCCTTGCCTCATTTCTTTTTCTTTTTAATTTACTTTAAGATCTTTCCAAATCTCTATACAAAGAAATTATATTTTATAGAGACATAGTATTCCACTGCGTGCTCGTGCCATAATTTGGTTCATTTCTTCCATACCAATGGACCCTTACGTCAGAGGCTGTACACATGTGCACTGCGGGAGAGACCTCTGACTTGCCCTCCGTGAGGACTCCTGGGGATGCACTGGGAGCCACCCATGCGTGTTTCCCTCCCGCGGCATGAACACTGTGTGTTTCCAACTTGCCATTCTCCCTCTAGTGTTTCTCCAGTGAATCCACCACAATCCACAGGCAATCCTATCCCTTTCTGTGTCTTTTGACTAAAATAAAACTTGAACTACAAAAATGATACATACTCATGATAAGAAATAGAGACAAAAGCAGATGCAGCCCCACCTCAGTCTCCCAGCCCAGAGACAGCCACTGGGAATCCATCCTTCCAGACGGTTCTCTCAGGCCTGCGGCCACAGATACTTTTATCGGTGCATCCTATTGTGGCACCCTCTCTGTAACCAGTTCTGTCTGTTAGTCTGATGGCTGAATGGTAGCCATTGTCTGAGCCATCCTGGCAGCAAACAGCCCCTCTTATTAAGCTGTTGTGAGATGTAAAATGGACCAGCCTGTGAAAATACCCAGAACAGTGGCTGCCTAATAGCAGTCATTAAACTCATATTACCTGCCTCCTCCCCCAACACACACTCTTACCTGCTTGCAGGCAGGGAGCTACCATTTTAATGCCTAAGATGTTGAGCCAGTACCAGCATGTACCTCAGACTCCTGTATGCATTAATTCCATTCACACTGAGCTTCTGTTATATCCTGGATGCTGGTCTGAGTAAGAGACAGAGAAGGATGAAGAAGACCTGGTCCTTGCATATCCGCTGGCCCCGCGTGCACGGACAACAGCATTCTGGTAAAAGGGTCTCGATTGTTGGGGGGCTGACTGTCCCCACATTTCACTCTGGACTGCTTCTCTGGGCATCCTTGGCCATCCTGGCCAGCCTGCATCTGTTTCCTGCGGTACATTTCGGGGCTAATTCTGATCAGCGTCCCGAATGCACGGAGCTGGAGAATTCAGTGTGCTAACTGGTGCAAATGCACTTTGCAAAGATCAAATATCTCATTCAAGGCAGAGCCGCATCTGACTTTGATGGCCACCCCTGCGTGCAGTGTTTGGGGACTCTACATATATGTCCTCAGACGCCCAGGATGTCTTGAGTATGTCACAGCATTTCATACAGAGTGAGGCTGCAGTTCGTATGTCCAAATTTTTGGAAAGGGAACCTGTTAGCCTGGATTTAAGTCTCCTGGTAGTTCTCCCAGATCCCCAGTTAGGAAATGTAATTCAGTCAGCTGGTGAGAGGTTTGAATTGAAACTCACACAATAGAAGCACACAGTCAGTTTTATTGTGTGGGTTGCGGAACCATGCAATGAAGCAGATGAAGATCATTAGAAAAAGGTTCAAATTTGGTTATGAAAATAGACATCCCAATGTCTTTTACTAGAGGTAAACTCGTTTTAAAAATATATACATTGCTGATTTCGGAGAGGAAGAGAGAGGGAGAGAGATAGAAACATCAATGATGAGAGAGAATCATTGATTGGCTGCCTCCTGCATGCCCCACACTGGGGATGGAGCCTGCAACCCGGGCACGTGCCCTTGACCAGAATCTAACCCGGGACCCTTCAGTCTGCAGGCCGATGCTCTCTCCGCTGAGCCAAACCAGCTAGGGCTACCATAGGTAAACAAACTCTTGATTAATACTGCATTGGAGCTTGAGTGAAATGGTTTGGTGATGAACATATTTCTGAGTTTCTGCTTTTAGGAGGCTTAGCATGAATTTTTAAAGTAGTTTTCCACTGCCTGCTTTCCCCCCTTTGCTGTATTTCCCTGTCCTCCTTGTCACAACAGAAGTGAAATCTTAAACATAGTTGGTAGGCTGATTCTTACTCCCGTCTGCGTGGCCTTGATGGTATTTTCACCCCGTCAGTGTCGCTTTCTTCTCAGGCGCTGGCCCTGGCAGCTGCTAATGAGGGCGCGTAGGATGGAAACATTCCCTCTTACAGGAGACTGCAATGCTGTGGCTACTGGTTGAATGAAGAGAGTTATGTTCTTCTAAAAAACAAATACATTATTTTTGCCCTAGCCGGTTTGGCTCAGTGGATAGAGTGTCGGCCTGCGGATTGAAGGGTCCCAGGTTTGATTCCAGCCAAGGGCATATGCCTGGATTGTGGGCTCGATCCCCAGTAGGGCGCATGCAGCAGGTAGCCGATCAATGATTCTCTCTTATAATTGATGTTTCGATCTCTTTATCTCTCTCCCTTCCTCTCTCTAAATATATATATATATATATATATATATATATATATATATATATATATATATATATATATATATATATTAATAAAAAATAAAATAAAAAACAAATACATTTTTATTGATTTCATAGAGGAAGGGAGAGGGAGAGAGAGAGAAACATCAGTGATGAGAGAGCATCAGGGATTGGCCGCCTCCTGCACGCCCCCTACTGGGATGGAGGCCGCAACCCAGGCCTGTGCCCCAATCGGGAATCCTGGTTCATAGGTCAATGCTTAACCCCTGAGCCACGCGGTCGGGCCGAGAAAGTTATGTTCTGAGAGAGAAGAGAAGGCAGCCTGATTCAGAACAGGCCTGAGCATCAACAGCATCATTAGCTGCAACCAAAACACTGGGTTGGTTAGTCAGTTACTCATGGGGACACGGAACCTTGAAGGACAGGACTCCCTCCACCCTAATGGGGCACACCGAGGTGGTCACCGAAGGAATGAGGCTTCCACCAAACTTGGAGCTTTCTAAATTCTTCCAGAACCATCTTTGGTTCGTTTTTCTCAGTCCCTCTCCGCTCCCTTTGCCGGAACTCCCATGGCACATCCACCTTGAATGTCATCCGCTCGCATGTCGTGTGACGTTAGTTCTGTTATTTGGTGGGTACTAGAACCCAAGATCCATTTAGAGCAAAATACGTGAAAAAATGCTTTACATTTTGTAACACCATCTGTAAGACTAAATAGCCTTAGGTTATTCAGAAAATAATCTCTGTGAGTCCAAAGAAATAAGGAGGGTCAAATTCGGGGTCATGTTTGATTTGCGTGGACGTGTGTGTTGTCATTCTCTGTCAGGGATGAATACCTGAATAGATGTGGCTTACCTGAAATGGACATGATAATGAACTTCTCAGTCCCCATTCCCGAGGACACAGCTTCATCCTGGCTCCTGGCGGGAAATACTACCAGGTGTGTAAGGAAGCCCAGAAGTTGAAGTCAGACCTCGTTATGGTACAGTGTAAGTCAAGCATGTCAAACTCGCGGCCTGCGGGCTGCATACCTGGTTTATGTGGCCCGTGTTAGACTTTGAGTTTGACATGCTTGGTGTACAGCCTGCGGACTGAAGGATCCCAGGTTCGATTCCAGCCAAGGGCATATGCCTGGGTTGTGGGCTCGATCCCCAGTGGGGGGCATGCAGCAGGTAGCTGATCATTGATTCTCTCTCATCATTGATGTTTCGATCTCTCTCCCTTCCTCTCTAAAATCAATAAAAATATATTTTTTAAAAATAAAATAAAAAACAAATACATTTTTATTGATTTCAGAGAGGAAGGGAGAGGGAGAGAGAAACATCAGTGATGAGAGAGAATCATGGATCGGCCGCTTCCTGCACAATCGGTATGGATTTTGGAGTAGGAAGCCTCAGGCTTATGTCCTGGGTACGCTTCTAACTAGTTGTATGATGCCAGCAGGAGCTTTGCATGGAGTGAGTTTGGGTGGGCTCTAGCCTCCTCACCCCCCATTTCCACCCCAGTACAATGGAGGTCAAACACAGTCTCCCTTCCAATGGGATGGCTGGGCCCATCTCCCTCCGGGGAGGAGATCTGGTGCCTCCACCGGACATTGAGCCTCAGTTGCTTCACCTTTAGAATAGGCTCATTGTTGCTTTCCCTCACACCTTGTTGCTTACTGAGGCAGGCCTGTGAGTACCCAAGGAATCCTGTCTGTAGAGGTGCTGGGAGGTCAAGTACAAAAGTTACCTTCATTCTGTTAGAACCACTTGTGACCCAGCGTGTGGTCGGATGGGACGTCCTGAATGAGTCCAGCTCTCCTGTGGGGCTTTCTGCATCTCACCGAGCTGCGGATCGTGGCCGTGAGCTGGGTGTTGCTTCCATTTGACACAAAAACTGAAACCCAGAAAGACCAAGTCATTCGCCCAAAGCCGTGCAGCCATTAAAGTGGCAAACCTGGGATTTGAAGTCGTTCTCTGTGACGTAAAGATACAATCTATATATATAAAAGCCTAAGCGACTGTTAGGACTGGTCAACGGCTCCACCAGTCGCTATGACACATGCTGACCACCAGGACATACCCCTGGTGGTCAGTGCGCTCCCACAGTGGAAGCGCCGCTCAGCCAGAAGCTGGGCTCATGGCTGGCGAGAGCAGCTGTGGCGGCAGGAGTCTTTCCCGTCAGCACTACCGAGCGGCAACAGGCCGGATTGAACTGGAGTGGCATGGTGCCTGGCCTGGGCTGCCTGCCGCTTCGCTCACAACTACACCCCTCGGGGGATGTCAGGCTGCCGGTTTCGGTCCAATCACCACAGGGGTCCTGGAATGCGAGAGAGTGCCGGCCAGGCTGAGGGACCCCACCGGTGCATGAATCCGTGCACTGGGCCTCTAGTCCATCATAATTAGGCTTTGTGTGGAAACTTTGAGAAGGCTCTTTTTTTGTTTTAAGTGTATTAAGCACCAAGTATATGTTCAATTCTGAGCTCGGAATCATGCACTCCTTATGTCACGAGCTAAGCGGGGCACATTGTCATTGAGGCGAGATCATTCTGTGTTCGGGGGCATCCTCTGCATTGAAGGATGTGCAGCAACATCCCTGGTCTCATCCCTGAGCCCCTCCCCTAGCTGTGACAGCCACCAACATCTCTAGACATTGCCATATGTCTCCCTGAGTCAAAATCGCCCCCAGAAAGAATCACTAAGTGAGACTAATTCCAGTTTCCAGGTAATGAAAATGTAGTAGAAAGAGTTAAACATCCAGGGTCACAGAACTAGTGAATGGCAGGATTTGAATCTGACTCCAGACTCTGGAAACTGTTCTCATCTTCCTTCGCCCTGGCAGCCTCCATTTTTCTTTTTTGTTTTGTTTGTTTGTTTGTATTTGTTAATCCTCACCCGAGGATATTTTTCCATTGAGTTTTAGGGCGAGTAGAAGGGAGAGGGAGAGATGGAGAGAAACATCGATGTTAGAGAAACATTGATTGGTTGCCTCCAACTAGGGCCTTGACTGGAATCAAACCCAGGACCCTTCAGTCCTCAGGCCAACACTCTATCCACTGAGCCAAACCGGCTAGGGCTACAGCATCCTTTTTTCTGATACTGAGCTGCGTTTCCTGGGAAACTCATGTCATCGTAGCAGCCTACAGGTCATTTCTAAGCCTTCCTGCTGCTAGGTCAGTTTTGCCCTCAAGATTTGGTCCAGGGCTGAGAGATGTGCCCGCAGGAGGAGACCCTGGGTCGCTCACCCATGGTCCCAACACTAACAGCTCTGCAACTTTGCCTGTCCCCTTCGCAGCTGCTCTCTTCATGCATCAAGATCTTTTTTGTCAGGACAGTTTCAATCTGTTGCTGAGAATAGATGGGTGAAGCACTAAGTTGCCAACCAGTTCAGTGAGTCCTGGGGAGTTTCCGGAGGGCCTGAAATAGCCCTGCCGATGTAGGTCGCTATTTTTAAGGCTGAGCTAAGTGTTTGAAAGTGGCTCACACAGCCATGATCTCGAGTTGAAGTCACAGAACATCGGACTTGCAAGGGATCTCGAGGTGGGCCGAGACCAGTGGAAATTGACCCTCTGCACACACAGCTGGGATTCCTGGCTCCTGGGGAGAAGTGTCTAATATTTTCTTCTCCTTTGAGAGCAACTTAACCTTACAGAGGTGTTACTGGGACTAGTCTTAACCCGTTCTTGCCAGACTAGGGGGAAAAAAATAGATGATGATCCTTCTACCCTTTTTCTATTTTGAGAATGGATAAAACCATTGTGCAGGCATCGCTCCCCGGAGGCCTATATCTCTCCAGGGTTACAGAGAGCTTTTATTTGGTAGAGTCTTTAGAACACTTAGGATATTGTGAGCCAGGCAACATAGAATCCTTAGCACAGAGCTTGGCATCAAATAATCCCTTAATAAATGTCAGGAGTTGTTAATAACTTGCCTCTCTTCAAAATAGAGCCCATTCTTTTTACTATTATTTTTTAAAATATTTTTATGGATTTCAGTGAGGAAGGGAGAGGGAGAGAAACATCCATGATGAGAGAGAAGCATGGATCGGCTGCCTCCTGCACTCCCCCTAGTGGGGATCAAGCCCACAACCTGGGCATGTGCCCTGACCGGGAATCGAACTGTGACCTCCTGGTTCATAGGTTGACGCTCAACCACTGAGCTACACTGGCCGGGCCATATTAAGCACTTTTGAAAACTCATTTAATATTTTCCCAAAGACGAGGTCCCATTACCGCAGGTTAGAGAGGAGTGGTTGGGGCTGGGGGTTAGAGAGGCTGATTTACTTGCTCAAGTTTATGGAAAGTAAATGGCAGAGCCGGGATCCGGGAAGAGTCTGATTTCCACACATAGGCTCTCAGACTTGAGTGGGCCCCGGCATGGCCCGCAGGCTTGGTGACATGGACTGCTGGCTCGGCCCCGGGACCTCCTAGGTTGGGATAAGTAGGTCTTGGGTGGTTGCCAAGAATTTGCATTTCCACCAAGTTCCTGGGTGCTGCTGCTGCTGGTCCTGAGACCACCCTTACTGCTCTAGGGGCCATGCCCTTGACCGCCACACCCTGCTACTCCTATTTAATAAGTACCTGAGGGACTTTCAAGCCAAACAGCCAGGACCTCTGCTTTTATCTTCTTTGTAAATATAATTTTTATTGATTTCAGAGAGGAAGGGAGAGGGAGAGAGAAAGAGAAAGAGAAACATAAATGATGAGAGAGAATCATTAATCAGCTGCTTCCTGTACGCCCTCTACTGGGGATCAAGCCCACAACCCAGGCATGTGCCCTGGACCAGAATAGAACCCAGGACCCGTTGAGCCAAACCAGCTAGGGCAGGATATCTATATCTATATCTATATCTATATCTATATCTATATCTATGTCTATATCTGTATCTATATCTATCTATATCTATATCTTTATCTATCTATATCTATATCTGTATCTGTATCTATATCTATCTATATCTATATCTATATCTTTATCTACCTATATCTATATCTATATCTATGTCTATATCTGTATCTATATCTATCTATATCTATATCTATATCTATATCTATATCTATATCTATATCTATATCTATATTTATAATATGCACTGGCCCTGCTGCTGCTCTGCAAGGGGCCACCTCTTTGCCTCTGGATAGAAAGAACTGTGTCTTCAGCAGTGATTGGATGGGCGGCATTTGGGAGTGGTGGGGAGTTTGGTGCAGCCATAGAGATGGGATTTGGAAAAGGTTGCTGGAGCATCTTCCCAGCAGAGAATAAACTGTGAGCTTCAAGGATGGATGTTGTTGTTGGGGTGGCCTTCCCGTAAGCACACCGCATAGAGCGGCAGCCAAGTCCCCCCAGTTATGACCTGCACCCTTGTTTTTTCTCCAGACCCTTATCGTTACATATGTACAAACACTGTTACCTTTGTTCTACTCTCACTTTTAATTATTTGAGTTCTACTCATGCCTTTCTGACCGTGTATTTTTTAAAAAATATATTTTTTTATTGATTTTAGAGAGAGAGGAAGGGAGAGGGAGAGAGATCTAAAGAATCTTCAAGGAGAGAGAAACATCCATTGCTGCCTCCTGCTGGGCATCGAACCCACAACCAGGGCATGTGCCCTGATCTGGAATCCAACCGGAGACCTCCTGGTGCATGAGATGATGCTAAATCAAGTGACCCACACTGGCCAGGGCCATGACCCATGTATTTCGTATTAACAAACAGGTATATAGTCACGTCTGAGTTTAATTATTCAATTATTTGTTTTGTAACAACTGCTGTCCCTTGACCTGAATTAACTCAATTAGTGTTTGTGGATTTTTCCAGTAGCTTCCCTTGGTGTTTCATGACAAAAGGATTTATGGGGAAACAACTTTGTGGACTGTTGCTTACAACTTCCTGAACATTCTGGACAGGACACGATGTAGCTCATAATAAAATGCAGGCTTCCTCCGGCTCCTTATTACAGTCCTTTCATTTACATGTCAATTATATTAGGAAGGCTGTGCCTTTCAGTGATTTAGCTTGTGGGAGTGGAGGGTTGGGAGAAGGGAAGAAAGGAAAAGAGAAGAGAAAAGACAGTGTGGTGTTTGTCTTCAATAAGTTAGCCGAGCCCGAGCCCGGTTGGCTCAGTGGATAGAGCACTGGCCTGCCGACTGAAGGATCCCAGGTTTGTTTGTTTGTTTTTAAATATATATATCTTTATTGATTTTAGGGAGGAAGGGAGAGGGAAAGAGTGATAGAAACATCAATGATGAGAGAGAACCATTGACTGGCCGCCTCTTGCACGTCCCCTACTGGGGATCAAGCCCGCAACCCAGGCAAGTGCCCCCGACTGGAATCGAACCGGGGACCCTTCAGTCCGCAGGCTGATGCTCTATCCACTGAGCCAAACCAGCTAGGGCAGGATCCCAGGCTTGATTCTGGTCAAGGGCACTTGCCAGGGTTGCGGGCTCAATCCCCAGTAGGGGGTGTCCAGGAGGCAGCCGATCAATTATTTTCTCTCATCATTGATGTTTCTAACTCCTTCTGCTTCTTCCTTCCTCTCTGAAATCAACCATATATATATATATATATATATATATATATATACACACACATACATACTAGTGGCCCGATGCACGAAGATTCGTGCAAGAATGGGCCGTCCTTCCCCTGGCTGCCGGCACCGACTTCGCTGTGGCCGGAGCTGCCTTTTCCCTCTGGCCCAGAGCCGCCTTCCCATGCTGCCCAGAGGCCAGGAGTGGCTGGGGTGGTGCAGAACGCAAGCATCCCGCTCCGCCCCCTGCCACTCAGTGCCTGCATATGAAAATGAATCTGCCATTTTTGTTGGGTTAATTTGCATACTCACTCCTGATTGACTGGTGGGCATTGTGAAGGTACGGTCAATTAGCATGTTGCTCTTTTATTAGTGTAGATATATATATATAAAATAAGTTAGCTGTCCTGGGAAAGGTCAACATTCGGATACAGTACATAAATGAATAATCCAGAATAAATTGTTGTGCTCTCTGCGTAGGCCTCCTTTCACTTTCAAGAATATTCTTTGTGGCACCTCACACTGTATGAATCCTTTTCAAGGCTTTGTAGTAGAGGACATACTGTGTTCATACCCCTCCGGGCTGGTTCTTTTCGGGGCCGGGGGGGAGCCTTAGAAAGCATTCACATGCTAGTGCAGAGAAATTGGCCGTTTCAGGGGTCCCTCAGGTTGGACATTCATGTGTTTTCTCGCTGCAGGAAAGCACCTTTTGTAAAGCAGCCTGGGGAAACAGCTGCTGCTGACTTTTGCATGAAGAAGAGGAACAAACGCTCTTTCCGTGTCTTTGTTTTTTAATAGTCATCGGGTAAGAAATCACCCTGCCATGCATTCTAAATTTGCCAGACCCGTGTTCAATGTGTGAGCTCTCGCTCACCACACGTCATAAAGGATGTGGGAAAACCAACAGGAAGTTCAAGATCGAGGGAGGCGGTTAAATGATGCAAAAGAGTCCCTCTGCACAGTACTTACAGGAAATGGGCTTGTTTCTCCAGAGAGTTGTGCTGGGTCATGGTCAGGTGCATGAGGTGTGGGGGGGAGGGTTGCCGTGCGTTACCCTGCAGCCTGGGGAATGAAGTCTCTCCTCATTACAGAAAGGTTGACACCCCTGCCTGACCAGCGTGGCTCAGTGGTTGAGCGTGGACCTAGGAACCAGGAGGTTGTAGTTCGATTCCCGGTCAGGGCACAGGCCTGAGTTGCAGGCTCGATCCCCAGTGCGGGGCGTGCAGGAGGCAGCCGATCCTTGATTCTCTCTCATCATGGATGTTTCTCTCTCTCTCCCTCTTGCTTCCTCTCTGAAATCAATAAACAATATTTTTTTAAAAGAAAGGTTGACAAATAAAAAGAAATAATAAAAGCAAGGTTGACACCCCCATTTGGGGTGTTTTTCACATGCGATGTGCCATTGATAGTGTAAGTTGAGAATGTTGGGCCTGGCCTAGGAGGCGAGGCGGGGTATTGACTGGTGGATGGTGAGGCCTGGACAGGCCTTCCCCGCTCCTCCCCACACTCTTTGGCGCCGGTCTGCAACTGGGAGCTATCCAGACCTCTTGCAGGCCATCCGGGGAGTCACTGCACCTGGACTGAAAGGCCAAGGCATGCGCAGTATTGCTCAGCCCTAACTGGTATTGTTCAGCCCTAACTGGTACTGCTCAGCCCTAACTGGTACTGCTCAGCCCTAACTGGTACTGCTCAGCCCTAACTGGTATTGCTCAGCCCTAACTGGTATTGCTCAGCCCTAACTGGTACTGCTCAGCCCTAACTGGTACTGCTCAGCCCTAACTGGTATTGCTCAGCCCTAACTGGTACTACTCAGCCCTAACTGGTACTGCTCAGCCCTAACTGGTATTGCTCAGCCCTAACTGGTATTGCTCAGCCCTAACTGGTACTGCTCAGCCCTAACTGGTATTGCTCAGCCCTAACTGGTACTGCTCAGCCTAACTGGTATTGCTCAGCCCTAACTGGTACTGCTCAGCCTAACTGGTATTGCTCAGCCCTAACTGGTATTGCTCAGCCCTAACTGGTACTGCTCAGCCCTAACTGGTATTGCTCAGCCCTAACTGGTACTGCTCAGCCTAACTGGTATTGCTCAGCCCTAACTGGTACTGCTCAGCCCTAACTGGAACTGAGCAATACCTTAGCATCGACAAGCTCTGCGGGAGCCTTGGGCCTCGGTGAGAGGTCAGTGGAATTTCTGCAGGCGCCCCGCCACGGGGCTCAGGCCTCTGGTTAGGGATGCTGACCACCTTCTCGTCACGCGGAGTCCCTTCCCCCTTCCTCTTCATCTTGGAAAGCCACTGTTGCAGCAAATTCTCTGTAGCCTCTCCTTCCATGTTGCTGATGAGGCCACATGTCAAAGCTGACATGCGCATTTTTGCTGCAAGTGACTCTGGAGAGTTTGTCTGGGGCTGAATGGCGCACCTTGCTTGCAAGTGCGGTGACACGCGTGGAAAAATTGCCTTTTTTGGGAGGCGTCCAGGATACTGAGGCTTGGGTGGTTTGACCCCCAGACCCATAAAACTGGGAGTTTACTCTGACTTGTGTGTTTACTGTAGTGGGGGGTGATATCCACTTACCAGTACGTGCCAACCTGTCCTAGCATCCTTTCTCAGTAGTGCTCGGCTCATGGAAAGTGTGCAGAACTTTTGCTCACAACTGGCTTGTGTGTCCTCAGGAAACACTTCGTCCTGCTGAGCCATTCGTTGTTTCCTCATCTGTAAAACGGGATAAGTACATGCACCTCACAGGGCCTCTGAAAAAGCAAGCAAGAGCCCAGCCGGTGTGGCTCAGTGGTTGTCTGGCATACCTCAAACCACTCTCCAGTATCAGACCCGGGCCTTTAAAAATCTGTCACATGCAAGATAAGTGTGTGGTAATAATTTGAAGAGAAGCACACACCCACACCTTATATAGCTGAAAATACTGGTGGGAACTGAGCAGCCCAGGGTCATTAAGTGGGGGTTTCTTGAATTGAGGTTCATAGACCGGGGTGAGTCTCTAAACCACGCATGCCAGACTCAAAGGCTAACACGGGCCAAATAAACAAGGTTTACGTTTCTGTGGGCCGCAAAAGCTTCCATTTTCATAGAAACGTATGTTTATTTCGATAGAGACATACTGAATACAAAGGGCTGAAATAAATGAGTCATTGTTAACATAATAATAGAACATTTTAATAAAAATTAGTATTTTTTTATTGAACATTAACTTACCAGACACTGAATAACTGCACAAATGAATAAGCATAATGCAAATAAACCTATTTTTCTTGTTCTCCGAAAGCCAAATAGGTCCTGTTGCGCACACCTAACAAGTCAGTCCAAGACTAATGACGTGGCCATCGGCTGCTAAAATATTGGCTGCTGGTATTAGTGGAGAGAAATGGTGCGCCTGCGCGCAAGGCGCATAAGAGAAATGAATGCAACACGATGATAGTCATCAGTCATTAGCGAACGTTGTAGTTCGTTATTAGTAATTATGTGTAACAGGATATTGTAAAAATTAAGTTGCGAAATTTTTATTAAAAACGTTTCTTACATACCGTTATGTTGGCTGGGCCGCAAAAATATTCATTGTGTGTTGTGTGCAGTTCGCGGGCCGCGAGTTTGACATGCTTGCTCTAAACCCTTTTAGAGGTTAGGTCAAAACTATTTTGCTAGCCCGGCCCATGTCACTCAGTGGTTTGCTTCTTGGTCAGGGCACATGCCCGGGTTGTGAGCTTGATCCCTAGTAGGGGGCGTGCAGGAGGCAGCCGATCGATGTTTCTCTCTCCTCATTGATGTTTCTCTCTCCCTCCCTATCCCTTCCTCTCTGAAATCAGTAAAGACAGATTTTTTGATTTTTTTAAAAAATATATTTTATTGATTTTTTTTACAGAGAGGAAGGGAGAGGGATAGAGAGCTAGAAACATCGATGAGAGAGAAACATTGATCAGCTGCCTCCTACACGCCCTCCTACTCGGGATGTGCCCGCAACCAAGGTACATGCCCTTGACCGGAATCGAACCTGGGACCCTTCAGTCCGCAGGCCGACCCTCTAGCCACTGAGCCAAAGCGGTTAGGGCAAGACAGATTAAAAAAAAAAAAAAAAAAAAAAAAAGAGTAAGCAAGATTCTATATAGAAAAGTACAAAGCATGATACCTGACACAAAATATTCATGTAGTCAGCTGGGATACAGCCCACAGTTGCGAGGAGCGGGTCCTATGTGCCTTCTGGAGTGTCTCAGAAGAAATGTGCAGGAGTCCGTTGCAATGATGCTTTTCTTCCTTTCGTTCTTCTTTTGCAGCCACAGGACGAAGTCTTCAGGCTGGCCACCTCCCTCGGGGACCTGGGGCTTGAACCAGGTTCCGCCCTATGGATGGGAGATGACGGCGAACCGGGATGGCCGGGACTGCTTCATCAGGTAGGCGGCATAGACGACCTCACAGCAAGATCTCTGGCTCTGGGATGTCTGTGTTTGATCCTCTACTCAGGAGAATTAACAGACTTCAGTTAGGGACCCAGAGGCATTGGGAGGCCCTGACACAAACAGCTTGGTTTCCTGTGTTCTCTGTATCTTGTGACATGGCTTTGCTTTGGTCTTGGACAAGCACCATCTTAAAGTGACAGTTCCCGATAGGGCATGGTCACCGTGGGCCAGAACCCAAGTTTTCCTTCCTAAACCCCAGGCCAGCTGGACTCATTGTCTGAGGCGAACACAGAAGTTTGCCATGAGGACTATCACTGAGAATGCTTTCTAGAAATAGTCAGCACCGAAACGGAACTGCCTCACCTATTACTCGAAAAGTCTGCTCAAAGGATTGTGCCCATAATGGATCGGGTCATACATTTCTCACGGTGATATTGTTACCAGGAAACCCCCAGCTGGGCTCGGGCTGCCTGTCGCTGTGTCCAATCACGAAGGCAGGGTTGAATCATATAAGGCATTTATTGAGAAGGCCAACCCACCAAGACAGGGTGTCTTACAGCAAGGTGCCGGGGACAGGATGATAAAAGGGAGTGGGCTGGGGTGCTACGTGCAGGCCTGGGGGTCTGCAGACGTCAGCTACTGCCTTAGTCATCAGGCGATGAGATGATGTTTTGACTCCTGGTGGGTCAGCTGACCATGCTCATCTGTTCTGCTTGCTGGATTCGCAGCTGAGTCACCTCCCCAGTCGCTTCGCACAGGCCTTGAAAAGGAAACATAAGAAAAACTTAACTCCCTATTCACTTATCAGAAACTTAACCCCCTATTCACGTAAGTCTGTGTGTTCTAAGATTTAAAATAATATGATTACTTTTCAGATTAATTCAGGTGCTCTATCTATCAGATTATAAGTCCCCCCTATCAATATTGGGTAAGATTTTGGATTGTTGTGGAAGCTCCTATTTTTAATTCTGGTAAAATATATATAACATAAAATTTGCCATTTTTAGTTGTACGAATTAGTGCCATTAAGTATGTTCACTATGTTGAGCAGCCATCACCAGTATCCATTTCTAGAACTTTTTCTTATCATCCCCAACAGAAACTCTGTACCCATTAAACCCGCAGTCGCCAACCTTTTGGACCTCACGGACCACCAGTAGTTCGCACACCACTGGTTGGCGACCACTGCACTAAACAATAACTTCCTATTCCCTCTCTCTTACCCTCGTAAACTCTATTCTATTTTCTGTCTCTATGAATCAGTCTATTCTAGATACTCACCTAAGTGAAATCATATAGTGTTTGTCCTTTTTGTCTGGCTTATTCCACTCAGCATATTGTCCTCAAGGTTCATCCATGCTGTAGCGCATATCAGAATTTCATTTCTTTTCAAAAATTAATAATATCCCCTTGTATGGCTATATACCACATTTGTTTATCTGTTCATCTGCCAATGGATCATTGGGGCTCTTGTGAACAGTGCTTCTATAAACACCGGTGTACAAGTTTCTGTTTGTGTCCCTGTTTTCCACTTTCTTGGGGATCTAGTTGGGAGCGGAATTGCTGGATCATATGGCAATTCAGCATTTACCTTTCTGAGGACCCACTACACATTTCCACAGTGCTCTGATGGTTTGCAGTTGTATGAGAATACTTATATAACACTTCCCAAAACAGCAGCGGTCCGCCCTGCTTTCTTCTCCAACCTAAGTGAAATTCTTAATTATGAGAAATTAGTGACTTAGATTTGCAATCCGGAAGCACAGTATGCCCTGGTCTAATACAATTGAGCAGAGATTGGTGGCCAAGGGGAACAAATCTTTCACACCGCGGGGTACATTGTTTTATAGTGTGACCGGCGAACACAGGCTCATCATGAGAAGTGGGGAGTCATTTTTATAAGAATTAAAATACCTGCCAAGATTGGGAATTTGATCTCTTGGGCATCCCGCACCTTCATGTTTGGATTGTTGGAACGTAGCTAGGGAAACAATCACATGTTTCCCAGTCTCTGCAGCTCAAATCTCTTCCCTTCCTAGAATTGTTGTGGCGGGGAGAGAACACCCCTCTTCAAAGTACAGTTGGGGGCTGAAGGGCTTGCCTCCTGGGTCCCTCCTGGGAAATTCAGGTTGCCCTTGAACATGACCCACTGCAGGGAGCCCTCATGTTGCGAGAAAGATATTTTTATACTGCATTGTGCCATCTATTTTGTAACATGGTTATGGGTTTATATAATAGACTCAGTTGTGGTGGCCTAGATACTTTGATTTGAAACAGTAAAAATTTCTGGCAAAAAAATAAAATTTTCAAAAAACATGGATCATGAATTTATGAAGGTGTAGCTCAGACCTCTCCACTTACAGTGGGTTTTTCTTTTCTCGGGTAGATTTGGGTTCTAGGCTATTTGATCCATAGATTTGGGTTCTAGGCTATTTGATCCATAGATTTGGGTTCTAGGCTATTTGATCCATAGATTAAAACCAAGACTAGCCCTGGTGTCATTTTACCATGTACGGTGGCCTAATGCCAGCTGTTGAATGTGTAAGAGCCAATCATCAAACGGTAAGTTTTAGAACCAGGTTATCAATGTCACTTTTCCAAATCTGTGGGGGTTTTTGTTTTTGTTTTTTACTTGAAAAGTAAATTTTCACAATCCTCAGAGACACTGTTTTAAGATGTCAAGAGCAGTAGTACTTTGGCCTGGCTCATGTTGCTCAGTGGGGATCGCCAACCTATGAACCAGGAAGGAAGTCAAGGTCTGATTCCTGGTCAGGACACATGCCCAGGTTGCAGGCTCGATCCCCAGTGTGGGGCATGCAGGAGGCAGCCGATCCATGATTCTCTCTCATCATTGATGTTTCTATCCCTCTCCATCTCCCTTCCTCTCTGTGAAGTCAATAAAAACATATATATTTTAAATGTGGCTACTAGTATATTTAAAATCACCTGTTTGCCTTGCATTATTAAAAAACACACACCACAGTAGTACTTTGGAAATTATTTGTACTTTCCTCATCACTAATGAGTTTTACAAATAATGAGAATCATTCTGATTTGTTTTTTTCTTACCTACTGAGTAATGTCCATTATAAAGAGATACTCTAATTACCTGAGTTTCTGGGGAGCCCCAATTTGCAGTGTGGAGTCTGTCTCTACTCATTAGTTGTAGAAGTTAAATGAACAACTTGAAAGTGAATCCATGGCTAGTAATTAGCACCTTTGCATTTAATTTTTCACTCTTTCACATCGTCTCTTTGAAAGAGACAAGATGTCTTTTTTTTTTCTTTTCTTAAATATATTTTTCTCTTTCCTCTCTCTAAAATCAATTAAAAAACAAAAAAAATCCTCTGGTGAGGATTTTAAAAAGTCAAAAAGTCATGCAACTCAAACATTTACTGACTCTTACTTTTAAAACAGGTAAATTCTAAATACTAAATAAATGAATATTAATAAGTTTCTAAGATAGAATACTTTTATTGATTAACAGTAGAACTTTCCCAGCTCAATAAAACCCACACCGTTTGTGTGAATTCCTGATATGATGAAAATCCCAAAGTTAATAAATGATCAGCCCTCTTTTTATCATTATTGATAAAATATAGAGACAAAAAGGAAGAGGGGGGAGAGAGAGAGAGATTTGTTGTTCCACTTATTGATGCATCCATTGGTTGACTATTGTACATGCCCTGACCAGGGATTGAACCTGCAACCTTGGAATATCAGGACGATGCTCTAACTACTGAGCTGTCCTGCCAGGGCCTAGATGATTGATCGTAATCCAGAATTAGCTCTCTATTCTTTTTATGTAAAAAAAAAACAACAAAACCAAGTTTGTTTGGAGAGATGAAAAACCAATGATGCCAAAATGACTGTTAGTCGTTCTTGCATTCAAGGTGGGCGGTGGGTACTACACAAATATTTCTGCTGAGCAGGGCTGCAAATACATATAATAACTATAGAATAGAGAGCATCCTGTGTTACTTATCTTCCATTCTTTAGTTAAATGGAATGGCAACATGTTTGTACATGGGGGTGGGGAGAGTTAATGCAAAAATAATATGCTTCCCAAGTTTGGGGGTTTGATGTTTGTAGATGGAGGCAAATGTTAAAACGAGGAAAATATTAAAACACTAGCTGGCAAGATTGATTATGAGGAGGTGAGTTGGAGTCTGTGGAGAGGCATGGCATGGGGAAGATTTCCGTGTTCTACGTTTTCAAGGCTGCTGTTTTCCTTTCGTAACCCGCTGGTTTTCTGCCCCCCTTCACCCCTCGAGCCTATGAAAGTAGCCCTGCATGCGTATTGGACAAGACACACTGTTCTCTTCTTATGCCCGCAATTCCCATGGTGGGCAATTAAACAGGGTCGGGATCTTCTTAATGCAGAATTCAATTCTGAAACCTGAAGAATGGAGATTAGTAATGAGACATGGAAACTTCCACTTGATCCTCCAATATCGACTTAGCCCAACTGGGGAGGAGGTTAGTCCTTCCGATCTGCCAGTCAGTTCTGGGGTGAATGCGCAGTGTATTTTGGGCCCATCCATCTCCAGGACGGCCTAACCCAAAAAGAGGCAAGCCCCCCTTTGTGTTCATCACAGCAGAAGACAGTCAAGTCAGGGTGGCAGGATTCTGTCATCATGGAAATGAGAAATGGTGCCCGGCCAGCGTGGCTCAGTGGTAGAGCATGGAACTATGAACCAGGAGGTCACTGTTTGATTCCAGGTCAGGGCACATGCCCAGGTTGCGGGCTCGATCCCCAGCAGGGGGCATGCAGGAGGCAGCCGACCCATGATTCTCTCATCATTGATGTTTCTATCTCTTTCTTCCTCTCCCTTCCTCTCTGAAATGAATAAAAATCTATAATAATAAAAGTATAGTATGCTAATTAGACCAGACAGCAGAATGACCTTCCGGACGTCCTTCTGGACGACCTTCTGGACGAAGCCAGGGCTGTGAGGGCCAAGCCGCTTCCACAAATTTTGTGCATCAGGCCTCTAGTATATCTACACTGAGTGGCCAGATTATGATGATCTCTGAACGCATAATAATCTGGCCACTCAGTGTCTATCCTATATAATAAAAGACTAATATGCAAATTGTCCCCTTGACCAGGAGTTTGACCAGCAGGCAGGCCGGCCAACCGCCCATGTCCCCTCCCCCTGGCCAGGCTGGCCGGACCCCACCCATGCACGAATTCATGCACCGGGCCTCTAATGTGTATATATACTGAATGGCCAGATTATTATGCATTCAGAGATCATCATATACACTCAGTGTATATTTTAAAAGAAATGCCAAAGCCTTACCTCATCTGTATGTGTGATTCTCAAAATATTCCCTCTAGGCTCTGCCCAGTCTAATTCAAGTGTCCCAAAGAGGGAAGAAGCAGCTGATTCTCTTCAAACATTGCTTCGTAATTCGAGGGCTATTCTTCAGTATTTTTTCTCCATCTTTACCCCAAGATTTCATAAGAAGTCTCACTGTTATTCTGTGGATGAGACCCTCAATCTCTTACTCTGTGATATTTCTCTTTGAACTTTTCCTTCTCTAAATGTTTTGTAAAGAGTCAAGAAGGGTTCCATTATAAAGATGGATGTGGGTATCGTGGCTGCATCCACTGCTTGTAACAGTCTCCTATTTGAAGCAGATGTCAATTTCCTACTTTGTCGAGCCTACATTTTTAATGCACATCTGACAAAAGACAAATGAATCTGAGAGATTACACAAGTTGTTACCCTTTGTTTGTGGTAATAAAATGCAGATCTTTCTGGAAATTAACTGTTCTGCCAATAAAAGAAATGAGAGAGATCTAATTGAGGTAGATTGCTCTATTATTTTGTTAGGTTTTAAATATCCAGAGTTAAAAGCTGGCTCATTTATTTACAGACAGACAGACAGATAGATAGAATTGGCATTATATTAAAGAAGAGGCCATTTGCCTCACTTTTGTGGTTTGGGGGAGAATTCTTAAATAAAATACATCGCTTGCAGTGCACACAATGAATTCTGCATAAACTGCAGATAATTGCCTAATGGCGAGAGCAAATGCCATTTAGTTAAATGAATTCCTTAGGATGCGAGCATCCAGTCAAGAGGAGGAAAGGAAATTGTCATTTTGGAAATGCAGGACCAAAGTAAGCGCGATCGTGTCGTTGCTTGAAACGAGAGGTAATCACGTCGCGACAACGTGAAAGCAGAGCATTAGGGGCTGTGTCTCCCCTTCCTTGGAGCAGATTTGTTTTCTTTCGCTTCTGACAAAGCTCCTAGCTGCTGAGTTCATCATCTCTGCTCCTAGCGGGAAGGGAAGTGTGCAGAGCTGATGGGAAGGCTGTGCAATGACACTGTCATTCCAGCTCTCACTTGGCACGTGACACCGAGCTGTGTGCTGAGCAGACTTGTCCCTTATCAGAGGCTCTTGCCTTGTCCTGTGCATTTGTTCTGGAAACTTTGCTCCTTGCCCGGCTGGCATGGCTCAGTCCTTGAGCGTCCACCTAGGAACCAGGAGGTCATGGTTCTATTCTGGTCGAGGGCACATGCCCTGGTTGCAGGCTCGATCCCCAGTGTGGGGCGCCTAGGAGGCAGCCGATCCATGATTCTCTCTCCTCATTGATGTTTCTTTCTCTCTCCCTCTTCCTTCCTCTCTGAATTCAATAAAAAATACTGTTTTTTAAAAAAGGAACTTTGCTGGTTTTCTTAATCTGGCCATCACTCTAGGAGAAGACCCTCAAACACTTGGCTTGCTGGTCCTCAGGCCCAGGTCTCTGAAGGGACTGTCATTTCTGCAGTTCCCTGGGCCACTTGACAACACTTTTGGGTGGAGCTGGGGACACCTGCTGCACAGAGGTGCTCTTGCTTCTCCTGACCTCTCCATGGCCCCGAGGGATGTGCACGAAGTGGGTCACAGAGTCCTCTGGGGGTCACACGGACAGCCCACCTGTGAGGAGGAGAGGCACCTGGGTGAGCAGGTTGCCGTCACAGCCTGTACTGGAAAGGCTGGCTCGGGGCAGCCTGCCTGCCACCCGCTGTTCCTCTGCGTGGCCTTTGGATCGCCTCCTCCCGGACTGAGCCAACCCTTGCAGAGAGCAATTTTGATGTCATCGCCTGAAGCTAGGGCACAGGCGGGACACTGTGGCCTGTGCCAAGTGCCAAGTGGGGGGGAGGGTGTTGCTGCCAAGTGAATTGGCTGAACTTAAGAGGACATGGGATCACCCCTGTGGCAGGTGTCTGTTCATTGTTGTCTGCGCTCCCATAGAGCAGGGGAGGAGGGCTAGGGACAGAGGGCTTTGCCGTGGCCCACCAGGGGGGTGGGCTAGAGCAGTTCCCTGCCAAGCCCTTGTCCTCTAGCTCCTCTCAAAGCTTGAGTGAGCCCTAGCCGATTTGGCTCAGTGGATAAAGCATCGGCCTCCGGACTGAAAGGTCCCAGGTTCGATTCCTGGTCAGGGCACAAGCCCGGGTTGTGGGCTCAATCCCCAGTAGGGGTTGTGCAGGAGGCAGCCGATCCATGATTCTCTCTCATCATCGGTGTTTCTATCTCTCTCTCCCCCTCCCTTCCTCTCTGGAATCAATAAAAATATAGTTTAAAAAACAAGCTCAAATGAGACCCCGTTATCAATAGCCAATTTCTGGGCCACAGCCTCTTCAGTGTCAAGGGTGCTGGGAGATGGCAGTCCTCTCTGTGCTGGCGGGCACTGGTCACTCAGAGTCGAGAGAAGCCATGTCACATCGTGAGCCGGGTTTGGGGACAGTACAAACTGGGAAGGCTGTGAGAAACTCCCCCAGAAGGCTCTTTGCTTCTTAGAGGACCGCTGCTCAGTCTGCCGGGCGGCCCACCTCATTTTCAAGGCCCCACTGCAAAATGGAAATGCAGGCCTCTCGTTCTAAAGCAGGATAGAGGTGCTGATAAAGCTACTCAAATGGAAAGGTTTTCCCCGTCCACCCATGGTCCTTGGCGCCAACTCAAAGCCCACAGGAATCCCCGATTTGGGGCGCGATGGAGAGGGTAACTTTATTCAGTGCCAACCGCTCAGTTGTGATACAGCAGGGCCCTGAGTGAGCACAGCCTGTCTGTGAGGGGTCCTGGGGCCAGGCCCCTCTCTGGGCCACTCTGGGTCACTCTGGGTCCCTCTGAGCCTCTGTGCTCTGGAGCGACACCATCAGTGTTTCAGCTCAGCCAGGGAGATGTCTTCAGTCCTCAGTGGACAGGGAACCTGGGCTCTCCCAGCCAGCAGCCAGCAGCCAGGGAGCTGGCTTATATGGACAGAAGTCTCCGCCCCTGGTCCCTGATTGGTCAGAGCCACTCTGACTGGTGGTAGCTACGCAGCTCCAATTGGCTGGAGAAAGCCTCAGTCCTATTGGCTGAAATAGGGCCCCAGGCCCGCCTTTATAAGCCTGGCTCAGCCAGCAGGTGCACAGTGCAGCAGGCAGTTCAGTGCAGGCTGTTCCCTGACATGCGGTTTGTGGGAGAGGGCCCTGTATGGAAATGGCTGCCAGGCTGTTTGCTTTATAACATTTGAGCCCACTTAGCCACCAGGAGCCCTTCAGAGGGGGTGCCTTCTATTCTCAGGGTTCACTGCCCTTTCTTCTGTCAACATGGCCTACTCTTACATTTGCTATTTGATGCCATGCTAAGCAAAGAAAAACTAGAATTTGAAGCTGTTAGCGTGAATTTTACTGCTCGTTCGTATATGGCACAAGGAGAGTTTTAGATGTAAATATGGGCATTTTACTCGCATGAGGGAGGAATCACTGAAATTACACAATTGCACTTCACAGCTCATACATGTGCGTGTATTTCATGCGATCCAGAGAAGTAAAATGCTGCACTAAACTAACTCAGTAGTTTTTGCTTTACGTCTGTAACTCTCCCAACCACTCCCTGCGGCTTGCTGATGAGTCAAGAAGAACTGAAAGGAAAAGGAATGGTTGGCCTTTTCTTTCTTCTTCTCTCATCACTTTCAGTGGAAGCAGATGGCCATTGGGTCCGGGCTGCCTGTCACTACTTGAGCCAGTTCATCAGAGACAGGATTGAATCATATGAGCGTTTATTCCAATCCTGCGGGCAGGATGGGGGAGCAGCAGGTCAGCCACAAACATCTGCTCTGCCCCCCATAGGCCAGCTGCTTCTATTGGGTAGAAGGACACAGATTACATGGGAAAGTAAGAATTACAGGCAGGGGAAGGAGGCAAAGTATAATGGCTACAAGTTACAGGCAGTGCGGGCTTGGGGCAGTAGGGGCGGTAGGGGGGTGTCATAGAAGGCGGGTGCCTTTGGGCACCCCAGGACCACATTGTTTCAGCAACCAGGTTGTCCATCTGCCAAACATGTCGAACTCGCGGCTTGTTTATAAACAAGGCATGTGGCCCGCCAGCCGTGAGTTTGACATGCTGGAAGACTGCATTAAGATGTTCGCTCCCATGTCCCAGGGCGTACAACTCCCAGCCAGGTTCCAATGTGCTTTCTCTGATCGGAACAGACCCATCGCGGTGAGCAGAGCAGGATTCCCACTTCTTCTCGTCATCGCTGGTCCCCACTATTTGATTTCTGCCCCTAACATTCACACAGGTAAGAAAGGACGTGACGACGTGACAGCATTTCTTAGAGGCTACATCTCTCCCACACGGATTCGGACTCTGTGCTCACCTCCCAGCCTCACCTGTTGCGTTTTTGTAAAGCTTTCCTCATGTGGCCCAGCAAAGGGGAGAGCTCGCCTCTAGCTCCCGACTCCCTAGGAAGGCAACCGCCATGCCCCCCAGGAGGGTTACCTGCTCTTTGCCCTCCCCCGGGCCTTCATTTGCCAGGCCAGGCCAGTAACGTTTTCTGTGAGAAAATCACAGAGGAAACATTTTCAGATCTGGAGGCAGTGGGAACTCAGTGGGGACTTAGCACTGCGCAGCTCTGCCATTGCAGTATGAAAGCGGCCATTAGAAATTCATAAACAAATGGACATGGTTGTCTGTCGGGAACACTTTGTTTTATTTTATTTATTTATTTATTTATTTATAGATTTATGTATGTATTTATTTATCTTAATCCTCACCCAAGGTTATTTTCCCATTGATTTTTAGAAAGCGTGTGAGAGAGGGAGGAGGGGGAGAGAGAGAGGTAGAGATTGAGTGACACAGAGAGACATCAATGTGAGAGAGACACATCCATCAGTTGCCTCTCGCACACACCCCGATCGGGGCTGGGGGTCGAATTTGCAACTGAGGTACATGCCCTTGACCGGAATCAAACCTGGGACCCTTCAGTCCCAAGGCCGACGCTCTATCCACTGAGCCACACAGGCCAGGGCCCCAGTTCATTTTTGGTGATGTTCTGCTCCAGGTTGTTGCCTTGGCTTCCATGACAGCAGCCCCTTCGCTGGAGGTTGCTTGTCATGTCTCCTCAGCTGGTTGTTCTTTTGAGTTCAACATTTACACTTCAGGTCCCCCCATTGCCAAGCATACATTTCTACTTAAAATCCTCAACAAAGACACAGGGTCAGCATGCCCACAGTGGCTCAGTGGTTGAGCGTGGATCTATGAACCAGGTGGTCATGGTTCAATTCCCGGTCATGGCACATGCCCGGGTTGCAGGCTCTATCCCTAGTGTGGGGCGTGCAGGAGGCAGCCGATCAATGATTCTCTCTCATCATTGATATTTCTCTATCCCTCTCTCCCTCTCCCTTCCTCTGTGAAATCAACAAAAATATATTTTAAAAAAAGAAATAAGGTTCATAAATTTCAGTATGCTGATAGCATTTGGTTTATGACCAAATATTGCTGGCAACTCATGAGTGTTCTAATAGACGAGACAAAGGAGATCGTCAGGGATTGGTTTGCACTGCATAGAGTATTGCCTGGCCAATAGCAGGTGATTAATAAATATTTGCTGAGTAAATATTTAGATATATTTATGCCGGAGTAGATGGATGGATGGATTAATGGATGAAGAATAGCCTTTTTGCTGAATCATTTTATTCAGTAAGTTGTTACTACAGATGCTGATACACAAGTCATTGAGTGAAAATTATCTCTCTTTAACTTGCTGATGAAAAATTCACTCCAAAATGCATACTGTAATGAAGCTATCTTTGCAATAATGTGATTGCAGTGTATCCCAGCAGTACATGTCATAGAATCAGAAAGCACAGAAATCTGATGTAAGAACACTTTAGCTCTTGTCCATACAAAGAGTGCAATGGTGGGCAATCACTTGGATACCATGGGCCTCACTTTTCTCATTACAAAATAACTAGTAGCCCTGCGCACGAATCCGTGTGCCAGTAGGTCGCTGCTGCCCTCCTGTAGCTCTCTGCCCGCTGCCTGCCCCCCAGTAGCTCCCCCCTCCCCTCTCCCCCCCCCCCCTTATAGCTTGCTGCCCTGTCCCCTCCTGTAGCTCTCCGCTGCCCGCTTGTAGTTTGCTGCCCCACCCTCCTGAAGATCCTTGATCTGGTCCTTATGCAGTCAGTCGTTACGCCTCAGGGCGTAACGGATAATTAGCATATTTCTCTCTTATTATATAGGATGTGTTTAGACTCGAAAACTCTATCAGTTGGCTATTTTGTGAGTTACAAGCAATGGAAAATTCTTCACCAGTTTAATTAAATTATAAAAAGAATTTCTTGCATTTTGTACCTCAAAAGTAAGTGCTAAAACTGTTATAGCCTCGAGGAGCCTAAGGGCACATGATAACTAAACATGATATGATATCCTAGGTGACATTCTGGAACAGATAAAGGACACTAGGTAACGTCTAAGGATATTTGAATAAGCTATGGACTTTAGTTACTAATCGTGTAGCTATACTGGCTCATTAATTATGACAAATAGTAACTGATGCTGATGTAAAATGTTAACAATAGGGGATAGTGGCTGACAGATATACAGGAACTCTCCGTAGTCTTTAGAATTTGTTTCATAATTCTAAAAGTGTTCTACAATAAATTTACATATAAAAAAATGCAAAAAGGAAGCTTTAAACCCTTACTCCCCCACAGAGAAACTGAGTCAATACATGGACCAATATGCTTTTGTGAAATCTCTAGAGACCAATTGAGAAATGACAGCACCCAGACCAATGTAAAAGGAAGAAGGAATTCCAGCAAAGGGGGAGGGGCATCTATTCTTGCTCCTCCCCCTGGTCTGACCTAGTGCGCTGCAACCAGGAGGAAACCTCCCACCCTGAGGATTTTTCCTCAGATCAGAAACTAAGCATGGATCATGCATCCCAAGTTCTGGCTCATCTGAGGAACCGGTGTCTGTCTGTCTGTCTTGGAATGCTGACAGAGCTGTTGATCTCATGTAGAAGCTCCTGAAAGCAGCTGCGATCACCATGGCATGTTAGAGCTGTGGTTCCTTGGTCACATTCCAGGGTAGA
The DNA here is from genome assembly GCA_025583905.1 of Ia io. Taxonomy (NCBI): domain Eukaryota; kingdom Metazoa; phylum Chordata; class Mammalia; order Chiroptera; family Vespertilionidae; genus Ia; species Ia io. The sequence continues at coordinate 7,423,045 of JAJQQW010000001.1, forward strand.
CAAGAGATTATGGGCTTCTGAAGAGTAAGAATAAGCTACTTAATGAATTGAAAATAACTAAAGCCACACAAACAAGCCTAAAAAACACACATCCTCAGAAAAGGTTTGAGAAGTCCTAGAATTTCCAGATGGGCTGGGCAGTAAAGGATTTTCCTGAGCAAAACCAGTCTATAAAGTCTGGAAGAGCCCAGCTGGAGTGGCTCAGTGGTTGAGCGTTGACCCATAAACTAGGTAGTCACAGTTCAATTCCTGGTCAGGGCACATGTCTGGGTTGCAGGCTTGATCCCCAATAAGGGGCGTGCAAGAGGCAGCCAATCAATGATCCTCTCTCACCACTGATGTTTCCATCTCTCTCCCCTTCTCCCTTCTTCTCTGAAATCAATAAAAACATATATATTTTTTAAAAGATTGGAAGGTATTTTTTAAAGTAATATACATAATAATTCAAGAAGTTCTAATAACTGCAACCAAGATATATCCCAAAAAGATCCACACTGAGACACATTATAATCATACTGTCAAAAGGCAAAGGCAAAGAGAAAATCTTAAAAGCAGCCAGAGGAAAAACTCATCACAAAAAAGGGAGCTTTCATCAGATTCCGCACATTTCTCAGCAGAAGCATTGTATGCTAGCAGGAGTGGGATGATAAAGTCAAAACGCTAAAAAGAAGTCGTAACCAGGAATACTGTTTCCAGAAAAACTGTACTTCAAAATCCGAGGAGCAATTTAGACTTTCTAAGATAAACCAAAGTTGAGGGATTCATTATTAGTAGACGTACTCTGCAAGAAATTCTAAGAGTTCTTCAAGGTGAAAGCAATAGATGCTAGATTAACACAAAGCCTAATGAATTATACAGTTCTCCAGTAGAGATGAATACATGGACAAATATAGAAACCTATATTAATAGTAATATTGGTGCCTAAATTCCTTTCAATTCCTACAGGCCGTGCTATTGCAATGATTTTCACTTTCTCTCAAAACTGTTTTCTTTTTTTATCTTCTTCCAGAGAGCCAGCCAAAGCCTCTTCTTGCAGGAACTTAAGTTTCCTTGACTTGTTCCTTCCTCTGCTCCTTATTATTCCGCTCTCCTCCACCCCGCTCTGCCCAGGATCACCCTCTGAGCCTGAAGATCTTTAAACCCACATTTTGAATAATGACTCCAATCATTTACATAATGGAACTCTGACCAACGGCTGGAAAATAAAGCCTTTAAGAAATAGATCATTCTGCCCTAGCCAGTTGGCTCGGTGGATAGAGTGTTGGCCCTTGGACTGAAGGGTCCCGGGTTGGATTCTGGTCAAGTGCACGTACTTAGGTTGCAGGCTCAATCCCAGGCCCTGGCTGGGGCTTGTGTGGGAGGCAGCCAATGGATGTCTCTCTCTCTCACATCAATGTTTCTCTCTTTCTCTCTGTCTCTCCCGTTTCCTTCCATTCTCTTTAAAGATCAATGGGAAAATATCCTCGGGTGAGGATTAACACTCTTTTAGTTTAGATTACCCATGTTCTTTCCCACACTTGATTGTTGTATCCCATATGGTTGCATTTGTAGGAAAATGACCTCCCAATTATGTTATGTAATATTTTATTCCTGTGGAATAAAAGCTAAGGGGCAGGGAAGTGTGGTGTTTGAGTGTCAGCTCTGGATCTAGGCTGCCCGGAGTTGAATCTTTTGTATCTCTTCCCAGCTACATGATGGTGGGCAAGATGCTTAACCTTTGTGTAGCTTGCTCCCCTCATTTATAAAATGGGCAGAATAGGAGCACCTACTCCATTGAATTGTAAGAGCGTGAAATGACTTGGTCACGTGAATTGCTAAGAACAGAAAGTTTCATTCGCATTATAGCGCGTATCAGTACTTCATTCCTTGTCATGATTTAATACCACTCAATTGCAGGGATATATGACATTTCATGTATCTGTTCATCAGATGATGGTGTTACAGAAAACCGAAGAAGAACCAAGCAATACTTAGAGAGATGGAGTTACATTTATTATGCGGGGATCCAGAGGAAAATGTCTCTCAAATTCTGGGCCCCAACATGGAGGAATTCTCCCTATTTATATGTTTTTATCTTCTTTGTCTCTCCCAACTATGGGTGTTTCCGGCCCCTTTTGCAAGTTCTTAAAGAGCCCCTATGTGCTGGGGCCTTGAGACCTCAACCAGAGGCCTGGCCTGGCGCCAGCACTGATAACCTTGTCTGGGGAAGGTTTAATGGCCTCTCTGAAGTGGGAGTAGTCTTAGCAAGCAAGAATTTACAGAAGCCAAATAGCAGGGTTAAAATTTCAAACAGCAGTTTTTATATAAGATGGATGTTTCAATGGGAGTTTAAGTTGTTTCCACTGCTTGAACTTTTATGCAAAAATCTTTGCCTGTGAACATATGAATATATTCCTCTTGGGTAGACACTTAGGGGTGGAATTGTTGAATCATATTGTTTCACTCTTAAAGAAACTGACAACTGTTTCCCGTTTTGCATTCCCACCAGCAATGTATGAATGTGCCAATTTCTCCACATTGTCACCAACACTTGTGATTACGTGTCTTTTGATTCGAGCCATCCTAGTGGGTCTGAAGTGCTCTCTCACTGTGCTTTTGATTTGAATTTCCCTGATGGCAAATGATATTGGCGTTCATTCCTTATGCTTCTTGACCATCTGCATGTCTTCTCTGGCTAAATAGCTATTCAAATGCTTTGCCCATTTTTCAACGGGGTCATTTATCTTCTTATTCATAAGTGGGAAGAGTCCTTTTTATATTCTGGATGAAACATCTCCTTCGATTTCCTGAAATATGCGGTGGTGCATTTTGTCCCCAGCCTGAGAGTCCTCAGGGGAGGGCGTTTACAGCTGGCGGCCCTTAAAGTGCCTCCTCACAGAAGCAGCATGCTGAGCCATTCCCAGGGGCACGTGGCCCTCTGCGGACCCCCCTGCTGGGGTGGCTTCCTGAGTGTGGGGTGTGAGGATTCATCAAAGCCCACTTTCTGTCAGTCCCAACAGCCAGAACTAGGTGTGCAGCAAGGCCTGGGTCTGACCGCCGTAATCGGACCTGAATTTTCCTTTCAAGTTCCTTCCGTCCTCACGTTTGCTCCTGAAATCCAGAGCAGCCAGAGTCTATAATGAGATCCTTCTTTGCTGTAGTCTTCTTTTTTGAAAAAATATATTTTTATTGATCTCAGAGAGGAAGGGAGAGGGAGAGAGAGAGAAACATCAATGATGAGAGAGAATCATGGATCCGCTGCCTCCTGCACGCCCCCTACTGGGGATCGAACCTGCAACCCGGGCATGTGCCCTTGACCGGACTCGAACCCAGGACCCTTCAGTCCACAGGCCGACGCTCTATCCACTGAGCCAAACCAGCTAGGGCGCACCTTCTGTTTTTAAGAGAATTAATTGATGGGTACAACAGGAAGGTTTCCAATTTCTAGAAGGAAGTTGTCGTGTGAGAAAACAGTCTGATTTTCTACTAAGCCAAAAAGATTTCTTATGCTTTAAGAAATGATCTTGTCACCCGACCGTGTTGCTCAGTGGTTGAGCATTGACCTATGAAGCAGGAGGTCCTGGTTCGATTTCTGGTGGGGGCACCCGTTTGCAGGCTCGATCCCCAGTAGGAGTCAGCCCATCAGTGATTCTCTCTCATCACTGATGTTTCTCTCTCCCTCTTCCTTCCTCTCTGAAATCAATAAAAAATGCATTTTACAAAATGTTGTCTTGTACATCAGCCTGCCAATCACCGAGGAATCACTTGCAGATGGCACTTAGTAAATTGTGCGTCTTGCACAACACGCTTGCCTGTAACTGCTGCCTCTGAGAGTCCTCCGAGTGGCAATCCTAGAATTCGAACGCAAAAAAATAAGGAAGAAAATGTTTTCTTCTTATCTACAGTCTGCCTCCATCTGCGACACCCAGTCAACATCAGCGGTTATCGTGTATCCAAGATCAAATTTTAGAAAGCTGGGGGGGAACTAGTCCCGCGGTCCTTGAAAATAATGGTCTTAGCTCATCCTTTTCTCTCTTAAACTGTAAACGCATAATCGGTGCATCTCTTGAGGGATAAATATTGGTTGAGTAACTACGAAGGTCCCACGTACCTCATGGTGCTTAATTAAAGCTGCTACTGACTTTCCCTTTGCTGAAAAATGACATGCTAGAGGCATCTTTCTGGCTGAGTCTGCCCCTGGAGAACTCGGTGAAGGTGTTCCCACTTATGTTGCCTGGTATTTAGCCTCATTTCTTCCTCCGTTAATTTGCATTTCTGTTTATTTTATTGGCCCTGCTTCTGTTGCTGTAAATGATCCTTGCTAATCCTTCGGGCTCAGGGCTGGCAATATTAATTGGCCCTTACCCAACATCAGAGATCCGAGTTAAAGGGGGTTTGTTAGTGTGTTACTTTGTTTTTGTTTCTGATCTTCCTTCTTCATGAAGCCCAAGAAAATCACCTTGGCCTTGGAATCTGGGTGTGTGTTTTTCTATTGTTGGTCAGCTGGTTGATTTTGCTTTGCATTTCTGAGACCTCCTCCACTCCAGAGAAAAATCCTTCTCCCATTTTAACCATTGCCTGTATGGCAATCAGATGTAGACAAGAGACTAATTTGCATTGAGTCAATGTACTTGAAATACCCATGCAAAGGTTAGTCTCTAACTCCCTGGAACTCACCCCCCAGGAGACATGCAATGTATCCATTTATTCTGCCATGATTGGGATTTTTCCTGAGGTATTAGATGACCCTTCTCGAATTTTCGTTCTGGTGGTATTTTAAAAAATAAGAAATCTCTTTAGCTTATTGGGGAAATAGGATGTTTTCTTATGTTATCATTTCTGGTGTTTTAAAACCTTTATGTTGTTACCCATCAACCTATCAGGCAATGGGAATTTATTGGGAAATTGCCATATGCCAAATGGTGTGTTAGGTGCCTTGAGAAATAGATAAAACTGCAAAATGTGGATGTTGTTTCTTTTTTAAAAAAAAAAAATTTATTGATTTTTACAGAGAGGAAGAAAGAGATAGAGAGTTAGAAACATCGATGAGAGAGAAACATCGATCAGCTGCTTCTTGCACACCCCCTACTGGGGATGTGCCCACAACCAAGGTACATACCCTTGACCGGAATTGAACCTGGGACCTTTCAGTCCGCAGGCTGATGCTCTATCCACTGAGCAAAACCGGTTTTGGCCAGATGTTGTTTCAAGGAGCTTTTTTCCCCCCTTTAATTTAGTGGGTGACATTAGTCAACATGATCATATAGGTTCCAGGTGCGCATGTCTATGTTACAAGATCTGTATATTGCACGTGTGCCCACCCCCCAGAGTCAAATCTTCTGTCATTCAAGGAGCTTCATTTCGTTCATCTGTTCGTTTATTTCATCATTCAACTAATGCTTACTGAACACCCAGTGTGTGCCAGACACAAAAACTGGTTGAGGCAAAATAAACAGGACAAGTATACCTCAGGGAAGTCCCATTGGAGATCAGAGACAGGACAAAACCTCTCAGAGGTAGGAGCTGGCACAGCCAGATTCCAGTTTCCCTCACAGGAGTCAGTCTTCTGGAGGCTTCTTTCACCACTAATGTGATGGCAAAGCCTCCCTGACCTCACCCAGCCAGCACTGGGCTCCTCACATTGGAAGCACTTGTCAGAGTGAGAAGAAAGATGGCCGCATTGCTAAATGGAAGACTCCTCTTTGAAGGATCCTAACCTTTGTGGCAAGGGAGCATCCTTGACAGCATAGATGTGCTGTGTATAAAAATCTAGCACCAGAAGCCCTCAAATAAATCTCGCTTTCCAAAGACTTTTTCACATTTAACCCAGCATCCAGGATCATACATAATTATTCCTTAGTCATTCTTATTTATCAGCCCGCCAGACTCTCATTGTATTCCTCATCTACTGCTGGAATACCAAACTACCCCACAACTTTGTGGCTAAAACAGCACATAGCTGTTATGTCACAGTTTCTATGGCTCAGCCATTTGGGCAGGAGTAAGATGGGTCCCCTGCCCCAGAGTCTCTTACAAGGTTGCAATGGAAGGGTTGGCAGGGTCTGGGGCCTCATTGAGAAGTTAGACTGGGGAAGGATTCCTGCCCCCCACATTTGAGGTACTGAGGGTCTCGGTGTTGGTCTGAGGCTGTTTTCAGTTCCTTGCCATGTAGGCCTCCCTGAAGTGAGCAGAGCTGCTCACGTCATCAAAACATACAACCCAAACCTGGTCGGCCTGGTTCAGTGGTTGAGCTTCGACTTATGAACCAGGAGGTCACGGTTCAATTCCCAGTCAGGGCACATGCCCCGGTTGTGGGCTGGATCCCCATGGTGGGCTGTGCAGGAGGCAGCGGATCCATGATTCTCTCTCATCATTGATGTTTCTCTCTCTCTCCCTCTCTCCCTCTCTCCCTCTCTCCCTCTCCTTTCCTCTCTGAAATCAATACAAATATATTTCAAAAACATAAAAACATGCAACCCATGAAGGCCATAGAGACAATCTGCTAGCAAGATGGAAAGCATAATGTTACAGCCTAACAAAAAAGCAATATCTTCTCACCGTTAACATGGTCAATTAGGGAGCAGGAGGTTGCTCAAAGGGAGAAGATTGCACAAGGCAGTGAAATACGAGGAGGTGGGGATCATTGGGGGCCATCTTAGAAGCTGGATGGATAAACATATTGTTCAGCAAACATTTACCACTCATCCAACAGGTTTCCACTAGGGTGCGACTGTGATCATAAGTGTCCCTTGTCCTCGAGGGCCTCACAGTCAGCTTGGGGACACAAGCACGTCAACCTCAAACTCGAATTTTAAAAAATATATTTGTATTGGTTTCAGAGAGGAAAGGAGAGGGAGAGAGAACATCAATGATGAGAGAGAATCATTGATCAGCTGCCTCCTGCATGCCCCCTACTAGGGATTGAACCCACAATCCAGACATGTGCCCTTGACCAGAATTGAACCCGGATCCTTTAGTCCGCAGGCCGACACTCTAGCCACTGAGCAAAACTGGCTAGGGCTGGAACTCGCATTTAACATGGCAAATCTTATATTAGAGTCAGATTCAAAATCCAGTGAGAATATGGAAAAGAGGGATGTCTTTGTTCATGGTGGAACCCTCAATGGAAGTGTCATTTGCTCTCACAGTTGAAAATGAATATAATGTCATTTCTACTGTGGAACTTTCTCTGATGCTCCTGCTTTTCCCCAATGAGATTCCCAGAAGAGGTGACATTTGAGATGGCTCTTAACAAACTAAGTGAGTAGGAATGGCTTTGGAAGTATAAAACACAGCATAATGAAAGGGACAGAGACATGCCACAGTGTGACACATTCCAGGAGCAATGGAACTACAATATCGCTAGAATGTTGGGGTTGTCATCTGGGATGGAGAATTGTTACAGCAAGAAATGAGTCTAGAAAGGTGAATGGGAGTAATATTAGGAAAAGAAGCTTGAATGCTATACTATGGAGTTCGGGCTTGACTATACACTGAGTGGCCAGATTATTATGATCTCTGAACGCATAATAATCTGGTCACTCAGTGTATATTCTATATAATAAAAGGCTAATATGCAAATTGCCCCCTCGACCAGGAGTTCGACCAGCAGGCAGGCCGGCCAACCGCCCATGTCACCTCCCCCTGGCCAGGCTGGCTGGACCCCACCCATGCACGAATTCATGCACCAGGCCTCTAATATATATATATATATATATATATATATATATATATATATATATATATATATATATATATATATATATATATATATATTGAGTGGCCAGATTATTATGTGTTCAGAGATCATCATAATCTGGCCACTCAGTGTATAGAAAGCAGAGGGCCCCCAAAGGTTTCTAATTAATAGAATAATGTAGTGAAAGGAACTGACAAAGCAGGATAGAGCATTTGCTGGAGATACCTGATAGGAGGCAGAGATAATGTTGCAGGGAGTGTTGATAATGACGTAAAATAAGCTATAGGACCAAGAAGGCCATGGAGATGGAATGTTCAAACTCGGCAGATGTTTTAGGACTAGAATTGACAGGATTATCAGATTCATGCATGGATTTAGAGGCTATTGTGCTGAGTGAAATAAGGCAGACAGAGAAAGACAAATGCCATGTGATTTCACTTATACGTGGAATCTAAACAAGATGAACAAACAAAACAGAAACAAACCCATAGATATAGAGTTCAAACTGATGGTTGGCAGATGGGTGGGGACTGGGTGAAAATGATAAAGGGCTTAAGTACAAATGGGAAGTTACAAAATAGTCATGGGTATGTAAGGTGCAGCATAGGGATATAGTCAATAATACTGTAATAATGATGTATGGGGCCAGGTTGGTACTAGACTTATTGGGACGATCACTTTGTAAATTGTGTGCCTATCCACAATTCTGTACGCCTGAAACTAATATAATATTGAATGTCAACTGTAATTGAAAAATAAAAAATTTAAAGAATAAAAAAAGTTATGCGAAATGAAGGCAGCATATGGAAGAGCCAAGGATTTCTCTGGAAATTTTATACCAAAACAATAATAGCTTCTCAAAAGAGGGAGCATATCTTTTTTTTTTTTTTTTTTTTTTTTTTTTTTTTTTTTTTTTTTTATAAAGTTTAATATATTTTATTGATTTTTTACAGAGAGGAAGAGAGAGGGATAGAGAGTCAGAAACATCGATGAGAGAGAAACATCGATCAGCTGCCTCCTGCACACCCCCCACTGGGGATGTGCCCGCAACCAAGGTACATGCCCTTGACCGGAATCGAACCCGGGACCCTTGAGTCCGCAGGCCGACGCTCTATCCACTGAGCCAAACCGGTTTCGGCAGAGGGAGCATATCTTATTTGACTTGCAGATGGCATGGAGTAACCTCAATATTTTAATGATGCGTGGTACTTGCTGGTTGGTACTCAATGGCTAGACTGGTGAGTGGAAGGATGATGGATGGATGGGTATATGGGTGGATGACTGTACGGATAGTGATGTTAAACGTTCAAGAAAATACAGGAGAAAAATCAGTGTTGGGGATGGAGAGAATGGGTAGGAGGAGGCAATAGAACCCTGGAAACTGTTAAGAGAGCAAGTAGAAAATTAACCCAGGTTTAGTCTGGGTAATCCATGGCGTTGATAGTTTTCATCAGCCATGTATTATTCCTTCTGCTTCAGCACATTTTAAGAAAGAGTAGTTTCTTTAGAGAACAGAACTCTGTGCGAATCATATCACCATGTTGGAAACCTATCGCATTTCTTCCTCAGCACTTTATACTAAAACACTATGCAAAGCACTATAGAGCTGCTACTGCCGCTGTTTAGCAGCTCTTCCATTTCAGTAAGGGACATGGGAATACTGAAAATATTTTCCAAAAACTCAATCAAAAGTTCCTTCCTTCCATACCCTACCCCAAGCTCGCCTTTAACTTCCCATCAATAGGATGATCATGCCTCAGCAATTCTCATGTGTCTTAGACGTCAGATTTCCCGAATTGGTGCTTCTCCAGCTTGAAAGTGTACCACCTGGAAATCCAGTGAAAGTGCGGGTTCTGCTTTTGAAGTCCAGGGTGGGGCCCAAGAGTTTCTCTTTCTAACAACTTCCAGGCAGTTCTGCTGCTGCTGCTCCATGGACCGCGCTGTGAATGGCAAGGCCGTGAAGGTATTCAGTGTTGGTGACTTGGCTGACAGCACTATTGTTGTTGACACAGTTAGGTTGTCAGCTGCCTGTCAATCCAACATTTCATTTACCTTCTGTTCTTGGGCACAACCTCCCTGGGCGATTCTTTATTATCTCTCCCTTCCCTGCTGCTTCCAGCTCCTCTGACTTCATAATAATATTGAGGATAGCCCCAGTGTGCCGTCTTCTTCCTCCTGCCGATCTCTAATGAAGCTATCAACGCTGGCCTCATCACTCCCCCTGCGTTCCCCCACCATCTCGTAGCTTAATGTTTTGTTTACAGACCTTCGATGTAGTCATTAGTCTCTTGTTCCTTGAAGTCTTTGAGCATCCACAAACAATCAAGCTTCAGTGGTCAGCCATGAAGTCCAGTTTTGGAGTATGAATTTGGGATCCGATCATTTTTGCAGTGTGGGGAAGGTCAGCATTGTGTGCAAACAAACAAATGAGGAAAGCAGCCGGCCTGGGTCACGGGGGAATGTTGGCTTAGCTTGAAACAAGGCAGCTGGAGTCAGAACCCTTCTACTAAATAATTGCATGACCTTGATCTAAGCGCTTAGCCTACCTGAGCCAGTGTTCTGTCAGCTGTAAAATAGTACATTACATTTAAATGATCGTTATGGTCTATTAAAATTAATTATGCAGAGGCGGGTCTAGCCTTATGTCTTCATTATGTGTCTGAACTAGAAAAGAGGTTCCTAACCCGAGGTTCATGGATCTCCAAGAACTCTGGCTAGAATTCAGAGTCTGTGAACCTCCATTGGATGGATGGTGTGGCATTCCATTCCTGCTTTCACTCATTCCTCACTGGCGGTGAACATTTTCTTCAATCAGGAGTATAAACAACAGACTGGCGTAGTATTTGCAGTGCCTGGTCACCAATAGATACCACAAATATAGTTTGTTTATGTCACATTATTATTTTTGTACATATCATTTCTTTCTTTTTTTAAAAAAATATATTTTATTGATTTTTTTTACAGAGAGGAAGGGAGAGGGATAGAGAGTTAGAAACATCGATGAGAGAGAAACATCGATCAGCTACCTCCTGCACACCCCCTACTGGGGATGTGCCTGCAACCAAGGTACATGCCCTTGACTGGAATTGAACCCAGGACCTTTTAGTCCACAGGCCGACGCTCTACCCACTGAGTCAAACCGGTTAGGGCCATATCATTTGTTTTTTAAAAAAATATATTTTTATTGATTTCAGAGAGAAAGGGAGAGGGAGAGAGATAGAAACATCAATGATGAGAGAGAATCATGGATCGGCTGCCTCCTGCACTCCCCACACTGGGAATCGAACCCACAACCTGGGTATGTGCCCTGATCGGGAATCTAACTGTGACCTCCTGGTTCAGAGGTCGACACTCAACCACTGAGCCATGCCGGTCAGGGCATATCAAAATATCCTGATGCTCACCACTAGTGCCAAGTGTTGGTTCTTCTTAGACCCTCAACTGCATCTTCTCATTGAACCCGCAATGAAGAAGCACATCTATTACTGTAGGCCTGTGCTTGTCAGTAGGGAAAGATTTCACCCCAGGGACCATTTAACAGGGTATTTTTAAAATTTTTTTGAATTCCTAATATGCACATAAATTTATTTAGATTTCAACTAAAAAGGAAAAAACTAAACCAGTCGCTCCATGATATACTTCATCTGGGAGTTACAATTATCATCTTAATGGGCCCAATTCTCTTTACTCTTCCTGGCCATACAACAGCAAATCTGCGCCGGTCCCTTAACCAAGAGACAGTCATTCGGTGGCTTGGAGTCTCTTGTGTATTTCTGTTCTCAATTCTTGATCTTCATAGGCTTGAGAGATGCCCGGGCCCTCTCAGGAAGGCGAAAGCGGTGTCAGGTACTGAGATGCCTTTTGAGCAACGGTCACAGCTGGGTGTTGAAACTGGCATAGACATCCAACTGGTTGTTCCCATCCCAGCTGCCGTTTCATCGGATGAAATCAGGATGTTGCCATGCCATCATGTCGGAGATTTTGTATAACCAGCAATTTCAGCCAGGGACTCAGCAGATCCTTCTCAGGAACCTTCTAATGGGGTGTCCTAACGCTATAGGCCCAGCTGCTGTTGGTGAGCCTACAGCTTTATAGGAGTGTGGGCATGTACTCCAGCTTCCCGGAGTTGAAATATATAGACACTGAGTGGCCAGATTATGATGATCTCTGAACGTGTAATAATCTGGCCATTCAATGTATATCCTATATAATAAAAGGCTAATATGCAAATTGTCCCCTCTACCAGGAGTTCGACCAGTGGGCAGGCTGGCCAACCGCCCATGTCCCCTCCCCCTGGCCAGGCTGGCCAGACCCCACCCATGCACGAATTCATGCACCGGGCCTCTAATATATATATATACTGAGTGGCCAGATTATTATGCGTTCAGAGATCATAATAATCTGGCCACTCAGTGTGTATCCTATATAATAAAAGGCTAATATGCAAATTGTCCCCTCGACCAGGAGTTTGACCAGCAGGCAGGCCGGCCAACTGCCCATGTCCCCCCTCCCCTGGCCAGGCTGGCCCCCACCCATGCCCGAATTCATACATTCAGAGATCATAATAATCTGACCACTCAGTATATATATATAAAACCTAATTTTTCTTTGCCTCCCAAAACACTGCAAATTGCACCCATATTAATCACGGGATTGGATTTTACAGTTTTGCTTCTATATTAATATAAATGTCCTTTCTGTGTAAATTTAAGATTCTCGAACGTGGCAAAAATATTGCTTCTTTTATATTCTCAGGACCCCCCCATGTCCTTGGATAGTTCAATCTGATGCTGCAAGTTCTTTAGCTGGCTGTCTAGCCTGTCACCACAACTTGTAAGGCTCCTTAATAGCACCCCGAATCACAGAATTTTGTTGATTCTAGATATGTCCTCCATGGCTCCTCCAAACTCAGCCCTTCCCCCCGGATCAGCTACAGAGTAAGCGCTCTTCTCATTCAGGTCTTCTGTCATCAGGGTCAAAGTGTAAGGGACATCCGAAGTCTCTCCGGATGATGTGTGCCCTAGGGCAGTCCCAGTGAACAACATACACAAAAGGGTAACCCACAAGATTTCCAAAATTCACTCCAATGGGCATGACTCCCTGGGAAACTGTGTGGCTCGGCTTGCCAGATGGTGAGATGGGCTCTTTGTGCTACTTTCAGGAGCCCACACGACTATGGCCTAAGCAACAGCCCCCCACAATGCAGATTCGTTTGGGAAGAGCAATGTAATGGCGTTTAATGGTGAACTACAAGGTGACGGGCAGGGAGGAGGGGAAGATGGCATGGAGTAATATTCCTTGCACTTCAGCCCATGCGCCAGCCCTTCATCAAAGCATGCCTTCCACTTGAGGGCTCCATAGCTTAAGGGAGATTTGAAAAACAGGCACATCTTGAAAGCAGGAATGAAAACTCCTTAATTATCAGTTAGCTGCATGACTTAATTGTGCAACAGTTAGGTGTTCTGTTTAAAACCACTGCAAGTAACAGCTAGAGGGTGGGGGGAGGGGAAAGAAAGGTAACTAGAGAAAGGCATCATTTTAAAAAAATTATAAATAAAATTTATTGATTTCAGAGAGGGAGGAAGCAGGAGAGAGACAGAAACATCAGTGATGAGAGAATCATTGATTGGCTGCCTCCTGCACGCCCAACACTGGGGATTAAGCCCGCAATCCGGGCATGTGCCCTGATCGGGAATCTAACCATGACCTCCCGGTTCATAGGTCCATGCTCAACCATGAGCCACACTGGCCAGGCAAGAAAGGTGCCATTAAAAACCATCACTTTGAGCTGCAGTTCCAGTTTGTCCATGAGCGAGTTGTTCAAATTGTGGAATATCATTTTCTAATGAATTTTAGTTGTATGGGAGCCATCACTTGGTGAGCTATATTGTATTCTAAATTGTGAGAGTTTTATTTCCTGCCAACAGCCTTTATTCCTGTTCTCTTTCTAGGCCAGAGGCAGTTCTATTGCTGTCTGTGCTCATGACCAGAATGTTTTCCAATTACTAATTTGTAAGCCAGAAATTGGAACGCAGAATGTACTTTTTCCATAGATACCATGTTAAAAATGGCAGCAAAATTCCAGGCTATCCCACAAAAGATACTTTGTTAACGTATAATTTAGCGATAGCTGGGAATATGGAGAGTTTTTTCCATATATTTCCCATGTGGCAATCAATTATGATTCATTCATTTCAATTCTGTTGCCCCAGAGGCACACATGGCAGATGGGCCCACCCAGGAGACACTGTGGAGCCAGATCCAGCTGAGCCCTTTCCCGCACTGACCGCACTGTCTGCCACCACCCCTGAGTCACGTGATCATGGTGGGTGTAATGCACATATGACAACCAGAGCAGTAATAGCCTGGCCGGCGTGGCTCAGTGGTTGAGAATCAACCTGTGAACTGGGAGGTCACAGTTTGATTTCCAGTCAAGGCACATGCCTGGGTTGCACGCTCCATGCCCACTAGGGGGTGTGCAAGAGGCAGCCAAGCAATGATTCTCTCATCACTGATGTTTCTTTCTCTCTCTCTCTCTCTCTCTCTCTCTCTCTCTCTCTCTCTCTCTCTCCCCCCCCCCTTCCTCTCTGAAATCAACAAAAAATATATCTATTTTAAAAAGAACACTAATAAAAACAGTGAATGTTTGTTAAAGGGTCCTTATGTGTTCTTCAGTGATTAAGTCACCCTTGCCACAACGCTGCCACGTGGTGCTACTTCCCATTTTACAGTTGAGGAACTGGGCATGAAGATGTTAAGTGGCTTGCCCAACCAAGGTCATACAGCTGGCAAGTGGCAGAACCAAACCTAACCCAAGTAGTCTGTGCCCTGGCTGGTGTGGCTCAGTCTGTTGGGTGTGGCCTGTGCACGGAAGGGTTGCGATTCGATTTCTGGTTAGGGCACATGCGGGCTCAATGCTGGGTAGGGGCATGCAAGAGGCAGCTGATTGATGTGTTGTTGGGTTTTTTTTCGTTTTCCCACTCCCTTTCCTCTCTCTCTCAAAAAAAAATAAAATAAAAAATCAACACACCCAAGTAGTTTGATTCCAGAAGCCATACTCTTAGCCACCGGAGTGCAGGAGGCACCCAACTGCAGCCCCACTTCCTGTTACTATAAGGTGTGAAAACTAAGAATGTTTTTACCATTTCGAAGGGTTGGGAGGGAATGAAGAATAATATTTTTTGCCTGGCTGGTATAGCTCAGTGGTTGAGCATCAACCCAGGAATCAAGAGGTCACAGTTTGATTCCTGGTCAGGGCACATGCCTGCTCGATCCCCAGTAGGGGACGTGCAGGAGGCAGCCCATCAATGATGTTTCTCTCGCATCATTGACCTTTCTATCTCTCTCTCTCTCTCCCTTCCTCTGTTTCTAAAAATCAAATAAAACGTATTTGTGACATGTGGAAATGATGTGAAATTTAAATTCCAGTGTCCATAAAGAAACACAGAAGCATGGAACAGGCTGGAGAATTTCAGAGGGATAGTGGGGAGAGTGGGTGGGTCGGGAAAGATTAACGGGAAACTCATACTATGCATAGTCAGTCCCTGGACACAGACAATAGTGTGGTGAAGGCCTGGAAGGGGGCGGATGCAGAGTGGAGGGTTCAATTGCAAAAAAAAAAAAAAATATATATATATATATAAAGGGGACATCTGTAATACTATCTATATATATAAAAGGCTAATATGTAAAGTGTCCCCTTGGGAGTTCAACCGGGAGACCAGGGGTTCTACCACTTGCTATGACACACGCTGACCACCAGGCGGTGGCGCGAAATGAAGTAAGGCCCTGGCTGGCAGCTGGCAGCTGGGGAAGGAAGGCCCTGGTCAGCAGCCAGAAGGCCCCGATCGGCCCTGTTCGCCGGCCCAGCTTAGGGACCTACCCATTCATAAATTTCGTGCACTGGGCCTCTAGTCAACAATAGAGATAAGTTTAAAACATAGTCTTATTGGAAAACAGCCACACCTATTCCTGTACATATTGTCTATAGCTGCTTTGGGGTCAAAATGGCAGAGGCGATTTGACCCTGTGGCTTCCAAAGCTTAAACCACTATCTTGCCCTTTCCGGAAATATGCCAATATCTGCTCTATTGCATGAAAAGCTGTCAGGCCTAATGTCCATCTTTCTGTAAATCCTCATAAATGTTGGCATTTGGAAAAACAAATTCATCTCCCTCTCAGTGCTGGAGCTGATGCTGTAACTCCAGGGTTTCCGTGCAAAGTCAAGGTTCTTGCATTCAGAAGATCTCCCCCCCGCCCCCCCCAGGCAGCCCAGTCCCTAGTTTCATGACCCCTGTGGCATCCCCTGCTTTCAAGACCCCCACCCCCACTGCCGCAAGGTCAGGGTTCGATGAAAGGTTTTGTACTGGAGGTTTTGCTTGTATATGTGGAAGCCAGAGTGACAGCAGTTCCCATGACATTGACTAGTGAGGCCCCCAGGTAGACCAGCAGCATCTTCTGGAGGGTTATGAGGTGGGGAGAGCGGAATGACTGAATCCAGCTGCCTCGAATGGGCTGAAGGTATCAACAGCAAGGGGTACTTGGGAACCTTAACGTTCTTAACCAGTGTCCTCCCAGCATTTAGGACTGGATCTCTAGAATTGAGGATCTTAACATCTAGCAGAAGTGGTATGAACAAGTGAGAGGCTCTGGCACATGTGTACTTGGAGATTATACAAAAATACGCAGAGGAGCATTTCCATAGCAAAAACCTGGTCATAACCTAAATGTTGATAGGCAGGAGAATAAATAAATTTTGCTTATTCCATTGCCTTCTTCCAATGTTTACTCAACTGATACATTATCAAAGAGACCTACCCTGTCACACACATACACACACACGGAAGGGGACCAGCTGAAGGTGAAATACATGGCTCCTGTGGCCAGTGTAGAACAAGGCTCGCTCACAGTTGTCCCAACTGAGGGGCAGGTGTCCAGTGCAGGGTTTTCTTACTGATGGAAGGAAGAGTCCTAGGAAGCACTGACACTTTGGCACCTCTTTGTGCTGCTGTCAAGCTGAGGTGCCCCTGTTGACAGAACAAACACCCTTGGGCAGAAAATCCTAGGCTTGTAGAGTGAAGGTCAGAGACCTGGGGTGGATTGTCAACGCTATTGCTACCTTCCAGCTGGAGATGATGGTGACATCACCCTTGACCTCTGCTCTTCTGAGATGGAGAACTTGCCCAAGTCCCCTAAGACACTGCTCTAGACAGAGATGAATAGATTCCCTAAGCCCCAAGCCTCTACACTCAGGCATGCTCACTGAAACTTAGTAAAATAGCCCTGGCCAGTGTTGTTCAGTTGGTTGGGCATCGTCCCATGTAACAAAGGGTTGCAGGTTCGATTCCCGGTCTGGTCAATGCCTGGGTTGCATGATCCCCAGTAGGGGTCATGCAAGAGGGAGTTGATCAATGTTTCACTGTCGCATCTCTCCTTCTTCCTTCCTCTCTCTCTCTAAAAATCAATAAAAATATTTTGTAAAAAAAATAGCATAATATGCCTGACTGGCGTGGCTCAGTGCTTGAGCATCGACCTATGAACCAGGAGGTCATGGTTGGATTCCCGTTCAGGACACATGCCTGGGTTTCAGGCTCAATCCCAGTGGGGTGTGCAGGAGGCAGCCAATCGATGAATCTCTCTCATCATTGATGTTTCTATCTCTATCTTCCTCTCCCTCTATGAAATCAATAAAAAATATTTTAAAAAATTAGCATAATAATATTTCATGTCAGATGTTATTGACCCCTGTCTCAACCAAATGTATCGCAATGGAATAACACTAACTGCCTTGAGCTCTATACATTGCCACTCTCTTGCATTCCCCCAAGATAAACTTTTTAAAAAATCATATCAAAGTAAATGGATGAAAGAACTTGCATAGAGTTATTATTTATAAGCCAATTATCAAGAGTTCTGAAAACTCCATGGCCTAAATTTACTGTTTAAATATGATATTAATAAAATATATAAAATGCTTCAACTAAAAGAAAAATAAAATAATTCATTTCCATTGGCCCAGGGATAATACATCAAAGAATATATCCTTTGAATAGAATCATGAATGTAACATGATTTATGTATAAAAATAATCATTGGGATATTTTTAACAATAGAGAAAATTGAAAGCACTTAATTCCCAACCTTGCCATAAACATTAAATATATTGTGTTATAGACATATTACTGCTGTTTTCTACCATTGAAATTCTTTTTATAAAGAATGCTAAATATTTGGCAATGTTTATGACAAAATGGTAAGGGATAAAGAAAATATATAGGAAGTATGATTCCATTAATTTATACAAAATATTTCAACAGAAAAAATACTGGAAAATAATGAAAAAATTAACAGTGGGCTGTAGGAAAATGGGTGATTTTTTTAAAAAAATGTATTGTTTTTCTGCAATGATCAGGTATCACATTTGCAATAACAAAGTCTACTTGAAAAATTAAGTTGGCAGAGGACAGATTAATTTGTCAAAAAACAGAGGGGATTCTAAATGACAGAAATAAATAGACTTTTAATGAAAGACTCTGGGATCAGAGGTTCTAACTGTGTTTATTGTAATGACCTGGATATAAATCACTGTTGGGTGATTAAAAATTGCCAAAGGTAGATTACAGGAATTTTAAGTCACTCTCATAATTATGATCTTCATATACTTTTGAGCATCTTTATTTACCATATATGTCCTTATTAATTCTAAAATAAGGGAAATGTGGACCTTAAGATTCTGTTTGTCACATCATTTAGTTTCTTTTTTCAATTTTTATTTATTGATTTTAGAGAGAGAGGAATGGGGGGGGAGACAGAGAGAGAGAAATATCAATGTGTTGTTCTACTTATTTATGCATTCATTGGTTGACTCTTGTATGTGTCCCAACCTGGGATTGAACTCATGACCTTGGTGTATGGGAACTACACTCCAACCAACTGAGAGCCATCCAGCCAGGGACATTTATTAATTTCTTAGTGTTGATATCCTGAAATGAAATTTTGCCCTGTGGTTATATTGCTCTTCTGTGTTGTTATTATTAAAATGCAAGATGTCTGAAAGGTATTGCTTTACTAAATTGTAACTAATGAAGAAATCTTATTGATAAGCTGGGCATTGTAGGATGGGGTGGGGGGTTAGTTTAAATGGAAAGGATTTTATTAGGGAAACTAGAGGCCTGGTGCACAAAAATTCATGCACTTGGCAAGAAGGGGGGGTCCCTCAACCCGGCCTGCACCCTCTTGCAGTCCGAGACCCCTCGGGGGATGTCCACCTGCCGGCTTAGGCCTGCTCCCTGGGGGATCAGGCCTAAGCTGGCAATCAGACATCCCTATGGCAGCCCGGGAGCCCTCAGGGGATGTCCGACTGCATCTTAGGCTGCAGAGGAGGCGGGAGAGGCTCCCACCATGGCCACTGCGCTCCCAGCCATCAGCCCGGCTTGTGGCTGAGCAGAGCTTCCCTGTGGGAGTGCACTGACCACCAGGGGGCAGCTCCTGCATTGAGAGTCTTCCCCCTGGTGGTCAGTGCATGTCATAGCGACAGGTTGTTCCCGTTCGTTCTGCCATTAGGGTCAATTTGCATATTACCCTTTTATTATATAGGATTATACCCTTATAAGGGTTTTAACGAGGGCCTTCTTTTACTAGTTCACACATGCAGTTGTCCACATTATGCTATCATACCTTATGCCATTCAATTATTGCAACATGGTGGTTTGATCCTTTCTGAAATCTATGACTCAGATACATTTACTTTCCCAAAGTCCTGTAGCTGTTAAATGCTAGTCTTGCATCATATCTAGTTCTATAAAATTGTGCTTCTCAACTGTTTGGCAACATGTCAACATGATTCCATCCAGTATCACTCCAATAGGCCTAACAAAATTCTACATTCTATTGTCCCTTGGTTCTCATTAAAGAATGCCATTAAATCATGGCACCCCTTTTCTCCACCTCTCTGTGGATTACTCGAATGAGAAGTAATTTACTGGGAATTAATAGGCAACTGGCCACTTAGTCTAGAGCAGCGGTCACCAACTGGTGGTCCGCAGACCACTGGTGGTCCATGAGGTCTGAAAGGTTGGCGACCGCTGGTCTGGAGCCATGGTCGGCAAACCGCAGCTTGCGAGCCACATGCGGCTCTTTGGCCTCTTGAGTGTGGCTCTTCCACAAAATACCATGGCCTGGGCGAGTCTATTTTGAAGAAGTGGTGTTAGAGGAAGTTTAAGTTTAAAAAATTTGGCTCTCAAAAGAAATTTCAATCGTTGTACTGTTGATATTTGGCTCTGTTGACTAATGAGTTTGCCGACCACTGGTCTAGAGCATGGCAGATGCTCAACACTCAAAAGGATAGTAGACAAGCTTAGGTCTTGCCTGGTTGAACAGGCAGAAGGTGTTGGTTTACAGCTTGTAATGTGTCTGTTACACCATCATGTCAGGCCACGCGTAGGTTGGCAAAGTGGCTGGCTCTTGCTAAGCCTGTAATGGGGGTCAGGATTAGGCTGGTGAAAAAAGCAAGTAAGGCCCATGACAGGAAGGGGCTTGAGCCTTCATCATAGGCTTCTCAAGGAGGCTGCTCGGCACCATGGACAGTTCCCAGGTGAGACAATGTTTCTGAAGGAGACTGGTTTCCTTAGTGTCCCAGGTCGCCTTTTTTTTTTTTTTAATTTATCTTTATTGTTGAAAGTGTTACAGATGCCTCCTTTCCCCCTCCTCTCTCTTCCCGCCCCCTCCCCAGGCCTTCACTGCACTATTGTCTGAGTCCATGGGTTATGCATATAAGTTCTTTGGTTGTTGTTGTTGTTTATAGACTTCTATTTTAAAAAACATCCAGTTCTCTCCTGTTACTTCAAGGATCTCATATGCAGCTTTGGGAGAATGGAGCTACAACTTACAAAATAAGCTTTCTTCTGAAAAGTCCTCACACATGAGTTCCCAGATTAGTAGATAGATTAGTAGATAGAAAAGCTGTCACCTCTAGCCAGGATAAAGGATTCCATGAATTTTGGTACGGTGGGAGACATTTGTCCTTATGGTCCCCCTACAGCTTCTCTCTCCTGGGTCAGCTCCGAAGTACTAACAACCCTCCCTCTTTTTAAGTTTTTTGAGAGGAAAGAAATGTCATTTATTTCACAAGTCTGATTTCTTCAGTGTACCTATTTAAAAACTCTATTTATTGTATCAGTATTGATTGTCCTTAATTTCCAATAAAATAAGATTAGTCAAGTTGTAGATCCCTTTCATTTATATTCTACAATTGTAATTAATGCACTCTTCCTTACTTAATTCTCAAAATGAGTTTCTATTTTGTATCAGGTCTCTGTAACACAAAAGCCAAGTATGTATCCACATAGATGGGCTGGTTTGTTCCGCATCTGGTTGAGAAAATAGAAGTTCTGAATTGGAGCTACTGAAACACTGAATGCGCTGCACGCTGCCAGGTCTAATGACCATTGCTGGCAGTATCCAGGCGCCAATAGGCCATTTCCCAAAGTGTGTTCTACTGAACACTGTCCAACGAAAAGCTCTGGGAAAGCAAATGGGTCCAAGAAAGAGAAGTTTGGAAAAGTCTCCCCTACCTGCTACTTTTTTTGGAGAATCACAGTGCTCATCAGCATCTTATGTTCTGAGTAAAGAAAGCGAGTGCATGCTGTTCAACCCAGCATTTTCCAAAACCTAGAACCTTTTTGTTGTTGTTGAATCAGGGGTAACCATTAGCATCTCCTTGATCTACTATTTACCACAAAATGCTCGGATACCGTATACCGTTGAGGGGACTAATGCATAGAATGCATTAAGTTAGGGAGATTTAGCCTGAGGATCTATGAGTTTTATCACCCTAGCTTAAGTATTTACATTTGTGACAGGGCTAGTTTTAGGAATAAACGGACTCGTATTGATGTATTTCTGAAGGAGAGTACTTTGGTACTTCAGGAAATATTTTTCAAGCAGGGAAGTAGTTAAAGGTAGCAGGTATAGCCTGGCCAATGTGGCTCAGTGGTAGAACCAGGACGTCACAGTTGGATTCCAGGTCAGGGCGCATGCTTGGGTTGTGTGCTCGATCCCCAGTAGGGGGCGTGCAGGAGGCCACTGATCAATGATTCTCTCTCATCATTGATGTTTCTATCTCTCTCTCCCTTCCTCTAAATCAAAAATGTTCTTACGAACCTAGAAAATTGATAGAAAATGCATTCTATTAATATTCTAGAGTAGAGTTCTATGTTCGGTATAGAAAATAATCATGCAGAAGTGTTAAAAATGTCTCGGACTAAACTGATTCCTAATGACCTTAAAAATGTAAGCATCTCCTGTGAAGAATAAAACTTCTGAATATTTAAAAACAACTACAACAAGAGCATTCTATCTGATATTTTCCACCGGAGGCGTGGAATGATTTATTTGGGGATCACTGAGGTGCGCTGTGGAATATTGCAGAGCAGCGTGCCAAGCGCAGGAACCGGATACTGTGCTTACAGCTTCTACTTTGAAAGCAGTTTTCCAACTCATTTGTTTAAAGGTATTCATTTTCTGAGCCAAATGATGTAGCAAAAAAAAATGGTTCACTCTATATACACAGCACTTTTTTTTTTCCTTTGGGGCCTAGGGTGCAGAAGATTGATTTCATAAAATGTACTCCTCAATTCATACACATATATACATCTGTGTATGTGTATGTGTACTCTCTCTGTTCCAGTTTATGTAAGTATATATGGGTAGTGTATATATTCTAATATTATCACATATTAATACCCTTTTTATTATGTGTAAATATATATGAATGTGTATAATATACATATAGTATATCAGATACATATGTGCTTAGGTGAATATATGTATATATACCGTATTTTCCGGCGTATAAGATGACTTTTTAACCCAGGGAAATCTTCTCAAAAGTGCGGGGTCTTATACACCGGAAAATACGGTACTCAGTCTCAGCTCCAGCACTGGGACAGTGGCTTGCAGGGAATACAGGTACCGTATGTTCCAGTGTATAAGACCCCCCGACTTTTGAGAAGATTTTCCTGAGTTAAAAAGTCATCTTATACGCCGGAAAATATGGCATTTCGTTTCACTCTCTCCCAGGGAGACACTAGAGCTGTTGAGTCAAATTTCTCTTCTACAAACTTACTTGAAATATTTTTTTTTTCTCTTTACACTTATGTCACCAACTCAATTTACACTCAGGTTCCTTTCTTTCCTTTTGCTTTTATTTGTTGAAAAAAATGCTTTTACAATTTAATCTTGCTCTATAACTACTTTACCTTTTTACCTGGTTTCAAAGTGAAATCTACAAAGTAAGATGTATTCAGAGAAGGCAAAAATTTACCCCGTCCTCTCCACCTTGTTCAGTCTCTGCCTCAAAGGTAGTAAAGTTTTGCTTCATTTTTTTTTTTCTAGTTTTTATTCTATCCTTCCCTTGGTTTTTGGACATGAGCATGTATATGTACATGTCTGTGTGTCTGTCCCATTTTGATGGTAAACAGGAGCCTACAAAATATGCTTTACTCCACCGTGTTTTTCTTTTCTTTTTCTTTTTTTAATTTTTAATGTTTTTAATCTATTTTATTGATTTATTTATTTTTTATTTTTTTTAGAGAGAGAAGAAGGGAGAGGGATAGAGAGTTAGAAACATCGATCAGCTGCCTCCTGCACACCTCCTTCTGGGGATGTGCCCGCAACCCAGGTACATGCCCTTGATCGGAATCGAACCTGGGACCTTTCTGTCTGCAGGCCGACGCTCTATCCACTGAGCCAAACCGGTTAGGGCTCCACTGTGTTTTTTGATTCGCAGCTATATAAGAGCAATGCTCACTCCATGCTCCAGCTGCAGAGATTCTGATGGGCATCTGCATTGTTTCGGGGCTACTACACACAGTGCCATACAGCACTGCCATCATGAGATCATCCATATTCTCCAATGTACATCGCGTCCTCTGCTTTTAACGGCAGCAACATCCTCCATGTAGTGTAGCCACCACACTTGCCTTTCCTCTAGTCCTGTCTTCACTATGGCCTTCAATCCCCTGACCCTTCCCCAGGTCCCCAGGTCCTTCCCTCACTCTCCCCCCCGCCACCCCGCAAAGATGCAGAGGGCACTGTCCTTACAGCTGGTGTCTTAGTTGTGCCTGGCTTCTTCATTTCAGGAGCAGCTCCTATGTAATTTACGTATTAAAAACAGCTGTCCTTTTATTTTTTAAAAAAATATTTTTATTGATTTCTGAGAGGAAGGGAGAGGGAGAGAGAGATAGAAACATCAATGATGAGAGAGAATCATTGATCAGCTGCCTCCTGCATGCCCCACACTGGGGACCAAGCCCGCAACCCGGGCATGTGCCCTGACTGGAAATCAAACCTAGAACTGTGACCTCCTGGTTCAGAGGTCAACACTCAACCACTGAGCCACACCAAGCAGGCAAAACAGCTGTGCTTCTTATCAATGACCGGAGTTTGTCTGATAGACAGCATGAGTTCTGTACATGGCTAGATTTCCCTGGGTGTTTGCTTCCAGAAAGTTTAGTCCCAAATTCATGACCCACTCATAACAAGTACATCAACTACATGGTTGTATTTTTTTCTTGTTTTCCAAAACTCATTTTTTAAAATCAACATTATTGTGGGCATAATTTTTTAAGAGATCAGCTCATTCTAGTTCTGCAAAGCTCAGTCTTGCAGCAACATGGCTAGTTTGTATGCAGGCCATGTCAGCATCTTAGAAGGACATAGCAAATATATCATGCTATTCCATTTAAGAGGATGTTTATAAACGCCAATGCCCTTGAAAAATGATTCTAACTGCAGCTTTCCAAAAAGCCTGTGAAGCTCATTCCCCCACAGCCGGGACATTTTGAGGGGCTTCTTTGAATGAAATAGTCACCTGATTCAAGAAGCAGGGAGTTGCCCAGCCGGTGTTGCTCAGTAGTTCAGCATCGACCCAGGAACCAAGAAGTCCCAGGTCAGGACACTTGCCTGGGTTGCGGGCTTGATCCCCAGGAGGGGGCATGTGGGAGGCAGCCAATCAATGATTTTCTCTCATCATTGATGTTTCTGTCTCTCTCTCCCTCTCCCTCTCTCTCTAAAAATCAATAAAAACATATTTTTAGAAGAGAAGCAGTGGGTTCAGGGGGTTTATACAGGAAACTATAAAGCCTGAAAGGCAGAGCCCTGCTTCATCATTTTGTATCTTAGGGGGAAAAACAGAAGTTATCTTTGCATTTTATCTTTAGTGTTGTGCTTGTCCTATCTAATAAAAGAGTAATATGCAAATTGACCATCACTCCAACACACAAGATGGCCAGCAGGGGAGGGCAGTTGGGAGGGACCAGGCCTGCACGGAAGGGCAGTTGTGGGCGATCAGGCCAGCAGAGGAGGGCAGTTGGGAGGGACCAGGCCTGCAAGGGAGTGCAGTTGGGGGTGATCAGGCCTGCAGGGGAGGGCAGTTAGGGGTGACCAGGCCTGCAGAAGAGGACAGTTAAGGGCAAACAGGCTGGCAGGGGAGCAGTTAGGCATCAATCAGGCTGGCAGGGGAGTGGTTAGGTGGTGATCAGGCTGGCAGGCAGAAGCGGTTAGGGGCAATCAGGAAGGCAGGCAGGCGAGCAGTTGGGAGCCAGCAGTCCTGGATTGTGAGAGGGTTGGACATCCCTTGAAGGATCCCAGATTGGAGAGGGTGCAGGCTGGGCTGAGGGACACCCCCCCTCCCCTGTGCACGAATTTCGTGCACCGGGCCTCTAGTATTTGTATATTTGTAAATCAAAAGACATATTAAGATACATATAAACAGATTTCAGAACTTGCAAGTAGTCACCTCTGCTTTTTTAAAAAAAAAAATTATGTTTCAATTACAGTTGACATTCAATATTATTTGGTATTAGTTTCAGGTGTACAGCTTAGTTAGACAATCATATACTTTACACAGTGTTCCCCCGGATATTTCCAGAACCCACCTGGCACCATACATAGTTATTACAGTATTATTGACTATATTTCCTGTGCTGTACTTTACATCCCCGAGACTATTCCTAAGTGCCAATTTGTACTTCTTAATCCCTTCACTTTCCCACCCAGCTCCCCAACAGCCCTCCCCTCTGGCAACCATTAGTCTGTTCTCGGTGTCTGAGTCTGTTTCAATTTTGTTCATCTGTTGATTTTGTTCTTTAGATTCCACATATGAGTGTAATCATGGGATTAGTCTTTCTCTGCATTAAAGAATATATTACCTGTAAGAGAGAAACATTGTTTATATGTACATGTATGTACATTTCTCCTTAATAGTATGCTAACCCTGCCAAATGCGAATCTAGGAGACTGTGTCTGTGTGATGCAGTGTTTTATACAATCTTTTATCAGATACAAACATAATTTCATTATCTGG
This sequence comes from Ia io, assembly GCA_025583905.1. Lineage (NCBI taxonomy): Eukaryota > Metazoa > Chordata > Mammalia > Chiroptera > Vespertilionidae > Ia > Ia io. The sequence goes on from JAJQQW010000001.1 coordinate 7,449,087, forward strand.
CAACATTGCCAAACTAGGCGTGCTATAGCAGAGAGTGTGTCGGGGTACCTGGAGGAGCTGATCCCCAAAGCAGGGCCCCCTAGACATTCGGGGGCTGCTGACATGCAGTGAATGGTGGTTCTTAGGCAAAAGAGATCCCCAAAGGTTCTCGGGGTCACTGTTTTTCAAATGATAGCCAATGCACTAGTCACATTTTATTTTTTTTAATATATTTTTATTGATTTCAGAGAGGAAGGGAGAGGGAGAGGGAGAGAGAGAAGCATCAATGATACCTGGTAATCATTGATTGATTGCCTCCTGCACACCCTCTACTGGGTATCCAGCCCGCAACCTGGGCATGTGCCCTTGGCCGGAATCGAACCCGGGACCCTTCAGTCCTCAGGCCGATGCTCTATCCACTGAGCCAAACCAGCGAGGGCACTACCTGCATTTTAAAATACGACCTAGATTAATGTAGAAAGCAGAGTGCATTGTGCATATATAAATATTACTTTGGCAACCTTTTGTTTCGTTATAAATAAACATGCATATTTGCAAACTAGGTCAGAAAAGGAAGTTTATTTCTTGTGTTTTGGGGGTGGCAATCAAGAGAGGGGGAAAGATCCTGCTCCGGGTGGCTGTGGGCCCCCAGACACACTACTCCCTGACAGGGGGCTCTGTTCATCTCCCCAGGGCCATTTCCTCTTCTTTCAGCGCCGAAGATACATCCAGTATAGCCACCATCCACTTCCCATGTCTTCTCTTTACTTGAAAACTTGTATCTCATGAGTCTTTATTTTTTAAACTTTTAAAAAATATTTTTATTGACTTTAGAGAGGAAGGAAGAGGGAGAGAGAGATAGAAACATCCATGATGAGAGAGAATCATGGATCAGCTGCCTCCTGCAAGTCCCCCACTGGGGATCAAGCCCACAACCCAGGCATGTGCCCTGGACTGGAATTGAACCTGGGACCTTTTAGTTCGCAGGCTGACACTATCCACTGAGCCAAACTAGCTAGGTCTCATGAGTCTTGATTTGTTCCACAGAAGACTAGAAATCTCTCATATTCTCATCCTTTCAACGTGCCTTCCCCTCGCCCTCCCCCTCCCCCTCCCTCTCCCCCTCTGGTGAATCCTAGAGTGTCAGGGTGGACTTCAGGCCCTTTGTGTCCTTCCTACTATGTTTGTCAGTCCGCACAACTTCAAAGCTCTTTTTCCCCCTTGCTTTTTTTTTTTTTTTTTTCTAATTGGCTCTTACAGTTTTACGGGTGTCGGGAGACTTCATTCCTTTTACTGATCTTAAAAATTGAATTGAAATATATTGGGAAAAGATTGTAGGTTGGCTTAATATAAACTGATGGATTCAGAAACATTCTCCCAGTAGGGGAAGAAAAATTATTTTCTCTCTACCCCTCTAAGTTCTTGGCTGAGACCCTCCTGTAATAAAAGACAGATTAGCAGGAGAAAAACAAATGGAAGTTTAATACTTCACATGTATACCTACCTCCTCTATACAAGGGAGAAATCCAGGAAGACTGAAGAACTCCCAGAAATGGCCCAAGCCACCACCTTAATACCATCTCTAGCTAAAGACCAAGGAGGCTGAGGGACTGGGGTCCAGTTAAGGGAGGTGACCCGGGAAAGCACACTAAATGAGGGTGATGTTTGTTATGCAAATTTAAGCCTTGTTCATTGACTAGATTTTCTTGAGATTTAGTCATTTATTCCTTTCCTGGTAGAGAGGAAGACACCCATAAATGGAGATGTCCCTTAGAAATGTAACTCTCTCACAAAAGGATAACTTCTGCTCTGTTTTTGGAGATTCTCCAGTGTCTGCTTTTTCTGGCCTGTGTTGCTGTTGATTACCCAAATTGCTAATTTGATTCCCGGTCAGGGCACATGCCCGGGTAGCCGATCAATGTTCCACTCTCGCATCAATGTCTTTTTCTTTCTCCCTCTTCCTTCCCCTCTCTCTAAAAGTCAATAAAAATATTTTAAAAATTAAAATTTAAAAATGAAATGTGAAAAAAGATTAGCAGCTCAAAATCATCCTTATCCCAAAGAGGCATATTTTAAGGTGGCATATTCTGCTCCCCTCTGTTAAAAGATAAACTGAGGCATATTAAACTTTTTAACAGTTTTATTTGAGCAAAAATAGATTCAAATCAGACAGTTCCAAACCGGAAGTAGTCAGGAGCGCTGTGCTAACAGTAGCCAGAGGAAAGACTTATATAAGGAAAGTATGAAAACGAAGAAAGGAATGATTGATTAGCTGTAGCTTTAAGCCTAGTTGGCTGTTTGTGATTGGCTGTCCTTAGCGTTTTACAGGCTGAGATTTTGGTTTGCTTATGTAGACCTCCATGGCATTAGTGCCACCTCAGTCTAATTGCCCTCTTGTTTAGTTAATTTTACACCTTCAATCTCGTGAAGCAGGGTTTCTCTCTGTTCAGAAGGGGGCTGGATGAGAAGGAGAAGACAATAAATACTGTGTTGGCCTTCTTGGGGTCCGGTGAACTCATTTAATTTTCACAGCATCTTCTGGGGTAAATATCCTTCGCCCTTTTTGTAGGATTGAGACAATAGACTTAGAGATATGAAGTCCTACCGTTAGTACATAATCGGAGCAAGATTTGATGCTGTCTGAAGGATTCCAGAAAGCCAGTCCCTTGCCGCCACTTCCATGTGCAATTAGAGATGAAGAGCTCATCAGACTTTCCCATTCTTTCCCATGGTCACCAGCTAAGGCAGTGGTCGGCAAACTCATTAGTCATCAGAGCCAAATATCAACAGTACAACAATTGAAATTTCTTTGGAGAGCCAAATTTTTTAAACTTAAACTTCTTCTAATGCCACTTCTTCAAAATAGACTCGCCCAGGCCGTGGTATTTTGTGGAAGAGCCACACTCAAGGGCCAAAGAGCCGCATGTGGCTTGCAAGCCGCAGTTTGCCGACCACGAAGCTAAGGCATTCATGTGTGATACTAACAGCAGCAAGCATGCCTCTCTTTCTGAGCAGTCCTTTGCACACAAAATATAGGTCTAACAATCATCTCTTTAAGTACATCCATTAGTTTCATATCCATTTATTTCATATCCAAGATTTAGGCTTAAAAACCTGCCTTAGGTAGGGAGTTTGGGTGGTGGTTATTTCCCAAAGACGTTTGAAAAGGAATTATTCTGCCCAGCAGGGTGTGGCTCAGTGCTTGAGCATTGACCCAGAACCAGGAGGTCAAGAGGATTCCTGTCAGGGCACATGCCCAGTAGGGGGTGTGCAGGAGTCAGCAGATAGATGATTCTCATCATTGATGCTTCTGTCTCTCTTCCTCTCTCTTCCTCTATGAAATCATTTTTTAAAAAAGAAGATAAATTATCCTTCTTATACTTGAAGATATTCTTTTTTTTAATGTTCTGTCCTGCCAGGACTGACCAGCAGACCCTGAGTGACGGATGAATGGAAAGAGATGGCTAAGGGGCTGCTTGGCTATAGGAACCAAACAGCCCTGTTCGCCTGCCTCCTTCAGCTTTTATTGTCACAACAGCTTGAACTCAAATTAACTATTAGATAATATATATTTGCTAAATGATGTCTGTTATAGCACGCATGATAGATGGCAACTTTTTCCAAGTCATTTTGTTTTAAATAGGTGATCGCAGAGAAGACACAATTTGCTTCTCCTTACATGTGGCAGGCCAAGCAAAAGCAATGTCTTTCTGGAAACAGCAGTCTTAGTTACTAAACGGCTTGTTCAAGAAAGGAAAGCATTAAAATAACCTGCAAGAACGAAGGGGCAAATTTCAGGGCCTGCTACTGTTGTCGGTGTTCTGCTTGAGCTTTGCACTCGCATCCAGATCTGAAACAGGAGGAATCAGTTAAATGTATGCATTTTCAATTGTGAAACTGCTAAATTTGCCCAATTACCCAAGATAATTCTCAAACACAGAAACATTAGTTGAGCGGCATGTCCTATGTGCTGCCAGACTTAAATGGAGAAATGCTTATTGGTTAATTGACTCAATAATAAATATATCTTCTTGCAAATCAGTAGTACCTCTGAGAAAACAAAAGAGAAAGAGAAGCCCAACCAGTGTTGCTCGGTGGTTGAGTGTCGACCCCTGAACCAGGAGGTCATGGTTTGACTCCCTGTCAGGGCACATGCCTGGGTTGTGGGCTCGATCCCCAGTAGGGGGCATGCAGGAGGCAGCTGATCAGTGATTCTCTCTCATCATTGATGTTTCTATCTGACTCTCCCTCTCCTTTCCTCTCTCTGAAATCAATAAAAAACCTCATTAAAAAGCAAAAGAGAAGTATTGGAGGAGTAGAAAGAATTATAAAAAGGATTAGATAAAATGGAAAGGGTTATCAAATACATGGGAGGTTTAGAAATGAGGCAAAAGAAGTTTCTAGTTAGGGCATTATTATATACTACGTTGGAGACTTCATATAACTTATTTGACAAAGAATCTACCTTCCTCAAATTAACATTTAGTTACAGAAACATGTGTAGTATAGGGGACTTGTGACTTGCTCAGTTGAACAATTATTTTAAACTAGAGGCCCGGTGCACGAAAATCGTGCAAGAGTAGGCCTTTCTTCCCCTGGCTGCCGGCACCTACTTCCCTCTGGCACCCGGGACCTGGGCTTCCTTCGCAGCCTCAGCTTCATCCTGAAGGATGTCCAGTCTAATTAGCATATTACACTTTTATTTTTATAGGTAGTAAATTTAGGGGAGGGAAAAACAATGTCTTCAAATTAGGTTCTGTTGTCTGAAGAATAAAAATGTCTCTTCTAGTTTCAATATGCCTCCCTGTTTTCAGCCCAGTAAACTTAAGATTTAGTTCAGAGAGAAAATTAGAGCTTTTTACAAATACCTTGCAATTATAGAGCTGGCAGGATTTATGTAGTTATTCATGATACGTTCTTCAAAATCCACTGAAGACTATATTAAGTTAACTCTCAGTAAAATATTAGGCAGTATACATAGATTTAGGATTCTTTCCCTTTAAGTATAATGGTCTGAGATTCCATAATCAGTATTTTTCCCTTGTCAAACCTGTATTGAAATATAGACTTGTTTTCTTTTTTCTTTAATATATTTTTATTGATTTCAGAGAGGAAGAGAGAGATAGAAACATCAATGATGAGAGAATCATGGATTGGCTGCCTCCTGCACATCCCCTACTGGGGTCCAGCCCGCAACCCAGGCATGTGCCCTTGACCGGAATTGGACCCTGGACCTTCAGTCCGCAGGCCAATGCTCTATCCACTGAACCAAACCGGCTAGGGCTAGACTTGTTTTCTTATCTAAAGTTCATTTATCTTCAAGTTGTGAAAACCACGTACAATAGTTTGATTACCCCGGGATATGCAAAAATGGCCAACCCGGATTGATGGAGGAAAAAGGGAGTGGGCAAGACATAATGTACAAGGAACCCCTAAACCCAGAATCACCTGAGGAGCCTCAAAGGAGGCCTCCTGAGTAGACTTTATAGTAATTTTAGTTCGTAACAATGACTCATTTTAGAAAAAATCTAAATAGTGCATGCTTTCTTTAAAAATGAAAAAAAAAAAAAGCAGTTGTGGACTGGAAAATAATACTAGCAAAACAGAAAAATAAGATAAACATTTGGACCTAAAAACATTTAGTTTCATTAGCTCCATCTGTTTATCATGTCCAATAATTCTGAGTAAGTTCTTGCTGCATCTTTGTAAGTCTGGTCTGACATGTGTCTGGACAATAATAGGTGTGTAGCCCTAGCTGCTTTGGCTCAGTGGATAGAGTGTCAGCCTGCGAACTGAAGGTTCCCGGGTTCGATTCCAGTCAAGGGCACAGACCTGGGTTGCAGGCTTCGATCCCCAGTAGGGGGTATGCCGGAGGCAGCCGATTAATGATTCTTTCTCATCATTGATGTTTCTATCTCTCTCTCCCTCTCCCTTCCTCTCTGAAATCAATAAAAATATACTAGTATTTTAAAAAATAATAGGTGTGGATATATTTTTGAGACTTTACAGCATCTGACAATAGGAGTTCTCCCTAGTGTTTGCATCTTGCCTTGTCTTGTTTGACAGCTTTAACACTAATTCTCAGTCAAATGAAAATTGTGTATGTTATTTACATAGTGTTACTTTTCATGGGCCTTGGGAAAATCGGTAATGCCAAGTCTAAAAATCTGCAGATATTTCCACTTTCTCAATCAATCTCCCCATTGATCCTCTCAACTTTACCAACCCCTGCCCCGCAGGCCTTCACCACACTATTGTCTGTGTCCATGAGTTATGCATATATGCATAGAAATTCCCTGGTTAATCCCTCCCAACCACCCCCACCTTCCCTCTCAGATTCGTTTTTAATAAATACATAGTTTAAAAATATTTTCTCACTGAATTCATGTTCCCTAGAGAATTTTCTGCCTCTGTCAAGTGATATTATATACTGTAAGCACACTTATCTGTATTACATTTTCCTGCAGGCTGCTAAATAAGCAATCAAATCCCATTATCTTTTTAACACAATCATATTGGCATTGATGAATATACCTAGCCTATGCAAGGCTCTAGTCTAGGTCCTATAAAATATTTAAAAATAGCCTTTGTTCTCAAAATGCTTAAAATCTTGTTATCATAAACACAAACTAATCATATAAAGTACAGTGTGATGCATGCCAAGTACATCAGATTGGCAAAGTATGGGAGTTTGAAGAAAGGATTATTATCATTATAATGTATCTGTTCCAGGCATCATGTTAATTCCCTTTTCCCAGCAACCCGGAAACACTTTTGTTAGTCCAAACCCTTCTGGTTGCAAGTGACAGAAACTGTAACTCAAACTGGGTTGAAAGCAAAGAAGGCTTTGTTGGCTCATATCCAGAGGTAGAGCTGGATCCAGGGGCTCCAGCAATGTTCTCGGGACTCGGCCACTTCTGTTCCCCTCTGGGCTCCTTCATTTCCAGGCAGATTCTCTTGGCCACCAGCAGTCTTAGGCTTCCATCTTACAAGCTTTGGGACCAGCAGCAAGAGGGCCTCTCTTTCCTAGCAGTCCTTTGCACACAAAATATAGGTCTAACAATCATCTCTTTAAGTCCACCCATTAGTTTCATATCCATTCACCTCATATCCAAGATTTAGGCTTAAAAACCTGCCTTAGGTAAGGGGTTCGGGTGGTGGTTATTTCCCAAAGACGTTTGAAAAGGAATTATTCTGCCCAGCCGGGTGTGGCTCAGTGCTTGAGCATTGACCCGGAACCAGGAGGTCAAGAGGATTCCCTGTCGGGGCACATGCCCAGTAGGGGGTGTGCAGGAGTCAGCAGATAGATGATTCTCATCATTGATGCTTCTGTCTCTCTTCCTCTCTCTTCCTCTATGAAATCATTTTTTTAAAAAGAAGATAAATTATTCTTCCTGTACTTGAAAATATTCTTTTTTTAAAGTTCTGTCCTGCCAGGACTGACCAGCAGACCCTGAGTGACGGATGAATGGAAAGAGAGGGCAAAGGGGCTGCTTGGCTATAGGATCCAAACAGCCCTGTTCACCTGCCTTCTTCAGCTTTTATTGTCACAACAGCTTGAACTAAAATTAACTATTAGATACTATCAGCAGGGTAAGCATCCTTGAGAATACCTTAAGAAGACACATGCGCCTGTAGTGTCCTTTAAGCAAGGACGTTTTGAAGTCTAAACATTAAGATTCCAGCAAAACACCCGGGGGCTCAGACTTGTTTGGAAAAGTCAAGGCAGGGGCTGCCACCTTCAGCAAGGTTCCCGCTAAGGCCCCTGACCTTTCGGAGATTCCTCATTACAGACTTTCAACCACATCCCTGTGCCGCACCAGCACAGCCAAGGGTTCGGCGAGCCTGAGGGAGAGCTGGTGAAGGATGAAGAAAAGACAGACAAAGAGAATAAGCTGGGTCTAGGTGGATCTTCTGTGCCTGGCTGAGGCCACAGAACAGATCCAGACTGCAAGCTGATGGTTTATTTTATAGCCAGAGGTAAACAAGGTAATTTACAATGTTCTTGTAAGTTTCACTTGTTTTGGCAGCACTTGCTGCCCCTCCCACAGCCCATTAGCTACCCAGGAAAGATCTAGGGAGCAGTCACAAGATCAAGCTTAATTATGCTTAGAGGGCTTTGCCCTCCAAGCTGGGACTTGTTTGCGACTGTGCCAGCCTGTCAGTCCGAGGCTTAACCCTATAACCACTCCCTACAATCCTGTGCTTCCCCACACTGTCCTCTTATGGGGATTTCGTCTTACTTTTTAGCAAAGAAAGCCAGGCCTACCTGAAATGATACAGTCAACCCTTTTGAATATTCTCTGCCGTGCTCTCCAGGAAGTTTACCCATTTTGCTGCTTCCTGGTACTGGCCATAGGCAGACACAGCTCTGCCCCATTTCCCTCGTCTGGACAATTATGAAAATCCTTGCAGCCTGCATGCCTGGAGACTTCTTTCTGCATCTTTCAGGAGCTCGGTGGGATGGCATCTTAGCTCCTTGGGAGGACAACAAGCAAAACAAGTGTGATGCGTTTGATGAATTCCTGCATTCTTTTCAGATGGTGTTAGTTGCAAATGGAAAATAAATAAAGACAGGAGATGGAGTTGAAAATTCACATCAACGCACGCTCTGTGAGCTGCCTTGCATGCTGAGAGCCAGGGTGAAAGCCACTGGAAGAACAGATTGGGCTAAAATCTGTCGAGAGGCTGGACTGGGCAGAAGTAATCATGGTCTATTTTCTAGTGGCAGGCGATGAAGTACAGACATTTTTCCCAAGTGAAACTGTGGAACTTATGTATGTACTAGAGGCCCGGTGCATGAAATTTGTGCACGGGGGGGTGGGTTGTCCCTCAGCCCAGCCTGTACCCACTCCAATCTGGGACATCCCTCTCACAATCCAGGATTGCTGGCTCCCAACTGCTCACCTGCCTGCCTTCCTGATTGCCCCTAACCGCTTCTGCCTGCCAGCCTAATCACCCCCTAACCACTCCCCTGCCAGCCTGATTAATGCCTAACTGCTCCCCTGCCAGCCTGTTTTCCCTTAACTGCCCTCTCCTGCAGGCCTGGGTCCCCCCCAAATGCCCTTCCCTTCAGGCCTGGTCGCCCCCAACTTCCCTCCTCTGCCAGTCTCATCACCCTAACTGCCTTCCCCTGCAGGCTTGATCGCCCCCAATTGCCCTCCCTTGCAGGCCTGGTCCCTCCCAACTGCCCTCCCCTGCTGGTCATCTTGTGGTGGCCATCTTGTGTCCACATGGGGGCAGCCATCTTGTGTGTTGGAGTGATGGTCAATTTGCATATTACTCTTTTATTAGATAGGATGGTAATTCTCATCTGGGGTGACGATCAAAGTATTTTAGCATCGTTTACAGTCTGGGCACAGCCAAAGCAGCAGGGATACCTGCTCCAAACCACTGGTATCACCAAACCGGGGAACGCCTACGGAAACGCAGCCCTGGTTTCCTTGGGGGATTGGTTCTCAGTGTTGAGTCTGAAACTATAACCGATCTAAAATGGTATTCTCAGGCTCACAGAGCAGCCTGTCACGTATTTAAGTGTCACACACACACACACACACACACACACACACACACCCCTCTGGATCAAACCCCAATTCCTTCCAGGGCGATTCAGCAAAAGCCAGATGTGCCTACAAATGTGTACAGGTTGTGCACCACAAATAAGGAACTCCAGAATGCTGAGACCCAGAGCTTACATAGGACATGCTGGCCCCTTTATCCATCTTCTCTTCTGAAGAGAGAGAGACAGTAACATGGGTCTGAAAGGAAAACAAATCTCCTGGGGAAGTAGAGGACCAGATTTGTACCTCACCTCCCTGGGCTGTAAGCACAGGACTCCAGGGAAACATAAGGCTCTATGTCACTACCAAGGGCTCAGTCTTTTTTGGTTTAATATTTTTATTGATTTCAGAGAGGAAGGGAGGAGGATAAAGAGATAGAAACATCAATGATGAGAGAGAATCATTGATTAGCTGCCTCCTGCATGTCCCCTACTGAGGATCCAGCCCACAACCTCTGCATGTGTCTTTGACCGGAATTGAACCCGGGACCCTTCAGTCTGCAGGCCAACGCTGTATCCACTGAACCACACCTGCTAGGGCCACGGGCTCCATCTTCATGGCTGCTATTACCCAGTCAACCTTTAACCCAGGCTCCATGCTGTTTCCTTAGGTAGCCCTGAGCATGCAGAGACATGAACCTGTTCATGGAGCATTCTTTCTTGACCCACAATTTTAGATGCCCGATAGAAATCCTGAGAGCTTGGCTTTCCCCTTAATGACAATTGGTCTGGAATGCGTCCGAAAGAATTTTGACCCCATCATGTCCTGACAATTGGGTTGAGAGCCCCCACTCTAAGCTACATTTGAATGAAACATTAGGAATTGACTTATACTAAGGGCATGTATTCAAGACGATTGTTGGACATTACTGTGTGGTCTGAGCATCTCACTTGCTCTACATGGAATTTACCTTGCCGATTGGAATAAGCATACTGCTTGAAACGTTGCCGTAACTGGAGATTCATTGAATGATAGTATTTTGAAATCTAAATGGCTCAGATTGCTATTTGGTGGTAAAATAATGACAAATTATTTCATATGAGCTGGTATAATTTATTCTATTTGGCAAAAAGGAATACTACAGCCATGTGTTGTTGTGTGAAGACACTATTTAGTCCTAAAGCAATACTGAGTCAATGCTATGTAAGTGTAACATTTCCCCCCAAGAGATAATAACTCTTAGCTCAGAACCTATAGTTTCACAATTTAAAGTCTAATTTTATCCTTGGCCACTGTGGCTCATTTGGTTAGGCATCATCCCCTGTACCGAAAGGTTATGCACCGAAAGGTTGCCGGTTCATTCCTGGTCAGGGCACATGCCTGGTTTGCAGGCTCGAGCCCCAGTGTGGCACGTGCAGGAGGCAGCCAATAGACAATTCTCATCACTGATGCTTCTCTCTCCCTCTCCCTCTCCCTTCCTCTCTGCAATCGATAAAAACATTTAAAAAAAAATGAATAAACTGATGGTCCCTACACTGAAGAGGTTACTATATCCAGGAAGGAACCGATATGCGGAATATAAACACAACACATGTGGCCAAGGCTGCCCTAGAGAGATGAGCAGGGAGGCAGAAGGATGCGTACATGGGTGATGCCCACATGGTGACCAGGAGTGTACTCTCTATAGATAAGCAAAGATTTGGGGGAAAGAGGGAACAGCAGGGATGGTCCGGCGCCAGACAGACGTGTTCCCTGTGCTAGGATCGGTGCCCTGGGATGCTAGTGAGGGGCCACGTGGGATGACCTTGGAGAGGACTGTTCTGGCAGGTTCTGAAGAGCCTACTTTGGTGCACAGAAGACACTGGACTTTTTGGTCTAGGGCTTGTGAACCAACAGGTTTGTAACCAGTAATGTCTCCGTTTAGAATAATGCCTGAGCACACTTGGCTATTTAAAGAATGACCCAGTTTTGTGGATGTGGAGTTAGAAGCACTTCTGGAAAGGCCGTCTACAAAAGAACGCTAATAATGACAGTCACGCCATGGCGAGGCCTCTCTGCTGCCCCCCCGAGGCCGCCGGGACTCATTGCTTTTGAAAATATAGCCCTGAACATGCATGCTACACACTTCATTTTGTTTGCTAAGAAAATATTAGCGGTAGGAAAAGTGTAAGCTAACCACCCCACTAGCAGCTAGAGCGACAAATTGATACAGAAAGATGCTCTGTGGCATTAGTAATTCCTTGCATTTCAGAGTCTTTTCGCTTTCAGTTCTGCAATTCAAATAGTTTTCCGCATGCTTTATTTATCGAAGAGACTTGCCATGCATTATAAACCCTAAGCTGGCAATAAGGATGGCAATTAGCAATAATTGTTTCAACATTTAAATAGATTAAGGCTCAAATACCAAAACGAATTTAAAAGGCCAACTGGGAAAATATTTGCAATGCATATGATTAATAAAAAGGAGTTATTAATGTCTCCCTTTATTCAATTAATACATCTTGACATTTTCCATATCCCTCTCTCGTTCTTTTCGAATGCTACATAGAATTCAATGCTATGTGATTTTTTTCAATGATTTTTAAATCATAGCTGAGTAAGAATGTTGTATGGCATTAAAATATTTCTTTAAGGATACACTAGAAATGGTTTACTTCTTCTGGGCAATGGGCCAAAGACTTTGAGAACTTGGGCAAGATCCATATTTTCCATTTAATAGTATTTGAATTTTTTCTCTTAAAACATGTTTTACTTCCATCATTTTAGAAAGCTGGTCTAGGATAAGAAATTAGCAGTAAAAAGAATGGACTCACTTAACCTAGTCTGTGACTCAGATGGTTCAAAGGGTTCGGCTGTAAGGATGATGGGCATTTCAGAGTTCCATGGCCCACAAAACACGCCTACATTTCAAATACTGAAGATGTCACTCAAGACTGAAATTTCAGAATATTTCAAGGGAAAATTTTCATACATTGCGCTAAAGAGAGCTAGTTATGCTAATGCACCTTGTATTAAAATGCTTTTAGGCCAAAGTCAGGAGCCCAGAGTTTAAAATTTCTTGACTCTAGGCATTAAGATCATTTGTTCGCTGTGTCTCAAATTATCTATATGGGTGGCAGAGCAAAATCTCTTTACCTACAATTCAAAGTCTATAAGAAATTCAGCTGGAAACTTCAGAAAATAATTTTTTTAAAACTCCTAATTTTTTGTTTCCTACTGTTAGCTTTTACTCATAGTTTGTGTTTGTAGAATAACATTTAATTTAATTTTTTTTTCCCCTCTTGGTCTAGGGATTTGGTTTAAAAACAAAACAGGTGTCTGCCCAGCTGGCGTGGCCCCGTGGTTGAGAGTTGACCTATGAACCAGGAGGTCATGGTTCGATTCCCAGTCAGGACACATGCCTGGGTTACTGGCTCGATCCCCAGTAGGGGACGTGCAGGAGGCAGCCGACCAATGATTCTCTCTCATCGTTGATATTTCTATCTCTCTCTCCCTCTCCCTTCCTCTCTGAAATCAATTATATATATAAATAAAAAATAAAGACAAAACAGATGTCAATAGAAAGAATTGAGCACTAAAAAATATCCTTAAACCAGAGGCATTTTAGAGACTAAATGTGGATGGTTCACTCTGGAGGTAAATGCCTTAAGTTGAGGAACTACCCTAACAGATTCATGTATTTATAGCAGTACCTGGTGCAGCATTCAGCATGCATTAGTTACTTAATAAATACCCATTAAAAGACAATTTAAAAAATATATATTTTATTGATTTTTTTTACAGAGAGGAAGGGAGAAGGATAGAGAGTTAGAAACATCGATGAGAGAGAAACATTGATCAGCTGCCTCCTGCACACCCCCTACTGGGGATGTACCCACAACCAAGGTACATGCCCTTGACTGGAATCGAACCTGGGACCCTTCAGTCCACAGTCCAATGCTCTATCCACTGAGCCAAACTGGTCAGGGCAAAAAGACAATTTTTAAAACAAGGTAAAATCATGACTCATACAGACACAAATGAGCCCCCAGCACATTTTATGCCACTCATTCATGAGGAAACTGCTATGTTGTTAGGACCACTGTAAAGAAGAATCTGAAAAAAGGACGCTGGCCCTTATAGTCGGAAGTACTGAAATGAACCTGCGAGTGGAGGCCCACTTTGCTTCCATAGTGGGGGAGGGAGAGCAATAGGACCTCCACTACCGGATAGGGTGGGGCTTGCACATATCTCTATGGAGAAAACGGCCTTTGCATGGCTATGAGCTTTGTGCAATTTACAGGCTTGTAAAGCAGCTCCCACCGAATCAGCAGATAACCGTGTGTCCTGGGCAATGCATCGTTTTATTTTATTTTAGATACTAGAGGCCTGGTGCACGAAATTCATGCATGGGGAGGGGTGTCCCTCAGCCCGGCCTGCACCCTCTCCAATCAGGGACCCCTCGGACATCCCTCTCACAGTCTGGGACCACTGGCTCCTAACTGCTCGCCTGCCTGCCTTCCTGATCGCCCCCCAACTGTCCCCCTGCCGGCCAGCCTGGTTGCCCCCTATCTGCCCTCTTGCCAGCCTGGTCGCCCCCTCACTGTCTGGAAGGGTGTCAGACATCCGGAAGATATCTGGTCACCTGATCTAATTAGCATATTACCCTTTTATTAGTATAGATATTTTTATGGATTTCAGAGAGGAAGGGAGAGGGAGAGAGAGAGATAGAAACAACAATGATGAGAGAGAATCATTGATTGCCTGCCTCCTGCACACCCCGCACTGAGGATTGAGTCTGCAACCCGGGCATGTGCCCCTAACGGAATTGAATGCAGGACCCTTCAGTCCCCAGGCCAACACTCTATCCACTGAGCCACACCAGCCAGGGCAATGCATAGTTTTACACAATTTTCCACCTGCAACGCAACCTAATTTTCATTTCTCTAGGACAGCGAGTTCCAACCAGTGTTCCCCAAGATTTTTTAAAAATATGTTTTTATTGATTTGAGAGAGCGAGAAGAAGGTAGAATGGGAGAAACATCAATGTAAAAGAATCATTCCTCAGCGGCCTCCTGCACGCCCCCTGCTGGGGATCAAGCCTGCATCCCAGTTATGTGCTGTGACCAGGAATCAAACCAGCGATCTCTCTGTGCCTGGGCTGACACTCAACCACTGAGCCACACCGGCCAGAGCTCCACAGAATTTTTCAAACATGCAATACCTGACTATTTACTCCGGGCCACTGACCCATTTTCCCTTAAATCATCCAAGAAAGAAAATGACAACAGCCAACATGACAAAAGCCATCCGGTGTGAACGAATCAAAACTATACCTTTTTTTTTTTTTTTTGGTCAGATCAGCAAAAATATATATTTTTGGTGTGCCGCAGAATTTCAGGAATTAGTGTGTGTGTGCACCATGAGATGAAAAAGTTGGAAATGGCTGCTCTGGACATGTTTGTGAACACGTATGCATTTATATCCTCTCAAAAAAACACTACCGTATTTTCCAGCGTATAAGACGACTGGGCGTATAGAAGATTTTCCTGGGTTAAAAAGTCATCTTATACGCCGGAAAATACGGTACATTTTTCTGGTTTCAAGGAGATTAAGACCCAAGAAAGACCAAGGAGAGCCACAGTCTCTGTGCCCAGAGGCGCGATGGAGAGCCTGCTGGGCCCGGTCCACCCTTGCTGCTGGGGTTTGTTTATTGCCTTTGGTATATTAAGGATCAGAGCACTTAATGTGACAACTGCATATGACAGACGTGCTCCCAATGAATGGCAAGGTGGGGGCAAAACACATTTCCTGAATACCTACTCTGCGCCAAGTGCTTCCTGGGCATTTTCTAGTCCTAGATGCCTGTAAACCTCACCATGAACCTCAGCTGAGAAAACAAACGTGTAAGTGAAGTCCAGTAACTGTCCAAGTCCGTGATAGAAAGAATGGAAAACGCAGAGGGAATCTGACAGCCTGACCTTTGCTCTTTCACCTTATAACATAACTAGAGGCCCAATGCACGAAATTTGTGCACTTGGGGAGGTCCCTCAGCCTGGCCCGCACCTTCTTGCAGTCCGGGACCTCTTGGGGGATGTCCGACTGATGACAGTCCGAAGCTGGCAGTCAAACATCCTTAGCACTGCCATGGAGGTGGGAGAGGTTCCTGCCACTGCCGCTGTGCTCGCCAGCCATGAGCCCGGCTTCTGGCTGAGCGGCGCTCCCCCTGTGGGAGCGCACTGACCACCAGGAGGCAGCTCTTGCATTGAGCATCTGCCCTCTGGTGATCAGTGCGCATCATAGTGACTGGTCGTTCCGCCATTTGGTCAATTTGCATATTAGCCTTTTATTATATAGGATGCTCCAGGCCCTGGATGGGTAGCTCAGTTGCTTAGAGCATCATCCTGATATGCCAAGGTTGTGGGTTCGATTCCTGGTCAGGGCACATACAAGAACTAACCAATGAATGCATGAACATGGAACAACAATTGGATGCCTCTCTCTACCTCCCCCCCCCCCGCCCCACCCCTGGCCTGACTAGGGCTCCATTGAATTTTAAAGAGAGTGGAAGGGAGGGGGAGAGACAGAGAGAGAGAGAGAAACTTGGGGATCGAGCCTGCCAGCAAGATATGTGACTAGGAATTGAACCTGTGACCCTTCAGTCTGCAGACCAATAATCTATCCATTGAGCTAAACTGGCTAGTGCACATTATACTCTTCATTAGTACTCATCTGCAGTGTAACTTTTAAAAATCAAATAACATTTGCAGTTGGCCAAGGACTTTTGCACTGTTCTCTCATTTGGGTACAAGTAAATTTCCCAACAATTGCCAGGAGGGGAAGCCTTAGGCTGGATTGTGGCCCCCGCACACCCACTGCCCTTTGCACCAAAGCCTGAGGGCACCTCCATCTGTCATCACCTTGAAAAGTCACCAGTCCACGCCCCTGAGCTTTACTCATCAAACAGGTATCTGCCTTCAGCTTTCCCCCCAGAATCACCGTACAAAGCAGGAAGTACTGTGATCGTGGTAAATAAAAATAAACACCATTTTTTGTTTTAAATGTCTCTAAGTCGGGTCCTCAAACTACGGCCCATGGGCCACATGCGGCCCGCCGAGGACATTTATCCGGCCCGCCAGGTGTTTTTGCCGCCGCTGCCTGTCCTGCTTAGCAGCCGACTTAGCAGTGTGCATAGGAATTTGTTCATAGTTTGTTTGTTTTTTTAACTACAGTCCAGCCCTCCAACAGTCTGAGGGACAGTGAACTGGCCCCCTGTTTAAAAAGTTTGAGGACCCCTGCTCTAAGTAATCTCACCCAAACCTCAACTTTGACATGAAGATTCTCTCCCCAAGCCCTAGCTGGTTGAGGGCTTGGTCCCCACTAGGGGCGTGCAGGAGGCAGCTGATCAATGATTCTCTCTTATCCTCTCTAAAATCAATAAAAAAAATTTTTTTTAAATATTTTCTACCCCATCATAAGTCTGACCTTAATTTATTTCATATATATATATATATTGATTTCAGGGAGGAATGGAGAGGAAGAGAAAGACAAAAACATCAATGAGAATCATTGATTGGCTGCCGCTTGCACGTCCCCTGCTGGGGATCAAGCCCTCAACCTGGGCATGTGCCCTTGACCAGAATCAAACCCCGGGACTCTTCTGTCCACAGACCAACGCTCTATCCACTGATCCAAACCAGCTAGGGCCTGACCTTAATTTATTGAACTACTAAAGGCCCAGTGCATGGATACGTTCCATGTTTCCATGCCTGTGTGTTGAACATCTGCCCCCTGGTGTTCAGTTTGCATCATATGTACCTGTTGAACAGTCGAACCATTACTTAGGCTTTTATATATATAGACTAGAGGCCCGGTGCATGAAAATTGTGCAAGGGGCTTGGCCCCCGCTGCCGCAGTGGCTGCCTCAGCCGCTGCAGCTTCGCCTGGAAGGTCGTCTGGAAGGGTCTCTAGAAGGATGTCCAGTCTAATTAGCATATTATGATTTTATTATTATAGATTGAGCCCTCTCCTCCCACAGAGGATAATTCACTCTTAATCCAGGACTGCCTGTGAAATAATTAAATAAAAACTGCATAAATGATCACAAGAAAACCCTTATTAACTTGCATATAAAACATTTATGCTATTTACTGATAGGTGTTGCTATGGCAGCAGTTTAAACTTTTAAAAATATTTGGCACGCTAAAGGAAGTCTGGGCTGTGTGTAAATTTTAAAAATAATTTTAAAATATATTTTTATTGGCTTCAGAGAGAGGAAGGGAGAGGGAGAGAGAGATAGAAACATCAATGATGAGAGAGAATCATTGATCAGCTGCCTCCTGCACGTCCCCCACTTTGGATCGAGCCAGCAACCTGGGCATGTGCCCTGACCAGGAATTGAACCATGACCTCCTGGTTCATGGGTCGATGCTCAACCACTGAGCCACTCCAGCCGGGCTGTGGGTAATTTTTGTAAAGTGTGCGTTTGCATGACGTTGAATGTCACAGTGGCTTCATGGGAACTAATCAAGGCTTGATTGCCCCCTCCCCTCTGCTGCCTGGTTCTCCTTCCTCGTAGGAGCCGTTTCAGGCTTTGGATCTTGATGAACGGTGTCTCAGCATTGGAGAGAGCAGCTCAGAAGAGTCATTGCGTCCCATAATTGCAGATGATAAATTCGAATTCCACTCTGTAATTGCCAATAATCAGGCCGTATTCCGGCTTTTCTGGAGTGCTCAATTAGAGGCTCGCGGCCCTCGCCTTCTTACGCTTCCCGCTCGGCTTCTGTTCCTGACTCCTCGCCGTCAGAATGGCTGTATCTGTAGTTACATGATGTGATACACGCTCTCAGATTGGCAGGGCTTCGAAAGGGAGCTGCCTAATTACTGCTGTTTGCTTGATTGCAAATTCCGCAGCTCTAAAGCTATAGTCTGCTAATCATGAGGTCACCGAAGCCCTCATTGGCTTCAGAATGGTTTGTCGTGTGTGGTCAGGAGTGAACACTGGTATAAAGTAACAGTGATTTTCTCTTTTTCCTTCCTTCCTTCCTTCCTTTCTTCCTTCCTTCCTTCCTTCCTTCCTTCCTTCCTTCCTTCCTTCCTTCCCTCCTTAGTCTTTCCTAAATGGAAGACAAGACTTGCCTGTGATTAAAGCTCACCTGTCCAAATTCAAATCACAGACTCGGAGACAGAAGTATGGTGAAAATGAGACTTTTAATGCGTCCTTGCAAGACCGGGTGTCCGGTTGTACAGGCACAGTGAGCAGAGATCACAAGCTATTTATCCCTAGGGTGCGAGTCCCTCCTCCGGCTCCTCATTGGCTGAATACTATGGGGTTAACAGTTACCTCATATGGCGCCTAGGTCTCATTGTCCCCCATTGGGCCATTAAAAAAAAGGGGGAGCTGAGGCCTTTTCTAGTTGCCTCCCCCTCCCCCTGTCTAGCTAAGGTGGGCACCTTGAAGGCTTCCACCACGATGCTGGCTCAGGTACACAGTTCTTTGTTCTTATACCCTCTCCCCTCCTCCCTACATCCTGCTTGCCCTGGGGACATTCAGTAAAAGTTGACTCTGCTGGAGATGGACCACAGAGGCCCGATTCCTCCATGGCCTCGTCTTAAAAAGAGATTCCCCAAGCGCATTCTTCAGGTTCTCTTGCCGAAGGGCTCCCTACAAAAGGAGTCCCTGTCCCCAAATGTCATGCATTATGCCCCCCTTTAGGAGGTTTGCAGTGTGTTCTAGGCTTTTAAAACCTCTGGAGAGTCCTGGCTGGTCGCTCAGTGGTTAGAGCATTGGCCCGAAGACCAAAGGGTCAAGGGCTCGATTCCAGGTCAATGGCATGTACCTTGGTTTCAGGTTCGATCCCCGAGCCCAGTCGGGGCACATTCAGAAGGCAACTAATCAATGTTTTTTTTTTCTCTCTCCCTTTCTCTCCCTCTCTCTTTTTTCCTCCCTCTCCTTCCCTCCCTCCCTTCCGTTCTCTCTAAAAATCAATGGGGAAAAAAGATCCTAGGGTGAGGATTAACAACAACAGAAACTTCTGGAGATTCTTGCAACAGCAGCAAAAATCCTGCTTGGTTTACTTTCACTTTCTCAGTCTTAGATTACCCCATTGTCCCCCAGTGACTGGGAGACCCCGTTTTCAAATGCCACATGTTCAACTGAGCTTATATGGCATTCAACCATTTCCAAATCTGATTATAAACATATTAAGGTTATTCCATTAGGATTCTAAAAACTCCTTTAAAAATATGAAGGAGAAGTGCTTGGTCCCACTTTAAAAAGCAGAATAAATGTTGCCTCTAGACAAAGACATGCCCACGCTGTCAGCTGAAAAGGAAAATAAAGCCATTCTTTCCAGCCGGGCTTCTAACTGGCACTATTGGTATTTGCGGCCAGATGCTTCCTTTGCCATGGGGTCACTGCTCTGTGCGCTGCGGGATGCTGGGCACAGAGCAACATCTAGTCTCTGCCCACAGATGCCAGGAGCAACCCTCATCCCCAGTTGTGATGACCAGAAATGTTTCCAGATGTTGCCAAGTGTACCCTGGGCGGAAAACCGCCCCCTTTGGGAACTGGTGAACAGTGAGTAGCTGACAATTCATTTTCTACATGAAATATTAGAAGTTCTTCAAAATTTCACTCACCCCATCAGCGTCTAGTACTAAAGGGGGGTAACAAATAGAACAATTGAGCTTAGTCACTCAATGTAGTTGAGAGGCGAGGAATTTTCAAAGGGAGCCCTGAGCAATATTTTGGCTTTGCAGGTGAGCGCCGAGTGGGGCTCTGCCTCTTTGGCTTTTTTAAAAAAAAATCAGTTTTTATTGGTTTTTAGAGAGAGGGGAAGGGAGAGGGAGAGAGAGAGAGAACTATCAATGATGAGACAGACACATCGTTGATCGACTGCCTCCTGCACGCCCCCTACTGGGGATCAAGCCCGCAACCAGTGACCTCTTGGTTCCTGGGTTGACACTCAACCGCTGAGCCACACCAGACCAGGCCTCTTTGATGTTTTAAGTGTGGCTTAAAGGGAAATCTGCTTTTATTCCCAGCTCACTGGTTAATCACTGCTTACAAACTCTGCTGGTATGAAAACTCTCAGAAGAAACTAGAGCATCAAGAGGGAACCAGGCCTATGACGAAGGCATCTTAGGGAAATGGGAGAACCGCCCACCAGAGACTGACTGGAACACCAGACCTCCCAGGCCTCCTGCTCCTCACAGTTCTAAACACTAAATTCACTTACAGTCAGGAGATGGGGTCATAGAACAAAAGTTCACTTTTTAAGATGTTTTTTTCTCCGACTTCAGCTCCAGGGCATGCTCTGTGCAGCCCATCCATCTATTTGTCATTTATCAGGGGCCTGGGGGGTACTCACTCACTGGTGGAAAAATAGAGCAGCGATTCTCAAACTGTGATGGAGGGACTCACCACAGGGTCACAAGGTTCAAAACTGTTTGCAGCCCGGCCGGCGTGGCTCAGAGGTTGAGTGTCAACCTATGAACCAGGAGGTCAGGGTTCAATTCCCAGTCAGGGCACATGCCCGGGTTGTGGGCTCGATCCGCAGTGTGGGGCGTGCAGGAGGCAGCCAGTCCATGATTCTCATCATTGATGTTTCTATATTTCTCTCCCTCTCCCTTCCTCTCTGAAATCAATCTATATATATAGGCAGTCCTCGGGTTACTTCAGACTTGACGTGCATCATTTTGTGGTTATGTCACCATCTCCCATTTATTCATAAAAAAAAAAAAAGTTCTGTCATTTTGACATATGTACATATGTGTTTTGTGTTTTTTATTATTTATTTACCACAAGTAAAGGTCAGGAATTGTTATCTTTCTTTTAAATTTTTTTTACTGTTTCACTTCATTACTGCTGTGTATGTGTTCCATGTGAGTGACGTAGGTGCTTATGTAGGCAGGTTCTGACTCACGGCGTTACGCCGCGCCGTAGCAAATGATCTCTGACATAACCCAAGGACCTACTGTATAAAAGGCTAATATGCAAAGTGTCCCCTCAGGAGTTCAACCGGGAGACCAGGAGTTCGATCGCTCGTTATGATGTATGCTGACCACCAGGGGGTGGCGTGGAACAAAAGAAGGCCCCAGCTGGCAGCCAGAAGGCCCCAATGGACCCTGATCACCGGTCAGGCCTAGGGACCCTACCCATGCATGAATTATGTGCACCGGGCCTCTAGTAAAAATATATATATTTAAAAATAACTGTTTGCAGAATGATACTGAGGTGTTAGTTGTCCTTTTCTCTCTCATCCTGTCACAGTGCACAGTGGCATTTTCTTTCTTTCTCTTTCTTCCTCTCTTTCTTTCTTTCTTTCTTTCTTTCTTTCTTTCTTTCTTTCTTTCTTCCTTTCTTTCTTCCTTTCTTTCTTTCTTTTTTTCCACAGTGGTCCCAGATTGGAGAGGGTGCAAGCTGCACTGAGGGACACCCCCCCCACCCCGTGCATGAATTTCGTGCACCAGGCCTCTAGTATTTTATAAATATGTTGCTTATGTTACAATATGAAGGGTTTATTTTTGTTTTAATGAATTAATACATATTTTTTGAATGTCTCAGTTTTTTTTATTTCCAACATGGTAAATATGATCCATGGAAACAAAAGACCTTTGAGGCCCCCAGCAGTTCTTAAGCCGGTAAAGGGGTTCTGAGAGCAAGAGTTTAAGAAGCACCTCGCTAAAGAATGAGCAGATTCTGTTGGGTGTGTGTGGGCTGATAAAGATCAGACCAAACTCCAGGCACTCTGAAGCCTGGAGGAGCCTTTTAAATACACATTGAAAGGTAGAGAGAAGGCTCAGGGCTGGGATTCATTACCATCTTCAACCCTATAAATGCCACAGAGAAACGAGGCTGCTCTCTGACACTCTCCTCTCTCCTGAGGGGTCTCATTAAACAAGAAATCTGTGAAGAGTCTCTCTTCTTGACAGCTTTTGTGTCTTCACCTTCTGCTAACTCATCCGGAGCAGCTCTGATTTCGGGAGAGGGACTGCACATCCCCTGGCTGTCTGGCCGTCCTCCCCACCAGACCATTGTTCCCTGCTGGGAATGACAGATCAAGGAGGTCCCTTCCGTGACCCTGTTAGTAGAGAAGTCATTCGTGTGCATGAGCATTTGAATGCCAGAAGACATGGAAAACGTTCTTGGAGCCCGGATCATTAGAATTTACCTTCCCATCAGTCTTTTCGTGAATCTGGAAGCTCCACTATCCTTTCATTTTCCTCATTTGTTGAGTAGGCTGTTAAAACTGCCCAAGAAACTAAGATAATTTCATTTGAAGAAATCACCACTTTTTAGTCCCTTTCTGTCTGTAGGAAGGAAATGTGTAAGAGAGGGCAGTCACTCAGACCAGTTTAATGAACTGTGTCACCCGGGCTGGCCACAGGTCTCTGAGGGACCAGGGAGGCCTGAATTCCATGACCGCTGTCACTTTAAGCCTCTGCTTCCTGTTACAGGGTAACTCCACGGACCTGTCTTAACGTATCTGCTGAATTCTAAGCCCCTTGAGGAAAAGAATCATGCTCATTCATCATCCTTCTATTTCAGAATTTTTTAAATTGATTTCAGGGAGGAAGGGAGTGGGAGAGAGAGAGAAACATCAATGTGAGAGAGAGTCATTGGTCGGCTGCCTCCTGCACGCCCCCTACTGGGGTTGGAGCCTGCAACCCGGTCATGTGCCCTTGACTGGAATCAAACCCAGGACCCTTCAGTCTGCAGGCCGACGCTCTGCCCACTGAGCCAAACTGGCTAGGGCCATCCTCCTTCTTCTCAGAAGCAAACGTTTCATACCTAGTGGGCGCTCAGGACATGCTTATTAGTTATTGGGGAGAGTTGATACTTTAATTTTAATCCACAGCTGTTTGTTCCTCCCAGGCATTGTGTTAGGCGCTGGATTTCTAAAACAAACCACCAAAAAGCCATCCCTCTTCTGGAGAAGGCGACCATTCACGAGAAGCGAGGAGACCCTTATGCAGACAACTGTCATGTGAGCTAAAGGGGATGAGTGCAGTGGGACAGAGTGAAGGGGCGTGCCAAGTGGGGAGCCAGTATTTCCAGAATGAGAGAGGAAGGCTTTGGGGAAGAGGTTCTTTTTTCAGTTGAGTGTTGGTTATCAGTAGGATTTTCTTTAGAAAATTTTAAGAGCCCTAACTGGTTTGGCTCAGTGGATGGAGCGTCGGCCTGCAGACTGAAGGGTCCCAGGTTCGATTCCAGTCAAGGGCATGTACCTTGGTTGCGGGCACATCCCCAGAGGGAGGTATGCAGGAGGCAGCTGGTCAATGTTTCTCTCTCATCGATGTTTCTAACTCTCTATCTCTATCCCTTCCTCTCTGTAAGAAATCAAGAAAATATATTTAAAAAAGAAAAAAGAAAATTTTAAGAGTCATTCCACCAGGAGAGGGCTATGTGGACAAGGAGATGAGAGAGTGTGGGGCACCTGAAGCCAGGAAAGTCGGCCATCATTGAGGTGCTAGGATGGGTGAGGAAGAGGGAGTTATTGGTCTCTTAAACCTAACATGACATAGGAGAGCTGCTCGGATGAGTGAGGGTTGCCCACGCTTCGGAGGCTTTGGTGTTGCTCATGAGATGAGATGGCATTGAGACCTGCCAAGGCTGTGCCTCTGCCACTAGTCTTGGGTGTTTCTTAGCCATTGTGTGAAGTCAGGGATGATCAGAGCTAAGTTAAGGCACAGCTTTTCGAGATGATCATCGTATTGAACTAACACACACAAAACCCCAAACTGATATAAATATGTAGTTAAAATCTATATCTACACTAATAAAAGAGAAGGGTGCAAATTGACTGTACCTTTGCGACGCCCACCAGCCAATCAGGAGTGAGTATGCAAATTAACCCAACAAAGATGGTGGGTTAATTTGCATATGCAGGCACTGAGCAGCATGGGAAGGTGGGGCCGGAGCGGAAAAAGGCGGCTCTGGGGCCTGAGCAGAAAGGTGGTGCCAGCAGCCAGGGAAAGGAAGGCCCATTCTTGCATGATTCTTCGTGCATTGGGCTTCTAGTCTATTTTATAATTGTGTGTCTCTACCTAATATATATTTAGATCTATAAATAGATAGATATGGATAGGGATAGTGTGTGTTTATATCACTGCTTCTTTTTTTAATTCTTTATTGTTTAAAGTATTACATGAGTCTCCTTTTTCCCCCATTGACCTCTCCCTTGCCCACCCCCCAAGCACAAGCCCTCACCCCCCTAGTGTCTGTGTCGATTGTTTTTGCTCATACGCATGCCTACAAGTCCTTTGGTTGATCTCTTGCCCCCCCCCTCCCCTGCCTTCCCTCATAGGTTGTACAGTCTGTTCAATTTTTGTTCTGGTTCTATTTTTGTTCATCAGTTTATGTTGTTCATTATATTCCACAAATGAGTGAGATCATGTGTATATCCCTGCTTCTTGATCTGTTTTTCATACCCCTGCCCTCCCCGCCCCCAACCACACACACAAGGGGCCTTTTTAGACTTTTTTAAAATATATTTTTATTGATTTTCATAGAGGAAGGGAGAGGGAGAGAGAGATAGAAACATCAATGATGGAAGAGAATCATTGATGGGCTGCCTCCTGCATGTCCCACACTGGGGGTCGAGCCCGAACCCTGGGCATGTGCCCTTGACCAGAATCAAACCCGGAACACCTCAGTCTGCAGGCCAACACTCTATCCACTGAGCCAAACCAGCTAGGGCTAGACTTTTTTAAATTGCCTCTTCATGAAATTTCAATACTACAGATATTGCATCTAAGTTTGTGTACTGTATGTGTATCTGTGCTTTATGTATATGAAAAGAGTACGATTTTGTGTGCCCCCCCCCCCCCCCCCATCCCTCAAGAACCAACTTTTACCTCTTGGAAGTGATGTCACTTCCATTTAGAATACATCATCTATATCTATATGTTTGTGTGGGCATGTGGGTGTCACCTTACTGCAAGGAAGAGTTAGGATCCCAAATCAGATGCTATTTATTCATTCACAGTGGGAAGTGTAACTTTCCAAAGGAATGAATATTCCCATCTTTCATCCAACTACCAGGAAAATTGAAGTAGTAAATTGGAAGGGAAAAAACTGCTTTGAGAGCATTGAGTCAAAAGAAAATAAATTGGATAGTCATGGAAATATTTCATCCAAAGTATAGAAATGCCTGACGAACTATTTCTCACTCTAACACATAAAACCTTACTTTAGTGAAGAATTATATCCAACTCTATAATAGATGAAATATTTCTCTTTGATAATGCTGACTGAAGTCTCAAAATATGATTTTTTCATCCTGTTTTTTTTTTTGTACACCCTTCAGATCACTCTTCCAATTTTATGATAATACAGTGATTGTCTCATACTTGTTGCAAGGAGTAGTTGATGGCCCTCGAAAACCATCTTAGTTTCTTAATTGGATTTGACTGCAGACTCTAGTCTCATCAGGGACATATTTTGAAACCATTTACTAAGGAGAGTTACTTCAGCAGATCTATTATGTGTTGTTTTGAGTAGTTTCCGCTTCAGGACAACCTCTTCCTGACCTTGTGGCCAAATCCTTGTGGTCCCCCAGTGGAGCACACGTGCAGTGATCATGAGTCAGTGACTGGACTACGCTTGCTCTGTTCGATCTAGCAGCTGATGGTTAGCTCTACAATTTCATCATCTATATATATAAAAGCCTAATATGCAAATTGTCCCCTCAGGAGTTCAACCAGGAGACTGGGAGTTCGATTGCTCGCTATGACGTGTGCTGACCACCAGGAGCAGCGCAGAATGAAGGGAGGCCCTGGCCAGCAGCCAGAAGGCCCCAATCGGCCCTGATCACTGGCCAGGCCTACGGACCCTACCTGTGCACAAATTTCGTGCACTGGGCCTCTAGTTATAAAATAATGCTTTTGAGAGAGAGAGAGAGAGAGAGAGAGAGAGAGAGAGAGAGAGAGAGAGAGAGAGAGAGAGAGATCCCTGGATTTTTGTAGACACAAATCAGTTTTGCATCTATCAAGAGCTGAGTAATGAGTTAGTGCCTTCTCTAAAATTTTTATTGGACCGACAAGTTGAATCCAGGTTCCTTCAAGAATGCTTCATTAGAGTTCCAAAATATTCCCAATAAACAGAAGAAAACTCAAAATGCTTTTTTATTATAGGCTTCAGAAATAGATGATGATGAAAAGAGAGAAGATATTGAAACTAAGAAATCAAATGCCTCTGGGACAGTAAAATAGAACTTCATTTCATTAGAATGAAAGCTATTTGGATTAGTAAAATGTTCAAATTGTAGACTTGTTTAAAAATAAAAATAGGTTTCCATTTCCAGTATGGCCAAAGAAATTCCCACCAGATTGCCTCTTTTCAATAAAATGACTAAACTCTGGACAAAATTTTTAAAATTTTAAACACCTGTCACAAGACATTGGAAAATGAATAATGGTGGGCAGATTCTCTAGGGGATTTGATACTTAGAATGGCAAGGGATAAGTGTGTCAGTTTTTATGGCTTTTAATGTCACAGTTGGCACCATGTCAAAAGTGGCTAGAATTCCAATAGAAAACTTACAGTCTTTCTGGCCTAAAGAACAAGAGGGCAGAGTTAGGGGCAAGCAGTACTGATAGAAAGTAAAGGAGGGAATCTCATAAAGGAACAAGCCAAAGAAGGTGTACCTTTTATTCTCTGCATAAACTCTGCCCGAAATCTCTGGCTGACTGTGGAACCATCTATGTGGGGTGCCTGGTACATAGAAGCCTCTCAAAATAGATGATCAATTATTGGCATATGTTTGTACTTCGGGAAGAGCCTATCATGGTGTGTGGTGCAGTAGAGGCATTCAGGAAATATTTGCTGCATTATGGAAGGAGAAATCAAAAGCCAGATACTAGTTAGTGACAAGCCAAGCCCCCTCACACTGCATGCTGTGACTTCCCTGTCTCCCATGTTGTCAGAGCCAACATTTGATTAAACACTGGAGAACTGCCTTTGGCCAGATGTTCAAACAGCTAAAAACCCACCTGGAGGCTATGCCCAATCACTTAGAACTTCCACCAGCTGGTTCCAAGACGGCCACCTTTCAATCTCAACCACTCTTTAAAAAAAGAAAAGTATATTTTTATTGATTTCAGAGTGGCAAGGAGAGGGAGAGAGAGAAAGAACATCAATGATGAGAGAGAATCATTGATCGGCTGCCTCCTGCAAGCCTCCTACTGGAATCGAGCCTGCAACCTAGGCATGTGCTCTGACCGGCAATGGTACCATGACCTCCTGGTTCATAGGTCGACACTCAACCACTGAGCAACACCAGCTGGGTCAACCACTCTTGAGGCTTGGGTTTTGCTATCATTGAACACGGGAAGTATGGATACAATGCCAAGGTCATATCCCGTGGTTCTTCAAAATAAGTGGTATCTTGCCCTAACCGGTTTGGCTCAGTGGATAGAGCGTCGGCCTGCAGACTGAAGGGTCCCAGGTTCCATTCCGGTCAAGGGCATGTACCTTGGTTGCGGGCACATCCCTAAGAGGGGGTGTGCAGGAGGCAGCTGATTGATGTTTCTCTCTCATCGATGTTTCAAACTCTCTATCCCTCTCCCTTCCTCTCTCTAAAAAAATCAATAAAATATATATATTTTAAAAGTGACATCTTTAGTATCTGATGCTTGCATCTTGGGGGCACTGCCATTTTTACTAGAGGCCTGGTGCACAGATTCATGCACTGGTAGGGTCCCTTGGCCTGGCCTGTGCCCTCTCGCAATCCAGGACCCCTCTGGGAATGTCGAACTGCTGGTTTCGGCCCAATCCCTGCAGGCCTCTAGTATGCATGTAAGATCTTTGGTTAATCTCTTCCCGCCCTCCCTTCTCCCCCTGCCCCCTTCTCTCTGAGATTCATCAGTCTGTTCCATGTTTCTATGCCTATGCATTGAGCATATTCCCCCTGGTGGTCAGTGCATGTCATAGCTACTGGTTAACTGGTCGAATGGTCACTTAGGCTTTTATATATATATATAGATTACAGAGTTAAACATTCATCAGCACTGGTTGCTGCCTGCACAATTTGATCTGGACCAGGGATCTACCTTTTTTAATTTACCTACTGAAGTTATCAGCCAGAGCATACAGACATAAGCTTTAGCTGTCACTTGTTCTCTCACTGATACCCAGAAGTCTGAGGACCAGAGCTAATTCTGCAGCAATGAGTCTCCTGCCCAGAATCACAAACACTATTTATCAGACCAAGAACACTCCCAAATATTGCCAAACTTTCCCCTAGCAGGTGGGATTCTTATTCTCTTCCTTGTCTCAGATTCTTCCTTCATGGATTCCCTTCCTCCCCCTTCTTCTCCCTACTCCCTTCCTTGGAAAAGATCCTATGAATAATGGTTAGGGAAATGTAACACTTATACTCTGTAAGGGAGCGCGCATTTCTTTTTAATATTATCCTTACTCCCAGGCGATGCCCCATAGGGGCCTAGAAGGGAATGAGGGATTTTCTGCAAGAGAATTAGCCCCTCAAAAGAAAATATTTTAGTGCATTTTTTTATTGTGCTAAAGTACACATAATCTAAAATAGACCATTAGTGACATTTAGTGCATTCATAATGTTATAGCTAGGACTCTGTGCCCAGTTCCATTGTGTGGGAGTGTTCCCCTCCACCACCAAGCAATTATTCGACACCAGCTGGGTGAACTACAATTCAACTCAGATCTTTTGTTTTGTTGTTGTTGTTGTTAATCCTCACCTGAGGATATTTTCCCATTGATTTTTAGGGAGAGTGGAAGAGAGAGGGAAGGACAGAGAGAAACATCAATGTGAGAGAAACACACCGATTGGTTGCCTCCTGCAAGAGCCTCGTCCTGGGCCTGGGCCAGGAAGGAGCCTACAACCGAGATACGTGCCCTTGACCGAAATCGAACCTGGGACCTTTTGGTCTGCAGGCTGACACTGTATCCACTGAGCCAAACCGTCTAGGGCTCAGCTCAAATCTTGGAGATAGCATCAGATCTCACAGGTCCCACATGACTGCTCCCTGCTCCCAGCACACTTCAGTTGCTAGTCACAAACTTAGGTTGTTACCTGTACTTCTGACCAAGTGGCTATAGACGGAGGTTCCAACAAACCCCTCCTTGGGTTTGATTAATTTGCTAGGACAGATCACAGAACTCGTAGAATGGTTTTACTTACTAGATTACCAGTTTATTTATTTAAAGGACTAGAGGCCCGGTGCATGAATTCGTGCATGGGTGGGGTCCAGCTGACCCACTTCGATTGGGGTGGGGAGGTGATTGGGGGCAGGGCCAGCCAGGGGGAAGGGCCACAGGCGGTTGGCCGGCTGGCCCTGCCCCCTGGTCAAACTCCCAGTCAAACTCTGGGTCAAGGGGACAATTTGCATATTAGCCTGTTATTATATAGAATATAACTCGGGAACAGCCAAGACTGAAGAGAGGCACGGGGAAGGGTATGAAGAAAGCACGCAGAGCTCCCACGATCTCTGAGCAAGCCACTCCCAAATCTCCACGTGTTCACTACCCTGCAAGCTCTCAGAGCCTGTCCTTTTGGGGTTTTATGGAGGCTGTTACATAGGCATGATTGATTCAGTCACTGGATATTGGTGGTTGATTCAACCTCCAGCCCCTCTCCTGTCCCCAGAGGTCAGGGACTGGGACCTAAAGTTCTATCTCTCTAATCACATGACTATACTTTTGTTAATGAGGTAGCTTTCAAAAAAAAAAACTAAAAATAGGGGGCTTGCTGCCAAGGGACCACCCCCTGCCCCTAGCAGCCCCAAATCTACTTTCTGTGTCTATGGGTTTGCCTATTCTGGATGTTTCATATAAATGGAGTTGTACAATGTGTCACCTTTTGTAATTGGCTTCTTTCATTTAGCATGATGTTTTTGAGGCTCATCTATATTGTCTCACTCATTTTTATGGCTGAGTAATATTCCATCATATGTGTATGTGGATATGTATGTATATGTGTATGTATGTGCATTATGGGAAATCATTTATCTTTAGCTTTTCTAGAATAAAGGCTTTTCCCAAGTCAATATTATCCAAATATTTGGTTGAAGATACATTGGAGTACTTTAGACTATTTTCTGAGTGTAGTCAGATTATTCTCATAATGCACACAGGCATTTTAGGCTCAGTAATATTTGATAGGTTGGAACGTTAGAAGCTTTTGCAAAAATGTCATCCACTTTGTTTTCAATTAAGCTAATGCCTAATGTGATTTTTCCCCTTTAGGCCAAAACCAGGTGTTTTCATGGCAACTTCCATTGCCTAATGATAATATTTATGAAAGCAGCCATGCAATTATCTTTCCAGAGGATCAAACCTCTGTTCATTCCGCTGCCCCATCACAAATTCTCAGGACTCAGGGAAAACACTGCAGGGGAGAAACCCAGGCTCTCAGGTGTGAGAAATCTCACATCTCCACAGATCTGAAATGGAACAAGTGTTACATTCTGATTGCAATAATAGTCACACACAGAAAATGTTTATCTTTTCATGTAGTATAAGTTAGGTAAGAAGGCTTAGCAATTATGTTCTTATCTAACTCCCTAATTTGATACCAGAAGAGACGTGTTTAAACTCTTTGTTTACCCAACCCCCAGTTTTTTTACGCTTTCAACATATTCAACACTTCTGAGACCTGCCTAGGAAAAGTGAATTCTGGCCTCTCCAGGCTTAATTTGCTTCGTAATCGTGCCTGATTTTATCATGCCCATAAAATAATCCTTATAGCCTAACATTTCAAAGGCAGCACTTTTCGGAAAAGGAGCGTTAGATTTATTTCCAGATGTTTCTGCCGAGCGTTTGCTTTCCCTCGCCCTACACCCCGGTTTCACGGTTGAACAGTGCGAAGCTCCAGAGCAAAAGTGCACCTGCTAATTCCTTCCACCTCCCACCTTCCGTTTTCAGGGTTCCACTTGAGACATCATGCAAGCCTGCTTTGCACAGTGATCACAGGAGACTATCGGTAATTAAATGATGACGTGCTGTTGACCAGTAGGCTCCAGCGTGCACACTAGGCTTTCTGTGGGATGAAGCCACAGTGATTGCTTCGCTTTACCCTTCGCCCTGTGTTTGTGTGGGATACAAACAAGCAATTCATTTGCAACAGACGTTAGGTCCCTGGGGAAATCTATTTTTGTTTTTTTAATTTCAGGAGAGAAGACAATTTCTTAAATTGAAGAATGACGGAGCACTTTCATGTGACTGCCTCTTTGATGAGGGATTAATAGATATGCTCACAAACTTTAATAAGTGATAATTATCCACTTTACGTTTCAAGTTTTGCCTTTAAAATATTTCTAAAAGCTTTTATGATAGCTTTTCAATTACCTGTATAAAAGACCTGTTATTCATCACGTCTTTCTAAAGCCTGAAATGAGTCTTACAAAAGTGTGGAATCTTGGTTTATAATCTTCATTATAGTCTTTCTATTCCAATTAGATAAAGCGAAGTTGTCTATACCAAGTTTAATACTAAAACAATGGTTCTAAAATTTCAAGTGGAGAATAACATTTCTCGAGTTTTTTTGTGAAACTCCATAGACTACTATTAAATTAAACTTAAAAAACTGAATACAGCCTGGGTGGCGGGGCTCAGTGTTTGAGTATCAACCTGTGAACCAGGTTCAATTCCAGGTCAGGGCATATGGCCAGGTTGTGGGCTGGATTCCCAGTAGGGGGCATGCAAGGACCGCCGATCAATGATTCTCTCTCATCCTTGATGTTTCTACCTCTTTCTCCCTCTTCCTTCCTCTCTGAAATCAATAAAAATATATTTATTTTAAAAATTGAATAGATAAGTTTGGCTAAGTTATATCTATGTATATTTTCCAAGCATTCTTTGCACAGCAACTCTATACCACACAACGTGGCAGAGGGTGAAAATAGAGATAGTCAACCTTCAAGTACCTCTGAATCTAGTGGAACTCATTTATAAAATTGCCAAGGGGATGCATTTAATAGTGATTTACCTGGACAAATACTCGAGCAAACTTTCAATTCAAGTATATTTCACCCATTGGCCTTTTCTATCCTAAATATTGGGAAGGGGCTATCATTACTTAATCAGAGTGGGGCAAGCATTTGTGCTCTTGACATGACTTTGAGTATCAACAGAGAGCATTCCTCCTAGGAGCTAAATGAAGACGGAATTTTAAGTGTTCATCTTTAATAGTCTCCCTAGTGATATTTTGGACAATCATACTCTATAGTTTCTGTAAATGTGGTGATTTCCCACATATATATAGATCTGAGGTCAGTGAATAGTGGCCCACAGGCCAGATCTGACCCTCTGCCTGTTTATAAAGTTGGATTGGAACAGTCTTTATGCATTTGTCTGTGCTGCGTGTGAGCTACAGCGGCAGAGTTGAGTAGCTGTGATGGAGACCAGATAACCTGTGAGAGGAAGCAGTTTGCCACACCAAAACAAGACCTTTTGAGATATTGATATTTTAAGCTTTTTTTTTTTTAAAGAAAGGCTCAAGAAAAACCTTGACCTTCCCCCACAACTGCCTAAAAGAATTTAGAGGACTTGTTCTAGAAAAGGAGATAGGATCATAGCTTGATAGGAAGTAGGTACTATAGATAGGGAGGAACCTAGCAAGATCCATTAGTTCAAACCTCTCTGTGTCCCATGGTTAACTAAGGGCCAGCAAGCAGTTACGGTATTTACCAAACATTCGCTTTCCCATCTCCATGTGAATTGCCTTCCTGCCCTTTGAGGGCCCAAACCACAAATCCCTTTCTCCTTAGCTCAAGATGCCACTTAAGCCTTAACTGCCAGATCGATCCTGAGGGCTCATATTCTTATGGAACACTCTTATGGACACACGTAATAATGTTGGTCATTTTCTCTTGTTCACCCAACTCATGTTAAAATGATTATTAGTCCAGCCAGTAGAATTTAGAAAGGTGGAGGAAGATTTATTTTTTTATCCCCCACACCTACAAAGTCTAAAATATTTGCTATCTGACCCTTTACCCCCGCAAATCTGCCAACTCCTGGTCCAAGTAATATAGTTCAACTGGTGTTTCTGGGATGACCAATTTTGGACTTCTCTCTACTCATGCTTTCAGATAAGGCCTGGATTGGTTGTATCTTTCTCCACCTCCTTCTCAGGCTACTACCTAACCAGTGTAGTTCTCTAACTATCGAGCTATAAAATAACTTTGTGATTTTGATAGATAGCGCACCTGAGTTAATCTGAAAAGTAATCATATTATTTTAAATCTTAGAACACATAGACTTGTGTGAATAGACGGTTAAGTTTCTTACATATGAACTAGAGGCCCAGTGCATGAAATTCATGCACTTGGGTGTGGGGGGTCCCTCAGCCTGGCCTGCGCCCTCTTGCAGTCCTGGAGCCCTCGGGGGATGTCCGACTGCTGACTTAGGCCTGCTCCCCGCCTAAGCCGTCAGTCGGACATCCTTAGCACTGCCATGCAGGCAGGAGAAGCTCCTGCCACTGCCACTGTGCTCGCAGCCGTGAGCCCAGCTTCTGGCTGAGTGGTGTTCCCACTGTGGGAGCGTACTGACCCTGGTGGGAGCATCTTCCCCCCGGTAGTCAGTGCGCGTCATAGTGACTGGTCTTTCCACGGTTCAGTCAATTTGCATATTACCCTTTTATTATATAGGATAGGGCAGTGGTCGGCAAACCGCGGCTCGCGAGCTACATGTGGCTCTTTGGCCCCTTGAGTGTGGCTCTTCCACAAAATACCACGTGCACGTACAGTGTGATTGAAACTTAGTGGCCCATGCGCAGAAGTCGGTTTTCGGCCTGGGCGAGTCTATTTTGAAGAAGTGGCGTTAGAAGAAGTGGGGGTGTCGGTCGCATGTGGCTCGCGAGCCGAGGTTTGCCGACGACTGGGATAGGGGGTTAAGTTTTTCTTAAGTTTCCTTTTCAAGGCCTGGGCAAAGTGATTAAGGAGGTGACTCAGCTGTGAATCCAGCAAGCACAACCAATAAGCATGGTCAGGCTGACCCACTAGGAGTCAAAACATCATCTCATCAGCATCATCTCATCCCCTGATGACTAAGGACAATAGCTAACATCCGTTCCCAGCCTCACCCTAGCTCCTTCCCCTTTAGAATCCTGTCCCCTGCACCTGCTGGAAGACAAGATTTGATGCTTTTAAGCGCCCTGTCTTCTTGGTGGGCTGGCCTTCTCAATAATCACCTTACATGATTCAACCCCGCCTTCGTGATGGACACAGCGACAGGCAGCCCCAGCCCAACCAGGGGTCTCCTGGTAACATATTTTGGAGACTCTGGGGGGACACCCTCCTCGAAGCCCTAAGGTAAGAGCCTTCGGGGAGGGCCAAAGGACTCAGGGTGGTTGCCTGGACGTGGGAAACTTCCTGCCGGCACCTGTGGAAACTCCCTAGCAGCGGCAGAGTTATTTAACTCAAGGACTTGCCTTAAGTGCTTACAAACTTTCCCAGGCGCCTTGGCGATTGGTTGAGTTGAACTGGCGTTCTGTTTGCTCGCCTGCTCTCTGTACCTCCTGGGCACTGGAAGCCAGGCGTGGCATATTTCAGGTACCTTCTATTTCTGTTTCTGTTCTGTTTTTGTTTGTTTGAGGGTGTTTAAAAACTCACAAAGCATGGGCAACGCGCTGGCAACCCCACCTGGCAGCCCCAGCCCAACTGGGGGTTTCCTGATACTTTTATTTCTTTTTCCTTCTACTGTCAACAGCATGTCCTGATTCTAGTCATTTCCACGGAGTAAGAGGAAAATGTAATGCAAGAGCCCTTCTTGATTACTTTTTCTTACCCTTCCATTTCCCAAAGTGCGTCTTCCATATTTTGCCTTTAATATTACAATAGTTGAAATCATTTACAATTGCTCTTTCCATTTCTGAGTCTTTTGTGCCTTAGCTACAGGCTGATTCTAGAGTTTAAAACTCACTAAAGAGTTTTTATTTTTATGACTAAGAAGATATTAGTCATAGTATAACCAGTGATTGCTGGTTATATTGCCACTATTTTAAACCTTTTTGTTTTTCTAGTAGTCCCTTATTGTTACTTATTTTTCCCCTGGCAAGTCCTGTCTCAAATGCTTTTCTCTTCTCAAGAAGAGTGTCAAATTCTGGAACCACCTTCTTTCCCAGGCACCTCCCTTCTCATTTCCTTCTGTTCTAATCTGGATGGATGACCAAGTACAAAACTGTCAGCCTATGACTTTGCTCCTCTCTTATTCCATGTTGAATCCACTTTTCCTTGATCTCATGCCTTTCTCTTTCTTGATTTTGTTGGAGCACATCCTCAGAGAACTTTCTTAGAAAAGATGTGTGGGAAGTAGACTTTCTAAATGTTTGCATGTCTGGACACGTCATTATTTTACCCTCTCACTTGGCAATGAAATCTAGCTTGAAAATTATTTCTTGCAGAAGGTTTAAGTCATTTACATGACCTTCAGGCCCCCAGTCCTGCAGTCAGATAATGACCTGATTCTCTGTCCTTTATTTTCCATGTATCTTTTTTCTCTGTAGCTTTAAAGATCATTTCTGTGTCCTCAGTGTATTCGGATCGCCCTGTGATGCCTCCGGTGTGAACCGCTTTTCCTGTCAGGCTAAAGGGTCTCAGGCTGAATCCTCAGATCATTCAAGCTCAGGGACTATTCAGATTCGTTTATTTGATAATTCCTTTCTCCCTCTCTTTCCTGTTTTAGAATTTCTTTATCAACTGTATGTTGGATCTTCTGAATGGACCATCTGCAATCTTTAAAATTTTCTCTTATATTTCGAACATGTGTCTTTTATTCAACTTTCTGTAAGATTTTAAA
Organism: Ia io; assembly: GCA_025583905.1. Lineage (NCBI taxonomy): Eukaryota > Metazoa > Chordata > Mammalia > Chiroptera > Vespertilionidae > Ia > Ia io. The sequence goes on from JAJQQW010000001.1 coordinate 7,485,324, forward strand.
AATGTTATCCCTCAAACTTTCTATTGGATTGAATATGTCATTATATATTTAATTTCCAAGAGTACTGCCTCATTCTCACATTTCTTTTCTCCCCTCCCCCCCAATAAAGGACTGTAATGCTCATCCTTGGGCATATAGCTATACCAATTTATCTTATGGGACACAGTCTAGAAACAAAACTGCTAAGACACATAACATATGCATTTAAATTCTGAGAGCTTATGATGGCCCTTCAGAAGCAGGTTGCACTTTTATTTCAAGGGGGAAAAAGTGGCAAGTCAGTGTTTTTCTTTTTCATTTATGAATGAGAATGAGTGTCATCAAACTTGATTGGCCATTTATATAATTTTCATGTATGTGCCTGATCATATACTTTATCATTTTAAAATTAGGTTATCTTTCTTTTTTGACTTGTACAAGCTCTTTATTATATATGTTATGTATTTGTCAGCTTTATATGTTGTAAAATTTTTCTTCTAGAGTGTTGTCTTATAACTTTGCTTATGCTTTTGCCCTTTAAATTGCTATGTACTTGAACCTGTTTGTCTTTCCTTTGTAGCTTCTGGATTTCATGTTATACATAGAAATGCCCTTCCAACCCCAAGACTTTAAATGTACTCTTTAGTATTTTCTTCTAGTACTTTCATTGCTTAAATGTCTTACATCTAATATTTATAGGAAACTTTGTATATGACATGTTTGGGGTCTTGCTTATTTACTTTCAAAACAGATATTCTGTTAAATCCATTTAAAACAATAGGTTATTCTTTCCCTGGGGTTTGTATTGCCCTCATGTTACCGGCATTGGGGTTCTTCCGTTCCCCAAGATAGAAATCGAGAGGAAACCCCAGAGAAATTTCCAGACAGAGCTTATTAAGCTAATGCTGGTGTACAAGGGAGGCAGCACAGAAGAAGGGGCTGGCTCTCCTTGGCTGCTTTATAAGTTGGGGACAAAGCAGGCTTTTGAGAAAAGGTGGGCTTTTTGTTTGTTTTATTTTGTTCCTTTTCTTTTTTTTTTAAATAATTCTTTATTGTAGCAAAGTATTACATATGTCTCCTTTTTTCCCCCATTGACCTCCTCCAGGCCACACCCACCTCCTGCCCCAGGCCTTCACTGCCCCATTGTCTGGCCATGGGCCATGCATATATGCATACAAGGTTCTTGGTTGATAACTTCCCACCCCCCCCCACCTTCCCTCCAAGATTCCACACTCTGTTCCATGACTCCCTGTCTCTGCATCCACTCCGTTCATCAGTTTATTTTGTTATTTAGATCTCATATATGAGGGAGATCATGTGATACTTGTCTTTCTCTGACTGACTTATTTCACTCAGCATGATACTCTCCAGGTCTGTCTCTGCTGTCACAAAGGGTAAGAGATCCTTCTTTTTTACTGCTGCATAGTATTCCATTGTGTAAACGTACCACAGCTTTTTTATCCACTCAGCTGCTGATGGGCATGTGGCTGTTTCCAGATCTTAGCTATCGTACATTGTGCTGTCATGAACATAGGGGTGCATACCTTCCTTCTGATTGGTGTTTCGGTTTTCTAAGGATATATTCCTATAAGTGGGATCACGGGGTCGGATGGCAGTTCCATATTTAATTTTTTAGCGGAAACTCCATATTGTTTTCCAAAGTGCCTGCATTCAAGATGGGCTTTTTGAAAAAGACAGCCTGAAGGAATGTACCATTTCAAGATCTGTGACTTCCTTCTCCTGCTGCATTTCCTGTGACTGTGTTCAAGCTGGTGGAGTGCTCATTGCCCCCCCCCCCCCCGCCCCCAGGAAGGTTGTGTAGGGTCAAATCTAGATCAACTGCACATGCAGGTCAGTGCGTTAAGCGGGCAGTTAGGAGGGAGGAAAAACCAGCTACTTCTGTGTTTCTTAGTAGAGCGTGGAGGGGTGATGACATTTTTACACTTAGCTTATGCCACGTTCATTCTGACCACCTAGTCTGAACATGGCTGCCAGCCCACCTGGAATTTTTCATTTCTGGGCCCAAGTCCCTAAGCTGTCTCATTAATGTATTATTTCTGGATCATTTCTTCTCTATTGGACTATGTATGTTTCTTTTAGAGAATATTTTGTTTCATAATGTCATGGTTCAGTGGGAGCCTCTTTCAACTGCCACTTACTAACTTTCCAAAATCCAATTACTTTACTGTTCCAGCGACTCAGCGCCCTCAACTGGAAATGATGATGAGAATACTACCACCATCCTAACTGGTGTGGCTCAGTGGATAGAGCGTCGTCCTGCAGACTCAAGGGTCCCAGGTTCGATTCCAGTCAAGGGCATGTACCTTGGTTGTGGACACATCCCCGGTGCGGGGTGTGCAGGGGGCAGCTGACCAATGTTTCTCTCTCATCGATGTTTCTAACTCTCTTTCCCTCTCCCTTCCTCTCTGTAAAAAATCAATAAAATATATTTTTTTAAAAAAGAATACTACCACCAAGTAGATTTGTTGTGAAAAGTACTGCGATAAGGAATGCATGTGATCAAGACCAGTGCTTGGCACGCTTAGTGAACGTCAGCCACTCCTGCTGCTGCTATGGTAATGTTCTTTTCTTCAGGGCCTACTGTAGTGCCTGATTAAAAAAATAGCCCTAACCGGTTTGCTCAGTGGATAGAGCATCGGCCTGCGGACTGAAAGGTCCCGGGTTCGATTCCGGTCAAGGGCACAAGCCCTGGTTTCAGGCTTGATCCCCAGTGGGGGGCATACAGGAAGCAGCTGATCAATGATTCTCATCATTGATGTTTCTATCCCTCTCTCCCTCTCCCTTCCTCTCTGAAATCAATAAAAATATATTTTAAAAAAATATATGACTTAAACTTTAGATACATGACTCTAAAGCCGTGGTCGGCAAACTCATTAGTCAACAGAGCCAAATATCAACAGTACAACGATTGAAATTTCTTTTGAGAGCCAAATTTTTTAAACTTAAACTTCTTCTAACGCCACTTCTTCAAAATAGACTCGCCCAGGCCGTGGTATTTTGTGGAAGAGCCGCACTCAAGGGGCCAAAGAGCCGCATGTGGCTCCCGAGACGCAGTTTGCCAACTACTGCTCTAAAGTATTGAAGAAAATGGAAACCAATTGTAAGGAAGAGAGAAGGGTATAAAGTTTTAATACTCTTTTTTCCCCCCAAATATGTTTATTGATTTTTAGAAAGAGAGGAAGGGAGAGGGATAGAGAAATAGAAACATTGATGAGAGAGAAACTTCATTGATCGGCTGCCTCCAACACGCCCCCTACTGGGGATTGAGCCGGCAACCCCGGAATGTGCCCTGACCAGGAATCGGACCAGTGAACTCTTGGTTTCTGGATCAACACCCAACCACTGAGCCACACCAGCCAAGCTTAGTGCTATTTTTAAAAACAAAAGAGATATCGGATCAAACTCAGTGTTTTATCCGAGATTTCTAATTGTTCCCCCACCCCCCAATTTGTGTGGCCCAGAAAGTGTTTCACACTAATAAAGGTTGAAAGTAGTTCTCAGCCCTTAAGTTAAATTAAATGAATACTGTTATGACAAGTTAATTAGACATCCATAAAATTGCTAAATATATGTCATTGAAAATACCTCTGTTCCATTATTTTGTTAAACATCCATTATGATCATAAGAAATCTGCATCTAGTCAAATGAATACTGCTGACACACGTTAATTATTCCAGCATACAATTGGCTTGGACATTAGATGTTCAGGTAGGAATGTTCTCGAGTGTCAGCAGCTCCAGGGTGTGTTTGAGAAGCCATGGGAAAATAGCCCGTGCCTCTATTATACATGCTTTTCCATCATCGACTGTGGTCTGGGTTCATGCTAATGTAATGGCAAATGTCAGTTCAAGTCATCCAATTAGTTTTTTTAATTTAATAAATCTTTATTGTTCAGATTATTACAATTGTTTCTCCTTTTTCCCCCCATACCTCCCCTCTAGCTGGTTCCCACCCACCCCCTGTCCTTACCTCCCCCGCCACTATCCTCATCCATAGGTGTACGATTTTTGTCCAATCTCTTCCTGCACCCCCATACCCCTTTCCCCCTGAGAATTATCAGTCCACTCTCTTTCTATGCCCCTGATTCTATTATATTCACCAGTTTATTCTGTTCCTCAGATTTTTAATTCACTTGATTTTTAGGTTCACTTGTTGATATATATGTATTTGTTGTTCATAATTTTTATCTTTACTTTTTTCTTCTTCCTCTTCTTAAAGAATACCTTTCAGCATTTCATATAATACTGGTTTGGTGGTGATGAACTCCTTTAGCTTTTTCTTATCTGTGAAGCTCCTTATCTGACCTTCAATTCTGAATGATAACTTTGCTGGGTAGAGTAATCTTGGTTGTAGGTTCTTGCTGTTCATCACTTTGAATATTTCTTGCCACTCCCGTCTGGCCTGCATAGTTTCTGTTGAGAAATCAGCTGACAATCATATGGGTGCTCCCTTGTAGGTAATTAACTGTTTTTCTCTTGCTGCTTTTAACCCTTTGCACTCGCTTGCTTTTTTCTCGATTCCTTTATTCTAATGCTAACCGTGTCAAGTCACACTCGACATCCGAGTACAAAAGGTTAATATTCTGTCTTTGTCTTTTGCTCTTGGCATTTTAATTATGATGTGTCTTGGTGTGGTCCTCTTTGGATTCCTTTTGTTTGGGGTTCTGTGCGCTTCCTGGACTTGTAAGTCTATTTCTTTCACCAGGTCGGGGAAGTTTTTGGTCATTATTTCTTCAAATAGGTTTTCAGTATCTTGCGCTCTCTCTTCTTCTGGCACCCCCATAATTCTGATGTTGGTATGCTTGAAGTTGTCCCAGAGGCTCCTTACACTATCTTCAACTTTTTGGATTCTTTTTTCTTTTTGCTTTTCCGGTTGAGTGTTTTTTGCTTCTTTGTATTTCAAATCTTTGACTTTATTCTTGCGATCCTCTAGTCTGCTGTTGGGTCTCTGTATGATATTTTTCACTTCATTCAGTGTATGTTTAATTTCTAGTTGGTCCTTTTCCATATCCTTGAGGGTCTCACTAAATTTATCAGCCTTTTCTAGGAAATTCTTGAAAAATAATTGCTGTTGCCTCCCATACATGCTTCTCCATCCGGAAACTCAGATTCTCCAGAAAGTCCCAGGGAATTCGGAAGATATAACAGAGGCCGGCATGCAGCCAGCTGTGTAGTGTGGATGGCTGTGAAGCACAAGATACATGGAGGTTGGCTGTCTATGTTAGCCTTGAGCTCTCTCCCGGGGTGTCTCCCACTGAACCGGTGCTGTTCCAAGTATGGTCCTGAGCCCTGCACCAGAATCACCTGGAATGCCTTTCTTGGGTAGGACTCGCAAGCAGGGATCTTCAGTTTTTAAATGATGAGAAGAGAACCATCAATGCGGGAGAGAAACATCGATCAGTTGTCCCCCCCGCCACCTTCCCCCCTACCTACGCACCCCAATCAGGGACCAAACCTGCCACCTGGGCATGTGCCCTGTCCTGAAATTGAACCGGCCACCTTTCTGTGCGTGGGACCCACTGAGCTACACCGGCCAGGGTTGGAATGCCTTTTAAACACAGATCCCTGGGTAATGCTGACTTAATTAATGGGGAGAATTGAAGTATGATTTACGTTGTCAGCTAAGTTGGGCTTGAAAAATGAAACATTTTTAAGGAAATACCTCGAAGTAGAAATCATGAAAAATATCAGAACATTGTGGCACTTTGTTCAATTTTTGACGTTTAATATTTTTATTTGGAAATGGAGATGGGTGACAGGAAATTGATTATCTTGCAAGATCCTCACCATTCTCCTTTCAATGATTCTTCTCGTCTCCCTACTGAACTAGAAGGCTTCCCTGCTTGAATGGTGTAGGAGCACCAAAGCCTCTGCTTTCTTCCAGCCCACTTTTAAAAATATGTATTTTTTTATTGATTCCAGAGAGGAAGAGAGAGATGGAAACATCAATGATGGGAGAGAATCATTGATTGGCTGCCTCCTGCACACCCCACACTGGGGATCGAGCCCATAACCCGAGCATGTGCCCTGACGGGGAATCGAACCGTGACCTCCTGGTTCATAGGTTGATACTCAACCCCGAGCCACGCCGGCCGGGCTCCGCCAGCCCCCTTTCCTGAGGGTGCCCTTCCTTCTGGCCGGAGCGCACCCTTGAATCCACAGGACTGCCCACCATGTGTCACAGGATGACAACGACATGACCTGAAGATCCCTGCTTCTGGCCCTACCTGATAGAAGTCAAGGTTGCGAAACCAAGCTCGGGCTCACTGTGAAATTGTTTTCTTATGTGCTTGTCCCAGTATGTTCTCCAGGAATAGGTTTTTGTAGTGGTATTTGAAGTGTTCTATAGCCTCCTTCAGTTCAATTCACATTAACTTACACTTATCCAGAGATCACACTGTTTAGACTGGTTATTGCCAAACAGAGCATACGATTGTGAGCATTTATTGTGTGGCTACCTGCCTATATTACCTGTCTTAAAAAAAAATATGTATACACACACACACACGCACACACACACACACGTAATTGAACTCAGAGAGGAAGGGGGAGGGAGAGGGAGAGAGATAGAAACATGAATGATGAGCCTGGTTTGGCTCAGTGGATAGAGCGTCGGCCTGCGGACTGAAGGGTCCCAGGTTCGATTCCGGTCAAGGGCATATGCCTGGGTTGTGGACACATCCCCAGTAGGGGGCAGGCAAGAGGCAGCCGATCAATGATTCTCTGTTATCATTGATGTTTCTTTTAAAATATATATATTTTTATTGATTTTAGAGAGGAAGGGAGGGGGGGGGGGGAGAATCATCTGACCAGGAATCGAATGGTGACCTTGTTGTTCATAGGTTGACACCCAACCACTGAGCCACACCAGCCAGGCTGTCTTTTACATGTTTTGTCCCCATAAATCTTAGTGGAAGACAGTGTTCCTTGGAAGCCGTGCATGTCTGCTGTTAATGGTGTGAGGTGAGATTGAGAGTAACCAGCTCTCTCAGCATCTCAATCAACCCGAGAATGTGACTTGATTATTATTGCTTCTGACACATCAGCGTGTCATTAGCAGAAAAGCCATCTATTACACACATTGAACAAACCCAATTATTATGATTGATTACCAGCCTAGCTGTAGGGATTTTTCAGCTTTAGGGAAACTGACAAACATTTTGCCCTTTTAGATTCTACAATTAGATTCACAAGGCACAGTCAATAAGCATTTTGTAGGCGCTAAAGTCATCGTCTTGAATGATGACAAAAATCTCTAAGTAGATGAACTTGCTGTTGATCATTGACTAATTGTTCAAATGGTTTTCAGTAGTGTTATTGACAAATCGAACTGAGTCCTTGAAGGATAAATTTGATCATGAATTAATGGAACCTATTTTGGACATTAATTTATACAAGCCCTTATAGATCCGTGATTTATTGCATCTCATTTGAGAAAGCTGAAAGCGTGACTGGAAAAATGTGTCAGTCTGGGTTCTGTTTAAACTCTGTTCCTTTTAACTGTAAGCCTCAAAATGAATAGTATTCTAATTCAGAGAGAAATTTAATAATACGTGCATTCAAGCTAACATTTAAGAACTATGTTAACCTTATTTTCTGAGATAGTCTACTTTAGTCTCCCAGAATATGGAGAGAATTTCAGGATTTTTATTTCCACACTCGACCTATTCCATACCAGAACCTAATTCTTAGAGCCTCTGACCTCTCCAGGGAGAATGCACTCTTGCTTACATAAAGGATGTATGGCTGACATTGCACAGCATTCTCACATGGCTTGGAGTTCTTCTCTCTCACCTCATTTCTCCTTCATACTCACTCTCTCCTAACACTCTCCCCCATTACCCACGGTTCCATTTCCTGGTTAGGACACATGCCTGGGTAGCGGGCTCGATCCTCAATAGAGAGCGTGCAGGAGGCAGCCGATCCATGATTCTCTCTCATCATTGATGTTTCTCTTCCTCTTCCTCTCCCTCTCCCTTCTTCTCTGAAATCAATAAAAATATAGTTAAAAATAAATGAGAAAAAAAAAAAAAACAACTACTGGACTATTAGCCCACACCTTTGATTCTGTGAGTTTCTTACCAGCTTCTTTTTACTTCTCTCAGAAGTTCTTAGTAATCAAAGCGAGCACTTACCATTGTCAGGGGAGGGGGAATTCCCCTTTCTTTATTCTTACAGCTGGACTATTAATAAAATCATACAATTGACACAAGACTGGATTCACAGAAAGAAACCATTTAATACGTGCATACAAGATAAGCATGATATGATGCTCAGATAAAAAAATGAGGCTCAAAGAAGTCATTGAACCAGGAACCTTTATACTTTTTAGACAAACGATAAATTGGTTGAAGAAATTGACAGGACAAAGAGAGTTCATGCCCACTAGAAAGAGATCTGAGCAAGGTCTGGGTCTTTGCTGGTGAGGAATCTGAACAGGTTTTGGACTGGGGTTGTAAGTTAGTCAAGCCTTGCACAGCGTGTTTATACAAGCTTTCCATGCTGGATTCTTTGAACTCTTTTTAAAAAAATTTTTTTAAATATTTTTATTGATTTCAGAGAGGAAGGGGGAGGGGGGGAGAGAGAGAGAGAGAGAGAGAGAGAGAGAGAGAGAGAGAGAGAAACATCCATGATGAAAGAGAATCATGGGTCGGCTGCCTCCTGCATGCCCCCTACTGGGGATCGAGCCCACAACCTGGGCATGTGCCCTTGACCTGAATCGAACTCAGGACCCTTCAGTCCACAGGCCGATGCTCTATCCACTGAGCCAAACCAGCTAGAGCTTGTGCCAAGGTTATCTCTCAGCCCTTGGGAGCAGGGAGGGCACCCATCACGTGGGAGACGTATCCATGCTTTTAGGGGTCAGAGCGGTTAGGGCTTTCTTCTTGCAAAGGCAATTTCTTAAGTAATTTTCATTCAGAATAATCCATATGCCGCTGTGGGCCATCTTGGGCCCTGACACTAGCTTCATTTTTAGGTTCTAAAAATGCCACTGAAGATTTATGAACGTGAGAGCTGGACTTTTCAAGAGCTAAGTGGAGCTTTGTAATATCAAGGATTCTGTCCTTCAGGTTTGAGTATAGAATTCCCCCTCTGGGCTCACACCATAAGTCAGGGATCCCTGGATCATACAGAACAGAAATCTCTTTTAAAAACTATATATTTTTATTGATTTCAGAGAGGAAAGGAGATAGATAGAAACATCAATGATGACAGAGAATCGTTGATTGGCTGCCTCCTGCACAAGAGCATGTGCCCTGACCATGACCTTCCTGGTTCATAGGTAGATGCTCAGCCACTGAGCCACGCCAGCCCTGCAACCTCTACATTTTTTGATTTTGTATTCCTATTACTAAAAACATTTAGAACACCCTCCCCCGATATACATTAATTTATTCATAATCTATGTATATATGTACTACGGTAAAAAATATTATGGAGAGTATAAGGCATGTGTAAGAACGATGTTATAATGAGATGTTAGAATAAGATGGGATGAAGATGAAATATACATTTTAATCACTTGAAAACATTTTGCTGTCACTGCTGCATTAAAAATTATTAAGTATCTTAAATGGCAGCGACGTGATGGAGGGTGCCTACTTATTTTCAAGCATCTTGGTGTTCTACTTTAATGAATAAAAACGTGCAACTTCAGCTTCTTTCTCTACTTGGTTTTAATCATTGTCATGGGAGAAAAAGAGGAAGCATAGAAACAGGAAGAAGTAAATGCACGAAGTGTTTTACCAGCCATGACAGCCTCTTTTTCAATCCCACTTACGCAGGGGGTTTTGTTGAAATTCAGCTCAGAGTTTCCGTATTCCTCAATGGCCCTCCACTGTTCTTGCCAACCAAATGGAAGATGTTGCATTTATTATATTTAACAAATGAGTCCACAATCCACTAAAATGCTTCACTCGGAAGATTAGGAAACAGGTTAGAAAAATTTGTTCCCAAGTTTTCAAAGGCTGCTGTTTTCATAGATAACATATTTTCTGGTGTATAAGATGACTTTTTAACCCAGGAAAATCTTCTCAAAAGTTGGGGGTCGTCTTATACGCCAGGTGTCATCTTATAGGGCGGGTATATCCCAAACTCTATATTTTAACTGGAAAAGTTGGGGGTTGTCTTATATGCCCAGTTGTCTTATACGCCGGAAAATACGGTACCTATTTGCATAAGTTTCTTTTTTATATTTTTTATTGATTTTGTACAGAGAGGGATAGAGAGTTAGAAACATCGATGAGAGAGAAACATCGATCAGCTGCCTCCTGCACATCTCCTACTGGGGATGTGCCCACAACCAAGGTACATGCCCTTGACCGGAATTGAACCTGGGACCCTTCAGCCCACAGGCCGACGCTCTATCCACTGAGCCAAACCGGTCAGGGCTGCATAAGTTTCAATAAAACAAACACATAGTGTTAGCATCCTTTCCAAACATCTGTCTCCCTGTGTACTTGCCACCACCCAAGTTTCTTTTAAAAAATGAGGGCCTTTCCCGTTCATTATTATAATATTACTCTGAAGAGACAACTCTTTTAGTTCATTGTCCCCAGGTAGCCAACAAACCCCGTGGAGGACAAAACGTTGTCATAGCCACTCTACTCTAATGTAATGGTTTTCTTTGCAAAGGCAACCGTATGGTTGATATGCTAAATAAAGCACTTTCGTTTCTGTGGTGCCATAGCTTGCATTGAATTCTTGGGCAGGCATTTCTAAATTTACCCTGAAACCTTTATTTTGTTCTGGTCAAAGTTGCTGTACCATTGTTTTATACTTTCCTATAGCTGTGCCATTGTCACAGTACCCTACGAATTGTTGTTTTAATTTCCCCCCCAAATATATTTTTATTGATTTCAGAGAGGAAGGGAAAGGGAGAAAGAGATAGAAACATCAGTGATGAAAGACAATCATGCATCGGCTGCCTCCTGCACGCTCCCACTGGGGATTGAGCCCACACCCCAGGCATGTGCCCTGACATGAAATGGAACTGTGACCTCCTGGTTCATAGGCCGACGCTCAACCACGGACGGAGCCCCCTCGGCTGGGCAGAATTGTTATTTATAATAGGTTCTATTCCCTTGTGGGGCAGGACAACCAGAGTGTTTTTCTTGTTCCGAGTGTCCTTTTATATTATTATATAAAATTTAGAATTCTCATTATTGAACTCTTTAAAAAGGACTGTTGGGAGGTTCTTATTAGATGGCATTAAATCTATATATTAATTTGAAGGGATCTGAAATGTTTATATTTAGTCTACCCATTAAGGAGAGGCTTTACGTATTTCAAACACTCCTAAAATTCTCCAAGATCCCTCCAAACATTTTGTGATTTCTAAGCTTAAGTGTATTGGATTCTCTTAGCCCGCAACCTGAGCGTATGCCCTGACTGGTAATGAACCATGACCTCTTGGTTCATAGGTCAATGTTCAACCACTGAGCCATGCCAGCCAGGCCAAAAAAAAAAAATGCAGTATGTTATTTTGCCACACATTTCATAATTTTGGCTTGCTAGGAACCTAATAAGGAGTCTAGTGTTTCTCTCTGTCTTTCCCTCTCTCTTCCACTCTCCCTTATGACCTCTCTCATTTGTAACGTATCAACTTGAACAATCCATGCTTCTGCTTTCTTTACCTTTCCTACTGACATTCTTATTCTGGGGAACTCTGGCTTGCCTAACAGCAGTTTTGCTTAGAGCTTTTATTAATAGGCTCTCTCACAGGCCATAATAGGGCTTAGGAATTGTTGAGCCTTGCATTGGGAGCCACCACTACCCAAGTCTTGTCTGGGATGTGAGAAAGTTTGAAGTTTGAAGAATGACTGGGTTGCCATGGCTGCCATGTTAACAGGAATAATGAGGGGAGATACAGGGATAATAAGGAGAGATGTTTTCCTTGGATGTGTCTGTTATTTGTCCAAGGTAACTCATTTATGTTACAAATGGTGCGGGGAATATGGTTGCTGGAAAGAATCCTTTTGGGATGTGGAATTTCAGGGTTTTAACATAATATTTATAGATTGTATGAGTGAGCTTTTGGGTGCGTAACAAACATTCCCCAAATTTAATGTTGTAAAACAATCATCATTTATTATTCCTCATTCAGCTGGCTGATTGGGGCTCAGGGGTGGGGGGGTGGCAGCTCGGCTACACTGAGCTCCTCACTGAGGTGTCTGCTCTGGTCTGGCCCACAGGTGTCCTCTCTGGAGCCCCAGCTGAAGGGGCAGCAGCTACCTTGAGAAGCTCTTCTCAATGTGGTGATAGAGCAGCAAGAGCACATGCCCAACTACACCAGTTCTGTTTGCTTCTCACATCCGGGCTCAGCCATGTGGCATGCTTTGGGCAGTGAGAAGTTAGCAGAATCAAGGAGTAAAGAAATGTGTACTATGGGCAGTGGGAAGGCACTGAAAAGCAATGTGCCATCCAGTGGTGAACTATGTCCTGGGAGCAAATGAAGAGTAATTCAAGATGAGAATATAACACACTAGAGGCCTGGTGCATGAAATTCATGCATGGTAGGGTCCCTAGGCCTGGCCTCCCTGCCTCCCACCTCCTCCTTCTCTCGCTCCCTCAGCACCCCGCCGCCGCTGCTGGTTGCTCACCATGTTCCACGCTGCCCCCTGGTGCTCAATGCACATCATAGTGAGTGATCGAACTCCTGCTCTCCCAGTCAAACTTCCAAGCGGACAATTTGCACATTAGCCATATATATATATATATATATATATATATGTATATATATATATATATATATATATATGTATGTATGTATGTATATGCTTCCCTCTGGCACTGGCTTCCCTCCGGAACCCAGGACTCTGGCCGCCGGCAGGCACCCGGGACCCGGGACCTGGGCTAGCTTTCCTCCGGCCCCGGCTTAGTCAGGAAGGATGTCCGGAATGATGTCGGAAGACGTCCAGTCTAATTAGCATATTACCCTTTTATTATTATAGATATATAGATAAGCACTTGATTCTCTCCTGTAATCACAGCTGGCCCTCCCTGAGAGGTACCACCAACAATGACTTTTTCCAGCAGAACTAGGCAGTCAGAAGTACAGGTTCATTTATACTCCTTTTCGTTCCAGTCATAACTACCCAGATGTCCCACTGGCCACCATCTTCCTCGATTCTTTAAGTCCATACCAAAGGTAATGGCTTCTAATTCTTTCCCCTCAGCCAGTTTGGCTCAGTGGATAGAGCATTGGCCTGCAAACCAAAGGGTCCTGGGTTCGATTCCGTTCAAGGGCACATACCTTGGTTGCAGGGTCCTCTTCAGCCTGGGCCCTGGGCAGGGCACATGCAGGAAGCAACCAATCGATGTGTTTCTCTCACATCGATGTTTCTCTCTGCCTTTCTCTCTTCCACTCTCTCTCAAAATCAATTGAGAAATATCCCCGGGCAAGGATTTAACAAATAAACAAACAAACAAATAAATCTTTCCACTTAGCCCATGTTGCAAAATAGGACCTTACTTAAGGTTTTCTTACAGGATGCTTTACCTCAGTCAAAGTGATGCTTGGAGAGACAGTGGGTGTGCCCACCTTTTGCCTCTACTGAGGGAGAAAGGCTCCAAGAGTTCAAGGGTATCTCTTCCTCCTGTTCCGGGAAGTTAGGCAGGAAAACTGCCTTCGTTCCTTTTCACACGAATCTGTCAGAAACAGGAAGATTGCTCCTCCCATTTGCAGACACAATCTGTGTTTTCTGGTCATGGATTCCTGGCCTATCTGTGAGTGTTTGTTGGCGAAGGTTGGCGGCTGAGGCCAGAGGTTTGTGGAGCTCATCAGTTGTGTTCTAGGCTCAGCAGCAGAATTCACTGAAGCATGTTCGGCAGGTTAAAAAGGATGCTGCTGTTTCAGCTCATTGTAAAGGGACTCAAGCATTTTTATAAAAAATAGTGCAAGGCGAGAGCCCAGAAGTGCTTGCCTGAACACGAAGAACCAAGTGATGTTTCATGGGGGAGCATCTGAGTGCGGATTCATTCTTACAGAGAGAGCCAGAGGTCGATTATTTTTAGAGAATTTATTCTGAAAGTGCAACCTGTTGAGCCAGGAAATGATAATGCCATCGCAAGGTTGTCCTCAAAGTGCAAACAAAACAAAAAACTAAAAACAAAAACACAAAACAAAACGATGAACAACAAACGAAAACGCTAGAACAATCAGCGACCGCAAAATGAACATTTGGTTGTGAGTTTCAAACCTGATTTGGGTGGAGAAACGACAATGAAATGAAAGGGACCAATGTCAGGTTCTCTGTTGACACAGAGGCCGGCAGTGTCTGGGATTTAAGGTCCTGCCCCTGTGTCCCACCCCTTACAATATAATTAGTTGGTCTCATTTTCTTTTTTTCAGGGATTTTTAAAAATATGTATTTTTATTGATTTTTTAAAAATATATTTATTGATTTCAGAGTGGAAGAGAGAAGGGGAGAGAGATAGAAACATCAATGATGAGAGAGAATCATTGATCGGCTGCCTCCTACACACCCCCTACTGGGGATGTACCTGCAACCAAGGTACATGCCCTTGACTGGAATCGAACCTGGGACCCTTCAGTCCTCAGCCCGACGCTCTATCCACTGAGCCAAACCTGCTAGGGCCAGGGATTTTTTTTTAACTTAAATTCTTTATTGTTGAAAGTATTACATATGTCTCCTTTTTCCCCCATTGACCTCTCCCTGGCCGCTCCCACCCCCAAACACATGCCCTCACCCCCTACTGTCTGTGTCCATTGGTTATGCTCATATGCATGCATACAAGTCCTTTGGTTGATTTCTTACCCCCCTCCCCCCCCGCCTCCCTCCCCTGCCTTCTCTCTGAGGTTTGACGGTCTGTTCAATGCTTCTCTGTCTCTGTATCTATTTTGGTTCATCGATTTATGTTGTTCATTAGATTCCACAAATGATCATGTGATATTTATCTTTCTCCGACTGGCTTATTGACCCATGACCCAGGCTCACTCCCCAGCCCTGGACTCAGCGATCACTGAAGCGATCCAGAGACATGGCCCAGGAAAACTTACTAACAGCGATTCAGTCTTCAGAGAGTGGATTTCATTCTTGCTTCCTTTCTTCTGTAATCGGGGACATATTGCTTCACGGATATCAACTCAAATGTGTGTTTAATGTGTCATCGCACTTGATCTGATTTTTCAAATTGAAGGCCTCAGAGCTTACCCAGCGTTTGAGGCATTTTCCTGAGAATTGGGCTTAGGTATTTGAAACGTTATTGAGTTTGTTTTCATATTTTAACAAGATTGAATGAGTGGGTGATGTCTGAAACCTATTCCTTTTTATTCATGGACCGCAAGAGATGAAAAGACCAGCTAGTGCTTTTCGCTTACTGTGAGCCAGACATTTTGCTAAGTGCTTGACATTTATTCATTCATCTCATTTCACGACCTTCTTATGCGATTGTTACTATTGTTGTCACCATTTTCCAGATGTGGAAACTGAGGCACGGAGTGATGTAGTACTTTGTACAGGTTGAGTGCCAGGAGGTGGTGGGGCCCAGCTTCAAATCCAGGGAGTCTGGCTCCCCAAGTCTCACTCTGAACTAGCATCTCGGACTCCAGGCTCGCCTAGACCCATGGTCGGCAAACTGCGGCTCGCGAGCCACATGTGGCTCTTTGGCCCCTTGAGTGTGGCTCTTCCACAAAATACCATGGCCTGGGCCAGTCTATTTTGAAGAAGTGGCATTAGAAGAAGTTTAAGTTTAAAAAATGTGGCTCTCCAAAGAAATTTCAATCGTTGTCCTGTTGATATTTGGCTCTGGTGACTAATGAGTTTGCCGACCCCTGGCCTAGACCCAAGCATGTCTGTGTTTCTTGTGCAAACGCGAAAGTATTAGCTCCTTGGAGAGACATGTCCCCTGGAATTTGGATACATCAGGACATAGGACTTGCATTAGACAACGTGCTCACAGATCGATCCTTACCGGGACGCCCTGTGTGCGCAGGAAGAAGGTTCCAGAGTAGAAATCCTCCCTTTGCTCTGTCACAGTGGCCTCTACATGTGAAAAACCCAGCAACTCTTTGCCATCTCTGCCACCCTCACCCTGGTCCAAGCCAGTCTGATATTCCCTTAGGACTGAGGCAGTGCTCTCCCTGCTCCCGCCAGCGCCCCCTCCTGTCTGTTCTCAGTACAGCAGCTATCACATTCTTCACACAGAACCTTCCAATGGCTTCTGTTTCACTCCCAATACACTGAGTCCTTCCAAGAGCTTGTGTGATCTTTGATCTCCCCTCAGCACTTCTTTTTTTTTTTTATTGATTTCAGAGAGGAAGGGAGAGGGAGAGATAGAAACATTAATGATGAGAGTGAATCATTGACTGGCTGCCTCCTGCATGCCCCCTCCTAAGGGTCGAGCTAGCAATCCGGGCATGTGCCCAGGCCAGGAATTGAACCGTGACCTCCTGGTTCATAGGTCGATGCTCAACCACTGAGCCACGCCGGCCGGGCTCCCCGCAGCACTTCTTTTCCCGTCCCCCTCACTGCCTCCAGCCTCCCCCGTCACTGGCCTCTGTGCTGTCCCTTACGGATGCTCTCTCCAGGCCTGGGACCCCTCAGGACCTGTGCACTTGGGGGTCCCACTGCTGGAAAGGCTCCTCCTCAGGCATTGCCCTGACCCCTGATATCACACTGCGGTACCCTCACCCTCACCCAGCAGCTCTCCATGCTTCCTCCCCACTATTTCTCTCCTGCGTGCTTACAATGACCTGATAGGCCATAAATCCTACTCCTTTATTAGTTTAGTCTCTGCCTCTGAACACTGAAGTGAACAAATTATTTTCTGATTCTGTTTGCGCTCCTACTGTATCCCCCAAACTGAGAATCCAGTGGGTGTGCAATAAATAGGTGTTAATTAAATGAGTGCATTATGAAGTTGTTTTGGAGAATTAAGTGAACTAACATATGGAAAGCATTTCGGAAAATGCATAGCATGAAATTGGTATTTAATAAATGCCGGGTATTAATAAAATAATGATATAATAGAGATTTTATGAATGAGGAATTAAAAATTGCAGACTAGCATGTAGTGGCAAGAGGATAATGAAGCTACAGATGCTTCCAATATTTTCACTTAAATCCCCAACGGATGCTGGAGGAGCTCATCAGACGTCACTTGTGTCCTCTTAAAATCTAGAAGGGGTGCTGGACCCCAGCCTTCCTGGGGCAGGTGAATGGTCCCCACACCTTGCTCCACTTTAGAATCACCTGGGGAATCTTCTTAAAAATAGATCCTGGTCCGGCCAGCGTGGCTCAGTGGTTGAGCATCGACCTATGAACCAGGAGGTCATGATTTGATTCCCAGTCAGGGCACATGCCTGGGTTGTGGGCTCCATCCCTAATAGGGGGCGTGCAGGAGGCAGCGGATCCATGATTCTCTCTTACCATTGATGTTTCTCTCTCTCTCTTCCTCTCTGATGTCAATAAAAATATATTTAAAAAATAACAATAGCCCTGACCAGTTTGGCTCAGTAGATAGAGCATCAGCCTGCAGACTGAAGGGTCCCAGGTTCGATTCCAGTCAAGGGCATGTACCTTTGGTTGCGGGCACATCCCCAGTAGGGGGTGTGCAGGAGGCAGCTGATCGATGTTTCTCTCTCATTGATGTTTCTCTCTATCCCTCTCCCTTCCTCTCTGTAAAAAATTAATACAATATATTTTTTAAATAACAATAAAAAAATATATAAATGGATCCTGGATGCCACTCTCACTATTCTTTTTTTTAATATATAATATATTTTGATTTTTTACAGAGAGGAAGGGAGAGGGATAGAGAGCCAGAAACATCGATGAGGGAGAAACATCGATCAGCTGCCTCCTGCACACCCCCCACTGGGGATGTGCCCGCAACCAAGGTACATGCCCTTGACTGGAATCGAACCCGGGACCCTTCAGTCCACAGGTCGACGCTCTATCCACTGGGCCAAACCGGTTTCAGCGACCCTCAGCTATTCTGATGCTATTGGTCTGTGGTAAAACTTGGGCATTAGGGCTTGTAACGCTTCCTGGGTGATAGGAATATGCAGCAAAGCCCGGCAACTTTGGAAAAGCTTGGAAGCTTTTCACAGAACTGGCCAGAGCAGGGGCGCCGTCTCCCCAGTCCCTCTTTGCTCCTGGAATTGAGAGTTCCGCCCACCAGGGTTCTGTGCTCTGTTCTTTAACACGTGACCATCAGCGAATCACTTCATGTCTGTGCTCATGTAGAGCATGTCTTCTGTGGACTATGGTGTGAACTCAGAGCTCAGGGCCCGGCTCTAAAAATGGGGATCTCCCCTCCCTTTGTTCCTTTGTTCCATCCCAGGGTAAAAGGAGAGACTCATCTCCCAAGGTAGCTCCGAGCTGGAACTCGTACAAGGAGACAAGAGAATGGAATGAGGTCTACAACCCCAAGGGGCCCCATTCTCCCCCAGGCACACGCAGCCATGCCTGTTTCAGGCCTGAGAGCGAGCAATGCAGGGGTCAATGTCAGTGGTCAAGTTCCCGCCCAATGGGCTGCTGTAGGGACATCAGAGGTCCTCCCACTGTCCTGGTTCCCAGCCCTGACTTCCCCCCCTGTTTGCTATATCTCAGCCCCTCCCTGCCCAGGGCCCTGTCTGAGGCTTCCCCCCTGCACACTGGGGTTCACTCTGGATGGGTTTTGCTGGTTAAATCAGGGCCTTGAATTCTGTCCTTCAGACTACCATACTTCTCTCTCTCTCTCTCTCTCTCTCTCTCTCTATATATATATATATATATATATATATATATACATATATATATATATATACACATATATATATATTTTAGAGGCCTGGTGCATGAAATTCATGCACTGGAGGGGGGGCCCTCAGCCCGGCCTGCCCCCTCTCACAGTCTGGGAACCCTCAGGGGTGGGAGGCGACCTGGCGATCAGGGAAAGGCGACGCCCCCATCACATCTCTGCTGCTGCCACTGCCAGAGCCTCGGCCGGCCCTGGTTACCTGAGCCTCGGGTCAGCCCTGGGCAGCTGGGCAGCCGCCATCTGAGGCTTGCCTGTGCCTTGGGCCGGCACTGGGCGGCTGGGGGACTGAGGGGATTGGGGGACTCCAGAGGCAGGCACGTCGGCGGGACTGAGGAGACTGGGTGCCACCATCTTGTGACTGGGCGCCACCATCTTTGAGGGCATGGCAGTCAATTAGCATATTCCCTCCTTATTGGCCATGGGTGCCGCCATCTTTGAGGGTAGGACAGTCAATTAGCATATTCCCTCCTTATTGTCCGTGGGTGCTGCCATCTTTGCGATGATGTGAGGGTCAATTAGCATATTCCCTCTTTATTAGATAGGATAATTATTATTAATTTATTTCAGAGAGGAAGGGAGAGAGAGAGTGATAGAAACATCAATGATGAGAGAGAATCATTGACCGGCTGCCTCCTGCACACCCCACACTGGGGATCGAGCCTGACTGGGAATCGAACCATGACCTCCTGGTTCATAGGTCCACACTCAACCACCGAGCCACGCCGGCCGGGCTGGAGTACCATGCTTCATCACGTGACCTGCCCACCTGAGGTCTGCCCACGTCCCTTCCCGCCAAGCACGTGTGCCGCCATGGTAGCCATGTCTCGTCTCTGGGCCCAGACCAACACCTGCAGTGTCACATAAGACAGCCCCTCCCCTGTGAGCCTGGCTGTTTCTAGAATGGTTGGGAGTAGCACACCCCCAGGGCCAGCTCCATGGGCGTGTGACTCATGCACTGACACAACGCCAAGTTCAGCTCTCTGGGAGCGCTTAACCCTTTGCACTCGCTTGCTTTTTTCTCGATTCCTTTATTCTATCCGAGTGCAAAAGGTTAACTGTGTGTTCACCAGGGGCCCCATGGTTTCGTTTTGCAAATTGCATTGCTGGTCTAGCACTTAGCGCTCCGAATCAGAAGAGGTGGTGGGAATTGCACCTGGCTCACACACCTGAGCAGAGTGAACTTGGCCCCGTTATTCTTCCTCGTGTCATTGCGGCCAGGAGGTGGGTGGGGTCAACGGGCTCCATAGAAGGGGATTTTCTGAAAAAGAAATAGGATAGCAGATGAATGTCTGCAGGCGGCCCTCGTGTTAGATCTCAGCAAACGCTCTCTTTTCCCCAGCGGTCCAGATCAAAGCTGCTAAGTGGAAAAGACATTTCCGTTTCAAAGAGATTTTAAACTTGATTGCCCTAGTCAGAGAGATGTGCCTAAAGGACAGACCCTGGAGGGTTTCCATTGATTTTCCTTAACTCTTATTAATTACACACGAGGACAGCAGGGATCCTCCTTCTTCGTCTTTCTTCATTGCATCTGAACAATATGTTGTTCAGATGGCAGATAAGAGTAGCATCTTTCAAGGTATTTTGTTCAAAATATCTGCTTTTACTTAACTGAAGAAGATTAGAGAGAGGAAATATTGAGTTAAGTCTGTGTCGCTGAAATAATAATAAAAGTAATCTTGGCCGTAACCGGTTTGGCTCAGTGGATAGAGCGTCGGCCTGCGGACTGAAGGGTCCCAGGTTCAATTCCGGTCAAGGGCATGTACCTTGGTTGTGGGCACATCCCCAGTAGGGAGTGTGCAGGAGGCAGCTGATCGATGTTTCTCTCTCATCGATGTTTCTAACTCTCTATCCCTCTCCTTTCCGCTCTATAAAAAATCAATAAAATATATTAAAAAATAAAATAAAAGTAATCTTGGCTTACATTGCTTTAAGGAGATTTCTAGAATGCAAGAAATCTACCCTCAAAAGAAGGCTGCCTTGGATAATGTGCATGAGTGAAGACTTCCTTAAGAGCCAGAGAAACACCAAAAGGTTGCAGGTTCGATTCCTGGCCAGGGCTCGAATGGGAGACAGTGGATCATTGTTTCCCTCTCCCATCGGTGTTTTTCTCTCGCCCTATTCTACCAAGCAGAGTAGGTTTTGGAACGGCAGAGGATGAAATCACCGGGCCACGGCCAGCAGACACTGACGCCTTGCTTCCCTTGTTTGTGTTTCCCCCACAGTCACATGACACAGGCAATCCCATTTGATGACCCCCGGTTGGACAGCTGCCAAATCATCCCCCCGGCCCCGCGGAAGGTGGAGATGCGGAGGGACCCTGTCCTGGGCTTCGGTTTCGTGGCGGGGAGTGAGAAGCCGGTGGTGGTTCGCTCAGTGACACCAGGTAAGCGGCCCAGCCCAGCCCATCGTGCCTGTGCCAGGATGCCTACTGTTCATTTCCGCGAGTCTCACGCCAGGCTTGGCAAGCTGGTTTAATTTCCATTGCAGGCTGCGAGGGCTAGTGAATTTTCCCAGCACGTGGCTAGGGTCAGACCACCAGAGGGACAGAAATGGTGATGGAAACAAGGTTTAGACTGCTAAACCCATTAGGTGGCTCCCTTTAGGAAAACACTGATCCATCATTGGTGCCACGGAAATGGTAGGGCTTAGTCATGGATGTTGTTGGATTCTTTCACACAGATGCACTCCCCTCCCTTCCCACTAGAGGGCAGAAGATAGTTCCTTACACCATTGCTGTTGAGAGAGACCAGGTGACTGCCTTCGGCCCATGGCATATTAGCAAGGATGACATAAGCCAAGGTTTGAAAGATGCTTGAGCTTGTTTCTGTGGTTCCTGCGAGGCCATAGGAATGTCCCTCAAGGGGCTGCTACCCCTTCAGCCTAAGCCCCAGAATGAACTCGGGGCAGCCAGCCTCCAGCCTAGAGCTAAGTACTCCCTGGTCTGCAGTGCGACACAGAAGTGCCCACTGCAGCTGGCCTGGAGCAGCCCATCTGCGGTCACCCCGAAGACCCATAACTAAATGATTATTGGACACCCTACTGAGATTTGGGGGCGGGGGGTGTGTGTCATACAGTGAACACCAGCCCACACATTGTGTGGCAAATCTCTTAAATCTTACAATATGCTCGGATCGCTTGTATCCTCCAACGAGAAGGACTTGACTCAGACATTCTCATTGGAGTATATGGATGTTCCACTATCAACAGAGTTGAATATAAAGATGCAATGGGCCGTCTTTTCCCTTTTAGAAACAATGCTCTTTTAGTAATGATTTATTATACACATTTATGTACTTATTTCAACGGACTCCTATGAACTTATCTTCAGACCAGAGGAAACTTCTATGCTGCTTCTTAGAAGTGAAGAGCACAGGCTGTGGCATCAGACTGCCAGGATCTGATGGCTTTGAACCCTGCCTCTGCCCCCTTCTTAGATATTTTAGCTTCTATGTGAACTCCTCTGCCTTTCAGTTTAACGTAACTCTTCTACATCATCTGGATAATGAGAATCATAATAGTATCTACCTTACAGGAACAGGGAGAGAAAGAAATGCATTAGAAGAGGGCCAGGTATACACACTGAGTGGCCAGATTATTACGATCTCTGAACGCATAATAATCTGACCACTCAGCGTATATATATTAGAGGCCCGGTGCATGAATTCGTGCATGGGTGGGGTCCAGCCAGCCTGGCCAGGGGGAGGGGATATGGGCGGTTGGCCAGCCTGCCTGCTGGTCGAACTCCTGGTCGAGGGGACAATTTGCATATTAGCCTTTTATTCTATAGGATATACACTGAGTGGCCAGATTATTATGCGTTCAGAGATCATAATAATCTGGCCACTCAGTGTATTTATTCAACAATGATCATTATTATTTTAAACTCTAAAATGTTTGACCAGCTGAGCCTGTCAGTTCAGGAAAATGTAAGCAACTAGTGAGCTAGTATAAGTTTTTTTAGGTTGACTTAAATTTTTATATTTTATTATCTTATATAATAAAACCCTAATATGCAAATCGACTGAACGGCCGAATGGCGGAATGACAGGTAGCTATGATGTGCACTGACCACCAGGGGGCAGATGCTCAATGCAGGAGCTGACCCCAGCCTGGTGGCGGTGGCAGGGGGCAGGGCTGGCAAGCGGGCGGCACCAGGCCAGCCAAGGCAGGTGCCAGCGAGGCGCCCCGCAGATAGGCCCTGATCACTGGCCAGGCCTAGGGACCCTACCCATGCACGATTTCATGCACCGGGGCTCTAGTTGGACATAATATGCTCCAGAACAAACACCAAAGAAAGGTCAACCACTTTAGACTCCCACACAGAAGAATAAGTTTCCTTTTCACTCCCACCACTGCCTCGCCACTTCGGACTCCATCTGCCCAGCTTCCGATTTCATTAGCTGTGGATTGCACTTTAGTTCTCTGTGTAGGGCAGTGATGGCGAACCTATGACATGCGTGTCAGCACTGACACGCGTAGCCATTTCTGATGACATGCGGCCGCATGCCGAGGATGAAACATTTTCGACTAGAGTCTTGGAGTTAGCTTTTTCCTCAAAGTGACACACTACCCGAGTTATGCTCAGTTTTTTGGTGAAGTTTGACATACCAAGCTCAAAAGGTTGCCCATCACTGATGTAGGGTTACAGAGCTGGACACAGCTGAGAATATTATCCTCCAAATAAAAAAGATCTGTTGCTTTTTATGATAAAATAACACATATGGTTTATAAAAATACAATGTAGTCGATAGTATAGAAGAAAACATGTAAAAGACAAATCATCTGAGCGCCTCCTACTGAGGGTTGAGCATTATTCATGTACACACAGAACATGAGTAAGGTAGACAGTTGTGTGCATACATACACATATACTAGTATCATGTACATATGTAGAGTATTATATGTATGTATATACCCATATTTTCTCCTAAGTGTGAGCACATTGGCAGGCTGTTTTGGAATAGTAGGCTATTTTAACATCTCTCGTTGTCAGATTCTCCTGGGAGCTGCCTCAAGATTTCAAGTTTTTCAATTTCTTGCATTACCTCACTGTTCCTTCCACCCCTCCTTGCCCCAGCTCTCCTTAGCTGCAGACACTAACACCTTCAGCTAGATAATTTTGAGAAGAGTAGAACAAAGTGAAAATAGAGGTCAAAGAGTACTGTCTCCAGTCATTTTTATGAGTGAAAATGCTGGTCAAATCAACTGTGTCTCTCATAAAACTGACTCTGCTGAAGTCCCCGGTGATTTCAGTGGCGTGACCAGATTTTCTATGCCAGGCAGCCCGGCCTTCAGACTAGAGGGCTGGTGACAATTCTCTGGTGTATGCCACTACTTAATATCTTGGAAGAAACTGTATGTTGCTTCCTCCAGAATTTTTGATTCAAGTCACTTGGTTAAACAATAATATTTACATTTGATTAAAAAGCATAGGTCAAATATAAGAGCATGTCGTATTAACCTGCAAGTGCTTTCCACATCAGAGTAGTTAGCATCTATGATTCAAACAATTATCCTGAAAGTGTTTCTGTGTTTGACCAACATTTTGAATGTTAACCATTTGTTTGACTGAATTGGAATGATTGCCTGCATATTATCCAGCAGCAAAAAAGCGTCTCCCGTGTGGTTTTCAGAATTCCACGTGTGAACACTGACTGTTCGCTCCACAGCTTGAAAGGAATATTGTCCCTCACAATGTGGGGACATGTTCTGGTTGTTCCCTCTCTCTTACTCCCCAAAAAGGAGAGAGTTTATGCTCCCGCTTGAGTGACACCTATGCCAAGTGTCTGGATGGGTGGACAACAACTGAATTGCTTTGAGTTCCATGTTCTGGTTGTCACGTGTTTAATTATTCAGTAAAGTACAATAACATCATTTGTGTTTGTGTTTTTTTTTAATGAATTTGATGATGGTTTTTAAAAATATACTAGAGGCTCGGTGCACAAAATTCCTACATGGGGGTGTGTGTTCCTCAGCCCAGCCTGCCTTCCTGATTGCCCCTAACTGCTTCTGCCTGCCAGCCTAATCACCCCCTAACCACTACCCTGCCAGCTGGATTGATGCCTAACTGCTCCCCTGCCAGCCTGTTTTCCCATAACTGCCCTCCCCTGCAGGCCTGGTCTCCCCCAATTTCTCTCCCCTGCAGGCTTGTGTCCCTCCCAACTGCTCTTCCCTGCAGGCCCGGTCACCCCCAACTTCCCTCCTCTGCTGGCCTGGTCATCCCTAACTGCCCTCCCCTGCAGGCTTAATCGCTCCCAACTGCCCTCCCTTACAGACCTGGTCCCTCCCAACTGCCCTCCCCTGCTGGCCATCTTGTGTCCACATGAGGCATCCATCTTTGACCACATGGGGGCAGCCATCTTGTGTGTTGGAGTGATGGTCAATTTGCATATTGATCTTTTATTAGATAGGATTGTTTATTGATTTCAGAGAGGAAGGGAGAGGGAGAGAGAGAGAGAGAAACATCAATGATGAGAGAGAACCATTGATCGGCTGCCTCCTGCACGCCCCCTAGTGGGGATGGAGCTACAACCCGGGCATGTGCCCTGACCGGGAATTGTGCCACTGGCCTCCTGGTTCATGGGTCGATGCTCAACCACTGAGTCACACCGGCAGGGCCTCAGGCTGGTCCAGAGAGCCTGGTTCCTTCTAATGTGCAGCCAGGGTTGAGGACAGATCTAGAGCCCCAGGTGGGATGGGCTTCCTTTTTGCTGAGATCATCCTTTGCTCACCGTGAACCATGATCAGAAGAGGAGGCTACGCTGGGTCAATCAGCCACGGTCTTCTCACCTGCCCTTCACTCTCATTTGTCTCCAGGTGGCCCCTCGGAAGGCAAGCTGATCCCGGGAGATCAGATCGTAATGATTAACGATGAGTCAGTCAGCGCTGCGCCGAGGGAGCGGGTCATCGACCTGGTCAGGTGGGTGACAGGCTCCTGGGCGGGATCCCGCTGAGAAGGCGGCTGCACAGCTGAGGCCTCACCGGGCAGAGGACGGGCTGCCCAGAGTCCGTTAGGGCGGAAACACCCCCCTACACACACATTCACCTGGAGAATGCCGGTGACGCTGAACTCTAACATGAAAAGACACGTGCTCCGTAAACACAGAACACCCCATCGCTCACGCGGTGTGGTGTTAACATTCAGAGTGCACGCACTTCAGCTCTAAGTGGTTTTGAGTCCTATCTCTCTCTAGCCAACTGTTTTTCCTTCCAAAATTGCTCACACATTGACAGTCCATAATCCAGGAGCTCAAAATGCCATGCCTGATTCAGTTTAAGTGATGAGTAATTTCACATACGGAATCCCACGGAAACAAAACCGTATAGTTCACTGATGTTTCAAACATGACTGAGTAACTCATTACTGAAGTTTAAAGTCACCAGCGAAAGGCAAAGGGATAATTGGGCCAAAGCTAGGACAGTTGAAAATGTGCTTGATTGATTGGTTTCATTTGATCGTCGGTGTAAATAACTTGTTATGTGATATTCTTGATGGGCATCAGGTCATATATTGTGTGTGATGTTCAAATGTTGGCCAAGCATCTCCTTGGGAACCGACTGGAGTTGCACTGTTTGGTGCATTTAGGGCAAAAGAGTTGACTTTTTCAAATGGAGCTGTGCCTAACCAATGGTCGGCAAACTCATTAGTCCACAGAGCCAAATATCAACAGTGCAACGATTGAAATTTCCTTTGAGAGCCACATTTTTTAAACTTAAACTTCTTCTAACGCCACTTCTTCCAAATAGACTTGCCCAGGCCGTGGTATTTTGTGGAAGAGCCACACTCAAGGGGCCAAAGAGCCGCATGTGGCTCACCAGTCGCGGTTTGCCAACCACTGGCCTAGCCTGTTAAGGGATGCAATCATCAGGACCCTTTAACCAGAGAAGGGCCTCTCCTATCATTTCTGGGCTCTTATCACCAAAAGTCCACTTGTGCTTGGGGCCAGGCATTAAGTGGAGCATCCGGGGTTTTGCGGAGGTCGTCCCTCTCCCCAGCCTATTCGGCCCCCCACTTCACAGAGCAGAGCTGGCTGGTCCCGCATCCTTGGAAGAAGCGGGGGGAAGGGGAAGGAGGGGCCTGCATTTTGGGAAACCCTCAGTCCCAAGATGCTGAGTCGCCCTACATGAGTCCAGGCGTAACAAAGTCATGCCTGTCCTCCCCGGGCATCCGGATCTCCAAGGTTGTTGGGGCAGGGGGGGTGGGGGAGTGGGCTCAGGGTGCGCCTGCTTTGGGAGCAAAGTCTAGCTCCAACTTCCCTGCGGCCCAGGAATACAGGAAGCTGGAGTGGCTTTGACTTCTCCTGCCTGGGCGGGAGCGCACTGTTCGTATTTGGAATCACTTCCCTCCTGGGATGCATGCGGCTGTGAGTGGGGACATACCCCATCCAGGGAGGCTCTGCGCCAGGCGGGGGGGGGGGGGGGGGGGCAGGGGGGGGGTGCGCTGGCTGGCATCCTGCAGTGCCATGTCTGTTCCTGATGGCGGGTCACATAGTCATTGTGTTCCCCCTGGGCACACGCCTCTGTGATCAGTCCTCTTGATTCCTGTGCCTCGGGGACGAGAGAAGAAATGAAATATCTGTGTTTGTGTCTGCTGTGACTGCGTCGCCTGCTGCAGGACAGAGACAGAGTGAAAGCTATCTCAAATGTCATCACTTCCCAGCGAGCCTTCCGGGGCCTGGAGAAAGATTTTTTTAAATAAAAATTATGTTGTTGTTTTTTATTATAGAGGGAGAGAGGAAGGGAGAGGGATAGAGAGAGAAGCATCAATGATGAGAGAGAATCATGGATCATCTGCCTCCTGCACTCCCTCTACTGGGGATGGAGCCTGCACCCGGGCATGTGCCCTGACCGGGAATTGAACCGTGACCTCCTGGTTCATGGGTCGATGCTCAACCACTGAGCTACAACGGCCGGACAAAGATTATTTTGCTTCTGGTTTGCTGCATTATGGAAGAAAATGGCATCTCTGTAAACAGAAGTCTTCGTAGGACTTTACAGGTAATGGAGCTCAATGAATATTTGTTCAAATAAATGAACCACTTAAAAGTGGGGCAGTGAATGAGAGCTTGCAGTCCATCTAGCCTGCCACCTGGTTTTGCACAGCCCATGAGCTCAGAATGCTTCTTGCCATTTTGAAGGGCTGGAAAAAATAAAAGAAGACTATTTTGTGACACATGAAAATCCTATGAGTCAAGGGCATGTACCTAGGTTGCAGGCTCGATCCCCAGTCCGATCAGATGCAACCAATCAACGTGTCTCTCAAGTTTGATTAGATGCTTTCTCTACCATATCAGAGTTGAGTACTAGTGGCATGAAGACTGAAATAGTTACTATCTGGCCCTTTAGAGAAAAAGTTGGCCAAGCTCTGCTTTAGGAGATATTAAGGTAACTGATTGCATTTTTTTTAGAAATATATTTTTATTGATTTCAGTGAGGAAGGGAGAGGGAGAGATTAAAACATCAGTGATGAGAGAGAATCATTGATCGGCTTCCTCCCCCTCCCCCGCCCCGTCCCCCCACTGGGGACCGAGTCCACAACCCGGGCATGTGCCCTGACCAGGAATCGAACCATGACCTCCTGGTTCATAGGTCGACTCTCAACCAGTGAGCCACACTGGCTGGTCTGATTGCATTTTCTTTGATTAAGCTAAATTTGGACTAAAATCCCAAGTAATAGGCACAGTTGATTTCTCTCAAAATGGGGCTGTGATTAGGGCAAGATTCCCACATACTTGATAAAGATACTGTGTATTTTAAAATGGATTGGAAGGAAAACAGGCATGCTTTTGAAACATCATGAAATACTTCAGGTACGTAAAACCCTCTATGCCTTCTCAAGGCCGTATGTGTACTAATCTAGGAATTTTCCTCTTATAAAATAATGTCTTTTAACCGGCTCCTCAGCCGATATGTGTTTTAATGTCTACATCTTACACAAGATAAATACCCCATTTTCTTAGCCACTAAGGAATTTCAGAAAAAATACTCATCATTTGAATAACACTGCAAAGTTCTCTCTTTAAAAACGAGCATATCCAGCCCTAGCTAGTTTGGCTCAGTGGATAGAGTGTCAGCCTGCGGACTGAAGGGTCCCGGGTTTGATTCTGGTCAAGGGCACATGCCTAGGTTGCAGGCTTGATCCCCAGTAGGGGGCGTGCAGGAGGCAGCCAATCCATGACTCTCTCATCATTGATGTTTCTATCTCTCTCTTCCTCTCCCTTCCTCTCTGAAATCAATAAAAATATATCTTTAAAAAATGGAATTATGGGGTGTGGGTGCTAAAGCTCAGGACTACCTTCGTGTGGCAATCGGGAGTAGATTGGCAAGTTCAATAATTGCAAAATAAACCACGTAGAAGGGACCCGTTTAAAAATGAGATCGCGCAGGTATGTCTCTTTACCAGTCGCTCCTCATCAGAATTATAATGGGAAATCAAGTCAGATCATGTTCCAGAGCTATTGTGTCTGCAAAAGAGTATATTAGGAAGGTCACCTTTCTGTCTAATTTCAGCTGCGCTTAGATGCATGCCAGTGCTGCTTAGTATAATAACAAAGAACATCTGAGCATCCGCCACATGAAATATGCATGATGATGCATGATATACTAGTGATAAGGCCCTCTTATAGTAAGACGGGCAAGCAATTTGAGTAAAAACACAAAAGCACAGCCCCTTGCTATGCTGACAGTATAGACTATTGTCTCACCAAATACACACTTGTCGTGTACATGCTTTCTGACAATTGCAAATTAAGGAGCCTGGGGAGGGAGGGGGCGATGATTCTGGAAAATGGAATGTGTTGGAAAACATTCTAATGAGGAGAAAAGGAGATTTGATCTGTTGTTCAGAAAGGTTATACTGGCATAGAGCGATAAAAATGAATAAGAAAAATGGCTTGACTCGTATTATTTGAGTGTCCCGTAGATTTTGTTCATGACCATCGCTCACTTTTTCCTTCCATTTCTCCATTCCTGAGCATGCCTTTACTCAAGTGTGGAACGTGAATGTTGACGATTGAAGAACCGGAGAAAGTTTGAAACTAGGGCAGGTTCTCAATGATCTCATATGGCTGACATTACTGAATGTCTTAATATCTTGTATTAAGAAGAAAATTGGGCCCTGGCCAGGTAGCTCAGTTGGTTAGAGCATCGTCCCAATATACCAAGGTTGCAGGTTTGATCCCCAGTCAGGGTACATACAAGAATCAACAAACGAATACATAAATAAGTAGAATAACAAATTGATCTCTCTCTCTCTCTCTCTCTCTCCTTTTCTTTCTCTCTAAAATTAATAAATAAAAGAAAGAAATGGAAAAAGATAACTATTGCCCTTAATTATTAATCTTTTAGAAGTACAAATTTATAAATTACTTACAGTAGCTGAAAAGACCAAAAACAAGTCTTTTTGAGCTTGTTGTCAGAACATGCTGAGTATGAAAGAATAAGCCCCCCCCAAAAAAAAAAACCACACACTAAAATAAAATAAATAGTAATAAAGTATAAGCCTTACTTCCTAGAACCGTGGTCAGCAAACTGCGGCTCGCGAGCCACATGTGGCTCCTTGGCCCCTTGAGTGTGGCTCTTCCACAAAATACCACGGCCTGGGCAAGTCTATTTTGAAGAAGTGGCGTTAGAAGAAGTTTAAGTTTAAAAAATGTGGCTCTCCAAAGAAATTGCAATCCTTGTACTGTTGACATTTGGCTCTGTTGACTAATGAGTTTGCCGACCACTGGTCTAGAATATGGTCAGCTTATCCCACTTTGCACGATCCTGGACTACATTTAGGGGTGCTTGTTTCATGGGAGGAAGTGTTGGGAGAGGTGCATTACACCTGCTCTTTGGCCCCATCATCCATTTCACTAGGATTCACTAGATATCTTGGTGTCATTCCTTGTTCACCACTGTCAACTGCCCTTACCCACTCCTCTGTCCTCTTGGGTGCACTTGACCTTTCTGAGCTGTACTAGGGCATTAGATCATCTCCAGGGCTAATTCCCTGGGGGATCAGAGACTGGCTGCGTGCTCCGCAAAGCTGCCCCCTCCACCACCTGGGTGCACAGCTGGCCTAGGGCATAGCTGGACTCCCTTTAGCTTCCGGTACGAGGAGCTTCATCCATGGGCCTGGCTGCTTGCCAAAGGAAGGGGACCGGAAGTGCCAAGCCCCACGTGCCTTTCCATCCCCTCCCCTTCTGCAGTGTGACGGACAAGAAGGAAGCTGTGTGAGTCAGAGGCAGAGCCACCCTACAGGGAGGGTCTGGGTTGGGTCCCTCCCTGGAGAAGGCCCTGGTGGAGAGCTGCCCCCCAGTTAGGAGTACCCATCATGGACTTTGTGTGATAGACAAACTCCTGTCATGACCGAACCTTTGTGTAGCTTTGAGTTCCTTACAGCAGCTGGTATTATCCTAACCCTGGTCCCTGTCATTAAGAAACACACGGGCCCTAACCGGTTTGGCTCAGTGGATAGAGCTTCGGCCTGTGGACTGAAGGGTCCTGGGTTTGATTCCCGTCAAGGGCACATGCCTGGATTGCAGGCTTGATCCCCAGTAGGGGGCATGCAGGAGGCAACCAATCAATGATTCTCTCTCATCATTGATGTTTCTATCTCTCTCTCCCTCTTCCTTCCTCTCCCTGAAATCAATTAAAAAATATATATATATATCCTATCTAATAAAAGAGCAGTGTGCAAATTAACCATCACTCTGCTACATACACAAGCCACGCCCACCAGCCAATCAGAGTGAGTATGTAAATTAACCCCAACCAAGATGGCTGCAGCCACAGAGAGCAGGAGAGAGGCTTGGGTTTCCCTGGCAATGGAGGAAGCCAAGCTTTCCACACACCCTGGCGGGCCCAGGCCTCCACTCAAGGGTACAAAGTTTCAATTATAGAAGGTAAATAAATTCCAACAGAAATGGCGGCAGCCACTGAGCTGGAAGAGCAGGAGGCTAGGGTTGCCCCAGGCAATGGAGGAAGCCAAGCTTCTGCAGCCCTGGCGGCTCAGGCCTTCACTCCAGGCTACAAAGTTTCAATTATAGAAGATACATAAATTCCAACAGAAATGGCTGCCGCCACAGAGCAAGCAGGAGGCTTGGCTCCACTCCAGGCTACAAAGTTTCAATTGTAGAAGATAAATAAATTCCAGATACCAGGGCCTCCACTTGGGTCGCCAGGGGGCGTGGCTGGCCTGCAAACCACCACAGGCCCCTCGCCCAGGCCACCCCACACCCCAAGGGAACCCCCACCCTGATCTGGGACACCCTTCAGGGCAAACCAGCTGGCCCCCACCCATGCACCAGACCTCTATCATATCTAATAAAAGAGTAATATGCAAATTGACCATCACTCCAACACACAAGAGAGCTGCCCCTATGTGGTCAAAGATCCTGCTCCCATGTGGACACAAGATGGCCACCACAAGATGGCCAGCAGGGGAGGGCAGTTGGGAGGCACCAGGCCTGCAAGGGAGGGCATTTGAGAGGGACCAGGCCTGCAAGGGAGGGCAGTTGGGGGCAATCAAGCATGCAAGGGAGGCCAGTTAGGGGTGACCAGGCCAGCAGAGGAGGGAAGTTGGGGGCAAACAGGCTGGCAGGGGAGCAATTAGACATCAATCAGCCTGGCATGGGAGTGGTTAGGTGGTGATCAGGCTGGCAGGCAGAAGCAGTTAGGGGCAATCAGGAAGGAAGGCAGGCGAGCAGTTGGGAGCCAGCAGTTTTGGATTGTGAGAGGGATGTCCGACTGCCTGTTTAGACCCGATCCCTGTAAACTGGCAGTAAGACATCCTTCGAGGGTCCCAGATTGGAGAGGGGGCAGGCTGGGCTGAGGGACACCCCCCCCCATGCACGAATTTCATGCACCGGGTCTCTAGTGTGTGTGTGTGTGTGTGTGTGTGTGTGTGCATATATATATATATATATATATATATATATATATTAGAGTGGCCCAGTGCATGAATTCGTGCATAGGTGAGGTGGGGTCTGGCCAGCCTGGCCAGGGTGGGACATGGGCAGTTGGCTGGCCTGTCTGCTGGTCGAACTCTTGGTCGAGGGGACAATTTGCATATTAGTCTTTTATTATGTAGGATATACACTGAGTGGCCAGATTATTAAGCGTTCAGAGATCATAATAATCTGGCCACTCACTATATATATATATATATATATATATATATATATATATATATAGAGAGAGAGAGAGAGAGAGAGAGAGAGAGAGAGAGAGAGAGAGAGAGAGACTTGTGACAAAGAAAGAGAAATTCACACTTAACAATAACAGGGCGTGGTACAAATTATAATATAGATGAATATGCATTTCAGCGGGTCAAGAGATGGAAGTTAACTACCTTTGGGGGTCAGTAGGGAGGGTCAGGGACACCACCACAAAAGTCTGTGTTTACTTGTTTATTTCCTTATTTTTTCCCATCTCTCCACTTTCCAAAAGGGAGTTTTGGTGACCGGAGTTCATAATATTCGCCTTATCTTGGTTATTATTGCTAGCGTCTTTAAGAGCAGCAACTGACACCATTACCTAACTGATGACAAGTCACCAAGTGCTCTCACATACATAGCTCATTGGATCCTTAGACGAAGGCTCAGAAATGCAAATGCCTAGTGACATGTATAGACTAGGAGACCAAGACCCTGAGACTTCAGCAACTTGCTCCCAATCGTCCCAAGATGGTGATGATGACCTTGATAAAGACAACAATAGCTCCCATTCATTCAGAGCTTAGCATGTGCTCTTCCTCTGCTAAGCGCTTTACTCACTGTGGTTTATGTAATTCTTACAACTGTATGAGGTAGGTCTTCATTTTGTAGGTCAGGAAACAGGATCATATACATTAAGTCCTCGTCTAAGTTGCCACACAGCTCATTGCATTGCAGAGGTAGGATTGGAATTCTGATTTTTTTCTCATTTCTACACCATAGCTTTCCATCCAGGAGCAGGATCAGATTTTGAAATATTCACTGAAGTGCCCTGTCTACCCCCATTCCTCATGACTTTGCTCTGTTTGAGCAGGTCAATATTTTGGCCCGTTCCTTCAGCCAGACCACACAACACACGTCGCCCCAGGACAGGGCTGCGGTGAAGGAGGGAAATCGCTAGGTCCTAGGAACAGAGGCTGAAAAGCACAGGCTGGAGAGGATAGTCAATAAATCAGAGTCCAGCTGCCGCCTCTCAGAATGGGGACTTGTCTGGAGGATGGAGAGATGCAATGAATCTCAGGGCAGAAGAGCGCCCACTGCTGGGTGCCTGGGAAACAGCAGGCACGACCCCTTCTTTTCAGAAGCTGATCCTCCACCAACAATCAATTGGAAACCCCCAAATATCTTTGTGGAGTTAAAGAGTACAGCGGCCTGTGCCTGCTTTCCTGGTCAGAATCCTGGGAAGATCTCTGAACAGGTCCTATTTTCTCATATGTTAGCCTTCGTGCCTAATGCCATGTAGAGCGTGAAATTGTAAAGAAATCAACATTTGCAGAAAGAGCCCTAAAAGTGCACGTAATGCTACCTGCCTTTATTTTACTTTATTATTTTTAAGCAAATGTAAATGAGTTGATGCCCTTTTCCACATGTGCCAGCAGCAGGTCCATTGCTCATCTCAAGAATGTGCATATGTGTTGACCTTAACCTTGAGGCATCATATGTTCCAAACATCTCCATCAGCATCATTCACTATATTGTCTCTTCTCTTCACTATCGCCAACTTCAGAGTTCTCAAGCTCTTCCCATCACTTTAGACTTCACTCCTAGATTTAAAGGGAGGTGTTTGGCACGTGGTTTAAATTACCCATTCTTGCATGGCTGGTGTGGCTCAGTGGTTGAACATCAACCTGGAACTAGGAGGTCACGGTTCAATTCCCCATCAGGGCACATACCTGCTGGTCAAACTCCTGGTTGAGGGGACAATTTGCATATTAGTCTTTTATTATATAGGATATACACTGAGTGGCCAGATTATTATGTGTTCAGAGATAATAATCTGGCCACTCAGAGTGTGTGTGTGTGTGTGTGTGTGTGTGTGTGTGTGTGTGTGTATTGATTTTAGAGAGGAAGGGAGAGGGAGAGAGATAGAATCATCAATGATGAGAGGGAATCATTGAGTGTCTGCCTCCTGCACGCCCCCTACTGGGGAGGAGCCTGCAACCGAGGTACATGCCCTTGACTGGAATCGAACCCGGGACCCTTTGGTCTGCAGGCTGATGCTCTATCCACTGAGCCACACCTGCCAGTTCTCAAGAGGGTGGAATTTGTCAGCCCTGCGGATGAATGGTTCCCCAGTCGGTGGGGATGTTCCAAGATGGCAGAATGTCCCTGAGTGAGATGCTGAGAAGAGAGGAGGGAGGTGATGAGGCAAGTTCGGTCCCCGTTCCCAAGCAACAGAGCCGAGAGCAGGGAGGTAACAGTTCTCAAGAGCCGTCCCCTCCCTGCTGGGACCCCAGATGGTGAGGTTGCAGGGACCCCCATGTTCATAAACTGAATGGTAAGATAGTGGAGTTCAGTTATAAACAGGATCTATAACAATGAACTGGCTCATACATCTGTATGATGAGGCAGGAAGGGATTCTTTGAACAAGTAAGATGTAAAGATAGATTTTGTACTCCCTTGCTACCCTTTTGCTACTTGTTTTTTTTGTGTGGGGGGGGGGGTTTGTTTGTTTGTTTGTTTTTCATGCAAACAGAAACTTCTGGAAAAGGTACTTGAACTAATTTTTTTTTTAAGCTCTCCTCTGGGCCACATATATCAGATTCTAACACATCTTTGTGATTGGGGATAATGGGACTTATTTTTAGCTAAGAAGCAGGATTAGCCCAGCTGGTGTGGCTCAGTGGTTGCGCATCGACCTATGAAC
Organism: Ia io; assembly: GCA_025583905.1. Classification (NCBI taxonomy): domain Eukaryota; kingdom Metazoa; phylum Chordata; class Mammalia; order Chiroptera; family Vespertilionidae; genus Ia; species Ia io. The sequence continues at coordinate 7,520,938 of JAJQQW010000001.1, forward strand.
CAGGAGGTCATGGTTTGATTCCCGGTCAGGGCACAGGCCTGGGTTGCGGGCTCAGTCCCCAGTGTGGGGTGTGCAGGAGGCAGCCAATCAATGATTCTCTGTCATCATTGATGTTTCTAGCTCTCTCTCCCTCTCTGAAAGCAATAAAAATATATTAAATAGAAAAAGAAGCAGGATTAGACAAATGCAAGGCTCTGTACTAAACTAGTGAGGTCTGTCATCTGCCCAAGGTCAGTTGAGCAATACTTGATGAAGCCAGGAGGTCAACCCATTCTCCTACGCCATGCTGCCCCTTGGTGGCTAAGAGACCCTTAGACACGGAGCGGGACAGTCTGCTGGCCACCACAGGGCCTTTCTGGACTGGTGAGAGCTGTGTGGCACCCCCCGGACCCTGGCATGACCGAGGCAAGAGGGAAACCTCTTAAGACACAGCTGAGAACGTGTTTCCCACCAGCCACCTGGACAAGAGTTTCGAGCTGAGATACAAAGAAATGGCTTCTTTCTTACAACTAGTGTCATGGAGGAAGAATGCCAGACACATGAATTAGTCCTATGTTTTTTGTGTGTGTTTTTTTAATATATTTTATTGATTTTTTACAGAGAGGAAGGGAGAGGGATAGAGAGTTAGAAACATTGATGAGAGAGAAACACCGATCAGCTGCCTCCTGCACACCTCCTATGGGGATGTGCCCGCAACCCAGGTACATGCCCTTGACCAGAATCGAACCCGGGACCCTTCAGTCTGCAGGCCGACGCTCTCTCCACTGAGCCAAACCGGTTAGAGCAGTCCTATGTTTTAATGTTCACAAAATGCAGAAGGAAGGAAAGCATGCACTTTCTTTAGTGACATTTCTCCACTCCCAGATGCTTTTTGATTCCACATACACACGTGAGCTCATGTCTATCAGATTGGTCTTGGTCTAAATAAGATTATACTTTTTTGTTTTGTGTTTTTGTGAATTCCCACCCGATGAAATTTTTTCCATTGGTTTTTACAGAGAGTGGAAGAGAGGGGGAGAGACAGAGAGAAACATCTATGTGAGAGAGACACATCCATTGGTTGCCTCCTGCATGGGCCCCAAGCAGGGCCGGGGAACCTGCAACCGAGGTACGTGCCCTTGACCGGAATCAAACCCGTGACCCTTCAGTGGGCAGACTGATGATCTAGCCACTGAGCAAACCAGCTAGGGCAAGATTACACTTATACTTCAACATCTCTGCTTATTAGTATTCAGCTCATTTTAAATCAGTGTTTATTAAGTGTGCCAAGTTATACAGCACCACTAGGTAAACATTAAAAATCAGTTAATAAGCCACTTGATAACCACTTAAAAGATTAAATATAGATTCATTTCCTCCATGCAGTGCATATGTTTAGACAGAAAAGTACAAAAGAAATTATAGCTCTTGTCATTCAGACAGAAGCAATTGTAATGTATTATTATTCCAAATAAGATTTCACTTTTATTCCAGCATCTTTGCTTTTTTGTATTCTGAATAATTCCAACTTCAACAACTGAGGCAAACTTCATTACCACTTCTAGGTCAAATAATAAAGGACCCAGAAGACAAAAGAATCGTTATTTTTCCCTATGTGAGAACTTATCACGGTTAAACATCCTTCTCTCCCTTTTAGCTCCTTGCTGCTATTCCGTCTATATTTTATGCACAAAATAGTCTGAGCTCCGTGTCTAATAAATGAGCTTGCTCTGTGGGTTGAACTTTCTTGGATTCTTACAAGAAGCTTGTCAGGGCTGCATTTTCACCACTCGCTCTGAAACTCTACCCCAGGGTGCAAGCATTGATATGTAATGTTAAATCAAGGGTCTGAGAGGTGGAACACACTGTTACTCATTGAGCCCAGTGAACAGTATCAGCTCACTCCGAATTCTGGAAATAATATTTGAAATGTTCTTCCTGATAGAGCACGTAGGGTATCTGGGTAACTCGAAGCTTGCTAATTTCCAAATTGAGTAGCCAAACACATTAGCAAAGGAGGCCTCTCTTGGGATTTATAATGGAAAATCCCAACTTTGGAGAAAACTTCCAAAAGTGTGAAAATTTTAAAAAAGCAAACACATGCACAGCCCTGGCTGGCTGGTTCAGTGGTTAGAGCGTCAGCTGGTGGACCCAAGGGTCGTGGGTTTAATTCCCAGTTAAAGGCATGTACCTCGGTTGCAGGTTCAATCCCCAGACCCGGGCAGGGTGCGTGCTTGAGTCATCCAGTCAATGTGTCTCTCTCACATCGATGTTTCTCTCTCTCCCCCTCCTCACTCCCTTCAACTCTCTCTCGGAAGATCAATGGAAAAAATACCCTTGGGCGAGGATTTAAAAAGAAAAGCACATTTCTCAGCCTTTCATTTCCTGCGTGTCATCTGTTTCCTAAACACAGTGAGGTACTGGTTTCCATTATTTGACAAAGTAATACAGTGTGTGGGAGGCCCTTAAAATTAACCTTCCACTGTAACTTGTTTCTCTTCTCCATAAAGCAAGTCCCTCCCCTGGGCCCTTAAATATACAGTATGTCTTAAAAGTAGCATAGCTGTGATTAGTAAGAGCCTTTCAGGCAGAAGTGACATGTAATTCAAATGGGCGCAAGCCAGCAGTGAGTGTACTGGCTGGTGGGACTGCAAAGGAGGTGGGCGGAGCTTGTCAGGCCTGAGGGGTGTTGGAAATAATTTTATTTTTAAAAATATATTTTTATTGATTTCAGAGAGGAATGGAGAGGGAGAGAGAGAGACATCAATGATGAGAAAGAATCATGGATTGGCTGCCTCCTGCACGCCCCCTACTGGGGATCAAGCCCGCAGCCAGATATGTTCCCAGACTGGGAATTGAACCGTGACCTCCTGGTTCATATAGGTCAACACTCAGCCACTGAGCCACTCTGGCTGGGTGGGTATTATTGTTTTTTTAAGTATTGTTTTTTATGCGCTCGTGGATTTAGGTATATTTGATTCTGTAAATCCATTGATACTATTATTGTTGTTGAAACTCAGTTTGTTGAACCTTTGGTAAGTGGGAGCCCATTCCAGAGGGCTGTTGAGTCCTCTGGAATTGCCCACAGCTCCACACAAGAAGTGGGGGAGTCCCATCCAGGCAGAGCAGGCTACAGACAGCCATCAGAAGCAGAATGCTTGGCCCGGCTGGTGTGGCTCAGTGGTTGAGCATCGAATCTCTAATAATAATAATCTCTGTTCATGTCCTGACTTCCTACTAAGCTACTCAAGGTTCGGCTTGTGTATTTGTTGTTCCACATCTGGAATCAGTCATTTCTCCAAGGAGCCATAATTCCTTCTCGTGGGAAATGGTAGTTAGTAATCTGAATGCCAGCGGGCTCATCAATAAGGTCACAACTAAGGCATTCACATGCATTTTTAAAAAATATATTTTATTGATTTTTTTTTACAGAGAGGAAGGGAGAGGGATAGAGAGTTAGAAACATCAATGAGAGAGAAACATCGATCAGCTGCCTCCTGTACACTCCCCACTGGGCATGTGCCCGCAACCAAGGTACATGCCCTTGACTGGAATCGAACCCGGGACCGTTGAGTCCGCAGGCCAATGCTCTATCCACTGAGCCAAACCAGCCAAGGCTCACACACATTTTTTAAACATAAAATCCATCATGAGTTCATACCAGTATGTCTGATTCAAATTCAGGACAGAAAGATTTTATGTAACCTCGTCTATCTTACATCTTTATTTCCTTTTACTCAAACTATCTATCCCAAATCTCAGTGACCCCATCATAATTTCTCAACTTTATCCCACACGACATACACTAGCCTGAGCATGACAGCGCTATCACAAATAACCCGATGACAGAACACATCTTAAAGCCTTTTTATTGCAGTTCTATCTGTCTTTATGGCGTATATTACAATGATGTTCAAAATGCTGTTTTAAAATCATTTGGGATTGTTCCTGTTTGTGTCCTTCGGCCTCTAACTGGATTCAGAAGTGCAATAAATTTATTTTACTTACAATTGTTAAAGATAGCGCTTTTGTTGATGTGTAAAAAATATAATTTATTGATTTCAGAGAGAAAGGAGAGAGAGAGAAAGATAGAAACATCAATGATGAGAGTCATCCATCCACTGCCTCTTACACACCCCACATTGGAGATCGAGCCCACAACCTGGGCATGTGCCCTGACTGGGAATCAAACCGTGACCTTCTGGTTCACAGGTCGATGCTCAACCACTGAGCCACACCAGCTGGGCCGAGCATTCTGCTTCTGATGGCTGCCTGTAGCCTGCTCTGCCTAGATGGGTCTCCCCCACTTCTTGTGTGGCGCTGTGGGCAATTCCAAGGTCTTTCTGGTCTCTGAGTCGTCACACCCCCTCCCCCGCCTTCCTCCTTCCCCTCCCCTCGGTTTCCTCCCACACGGATGCTATTGGTGCGTTGTCTCTACCAGCTCCCATTTGCGTGTTTACGGGGCTTTGCCACCACCTCACTCGGCTGGGGATGTTGTCCGTGGGTTTCTGACTTCGCTGTGCTGGTGGCTTTCTCTCTTGTTGTGGGAAAACTCAAGGATATTCGAAAACGATTTCACCTGATGCACATAGAGCTCGGTAGCTACAGATTTTATCCAAGTGTTTTATTCTGAAGAACTGTTTACTAGTATAAGTATTCAGTATCTCTTCTGGTCTGGCAGCACTGCCATTTGAGTACTTCTCACACATTCCCAGCAGACAAATATACACACACTATTAGCCCTGCGCCAATCCGTGTGCCAGTAGCTGACCAGTAGCTCTCTGCCTGCTGCCCTACCCTCCTGTAGCTCTCCCCTGGCCCCCCCCTTCATAGCTTGCTGCCCTGCCCCCTCCTGTAGCTCTCTGCCCCACCCTCCTGCTGATCTGTATCTGGTCATTATGCGGTCATTACAGTGTAATGACCATTTGCATATTACATCTTTATTATATAGGACTAGAGGCCCTGTGCACAAAATTCGTACATGGGTGGGGGTGTCCCTCAGCCCAGCCTGCACCCTCTCCAATTTGGGACCCCTTGAGGGATGTCCGATTGCCCATTTAGACCCTATCCTGTTGGCAGCCATCTTGTGTGTTCGAGTGGTGGTCAATCCGCATATTACTCTTTTATTAGATAGGATAGAGGCCTGGTGCACGGGTGGGGGCCAGCTGGTTTGCCCTGAAGGGTGTCCCGGATGAGGGTGGGGTTCCCTTGGGGTGTGGGGCGGCCTGAGCGAGGGGCCTGTGGTGGTTTGCAGGCCAGCCACGCCCCCTGGCGACCCAAGCAGAGGCCCTGGTATCTGGAATTTATTTTCCTTCTACAATTGAAACTTTGTAGCCTGGAGTGGAGCCAAGCCTCCTGCTCACTCCGTGGCTGGTAGCCGTTTCTGTTGGGGTTTGTGTATATCTTCTATAATTGAAACTTTGTAGCCTTAAGCAGAGGCCTGGGCCGGCCAGGGCTGCAGAAGCTTGGCTTCCTCCATCGCCCGGGGCAACCCTAGCCTCCTGCTCTTCCAGCTCAGTGGCTGCCACCATTTCTGTTGGAATTTATTTACCTTCTATAATTGAAACTTTGTACCCTTGAGTGGAGGCCTCCGCCGGCCAGGGTGTGTGGAAAGCTTGGCTTCCTCCATTTCCAGGGAAACCCAAGCCTCTCTCCTGCTCTCTGTGGCCACAGCCATCTTGGTTGGTGTTAATTTGCATACTCACTATGATTGGCTGGTGGACGTGGCTTGTGGTGTAGCAGAGTGATGGTTAATTTGCATATTACTCTTTTATTAGATAGGATGGTATTTCTCACGGGCTCAGGTGAAATCCTGCTTTCTTTCTTTCTTTTTTATAAAAAAGAAATAGTCACCTAGTATGAAAAAATAAAGCCTAGCCATTCTGTTCAAAACGAAGTAGCCCCTTTCTCCGTGGACGTGAACAGTGGCCCACTTTCTAGGATGCGTGTGTAATTTGCTGCGTGACGTTTAAATGCTGAGAATTTGACATTTGTGGACATCAAACAAAGCTTATTTTTTAAGAATGGACTCCCTGCAAAGCATCCATTCATAAAGGAGGGGAGGAACATTCCATCCACCAAAGGCATTGCCTCTGCCACTGTTGTGTTCATGCTGCATGTCCTTCCATGATCGATACATATGAGGAAAGCGTGCCTTTCACCTTTGCTAGTAGACAAACACCAAAAGTTTTCATTTCCTTTTTCTTTTTTTTTTAAATATTCTTGTAGATTTCAGAGAGGAAGGGAGAAGGAGAGATATGAACATCAATGATGAGAGAGAATCATGGGTTGGCTGCCTCCTGCACGCCCCACACTGGGGATCAAGCCTGCAACCTGGGCCTGTGCCCTGACCAGGAATTGAACCGGTGACCTCTTGGTTCCTGGGTGTATGCTCAATCGCTGAGCCATACCAGCTGGGCCAGAAAAGGTTTTCTATATCCTATGAATGAGGTTATAGAGGCTCCATGAAGTGTAGCATTTTCCCAGAGGTGCGCAGCCAGGGAAGCGCAGAGCCCAGAGTCAGGCCTGGATGGCAAGTGACACAGCATCTGAGAACCATTGTCGTGGGCCACGCGGGAGCCAGGAAGCACCACTGTTGACACAAAAAGGGGTTCGGGCCATGGCCATTGGAGAAGTGAACTTGGCCTTTCCCTTTGCCTAAAGGATAGTGAAGAGAGGAGGGAGGAGGGCAAGGTAGGCACCAGGTTTGTATCGTCTAAACATGATGGTTCGATAGATCTTTTTCTTTCTTCCAAGTTTCATAAGCTGTAATTCAGAGGCACCAGGGTGGTATCTGCCCACCTCTGGATCGAAAAAGCAACAGAATGAAGGCTATTTTAGGCATCTGTCAGGCTGTAATTGCCTCTTTGCTCGGCGAAATCTTTATGTAAGACTAATGCAGATTGGCATTTACTCCTTTGAAAAGAACATTTCAAGCCATCCTTTTCAAAGAATGAGTCTTATAAATGATCGTTATTTCAATATGTCTTGATAAAGAAAAAAATGTTCCCAGTATGGCCTTCACACAGGCGGTTTGCCTTTGAACCTGGTCTGTTTCTTATTTATTTGCAAGTTCCAAGTACTTGGAGTTTCTCTTCCACTCTTTCGAGCTCAGAAATTGTTGAATGGCATTGACTTAAACTTGTCCAGTAAGCTGGACTTGCCTATGCGTACCTTCCACAAAAGTTTACCCAGCCCAGCCGGTGTGGCTCAGTGGTTGAGCATCGACCTATGAACCAGGAGGTCGCGGTTCCATTCCTGGTCAGGGCACATGCCCGGGTTGTGAGCTTGATCCTCAGTGTGGGGCGTGCAGGAGGCAGCCGCTCCATGATTCTCTCTCATCATTGATATTTTTCTCTCTCTCTCTCTCTCTCCCCCTCTCCTTTCTTCTCTGAAATCAATAAAAACATATTTTTTAAAGAACGTTTACCCAGATCATGCCCATTGAGAATGAGACTGAAGTGATGGTTTATAGAGAGAATGCCAGTTGTCCTCCTTAAGCACTGGCTCACTATCTTAGCTTTGGCTCCAAGAACCTGGTCCTGAGATGAGGATCCATGTGCAAGTGGCTTTACACAGCTGCCATGCCAGGCAAGTGCCATGTGGGTAACTTCGGTGCAATCCGCAGGGGGGTCCGATAGCTTCTAGGTGTCACGTAGTGGTGGTCCCATCAGAGGCAGGGAGATGGAGCGTTTGTACTCCTCCCCCACCACAGGACAGTCACTGGTGAGGGACTGCCCCTGGGGAATGTCAATTCCCAGGGACTTTATGTCACATTGCCCCCTCCATGTTTTCAGGCAATGATAGAAGCAGTAGCCTGAGGGTATTTTTTTTTTTTCAAATATACTGAGTGGCCAGTTTATTATGATCTCTGAACTCAGTGTATATATATATATATATATATTAGAGGCCTGGTGCGTGAATTCGTGCATAGGTGGCGGTCCGGCCAGCCTGGCCAGGGGGAGGGGACATGGGGAGTTGGCCAGCCTGCCTGCTGGTCAAACTCCTGGTCAAGGGGACAATTTGCATATTAGCCTTTTATTATATAGGATATACACTGAGTGGCCAGATTATTATTCATGCAGAGATCATAACAATCTGGCCACTCAGTGTATGTTTTTATTGACTTCAGAGAGGGAAGGCGAGGGAGAGAGAGATAGAAACATCCATGATGAAAGAGATTCATTGATTGGCTGCCTCCTGCACGCCCCCACTGGGATTGAACCCACAACCCGGGCATGTGCCCTGACCGGGCATCAAACCATGACCTCCTACTTCATAGGTTGATGCTCAACCACTGAACCACACTGGCTGGGTTGAGGGTATTTCTTGAACAAAGACTCAAGTGCGGGTGCTGGTTGATGAGAGTGGAAGCCCCTGGGCCCAGCACGTACCCTGTATATCCATTCCCTCTGGTGCTTGCCCTGGCGTTACTCCTGCTGCTTCCCACGCCACATCTCAGCTGACAAGGACATCTTAAGGAGATGAAGGTGCATAAGAAGTTAAGTTCTGTTGTGTGTTCTAGAAACACAACAACTCAAATATCAGAGACCACCTGTCCGTAACCCAACATTTGTTTCTAGCCCAACATTCCACATTCACTGACATTATGTCTAAAGAAGCACTTGAGAGTGAATTGATTGAGCTGGAAAAAAGTATCTGCTTTTAAGAGAAAAGCATGCTTTTCTCATCTTTAACTTGGATTAGAAATATGCAGCTAAAGTAGCCTGCATGTTCTGATTGGGGTGGTAGATCCCCCACCACTTGAATGCCATTCGAAAGAGTGGAGAGTGTTTTAAAGAAACGATCCTATCCATTAGGACTGTATCTGCGCAGGTGAGAAACAAATGCATGGGATACGCCTGAGTTCAGCCACTTCCCTGGGTGCCTGACATATGTAATCAGCACAGCAGTCCTCTACAGGGATGGGGAATGTCCAGCCCGCGGGCTGAATAAGGCCCGGGAAATCATTTGGTCTGGCCCTGCCAAGGCATTAGGGTTGAGTTCATTTAATATTTGACCAATTGTATCAGGCTAATTTTTTAAAAAAATCTTTATTGTTGAAAGTGTTACATATGTCCCCTTTCTTCCTCTATTGACCCCTTCTAGCCCCCCCCCCCCACCAACCCTATTGTCTATGTCCATGGGTCATGCATATATGCACACAAGGTCTTTGGTTGATTACCTCCTACCACTCCTGCCTTCCCTCTGAGATTTGATAGTCTGGCTCATGTTTAAGTTGGTAATTGTGTATGGCTGGGAATGATGTTATAAACATCCAAATGGCCCTTGACAGAAAAAAGGGTCCCCATCCCTGCTACTCTAAGGCAAGTATTATTACTGGCCATTTTATTTATTTATTTTTTAAATATTTTTATTGATTTCAGAGAGGAAGGGAGAGGGAGAGAGATAGGAACATCAATTATGAGAGAGAGAATCATTGATCGGCTGCCTCCTGCATGCCCCCTACTGGGGATCAAGCCCGCAACCTAGGCATGTGCCCTTGATTTGAATCGAACCCAGGGCTCTTCAGTCCGCAGGCCAACGCTCTATCCACTAAGCTAAACTGGCTAGGGCGTTTTACTGGCCATTTTGGAGGTGACCAAACAAGGAGTCAAAGAGATGCAATGGATTGATTCGATAGATATTTATTAGGCACCCACTGTATGCTAGGAGTAGTGGTGGCTGCCGATTATGGAGCAGTGAACCACTCAGACCTGGTACCTTCCCTCCTCCAACACATGATCTAGTGAGGAAGATGGACAGGAAGAGGTGAAAGAAGCAAATACATAGATAATTACCCATGGTGGGAAGTGCCCCGGAAGCCAAGAACGGGCCCTGTAAGGGAGAGTGATGGCACAGGAGTAGGCACACGGCAAAGTCCTCAGTGAGGAGGTGACATTTCAGCTGTGACTGTGAGGATGGGAAACAGCAACCAGATAAAGAGCTTAGAGTGTTTGGGGAAGAGAACTAGGATAAGGGGAAAGTGGTGTGAAAAGACTAGAGAAACAGAGGAACTGGGTGATGGAGGGTGCCCTAGGGTGGGGGCTGGAAAGTTGTGGCTCGCTGGCCAAATCTGTCCCATAGCCTGTTTGTATAAAATGAGTTTTATTGGAAGACTAGAGGCCTGGTGTGTGAAAATTCATGCACTGGAGAGGGGGTCCCTCAGCCTGGCCTGCCCCCTCTCACAGTCCAGGAGCCCTCAGGGGTGGGAGGCGACCCGGCAATTAGGGGAAGGCAATGCCTCATCACACCTCTGCTGCTGCCACTGCCGACAGTGCAAGCCTCAGCTGGCCCTGGTTACCTGAGCCTCGGGCAGCCTTGGGCAGCTGGGCAGCCGCCATTCGAGGCTTGCCTGCACCTTGGGCCAGCCCTGGGCAGCTGGGTGGCTGTAGGGACTGGGGGACTCCAGAGGCAGGTGCACAGCAAAGCACCAGCTGCCCCGGCAGGGCTGAGGGGACTGGGCACCACCATCTTGTGGCTGTGGGCGCCACCATCTTTGAGGGCAGAGCAGTCAATTAGCATATTCCCTCCTTATTGGCTGTGGGCACCGCCATTTTGCAATGGTGTGAGGGTCATTTAGCATATTCCATCTTTATTAGATAGGATAGTCACGACTACACATTTACATATTGTCGGTGGCTAGCTTTTTTTAATATATATTTTTATTGATTTCAGAGAGGAAGGGAGAGGGAGAGAGAGATAGAAACATCAATGATGAAAGAGAACCAGTGATTGGCTGCCTCCTGCACACCCCCTACTGGGGATCAAGCCCGCAACCCAGGCATGTGCCCTGCCCTGCACTCCAACCGTGACCTCCTGGTTCATAGGTCTACACTCAACCACTGAGCCATGCCAGCTGAGCATCAGTGGCTACTTTGGTGCTACAACTACAGAGTTAGAGTAGTAGCAAGAGACTGTCTGGCCCACAAAGCCTGAAATATTTGCTAACTGGCCCTTAATAGAAAAAAAAATATGTTGACCCCTGGTCTAGACCATGTAAAAAGTCCGGATGTTATTCTAGGAAAGATTGGGAACCATTGGCAGGGTTGAAGCAGTGCAGTAAAATAACCCAACTCGCATGTTCAAATACACCGCGTGGAGAAGGAAACCTGGAGGCAAGTGTGGAAACAGAGAAGCCATTAGAAGTTCTTGAACGAATCCAGGTGAGAAGTAACAGCTAGGAGACGGGACCCAAGGAGTCCTGGGACAAAGCAAAGTGTCGGAGAGGGTGAGTCGGCAGAACTTAGCGGCGTATTTGATGCAGAGTTTAAGAGACTCTGTCAGATTTCTAGCCTGAGCGCTAGGTGGGAGATGGTGTCGATGACATGAGCCAACAGCAGTTGGCAGAAATAACTGAGTTGAGTAATCAGGTTAGGTTGCTCAGCATTGTCTGTTATTGAGTCATGGAGTCTGCATTGGAAACCAAATCATCACGATTTTTTGATCAACAATGTGGCCTGCTATAGGAATCATCACATGGGTTTAACTCAATTGAACTGTTGCCCATAACACAAAACCAGCAACAGGGAATCTTTTCACTGCCAGTGTTTGGAGCAGTTGTGTCATTGGTCCACAAAGCAATGGTCAGAGCAGCCCTAGCTGGTGTGGCTCAGTGGGTAGAGCGTTGGCCTGCAGACCAAAGAGTCCCAGGTTCAATTCTGGTCAAGGGCACGTACCTTGGTTGTAGGCTCCTCCCCAGCCTGGGTCCTGGTCAGGGCTCATGCAGGAGGCAACCTATCGATGTGTTTGTCTCACATTGATGTTCCTCTCTGTCTTTCCCACTCTCTTCCACTCTCTCTACAAGTCAATGGAAAAACATCCTCGGGTGAGGATAAACAAAACACACAAACAGAAAGAAATGGTCAGAGTGCTTGCTTTTGGCAGATATGCATCTGGTTGTGTAGCCTTGTTTTTATGTTTGACGAGTTTACAAATAATCTATCTATATATATAAAAGCCAAGTGACTGGAACAATGGAACGACCGGAATGACTGGTCAGTATAACATGCACTGCTGCAGCCAACTGGCGTGATTGGGGCTCCAACTGCCCCCCCCCCCCCCCCCCGCCCACGGTTCCTCCCCCTGGACGAGCCAGGCCCCCCATCCCGATCGGCGGTGGGGCCAGCTGGCCAACCTCCTGCGTCCCCTTTCCCCTACCCACCAGCCCGCCCCCATTGGGGCAGGCCGGCCGGACCCCACCTGTGCACAAATTCGTGCACCAGGCCTCTAGTATTATATATAAGCATGAGCTCATCTCAAGCTTCATCATTAAAATAAAATCAGACCATTGACTAAAATGTCTCGGATGTGAATTAAATATGTATCCATATACACTATGCAGAGAGCATCTTTGAGGACATACAATATAGGGTTCAAAATAGTTGCGGGTTCTTGTGGTCACCATAACATTTATTTTCCCTCGGGCAGCTGCAGGGGACTCAGCCACCAGCATTTCTTAGGTCCTTATTGGAAAGCAGGGGATTCTGCCCTGGCTGGTGTGGCTCAGTGGACAGAGAGCATCGGCCTGTGGACTGAAGGGTTCCAGGTTCGATTCCAGTCAAGGACACATGCCTGGGTTGCAGGCTTGTTCCCCAGTAGGGAGCGTGCAGGAGGCAGCCGATCAATGATTCTCATCATTGATGTTTCTCTTTCTCTCTCCCTCCCTCTCTGAAATCAATAAGAATATGTGTGTGTGTGTGTGTGTGTGTGTGTTTTGTTTTTGTTTTTTTAAAAACACCATACTGCAAAGTAGCCTTCTGATTAAAAAATAAAACCCAAAAGCATGTGCCCCCAGGTAGTCAGGCATCTGTTTCGCACTTTGTCACCACTTGTTCCCTCTTTCCTCTGAGAGGCAGAGCCCCCCACCTGCCCCTGCAGAGCTGTCCCTGCATTGGAAAGGTTGCCATGGACACCGTAGGTCTAGAGGCAGATGGTTTGATGTGGGAAGACTTCAAAGGAGTGACTCCTGGAGAGGATTTTGAGGAGAGAGGGTTGTTAAAGAAAAGGGCACAGGAAGCTTTAGGGACAGGAAGCTTTTGATGTGGGGCAAAGCAGTTTGATTAACGCAGGGGACTCGTCAGCTGAAAGGGTAACGGCTTTGGTCTGGGAGGAAGCATGTAATGGGAGGTCTGGTCCCGCTACTGCAGCTCCCGGATGAGAACATAGCCGGCTGGACGGTGGGAAGGGCTGCCCAGGCCCACTCGCAGCCAGCCAGGGCGTCCTCTGCTCAAATGCCCAGGTGACTCCACAGAGTGGCCACCCCAGAAGGACAGGGCTTCCTTTCTGTTCTGTTCACTGGTGCATCCTCATAGCCTAGAACAGTCTTTGACGCATAGTAGGGGCTTGCCACACATTTGTGGAATGAATCTCAGTGGTCTTTCCGGTTGAAATATAAGTGGAGGTAAGTGGAAAGCTACTGGGAGTGTCCCCTGTTGGGAGAAAAAGATGAGGAAGTTTCCTGGAATGTGAGATGCCCTCAGAAATCATAGTGTTTTGAGAATGGAAGCGGCAAGATCAACATAATACCTCAGTAAGATGGTTCCAATTGTTTACAAACAGAACAGAGAGAAAGGAGACGTGAGGCATTCCAGTTCTTGAGGAGGAGGAGGAGGAGGAGGAGGAGGAGGAGGAGAAAAATGGAAGGAAGGAAAGAAGGAAGGAAGGAAGGAAAGAAAAACAAAACTATTTTCCCCAAATATGGTTAGTGAATGAATTAATTTGAAAACCGGTTTGAGTAATGGCTCTCATGAACGCCATAAGCCTCACAGTGTCATCTCACCTGACAAAGTCAGACATATCCATGGAGTCCAAGATGGGAATTTAACTTTTTTTTTTTTTGCAAGAACTGATCAGCCTTGTCTTCTGAAATGTTCAGTTTAAAGCAACAGTCGCAGTATGGTGGTGACCAGAGGGCCAGGGATTTGGGGAGGTAGAAGAAGGTAAAGGGGGGATGAATGGTGACAGACGGAGACTTTATTTGGGGTGGTGAACACACAGTAAAATATACACATGATGGATTCTAGAATGGGACACCTGAAACCTATGTAATTTTATTAACCAATGACACCTCAGTAAATTCAATTTTATTTTTAAAAAATATATTTTTATTGATTGCAGAGAGGAAGGGAGAGGAAGAGAGAAATAGAAACATCAATGATGAGAGAGAATCATTGATCGGCTGCCTCCTGTACGCCCCACACTGGGGATCAAGCCCGCAACCTGGGCAGGTGACCTCCTGGTTCATAGGGCGACCCTCAACCACTGAGCCAAGCCGGCCCGGCTCAGTAAACTCAATTTTAAAAAATCAGTTGCACAGACTGGCCTTTGCATGTTAACTCTTCCAGAGCACATAGTATCAGTCAGCCCTGGAACCAGACTGGGGAGAATATTCTCGGTGGGTGCTAAACACACAGAGCACAATGACGCACGTGAAGGCAATAGCCATGTCGACAAGATGGAGAGGATGCCCTGAGCACACGAACATGCAATCTAGACATTTCCTGGACAAGAGCGAGAGAGTGGGGAGGTCACACATTCACCCCACCTCCTCTATAACTGTGTGGCTAGGTAGGTGATGGTTATTCAAGCAAATGCAATGTCCAGGGAGTACTCTCTCGCTCTCTCTCTCTCTCTCTCTCTCTCTCTCTCCTCTCCCGCCTCTTTGAATGCTTTTCTCTCCCTTTCTTCTCCCTCAGTCCCTGTTCTCAGCCACCCACTACGATTTTTTTTTTGCAGTCTTCAAGGGAAAATAATGAAAAGTAAAAGAACTTGAATTTACATAATACCTCTCTCCCAAGACACTAAAAGCAGTTCACCCATCTATAATTTGTTCTCACACAGTGCTCCGAAGAGGACTGTTATTATTTTCATTATTGTCATTTCCATTTTGCAGTCACATCGCTTACTGCGGAGACCTTTAGCTAACATCTCATTTCTCTTTTTCTCCCTTTGGCATCTAAAGAAGCTTTATTCGTTTCTGTTAATATTGTTATTATTAACGCCAACACATTCATCCGTTGATTAGTAACATAGATTAGGCACTTGTTACAGCTTAGGAATCCTACGAAGCATTTTACAAGCATTATGTCACTTAATAGAATAACCCAGTTAGATAAGTGCTGTTATTTTCTCTTTACAAATAAAGAACCTGGAACTTAGAAAGACTGAGTATCTTGTCCCCAAGGCCAAGGCCAGTGAGTGGAGAGCAGGAATTGGAAACCAGATTGCTGGGCTCCAAAGGCCCATGTGATAATATAGAACACTAGAGACCTGGTGCACCGATTCGTGCACTGGTAGGGTCCCTCGGCATGGCCTGTGGGGATTGGGCCAAAACCTGCAATGCAACACCACCTGCCGCTCCCGCTCATCCCGGCCCCGCTGTGCCTGCCACGGGCTCACGCCCAGTCAGTCCCCAGCGGTGCTTATCAACCATGAGCCCTGCATCTGGTGCCGGTCGGTCAGCTGAGCAGCGCTCCCACTGTGGGAGCGCACTGACTACCAAGGGGCAGCTCCTGCATTGAGCATCTGCCCCCTGGTGGTCACTGCGCATCATAGCTTGGTCACTTAGGCTTTTATATAGAGAGATTATGTCACTCCCCAAATATCAATGGCCACCGTTATTTGTTGAATTATTGCTAAATGGAAATGGTTGAATAACTGATCTGATATTGTAGAGAGAAGTAGAAACAGAATTCAGCATCTCTTTGACTCCAAAGGTTAAGATCTTTCTACCACAGTTGTACTCTGAAAGCAAAGTCATTTCAAAGGTTTCTCTGTGGCTAAGGGATTTGGAACCAATTAAAATTATGGTGCTAGTCCTAGCTGGTTTAGCTCAGTGGATAGAGCGTCAGCTAGTGGACTGAAAGGTCCCAGGTTCGATTCCAGTCATGGGCATGTACCTCGATTGCAGCTCAATCCCTGGCCCTGGTCCGGGTGCATGCAGGAGGCAACCAGTCAATGTGTCTCTCTCACATTGATGTTTCTCTCCCTGTGTCTCTCCCCTTCCCTTCCACTCTCTCTAAAAATCAGTGGAAAAATATCCTTGGGTGAGGACGAACAACAACAACAAAAAGCTTCAACTGATACCCCCCATTTGTGGTCCGGCCACACATCCCACTACAGTCCCTGGCCCTCTGTTCAGGGTTTTCATTTAAAACCACATTGAATCCCTGTATTGTGAGAGCATGCGGGACTGGAGAACAGGGGTGAAGGAAGAGCTGAGAGAGAGCTCATCCATCATAAATACCTTCTAAACTAAGAGGGGAAAGGCAAGCAGCTGTCAAGGCAAATCGATTTGAATTGCATAAGAATGTGATTTTTTTTTTTAAAAAAGAATCGACTCGGGATGTGAACTCTTCTTTCTAACAGCTTCAGCTTGGCAGATGACACTACCTGTCTCTTTCTAATCTCTTCCAGTCTTTCAGTCTCCAAATCTGTGTTGGCTTCAAGTTTTTTTGAATGTTTGAAAGCTGTTCCCAGCTCGCTGAGTTCCTCCTGTCATCGCGCATGCCCCTGACAGCAGTGTCGCTGTGGGAATGACCCAGGAATGGCACCAGCCACTTGCAAAGGGTCTCTTTTCATGGCTGCCACCATCCCATCCTTCCGTGGCCCATGGCCTAATTTATTTTTAACCTGGAGAGATTTCATTTGGCATGCGTTGAATCTGACATTTCCCCCTCGTCCTTCTTCTCCTACTCATAGTCGATGTTAATCCAAATTCTCATTCTTCTCTCTCTCTAATGCCTGCCCTTCATTTAGACAGAAGCTGTATCAGTCAGCTGTTGCTTCATAACAAATAACCCTAAGATCTCAGTGGCTAATAACAACAAGCATTTCTTTTTTTTATTATTGTGGTAAAATATATATAACATGAAACTTGCCACTTGGAAGTGTACGATTCAGAGGCATTCATTCCCCTAACCATAACCACTACCTGTTTCTAACACTTTTTCATTGTCCAAAACTGAAACTCTGTACCCATTAAGAGAAAATTCTGGTCCTTCCTCCACCCCTTCTCTGGTCACCACTAACCTACTTTCTGTGTCTATGAATTGGCCTATTCCAGCTATTTCATATAAGTGGAATCATATAATTGTCTTTTTTATATATTTTTATTGATTTCAGAGAGGAAGGGAGAGAGAGAGAGAAAAATATCAATGATGAGAGAGAACCCCGGATCGGCTGCCTCCTGTACGCCCCACACTGTGGATGGAGCCCGCCACCTGGGAATTGAACTGTGACCTCCAGGTTCATAGGTCGACGCTCAACCACTGGGCCACACCGGCCAGGCCAATTTTTGTCTTTTCTGTCTGTAAATAAGCATTTCTTCCTCATGCGTCTAAAAACCGGTTGGGATGGCCCTGCTGATCTCATAGGGATTTGCCTGAAAGCTGAAGATTAGGCTGACGTCCACTCCACAGGTCTGTCATCCTTTGGGCCAGGGTGCCAGCCAGTGTGCTGCACATGGCAACACAGAGCAGAATGGGCAACCAGGAACACGCAAGGCTACTCACACGGTCAGCTCTCCTCTGTGCCTCTTCCATTGGCCAAAGCCAGTCATTGTCCGCGTCCAAAGGCTAGGGTCAGGCAAGTAGCAGCCTGCACTTACTGGCCATGCGACTTTTTGCAAGTGCTGTAGCCTCTCTGAGCCTCATTTCCTCATCAGTAAAAGTGGGATAACGGTACTGCCTACCTCTAGGGTGTTGTGATAATTACTGAAATGCTCTACCTTTGCAATATAAAATAGAGGTGATATTATTGTCATTCTTAAAATATAAAGAATTAAAAAGCGCCTACCCGGTTTGGCTCAGTGGATAGAGCGTTGGCCTTCGGACTGAAGGGTCCCAGGTTCAATTCCGGTCAAGGGCACATGCCCGGGTTGTGGGGTTGCTCCCCAGTGTAGGGGGTGTGCAGGAGGCAGCCGATCAATGATTCTCTCTCATCATTGATGTTTTCATCTCTCTCTCTCTCTCTCTCCTCTCCCTTCTTCTCTGAAATCAATAAAAAGTATATTTTAAAAAGAATATAAAAATAACCAAATCCAATAAAACTTTTATCTTTGCTTTTCATTGAGGAAAATAAGTTCAAGTTGGAAGAGAATGCTGGATGCCTTTATGGAAATTCAGAATGTGCTTTAGAATTGCAGACAGAGGCCAGTTGCAATTGGATGAACCAGTAGCAAGCATCCTGTCCATGGGTTTTCCTACTTGCTTCTCGCAGTGGATCTCTTTCTCCAACAGAACCCTAGCCCCAGTCCCAGTGCACAGAGCAGTGGGGGTTCTGGTTGAAAGGACACAGGGGTGTCCAGGGCCTCACCCTCTCAGAAGAGGTGAGAAGTGTTCCGTGGAGCACAGTATGAAAACCGCTAATTTAGTCCAAGCGCCTTCCTCTTCTAGATGAAGAAGATGAAGCACAGAGGGGCGATGTGGTTTCCCCAAAACTGTACGAAAAACAGAAGCTCTAAGTACTAATGATGCGCCCCACACTAGGAGGTGTTACCAGGGCTGCCCCAATGCCACTCTGGTGTCTTCTACACTGAGTGGCCAGATTATGATGATCTCTGAATGCACAATAATCTGACCACTCAGTGTGTGTATATATATATTAGAGGCCCAGTGCATGAATTTGTGCATGGGTGGGGTCCGGCCAGCCTGGCCAGGGGGAGGGGACATGGGTGGTTGGCCAGCCTGCCTACTGGTCGAACTCCTGGTCGAGGGGACAATTTGCATATTAGCCTTTTATTATATTGATATACACTGAGTGGCCAGATTATTATGCATTCACATATCATAATAATCTGGCCATTCAGTATAGGTTCTGTGCCTTTAGACCCGTGTCCGAATTTCTCCACGACACCTTAAGGGCCCAGGCTTTGGAGTCCAAAAGCACAGGTCCATGTTCTGGTTCTGCCAGTTACTGAATGTGAACTGGGACCATCTCCTTGATCTCTCTGGACCTCAGTTTCCTCATCTCTGAAATGGGCATGATAGTACCTTGTTTACCAGGTTATCAGAGGCTTGAATGATGCAGCACAAGTAACATATGTAGTACAAGGTTGGGCACATGGTAATCATTCAGGACATATTCGCTATTAATCGACTTGCTTTGTGGTTGTTGCTGTTGTTCGAAGTTTTGTCCAGTTTTATGTGCACTAGGGCACAGGGGGATACATTTGGGGAAGTATTGAAATGGTATTAGTTGAAGTCTTTAGAACTCATCATATATTTTTGGAAAAATATAGTATTTCTTAATTTTAGGGATAAACTATTAAAACAATTTTTTCAAGAGAATGAGCTGCTGCCCTAGCTGGTTGGCTCAGTGGATAGAGCATCGGCCTGGGACCAAAGGGTTCCGGGTTCGATTCGGGTCAAGGTCACATACCTCGGTTGCAGGCTCCTCCCCAGCTCAGGCCCTGGTCAGGCTGTGTGCAGGAAGCAACCAATAGATGTGTTTCTCTCACATCGATATTTCTCTCTGTCTTTCCCTCTCTCTTCCACTCTTCCTAAAAATCAATGCAAAAATATCCTCAGGTGAGGATTCGGGGGGGCAGGGGGAGGAGAGAATGGGCTAATGGGCTGCTGCAAGGTTTATGCAGTGGAATTTCATGTCCCTTAGCATCTTTTCTATCTCTGGGTGCCTTCCAACAATCAGGTCCAGCTGGCCAAACTGCCCCCTCCTTTACTATTTTTTTATTATTTTTTTAAAAATCTTTATTGTTGAAAGTATTACATATGTCCCCGTTTTTTCCCTATTGACCCCCTCCAGCCCATCCCTCCCCTCCCCACCCCCCACTGCCCCAGGCCTTCACCACCCTATTATCTATGTCCATGGGCTATGCATATATGCATACAAGGTCTTCTCCAGCCTCTGTGTGTGAGACATACACTGAGTGGCCAGATTATGATGATCTCTGAACGCATAATAATCTGGCCACTCAGTATCTATACTAATAAAAGGGTAATATGCTAATTAGACTGCACAGACTGGATGTTTTCTGGACGTCCTTCTGGACAAAGCTGCAGCGGTTGCGAGGGCCGAGGGCCAGCGGCGCAGGAGAGGTGGTGGCACGGGAGAGGCTGCAGCACGGGCCAGTCCAGCACCATGGCCCCTTTCACAGAGGTGGCGTGGGAGAGGTGGCGGCATGGTCCCGGTCCCAGTGCTGCCACTTCCGCAGAGTCAGCCACAGAGGCAGTGGCGTGGGCCCATGTTGGCGCCACACCTCCACAGAGGTTGGATGGGGTGCAACCTGCTGTGCCTCAACCTTCCACAGCCCCTCCCCCAGCTGGCCTGGCCCCAGATTGCCCCCCACCCACCAGTGGGCAGGGGGCGGGGCAAGCACTAAGAAGCTAGGGCCGAGGGCCGGCAGCTGCGGCAGCCAGCAGTGACAGCAGCAGTGGAGTGATGGGGGCAACGTCTTCCCTGATTGGCCAGTCGCCTCCTGCAGAAGGAGGCCAGACTGTGGTGGGGAGTGGGCCCAAGCCGTCAGTAGGACATCCCCTGAGGGCTCCCAGACTGTGAGAGGGGGCAGGCCAGACTGAGTGACCCCTCCAGTGCATGAATTTTCATGCACTGGGCCTCTAGTGTATATATATTAGAGGCCCGGTGCATGAATTCGTGCATGGGTGGGGTCCAGCCAGCCTGGCCAGGGCAAGGGGCCATGGGCAGTTGGCCAGCCTGCCTGCTGGTCGAACTCTTAGTCGAGGGGACAATTTGCATATTAGCCTTTTATTCTATAGGATAGACACTGAGTGGCCAGATTATTATGCATTCAGAGATCATCATACTCTGGCCACTCAGAGTATATTGATCATTTGTTCAGCATGATGCCTTTCAGTCATAAGAGCATTTGTCTCCACATGCACTCGAGAATGTGTGTGTAGATGGGCCAGCGTGTACGGATGGACTGCAACCTGTTCCATTAGCCAGCAGAACAGAAGCAGCTCAGTCGGACACTAAGAAGAGTAAAAGGACAAGGTAAAGGAAGGCTATTGGAGTTCACTGAATTAAAGAGATACACACGTCACAAGATCAGGAGGGAATGATACAGCTTGCATGTGTTGACCATGTTTGATGTTTGGCCATTTGCTAGCCATTTCCATTCTGTCCAGCTAATGATTTCAGTATCTGTGAGGCATTGATACAGTGGGTAATTACAAGCTGTTCAGAGTGTTGGGAAGGTCAACAAGATGAAGCATTAAACCTCCATTCCAAGCAGTCCTGTGGCAGCTTCTGTAAAAATGAAGGGCTTTGCCAGCAGTTGACTAGGCTGGTTCTGTGCCACGGCCCGTTATCAGTCACAAGAAGCTTCGTGTACTTTTCACACCTCCAGGTTCAGATAGGAAAATAGAAGGCATCTTTTCCTAGTGGCTTCGTGATCCCCCAGGAATGCAGCAAAGCATCATTGGAGAAATGCTGTTAACTGATTCTTTTTCCATCACCGGTGGCTGTCCACCTCAGAGCGCTGAAGGCCTGAGAGGCACTAGCTTGCAAAAAAGGAGTGTGATCCTAATCTCTCTGGAGAACTCTGAAGTGCAAGAAGAAGGAATCTTACGTTTGTGCGAATTTACCTTACAAGTAACGGTACGTTTCCTGGACCTGATCACCTGTCATTCCAAACGAAAATACTGCACATCAAGCTTTGGAGTTACATCGAACGTCATTTCACAGTTTACAAAGTCCTTTCATAGATAGCCCTGAATTACATCTAGATTTTGTCTTTAGCTAAAAAAAAAATTGTTTTATATTGATTTGAGGACGGGAGAGAGAGAGAGAGAGAGAGAGAGAGAGAGAGAGAGAGAGAGAGAGAGAGAGAGAGAGAGGGAACTGGAGGGAGAGAAACATCAATTTGTTTTTTCATTTATTTCTGCACTCATTGGTTGCTTCTTGTATGTGCCCTGACTGGGGATCGAACCTGCAATCTTGGAGTGTCAGAATGATGCTCTAACCCCGTGGTCGGCAAACTGCAGCTCGCGAGCCACATGCGGCTCTTTGGCCCCTTGAGTGTGGCTCTTCCACAAAATACCACGGCCTGGGCGAGTCTATTTTGAAGAAGTGGCGTTAGAAGAAGTTTAAGTTTAAGAAATGTGGCTCTCCAAAGAAATTCCAATCGTTGTCCTGTTGATATTTGGCTCTGTTGACTAATGAGTTTGCCAACCACTGCTCTAACCAACTGACCTACCTACCCAGGCTACACGTGGCCTTTTAAAGTCTAACCTTTCAGCCTACATAGGTTGATTCCTTACTTCCACTTTTGCAGTTTAAAATCTTACAGTTCACTTATTTGGACTTTTTATTTAAAGAAAATCTCTTGAATTTCGACACAAAGTATTTCCTATATATTTTAGTTATTTTGTTTTTGCTTTGTCTTCTCAATCTCTAAAGAAACCTCCAAGGTTCTTCACAACTCCATTAACTTCCTATCAGTCTCTGAGTTGATCAAGGGATCCAGTCGGGCTAGAAGGGAAATATACACTAGCATGGGCCAATGTGATTATATTGCTATATTAAAATCATGTAAGTACAGCGTGGGAAGTCGGTTAAAGAAAAGTGCCAAGATATGCTGCTCTAAGAAAAAGAAAACATGAGTTTTAGCTTCATTGCTGAAAGGGATTTTATTTTATTAATACTAGAGGCCTGGTGCACGATATTTGTACACTGAGGCGGGGGGGCGTCCTTCAGTCTGGCCTGCACCTTCTCGTAGTCCGGGAGCCCTCGGGGGATGTCCAACTGACATCCTTAGCGCTGCGCGGAGACAGGAGAGGCTCCCACATGAGCCCAGCTTCTGGCTGAGCGGCGCTCCCCCTGTGGGAGTGCACTGACCACCAGGGGACAGCTCCTGTGTTGAGCATCTGCCCCCTGGTGGTCAGTGCATGTCATAGCAACCGGTCATTTCGCCGTTGGGTCAATTTTTATATTAGCCTTTTATTATATAGGATATTTTTATTGATTTCAGAGAAGAAGGGAGAGAGATAGAAACATCAATGATGAGGAAGAATCACTAAGAAGCTGCCTCCTGCACGCCCCCCACTGGGGACAGAGCCCACAACCCACATGTGCCCTTGACTTGAATTGAACCCTGGACCCTTCAGTCCCCAGGCTGATGCTCTATCCACTGAGCCAAACCACCTAGGGCTGGCTGAAAGGGATTTTAATACCAATAACCTCATTAGAATCTGAGCTGCTTCCTCCCATCACTTTGCTTGTTGTAACAGAATCACATCCAATGAAATTTAAAAATGGGACACAAACCATGACCTGCAGCCACTGATGCTGGTGTTCCAAAACGTGTCAAAGGACTCTCCATCACAAAAGGATAAGAAAAGACTTTTGTTAAAGGCATGAAGAGAGGAATTTCAGGCAAATTTGATAGGAGTCACTTAGGGTATCTTAGATTATATTTTCCCCTGCAGGTCAGCATGTGACTCAGGGATTAAAACGATGTGTGTAACAAACTCAACCATTTAAAAAATATTGGCACTGCAATTTGAAGTTATTCTCAAAAGTGGAAAATTCACTTGGAATTTATTATGAAATAGTACTTCTCTAAATGTGCTTCTAACTGGATTTTTGAAGTCTCTAGCTGTTTGGGGCCTTCATAAAAAGAAGTTATCTGATTACTTGAATGTGGCATCATCCATTATCGATTCTAATTTTTCTGGTGAAGCTATTTTAAAATGGTTTAGATCTTATTTTCCTCCTAGGATCTTAGGGCTCGGGATTCTAAGGGATACAAAACATTATGAAGTTAATTTTTCTTGTCTGGCAGGTTATAATCAAATAATTATAAATGAGAGAAAATAGAAAAAAGGCGTGTTCACAGTCTACATGATAAATAACAGTAAAATATTTTATATCAATTTAAATAACTTTGTTTATTCATTAAATGGTAACATTAAAAATCAGTCTAGTTTATGTTTCAGGCAATTTGCCGAGAATGACTGTAGACACAAAGACTCTTAATGCCATAAATATAATAGACATTTTGAAAAATGCTTTCAAATTAACAAGGTATACTGAGCAATGCTTCTTTCTGAGGTTCTTGACAAAAAAAAAATCTGTGTGGTGAATTCACGGGTGGATAATACTCTTGAGATATATTTTAATTGGTTATGAATCTCTCTGTTAGTCTGGCAGACAGAATTTAAGATGGTCCCCAATGATCCTTGCCTCCTGATAGCCATGGCTTTGTATATTCCCCTCTCTGAGTATGGGTGGGACCTATGATTTGCCTCTAACCAACAGAATACAGCAAAGGTGATGGGGTGTCATTTCCATGATTATGTTACATAGATTGTAACCTACATCTTGCCAAAGACTCTCTTTTGCTGGGTTTTTATTTTTTTAAAAAACATTTTAATGGATTTCAGAGAGAAGAAGGGAGAGGGAGAGAGAGAGAAACATCAATGATGAGAGCAAATCATGGATCCGCTGCCTCCTACATTCCCCCTATTGGGAATCAAGCCTGCAATCCGGGCATGTGCCCTGACCGGGAATCAAACTGTGACCTCCTGGTTCATAGGTCGATGCTCAATCACTGAGCAACACCAGCTGGGGCCAAACTCTGGGTTTTAAGGCTTCCTTTGAAAGTCCTGCAGCACCTGGCTTTGGCATGTAGGGGTGATGGGCATGTATTGGCATGAGGCCTCAGCTGAATCTGCCTGCACCATCTCAGCATCCTGGAACATGTGAATACATATGGCTTCAATCTTTGTTCCTCCTAGAATTGGGGTAGGCATCCTAAGGGACCCAAAGTGCTGTGGAGTATATTCTTCTTGTCTGGCAGGTGATAATTAGCTACTTAGAGATGAGAGAAAACAAATAAAAGCCCATTCCCAAAACTGCTGGTGGATACCATACTGCGATGTTTGACATCTATTATTCTATTTCTAACAGAATGGTGAGCAACAAGCCCTCAGTAACGGTGGGAACCAGGACTGCACAGGGGACCACCAGCATCTGTACCCTATCCTCTTACTCAGCCATGAATGTGACTCTTTGGCTGTGTCTCCTAGTTCTGATTCTGAAGAAAGGAAATCTGATTGGCTTATTCCAACCTAATCAGCTGTGACCAATGGATGAGGCTCGGGGGCCCATTGCCTGCTGCCGAGGTCTCTGGGAGCAGACTTGGGTGGAAGAGGCCAGGCAGGATGGCCAGGCCCACTACCACGGCTGCCACACTCACCAATTCTTCAGTCAATGGAGCGCTATCCCATTTCTCATCTGCTGGATGTTTCTTGTGTCCTACGAACTAAGGAAACTTGAGTGAAGGCTACGAAGCAGTACTTTGCTTCTGTTTCTGTTGGTTTCTGCGTGTTCTTCATTATTAATATACACTGAGTGGCCAGATTATTATGATCTCTGAACGCATAATAATCTGGCCACTCAGTGTGTGTGTGTGTGTGTGTGTGTGTGTGTGTGTGTATTATATTAGAGGCCCGGTCCATGAATTTGTGTATGGGTGGGGTCTAGCCAGCCTGGCCAGGGGGAGGGGACATGGTCGGTTGGCCGGCCTGCCTGCTGGTCGAACTCCTGGTCAAGGGGACAATTTGCATATTAGCCTTTTATTATATAAGATATACACTGAGTGGCCAGATTATTATGCGTTCAGAGAGCATCATATTCTGGCCACTCAGTGTATGTTTTTATTGACTTTTAGAGAGGAAGAGAGAGGGAGAGAGAGATAGAAACATTGAAGAGAGAGAGGAACACCATCCATCCGCTGCTTCCTGCAAGCCCCCTACTGGGGGTTGGGCCCATATCCGGGACATGTGCCCTGACCCGGAATTGAATGTGAGACCTCTTGGTTCCTGGGTCAGCGCTCAACCACTGAGCCACACCTGCATATTTCTGCTTATTCATTTCTTTCTTGGAGAGAGCTGCATGGGCAATAGTGGGAGCCCAGGGGCTGTGTGAAATCGAGCAAAGCAGAGGTAGTTCAGTGCAGTGCGCTAGGCCCAAAGAGTTGGTTCTCTATTATCTTGGTGAGCAAATTAGGGATTATTTTAGAGATCTCCAAGGGCTGCTTCCCCTTAAACAGCTTAGAAGTTTGCTGACATGACCCACCTCCCCCCCACCCCCAATTTCATCTTTCTTCGAGTTCTGATTTTTTTTAAAATCACAGCTACAGAGAAGAGAGTTGAATTCATCAAAGTCATAAATTCATGGCATAAATGATTATCATCATAGACCGTGCAAGGCCCGTCTCTGGTTTTATTTATTTATGCTCACACCCACTCCTATCTCCCCCAAGAGAAAACATTCTGATATGTTTAGTGTGCATCCTGTCATTTTTTATTGGGTTATTACAAATATATTGATGCTGTTTTGTGGGGGTATTTTGAGCCTCTGTAAATGGTATTATATTTCATACTGCCTCGTGCAGATGTGCGTGCTGACATGCTCACCAATAATGCATGATCATGCATCTTAACCGCTGGATTCTTCTCTGAGGACACTGTGGCCCTGGTTCCCCATCGAGTGGGAATTCTGGCTGTCTGCTCCTTTTACTGGGGTTCGCGGCCAGTGCTTGGCAGCTGGGAACTCATGGGAGCAGATGGGCCACTCAACAGCCTCCCTGCAATCATCCCAAGTGTGCTCGCTGTTTCTCAAGTTCTTTGAGGTTTTTTTAAAAATATATCATTGAGCCCTCACCGGTGTGGCTCCGTGGATAGAGCGTCGGCCTGCAGACTGAAGGGTCCCAGGTTCGATTCCGGTCAAGGGCATGTACCTTGGTTGGGGGCACATCCCCAATAGGGGTTGTGCAGAAGGCAGCTGATCGATGTTTCTCTCTCATCGATGTTTCTAACTCTATCCCTCTCCCTTCCTCTCTGTAAAAAAATCAATAAAATATATTTTTTTTTAAAAAAGAAACATCAATGATAACGAGAGAAAAATCACTGATCAGCTGCCTCCTGCACCCCAGCCCCCGCCCCCGCTGGGGATTGAGCCCGCAACCCCAGCATGTGCCCTTGACTGGAATCTAACCTTGGACCCTTCAGTCCACAGGCCGAGGCAATCCATTGAGCCAAAGCAGCCAGGGCGAATTCTTTGAGTTTTAGCTCTGCTCTTTCAGGCCTGCTGATTTCTCCCCCTCTCTCCTCCCCAGACCCTCCCTCAGGGCCCACCCCCACCGCTGCTGGCTGCGGTGGTGTCAGTAGAACATGCTCCCACCCAGCCAGCCATGAGCGGGTCAAACCGCAGGGCAGCTTGTGCGGGAGATGCGATTTGCAGCGGCTTCTCCAAGGGAGAAGCAGACGCCCTTCGCTCGATTTGCTTGGGAAATAAATCACCACGCATGGTATTAATTACCGCCCAGAGCAGGAAAAGGCCGCTCTTCCTCGGCAAAGTGGCAACTGACCTGCCTCCCCCTCGTGATAAAGAAGGATCAGAGGGAGGAGGGAAGAAGAACGATTCTAACCCATAATATGATTCCGCGCCCCCCCCCCCCCCCCCCAAGGGTTGGAGTTCTTTGAAAGGTTCAGGTTACTTGGGGGAAATTAAATAAACCATTATATTACACAGGTCTGCCTTTAGCTCCAAAGCATTCCCTATTGTGAAAATACTTCCCCGGGAGGGCCTGTCTGAATTATCTCCCAAGGTTGCGGGCATCCTTACCGCGGACCCAGTAAGTCATAGTGTGGGAAGTCATGTTTCCTGGGATGCTGCTTTTATTTTATTTTTTTTACTAGAGGCCCGGTGCACGAATTCGTACATGGGTGAGATCCCTCCGCCTGGCTGGTGATTGGGGCTCATTGGGGCAGATTGGCCAGGGGGAGGGACCGTGGGAGGTTGGCCGGCTGTAGAGGTTGGCTGTGGGAGCACACTGACCACCAGGGGCAGCTCCTGTGTTGAGTGTCTGCCCTCTGGTGGTCAGTGTGTGTCATAGCTACCGGCTAGTTGTCCAGTCATCTGGTTGTAATGGTCACTTAGGCTTTTATATATATAGATTTTATTTTATTTTATTTTATTTTATTCATTTACTTATTTTTTGTGTGAATCCTCACCCGAGGATATTTTTCCATTTATTTTTTTAGAGAGAGTAGAATGGAGAGGGAGAGTCAGAGAGAAACATCGATGTGAGAGAAACACATCGATTGGTTGCCTCCTGCACGAGCCCCGACCAGGGCCCCGGCTGGGGAGGAGCCCACAACCCAGGTACGTGCCCTTGACCGGAATCGAACCCCAGGCCCTGTGGTCTGCAGGCTGACGCTCTATCCACTGAGCCAACTGGCCAGGGCTGGGATACTGCTTTTACATAAAAACCTACAGTGCCATTTTCTTTCATGATGCTGATCCTGAGAAAATAAGGTGTTCAATGAATGGATAGAATTTTTAAAATATATTTTTTTATTGATTTCAGAGAGGAAGGGAGAGGGAGAGAGAAATTGAAACATCAACGATGAGAAAGAAACATTGATTGGCTGCCTCCTGCATGCCCCCTACCGGGGATCGAGCTGGCAACCAAGGTACATGCCCTTGACTAGAATCGAACCCAGGACCCTTCAGTCCGCAGGCTGATGCTCTATCCACTGAGCCAAACCAACTAGGGCAATGGATAGAATTTAAAAAATCTATCATCCCCCTTACAGAAAATTTCACAGAAATTTTTAAGCAGCAACAGAAAATCTGGAGGGGAAAATCAATTTTGAGAGCAGAGAAAAGTATAAAAAGACTGAGTTGAAGCTTCTAAAACCAATCTGCCCTCCACGGATTTTATTTTAAGGCCGGGCTGTTGGCATCGCAGATCGTATCGCCCAACGTGAACCGCGTGGGAAGCTGGCAGTCGGGCCGGGCTGCTGCTGTCCCTGAGTGGACACTTGATTGTGGATTTCTCTCTGGCCTGCAAGCCTGCTTCCGAGCTGCTGGATTCTTTGCCCTTTGAGTCCAAGTGCTGTTTGCCAACGAATCCCACGTGTCGTGCCCAAAGAACGCTGTCCCTGTGCCTTTCATAAATGTGTTTGTTTTCTTCTCTTTTACAGAAGCTGCAAAGAATCGATACTGCTGACTGTCATCCAGCCTTACCCCGTAAGTGTCCTGCGAGTAGAAGTGCCCTTGCCTGTATTTCTACGCTCAGTGCTCAGAACAGTGGGCACTAAGAATGGTTTGTGGCCTAACATGCCCGGCACGCCGGCCGGCTGGCGTTTGGGGTCTGTGTGTGCAGCCGTGGGACCTGTGCCCAGGCTTACACTTGGGGACCGTGGGTGGGACCCTCAGCTCTGCTCTTCCTTTTCCTCTGGACAAGACTGTTGGGTGATGGGTGCAGATGCACGTGGCAAACTCAGTGGGGCTGACCGGCACAGGGCTCCTGCCTGGGGGTTCATAGGGTTCCTGCCTGGGGGTTCATAGGGCTGGGCGGCTGGGCACTCCCTGGCCCTGGGTGGGCAGTCAGATCCACCCGGTACATGAGCGCCCACTAGAGACTGAGACAAGCAGAGCACTGTAGGGAGCAGGAGGGGCGGGGTGGGGGTGCCAGAAGTTCTCTCCCAGCATCGGGCCGCACGTGGATCCCTTCAGTGGGCCAATGGTAACTGCAAATGATCGTCCCAGCCAGGGCACCGGGGAGGGGGGCTGTGGGTAACCCTGCTGGGGTGGCAGGTGTAATCCACTGTCAAAAAAAAAAAAAAAATGCCCTTGCCTGGTCTCAGGCTCCTGTCTGCCCCTCCATCCAGTAAAACCACGATGAGAAATGACAGCAGAGAAAAAGTAGTCACGAGTCAGGAGTATTTGTATGTTGTTCTTCACGATAGCAACCCCAGTCAATGGAGAGAAGAGAAAGCGCATTTTCTAAGTATCTTCCAAATCGGCTGTTCCGTCCTATGCGACGCTCAGCTCTGCAAATAGCACAAAACTCAAGACTTTCTTGAAGTTTCCAGTTTAAGAATCACAAGTCTAATGGGAATGTCTCATGATAGGGGGTTGAAGCATGATTGTTTTTCTGTTCTTTTTTTTTTTTTTTTAATATACACCGAGTGGCCAGATTATTATGATCTCTGAACACATAATAACCTGGCCACTCAGTGTATATATACAGTATATATATTAGAGGCCTGGTGCATGAATTCGTGCATGGGTGGGGTCCGGCCAGCCTGGCCAAGGGGAGGAGACATGGGCGGTTGGCCGGCCTGCCTGCTGGTCAAACTCCTGGTTGAGGGGACAATTTGCATATTAGCCTTTTATTATATAGGCTATACACTGAGTGGCCAGATTATTATGAGCTCAGAGATCATAATAATCTGGCCACTCAGTGTATTTTTATTGATTTCAGAGAGGGAGAGAGAGAGAGAAACATCAGTGATGAAAGAGAATCATTAATCGGCTGCCTCCTGCACGCCCCCTACTGGGGGCTGAGCCCATAACCCAGGCATGTGCCCTTGACTGGAATCGAACCCGGGACCCTTCAGTCCGCAGGCTGACACTCTGTCCACTGAGCCAAACCAGCTAGGGCCATGATCGTTTTTCTTACCCCCATCTAGATAATTTGGTAGAGAACTCTAGATAGTTCTGTGAGACCTGCTTTAAAAGGTGGGTATTAGATGTAATAGGGCCATCAAGATTTCATTCTGCAGCCTTGGTCAGGAGGGTGGGGAGTTACTAAAATCGTGCTCCCTTCAATTCCCATGATTTTGTTGTTGTTGTTAGACCTAACCAGAGGATATTTTTCCATTGATTTTTAGAGAGTGGAAGGGAGTGGGAGAGACAGAGAGAAACATTGATGTGAGAGAGACACATTGATTGGTTGCCTCCCACACAAGCCCCTACCAGGGCCAGGGATCGATCCCACAACCACAACCGAGGTACGTGCCCTTGACCGGAGTCTAACCCGCGAGCCTTCAGTCTGAGGGCCAACGCTCTATCCACTGAGCCAAATAGGCTAGGGCCCCTGATTTTCTTTTGAAACAACTTTATCATGGTGTAACTCACATATCATAAAAGTCACCCCTTTGAAATGTACAGTTGAAGGATCTTTATGAAATTTACTGAAGTACGCAGACTTCATCACAATCCAGTTTGAAAATATTTCTATCACCCCAATGAGATCCCCCATTCCCATTTGCAATGAAACCCTTCCCGCCCTCATTCCCAGGCCGCCGCTAATTTTCTTTCTGCTTCTATAGAGTTGCCATCACTTGTGAATTTCCCACGCTGTCAGTGGAACTATCAAACACTGAGGCAAATTCCTCCAGAGATTTCCCAAAACATCTCCTGTCAGTGCCTGTGTGGCCTTTGCATGGAGCAGCAGCGATTCCCACCTGGCTGCGCTTCTTTTCTTCCCCATAGAGTTGGAGTGTTCCTACATCAATGAAAAGGCTCTGGTATCTGCCAATCTCCATCTTATGACCAAACTCTTCAACTCCTCATCCCAGAGTGTTCCTCCTAAGTGCTATGTGCTAGGCATTTGGGACAGCAAACAACATGTACCCAAGATTCTAATCAGAGCACAAATAGAATTAGCCAGACAACAAGTTATGCCATGGAGGAGAGCATATATATAAACATCTCAGCCTCATACTGACAGTTACTTTTAGTTCCATCTCTTTAACATCACACACACACACACACACACACACACACACACACACACATACACATACACACACACACACACACACACACACACACACCTTTTTAACAATAGATATATTTTTATTGATTTCAGAAAGAAAGGGAGAGAGAGATAGAAACATCAATGATGACAGAGAATCATGGATCGGCTGCCTCCTGCATGCCCCCTACTGGGGATCGAGCCCGCAACCCAGGCATGTGCCCTGACCAGGAATCGAACCGTGACCTCCTGGTTCATAGGTCGACGCTCAACCTCTCAGCCACGCCAGCCACGCCACACACCTTTTGATTTGAAAACAGGATGTAAGAGAACCAGGATTTGAGATCTAGTGCCCAACAATATAATGGGCGATTCTTATACTTGCTCAGAATTCCTGACTTCCTCAGCTGAATGAGGAGAAGGTTAGATCCCATTCAAGGGCCTCCCTGCTCCATCTCCTGATTCCATGATGCCTTCCCTGGAAAGGAGAGGTCGCCTGTGTGTTTAGATTATTTCCATTAACCAAAATGTCCCTCACACTTACTTCAATCCTATCCTCACTTCATTGCTCTGCGGTGGGCAAATCCGTTTTGGTCAAGCCAATGGAAATGTCCTTAATAAGCAACTGATTGGCCCATTATAAGTTCCTGGGGGAACCTCAGGTTTACTTTGCCTTTCCTGAATTCTCTCTCTCCACGTTATAACCTACTAGAGGCCCAGTGCACAAAATCCGTGCACGGGTAGTGTCCCTAGAAGCTGCCGGCTGCCAGCTGCCGAACGGGGCCTTCCTTTGTTCCACGCCACCCCCTGGTGGTCGGCGCACGTCACAGCGAGTGATCGAACTCCCAGTCGGTCGAACTCCGAGGGGACACTTTGCATATTAGGCTTTTATATATATCCTAGAGGCCCGGTGCATGAAATTTGTGCACTGGCGGGGGGGTGTCCCTCAGCCTGACCTGCACCCTCTCGCAGTCT
Source organism: Ia io (assembly GCA_025583905.1). NCBI lineage: Eukaryota > Metazoa > Chordata > Mammalia > Chiroptera > Vespertilionidae > Ia > Ia io. The sequence goes on from JAJQQW010000001.1 coordinate 7,553,432, forward strand.
GGAACCCCTTGGGGGATGTCCGCCTGCCGGTAGGTGGACATCCCTCTCACAGTCCGGGACCCCTCCCTCCTTACCGCCCTCCTGCTCGCTGCTCCTTAGCTCTGCCGTGGAGGCGGGAGAGGCTTCCACCACTGCCGCTGCGCTCACCAGCCGTGAGCCCGGCTTCTGGCAGAGCAGCACTTCCCCTGTGGAAGCACACTGACCACCAGGGGGAAGCTCCTGCGTTGCATGTCTGCCCCCTGGTGGTCAGTGCGCATCATAGTGACTGATCGTTCTGGTCTTTTCACTGTAATGGTTGCTTAGGCTTTTATTATATAGATATATAGGTTAGAAATGCAAGGTTAGAACCTAAGTCCAAACTAGGTTATTTTTGCCCCGTGCATTGGACTTAAAGAGAGGGGAGTTCTGCATTGAAGTTAAGGGTTGTGTCTTGTGGCCTTGATTGCTCTGTTTGCCGTTTGAGTCTGCATGACTTGTTATTCATATGAATACCCATTGCCCAGCCGGATGCGGCTCAGCAGTTGAGCATCGGCCCAGGAACCAAGAGGTCACGGGTTCGATTCCCGGTCAGGGCGCATGCCCGGGTTGCGGGCTTGATCCCCAGTGTGGGGCTTGCGGGAGGCAGCCAATCAATGATTCTCTGTCATCATTGATGTTTCTATCTCTCTCTCCCTCTCCTTTCCTCTCTGAAATCAATAAAAATGTATTTTTTAAAAAAACATATGAATACCCATTGACATCGGTAAGTCCCGGAACTTCCTTTTAACAGATATTCTGGAATTTTCTAGACGTTCAGGGGGCTCTCACTGTTGTGCTATATTGAAAGTCAATGCTTAGCCACACCATTGAGGAGCAAGTGATGCATGTTCTTACAGCCAACAGCTCTACCTCTGCTTCTCAGAGTCGCTCTTCCCCTCCCAGCTATTGTAGAAGAATTCTCATCTTTGATTTCCTTTGACTAACCCCCCTTCCTGAAGTGCCCACAACATACTCCACCCCGCCACCTCCTCGGCCTGGTTGAATCCTTCTCCCCCTTCAAGTCTCAGCACACATTCTAAATGCTACCTTAGCGTCTTTCAATGTTGGCACTGTGGCCATTTGGGCTGACGGATTCTCTGTGGAAGGGGGCTGCTTTGCGCGTTGTAGGATGTTGACCAGCAACCCTGGCCTCTACCCACTAGGTGGCAGTAGTAGGACCTCCTCCCCTAGTTGTGAGGACCAAAAATGACTCCAGACACTGCCAGATATTCCCCGGGGAGCAAAATCTCCCCCACAGGGGACCACTGGCCCGCCTAAAGTTTGCCCTTACTGGTCTAGTCCAAAGTGGCTCTTTCCTCTTTTGAGTTGTAGGAGTTGAAATAATGTAGTTAAACCGCCCCCCCAAGTTACTTAAATAGATACATTACACGTAGAGAGGAGAGCAGATGAGAGAAGAGGGTATTTCAAAATTTTATAGTTTTGTGTTCAGATTTTTCTATAAGCAAATTGGTGGTTTTTTAAAATTTTAATTGAGTTTTATTTCTTCCCAAACATTCTCTTGGCAATCATGGTTGACATACAGAAGCAGATGACCCAGCAGACCAAAAGAACGCCCGTAAATGTGATTTTATTACAGACAATAAAAATTAGCATTTTTATTTCCTTATAATTTGCTGGCCCGCATTTTTAATGTTGTTTCCCCTGCCTAATGAGGTCCAGTCTAGACAGAGAGCCGATGTTCACACCTTCTTGCCATATTCCATCTGAGCTCAGGGCACCCCAACATGATCCAGTCACAACAATCAGTCTCCAGGGAGGCCCAGTCAGGGGGGCCTGGAAAGAGATCTTACAATCCTCACAATTCTTTGAGCAGAAATCATTCTTAACATGTCGCTGCCTTATATTTTATTTTATTTTTTAAAATATATTTTATTGAGTTTTTACAGAGAGGAAGAGAGAGGGATAGAGAGTTAGAAACATCGATGAGAGAGAAACATCAATCAGCTGCCTCCTGCACACCTCCCACTGGGGATGTGCCCGCAACCAAGGTACATGCCCTTGACCGGAATCGAACCTGGGACCCTTGAGTCCGCAGGCCGACGCTCTATCCACTGAGCCAAACCAGTCAGGGCGCTGCCTTATATTTTAAATAATATGGAGGGCTCTCTGTCCGCCAATTTTACTTTATTTCTTAGAAAAAAAATTGTGCCAGTACAGAAGGAAACACAGAAGTAAACAAATATGTGTCGGCAAACCTTTTCCCTAGCAACAACCAATAGGAACATTTTGGCCTTTTCCCTTCCTATCTTTTTGTTCTATGCCTTGTCAACAATTGAGATCATTTTGTATGTACAATTTTCTTCTCCTTCTTTCTCTTCATATATCAAGCTTTTTCCTATGTCATCAAGAATTCTGCATAAGCGTCATATACATGGCTGTAGAACATATGTTGATTTACTTAACCAACTCAGTATCATAGAACCCTTCATAATGCCTTTAATGTTTTGCTATTATAAATAATTCTGCAAAGAACATCTTTGTGTATAAATCCTATTTATTGGTATTTAGCAGTATCTATGTATTTAGTATTATTATTAGCCATATCTAATAGTATTTCCTCAGTATGGAATTTTAGAAGGAGCATCTCTGCGTTACTCATGAATTTTATTTGTTTGGTTCTGATGTGCTGTCTTCTTTTCTTGTACTGTGACTATTTTTTTATTACAGATCTTTCTTGGCCAGCTTCTTCTTTCCTTTCCTCAGTTCCCAAGTCTAGAACGGCCTATTTCAGCCCTAGCTGGTTTAGCTCAGTGGATAGAGTGTCGGCCTGAGGACTGAAGAGTCCTGGGTTCAATTCTGGTCAAGGGAACATGTCCAGGTTTTGGGCTCAATCCCCAGTATGTGGCGTGCAGGAGGCAGCCGCTCAATGATTCACTCTCCTCATTGATGTTCCTATCTCTCTCCCCCTCTCCCTTCCTCTCTGACAGCAATAAAAATATATTTAAAACAAAACAAAACATGTAGAACTTCCCAGTTCAACCTTACCTGAAACAAGGAGTATTTAAAGAGTCTCGCCCTGGCCAGTTTTCTCAATAGTTAGAGCACTGGCCTGTGAACCAAAGGGTCATGGATTTGATTCCTGGTCAAGGGCACTTGTGGGAAGCAAACAATCGATGTGACTCACATCGATGTTTCTCTCTCTCTTCCTCCCTGTCTCCCTCCCTTTCCCTCTCTCTAAAAAAATTCAATCAGCTTTCTTTAGGAACCCACTTTCCTGCCTCTCACTTCCTGCCTACCTTCTAGCATGTTCCACACACCCGAGGAAGGCTACAGACCTCTTGGAAGCCCCAGCGTAGCAGACGCTATTAGAACTGGAACCATGTTCACTTAGCATGTGTCATGTCAAGCATGTCAACCCAATTTCCAGCTGAGACAACCAGTGATTCTTTGCCTGTGGGCTTCTGGCCACGGGAGCATGCTCATGGAGCACACCGGAAGTGCCGGAAGTGCTGAGGAGTTACTACTCCCAGAGGAGCAGCCATTCCACCGCTGCCTGGAAGCAGCTGGTGGATCAATACCCCAGCTTGCCCTCTCCTTCAGTCAGTGTAACTCTCAGGCCCATGGTCTGCCTTGGTTCCCACAGTGGTCCAGTTGCTTCCAGTGGTGCCTGCCTTAACAGTGAATGCTTTATTGGGTTACCCCCCTTCCCTGGCTCCCTGCCCCCCATTTTCCTACCTGTGCTTCCTGGGAGCGCCTCCCAAATCAGCTACCTGCCTGTGAATCCTGTCTAAGGGTCTGCTTTAGGGGATAACTCCAAACTAAGTTATCCAGGGGTAACTATGGGCTAGTAAGTCATCAGCAGGCATTTCCCCAGCGCCTACTATATGAGTAGTACTGTGAAGCTACGGGGATTGCAAGTTCAAGGCCTTACACTTTCGTTTCAGGAATTAATCTTATTTATGTCATTTTCCCCAGATCTATTCTAGCGACTTATAAGAGCATCTGAAAGCATCAGGAGTATGCCACACACTTATCATGGCCACCTTAGCAATAGCAGATTTGGAAAGGGGTGAAGGATTAATTAGAGGTCTTCTAATCTTAAAATTAATTAGCAGCAGGAGAATCTGATTATTCTAAATAGTAATTACTTATCATTTCCACCACAGGCTGTGAAGTGCTTCTGATCAGGTCTGCAGGTTGCTAAGAATTAATTCACCAGGTTTTTGAGTGGTGCGCATTGTATATTTTTTGAGCAGCAAAGAGAGATCTGAGTTAAAACTGCAGTTTCACCCTAACCCCATGGTCAGCAAACTGTGGCTTGCAAGCCACATGTGGCTCTTTGGCCCCTTGAGTGTGGCTCTTCCACAAAATACCACGGCCTGGGCGAGTCTATTTTGAAGAAGTGGCGTTAGAAGAAGTTTAAGTTTAAAAAATGTGGCTCTCCAAAGAAATTTCAATCGTTGTACTGTTGGTATTTGGCTCTGTTGACTAATGAGTTTGCCGACCACTGCCCTAACCAGTTTGGCTCAGTGGATAGAGCATCGGCCCTCGGACTGAAGAGTCCTGGGTTTGATTCTGGTCAAGGGTACATACCTCGGTTGCAGGCTCGATCCCGGCTCTAGTCAGGGCACATGTGGGAGGCAACCAATTGATATGTCTCTCTCAAATGGATGTTTCTCTCTCTTTGTCTCTCCCCGCCTCTTCCACTCTCTCTAAAATTCAATGGGAAAATAGCCTCAGGTGAGGATTAGCATAAAAAAATAAAAAACTACAGACGTGACTAATTTACATTTCCCATCAACCACAAGTAACTCCAGCCACTGGAATAAGACCGGATTTCGTTGCTTCGAGTTCAGTAATCTTCAGATTGAAGAGCTTATGATTTTATGATCTGAATGTAATTTTAATTTTAATTTTTATTTTTTAAATATTTTATTGATTTTTTACAGAGAGGAAGAGAGAGGGAGAGAGAGCTAGAAACATCGATGAGAGAGAAACACCAATCAGCTGCCTCCTGCACACCCCCCACTGGGGATGCGCCCGCAACCAAGGCACATGCCCTTGACCGGAATCGAACCTGGGACCCTTGAGTCCGCAGGCCGACGCTCTATCCACTGAGCCAAACCGGTTTCGGCTGAATGTAATTTTTAAAATGTATGTTGATTATATGAAATAGTCACGAATCCAGGATCAGAAGAAAGCGCTAATATGGATTCTTAGTTAGACTTAATACGTTTAAAGTGGTATTTGCTTGACTACCATGGCTCTCTCGTGTGCTTTTTAGTTTTCCTAGATTACCAGGTTTGTCATTCGTGCCTGGTAAACAGGTATGGGAATGAGGCTCCAAGCAATGGGCATGCTCTAGCTACAGGGAGGAGAGAGAAGCCACCCACCTTCCTTTTTTTAAAATATATTTATATGGATTTCAGAGAGGAGGGGAGAGGGAGAGAGAGAGAAACATCAATGATGAGAGAGAATCATGGATCAGTTGCCTCCTGCACAACCCCTACTGGGGATGGAGCCCACAACCTGGGCTTGTGCCCTGACCAGGAATAGAACTGTGACCTCCTGGTTCATAGGTCGACGTTCAACCACTGAGCAACACCAGCTGGGTGAAGCATCCCATCTTGACAAGTTCTGCTAAATGGGGCCACTTACCTTAGGGGCAAATAACCCTATATAGTCCCATGGGGACATTACTGTATTCCAAGATTACACAGCAAATGATATGCATAAGAAATTAAGTTCTGTTAAATATGCTTTTTTGTTGAGGCAAGGAATTATGTAGAACATTTTAGAAAAATATGGCAAAATATTGCATTTAAAAATTCAGATGCATAGAAGACTAAACCTAACACGTGTGAAACCCCTCATTCCCGAATAATGCCAGAGAAGGGGGCGTTGCTGCCTTCTGACATCTCGTCTAATTAGGCAGGTCTGCGCAGGGTGGCTTTATTATCACCGCTTCACTGGTGCTCACCTCATTGTGCCGATGTAAGTATCGCCTGCTTCACATCATCACGGGAGAATCATGTTTTCCCTTCAGCTAAAAAATTGCACATCAAAAGCAAATGAACTCACTGCTGTCTGATTTGTTCGTTAATCATCACTGAACTTGGCCTCTAATTACCAAGATACCGATGAGAACACCACTGTCATCGCTCCAGCTCTGCAGGAGGACTTGCCAAGTCACGTTGAACGTGTTCAAAGCAGTTCTTTTTGAACAGCAGCCATTTGGAGTTGTTTTGTGGTATTTTGTGTGTGTTTTAAGGGCAGCCATTCTCTTAAAATATAGCGCTTAGATGGCGGAATTAAAGCTCTGGGGGTCAAACCATCCATCCATGCAGTCCTCTGACATTCCTCAGAGCAAAGGATGGGATGGGTGTGGAGGGGAACTTTCAAAATAACAGGTTTCCCCCAGTATTAAAGCAAAACTCCACCCAGGAGTATACACACACATGTTTTGTTTGTTTATTTGTTTTTCTTTTTAAATTTATTATTATTTTTAAAAATAATTCTTTATTGTTGAAAGTATTACATATATCCCCTTTCTCCCCCATTAACCCCTTCCAGCACGCCCCCACCGCCTGCCCCAGGCCTTCACCACCCTATTGTCTGTGTCCATGGGCTATACATATATGCATACAAGGTCTTTGGTAGATTACCTTCCACCCACCCTCCCCCACCTTCCCTGTGAGATTCCACACTCTGTCCCATGCTCCCATGTCTCTGGATCTACTCCTTTCATCACTTTATTTTGTTCATTAGATTCCACATATGAGTGAGATCATGTGATACCTGTCTTTCTCTGACTGACATATTTCACTTAGCATACCCACGCATGTTTTATTGTGTGTTTTTAACAGTGATTTTGTTTTATTGTAGTGTTTTGTATTTTATTATTTATTATATATACACTAGAGGCCCAGTGCACGAAATTCGTGCATGGGTAGGGTCCCTAGGCCTGACCGGCGATCAGGGCTGATTGGGGCCTTCCAGCTGCCGGCTGGGGCCTTCCTTCGTTCCACGCCACCCCCTGGTGGTCAGCACACGTCATAGTGAGCAATTGAACTCCCGGTCTCCCGGTTGAACTCCCGAGGGGACACTTTGCATATTAGCCTTTTATATATATATATATATAGATAACGTAAATCTACCATTTTAAGCATTTTAAAGGATACAATTTTGTGGCATTAAGTACATTCAAAACCTTGTGCACCCCATTGCCACTATCCAGCTCCAGAACGTCACCTTGCACCCATTGAGCAATCACTGCCATTCTCCCCTCCCCTTGCCTCTGGCAGCCATTAATCTACTTCCTTCTCTAGGGATTTGCCTAATCTGAGTGTTTCCTACAAATGGAGTCAAATCATGCAATGGGTGGGCCTTTGTGTCTGGTTTGTGTCCCTGAACATAATGTGTTTGAGGTCCATCCATGTTGTAGCATGTGTCTGAGCTTCATTCCTTTTTATGGCTGAAGACTGTTTCATTGTATGGCTAGACCACTTCTCCATTAAATCACATTGTTTTTTCATTGGTCTCAAATACACTTGTATTTGACTAAGATGGGAACGCTTTTTTTTTCTACTTTATTTGTATAGGGCACCCTAATTGGCTTTTGTGCCTTGAGATTAACGCAATACACAGAAGGTTGTATTCATTCTAGAGTCAATTACTAGAATTTTTTAATATATATTTTATTGATTTCAGAGAGGGAGAGAGAGATAGAAATGATGAGAGAGAATCATGGATCAGCTGCCTCCTGCATGCCCTACATTAGGGATTGAGACCGCAACCCCAGCATGTGCCATGACAAAATTGAACCGTGATCTCCTGGTTCATAGGTCGATGCTCAACCACTGAGCCATGCCAGCCAGGCAGTTTCTAGAATTCTTTACACAACATCCTCAATCTCTTAGGACTACATAGTATAAAAAACTTTACATTGAACCATATGCAATTTCCAATATTTGACCATTTTAATCTATAAAATAACAATTGTGTGATTCAAACTAAATATTTACCTCCATGTTAGGTTCAATAGAAAATGCAATTCTTTTTAAAAATAAAAAAATACGCCCAGCCCTAGCCGGTGTGGCTCAGTGGATAGAGCACCAGCCTGCAGACCAAAGGGTCCCGGGTTGGATTCTGGTCAAGGGCACGTACCTTGGTTACAGGCTACTCCCGGGCCCGGGCCCTGGTCGGGGCATTTGCAGGAGGCAATCAGTCCACGTGTTTCTCTCACATTGATATTTCTCTCTGCCTTTTCCTCTCTCTTCCACTCTCCCTAAGAGTCAATGAAAATGTATCCTTAGGTGAGGATTCAAAAACACACCAAAGCTGCCCTAGCCAGTTTGGCTCAGTGGAAAGAGTGTTGGCCTGAGGACTGAAAGTTCCCGGGTTGGATTCTGGTCAGGGCACATGCCTGGGTTGCAGGCTCGATCCCCAGTGTGGGTGTGGGGAGACAGCCGATCCATGATTCTCTCTCATCATTGATGTTTCTATCTCTTCTCCTTTTCCCTTCCTCTCTGAAATTTATATATATATATATATATATATATACTAGAGGCCCGATGCAGGAAATTCGTGCAAGGGGCTATTCATGCAAGGGGCTTTGCCCTCGCAGCCACAGCCACTTGCCTCGGCCCTTGCAGCCACGGCTTCATCCGGAAGGTCATCCAGAAGGATGTCCGGAAGGACGTCCAGTCTAATTAGCATGTTATGCTTTTATTGTTATGAATATGTATGTATACACTGAGTGGCCAGCTTATTATGATCTCTGAATGCACAATAATCTGGCCACTCAGTGTATAGCCTATAGAATAAAAGGCTAATATGCAAATTGTCCCCTCGACCAGGAGTTTGACCAGCAGGCAGGCCGGCCAACCGCCCATATCCCCTCCCCCTGGCCAGGCTGGCTGGACCCCACCCATGCACGAATTCATGCACCGGGCCTCTAATATATACATACACTGAGTGGCCAGATTATTATGCGTTCAGAGATCATAATAATCTAGCCACTCAGTGTGTGTGTGTGTGCGTGTGTGTGTGTGTGTGTGTGTGTGTGTGAGTGATATATATATATATATATATATATATATATATATATATATATATATTTTTTTTTTTTTTTAAGTTCTCATCCACCTACTGGATGTGAATTTCCTTCCCCTCAGGCTTCATTAAAATTAGGCAACAGGGATGATTCTCAGGTGAAAGAAATTTACCAAGATCATGCAGCAAGGAGTCCCCTGGGTCACAGCCCCGTCTAAGTGGGATTTCCCGTTGCACTTTTTGATTTCTGAGGAAGAACTGAGTGAGTCTCTTAGCCCTCCTTCCAATAAAAGATAGTACAAGGAACCTGTAAGAAAAGGCAGAATATGAGGTCAATTTCAGTTCTAAGTCAAGAGCTCCTCTCTACCCCGCCCAGTAAGACCACAGCATCCCAGATTACCAACAAGAGGCTGAAACTCACGTGTGTGTGTGTGTGTGTGTGTGTGTGTGTGTGTGTGTGTGTACTTGCCTGCTCACATGCCCATATGCCCTTAATGTGAATAACAATGAGATTATTGCCCTGGCTGGTTTGGCTTAGTGGATAGAGCGTTGGCCTGGGGACTGAAGGGTCCCGGGTTCGATTCCAGTCAAGGGCACATGCTCAGGTTGTGGGCCTCATCCCCAGTGGGGGGCGTGCAGGAGGCAGCCGATCCATAATTCTCTCTCATCATTGATGTTTCTCTCTCTCTCTCTCTCTCTCTCTCTCTCTGAAATCAATAAAAAAATATATTTTAAAGAAAGATAGAAGACAACTGTTAAAAGTTTTGTATTATGTTATCAGTAATCCGATACGTTTTCTTTTTTCCAGTCTCCCAAATCAGCATTTATTAGTGCCGCAAAGAAGGCCAGATTAAAGTCCAACCCCGTGAAAGTGCGCTTCTCCGAAGAGGTCATCATCAACGGGCAGGTGTCGGTGAGTGGACAGTCGCCTGCTGGTGACCCGGAGCGAGTCACTGAGGCAATGAGCAAGGCCAGCACCTCACTGGAAAGATTGATCTGGCACTGCTTGCTGGGTTTCACAGGGGTGTCAAATCTCAGTGTCACCCGGCTGTGTCTGATAGGTCCCCCCTAACATTTCCAGGAGCCGGAAGAGTCCGGTACTTCCTTGAATGCTTTCAGAGTTAGAGACCTCACTTCTTTGCAAAGAAGCTCATTTGATTGGACGTCACTGGCATCGCGTCTTTTTGAGTAAAATGTGCCCCTTTGAAATGCCACCTCTTTCTTCCTGTTCTGCCAACTAAGCATTTCTCCATGAGAGCCCCTTGTGTATCTTGAAAAAAGTATTGCATAGCCACTAATTTTTTTCCCTTATCCAAAATAAAACGTCTTTATTGTTTCAACTAAGCAAAATGGAAAACAGTTAAAATGATGGAGAACTTTCATATATGCAACCAGGATTTTCATTAATAGCTCTTGATAGAAATCATGATTGCTCAGGCACATCATTGATCTTCTAAATGAATAACGCAAACATTGATAGAATGCTTTATTTTCAATTTTCTCCAAAAAAAAACACAAAAACCCAACAAAACAGCATTGTGTTTTTTGTTTTGAGAAAGCTGTCATCTAGGGCACTAATTTCTTTGAAATTCCAGCTTCTTTGTGGAGGTTTTATTGTTGCTCTTGCTATTGTTAATCAGGGGTGGGGAACGTCTGGCCCACAGGCCATACAAGGCCCGGGAAATCATTTGGCCTGGCCCTGCCAAGGCATTACAGGTGAGTTCATTAAATGTTTGAGCAAATAGAGTGGGCTCATTTTCCAGCTGATCATTTTGTAGGGCCTGAGAATGGGGTTATAAATATCCTCATGGGTCTGGGCAGAAAAACAGTTCCCCACCCCTGGCAAACGGACAAGGGTAAAATCTCCTCCATGTCGTCCTTGTTATGGGTCAGAAACACTCCCCTGAGCGCAGTCCTGGATCTGACTTTGAAGATGTAGCCTGCACGTCCTGGGCCAGGCATGCGTGGACCAAGCATCTCCCAGCTCCAGCCTGCTGACCTCTGTCCACCCCAGCTGGGCGCCAGGGCCTCAGCTGGCCCCTCTGGCATACTATTGTGATGCTTGTGGGCGGCGACATCAGGCTCCCACGGTGCTGCCCTGGGAGCATTTGGCTGTGGCCTTGGCCTCCCGGTCGCCCATCTATCATCTCATCTCCTCTACCCGCTTCCCACTGTGGCTTGTGCTGCGCGGATCAGTGGATTCCCGTCCCTCTGGGTGCAGAGTTAGCATACATTACCATCTCAGAGCAAGACCGGCCCAGCTCAAGGCTGGAAGGTTGTAGTCACAGAGGAATCACTGTGTCATCGGAGGTCATGTGACATCCCCTCATCTTTTCTCAAGTTTCCGAGTGGGAGATGGGCCATGCGTTTATGCATCTTTTTTTTAAAAAAAATATTTTTATTGATTTGAGAGAAGTGAGAGTGATAGAAACATCAATGATGAGAGAGAATCATGGATTGGCTGCCTCCTGCACGCCCCACATTGGGGATCGAGCCTGCAACCCAGGCCTGTGCCCTGACCGGGAATCGAACCGGCGACCTCTTGGTTCCTGGGTCGATGCTCAACCGCTGAGCCACACCCGGCTGGGCCGTTTATGCATCTTTAGGGAGACTCTGACTTGAGGCTGCCGTGGCAGTGTCCCTGTATCCCTGTATAGAACGGGGCTCGCTCCAGGCAGCTGGGGTGTGCGGGCACAGCCCTGGGGCCCATCCTCTGGGCCATTTGGTACCGTGTCTGCTCCTCAGCCTCCGTGACCATCTTCCCTTCCCGTCTGCTCTTGCTCTTCTGCGTTACTGGGTGTCATGCCTCCTGGACTTGGGGGCAAATGAACTCGGTGAACCGGGCAGCAGAGAAGTCCCGGGTGAAGTGGAAAGGAGCGGAAAGGATTTCAGAGAAAGAAATAGGAAGTGTCCCCGAAATAGTGAGGGATTGAATCCTCCTGGACTGACGGTGGGGCATTAGCAAGCCTGGACACCTCTTCCGTTTCCTCATCTGTACAACAGGGGGCGTGGGGTTTCTCATCCAGCGTGCTTTCTTTTTTTTAAAATACATTTTTAATATATTTTTATCGATTTCAGAGAGGAAGCGGGAGGGGGAGAGAGAGAGAGAAACATCCATGATGAGAGAGAATCATGGATCGGCTGCCTCCTGCACGCCCCCTACCGGGGATCGAGCCGGCAACCCAGGCCTGTGCCCTTGACCGGGAATCGAACCGTGACCTCCTGGTTCACAGGTTTGATGCTCAACCACGGAGCCACGCCGGTCGGGCAAGTTCTTTAAACTATGATCTGTTTGTTGTAGACTAAGTGCGCTACTCCATTAACACACTACCCCATTCCTTTGAGTTTGGGGGAAATCTTCGTCAGTGAAGTAAAACTTGTTTCACAGAATAACTTGAGCTTTGAGGCTGATCAAGGCTTGAGGTTCACTGTCGTGACCTCGGCCGGGCACCAGCAGGCGTCGCATCGCACACCATCAGCTTGGCGCTCTGCGCAAGCGTGACCTTCACCCGCACCCTGTGGCGTAGGTACAAGGGAGTCGTTTCTGTAATTGCATTTTCTAGTGGGACACCTCGATTTAAAACAACTCCTCCAGCCCGGCCGGTGTGGCTCAGTGGTTGAGCGGCGACCTGTGAACCTGGAGGTCAGGGTTCGATTCCCCGTTAAGGGCACCTGCCCGGGTTGTGGGCTCCATCCCCAGGAGGGGGCGTGCGGGAGGCAGCCGATCCATGATGCTCTCTCATCATGGATGTTTCTCTCTGTCTCTCCCTCTCCCTTCCTCTCCGAAATCAATAAAAATATATATTTTTAAAAACTCCTCTGATTGATCTTCTGATGGGAAAAGTTCTTTGAATCAACTGTGTTATTTGTAGCTGGAAAATAATTTTTCTGTGAACAGCTGCACTTAGATATCACCAGAGGTTGATCTCAGAGACTTCAATTGTTTTTGGTTTTTACTTATGTTGTGTTTGGATACATTGTAGATATACGTGGCTATTGCGAAGAGCAGAATTATAATCCAACTGACTTTAACCCCTCCCTCTTTTCTATTGTTGTCAAACAGGAAACTGTTAAGGATAACTCGCTGCTTTTTATGCCAAATGTTTTGAAAGTCTATCTGGAAAACGGGCAGACCAAATCCTTCCGCTTTGACTCGAGCACCTCCATAAAGGTAAGGGGACCGCTGAGCTCTGCCTGGACCCCCCTCGGGCAGCGAGCGGAAGCAGCACGGGCGTCTCGTGTGGCAGCCCTTCTTGGACAACTGCTCGTCTATCGCTGAAAAGTGTTTCATTGCTTCCAAATAAGGGAGTGTGTGAGTCCTGGCCGGTGTGGCTCAGTGGATAGAGCACCGGCCTGGGGACTGAAGGGTTCCAGGTTCGATTCAGGTCAAGGGCACTTACCTCGGTTACAGGCTCCTCCCTGGCCCAGGCCCTGGTCAGGGCTCGTGCAGGAAGCAACCAATCGATGTGTTTCTCTCGCATCGATGTTTCTCTCTGTCTCTCCCCCTTCCTTCCACGCTCTCTAAAAACCAATGGGAAAATATCCTCAGCTGAGGGTTCAAAACAAAACAAAACAAATAAGGTAGCGTGTGAATACCTAAAAACAAACCAAGATGAGCCCTAACCGGTTTGGCTCAGTGGATAGAGCGTCGGGCTGTGGACTGAAGGGTCCCAGGGCATGTACCTTGGTTGCGGGCACATCCCCAGTAGGGGGTGTGCAGGAGGCAGCTGATCGATGTTTCTCTCTCATCGATGTTTCTAACTCTCTATCCCTCTCCCTTCCTCTCTGTAAAAAAATCAATAAAATATATTTTAAAAAAACCCACATAAACCAAGACGAAAAGTCCTGCCCAAAGTGAGCGTGGTCTCTCAGCAATGTGAGCGCCAGAAAGATGAAGCTGTTAGCGGTTAATTGAGTATCGGCTACTTTGGTGTCCAACAGGAACAAGGGGCAGAGCAATATAAAGATAACACTTTGCGTTACTGGAACTGCTTTCATGGCAATGATGCATAAAGGGCAGGAATGAGGTATGCGTCTTAGAAGAGGTGAAGAGGAAGCGCCACAAAGCAATTCAATGACAATAGTGCCCCCTTATCCGTGGGAAATGCCTTCAGAGACCCCCAGTGGATGCCCGAAACCGTGGATGGTAATGATCTCTCTATACGCCGTGATTTTTCCTACACATGCTCACCTCAACGGAAAGGAAGCGCTTCACGGCTTCTCTGTGGCTTGTCCGAATGGCCGGCACCAGTGCTCTGTGCCTTGGGGCCATCAGTAAGAAAAACAGGTGACTTGAACGCAAGGCCTGCGGTACCACAGCAGGCGATCTGATAACCAAGGTGGCTGCTAGTGACTGACCGGTGGGGAGTGTACAGAGCGTGGAGTCGCTGGACAAATGGAGGAGTCCCTTCCCGGGTGGGATGGAGAACTTATGAATTGTTTATTTCTGGAATATTCCATTCAGTATTTTTGGGCTGCAGTTGACCTCGGATAACTGAAACCTCGGAAAGTGAAACTGCAGATAAGGGGGGGCGGGGGGGGGGCTACTGTATTTCAGAGCCACAGGTGAGTTTTCATAATGGGCATTATTATAAAGAATATGGGTCCCCCCCCATCATTCCTTCCGGGGGGGGGGGGGGATACATAGTCTCTTTTTTATTGGATAAAAGTGTGTTCAGAGATTGATTGCTCCCTAATGGCCCATCAGCCTAAAACAGGCTTTCTGCACATGCACAGTAAAAAAGATTTTATTGAGGTAAAAACAAGTACCTAGTGATGATCTTGTGTAATAGTGTATCAAGAGAATATCAGCTGTGTGTTTAAAATGTCTATTAATAGTCAACCCCCAAGTCTCAGTTTTTCAAATGAATCAGCACAGACCTTCTGAGGGGCCCCCTCACTTCTTATCAGGGTACCAGCAAGCAGCTTGTTTGGAATTGCTTTAAACAGGCAGCGATGGAGCAGGTAAGAGAGCAGACAATAAGAGTAGATTGATGATCAAGCATTTAAATCAGCCTTAAATCATTCCAGATGAAATATGAACTGCCTTCATACCAGACTGCCAATTTTAAATGCCGATGACTAAAGAAGTCTTTTTTATTTATTTTTTTATTCCTACTCCAAATCAGTTGACAGTGAGATGTTACTCTAAATATTGGTCAACTCACCTAGGAGTTGGCAAGCTTTCTCTGGAAAGGCCTGGAGAGTAAATATTTGAGGCTTGGTGGGACATTTGACCTCTGTTGCAACTACCCGGCTCTGCTATCTATACTAATAAAAGCCTAGGTGGCCCTCGTGCCCTCACGCCCTCATGTCATCACAAGATGGCCACCCCCACATCGTCACAAGGTGGCCACCACAAGATGGCCGGCAGGGGAGGGCAGTTAGGGGTGACCGGGCCAGCAGGGAAGGGCATTTGGGGGCGACCAGGTCAGCAGGAGATGGCAGTTGGGGGCAACCAGGCTGGCAGGGTAGGGCAGTTGGGGGCAACCAGGCCTGCAGGGGGGGGAGGTTGGGGCAACCAGGCTGGCAGGGAAGGGCAGTTGAGGGCGATCAGGCAGGCAGGCAGGCAAATGGTTAGGAGCCAGCAGTCCCGGATTGTGAGAGGGATCCCAGATTGGAGAGGGTGCAGGCTGGGCTGAGGGACATCCCTCCAGTGCACGAATTTCGTTCACTGGGCCTCTAGTTGTATCATGAAAGCAGTCGTAGAATCCGCTCCCAGGTTCAATAATCCACTCGAAGGACTCACAGGACTCAGCAAATTGTCACACTCCCAGTTCCCATTTCTTGCCACCAAAGGATACGAAGTGAAATCAGCAATAGGAGAGCGTGCCCAGGGCACAGGGCTTGGCTGAGGACTTCCAGCTGTCCTGTCCCATTGGAGCCGTGCAACAGCCTTTTCTCCAGCAGTCACGTGACCGTGTGCACACAGTGCTGCTAGCCGGGAAGCTCACCCAGGCCTTGCTGTCCGGTTTTTACTGGCGGTCGGCTGCACCGACAGAGCTGACCACCTCTGTGGCCGACCTTAGTAGCCGGCCCCGCCAGAGGTTGAGCTGATACCACATGACCCAAGGTCCCCACCGTAATCACATTGTTGGCATGCACTATCTAGTGCGGCCCCAGGTCCCCGTTAAACAAAGCTCCTCCTATCAGACACGACGCTCCAAGGTTATAGCAGTTCCCTCCCAAGAGCCAGGAGTAAAAAAAGTACTTGTATTGATTTCAGAGAGGAAGGGAGAGGGAGAGAGAGAGACAGAAACATCAATGATGAGAGAGAATCATGGATTGGCTGCCTCCTGCACGCCCCCTACTGGGGATCGAGCCCAAAACCTGGGCATGAGCCCTGACCAGGAATCAAACCGTGACCTCCTGGTTCATAGGTCGACGCCCAACCCCTGAGCCACGCTGGCCGGGCAGGCAAACCTTTCTTTAGGCAAGAATAATATTTTATCACACAGACACTATATAAATGAAGGGGCATGGCCATAGTTTGCAGGCCCCTGACCTAAGCCACAGAGCTCTGTCATTACAGATCCCTCACACACAATGGCCTTATTCTGTGATACCAATTGGTCAGAACAGCTGCTTGCCATTGTACCCTCCTGCACCCGAAGATCTTCGTAAAGACTTGAATGCATTTTTAAAATATATTTTTATTGATTTCAGAGAGGACGGGAGAGAGAGAGATAGAAACATCCATGATGAGAGAGAATCATGGATCAGCTGCCTCCTGCACACCCCCTACTGGGGGTCCAGCCCACAACCCAGGCATGTGTCCTTGTCCAGAATCGAACCCAGGGCCCTTCAGTTCGCAGGCCAACGCTCTATCCACTGAGCCAAACCGGCTAGGGCGTGAATGCATTTGCTACCAGAAAGAAATCGGAATTTAGAAGAGACCGCCTCCTGTTGTAGATTCCCTCTGGCCTCTTTATTAGAGGCGCCCACACTAGACTAAGTTTGATTTCCCCGAGGACGGCAATGACAATGAGAAGAAGGAAGCAATGCAAAAAGTTCACATGAAATTATAGTTATCTTATCTGGGACCGAACAGCCTTATTATCACAATAGACATGGGCTGGTGGGCATCCCATGGAAATAGTATCGTTCTGAAAGGATATGACAGTGTTTAATAAAAATTGCCAGCATTCTTGCTACAGAGTCGCAATAGGAACAATGTATTGCTATTGATTTCCCGGCGTCCTCCCTGGCGAGGCGGGCGCTTTTAGAAAGTGTGTGCTGCAAAGGCTGGTGTTGTCTTCTCTTCTCGGGGCCTAGAGCGAGAAATTATGACAGAGAAAATCTTTTCATAAAATTCAATATAGTCCAGGTAGTTCCGTGGGATGATTGTTTTTTTGGTGGTGGGTGGGTGTGGGGATCTTTGTTTCCCAGGGGCCTGAAGACATTTTAAAAAGTCTACAGAGAAACCCTAACTGGTTTGGCTCAGTGGATAGAGCGTCGGCCTGCGGACTCAAGGGTCCCAGGTTCGATTCCGGTCAAGGGCATGTACCTCGGTTGCGGGTACATCCCCTGTAGGAGGTGTGCAGGAGGCAGCTGATCGATGTTTCTCTCCCATCGATGTTTCTAACTCTATCCCTCTCCCTTCCTCTCTGTAAAAAATCAATAAAATATATATTTTTAAAAAATAATAAAAATAAAAAGTCTACAGAAAAGAATCAAAACCTTGCTGTACCTTGGCGAGTTGATACTTTGGACCAGATCCGAGTAGAGTAATTCTTTGTTGTGGGCATGGCTTGTCCATTGCAAGACTCTCAGGAGCCTCTCTCCACGCCTAGCATCCCCAATCCCATTGTGACAACAAAAATGTCTCCAGAAGTTGCCCCCGTTGAATACGACCCCTCTTTGGGATTTAAAAAAATGTTTATTTTATTAATTTCAGGGAGAAAGGGAGAGGAGAGAGAGAGAGAGAAACATCAATGAGGAGAGTCATTGATGGGCTGCCTCCTGCATGCCCCACACTGGGGATGGAGCCTGCAACCCGGGCATGCGCCCTGACCAGGAATTGAACCCTGACCTCCTGGTTCCTAGGTCGATGCTCAATCACTGAGCCACGCCGGCCGGCCTCTGCCTGGGTTTTGATTGTATCTTGTCAACGTTTCCTCTGTCAGGATGTCATCTTGACCCTTCAGGAGAAGCTGTCCATCAAAGGCATCGAGCACTTCTCCCTCATGCTGGAGCAGAGGACGGAGGGCGCCGGCAGCAAGCTGCTGCTGCTGCACGAGCAGGAGACCCTCACCCAGGTGCGTGAGCTTCCCCTGAGCACAGCTGCCTGCCCTAGCACCACCTCCGGCCCCAGCACCACCCCCCACCCCAGCACCACCTCCCGCCCTAACACCACCTCCCGCCCCAGCACCACCCCCGCCCCAGCACCCCCATCTTCCCCAGTATCCCTCCTGCCCCAGGCATCCCTCCCATCCCAGTATCCCTCCCATCCTACTCTCCCTCCCTCCTTAGAATCCCTCCCATCCCGGTATCCCTCCCATTCTATTATCCCTCCCGCCCCAGCATCCCTGCCATCCCAGTATCCCTCCCAACCTACTCTCCCTCCTGCCCCAGCATCCCTCCCTCCCCAGCATCCTTCCCTCCCCAGCATCCCTCCTGCCCCAGCATCCCACCCTCCCCAGCATCCTTCCCTCCCCAGCCTGCCATCCCAGTATCCCTCCCATCCTACTCTCCCTCCCGCCCCAGCATCCCTCCCTCCCCAGCATCCTTCCCTCCCCAGCATCCCTCCTGCCCCAGCATCCCACCCTCCCCAGCATCCTTCCCTCCCCAGCCTGCCATCCCAGTATCCCTCCCATCCTACTCTCCCTCCCGCCCCAGCATCCCTCCCGCCCGCAGATGCTCTCACTGTGCTCCCCCCGCATCGCTGGGGCCGCCCTGAGGGAGGCGGGCGTTGGTAATGGGTTTTATGCCTCCAGGTGATGTCTCCCTTTCTGTCAGTGTCCATAGCCTGTCAGGTCACCTGCAAAACAGATGTGTCACTCCCAGCCTGGGCGGCCACGCTGAGAAGGTGGCTCTGTCCGATTCCCCTTTCTGTCATTCGAACGGCTTGGCCGCCTGTTCTCACCACTGGCCTCGTGGAGCTGTTCAAGGCCATGGCCGCTGGGGCCCTTTAAGTCAAGGCCAGGCCGTGTGCGTGGCTTTAGGCTCTGGGTGTCTACTTCAGGCTATTTTCGGAAGCCTCCAATCCCCGCCCCAGGCCTGCCCACTGTAAATATGTGATGCAGAGACGCGCCCCAGTTCCTGGTGGCCAAGATGCCACCCCCATCTGTTCTCTGGGGAGGCGGGCAGGCTGCTGGCTGGTCTGATTCCGCTCAGCGGCCTCCGTGGGGTGGATGAGGGGTTTCAAGCAATGCTCCCATGGAGGAGGGAACTTGAGGCTCGTGGGGTCCTTCTGTCGTTTCTGCTTTCCTTTACCGCCGGGCAGGGACGACAGCCCACGGCCCTCGGACCCGGGGCCACGCCGCTTTCCCTCCTGCCCACAGCCATGGAGCTGGGTCCCTGTCAACACCTGCCACGGTGCCCAGTCCCCTTTCAAAGGAGGGTGTGCTTTCCCGTTAAAATTCTACTCAACGTGTACACTGTACCATCTAAACACACACACACACACACACACGTGCACACACGTGCACACACGTGCACACACGTGCACACACATGCTATGAGGGTCAATAAAGCTGCTGCTGTATTTCTTTTGAATTTCTACATGGCAGTTCACAAACATGTTTGCTTCTCCAGCTTTGTCCCCTGCATGAAAGTTGTCACGTGTCCATGAAACTGCATGCACATGCATGGAAAGTACATACAAGCGCATAGAGCTCCAGGCAGAGCAGCTGTGCCGGCGGGGCTGCGGCCTTAGGTTCGCCGCGCTGGCCTCTTGCGGGGAAATTGAAGGGCTTTTCCCCTCTTTCTTGGAGTCCAGTGTCTTTTCTTTCTTTCTTTTTTTTATTTTAAATAGATTTTATTGAGTTTTTCACAGAGAGGAAGGGAGAGGGAGAGAGAGTTAGAAACATCGATGAGAGAGAAACATCCATCAGCTGCCTCCTGCACACCCCCCACTGGGGATGTGCCCGCAACCAAGGTACATGCCCTTGACCGGAATTGAACCCGGGACCCTTCAGTCCGCAGGCCGACGCTCTATCCACTGAGCCACACCGGTTAGGGCCAGTGTCTTTTCGTTCATTCGCCTGTGTACTAAGCACCTGCTACTCCCCCACCGATTCCCCTTGTGACCAGAGGGGTTCTGGAACAGCGCGTGGCAGTTGCACATCCCGGGCTGGCCGAAAGGACAGCACATCCGCATGAGCCGCGTCCCTGACCCTGAGGGGCCTGTGTTGCGTTCCAAGCCCCCGGGGAGCGATCTGAGTGAAGTCACGGCACCAGAAGTTGCCAGGAGTTTGGAATCTGGACTCCAGGTTCGGTGCAGGGGCCCAAACTCTGTCTTCCTGCCCCCACCCTGGCTTTGGTTGCCATGACAACACCGAGCATCTTACCTTGAGGGGAGGGGCCGCGCTCACAGACTCCTGGTGTGCATTCTGTCCAACCTGAAATTCGCACCCCCCTAGGACAGCCTGTCGGAACCCCTTTCACGCCCCGCGTGGTTCAGGGTTCGGGTTCTGGAGAAGGCCGCGCACAGATGAAAGAGACTAGAAAAATATTAATTTGGGAAATGGGGGCCAGGCAGAAGCCCAACTCTAGGGGGAGGACTATGCTTCGCTTTGGCCTTGCCACCCCTTTTATTCAGGTTTGGGATACACCCATTGCCCTTAGGCAGGCAATAGGCAGATTATCTGATCAGTGAGGATTCACATGGTTATTTGGTGGGGAAGTTGCCTCAGTTACCACTGTCTCAATTAGACAGGGCGTGGTTGGCCCTGACCTTTCAGGACTTCAAGGTTGACCAGCCTTCCGGGTTCCTGTCCACACCTTTCTAATTGGTGACACAATGATCGGTTTCCGGCAACAGCCCCAAGCCGGGGACTAGTCTGTGCTTCTTTGGCTCAGGTGCCGGCCCCGTGGCAGCTACCCCCCAGAAGTGGCCAAGGGCCAGGCTGTGGCTGAGCCCCCCTGGGGACCATGGGCTGGCTCCTCATCCTCTCCGGCCTGCCCTGCCTCCCTGCCTCCTTGCTGGCCGCTCCTGGGGACAGTTCCTTAGCAAGTCCCTCCTCTCAGGGTCTCCTTGGGGGGCACCGGACCTACGTCCCAGGCCCCGTACATTCCCGGGGAGTGAGTGCCTGTGACAGACGCTAAAAGAACTTCGCCGCCCCTTCCCTCGAAGTCCAAGGAAAGTGGCCCCTGCTTCTGGGTCCCTCGGCCGTTTCGCAGTCCCCGCTGAGCCTCCCTGTGGCGGGTCTGCTCTTCCAGGTGACACAGCGGCCCAGCTCCCACAAGATGAGGTGTCTTTTCCGAATCAGCTTCGTGCCGAAGGACCCCATTGACCTGTTACGGAGAGATCCGGTTGCTTTTGAGTATCTCTACGTTCAGGTACGTGAGCACGATTAGCATGTTGCATGCGAATGTTGTGGATAAAGGAACTGGTTCAACATCCTCCCCAACCCCCTGCCCCCACTTCAGTGGTCTTTGGAAGAAAGTGTGGTCCTGACAGCTCAGCAGGAGGACTGATGCTCAGGGAGACACCCCGAGTCCCCAGGATAAGGGTCAGTAAGCCCTATTTATCAAGTAAAGAAATGTGAGTGGACTTGACATCAGTTGTGACCCAGAACAGTGAAACTGTCACGACTTGGGTTGCTGTTATTTTTTAATTTTTAAAAAATATATTTGTATTGATTTCAGAGAGGAAGACAGAGGGAGGGAGAGAGAGAGAGAGAAACATCAATGAGGAGAGAGAATCATGGATCAGCTGCCTCCTGCACGCTCTACACTGGGGATCGAGCCCGCAACCTGGGCATGTGCCCTGACCGGGAATCGAACCATGACCTCCTGGTTCGTAGGTTGACGCTCAACCACTGAGCCCCACTGGCAGGGCTCGACTTGGGTTTTTTAAATGTTGGACTTTAGTCACCTGGACCTCTCAGCAATGGCCCTTGTTCCCCAACAGGCCAGGGAACCCACATGTAACCACATGAAAGAGCCTGATTGACAGCTGGTCTGTTACTTGGTCTTCCCCCACACTCCTGCTGAGAACCAATTGGCGCTTTGCTCGGCAGCCCAGACCTGGAGCTGTGTTTTTTAGTTTATTAGTTGCATATACACTGAGTGGCCAGATTATGATGATCTCTGAACGCATAATAATCTGGCCACTCAGTGTATATCCTGTATAATTAAAGGCTAATATGCAAATTGTCCCCTTGACCAGGAGTTCGACCAGCAGGCAGGCCGGCCAACTGCCCATGTCCCCTCCCCCTGGCCAGGCTGGCCAGACCCCACCCATGCACGAATTCATGCACCGGGCCTCTAATGTATATATATTGAGTGGCCAGATTACTATGCATTCAGAGATCATAATAATCTGTCCACTCAGTGTAGATCATTATAGGTGCCAGTCAGTACCTGGCCAGGCAGTGTGATCTATTGCCATGGTCGCCAACCTTTCTGACCTCATGGACCACCAGTGGTCCGCAGACCACCAGTCAGCGGCCGCTGACCCATTGGGTTGCCGTTCTCTCCAATTCTGTACTCATCCTGTTAACACGATGATGCTTTCAAGCCATTTTGCTCTGCTTTCGTTTTAAACATCAAAATCCCATTGAGTGTGTAAAACAACGTGTTTGCAGTTGTCTTGGGGCGGGGAGACCACTTGAGTAGGCCAGGAGCACTGCCAGGCATGGCTCTGTAGAAGGTGTGTTTGCCCAAATGGAATGCATTTCTTGGAGAAAGTCACATCTGCCCCAGCCGGTTTTCTCAGTGGTTAGAGCATCGGCCTGCAGACTGAAGGGCCCCGGGTTCGATTCCGGTCAAGGGCACATATCTTGGTTGCAGGCTCGATCCCTGGCCCCGGTCAGTGCATGTGTGGGAGGCAAACCAATCGATGTGTCTCTCTCACATCGAAGTTCCTCTCTCTCTGTGAGTGTCTCTCCCCCACCCTTCCACTCTCCCTAAAAATCAACGGTAAAAAAATATCCTCGGGTGAGGATGAACAAAAGACCCATCTTTTATAGCCTGGGATTGTCCTGAGAACAAGAAACCTGTCCAGGGGTCTTGTCCCCGGAATAGACCTTCCCAACTTGGGTGTGGCATGGGTGGTGGATTAGCGACCCCATCAACGGGCAGCCCGTGGGGGAGGTGGGGAGCCATGTGGGGCAGGTGATAGAGACTTAAACGAAGCTGCCATCACCCCCTTTTCTCTCTTCCACTGAGAGCAGGAAATGAGAATTTCTTGGACTCACACCCTCTGCTTCCAAATGCCTTGCACCGCACCATGTGCAGTGTGTCTAAAATAGCTCCCGCCTCACAGCAGCCAGTGGCTCCGCAGATGGTGCTGTGGACCCATGTTGATTTGAAGGTGCTAAAAAGATGCAATAAAATTAGTCTAGAAAACAAAAGAGTAAGCAGAAGCAATATACACTGAGTGGCCAGATTATGATGATCTCTGAATGCATAATAATCTGGCCACTCAGTGTATATCCTATAGAATAAAAGGCTAATATGCAAATTGTCCCCTCGACCAGGAGTTCGACCAGCAGGCAGGCCTGCCAACCGCCCATGTCCCCTCCCCCTGGCCAGGCTGGCCGGACCCCACCCATGCACGAATTCATGCGCCAGGCGGTTGACCTTTTATTATATAGGATATAAACTGAGTGGCCAGATTATGATGCGTTCAGAGATCATAATAATCTGGCCACTCAATGTATAATGTAATTAAGTGGCTCATCACCTGGATAAGAAATTCACCTGGAATTCCCTTTCAAATACAGGAGAAAAAACACAGTATAACAGGGATGGGAAACACAGTTCCAGTCACAACTCTTAGAAGCAAGAGTGATGGCTCACCTTTATAAAGCACGTGACATTTCTGAAGCATCCTTACAAGTATAGCAGCAAATGGACTAGACTTGGCTGTTTTAGCCCATTTTTCATATAAGAAAACTGAGACTTAAGAGAGAGGAAATGTCATGTCCAAGGTCATTTGATGAATAGCTGACAGAGCCTGGGCTCGAACCTGGAGCTCTTGTCTCTAAACCCGATGCTGAAATCCTGTTTCCAATCCATTAGGCGACAGCAGCTGTGGGGAGAAGCAGAATGCGTGCCTGTTACGGCCTGGCACTGCGCTGGGGGGCCCCCCTCCCCTCATCCCGATGAGACTAAAAAATGACCCTCTCTGGGCCCTCAGCCCCGTGGTGTTTGTTACGGACAGCTCTGGGCGCTTGGAAAGAACTGGTCCACCCAAGACTAGCGGAACCAAATGCTCTCACGTGACAGTCCCACCTCGAGTCAGACCCACTTCCCCTGCCTGTGAAGGTCAATACTGTGAGAAACCATACAGGGGACACGTTCCCGTCTAGTGAAATGGATGGATTTGGGAAGGAGGCAAACAAACGCTGATGTAGGTTCCTACCTGAAACCCTCTTGGGACAAGGTAAGGAAGAGGCTACAGATTGTCTAGCCCAGTGGTCGGCAAACTGCGGCTCGCGAGCCACATGCGGCTCTTTGGCCCCTTGAGTTTTGAGCAAAGGCCAGCTTCGGAGTACCCTAATTAAATTAATAACAATGTACCTACCTATATAGTTTCAGTTTAAAATATTTGGCTCTCCAAAGAAATTTCAATCGTTGTACTGTTGATATTTGGCTCTGTTGGCTAATGAGTTTGCCGACCACCGGCCTAGCCCCAAACCTGGTTTCCCAGAACAAAAGTAAGGAAACACACGTGCAGAATGAGGTGAGGCCAGTGGTCGGTAAACTTATTAGTCAACAGAGCCAAATATCAACAGTACAACGATTGAAATTTCTTTGGAGAGCCAAATATTTTAAACTTAAACTTCTTTTAACGCCACTTCTTCCAAATAGACTCGCCCAGGCCGTGGTATTTTGTGGAAGAGCCGCACTCAAGGGGCCAAAGAGCCGCATGTGGCTCTCGAGCCACAGTTTGCCGACCACGGGGTTAGGCGAAGCTGCACTTCCCACTTCCCATGGGCGTGTGCTTGCCACTTCCCAGGGTCATGGGCCTTGGGCCTTCGCTCCTGATGAGGGAGGCGGATGCCGCCCTAATACCGGTCTTGGATGTTTGTAACATCAAAGGTGATAACAAAGTCATCACCTTTAAAATGAGCCTGCTCTATTTGGTCAGGCATTGAATGAACTCGCCCCCAACGCCTTGGCAGGGCCAGACCACATGATTCCGCGGGCCTTCTGCGGCCCGCGGGCCGGACATTCCCCTGATGTAGGATGTTGCACTTTACAACGCATGCTCAGCCGCCCTTCAATGTGATGCTCCCACAACCCCTGTGAGCTCCATGGCTCCCTTTTACAGATGAGCAAACTGAGGTCGAGAGCCATGGAATGACCGTCGGTGTCCATGCAGGGTTTTCGCTCCATTTTATAGAGGAGCAAACCGAGGCATAGAAGGGTGAAGTCATTTTGCCCCAGTCGCACAGGCTAGAGAGGGTGGGATTCAAATCCTCAGGTGGCCACTGGCGTGAACTGAGGATTGTTGTTGTGGTTAATCCTCACCCGAGGATATTTTTCCATTGATTTTTAGACAGAGTGGGAGGGAGGGGGAGAGACACAGAGAGAGAGAAACATCGATGTGACCGAGACACATTGATTGGTTTGGTTGCCTTCTGCACATCCTGGCCAGGGCCAGGGAGGGAGCCTGCAATCAACATACGTGCCCTTGACCGGAATCAAAGCTGGGAGCCTGCAGTCTGCGGGCCGACGCTCCATCCACGGAGCCAAAGCGGCTAGGGCTGGCCTGAAGGTTTACTAGTGCCCCTTGCCCGAATGCACGGTGCGCTGTGATAAAGCACGCGCTTTGCGTCCCATCATGAGCACACTGAGGCTGCAGGGGAAAGCTAACGGGTCCAAGTTACACTCACAGGTGGGCCTGGGCCAAGCCGGGACTCCGCCCCTCATCACCTGGCTCCTGCCGCCTCCCCGAAGCTGCTCTAGATGGTGACGAATCTGTTCTTGTTCATCAGTTTATGCCGTTCATTATATTCCACAAATGAGTGAGATCATGTGATATTGATCTTTCTCTCAAACCTCAGGGAAGGTGGGGGTGGGTGGGAGTAAGGGGGAGAGATCAACCAAGGGACTTGTGTGCATGCATGTGAGTTTAATCAATGGGCACAGACAACAGGGGGGTGGGGCATTAGTGGGGGATGGGGGGTAATGGGGGAATAAGGACACATATGTAAAAAAAAAAAAAAATTAAAAAAAATAAAAATAAATTTTTTATTGTTTAAAGCAGGCGTCCTCAAACTACGGCCCGCGGGCCACATGCGGGTGTTTTTGCCGTTTTGTTTTTTTACTTCAAAATAAGATAGGTGCCGTGTGCATAGGAATTTGTTCATAGTTTTTTTTTAAACTATAGTCCGGCCCTCCAACGGTCTGAGGGACAGTGAACTGGCCCCCTGTTTAAAAAGTTTGAGGACCCCTGGTTTAAAGTAATAAATAAATGATGACGAAGAGGAAGGTGATGGTGACAGCTGTTAGCACGTGTGAGCTCTTTCACTTGACCAGGGAGAGTTGCCAGGGCTTTCCATGCTGACTAATGTCACCCTCACAACAACCCTGTGAATAGGGAGCAGGATCCATCCCAGTTTACAGAAGGGGAAACTGAGGCGCAGAACCGGGCCCTCTCCCAGTGCCATGCCCCGGTGAGGTGCAGGGATGGGATTGGAAGCCCGGATCCCAAGCCCAGCAGCCTAACTCCAGACAGACACCACCGTGCCGGCGGGGCTTCGTGTGTTCAATTGCAGCACCTGTGTTTGGAAATTCCATACCTTCATCCCTAATTCTTTTTACAAAAAGCTAAATATTGAAATAGCAGCTCGCTCGTCGATGGCTGGTAAATATTTTGCGTGGTCTGTCTGTTTGTGAGCGCGATTCAATATTGACTCGTTGCAAGCAGCGCGGGGCGGGGGGGCGGGGATGTTTCCACATTTAGCCTCCTTGCCTCTGAAGTGAGGGGGGGATGCGGTCACCTGTTCCAAGGCGGCAGTGCCTGGGCCCATTCTTTGACGAGCTGCGCCCCCTGCTGGTCTCCCTGCAGAGTTGTAACGATGTGGTCCAGGAGCGATTTGGGCCGGAGCTGAAATACGACATAGCCCTGCGGCTGGCGGCCTTGCAAATGTACATCGCAACCGTGACCACCAAGCAAACGCAGAAAATCTCTCTCAAATACATCGAGTAAGTGTTTCCTGGGAGTCATTTGGGAGACGAAGTCGCTGCCCCCCTTAACGGCCAAGGGCATTTTTGATCTATGTCTATTTGCAAAACTGATCGTGGTTGTGGCAGACCACTGGTTAGACATGGGAAAAATATACGACTGGCATGTTCATTTTGGGCGGAAGAGATCCATTTCTTACATCATCCACATTTGGAGAGTTGTGGTTAAAATGAGGGTCATATTGAAAATGAAACACGTTTTTAAACTCCTACATGGACTTGGATCCAAGGCAAGCTTTGGTCTCATCGCTTTTCAGGCGCTAAGCTGCTTCCTTCTCACAACATCGCTGTGAGATAAGAAGGGTTTTCACTCCATTTTATTTATTTTTATTTTTTAATATATTTTATTATTTTTTTACAGAGAGGAAGGGAGAGGGATAGAAAGTTAGAAACATGGATGAGAGAGAAACATCAATCAGCTGATCAGCTGCCTCCCGCACACTCCCCACTGGTTATGTGCCTTCAACCAAGGTACATGCCCTTGACCAGAATCGAACCTGGGACCCTTGAGTCCGCAGGCCGACGCTCTATCCACTGAGCCAAACCCGTCAGGGCTTCGCTC
Source organism: Ia io (assembly GCA_025583905.1). Classification (NCBI taxonomy): domain Eukaryota; kingdom Metazoa; phylum Chordata; class Mammalia; order Chiroptera; family Vespertilionidae; genus Ia; species Ia io. The sequence continues at coordinate 7,581,390 of JAJQQW010000001.1, forward strand.
CATTTTATAGAGGAGCAAACCGAGGCACAAAAGGGTGAAGTCATTTTGCCCCAGTCCCACAGGCTAGAGAGGGTGGGATTCGAACCCAGGCAGTAAGAGTCCACATTGCACTATAGTTTGTGTGACCATTCAAAGCACCTGTGTTTAGAGAGCGACCTGCACAACCCGAGGTTATTTTAGATGGTCAGCATGCGGCACGAAGAGCAATGTTCTAAGTCTCAGCCGGGAAGGGTGGTGTTCGCAGTAAAGGACTGTGACCGCGCGGGGAAGGATGCTACAGGACCACGCGTTGCTTCATGAATCTGTGTTTGGGAGATGTGCATGCCTGTCTTGCTTGGTACCCACTTAGAGCACCAGTGTACCTTGACCAGAGAAGGGCCCCTCTCCTTAGAAAAGGCAGTTTGTGTCGCCTTCCGTTGATGAGTTTGTTTAAGGGTTGTCCTTGAAAAGAGAACCCTCCGTCACCCCGTCTGTACAGTCCAAGCATGTCAAACTCGCGGCTGGCGGGCCGTATGTTTGACATGCAAATAAACAAGGCATGCGGCCCACCGGCCACGAGTTTGACATGCTTGCACACTCCCCGTTGGCGAGTGATTCATACCCTAAAGCAGCCAGACCTTCTTAATCCTGGCAGCTCTGGTGCTAAGACAAAGGAACACACACATTTCAAAGTTCATGGCAGGGCTGAAGCTACGTATCCATCTGACATGAAAAGCCTTAATGTCCCCTCCATCTCTTCCTCCAACAGATGTACAGGCTCATTGCAATCCCACCTTGCCATCCCAGGGACTGTCTAAAAGCCATTCTGAATCCCAGGCCCCCAGAGTGACCTCCAGGGGGCGCTGTGGCTTCTTCTCCACAGGCCTGTGTGCTTGTGTTGCATTTTAGGGACTCTATCCTGGCTGATCATGTGCCCAACCAATGTCTTCTAAATTAAGGGAGGAACTTGAGAAGGTGCTGGCTATTTCTCCTGCTCTAGATCCTCTAAAGAAGGGTAGGAAGACAGCCAGCCGGCGTGGCCCGGTGGTTGAGTGTCGACCTATGAACCAGGAGGTCATGGGTTGATTCCTGGTCAGGGCACATGCCCGGGTTGCGGGCTCCATCCCCAGTGTGGGGCGTGCAGGAGGCAGCCAGTCAATGATTCTCTCTCATCACTGATGTTTCTATCTCTCCCTCCCTCTCCCTTCCTCTCTGAAATCAATAAATATACATTAAAAAAAGGGGGGGGGGAGTAGAAAGACAGCCGCCTTCTACTGACTCCAACGCCACTGTCCTTACAACTCAGTTCTCCTTCAGCACCTATGGAGAAATCGTTGTGTGTAGTGTGAGAACCTCGGGTCTTTCAGTCCTGGCCACTCCTATTCACAGATGCTTTCTCTCTTTCTCTCTTACCAAATGTGCTATAACTGTAGCCTGAGACAGTTGCTCCAAAAGGGGTCTCGCATTCAGATGGACACATTCAGACCCTCATCCACTCCCCTTTCTGAAGTTGTTGGGTGTGGATGAAAATGGCTCCCCGTTGAAAAGGTGGCCTGCACCAATTGAGATGAATCTCAGACAACCGAACTGTATTTCTGTCCATACTCTGGGCCCACATTTCCCCAGGTTGAACATGGTCGTCAAAAATTTCCAGAGATAACTAACTTGACTAAGAATCTTGTAGCATCTACGAGATAATGTTCTCATTATTCATACACCCAGCAAATGTTCATTGAGCGTTTACATGGGATTCACACCGGAACAGTAGAAAGTATAAATTATAATCTTAATCATCCATCAACCTGTGATCTGATCATAAAGATAAGACATAAAGATATGAAAATTAATGACTTAAAATAATAATACAAGTAGAATTATAAGGTAGCCCCTAAGGACTGCCAAATGATGGGTAAAGATAATAAGTACAACCTAGCTGGTGTGGCTCAGTGGTTGAGTGTCAACCTATGAACTAGGAGGTCAGGGTTCAATTCCCGGTCAGGCCACATACCCAGGTTACGGGCTCAATCCCCAGTGTGGAGTCTGCAGAAGGCAGCCAATCAATGACTCTCTATCATCATTGATGTTTCTATCTCTTCCTTCCTCTCTGAAATCAATATATGTGTATATACACACACACACACACACACACACACACACACACACACACACACACACACACACACTAGAGGCCCGATGCACGAAATCCATGCAAGAGTAGGCCTTCCTTCCCCCAGCTGCCGGCACGGGCTTCCCTCTGGCACCCGGGACCCGGGCTTCCATAGCAGCCCTGGCTTCGTCTGGAAGGTCATCCAGTCTAATTAGCATATTACACTTTTATTATTATAGATATTTTAAAAAGATAATAAGTACAAGCTGAGGAGGAGGAGGAAGGAAATGGTGATTGTGAAAAACACCATCTGAGCAGGTGAAGATGAACAGAGCAGGAGAAATAGCCAGCACCTTCTCAGGTTCTTCACATCATTTAGAAGACACTGGTTGGGCACAGGATCAACCAGGACAGAGTCCCTAAAATTCAAAATATGGAACCTTAGAATAGGATTGTAGCCATAGGGAAATGGCTTCTTGGTAAAAAAACTATTCACCCAGTCCAATTTGTCTGTCTGTTTTCTAATCTATCCATACCTATGAGATGTGTGTACTTTCCCATCATACCAGACTAACTTAAGGGTCATGAACCCCACCCTGACTCCACACCAGCATTATTCCTCTTCTCCTCCACCCCAAGTCAGAGACATTGATGGAAGGAGTTCAGTAGACACGAACTGGCCGTGTCTCCAGGGAAACAGCCATGGACGAGGGAGATGGGGAGGGAGGAATGGTTAGGGCATGATGAAGGAGTTGCGTCCGTCCTTTTTGGAGAAGAGAGACAGCGTGTGGACAGACAGGGAGAGGTGAGAACGAGAATAAACAAAGGGATGGGGAGAAATTGGTCTCAGAAATACAAGCTCCGATATGTGTGAACTCTAAGATCCTTGGGGTGGGGGGTGGCTTGCATGAAGACTCAGCAGTGTCCATTGATCCCAAATGTCTCTTTGCTCTCTGTCTGGAGAGTGAGTGATGTGTTTCTTTGAAAATGCAAACATGTGTATTAACGATCAAATAGTGTTTCCTGAGTGTAAATTAAAAGTTGCTTCCCGAACTGGGGATTTGTCTCCTTTCCCTGCCTTGCCAAGACTTCGCTTGTTCCAACAAACATCAGAGTGCCATTTTGTCTTCGCTAACTCCTCATCAGAAGAATGTGAAATTAAAGCTATGCTCTTTATTGCAGAAAAGAATGGGGATTAGAGACTTTCCTTCCCTCCGCTGTGCTGCAAAGCATGAAAGAGAAGAACATAAAGAAGGCACTTTCACATCTTGTCAAAGCAAATCAGAACTTGGTCCCACCCGGTAAAAAGGTAGCACATTTGCATCTTAATAGAAAGTGGATTTTAAAGGGAGAGGCTTGCGTGCGTGCTTTTTTTTAAATGTTTAAAATTAGCCCATGGATAAAAGACTTAGCATCATATTTTCAGGAGCAGAAACATTCGAACCTTTTTAGTTTTCACCATTAACGTGTTTCGAAGACTAATGAAAAAGAAGTATTCTTATGGAAACCTATTTCTTTCTTCCCAGCTATAGGTTGTATTGTATCGAGGGGAGGGTTGTTCAGATGGGCCCAAAGGAGAACCTGGCATGACCTCTGGTTAGAGCCGTGGTCGGCAAACTGCGGCTCGCGAGCCACATGTGGCTCTTTGGCCCCTTGAGTGTGGCTCTTCCACAAAATACCACAGCCTGGGCGAGTCTATTTGGAAGAAGTGGCGTTAGAAGAAGTTTAAGTTTAAAAAATGGGGCTCTCAAAAGAAATTTCGATCGTTGTACTGTTGATATTTGGCTCTGCTGACTAATGAGTTTGCCGACCGCTGGGTTAGAGGATAGACTTGCAAGAAAATTGTACATTTTCATCCTGCTCTTGCTTTCCACTCAGACCAGCTCAACGGTGCAGCAGCCAGCACGGGTTCCTGCGAGCCGGATGCCACATTGACTAAACCAGGGTTCTCTCCATCAGTACCACTGACCTTGGGGACCAGATTATTCTTTGTTGGGGGCTGGGGCTGTCCTGCGCCCTGTGGGATGTTGAGCAGCATCCCTGGCCTCTACCCGCGAGAGGCAAGGAGTACCCACCCCCTCAATTGTGACAAACAAAGATGCCTCCGGACATGTGTCCTGGGGAACAGAATCACCCCAGGTTGACAGCCAGTGAGTGAGACCTTACTCTTGGAAGGACGATGAAATTACTTCTGTGTTCACCATCATTCGTCTTATAACCTTTCATATTATCGAGTAGGGGAAACACAAAGGATCTTTTAAAATATAGTATTGGTCAGGATAAAGAGCTGTGTTTATAGGTAATACAAAGCACAGGGTTTCAGGAACCAGGGAGAGAAAGACCTTGAAAATACTGGCCCTGTGCGACTGGAAGAAGTCTAACAACACAAGGGCATTTTCCAATTGATATTGGCCATAGAAACTCGGGAGACACCAATACAAATCACTGCTTATATGGGCAATTCTTTGGTCTTAGGATCTGATCTTAAGTCATTTTTACTTGCCTATTTCTATTCCCTTCTCACCCTGTGGCTTTTTTTATTTTAATTTTTTATAATTGTTCTATTTTGTTATTAGTTGTTGTTAATCTCTTAGTGTGCCTACTTTATAAATTACACTTCATCATAGATATGTTTGTATAGGAAAGAAAATAATATATATAGGGTTCAGTACTGTCTATGGTTTCAGACATCCACTGGGGGCTTTGAAATATACTAGTATGTCCCACAGATAAAGGGGGACCATTATACTCATTTTCTTTATACCACATTGCCACTTTTTAAAATTAAATTACTAGAAGCCCGATGCACAAAGATTCATGCTAGAATGGGCCTTCCTTTCCCTGGCTGCCGGCACCGCCTTTCCACTCCAGCCCAGCCCCGGAGCCGCCTCTTTCCACTCTGGTCCCGCCTTCCTACGCTGCCCAGAGGCCGGAGGTGGGGCGGAATGCCTGCGTCATCACCATGTCGACGATGCAAGCATCCCGCTCGGTGCCTGTGTATGCAAATTAACTGTCATCTTTGTTGGGTTAATTTGCATACTCACTCTGATTGGCTGTGGGTGTAGCAGAGGTACGGTGAATTTACATGTTTGTCTATTATTAGGTAAGATTTTGGAGTGACGTTAGTCAACATGCACATACAGGTTTCATGTATGGATTACTAAATTACAAAATCTGTATATAGGACCATGTGCCTGCCACCCAAAGTCAAATCTTCTGTCACCTCATATTAGGACCCCTTTCTCCCCCACCCCATGGGGGGGAGAAATAATCTGATTCAACATACTATCGGCACCTTCGGCTTACTTCCGGTTCCTGGAACCATTCAGCTCATAGAAATGTAGCAGGACATCACAGATCAAGATTTTTAAAATTTCAGATCTGATTTGCCCAAAGCTAATTTCTCTTGACTAACTTGATAGGTGTTTTTTTCAAGCCTGGCCCACTGGCTTTCTAATTTGGATGCCTGCTCTAAGATCGATCTATCTACCTGTCCATAAAGGTCATTCCTTCTAGCCAAGGGTGAGTGGTTTGCTTTCAAATCGATTTGCAAATTGCTTTGGGTTTTTAAAAGAAATAGGATGGATGAACAGTCCTGAATACCAGTTACATAAAGGGTAGCACACTTAGGTGAGTTAACCATGAGTTGGCAAGTCACCTGTGATTGAAAACAGTCACCGCTATGGAGGGTCTACGCTTGTTGGGAAATCTTGCCCCCAACCAACATTCCTGGCACATGTAGTATGAACCATGGACTTTTTTTTTTTTAATCAAGTACTTTTTTTATGACGTGGGAATATACATATTTAAGTCTTTCTGAAGATAAATTTTATGTGGATAAAATTTCATTTGTGCATCATTCATGAACCTCAATAGATTCCTGAAGTCGAATGAATGAAACAGAGACTTAGAGAGCAAGTTCTAACATTTCCACAATGCTTGGATCTCAGGAAGTTCATTTTCCCCTAAACACTTGCAAAGACTGTGAGAAACTTGAGATGGGGCATGTAGAGCCTGTATAAAGGTTTTATATAGATGGCAGGTGTGTATTCAAAACCACGTACAGGTAGGTCTCCTGTGTGGTGGGAGAATGTACAACAGCCTTTGTCCCTGATTGCAATTGGAGACATCACTCTCCTTTTGAAACCTCCTTGTGAGTAGATGTTTCAGTGGAAAATTTTATCATCTTGTTCTCACTTTCTAAAACAATAAATATTTTTATTAATTTCAGACAGGAAGGAAGAGGGAGGGAGAGAGAGAGAGAGAGAGAGAGAGAGAAACATCAATAATGAGAGAGAATCATTGTTCGGCTGCCTCTTGCACGCTCCCCACTGGGGATTGAGCCCGCAACCTGGGCATGTGCCCTTGACCAGAATCGAACCTGGGACCCTTTAGTCCGCAGGTCGACACTCTATCCACTGAGCCAAACTGGCTAGGGCTTGTTCTCACTTTGTTGAGTGCCCTGGCCCAGTGCACCTGTACTTATGAGTCCCCCATACATTTCCCCAAAATAAAGCAAATTTAATCCAAATGTCCTGTCACCATCGTTCATCAGGAAGCCAAATACAGAGCAATTTTTTAAAATACATTTTCTTGATCTTTTACAGAGAGGAAGGGAGAGGGAGAGAGAGTTAGAAACATCGATGAGAGAGAAACATCGATCAGCTGCCTCCTGCACACCCCCTACTGGGGATGTGCCCGCAACCAAGGTACATGCCCTTGACCGGGATCGAACCTGGGACCCTTCAGTCCGCAAGCCGACGCTCCATCCACTGAGCCAAACCAGTCAGGGCAAAATACAGAACAATTTTATTTCATTTTTCATTACGAGTTCTTGTCACACACGCCTGTTGGCAGTCGTCATCTCGTTTGCCCTTGTTTTCAGCTGATCTCCGGCAGGAACAGAGTCACACCCAATGGAGTTAACACCTGATGTTTCTTCTCTCCCCACAGCTCTCTGCCCTGCAAGCCAAGGTCCATTATCTCAAGTTCCTCAGTGACCTTCGTCTGTATGGGGGCCGTGTGTTCAAGGCAACACTAGTGGTAATTTCTTTTCTTTTCTTTTTTTTTTTTTTTTTTTTTGCTTTTTTCTGGAAAGTCGTGGAGGCCTGGAAATGTCACTGCATGGGCTGTCTTGAATGAGCTGCTCTTGATGACAGAAAGAAATCAGCTGTGAATACTTTCCAGCCTTTGTTTCTAACTCACTGCACCACAGTCTGAACTGTGGGAAGAACTGTGAAACTAGACAATAGCACCGCAGCGTGCCCTGGAAAAAGAAAGGGGAAGACCCAGAAGTGATGTTCTCTGACCATGGCCCTCCTTTCTGTCATTAGGCCAAAAGTTGCTTTCACATAAAAAAAAATTGTTTTTCATTTCTAAAAACCTCTCATGATTATGAATGTACATGCTATGGTAACATTTACTTTCCACGTTATTCTTAATTTATCAGAGCCTCAATGCAGTCATATATCTGGTTCTTCTAATTGGGTGACTTAGTACAATAAAACCTAGAAATACTTTCTAAAGAATATGTTGTTTTGCCCGGCCAGCATGGCTCAGGGGTTGAGCATCAACCTATGAACCAGGAGATCAGGGTTCGATTCCCAGTCAGGGCACATGCTGGGTTGCAGGCTCCATCCCCAGTGGGGGGCGTGTAGGAGGCAGCCAATCAATGATTCTTTCTCATCATTGACATTTCTCTCTCTCTCTCCCTCTCCTTTCCTCTCTGAAATCAGTAAAAATCTGTTAAAAAAGAAAAAGCAGTTTTATAAAAACATTCTCTCGGGTCTTAAAAGTCTAGTATTTTTATATTTTGTCAACGTCTCTTTCTCAGCAGGCAGAAAAGCGCTCGGAAGTGACTCTCCTGGTGGGGCCCCGATATGGCATAAGCCACGTCATAAACACCAAAACCAACCTGGTGGCTCTCTTAGCTGACTTCAGCCATGTGAACAGGATCGAGATGTTTACTGAAGAGGAGAACTTGGTGAGGGTGGAGCTCCATGTCCTGGACGTGAAGGTAAGTCGGCCGGATGTTGGCACATGGCCTGGATTTGAGCAGCTCATTTGTGCTACGCTGCTGCTACTTACAAAGCAGGTAGAATTGCAATGTGTCCGGAGCATCAAAGATGCGATGTGGTACAGAAAGCAAATCCACCCAACTCACAGGGACAAGTCGCTCTACTCCCCTGGGCTCAGTTTCTTCATGTCTACATAAGAGAGCAAGCAAGTTCATGTCTGAGGTCCTTTCAGCTCCGGAACGCATGAGTCATAGAGAGTGGGAGAGACTTTTTGCTTCTAACTTTTTAGAATGTATGAGTCTGGTATAGACAGGGAAATTTTCCCCAGCTCTGATTAGAACTCCCACTCCCTTGCATTAGATTGGATCCCCTGTGTTTATTCTTTTAGAAAAGCTGAGCATTTTAGTCAGACTGCCTTTTCATACTAATTGGTCCTGATTCCTGTGAATGTCATGGCCATTCCATTTAAAACAACAATCTGAGATCATCCTCAAGGGGTAAAGCTTTACTCCCCAAACAGAAGTTGTTAGGAAGTGATCAAGGCCCCCTGGCCCCCACCTTCTTGTCCCAGTAATAGATGAGTCGTTGGATTGGGGCATTGTTGATGTATCCAGAGTTTGTATGGAGAAGAGGCACTGACCGGAAGAGAGGCAGTGACTCCACAAAGCAAACACTGTCAACCGGAAGTGCTCTGAGAACAGGCAGGGGGGACCCACTCCCACCACGGTGGCATGGGTGGAGTGGATTAAGAAGAACTGAGAATATGGGAAAGGGTTTCTGCATAGCAAATTGGTCAGCATCAGTGCTCTGCAGCAGGAAGAGATGACCTTGAGAAGGTGGAGCTCCGCCATGTTGGCCATGGCCCATGGGATTTCATGCGCTAAACCCAGGGACTCTCTTTGACTTCAATGTACAAGAGTAGACTTGGCATGCCTGCCCTGCTCTATGATCAAAGATGCTGGAAACAATAGCCCATCATGGAAAAAGGATGAATTGGATGCATTCATCACAGACCTGCTAACTAGGGATAATCTGTCCCAAACAGAAGTGGGTGGCAAGACCCTATTCATGGTTTCCTGCCCGTGTAAATAATTGTGGGGGTGGCTTGAGGGGAGACCTCAATTGAAATGGGAGGAAAAGGCAGTTCAGTAAGTAGTAGAGCGGCTTTGGGTGGGAAGTTAGATTCTACCAGTGGCGTCATCAAACCTGGCCAGTGTCCTACAGCTGAGAGCAAAAGCAAGAGGCCTATCATCTCACTATGTCTGTGTCTCCCTGGGTGTCTGCTTTTTTGTTCCCTTATTTCCCTCTTGCTTTGTCTGTCAACAAGAGCACGCCAGCCCCTCTACCCTTCCTAACTCAATGAGAATAGTTGCTTAAATTGAACACTTCCTTCCCTATATTCCCAAGATCCATGTCCCAGGAAATAATAACCTCATTGGTTCCAGAAAGTTTTATTTTTTAGCAAGGCCTTTTCTCAATTCCCATCTCTCCTTTGACTTCCTATTAATTGACAGTGTCTTTTAGAAGCAGCCTCTTTCTGGATCTCTTTGACACTTTTTGTTCAGTCTTAACAGTAATTTCCACTTCATTTTTACTTCTCTTCAACACTAATTTTCATCATGAACCCAAACTTAACTCCCTATGATTTTTCAGATTGTGAGTTCAGATCTGCTAACAAACTCTTTACCTATCACTTTTTTAAAATGTTGACTGTTTGGGAACAAAACCAATGTTATTTTCTTTTTGGACTTGGAAAAGATTCAAAATGTCTAGGTTTCAAAATAATGCCACCTACATGTTTCTCAGTAAGGCTCTCTGTGTTACGCCTGACCTTTTCCCCACATTTCTGTTTCTCCGGTGAAATGGTTGCTCAATAACTTTTATTGTTTACATTTCCTATGCACAAATGCGGTCGTTGTCACCTGAGGGAAGATAGCCAGGAGAGATGGCTTTAACCAAGTTGTTCTCTTTTGTGTAGCCCATCACGCTGCTGATGGAGTCATCAGACGCCATGAACTTGGCCTGCTTAACAGCTGGATACTACCGGCTACTTGTGGATTCCAGGAGGTCCATCTTTAACATGGCCAACAAGAAAAACGCCGGGACCCAGGAAACAGGTATTCTCTCCCTAAACTCACAAAGCAGTGGCTCCCCTTCCTATCCACTTGACCAAAACAATAAGGATCTTTCTTTTATATATATACATATACTAGAGGCCCAGTGCACGACATTTGTGCACTGGGTGGGTCGGGGGGGAGCTGCCCCTCTGTCCCGCCTGTGCCCATTTACAGTCCTGGAACTTTTGGGGGATGTCCAACAGATGGGGAGTGGGCCTAAGCCGGCAGTCGGATAGCCTCAGCGCTGCTGTGGAAGTGGGAGAGGCCCCCACCACCGCCACTGCGCTCACCAGCCATCAGCCGGGCTTCTGGCTGAGTGGCACTCCCCCTGTGGGAGCACACTGACCACCAGGGGGCAGTTCCTGTGTTGAGCATCTGCCCCCTGGTGGTCAGTGCGCACCATAGTGACCGGTCATTCTGCCATTCGGTCGATTTACACATTACCCTTTTATTATATAGGATATATGTTTTTATTGGTTTTTACAGAGAGGAAGGGAGAGGGATAGAGAGATAGAAACATCAATGAGAGAAGAACATCATTGATCAGGTGCCTCCTGCACACATCCCCAATGGGGATCAAGCCCGCAACCCGGGCATGTGCCTTGATCGGGAATCGAACCAGTGACCTCTTGGTTCCTGGGTCGACACTCAACCACCCAGCCACAGTGGCTGGGCAGGATTTTTCTGGAAAAGTTAAAATCATATGCATAAAAACCTAATGTCCAAATTTAACACAAGAGCCTTCAAGTCTATCTATATGGCCTAATTATTTTCTCTGACAATGTTGATTTCAGCATCACATTTTACATGTCACTCGGAAATGCGGGGGCATATGCTACAAAAGCAGGGATTTGATGACTGTGATGGGAATGAGCATCAGACTGTATGGCTGGGTTTTAATGTCTCCCACTCCTAGGAGTCAACATGCAGAGAACTGACAATAGGATGCCCCATCGGAAGAGGGAGCCCCTCCTTGAGGTGCTCTAGGCGCAGACTCCTGGGACCCTCCTCAGGCATCCGATTTACCTCCAGGATTTAGAAACTCTCCCAATAGGATGACTTGGGTATCGCCCAGGACTTGGATTCGGGGCTTTAGCTCTGTATTGGGAGCTTTAAGATCACAAGCATATCAAATACTTCAATCCCGCCACTTGACAGGGCGAAATAAACCCGAAGTGAGGACAAGGAGGGCTGCAAACATGACACTGGCAGTTTCTCCGAGGGTGGGTGGTTTTCGTTTGTTTTGCAGCTGTTTGCTTCAGTGTTTGACCTTTCCCCCGTCTCCAGGGGACGCTCTGTAAATGTGGCTGATGGACAGACACCAACTATTCGAGCCAAATCTCCTGACCCGTGAACAATGGCTAATTGCATTTCGCAATAGTCTGATTGGGTTCCGTAACAGGGCTTCTGTGGAAGAAAGGGAAATTTCTTAAGAACAAATTCCATCTTCCATGTTTCTGAGGGCAAGGAGCAAGAAGAGGAGGAAAATTCTCTTGCTTTTACACAGCAGGAACCATAAATGATTACTCCAGAAATGTACTGTGATGTGGAAACACACACACAGAGACAGACTCGCAGGCAGTATATGATGATGGCTGGTTAGATGGCAGCAATGCCAGTCACAGGATAAAGGGGAGCCAGAGGGAAAGAAACAGATGGACAAGGCATGCCCAAAGCAACTTGGACTTGAGACTAGATTTAATCCAGCCCCACCTTGAAATGCCTGTGTGTTGTTTTTTTTTTAAATTTTTATTTATTTATTTATTTATTTTTAATCTTTATTGTTGAGAGTATCACATCTGTCCCCTTTCTCCCTATTAACCCCTTATAGCCCCCTCACCCCCCACCCCAGGCCTTCACCACCCTATTGACTGTGTCCATGGGCCATGCATATATGCATACAAGGTCTTTGATCTCTTACCACCCACCCACCCTCCCCCACCTTCCCTCTGAGATCCTACAGCCTGGTCCACGCTTCTATGTCTCTGGATCTATTTTGTTCATCAGTTTATTTTGTTCATTGGATTCCACATGAGTGAGATCATGTGATAATTTGGGGGTTTTTTCATTTGTACAATTGGGATTTAAAACCTAGCTTTCAAGGTAAGAACTAGAAAAAAGAAATCTTATGTGCCATCCCTAAAACGATGCTCAGTGCCTCTACTAATAATTGGCAGTGGGGCCCTAACCGGTTTGGCTCAGTGGATAGAGTGTCGTAGGCCTGCAGACTAAAAGGTCCCTGGTTCGATTCCAGTCAAGGGCATGTACCTTGGTTGTGGGCACATCCCCAGTGGGAGGTGTGCAGGAGGCAGCTGATCAATGTTTTTCTCTCATCGATGTTTCTAACTCTCTATCCCTCTCCCTTCCTCTCTGTAAAAAAATCAATAAAATCTATTTAAAAAAACAATAATTGGCAGTGGGGAAAAAAACAGAAATGGAAAAAATTCATAATGAAAGTGACAGAAACACAGAAAGGAATGGAAGACAGACATAAGACAAGGAAAGACCCTGGGAGACACAGATGATTAGAAATAAATAGGGAGGGAACGAAACGGAGGTGGTGAGTATTGGTGGGTTTGGTGGGGAACATTTTTATGACCATGTGTTTTCACTGACTAGGAGGTTTAGAGCAATTTAACACCGACCTTTGAAATTCCGAAGAGCAGTTCAGCAACTTAACACGATCCGTTAACATTTGAAAACCAGTTTTTGGCTTTGTATTTTCAAATCTTAAAGTTTATCTTGAAAATATAACCTTTTGCAGGTGCACGAAGAAGAGCAGACAGACCACTCTCCTGGTTACAGCAGGAAGGGCCTGGATTCTGCCCACTTTCTAGTGACTCACAATGTAATGTTTAATGAAATTTCAAGAGGCAAAAACTTAGTTCCAGAAAGTATTATCACCGCAGGGGAAAGAGTGGAATTTCAACCTTTCAGTAATTTCTCCCAGTTCTACAGTGAGAATGAGGGTGAGGGCACGTGTTGCAAGTATCTCTCTCTTGAAGATGGCATACTCCAATTGCCTTGCTTTTAGCCTGCTGACCTATTCAGTTTTCTTGTTGGTTTAATTCAGGAGTTGGCAAACTATGGCCCATGTGCCACATCTTGTTATTGTAAATAAAGTTTTATTGGAACTCAGGTATGCACATTGTATTAGTTTCCTAGGGCTCTGTAACAAAGTAGGTCAAACTTGGGGGCGTAACATCAGAGAAACTTATTCTCTCACAGTTTTGGAAGCTAGAGGTTCAAAATCCAGCTGTTGGCAGGCGATGCTCCAATAAGCAACTGGTTGACCCCAGCTGCGCAGCAGCCCCAGGCTTGGCCTCCTCTGATGGTAGAAAGTCCTCTCTTCTCTGCAGAAACTCCCCAAAGACCTCCTGACACTCAGAAAGTGTAGAGAGCAAAGTCCATTCGGGCCAGCTCACCCCTAGTCCATTGTCTCCTCCCACTCTGTGAGAGAATGGACCACAATATAGATCCTAATTCCCAACCCACATCTTCCGTGTCTCCAAAATTATTCTAGAAGCCAAATCCGTCCGCTTTTCTGGAAGGAAGTCAAGATTCAATGCGTATTTTCTTCTCGTCTCAAATTGATCACAGACCTTAGTCAAGCTTTCTAACAAGAATCACTGAGCCCCCATTTCTTCTCTGTGTTGAAAATTAACCTTCAAATACTTTCAAAATCCTCAAACCCACATATTTCTGCATCTCTTGGTCTTAGAAGGGCCTGAGCAAGTATCTCTTACCTTGCTTCTAGCCTGCTGACCCATCCAGTTTTCTTGTTGGTTTAATTCAGGAGTTGGCAAACTATGGCCCCTGTGCCAAATCTTGTTCTTATAAATAAAGTTTTATTGGAACTCAGCCATGCACATTGTATTAGTTTCCTAGGGCTCTGCAACAAAGTAGGTCAAACTTGGGGGCGTAACATCAGAGAAACTTATTCTCTCACAGTTTTGGCAGCTAGAGGTTCAAAATGCAGCTGTTGGCAGGGTTACGCTCCCTCCCAAGGCTCTAGGGGAGAAACTTTTCTCGCCTCTTCCCACTTCTCATGGGTGTCGGCATTCCTTGTGGCTGTGTAGCTCCGATATCTGCCTTTGCCTTCACATGGCCCTCCCCTCGTCTCTCTGTGGTCCAAATCTCCCTCTGCTTTCCTCCTATGAGGACACTTGCCATTGGATTTAGTGCCCTTACAATAGTTGAGGATGATCTCATCTCACGATCCTTAATTTAATTACATCTACAAAGACTCTTTTTCCAAATAAGGTCACATTCACAGAATGAACATACCTTTTGGGGCCACCATTCAGCCCACTACATCCATTTGTTTATGAATGATCCCTGGCTGCTTTCATGTTACAAAAGGGTTGAGTAGTTGATCAGCTGAGCAGTTGGCCCGCAAAACCTAAAGTATTTACGATTTGGCCCTCCCCTTAGAGAAAAAGTATGCTGGACTCTGGTTTAAAGCCATCACAACTTTGCTGAACCACTTTAGCTCTGCCTGATAATCCATACCCCTGACACACATGTGCATGTGTGTGTGCGCATGCGCATATACACACACAGTCAGTCATAATGTAGGTTGTTATTCATGAAACAATGCTGAACCCCCACAGGTGTACTTGTTATAAAACATGCAAATATGGCTGGTGTGTAACTCAGTGTCTTCAAAGTGATATATTTTGCTTGCTATTCATAAAAAATAATATATATTTAGTAAAATGACTTGGAACATTGTTCAGCATTGAGTCCACTGTATAGTTTTGGGGGAGCAAAACCTTCTTCAGTGAAAGTGATTTCTCCCCATGTCTTGTATATCTGATGTCAATATTACCCAAACTTGGGCAAGGGGGCAATTTGAGGGAACAGATGGGAAAATAGGTGGCCCAAACATTTCCTCAAAATGTTACCTCTGGAATCCACAAAGCAGTATTGATAGTGACATACTGGCCCATCTTGTTAAATATCAGGAACAAAATCTCCACCGCAAAATCCCTATAGAAAGACTCTTGAATCCCAGCTGGTGTGGCTCAGTGGTTGAGTGTCAACCTATGAACCAGGAGGTCACGCTTTGATTCCCGGTCAGGGCACATGCCTGGGTTGTGGACTTGATCCCCAGTATGGGGTTTGTAAAAGGCAGCCGATCAACGATCCTCTCTCATCATTGATTTTTTTTTCTCTCTCTCTCTTTCCCTTCCTCTCTAAAATCAATAAAAACATTTTTTTAAAAAAAAAAAAAAGACCCTTGAAGGGCAAACAAAACAATAATTTTTAAATTAGGATTTTGCTGTTTAATTCACGCAGGCCATCAAACAAGTCTTCAGAAAGTTCTCATGACACAAATAAAAATTGAAATTAGTCAAAGTATTAACTATGCTTGGAAATAGCAGAGAGAAGTACATTTCCTCTGCGTGCTCCACCTTCTGCACCATATGCACATGTGCATACAGGCATGGGTACTAACATTCATATGGCTATATAAACATCCACTAGGATATAAAAGAGCTGAAGAGAGAGGTTTTCGTGTTATCATTCCAATAGTTATTATTACATTATATTTAATTGGTATATTTTATTATTGCATGATCATTCCAATATCTTCTAAGATACATGGCAGAAGTATGTGGATCCTTGCCTTTCTCTTAACTCAATGAGGAAAAAGGCCCACACCTTCCTCTACAAAGTGGGTAATGTTAGATCTCACTTTACAAAGTAAAGGGCAATTCATTTTCTGGAATAACAGCCACCTTTAAGGATTTGAAAAGGCATGTTTTATGTTCACCTTCATAGATGGACGTGAAGTCTTTTAATAATAGAACTAAGAGTCAGATGGAATTAAGCTATAGTTCCCTACTCTCAGATGGTATTATATTTTATCAAATAGCAATGATAATTTATGCAATACCAATTCTGTTACGGTCGATTCTCCTAACCACGAAATCCTTACACCCGAGGCCTAAATCGACCACTGCCGTATTTGGAAAGCTCAGTAACCCTGTTTTTATAAAAAGTGATGTTACAAGCCTTTAAATTAAGAAACAGCCCAGCCGGCATGGCTCAGTGGTTGAGCATCGACCTATGACCCAGGAGGTTTGATTCCTGGTCGGGCACATGCCGGGGTTGCAGACTTGATCCCCTGCCGGGAATGTGCAGGAGACAGCCAGTCAATGATTCTCTCCCATCATTGATGTTTATACCTCTCTCTCCCTCTCCCTTCCTTGCTGAAGTCAATAAAAATAGATTTTTAAAAAAAGAGAGAGAGAGAGAGAGACGAGGCCCCCGGAAACCAGACAGCACTGTAATGTGTCTTTGCATGATTCTCTCTCCTTAGGAACTGAAAATAAAGGAAAGCTTAACATCCTTGGCCCTGATTGGAACTGTATACCCCAAATGACCACCTTTATTGGCGAAGGGGAGCAAGAAGCCCAGATCACATATATAGATTCCAAACAGAAGACAGTGGAGATTACGGATGGCACCTCGTGTCCGAAAGACCACCGGCACGTCTACATAGCCAACACCTATAATCCCGACGAACTCAACCCACAGCTGGCGCCGCCGGGAGACGCTCCGTGCGAGGCTGACTACAGAAGTCTCGCTCCGCGGTCCCTGTTGACCTTCTCAGGCCCAGACACTCTAAAGAAAGCCCAGGAGTCTCCGAGGGGAGCCAAAGTGTCCTTCATCTTTGGAGATCTCGCCATGGACGATGGCATCAGCCCCCCAGCTCTCAGCTACGACAGACTCCTGGACGAGAGTCCCGAGCTGCTGGAGAAGCAGACGAACCTCTACATGAGAAGTGCCAACGACGTGAAGACCCTGGACCTCAGCCCCGACGCAGAGAACATGCAGTTTGTGGAAAACTCCGTGTACGCGAACATAGGCGACGTGAAGGGCTTTGAGGCCACCCAGGGCATCGAGGAGCCCCTGCTCCATGACATCTGCTACGCGGAAAACACCGACGACGCGGAGGACGAGGACGAGGTGAGCTGCGAGGAGGACCTCATGGTGGGGGAGATGAACCAGCCGGCCATCCTCAACCTGTCCGGCTCCAGCGACGACATCATCGACCTCACGTCCCTGCCGCCTCCGGAAGGGGATGACAACGAGGACGACTTCCTGCTGCGGTCCTTGAACATGGCCATCGCCGCCCCCCGCCCGGCTTTCGAGACAGCTCCGACGAGGAGGACTCTCAGAGCCAGGCAGCCTCCTTCGAAGGCAAGGGGCCCGGCGGCGGCCTGCAGAACGACGAGATCCCCGTGTCCCTCATCGACGCGGTGCCCACCAGCGCCGAGGGGACGTGCGACAAGGGCCTGGACAAGCCGGCCGCCCCCCCGCTGGGAGCTCTGGGAGCGCTGTCCGTGTCGGAAGAGCAGCAGACCAGTAACAATTCAGGTTCTTTCACGATCGTTACGTTCATTCACTGATAAGCACCTCATCACTCATCCCATCGAGCCATTTGCCCTCGGAGCCCCGTGTGTGCTGTTCTCCATCTCACGCATGTCCCATTTCATACATGTGCGGGCACTCCCATCGTGGCTTTTGTGTGTGTGTATGTGGTTTCTTTTGTTCCTTTTTTAAAAGATAAAAATAAATAAATACATGTGGCACGCTTTCCCCCCATGTCTGGAACATCCGTGCAATAAACTCAGAGTCCTCCCCGACAAGGGACACGCGCGTTTGGTTCGGTTCTGTTCTGTTCTGCGTCACAATGGTCCCGTTCCCGCACGCGGCTCCCGGGGCCTCTGCCGCAACCATTAATCGCCTCTTGTTTCTCACGGCATGCAGGTGTAGCCATCTTGAGGGCTTACAGCCCCGAGTCTTCCTCAGACTCGGGCAATGAGACTAACTCCTCCGAAATGACGGAGAGCTCGGAGCTGGCCACGGCGCAGAAGCAGTCCGAGACGCTCTCCCGCATGTTCCTGGCCACGCCCGACGGCTACCACGCCCTCGCCGAGGAGCAGACCGAGTTCTCCACCTCCACCTCCACCTCCACCTCCACCTCCAAGGCCCCTGCCGGGGGGGCCCTGCCCCCCAAGGCCCCCCACGCCCTGGCCGCCCGGCCCGGGGCGGACCTGCCGTCCAAAGTCGTGCCTTCCAAGCAGATCCTGCACTCGGACCACATGGAGATGGAGCCCGAGACGATGGAGACCAAGTCGGTCACGGACTATTTCAGCAAACTGCACCTGGGCTCCGTGGCGTACTCCTGCACCAGCAAGAGGAAAAGCAAGGCGCCCGACGGGGAGGGCAAAGCGCCCGCGAACGGGGTGAACGGGACGGCGCCGGGGAAGAAGCAGCCGGGGGCCAAGGCCGCCGAGGCGGAGGAGGACGCCAAAGGTAAATTTGGTACCGTGTCTGCCAGGGACGGTCAGCGCCTGGGCCCTTTTAACCTGGAGAGAACTGCCTTCCGCAAGGACAGCCAGCGATGGTACGTGGCCACGGAGGGCGGGCCGGCCGACAAAGGCGCATTGGAAGCGGCCACGGGGATCTTCCCGCGAGCTCCCGGCCTGGGGACAAGGGAGGCCGAAGGGAAGGATGAAGGGGCTCCCCGCGGGGAAGCCGCGGAGGTTTCAGGCCTCGGCCAGCGGGACCACTTCTTAACGGACGTGACCTGTGTCTCTTCAGCCAAAGACTTAGACAACCCCGAGGACGCCGCCCCGCCTGCCGGTGACCGTCCTGCCCAGCTGGCCGGCGCAGAAGAGAGCGTGGCTCACCTCTGTGACTACCACTTGGCCAAGCGGATGTCATCGCTGCAGAGCGAGGGCCATTTCTCCCTCCAGAGCTCGCAGGGCTCGTCGGTGGACGCGGGCTGCGGCACGGGCAGCAGCGGCAGCGCCTGCGCCACCCCCGTGGAGTCCCCGCTCTGCGCCTCCGTGGGGAAGCACCTGCTTCCGGAGACCGCGGGCAAAGGCGGGCCTTACGTTCCTTCCGAGGAGAGAGCCACGGGGCTTCCCAGCCACGGAGCCCCCTTTAAGGAATCACACCCTCAGACGGAAGGGGTGTGTCCCCGGATGACAGTGCCTGCCCTGCACACAGCCATTAATGCTGAACCCCTGTTTGGGACTTTGAGAGATGGATGTCATCGACTCCCCAAGATTAAGGAAACCACAGGTACAGAAATGAGGGATTTAACATTTTGCCTGATCCCCCAGGAGCGTGGAAACCAAACTCACGACAAACCTAGAAACATGAAATCTGGCCCTAGCCGGTGTGGCTCAGTGGATAGAGCGTCGGCCTGCAGACCAAAGGGTCCCGGGTTAGATTCTGGTCCAGGGCAGTTACCTTGGTTGCAGGCTCCTCCCCGGCCCGGGCTCTGGTCAGGACTCGTGCAGGAGGCCACCAATCGATGTGTTTCTCTCTTTCCCTCTCTCCTCCACTCTCCCTGAGAATCAATGGGGGAGATGGCACTGCTCTTTAAAATCTTAATCTGTTCTTGCTCGTAGACTCTGAGGGAACAATATTTGTTTCTAAATTATAAATGCAGACTTTCAGCAGTGCTCAGGGTGACTTTTGATTACAAGATAATATTGCTTAGAGTCACAGAACGGTTTGATTTCCTTTTTAAGATGTTGGATTTCTGATTTTGCCATTGCATTTTTGAGACGCAAGGAAGAATCGTGGAGCAGGGGGGTCAGGGAGACTGGAGGGACTGGGGGAGATCGTTCACCTTTCAGCAATAGTTACAGATTCTTCTTGACTCTGTAAGACTCCTAAGGAATATTCTGACGTGTTAATGAGATCTTATATTGGTTAATGTCTGTTCCTGCTCTTTTAAGATTATCTACTGTCTCAAAACCCACTACTCAATTAAAAAAAAAAAAAGGCCCTAGCCTGCTGGCTCAGTCAGTTAGAGCACCATCCCCATACACCAAGGTCGCGGGTTCAATCCTCAGTCAGGGCACATACAAGAATCAACCAATGAATGCATAAATAAGTGGGACAGCAAATTGATCTCTCTCTCTCTCTCTCTCTCTCTCTCTCTCTCTCTCTCTCTCTCTGTCTCAAACCTAAAATCAATTTTAAAAAATATATTTTTATTGATTTCAGAGAGGAAGGGAGAGGGAGAAAGAGAAACATCAGTGATGGGAGAGATTCATGGGTTGGCTGCCTCCTGCACGCCCCCTACTGGGGATCGAGCCCACAACCCAGGCATGTGTCCTTGTCTGGACTCGAACCCGGGACCCTTCAGTCCGCAGGCCAATGCTGTATCCACTGAGCCAAACCAGCTAGGGCTAAAATCAATTTTTTTAAAACCCACCACTGGCTTCACCTGCCATGGGAAACCCGCCTATGAATTTACGTAATTCATCACCGAACTGTTATCTTTATCTCTAAACTAATTAAAGCATGCTTTCACTAACTTACTTCTTCTCACAAAACTTCTGTGAAATGGAGATTTTCTTCACATAATTTGCCCAGTGTCTCCACTTCAAAACCTGTACCAGGAGAATTTCATGGGATCCTCTTTCAAAGGCGAGCTGATATAATTTGCATTCAGTAAATTAGGCCACTTCTTTATAAAAAACTAACAGATGCCAGGATTAACCTAACTCCCTTGAAATGAAACGTCAGTGTCATAAACATGTTTGAATAGTTTATACCTAGAATGTGTGTTTTCTAATTATGTGTCTAAATTTGACAGGTAAATGGGAGCAAAACAATTAATGTAATCCCATTGTCTCCCTGGAAACATTGGGGATTTCTAGACAATTCCAAATGAATCAGTAGTCTAAGAAATAACAGACTACAGTATTTTTTTAATGTGATCTCAGAAGGCAGTGTTTGGAAGGCGGGGTGACCCTGACAAATGGCAGCCCTTCTAGAATGCATCCTTGGGAAATAGCAATCATCGCAGAGAGATGTAGTGAATTGACCACCATAAGATGTTTAATGATTCTCTCTATTTTTTTCTACTACCCCTAGTGTAGCTTTGACAGAGTCTGGGAAGGAGAGACGAGGAGGCATGCCTTCAGTGTGGTCTCAATATCCTGAAGCTGGTCCCATCCTGCTACCATCAAACATTCACTCGGAATCAAAGGTGCCAATTCCAAATCAAGACCCCAATGATTTCTCCCAAGCATACCGGGCCTATGGAGGGGCTGTGAGCTGGCAGCCGCTGGATGTGAGAGGGGAGAGCCGTGGGACACCCCCCAGCCAGAGGGCTCTGAGACGTAGCAGCAATATCCTCTCAGGATGTGTAGGATTGGAAACCTTCCGAGAGAAAACCAAGGGTACAGTCAGCGTAAAGTGTCCAGGTATCACAGAAGCACAGGAGGCCACTTCAGAAAGGCGAGCAGAACTCCCCCTGGGAAAGAAGCTCACCAAAAGTTTTTCCCAAAGCTCGATGCACTTTAGCTCTGACGGGAAGCCTCCCAAGGGGTCCCCGGTGGCTCACAAAGACTCAAAGCTGTATAAGACATTACCTTTGAGGAAGCTGGAGGGCAGCAATTGGAGATGCCGGGGACCTTTCAGCTACTGCTTCCTAAACCGAGGACAGGAGGAAGATGAGGATGAGGATGAAGAGGAGGGAGAACCCACCCACCGGGTCTCTTGCCTCTTTCCACTACAGATGACTAAAGCCATGCCAGAACCAAGCAGCCCACCCCTGGCTGTTGGGATTCAGAAGCAAGAAGGGGAGCTGTCCAGGTGTCCAGTGCTGAAGGTCTGGGCAGAAGACCTGAGTGGCCCTGATGACATGGACTTCAGCAACCTGGCTTTTGATGCCCGGATTGCAAGAATAAGTGCCCTAAAGCAGAGCACATATGCAATGCCCGATGGGTTCCTCGCAGCCCAAAATGATGCCAATGAGCTGCTCTGCCTTGTCAGGGCAACCAAGGGGAAGAGAGAGGAGTCACGCCCTGAAGCATATGACCTTACACTTTCTCAGTACAAGCAACTGTTGTCCATTGAGTCCAGACAGTTGGGAAGTGCCTGTAGGAAGATGGCGATGGCCGAGAAAAGCCCAGAAGAGATGCTCCTAGCGATGACTTCCAGCTTTCAAGTGCTCTGTTGCCTAACAGAAGCTTGCATGCGATTAGTGAAAGTCGTGAGCTCCGAAACACAGCGGCAGGAAATTGTAGTGAAGATCGATGAAGTGGTCATCAACTACATTTGCCTCCTGAAAGCTGCCGAGGCAGCCACAGGAAAGACCACTGGGGATCCCAGTGTCGGGCTGTCGATGCGACATTCCACCACCATGGCCGCCCTCGTAAGCACACTAACACGTTCTCTCAAGATGCTTTTAAATAAATAAAGTGTGAAAGTCACATCATAATCTACCTTTGCAAAGCCATACATGAACTTTTATTTACTTTCTTTCTTGTACGATGAACAGATGTCTCCTTTCTTCTCTCTGTATATTTTGTTATTTTGTATAAAAAGGAGATAAAAGGTCACATTGGTGAAACGTTGAAATGTACTAATCAGATGTATTCTGTTTATATTATACATATATACGTGTAAAAGAACTATACAAGGCAGTGATGACGTTTGGCTATTTTTCATATAGTCAAAACTCGGGGGATATGAAGTGAAATTTTAAATTCTACCATGTTAGAGCAAAACGGTAAATCCCATCTCCTTTCCTTCCAAGCAGATACTTGGAGACCATGTCGTTCATATTTAGAAGTAAAAAAAAAAAAAAAAAAAAGAAAAAGAAATCACAATGTATATAAAACAGTACTTATGTTTTAAAATTATGATTTTTAAGCATTGGAAATAGCAAAAAGACATTTAAAATTCAAGAAGCTATTATGAATTATTAGAGAAGATATATAATAAATTAATTTTTGCTCATAGCGTTTGGTTATCTGATGCTTTCTTCCAAGAATCCTACATTTTTCATTTTGGCTTATTCCATTTGGGTTCAAAAAGGGTGGAGGTGGATTCTATTGTGTCAACACAAATGCTCTGCCTGATGTTCCTAGAATTAAAATACTTCCCAATAGAAGAACAGAGAGAATGATGGGCAGGTTCCTGGGTAATACCTAGTTATAGATTATCTAATTACATAAAATGAAAGAATAATACTAAAATTAATTTTTTGATGAAAAGACGGATCTGCTTTGACTAAATGTCAAAATACGTAAACCAAAGACATCATCCACCTCCCCAACTCAACCACGAAATTCAGAATTCCCTTAAGAGTGACAGAACATTTAGTAAAGTATTTGCAAAATTACAAAAAAAAAGGAACATTTGATGATTATTTAAAGCAAGTGCAGATCCAGTCGTGTAAAGCAGACTGCACCAGCCTGAGTCCCATCGCAGATTGCAGCTCTCAGCATCACAGAGCTCCAAGCCGCACCTCTACCGGGGCCAATACTTCCAACCCAACTTGGAATTACAGCCTAGCGCTGGGACAAAATTTCAAATCTGGAATGTTCAGAAAATCAGAGAGAGATGGCTACTCTAATATAGAAGCCATGATTAAACAAATAAGTATTTATTAAATGATCTAATCTGGATTGGCTTATAGATATATGAAAGCTAAAAAAAAAAACAACAAGTGGTCAATTTGACCACTTTTGGTAAAACTGATAGAATGCAAAGAAGTTTTCAGAACTGTCGTCTCTCTCAAAATATATCTTTGGGTCAAAGCAAAAGAATGCAAACTCTGGAATTGTAAAATAAAAATGACATGTACATATATAGTTCATGGATCATTTAGTGCTCAAGCTACACACACTCCTATTTATGTACGTGGCTCCTTAAAATATGACAGGAGTACATGCCAAGTACAGATATTTCCATTTTTGTCGCCTACTGGACAGGAGGCATAACACAGTCTACAGTCGCTGTCTCTCATCAGTCATTCTATAGAGACTCAATAACAAAAGTCACACATAGTTGTAGATGGTAGCATACAAAAGGAGTTTAGACATGTGTTATTAAAAATAATGTTTAAATAAAACATTATTTTATTACAATTCTAAATATTGATGTTTGATATTGAGAAATATTAATGGTGTTTACTGTGGAAATTTTTGGTAAATATTCTGTGTACTAAAATACTAACATTAATAGGATGTGTGTTCGATGTCAGACAATGTGCTAAACATATCACATATATTATCTCATTTAATCATCACAGCAATCTTATGGTTGGACACTGCCATTAATTCCCTATGGAGGCAGTATTGTTACGTAGTTAAGGACGTGGGGTTTGAGGTCAGAAACTTGATTTAAGTTTGAACTCTGCCATTTTCTAGCCCTCTTATCTTGGGAAAGCCAATCAATTTTTTTCTGTGTCTCATAGGGTTGTCATGAGTTTTCAGTAAAATTATGTATGTAAAGTTCTTACCACAACACCTGACAGATTAAATAGTTAATGTTAGATTTTATAATCATCATAATGATTGTGTTAAATACAGTGCCCAAGAGAATATGTGGGGATATTTGCTTTGTATGCATATTGTATCCTGACTCCATGTGCAGAATACATTATGTGTATTGCATATGTGTAAATGAAATGTCCAAGGAAGGGATGCTCTTTGTTCAAATCACATATTCAGTTGGAACAACTTCTTTGTTCATTTCAGTTCTTTGAGAGGCCTCAGCGAATTATCTCTGGGTCTTTCTAATCCATTTCCCATTATCTGTGGGTGCTCCAATAACTTTCTGTTTCTTATAAGCAAACTCTTTACTACTTAGAAAACCTTAAGAGGCCCCCCACTCACCACACATGGGATCCTAAGTGGGGTACATGTCCACTAGAGTATAGGAAGAATGATTTTGTGTTGATTTTTCTCTAGCCTTTTTTTATGTTTGCATATATTTTATAATGGCATAATAGTACAGTGGTATATGTACATCATTTTAAATAAATAAATGAATTAACAAGCATATGCCTGGTGAATGTATGCAGAAAGAATGTCGCAGGTAGGGTTGCATTTACTCAAGTTTGGAGACCGCTGAAGTAGAGAATAGAAATTCCTTGTACTTGGGGTTCTTTACATTTATTCCCCAGCCTCATTTTTCAATTTATCACCTCTCATTTTTATTAATTTTTTTATCATAAAATGTTCAAACATACACAAAAGTAGGAACAATGATAGAATGAACCAATATGTACTCATCACATACCAATTCATGTCTAATTTATTTTCTCTTTCTACACATGTCCTTCCACACTGTATATATTAGCAAATCTCTGACATTATAGCATTTAATCCATGAATATTTCAGTAAGAACTTTCTATAGATAAGAACTTTTCAACTTAATCACAATGCCATTTTCACACTTTTAAGAATTATTAAATATTACAGAAATAAATTATGAAGAAAGTGAAAATCCCTATAAACCCAACCCCAAAGACAGTCATTGTCAACAATTTAAGGCATCTTTTTTCAATTTTTTTCTGTATATATACTCATGTTATTATTATTGTATGTGTTTATGGACTTAACTTTGGACTTAGCAAGTTGTTCTGACCACATTTGCCTTTCTGTTTGAGTCTCAGATGCACCATGTTTTCTGTAGGTGGATTGGCCAGAATGGATACGATTGACACGCACAAAAATACTGTATAACACTCAGATGAACAACCACCATAGCATCAGGCTTACAGTAAATCCAACAACTCATGCAATTGCCTCAGACATTAACATTAACACAGACTCACTCCCAGGCCCAACCAGAATTAGTCTAATCACAAAATAAATTATTTTTCCAGAAAAGAAAGATAATCTTGAAATGAGCAGCTACAGTAGCACTACAATGGGTCGATTCCTCTTGCTATGAATTTCATCTTTCATTAGGACTCATCTTAGGAACAACGATCTTCACTTATGTTCCTGTTACATACATTTCTAAATGCCAGCTATTGTTTTGGTGTTACTTCTGAGCTACTCGGGATGGCACTCTAATTTATTCCTTCTGGGTTACTCTTGATTTGGCAATGGGAGAAGTTTGCTCGGTGACTCATTTTCGCCATTCATAATTATGTTAACGGTTTTTGAAATCAGAGAAAAAGCAAAATCAGCCATGATTAGGTGATTCCTATCACTTCCAGACATTTAGAAATCTTCACAGGGCTAAAAAATACATGGATATCATACTGTTTATCTCTAACCTGATTTTGTCTCTGCTTGGAAAGTGATCAGTTTTTTAGAGATTTAGGGGAGGTGTTTGAGTAGCTAGTTGTGTGTGTTTGGGTATATAGTGGTATAGGGGAGGTGTTTGAGTAGAGTGTGTGTGTGTGTGTGTGTGTGTGTGTGTGTGTGTGTGTGTGTGTGTGTGTGACTAGTTTTTGGTTTGGCTTCCTGGATTTCAGAGTTAGTTTGCCCTCTGGCAGTCCCAAGATGATGATAAAACTTTCTCCTTATAACATCCCAAATCTTTCTTTAAAGTCAGATTGCAGAAATCGCTTCTCAGCTTTGAAAGATCAAAGCGTCAGAACCTTACCTTTTATAAATGGCATTTTCATTCATAACAACCTGAACCAGAAAACTTGGATACTCTTTAGTTATTTCACCTAGTCCCTGGCCGACCCCTCTCACTTTTTAATTTCAAAGTCTATATATAGGAAATCCATGGAAGAACAATTCGTGTCTTTATCAAATATTTCTGCTGCACAGAATAATGGAACGAATTAAATCCTGCACCACTGAAAGAAGTAGATAACCCAGTAGCTTATCCCAAGTAGCTTATTTCACCATTCAGCCTGAAATTAACCTGCTGCCTTCAGCTCAACTGACTAATCTTTCCTCCACATTTTTAATTGCATCTCAATTTTCTGTTGCACATTAATTCTAAAGCGCTGGGGTGTGGTGTGTGTTTTTTCGTTGTACCTGTTAAGTCTCATTTTCCACTCCACACTTCGGACTCAAATTCTATGCCATTTGCAGCAGCAGCATCCACAACTTAAGGCAGAATTAGCTCTGGGATTCAGGAAGCTAAGCCTTCTTGGTAACCGCCAACCAAGTAATGTTTCTCCTGTTTTCATTTTGATTAGTACTCTTTGCACATCTTATCCTTTCACTAAATGATCCATGACTCCTGTCACCCAATTAGAAGCTGGATATGTCCATTCATTCATTCAAATAGCTATTAACAACTCCCTAATCTGGGCAGACGTTGTGCTAGGTGCTGGGGTGGGGTACAATGGAGAACATAATTGACATGGTCCCTGCCGAAAATTCTAGAATGGGTAAATCCCTTGTCATGTGTGAAGAAAGGAAGGGACTCAGAGTGAGTCAGCATGCAGGCAGTGTTTACTGTGCATGTGCAGGACTGAAGATGACCATGGCGGTCCAATCTGTGCAAAGTGATCTTAAGCAGTGAACACAAACTACAATTGTGCCATGACCTATACAGATTTCTTTCAAAATATTACTCTCTTACTGTCAGTTATAAATGTTAGGGATGTGGGAAAATATAGTACAACATTTCTTTAGTATACAGTAATTTAAACATTAGAAACTTTGAGAATTAAAGTGGGTCTTCTTTGTAAAGCCTTAAAAAGAGACGTTTGAACAGCGCTTGCCTTCTTTGAGTCATCATATAATTTACAATATGGAGTGAGCATCTTTTCTGTATTTTGGCAAATCCTCTCTAAATTTGGATCAGCTTCCAACATTTTATCATTGGTACTTTCAATGTTGTGAAATATCTCCAAGAGTTCCTCTCATGTGAGCATCTTTTTCCCAGGGTGACTTCCTCTGGGACAGCTTCATCCTTTTCATCACAGCCACCATGGTGATTTCTGTCAGTAACCGCCCCTTCTTTGCCCTCCTCTGGCCTGCATGGCTCCAATCTCCAACCAGGGCCATGTCAGCAGTCCCACAGTCAGCTGTCTTACTCCACTGACATTTGCTGTTCATTGCGCTTCTCTATTATCACTTTTTGTTTCTTTGCTGCACTTTCGTCTGTGTTGGCCAGTTCCCTCTTTCAATCTTCCATTTTTAGGAAATGTTACCTGGCTGCCCTGAGGTCTTAAAGGCTGCGAAGTGATCCTTGCCATGGGGCCAGCTCCGACGTGGCTGCTCATTTGATCAAGCCTGCAAGGAGAATCTCTGGCCTCAAGGAGGGCCTAGTCCCTCCCACTTTTGTGGGTTTTCACCTGATCAGGCCAGGCCCATCCAGGATTATTGTGCTTTTGGTTTACTCAAAACTAACAGATTCGGGACCTTAATTTATCTTCCTTCCCAGTTGCCATATCCCATTGTTTAGAAGCATGTCACAGGTCCTGTCCACACTCAAGGGAAGAAGGCGGGGCAGGGCATGACCAGCAGGGGCAGGAACCATGGGGACCACCCAAGGGTCTGTCTGCCATGTCCTCTAAGGCTCTTCCCTCAGGGTAGCCAGTTGAAATACAGACTTAAAAGGCGTTCACGACCCAAGCCCTGACGTAAGCCATCAAACTCCACATGGGCAGCCTCCAGCGTTCTCTGCCCTGGCCCATCTATAGATGGAGTTTTGTGTTCATATGCCAAGTTGCTCTGGGCTGGAAACTCCAGTACTTGTGATCTACTTACTGCCTGTGCAGGTGGGGATTTTCTTAGCGCGAGGTCCATAGGAAAGTGTTCTGTGGCAATATGACTTTATGCCCTGCGCTCATTCCAGAGCCCAGTTATGACTTTGAGATCAAGTTAGACGGAATAATTCAACTGGCAGATGAATCATTCAAGATGCTGGACTTGAACCAGCGGGACCATGTCTTTCTCAAGTATTTATGGGAAGGGGGATTAGTCCACTCAGATAATGCATCATTATCACATCCATTTCCTAGAACAACCTTCAAGAAATTACCATTATCATCCCTTTTTTAAGAAAGAAATTGAGTTTAGAGTCTCCACATAGCTTGCCCCAAATCACGGATGTTAGTCAGAATCAAGATTTGCACTCAGCAATGGCAGTTTCGTTGATCCATTTTTGACCAAGTAAATAGTGTCATTGTTTTTCATCTAACAAATACCAGCATGTGTTTTTGGTTTTTTAAAATTTAACTTCCACCAAAGAACTTAGGACAAAAAACAACCATCTCCTGTCTTGTAACTCCCCACCCTCCTTGCCAGTTCCAAGACACAACCCATTTCATCAGTTTCTGCTTTTAGTTTTTCTCATGGCTTTCTCCTTAATTCTAACTAAGGTTTTGACTTACCAACTTTGGATGATTCTAATGACTACCTCTTGAAAAAGAAGGAATTCACTTGCTTCCGTTACCCCTCGCCTTTTATTCTCCTTCCCTAACCAATGTTTGACAGATAGGGAGATTATTATTATGTTCTATTCTTGATTACCTATTGAACTTTAAAAATTATAATTGCAACTCTGCTTCTTGTTCAGTCATCTTTAGACGGTCTCTCTGGACTCCTCATCTATGTGGAATGAATTTGTGTGTTCCCTAGCTTGTCTTCCCTCTTCTCCCCACTTCTTCACTTCCTCCCCTACCTTAGGCCACCAGTACCTTCACATTGACATTTTTATGAAAAGCAGTGCTTCCCCCAGTGTTTAAGGATCAACATTTTGTAACCGCTGCAGCCTGGGAAAACAGTGTAGTCAACTGCTATCTCAAGAAACTTAAGTCATTCAACGGCCGGAACAAAGAGCCCTCCACTGGAAGGAAAGAGGGAAGAGAGAGTTTCCTGTGACATCGTGGTATCTTAAGCTGGGGGTTCTCAAAGGGTGGCCCCCGAACCAGCAGCAGCAGCATCACCTGGGAACTGGGACACAGACTTCTGCGCTCGCTCCCAGACCAGCTCAGACACTCTGAGGGTGGAGCCCAGCAAGCTGGCATCTCACACGCCTTCCAGGTCATTCGAATGCATGCTCAAGTTTCAGGATCACTGTGCTAAATGATGAACAAGATTTCTCAAAACTATGCCCTGTTTAGATCCCTTTGTATTTACTTTTGAGGTTTAAATTCCGCCCCCCCCCCCCTCCTGCAGTTTCTATTGCTGCATTGAAAAGCATCCCAAAATACAGAAGCGTAAAGAACCGTTTATTATTGTCTCTCCTGGTCCTGGGAATGGGCTCAGCAGGGCGGTTGCCACCCACACACAGTCTCTCCTGCAGGTGCAGGCAGGGGGTGATGAGGCCAGAGGAGGCTTGGCGGGGCTGGGGGGTGGCTCCTCGTGTGGCCAGCAAAGCGCTGGGAGCTTACCTGAGCGGTCATAACCTGTAACCATCTCAAGTGGCCCCAGAGAAGCAGGCAGAAGCTGCAGTTCCTATGCCCTAAGAGCCTTTTGAATTCCTTTTCTAGTATCAACCTGCTTTTATCATAATAAGCACCATCCGGGGACTTCCCTTCCCAGCATCCTTCGAATGGCCCTCATGGTCTCCTGTACCCTATATCGCCTAGAGAAGTGTTCCCCATGAAGATGACGTGGAAAGTAACCCTTTTGAATCTAGCCTCTCGGAAAACGCCTTCACTCTGTCCTTCTGCTTCGTCCATCGTTTGGCTGCCTACGGGATTCGGGTTCAAAGTCACGTTCCTTGAGGACCTGGATGTCATTGCCCATCATCTCTTTGCATCATTTTGCTACATGTTATTCTTGTTCCTTTAAAGGTCTTCCCCCCACTTCACCTAGAAGATCTGTTGCTTCCGTTCCCTCCAAATGTGAATTTCACAAGGGTGCATGTAGTTCTGGAATTTTCTTTCATTCATTCTGCCTGGAGTTTAGTGCATCTTCTGAGAGCTCATGCCTTTCAATTCTAGATTGTTTTCCTAGCCCGGCTGGCATGGCTCAGTGGTTGAGTGTCGACCTATGAACCAGGGGGTCCCAGGTTCAATTCTGGGTCAGGGCACATGCCTGGGTTGCGGGCTCAATCCCCAGCGTGGGGCATGCAGGAGGCAGCCAATCCATGATTCTCTCTCATCATTGATGTTTCTCTCTTTCCCTCTCCCTTCTTCCCTGAAATCAATAATATAAAATATATTTAGATTGTTTTCCTACTGTTTATTCCCCCCCCCTCAAAAGTTTTCTCTGTGGCCATTATCTAGTGTTCAGTGCAGAGAGCAGACCAGTGCCAGAGGTGTCAGCTCCATTGTTGTCATGAAAATTCTGTGTCATGCAACACAGAGCCCTAGCTTGGTGTTTTTATGATTTTGGTTACAACGTGGGCAAATGGGATGTGTGACGTCATGGAGGTTAGACCTGCCCTGGCCGTGACGGAGGTGTGGGTAACTAGGTGTGCAGGTCAGCTTGCTTATAGCTCTACTTCAGCACAATTGATTTAGATTTGATTTTTGTATACTTGAAGCATAGGTTATTCTCTATAATTTTATGAAGTTGATTCCTATGTACCTCCCACCTAGATTTTTCAGATCCGAGCAACTTCCCTTATTGTTTTGAATCTTTGTTTTAAAGACATAAACAGAGAGAGTTGCGATGCTCTGAGTAACCTGCCCCAGCCCCATGTCCCTCTCATCCTCCTCAGATATCAAGCCCGACGTTGCTTTTGTATCCTTCCCACGCAGTTCTTCATATATTGACCACATAATTCGATGTCCTTAACGATGTGTGATATTGTTTGGCATGTTTTTGAACTTGATGTAAATGGTATCATACTGTACATATCCTTCCACACTTTGATTTAGTTATTTAACATTCGTTTTATAAGAATTATACCTTTTAATAGGTAGCATTTTCATTCATTTCTCTTTATTGCTTTACAGTAGTCTATTGCATATTAGAATTGAGATTCTGCTGTTAATGGACATTTAGATTGTTTACAATTTTTTGCTATTAAAAACACTGCTGCAATGAACATTCTTGTACCTGTCTATTTGTGCGTATCTGTTGTGATTTTTCTCCAGGATGTATGCCCAAGTGTGGGATTTGAGAAATAGAAGGGTATTCTTCAACATTTCTAGATGGGTTCCCCTCCACTGGGCAGCCCGACAATCCATGCTGATGGCAAGAGCAAGGGACGCCATCCAAGCTAAGTTGGTCTGAATCTTTTCTCCAGCGACAGTTCCTGAGTATCTGAGGTTTCCTTCCAGTCTGTGAAAACAAGAAGAGAGAGAGATAGCCCTAGCTGGTTTGGCTCAGTAGATAGAGCATCGGCCTGAAGACTGAAGGGTCCCAGGTTCGATTCCAGTCAAGGGCACATGCCTGGGTTGTGGGTTCAATCCCCAGTGGGGGGGCGTGCAGGAGACAGCTGATCAATGATTCTCTCTCATCATTGATGTTTCTATCTCTCTCCCTTTCTCTCTGAAATCTATAAAAATATATTTTAAAAAAGAAGAGAGAGAGAGAAGCAGAGAGATACAGAGACAGACATAGGTATATGCTGATTGCTCTCTCTGCAATTAATTATGTACTAGTAATTCCTAACACCCACCGTAACCAAAAGACCTGGAAGTACCCTTGAGGACATGGGTTCTTTACAGCCCCCTGTATAAGTTGTTCCGTTCCTCTTCGTGACAGCATGATGTTGGTAGTGGGTTTGTACTGACACTCAAAGACACACCCTGGATAAATCAGATGAAGATGAGAGAAGGAAGGGGGGAGAAGTGGAGGGAAAGGCAAGGGACCAAAGGAAATTAAATGATCAGTTCAGGAGGCCCATCATCTGAATAACATGTCTTCTGGAGAATTCAAAGAAAAGCGTAGTGTTGTTTTGTTTGCATGTATCATGATGATATAAATGGTACTGTACTGTAGACCTCATTCTAATGATTATATTTATCTTACTTTTCCCGTGTTGCTAACTGTACTCTGGTCAGGCCCTGGTTTCTAATTGCCATATGATATTCCATCTTGGACATCCACCACCTTTATTTATCAACTTCCTCAGTGACAGATGCCTAGATGACCTTCAACTAACTTCCTTCCACAAACAAAGCTGAGATGAATATCCCCATACAGCCTCCTGTGTAGCAACAAGAAAAACAACACACACACACACACACACACACACACACACACACACACACACAGGCTCACAAGGCATATGTGTACGTAATGTGACCAAGATGGCAGTACCCATCTACCTACCCACAGGGTATTGATCCATGTATCCCACCAACAATAGGCATTACCCAGCACAGAGCCTTGAGGGTTTTGTTTAAAAGTCCTCTCAATTCTTTTATATATATACTAGAGGCCCAGTGCACGACATTCATGCACTGGGGGGGGGGCCTCTGCCTGGCCTGCACCCTCTTGCAGTCCAGGACCCCTCGGGGGATGTCTGCCTGCTGCGGAGGTGTGAGAGAGGCCAGCCGTGAGCCCAGCTTCTGGCTGAATGGCGCTCCCCCTGTGGGAGCGCACTGACCACCAGGGGGCAGCTCCTGCGTTGAGCGTCTGTCTCCTGGTGGTCAGTGCACATCATAGTGACTGGTCATTCTACCTTTCAGTCAATTTGCATATTAGCCTTTTATTATATAGGATTATTTTATATATATATATATTTACTGATTTCAGAGAGGAAGGGAGAGGGCGAGAGAGAGAGAAACATCAATGATGAGAGAGAATCATGGACCTGCTGCCTCCTGCACGCCCCCTACTGGGGATGGAGCTTGCAACCCAGGCATGTGTCCTGAACTAGAAACATCCATGGACCTTCTAGCTCATAGGCCAATGCTCAACCAATGAGCCATGCCCGGCCGGCCTCCTCCTCCATTCTTTATGGGAAGTGTATTTTCCCATGTTCTCTTCTATTTACTTTGTACTTGCACCATTCCTATTTAGGCCTTTAATACATCCGAAATCCACCTTTTCACACGAAGTCAGGCAGGAATCCACTTTCCTTTTGCTTCATGGCGTAGACAGTTTCCTCCACGTCAAATCTCTGATCAGCTCCTGTGGGACACGCTGCCTGTTGAGACTTCCTAGCAGATGGCACAGGGCAGACAGGTTGGAGATGGTGATTGTCCCACTTCTAAGTTACCCACAGTTGGCCTCTGGTTCACTTGGGACTCTGTAGGGAACACCTGGGCATGACACAGTCTCCCGCAGCAGGTGGCCTGCGGGAAGGCTGAGTGGCTCCCCACCAGTTTAGAGGGAGTAGATCGCACTGAGGCAGGAAAACACAGTGAATGTCCCAGTTCTGGGCAGAACTGCTGATGAACTCGTGTGAGATGCCACTGAGAACTGCCAGGAAAGACTGGGTGAGACAGTAACAGGAAGGAAAGGTCCTACCTCACCAGGTGGGCACAAGAGCAGCCAAGCCGTGGGAAATTTCCATTATTTTGACCCCTTCCATAATCACACAGCTGACAGGCCAGGGGAAAGTGAACAATACAGGGTGATGCCCGGCCGGCGTGTCAAGTATTGACCTATGAACCAGGAGGTCACGGTTCGATTCCTGGTCAGGGCACATGCCCGGGTTGTGGGCTGGATCCCTAGTAGGAGGCATGCAGGAGGCAGCCAATTGATGTTTCTATCTCTCTTCCTAGCCTTTCCTCTCTCTGAAATCTCCCTGCTTTGGGAAGGTAGGATTTACAGATGGCTGCAAAGTGCTGTTTATCTGTCTCGGTTTCCCTATTCAGCTTGTCCTGCTTAGTAGCCTGTCTCAATGAGATGCCAAGCTCCTTGAAGTCAAACGTGAGTTTTGCATAGCCCTAGCCTGTTTGGCTCAGTGGGTAGAGCATTGGCCCGCAGACTGAAGGGTCTCGAGTTCGATTCCAGTCAAGGGCACTTACCCTGGTTGTGAGCTTGATCCCTGGCCCCAGGGTTGGGGCACGTGCAACCAAACGATGTGTCCCTCTCACATTGATGTTTCTCTCTCTGTCTCTCCCTCTCCCTTCCACTCTCTCTAAAAATCAATGGAAAAATATCCTCAGGTGAGGATTAGCACCCCAAAAAAGATGAGTTTCATTTACTGGTATATTTATTCTCAAGCAACTAGAAGTACCCCTGGCAAAGAGAAGGTGCTCACTAAATGTTTATTATTGGATGAATAAAAATAATAAACCCTGGATTCCAAATAGCCCTTTAGGACCGGGCTTTATGCTAATTCTCTAACTTCAGCTGCTTGAAGTATTAGAAAAGAACCGAGTAGTGCTGGGGAATAAGAGAGACAATTTAGTGCTTAATTCAAGTCTCCAGGGACGAAGCCATGGGTAGGCTGCTGAGCTATAAATGTGGGTTTTTAAATTTTCAGATTTAATGATACATAGAATTCTTTTTGTGGGAAGTATTTTCACTGCTGCTCTTTATTACAAGCTGTATGAAGGCTGTATGTTTTCCTATAGGGCCTTGCTTTTATACATAAACTGGGTCTTTTATTACTATAAAAGTTTTCATTGATAAAAGAAATCTTGCCTGGCCAGTTTAGCTCAGTGGTTGAACATTGACTTATGAACCAAGCAGTCATGGTTCGATTCCAGGTCAGGGCACATGCCTGGGTTGCAGGCTTGATCCCCAGTAGGGGGCATGCTAGAGGCAGCCGATCAATGATTCTCTCATCATGGATGTTACTCTCTCTCTCTCCCTCTCCCTTCCTCTCTGAAATCAATAAAAATATGTTTTTAAATAAAGAAAAGAAATTTTTTCATGCTGAGGTGTTTGCTTTTCAGATTTTAGAAGTTACATTGTAGTTAGAAACACTTTTCTGGTTACGAGAATAATAAGTCCATATTCCTCCTTTTTTCAGCCGTAAACACTCTCACAGCTGAAAGCTTTTCTAAACAAAGGTTGATTGAGCCACGGGAGCCAGAAGGAGGCCCAGGTGCTGCGCATCATCGCATCGGGGACCCGCCTCGGGGTTGGGGGAAGGCCGCCTGGCCCCCGTCCTGGGCTGCCCAGCTCCTGGGCGCAGTTTGGAGAAGAAAGATGTAAGGCTTTTGTTTTGTTTTGTGTTTATAACTTTACACTAGTTTGTTTTTCTCTTTCTTTCTTTATTCTTTATCGTTGAAAGTATTACATATGTCTCCTTTTCCCCCCATTGACCTCTCCCCGCCCACTCCCACCCCCAGCACATGCCCTCACCCCTCTGTGTCTGTGTCCATCGTTATGCTCATATGCATGCATACAAGTCCTGTGGTTGATCTCTTACCACCCCCCTACCCCCGCCCCCCACCCCCGCGCGCCTCCCCCCTGAGGTTTGGAGGTCTGTTCGATGCTTCTCTGTCTCTGAATCTATTTTTGTTCATCAGTCTATGTCCCTGGTCGGCAAACTGCGGCTCGCGAGCCACATGCGGCTCTTTGGCCCCTTGAGTGTGGCTCTTCCACAAAATACCACGGCCTGGGCGAGTCTATTTTGAAGAAGTGGCGTTAGAAGAAGTTTAAGTTTAAAAAATGTGGCTCTCCAAAGAAATGTCAATCGTTGTACTGTTAATATTTGGCTCTGTTGACTAATGAGTTTGCCGACCACTGGTCTATGTTGATCATTACCCCTGTAAGGGTTTTGTGGGTTTTTTTTAAGAATTGACATTGGCTACAGATAAAGGGGAGGGAGGAGGTGAAGCGGGGCTGGTTCTGGGATAGGTGCCGAGTCCCTAAGGAACAAGTGTTTGTTCTTTGGGATTAGCGTGGGCAACAGGCCCGAAAGTTCATGGGTGAGCAAGACGCCGTGGCTCCTGGGGGTCAGCCATTCACTTATCCTCTTTATTTATTCATTTATCTGGTTAATCCTCACCCGAGGATCTTTTTCCATTGATTTTTAAGGAGAGTAGAAGAGAGAGGGAAAGACAGAGCGACACATTCCTGCATGAGCCCCGACCAGGGCCCGGGCCGGGGAGGAGGCTGCAACTGAGGTACGTGCCCTTGACGGGAATCGAACCCGGGACCTTTTCATCCGCAGGTTGACGCTCTCTCCTCTGAGCCAAACCAGCTAGGGCTTACCTACTCTCTTTAGATAGTTGTGGAAATAGCTGTCTGGAAGTTAATTCAAAGTTTTAACAGACATTCAGAAGCATACATGGCCTTTTGTTGGTTTGCCCCAACAGCTGTGTCTTCCTCCCACCCGCCCACCTGGTGGAGTTAGGAGACTGCAGGATCCGCTCCTGGTCAAGCTCTGCCACATTCCTGCCGTGACTTTGGTGAGTGACTTTGGGTGAGGTGTCTAGTGTTTATGTACCTCAAGGCTCTTATCTGTGAGCAAGAGAGGGATCAAACAGTTTGCATAAGAAATACATGAGGAGCCCGGCTGGTGTGGCTCAATGGTTGAGGATCCACCCATGAACCAGGAGGTCACAGTTGGATTTCTGGCTGGGTCACTTGCCTGAGTTTCGTCCTTGATCCCCAGTGTGGGGTGTACAAGAGGCAGCCGATCCATGATTCTATCTCATCGATGTTCCTCTCTCTCTCTCTCCCTTCCTCTCTGAAATCAATAAAAATAAAGATTAAAAAAAAAAACAGAGCCCTACCCAGTTTGACTCAGTGGATTGAGTGTTGGCCCATGGACTGAAGGGTCCTGGGTTCAATTCTGGTCAAGGGCATGTACCTTGGTTGCAGGCTTGATCCCCAGCCCCAGCTGGGGTGCGTGCAGGAGGGAACCAATTGATGTGTCTCTCTCACTTCGATGTTTCTCTCTGTCTCTCCCCCTCCCTTCCACTCTCTAAAAATCAGGTGAGGATTAACAACAACA
This sequence comes from Ia io, assembly GCA_025583905.1. Taxonomy (NCBI): domain Eukaryota; kingdom Metazoa; phylum Chordata; class Mammalia; order Chiroptera; family Vespertilionidae; genus Ia; species Ia io. The sequence goes on from JAJQQW010000001.1 coordinate 7,619,082, forward strand.
ACAAAAAAACAACCCAGAAATACATGAGTTAATAGATGTCTTTGGAAGAGTGTCTAACATATAATAAGCACTAATAAATGTGACCAAATGTTGTTTAAGACTAGAGGCCTGGTGCACGAATTCGTGCACGGGTGGGGTCTGGCCGGCCCACCCTGATGGGGGCCAATTGGGGTCGGGCCGGTGGAGGGGAGGGGATGCGGGAGGTTGGGGGGGAGGACCATTAGGGCCCTGACTGGGCCAGTTGGTCACTGTAGTGCGTGTTATAGCCACTGGTCATTCCAGTCATTCTAGTCGCTTGGCTTTTATACATATACTAGAGGCCCATTGCAGGAAGATTCCTGAAAGAATAGGGCTTCCTGCAGCCGGAACAAAGTAGAGAAGGGAGTGAAGCCCAGGGGCTTCGCTCTCGTCTCCGCCGCCCCACTTCCCTCCCATCTGCGCCACCCCACTTGCTTCCCTCCTGTCTCCGTCGCCCCGCTTGCTTCTCCCCAGCTTCACTCCCTTCTGCAGTGCTTGGTTTCCTTCTACACTGTCTTCAGTCTTTGCTTCGTGCCTGTGTATGCAAATTAACCGCCATCTTTGTTGGGTTAATTTGCATACTCTGATTGGCTGGTGGGTGTAGCGGAGGGATGGTCAATTTGCATGTTTCTCTTTTATTAGTGTAGATACTGAGTAAATGAACACATTTGCAGGAAGCTGCAGGATCTCTAACCATAGCCGGAGGTGATGTTTGCCTCACCCAGATCATGAGACAGGAAAAGGTCTGCTTTGGGTAGTTCCCATGAGCACATACAAAGATGGGCTCCATGTGGAAGCCTGCAGCCACTGTTACTGTGCCTGGTGGATTTATTCCCCTGAAATCAAATGACTGCAGAGAAGGAAGGTGTGGGGTAGGGTTTCCGGCTTGGCCCGGCATGGGTGTCCATGGGCTCGCTGCAGAGCCGGCAGGTGAGGTGTGGCTTGGCCTTCTAGGTCACCACACATCCAACCCAGAACAGCGGCCGGCTCTTTGGGAGACCCTAAATAAATGGTTGTCAAATAAATGAATGGTACTCATTGCCACACTCTGCATTCCTTCTAGGGAGTGTTGGATTGGGGTGATGATCGAGAGGCAAGAGCTAGGAAGTTGATAGCAGAAGTAGGGAGAGCACAACCTCTTAATTAACCCAGTCACCACAGAGGTTGCCATGAGTCCTTACGACATTTTGGTGCAAATTAGGAAAAGGCATCTCTTCCTGGAGATGCCTTATGTGTCGGACATTTGCCGACATACGCTGGATGTTTTAGGCCAAGGCAATTTATTATGGTCAGCTAGGAAATTGTCCCAATAAATACACCTGCTAGCTCTATCTGCCTTGTGAATTATACATAGAAACGGTGTTTAGTTTTTTGTGGCAGTGACTAGATATTCAAAGTGGAACACACACACACACATACCCGCTGTGCTCAACAGTGAAAGTGAAATTTAATTCATGGCCAGCTCTCCCCTGAGCAGCTGGGGAAGTATTAGAAGCTCAACCTCAGGAAAAGAGATTTTTGGTACTAAATCCAGAATAAAGAAAAAGAAAAAAAAAATCAATGAAAACAACAACAACACAATCTGTGTTTGTTATGGAATTATTTTTTCTTGAACCTTTTTGGGCACAGACCAGCATTTGTTCCTGGTTTTATTTATTTATTTATTTATTTATTTATTTATTTATTTATTTATTTATAATCCTCATCCGAAGATATTTTTCTTTCCATTGATTTTTAGAGCAGAAGGGAGTGTGTGTGTGTGTGGGGGGGGGAGGTAAACATCAATTGGTTGCCTCCCACATGCATCCAACCAAGGCTGGGGATGAAACCTGCAACTGAGGTATGTTGACCAGAAGCGAACCTGGGACCCTTCAGTCCACAGGCCAACACTCTATCCACTGAGCCAAACCAGCTAGGGCTCCTGGTTTTATTTTTATTTTTATTTTTTTAATTAATTGTTATTGGCTTTCTTTTTTAAAAAACGTATTTTCTTATTGGTTTCAGAGAGTAAGGGAGAGGGAGATAGAGAGAGATAGAAGCATCAATGATGAGAGGGAATCATTGATCAGCTGCCTCCTGCACGCCCCCTACTGGGGATCGAGCCTGCAACCCATGCATGTGCCCTGACCAGGAATCGAACCGTGACCTCCTGGTTCATAGGTCCACATTCAACCACTGAGCCATGCTGGCTGGGCTGTGACTGCCAGTTTTAATTGTTCTGCCATTGTTAGTCCTACTCGTTTCTCCATCCCAGGAGTGGCCAGAGTTCAAGTGTTGCTGCCTCTCACGGAAAAGTGGGACTAAAGAGAACTTACCATAAACAATGGATTACATTTTTTAATCAAAGGTTGTGGCTCATTTTAGAGCAAGCTTTTGCTACATTTCACACAACTTTGCTTGATCAGGAACAGAATGCACACAATATGTTCGAACAGAGAATGCAGAGGAAGTAAATGTAACTCATTCTTCTGAAGTTGCTGGTGCATGGATACCCCCAGCAAGTGTGTTATCTGCATGTGGATCAACCTGGTGGGAGGGGCCTCTGACTCTTCTCTTAAAGGCACACAGGGCTAGCTGAGGTTGAGCCTGTGTATTCCTATGCCTGAGATGAGAACTATGAAACAATAGGCACAGAGACTAGAAAGAGCTGAGAGGCTTTCTCCCCCAATAGCTTATCTGAGGGGTAACGTTATCCCATAGGAGTGGAGACCCAGCTGCATACGGTGAACTCAGTAAACGCAGCCCAGTAGCCAGGGAGTGGGAATGCAAAGCCAAGTCCTGTCACAGGAGCTGTGGTGAACAGTAATGGGTGGAAGGCACATACCACCTCTTACCAAAAAGAAAATGAAAGAGAAGACCTAGGGGTATTCAAGCTCAGCATTACACAAAGACTTTCTGGAGCTAAAATCAAACCAAACAAATGATTTCCAACAGAAGGCGTAGGCTTTGTCCACTGCTCTTCTTCCCTATCCATTACACATTTGCATAAATGTTCAATGAAGATGTAAAATTCACTGGATAAAAGAGAAGAGGCGATGGGAAAGGATAGCAACAGAACGAGTGGCCTCAAAGTGGACTAAAGGTATAAAACAGTGAAGGAAACACAAAACAAAACCCCAGTGAGATATTCATACCATTAGGATGATGGCTCTTATAAAAAAACCTAGAGTCCCGGTGCACGAAATTTGTGTATGGAGGGGGTGGGGTGTCCCTCAGCCCAGCCTGCACCCTCTCCAATCTGGGACCCCTCGAGGGATGTCCGACTGCCCGTTTAGGCCCGATCCCAGCAACGGGCAGTCGGACATCCCTCTGACAATCCAGGACTGCTGGCTCAGAACTGCTCACCTGCCTGCCTTCCTGATTGCCCCTAATTGCTTCTGCCTGCCAGCCTGATCACCCCCTAACCACTCCCCTGCCAACCTGATTGATGCCTAACTGCTCCCCTGCCAGCCTGTTTGCCCCCTAACTGCCCTCCCCTGCAGGCTTGGTCCCCCCCAACTGCTCTCCCCTGCAGGTCTGGGTCCCTCCCAACTGCCCTTCCCTGCAGGCCTGGGTCCCCCGTAACTTCCCTCCTCTGCCGGCTTGGTCACCCCTGACTGCCCTCCCCTGCAGGCTTGATCGCCCCCAACTGCCCTCCCTTACAGGCCTGGTCCCTCCCAACTGCCCTCCCCTGCTGGCCATCTTGTGGTAGCCATCTTGTGTCCACATGGGGGCAGGATCTTTGACCACATGGGGGCAGCCATCTTGTGTGTTGGAGTGATGGTCAATCTGCATATTACTCTTTTATTAGATAGGATAACATAAAACAAAACAGAAGACACCAGTGTTGCGAGGATGGGGAGAGATTGGAATCCTTCTGCACTGATGGTGGGAACATAAACTGGTACAGCTACTGTGGAAAACAGTATGGGGGGTCCTTAAAGAATCAAACATAGAACTTCCATATGATCCAGCAATTCCACTTCTGGGTATGTAACCCAAATAAATGAAGGAGACTGGCCGGTGTTGCTCAGTGGTTGAGCATTGATCTATGAACCAGGAGGTCATGGTTCGAGTCCGGGTCAGGGTATGTGCCTGGGTTGTGGGCTCCATCCCCAGTAGGGGGTGTGCAAACTTAGCATGTTGGCTTTTTGCTTTAGGGGTTGAGATGCTGCTCAACCTCCAGACACAACGGGCATATTTCAAGCAGGAAGAAGTGGGAAAGGGTGACAGTCTTTTAAAAGGTCTTCCCTCCTAAGGCTTTTGCATTGTTTTCTAATTGTTTTGTTTTTAATATTTTTTATTGATTTCACAGAGGAAAGGGAGAGAGAGAGAGAGAGAGAGAGAGAGAGAGAGAGAAGCATCATGAGAGAGAATCGTTGATCAGCTGTCTCCTGCATGCTTGGGCTCAAACCTGCAACCCGGGCATGTGCCCTGACCGGGAATCGAACCGTGACCTCCTGGTTCGTAGGTTGACACTCAACCACTGAGCCACTCCAGCCGGACTCCAGGCATGTTTTAAACCCACATCTCAGTCATTTTTTTAAAACTACTGCTTGCTTGTCACAACAGGACAAGGATCGAATTGCTGGAGAGGTCCCAGGCCAGGGAGACAAGTTTCTTCAATGTAGCAGCAGGACAGAGACGATCCCGGAGGAAGTGCCCACAGAATGCCAGGTGCACCTGCCAGGGCAGGGTACCAGCTTCCCTCAGCATTAGTCCCCCAGTCGCCCAGCTGATCATGTGGCCCAGAAGTTCAGGCTTGCCTTGCCCTCGCGGGGTTTCATCCCCTCTAGCTTGCACCCCTATCTCACCAAACGTTCCGGAGGCCTAGCCACGCTGCCCCCAGCTCTCGGGTGCAAGCTACTGAGAACAACCCTGTGCATTGCATGTTCATCAGTGTTTACAGCGAGCCTGCCTGCGGGGTCAAAGGTCACGTCCCCAGCCCAGCCTCTTGCTGGCTGCCTGGCTGGGGGCTGCCGGCACCCTCCCAGCACCTTCTTTTCTACAGTCTATACCCTGCCCCATTCCAAAGGTTTGCGGTTTGAGGCTACTCCCCTGAGCAGGCCAAGGGCACAGGGGGGTCGTTAGAGAACAGAGTCACCCACGTGAAGAGGACAAAGGGAGCCGAGAATTACCCCGCAGCTCCACGCTTCCTGATGGCGAACCCCAAAAGGCGAATCTTGGCGTCTGTGTTGTTTTTATTCCTCCTAAAGGAAGCTCATGTGTCACACGGGGTGAGGAGGAGCGGACACGGTTCAAAGTCCACGTCGCACCTGTAACTACAGTTACGTAAGAGCCCTCGGCTGTCTGAATGGTGGGCCCTCCCACTGATCCGTGTGTTAATGAAAAAAAAACCATTGAAACCTGTAAAGAATTTCTGTGAGTTTATTTGAGCCAAACTGTCAACATATGCCAGGAAGCAGAACCTCAATGAATTGAGATAATGCTCAGGAGAATGGAGGGTTACATCTATATTTATACATTGCAATAAAAAGGAAAGGGACGTAGATGAGTTACATGAAATTCATTGGTGATAGATTAAGGAGGTGTGATAAAGCAAAGCGGGGAAACCTCTGGGATTGCGTGAAAAGGGAAATGATGGACAAGTGCTTTTATAGAGATGGATACAGGTAGTTAACAGTTGACAATTAACTTGATAACAATAACAATGAGGGAATGCCCCGGTGCCATTTGTTGTGCCCTGAGGGGTCGGGGTAAAAAGGAAGTTATAAGTTACCCAGACATCTCACAGATATGTTATCTTAGAGGCAAAAAGGCAAATAGCTCAGTCAAGATCTAATTTGATCTTTGTCAGGGAAAATATCAGCCTAAGACATGACTGCCCACTATAACCTGTTTGTAGTTAAATATTTAATTTTCAAACCATCTTTTGTGGTGACTTTAGGTCTCTGAGTTTGCAAGACTGCCACGCAGGCCTCCCCTGAGCTGTCAGGTTAGCATGTGGCTCCCTTTGTCTACACTTGGTAAAGATGAAAGATACACCATGCCCAGGAGGCTGTCTCTCTCACTCTGATGTGTCTTAAATGAGTCTGTTTTGGTTCCTTCTCTGAAAAATCGACTGAGTGGCTTTAATATGTCAGAAACTGGGCCAGGTGCTGAGACAGCAGTCAATTTATCCTGCAAGCCCTCCTCTGAGAGCGTTTCTCAAGGGAGCCAGCAACCCTCTCCTGGGAGCTTGCTACAGCCCTGGCCCCACCCCCAGGGGTTCTGATGCCCCAGGTCTGGGCGGGGCCCAGGAACCTGCATTTCTAACACATTCCCAGATGAAGCATTGCTCTAAGAGCCACTATGCACATAGGGATTCTATACCGGTTTTAAGGCCCGACCCATCGGTGCGTCTCAGTGGTTGAGCGTTGACCCAGGAGGTCACGGTTGGATTCCCCGTCAAGGCACATGCCCCGGTTGTGGGCTCAATCCCCAGTAGGGGGCGTGCAGGAGGCAGCCGATCCATGATTCTCTCTTATTGATGTCTCTCTCTCTCTCTCCCCCTCTCCCTTCCTCTCTGAAATCAATAAAAAAAAGACCCCAAAATTAGCGACTAGAGATTCATAAAGTGTGAGCACTGGAACGGACCACCTGCAGTTTCATTGATTTACAGGTGAGAAGACAGGTTCAGGGAGATGAACTAGTCCAAGGTCAGGGGTCATAGAAATCGGGGGGCTTCTCCAGGCCACTGATTCTCCTCTCAGGCCCGTGCCCACGGCCATGCTGCTATCCTCCTCTCACCTAGTGCTGGGTTTCCATGGTTTCCATTAGGTGAGTCATAAAAAGTCACTAAGGTGAGGCACTCAGGAAGTAAGATCAGCAGGTGACTAGGGTTCGCCAGGACTTGGAATTCAGCCTTCGACAGTGGAAGCTGCAGACCATACAGCGCACACGGAGCTGAAACCCCCAAACTCTTCCAGAACTCCGATGGAGTCCACAATGCTGCCTTGGGTGTGATTTTCAATTGCTTCGCATTGGGCGGTGTGACTCTAGCTTGCCCGTTATTTCATCAACCCAAGTGTATTTGCCCACTGGGGACCCATACTCTTCCCAAAGTAAGACTTAAGGTGCCTGAGATCAGGAGTTCAAATATGAATCACCCACATGCTTTGTTCTAAGCTAAGCTGCTGCAGCAGGTAGATCCGGAACTGGAATGGCTCCCACTCCAAGGAGTTTCTGACTCACCTAACACTGACGGCATCGGAGATGGGGGGGTCAGTGGGGAGAGGGGAGAGGGGAGAGGGGTGAGGCTTAGGGTTGGGGTCTAGGGCCATCAAAGATAAACTGCAGTCCCCTTAACATACTACCTACGCCTGCCCAACCCTCATGTGCGGGCTATTTCTTTTTTTCATCAGAATACTTTGATTTTGCCCTAACTGGTTTGGCTCAGTGGATAGAGCGTCGGGCTGTGGACTGAAGGGTCCCGGATTCGATTCCAGTCAAGGGCATGTACCTTGGTTGCGGGCACATCCCCAGTAGGGGGTGTGCAGGAGGAAGCTGATGGATGTTTCTCTCTGATCGATGTTTCTAACTCTCTATCCCTCTCCCTTCCTCTCTGTAAAAAAAAATCAATAGAATATATATTTTTTAAAAGAATACTTTGATTTAGTATGAACATTGGGTTTCTGTTCATTTTATTTTACAAATTCCTGCCATCTAGTGGCAAAATTAATAACGCATCTTTTCTTTCGAACATGCCAATATTTGCCTGACTCAATCATCTGATCCTTAAAATGGGAGGTGTTTTTTTATTTAATGCCTTACACAGAGCGGATGTTTGAAAATATATGATGCAAACGTGAAATGTAGTTCAACCCAAAGTTTCAAGACCTGGTCCATGACACACGAGGAAATGAAAGAAAACAGACAAAACTGATGGCTGAGCTCCACTGTCAGCGGGTATCATCCACTCAGGCTCTCGCCTAAGGGAGGAGGGCAGGTATCATGAATTATCTATGCGCGTCGTCATGGCAACCATCATCTATGTACAAGGGACCAAGGACACATTGGCCTAGAGCCGTGGTCGGCAAACTGCGGCTCGCGAGCCACATGCGGCTCTTTGGCCCCTTGAGTGTGGCTCTCCCACAAAATACCACGGCCTGGGTGAGTCTATGTTGAAGAAGTGGCGTTAGAAGAAGTTTAAGTTTAAAACATTTGGCTCTCCAAAGAAATGTCAGTCGTTGTCCTGTTGATATTTGGCTCTGGTGACTAATGAGTTTGCCGACCACTGGCCTAGAGCAAGGGGCAGGATGGGCTACCAGAGTGGTTTGGACATTCATCTTCGCGTTAGCATCACCTCGGGAGCTTTTAGAAAATGCTCAAGCCCAGCTGGCGGCTCAGACCCATGAACTATTGACCCCGTTGGAATTTTGGAATCTCCCCCAGGGTTGTGCTGTGCAGGCCGGAGGGGAATTCAGCGCTGACTTCCTGCTGCCTTGCGCAAGGCGCCTCCCAGTTGGCCAGGCCACTTGGGCACGGGTTCTCTCTGCTAACCCGCATGCAAGCAGCACAACCGTCTCCTTGGCTGCTCTTAGGCTTCTGTAGAGGCGGCTGGCGTGTTTGGAAGCGAAGTGTGCACACGCCTGCTCCGCTCCCCTCTGCTGGTGGTTGTGCAGAGTGGCTGGGGGTGGAGAGCTGATGGAGCGTGTGGGGGCCTAGGGCCTCCTCCCCTACTCCCTGCCCCACTCAGGAATCCGCTCTACTTTCCAGACAAGGCAACAGAGGGTCCTGCTTCTTTACAGGCAGCACAGGGGGTGCCTTGCAGGGGCAGCAGTGGGACAGGCCGAGAGCACGAGGGTCTGAGTGGGATCTTGGGCACGGAGGAGAGAGCGGAGGGCGCATGTGCGCTTTCCGCTCACAGAGCAGATGCGTGCATTTCAGTGTCCTTCGTTTTAAGCAAATTAAATGTGGGAAATCTGAATTTTTCCAACGATATAAGATGATGATTTACTTTGTGAACAGCTTCCTCTCTTTTTTTTAAAAAAAATGTATTTTTATTGATTTCAGAGAGGAAGGGAGAGGAAGAGACAGAAACATCAATGATGAAAGAGAATCATTGATTGGCTGCCTCCTGCACGCCCCCCACTGGGGACGGAGCCCGCAACCCAGGCATGTGCCCTTGACCAGAATCAAACCTGGGACCCTTCAGTCCACAGGCTGATGCTCTATCCACTGAGCCAAACCAGCTAGGGCAGCTTCCTCTCTGTATGAAAAAAATCACCCCAGGAATTCTTTTTAAAAAAATATATATTTCTATTGATTTCAGAGAGGAAGGGAGAGGGAGAGAGAGCTAGAACCATCAATGATGAGAGAGAATCACTGATCGGCTGCCTCCTGCATGCCGCACACTGGGGATTGAGCCCGCAACCCGGGCATGTGCCCTGAGCTGGAATCGAACTGTGACCTCCTGATTCATAGGTCGATGCTCAACCACTGAGCCACGCCGGCTGGGCATAGGAATTCTTAAGATAACTGACTCCTTTTCTAGATTTTATTTAAAATATTTTTTGTTTTTAAATTACAGGTGATGTACAATATTATATTAGTTTCAGGTATACAACCCCGGGCTTGCACATGTATATAACTTAAGAAGTGATCACTTTTTCAGCCCTAGCTGGTGTGGCTCAGTGGATAGAGTGTCGGCCTATGGACTGAAGGGTCCTGGGTTAGATTCTGGTCAAGGGCATATGCCCGGGTTGTGGGTTCAAATCCCTAGTAGGGGGCATGCAGGAGGCAGCCGACCCATGATTCTCTCTCATCACTGATGTTTCTTCTCTCTCTCTCTCCCCCTCCCCTTCCTCTCTGAAATCAATACAAATATATTTTTAAAAAAATAAACATGAAGAATTCAGCGAATAGAAAGATCTTGCTTGCTCCTCTGAACATATACCAGGACGCTTTACGGACCTCCAGTGTCATTTTACCTTTATTCTCCTGAGCAAATACCGATTTCCCTTGTGTTCAAATGCAGGTTTGACCTCCTCTCAAATATACAGAGTGGTCAGATTATTATGATCTCTGAACGCATAATAATCTGGCCACTCAGTGTGTGTGTGTATATATATAAATATATATATATATTAGAGGCCCGGTGCATGAATTCGTGCATGGGTGGGGTCAGGCCAGCCTGGCCAGGGGAAGGGGACATGGGCGGTTGGCTGGCCTGCCTGCTGGTCGAACTCCTGGTCGAGGGGACAATTTGCATATTAGCCTTTTATTATATAGGATATACACTGAGTGGCCAGATGATTATACGTTCAGAGATCATCATCATCTGGCCACTCAGTGTATGACCAGTTTTGGATTTCAAATGGCCTTGGAAGTGTGTTTACTTGTGAGTGGAAGCATCCCTCAGCTGGGCACACAAAACAGGTCCTGTGGGGGGGAGGTGGGGGGACCTTTTTTGCTGGCATGGGTCACCTGGCCGCGGATAATAGAGAACTCCTGAAACTGACGTGCTAAGGACCGAGGTGCTGAGCTCCTCCAGCTCTGGACCAGTGGCCCTTTCATTGCTTCCCGTGACCAGCTCTTCAGTAAATGTCCAAAACTGTCTTTCAAATTCCTGAGTCTGGGGCTCTCCCCTCCCCCATCCGGAGTTCCCCCAGGAATCTTAGGCACTGCTTTGCCTTCTAAGTTGCCTCCCTTGGCTGCCTGGAAGCTCAGAGCTATTTGGGGTTTCAAATGTTCTCTTTTCATTTGGCTTACTAGTCCAGCCTGTGTGGCTCAGTAGTTGAGCATCAACCTATGAACCAGGTGATCGCAGTTCAATTCCCGGTCAGGGCACATGCCCAGGTTTCAGGCTTGATCCCAGTGTGGGGCGTGCAGGATGCAGTCAATTGATAATTCTCTCTCATCATTGATGTTTCTCTCTCTCTCTCTCTCTCTCTTCCTTCCCTCTCTGAAATAAAAATATATGTATTTTAAAAATAAAATAAAATAATAATTTGGCTTACTAATGCAATTCTTCCAAATCCATTAGGTCTTTAGGATCCTGAGTTTGGATGTTTGGTTTGATTATTTCTGTGCTTTTTCCTCTTCAAACTGTCCCAGATCCCTTTAGACAGGGGAACAGAGTAAACACATGAATTGGACATATGCATTTCTCACTCTGAGCTTTTTAAAAAAAAATTATAATTGGTTTTAGAGAGAAAGGGAGAGGGGGAGAGAGATGAAACATCAGTGATGAGAGAGAATCATTGATCAGCTGCCTCCTGCACGCCCCCCACTGGGGATCGAGCCCACAACCCTGGCATGTGCCCTTGACCAGAATCGAACCTGGGACCCTTCAGTCTGCAGGCCGACACTCTATCCACTGAGCCAAACCAGCTAGGTCCCAACTCTGAGCTTTTGAGATCTGGTCAGGAAGCAGGAGCTTGGGAAATCAGAGGCCAGGAGACCCCTGAACCCCACTTCCTGCTCATGGAAATGGCAGGAATGGCTGTGGCCAGAAATCTGTTTGCTCTCCTTTCTCTTAACACCTAGGAATCACGGGACATGGAGCCATAGCTGTGACCAGGGACAGCGTATGAGGTAGTTTAGGTGACTTGCTCTGGAGATCTGATACCCCTGGGTTCAAACCCTAGCTCTGCCGCTTGCTGCTGTCCATCACACACTCTCCATCACTTTACTTACTCCTTCTGCTCTTCAGGTTAGTCATCTGTAAAATGGGGATAGTAACTCCTATTTTTCAGCTTTTGTGAGCAATAATAGAAATCATGAATGCATATGCTCAGCACAGTGTTAGAGAATACATCATATGGACTTAGTATGTATTATAGCCAAATACAGAAAGTCTAGTTTTATAATTCTGTTTCCCATAGAAAACTGGATAACAGTATGTGACTATTAGTCATCATTTTAAATAACAGGCAAATTGTTCTTCTTTATAAAAAGATATGGGAGCTATGGAAAGAAAAACTTATAGGAAATCCTTATTTCTATATTCAGAAGTTTCCCCGGAATTTCTTCCAAATTGTTACATCTTTGTAAGGTAACTGTTCTCAAACATTAGTTTATTAAGACAGTTAAAGGTTTGATTGCACAGTAATCTTTAATTCACGACAACAAAATGTTATTCCTTCAGAGTTTTCCCCCAAATTTAAAAATTAACAATATAGCCCGGCTGGTGTGGCTCAGTGGTTGAGCAGTGAACTATGAACCAGGAGGTCACAGTTGGATTCTGGGTAAGGGCCCATACCCAGGTTGTGGGCTCAATCCCCATTGTGGGGTGTGCAGGAAGCAGCCGATCAATGATTCTCTCTCATCATTGGTATTTCTACCTCTCTCACCCTCTCCCTTCCTCTCTGAAATGAATAAAAAAAAAGAAAGAAAGCATCAGTTACTATTATTCAGACCATGTCTGAATATTATTATTTTTAAAATATATTTTTATTGATTTCAGAGAGGAAGGAAGGAAGGAGAGAAAGATAGAAACATCAATGATGAGAGATAATCATAAATTGGCTGCCTCCTGCACATCCCCTACTGGGGCCTGCAACTTGGGCACGTGCCTGTACTGTGCCAGCACAGCCAAGTGTTCAGTGAGCCTGAGGGGGGGGGGTGGCGAAGGACTGAAGAAATGACAAAGAGAATAAGCTGGGTCTAGGTAGATCTTCCTGTGCCTGGCTGAGGCCACAGAGAAAAGATCCAGACGGCAAGCTGATCCTTTATTTTATAGCCAGAGGTAAACAAGGTAGTGGTCACCATAGTTACAATGTTCTTGTGAGTTTCACTTGTTTTGGCAGCACTTGCTGCACCTCCCGCAGCCCATTAGCTATCCAGGAAGGATCTAGGGAGTGTCATAAGGTCAAGCTTAATTATGCTAAGAGGGCTGTGCCCTCTAAGCTGGGACTTGTTTTTGGCTTTGCCAACAGGTCAGTCCAAGGCTTAGCCCTATAGCTGCTCCCTACACATGCCCTGATTAGGAATTGAACCCAGGACCCTTCAGTCTGCAGGCCAACGCTCACTCCACTGAGCCAAGCCAGCTAGGGCTGAATATTACTCTCATCAACTTCCTGCTGGTCTCCCTGCTCTGGTCTCCCTTCCGCCACATCACGAGATGCAAATCCGATCATGTTTCCTAAGATGCAAATCCAACCATGTCCCCTTCGTGCTCTGTATCCAAACCAAACAGCCTTTGCATGGACGTCAGTAAGACAGCCTTCAATGTCCTCCAATGTTAGAAAAACAAGTCCGCTGGAAGCGGCTCTATTTCAGAAACGAAAAGAGTTCCTTCCTTCCTACCTGCTTCACCATGAGACCTAGATAATTGCCATATTTTAATTTTTTCAAATTATATGTAAAATGCCCAATAACACTGAGACTACTTCCAAAACATTGATGATACCATAAAAGCCTTTCTCTGGAAGAAAATTAAAGCAGACACGTTTCTACATTAAGTACTAATGGGGGAGTCAAGCTAAACTTGCAAATCTTGTGCTACATATGCATACAATTCAAACGAAAAGGAAAATGGCCCAGCAACAGTTCCTGAAACAAAAATCTAAATTGAAATCTAGCCCTAGCCAGTGTGGCTCAGTGGATAGAGCGCCAGCCTTCGGACCAAAGGGTCCGGGTTTGATTCTGGTCGAGGGCACGACCCCGGTTGCAGGCTCCTCCCCGGTCCGGGCCCTGGTCAGGCATGTGCAGGAGGCAACCAACCGATGTGTTTCTCTCACATCGATGTTTCTGTCTGTCTTTCCCTCTCTCTTCCACTCTCCCTAAATAAAAGATCAATGGGAAAATATCCTTGGGTGAGGATTAACAACCACAAAAACATAAAGAAAAACAATAAAAATAAAAGTCCACTGGTACCTGGTATCTTAGGGAGGCATTGGTCATTGTAAAATGGGCTCTTTATTTATATCTCTACAAGTACAAGGCAGGGTGCAGATCCTTTGCCAGAGAAGCATGTGACCTCTGATCCTTGGGGACCAAATCCCCCCACCTCACCCTCCGACTGTAAGGCTTGGGAGGAGTGCAGACTCACCAGCTTCAGGACAGACTCCAGATCAAGGCAGCATTTACCCCACCTATTCGGTAGGCTCTTTGCTGTGGTTTTTTTCTTCAACAGTCAAAACGCACTTCCTCTCCGGGAGGGTAATTGCATTTCTCTCGGTGCACGTGTGTCCTGAGCAGCAGGCCCAGCATGGTGGGAGCCAGGCAGCTAGTTGCCCTCTGATTCTAATAGGTGCAAAGGCCTAGAGGTAGACAAGCAAGGGCCGAGGCAGCAGCGAGGGGGTGGGGGTCGGGGGGGTGGGGGGTGGGGCCTGGTGTGAGGATAATCAGAAGCACAGTCATGATGAAAAATGACAGTTGACATTTGGCCTCCGTGGGAATAAAACAGAGACTGCTGGGGCCAATGGCAGAGGGGAGATCCCTGCCCCCCAAAAGGGGACACCTCGACTTGGGGACAAACAATTGTGTCTCAATGCAGAAGCAGGATCAGTGCTACTAGATCTTATCTATCTATCTGTATCTATCTATCTATCTATCTCTATCATCTATCTATATCTATCTACCTCTATCATCTATCTATATCTATCTATCTCTATCTATCTATATCTATCTAATCTATCATCTATCTGTCTAGATATAGAATGAAATCTCCTATATTTTAATGAGATCTTTTTATATGTTTTTATTGGTTTCAGAGAGGAAGGGAGAGAGAGAGAAACATCAATGATGAGAGAGGATCATGGATCGGCTGCCTCCTGCACACCCCCCACTGGGGATCGAGCCTACAACCCGGGCAAATGCCCTGACCTGGAACCGAACCGTGACCTCCTGGTTCATAGGTCGATGCTCAGCCACTGAGCCACACTGGGTGGGCGAAATCTTCTTTATTTTAAAAGTTAGCAACTCATTCAAGTGAAAGGCAACAACCCAGCAACCTCACTAGGACGACCCAGCGAAACAACTGCAAGATACTGGTTTCCTTGTTTGGGCCGAGAGCGTGAAGTTTTCTTCCGGGCTGCATTCCCCCTTGAAATAGAAATCGAGACAAATGCTATTCTGCTCTTCTGCCTAGGAGAGATATTAAAGAGAAACAACCACACTTGCCTGGCCCGTGTGGCTCAGTGGTTGAGCATCAACCTATGAACCAGGAGGTCATGGTTCGATTCCCAGTCAGGGCACATGCCTGGGTTACCTGCTCGATCCCCAGTAGGGGGCATGCAGGAGGCAGCTGATCCATGATTCTCTCTCATCATTGATGTATCTATCTCTCCCTCTCTCTTCCTCTCTGAAATCAATGAAAATATTTTTTTTTAAAAACACACTAAATGCAATATGGTATTCTGGCTTGGATCCTGGAACAGAAACAAACAAACCCCCCAAACCATGGTGGTAAAGTAATAAGATCACAGCAGGTCTGGCGTTTAGTTAGTAGCATTGGGCCAGTGTTAGTTTCTTAGTTTTGACAGCTGGACAGTGGTTCTGCAAGATCTGAAGGTGAGGGGAGACTGAGTGAAGGGTGGGTAGGAACTCTCGATAGAAGCTTGGCAACATTCCTGTAGATCTGAAATCGTTCACTTAACAATACATGTCCAGCCCTGGCCGTTGTAGCTCAGTTGGTTGGGCATCATCCCATGCACTGAAGGGTTGCTGGTTTGATTCCCGGTTGGGGTTGCGGGTTTGGACCATGGTTGGGGTACAAGAGGCAACCAATCAATGTTTTTCTTTCTCACATTGATATTTCTCTGTGTGTGTGTGTGTGTGTGTGTGTGTGTGTCTGTCTCCCTCTCCCTCTAAAATCAATAAAAACATATTTATAAAAATAAATAATGATTTGGAAATTATAAGAATACTCAATAAGCAATAAGCTACCACTTAGATAACTTGCTAAGCAGTTTAGGATTGATGCAGCTTAGTTTCATTAGAGAATAAAAGGGATCACATTTATGATCTTATGTATATACTAGAGGCCTGGGGCACAAAATTCGTACACTGGGGAGGGGGGTCCCTCAGCCTGGCCAGTGCTCTCTCCCAGTCCAGGACCCCTCAGGGGATGTCTGACTGCTGGCTTAGGCCTGCTCCCCGCAGTCAGACATCCCCCAAGGGGTTCTTAGCACTGCCACGGAGGCAAGAGAGGCTCCTGCCACCACCGCTGCACTCGCCAGCCGTTAGCCCAGCTTCTGGCTGAGTGGTGCTCCCCCTGTGGGAGCGCACTGACCACCAGGGGGCAGCTCTTGTGTTGAGCACCTGCCCCCTGTTGGTCAGTGCGCATCATAGCGACCAGTCATTCCGCCGTTCAGTCGATTTGCATATTAGCCTTTTATTATATAGGATGTTTGTATGTTCTCCTTGCAGTTGTAAATATACTCATTTCGCTGGTGGTCTATCATCAGATGTCTAGAATCCTCCTGGTCCCCAAAGGACAGCTCACCCTATCCAGCATTGAAGCATGAGCAATTTCCTTCTGTTTCAACATAAAAAAATATGAAAAGGCCCTAACCGATTTGGCTCAGTGGATAGAGCGTCGGCCTGCGGACTGAAGGGTCCCAGGTTCAATTCCGGTCAAGGGCATGTACCTTGGTTGCAGGCACGTCCCCGGTGGGGGGTGTGCAGGAGGCAGCTGATCAATGTTTCTCTCTCATCGATGTTTCTGACTCTCTACCCCTCTCCCTTCCTCTCTGTAAAAAATCAATAAAATATGTTAAAAAAAAATAAACGTAACTTGTTGACTTGATTTAAAGCACCGGGAATGGAAGGATCTAAATACTCCAGAGGACTGACTGTGTTTGAGCTAAAATTCCTGTGTGTGGCTTGTTACAGCTCTTCTGTTACCTGTGATAGTATAACCTTGAATGAGTGCCAGTGGGGTTAATCATTTATAAGGTGCGGCTCCCCCCCCCCCACCCAAAGACACTTGAGGGAGGCTTTTTCAAGTCTGAATAAGGTCACACTCTTATTATAAGGATCAAGAAAATCACAGCATGCTTTGCGAACGAATATGCACATAGTTGTTATCATAAGTTGGCATTCGAGTAAATGAACATTTTTTTGGTTAAAAAGTTGTGCTTGTAAATCAAATTCTTAAACACGATAACCCTTCTGAAAGTACCTTTTACCGCCTTTATAGGAGAAAAAGTTTTCAAAAGTTATTCATTTTCTTCTTTTAAAAAGTATTGTTTTTTAAAAAATAAAGTTTTTAGAAAGCTACTCAGAAAATGCCGATGTCATCATTTCCCACTACCTTTGCTAATTAGTCAGGTGGCATAAACAGTTTTATCTTTTTTTAAAAAATATATATTTTATTGATTTTTTTAGAGAGGAAGGGAGAGGGAGAGAGAGTTAGAAACATCGATGAGAGAGATACATCGATCAGCTGCCTCCTGCACACCTCCTGTTGGGGATGTGCCCGCAACCAAGGTACATGCCCTTGACTGGAGTCGAACCTGGGACCTTTCAGTCTGCAGGCCGACGCTCTATCCACCGAGCCAAACCAGTCAGGGCCAGTTTGCATCTTTTTAACTGGCACCTCTGGGCCTGAGGAACTAAAGGTCTTTAACACGGGAGAATAAATAGAAATGATGTTACCATCCCAGCCCTAATGATCAGAATAGCGTGGGAAAAGAGAGCCGTGGCCTAAGGAACAGAGTCCAGAATAAAACGACCACAACTACCAGCACAGGCTCTGCTATGCTAGGTGCTATTCTCAGGTTCATTACCAGTTCCTCCAAGGAAAAGTATCTCAATATTCTGGGGAAAGAGAAGGAAAGGATGGTACAATTCAGAATCCAGAGGGACAAAAAGCCAATGGGAGAACTGGAAGGATTGTGTGTGCGTGTGTGCGTGTGCGTGTGTGCATGTGTGCGTGTGTGCATGTGTGCGTGTGTGCATGTGTGCGTATGTGCGTGTGCGTGTGTGCATGTGTGCGTGTGTGTGTGTGTCCCTTATTATAGAATGATCAGAAAGAGGGGCTTTATTAGTTATTCCTCCCGGCTCTAAGAAGTTTCTAGGGGTCACGTGATACTGATTTCGGGTTTGTCACCGGAGTGTTTATCAGAGCGGCTGCGCAGCATCAAGAGAAGGGGCTCTTTAGAAAGATGAAAGTACTTTGGGCTGCTGTCTACATTGATCATGTCAATTGCAAAATAATGGTGTTTTCATTGAACCACGAGCTGCGCCCTCTCGGAATGAAATTTCAAGAGGATTGGTTACAGAACATTTGTTGTTTTTAAGTTCTTCCTGCCATGTCTTCTTTTTTCTTTATTCTTTAAAAGGCCAGGAGGAAAGAAAACGTGTGGGAATCTGTCAGGCATGTGCTAGATGAGGGATTGGCAAGCTACTGATGGCCTACAGGCCAAATCTCACCTGCCTCCCTGTTTCTTGGAAAAGAACACACACACACACACACACACACACACACAGAGATATTACTCAGCGTGAGAAAGAAAGCAATCCTGCTGTTTGCAACAACTTGAATGAACTTTGGGGGCACTGTGCTGAGTGAAAGAAGTCAGACAGAGAGACATATATGGAACCCAAAGAAGCTGAACTCGTACAAACAGAGGTAAAGTGGTGGTTGCCAGGGGTGCGGGTGGGGAGTGGTGAATGGGGAGATATTGGTCAAAGGGTACAAAGTCCCAGTTATAAGATTAACAAGCTCTGGGATCTAACATACAGCGTGGTGAGTATGGCTACCAACACACTCTTGTACATGTGCAAGTTGCTAAGAGAGGAGATCTGAACTGGTCTCATGGCAAAAAAGACATGGCATTATGTGAAGTGATGGAGCGTTAGCTAATCCTGGTGATGATCATTTTGTAACTAGAGGCCCAGTGCACGAAATTCGTGCACAGAGGAGGGTTGTCCCTCAGCCCAGCCTGTACCCTCGCCCATCTGGGATCCCTCTCACAATCCAGGACTGTGGGCTCCCAACTGCTTGCCTGCCTGCCTTCCTGATTGCCCCTAACTGCTTCTGCCTGCCAGCCTGATTACCCCCTAACCACTCTGCTGCCAGCCTGTTTGCCCCCAACTTCCCTCCTCTGCCGGCCTGGTCACCCCTAACTGCCCTCTCCTTCAGGGCTGATCACCTCCAACTGCCCTCCCTTGCAGGCCTGGTCCTTCTCAACTGCCCTCCCTTGCAGGCCGGGTGCCTCCCAACTGCCCTCTTCTGCTGGCCATCTTGTGTCCACATGGGGGCAGACATATTGTGTGTTGCAGTGATGATCAATCTGCATATTACTCTTTTATTAGATAGGATAGAGGCCTGGTACAGGGGTGGGGGCCAGCTGGTTTGCCCTGAAGGGCGTCCCGGATCAGGTGGGGGTTCCCTTGGGGTGTGGGGTGGCCTGAGTGAGGGGCCTGTGGTGGTTTTCAGGCCAGCCACGCCCACTGGCAACCCAAGCAGAGGCCCTGGTATCTGGAATTTATTTTCCTTCTACAATTGAAACTTTGTAGCCTGGAGCGGAGCCAAGCCTGGGGCTCCCTCCGAGGCCGGCAGCCATTTCTGTTGGGGTTATAATTGAAACTTTGTTGTCTTAAGCGGGTGGGCCCAGCCAGGGTGTGCAGAAAGCTTTGCTTCCCCTGTTGCCGGCGGCAACCCTGGCCTGCTCTCTCAAGCTCCAATCTGCCGCCATTTGTTTGAATTTGTTTACCTTCTATAATTGAAACTTTGTGGCTTGAGTGGAGGCTTAGGCCTGGCCAGGGCAGGCGGAAAGCTTGGCTTCCTCTGTTACCTAGGAAACCTTACTCTCTGTGGCTGTAGCCATCTTGGTTTGGGTTAATTTGCATACTCGCTCTGATTGGATGGTGGGCGTGGCTTGTGGGCGTGGCTTGTGGGTGTGTCAGAGGTATGGTCAATTTGCATATTTGTCTATTATTAGATAGGATATGTGTGTATCAGCTCAGCACTTTGTCCACCTTAAACTTCCACAATGTTTTATGTCAATTATCTCTACTAATAAAAGGGTAATATGCTAATTAGACCAGGAGACCTTCCGGATGTCCTTCCGGACAAGCCATGGTGGCAGGGCCGAGGCAGAGGTGGTTAGGGGTGATCGGGTCAGGAGGGGAGGGCAGTTGGGGGCGAGCAGGCCAGCAGTGGGGGCAGTTGGGGGCGAGCAGGCCAACAAGGGGGGACAGTTGGAGGTGAGAATGCCTTTGGGGGGGTAGTTGGGGGCTGGGATGCAGAGTGGTTAGCGGCGATCAAGCAGGCAGGCAGGTGAGTGGTTCGGAGCCAGTGGTCCCAGATTGTAAGAGGGATGTCCAACTGCCGGTTTTTATCGGGTCTAAACCGGCAGTCGGACATCCCCCGAGGGGTCCCAGATTGGAGAGGGTGCAGACTGGGCTGAGAGACACCCCTTCCCCCTCCCCCATGCATGAATTTCGTGCACTGGGCCACTAGTATCTCAATAAAAGGGGGGAAAGCAAGACTTCCTAATGGAGAAGCCCACTTTTTCTGGAAAGGGACAAATAGTAAATATTTAGGCTTCAAAGCCACATGCTCTCTGCCATAACTTCTCAACTCTGACACAGAGCAGCCTCAGCCAGTGTGTAAATAATGGGTGTGTGAATGTGTAAAACTTTATTTACAGCCCTAGCCAGTTTGTCTCAGTGGATAGAGCATTGATTGGCCTGCGGACTGAAGGGTCCCGGGTTCGATTCCAGTCAAGGGAATGCACCTCGGTTGCAGGCTCGATCCTCAGCCCTGGTCGGGGCGTGTGTAGGAGGCAACCAATCGATGTGTCTCTCTCACATTAATGTTTCTCTCTCTCTCTCTCTGTCTCTCCCCCCTCCCTTCCACTCTCTCTAAAAATCAATGGAAAAATATCCTCAGGTGAGGATTAACAACAAAACGAAAAAACTTTATTTACAAAGCAGGCTGTGAACAGAATTTGGCCTTCGTTTAGTTGGCCAGCCCCTGATGTGGAGTTGATGTTCACGTCTAGCCCTCAGCAGAGAGAACTGAGCTGGAGATATAAACATGGAAACCATCAGGATTGGGTCTTGGGCCTGGCTGACAGCAGGCAGAGCTTCTAGAAAGAACAAAGAAGCCAGGAAAGCCCAGGGTCATGTTTGGAGGCACCCCAACAACATTCCAAGATATTTTCTCCAACTGCTCCCTCTTGCATGGCGGAGTGAAGTAAGAGGCAGTAGATGCAGTCGTAAAATCTGCCTGTTTCCACCATTCAGCTGTGTGACCTTGGGAAAGCCGCCTACCCTCTCTGTTCTTCAGTTTCTCTGCCTGGGAAATGGGAGTGAGACCCATAAGACTGACCTCATGGCATTGTTGTGAATGTCTGCCATGTAGTAAGCACTATATGCAGGCACAAGGTGATTACTTCTTTATATATATACTAGAGGCTCGATGCACAAAATCTGTGCAAGGAACTCAGCCCTTGAAGCCCCGGCTGCCTTGTGGCCCCAGCAACCTCACAGCCCCGCCCACTGATCGTTCTGGAAGGTTGTTCTGCCATCTGGTCTAATTAGCATATTAGCTCTTTATTATATAGGATTACAATGGACATCTGTGTACAAATCCTTGTGTGATCAAATGTTATGATTTATTGATTTATTTTAAATACCAAGAGGTAACATTACTGGGTCTATGGTAAGGGAATGTTTACCTTTCTAAGAAACTGTCAATACATTTTCCAAAGTGGGTGCAACAGTTTATACTCCCACCTACATGAGAGTTGTAGTGGCTCCTCATACTTGCCAATACTTGTTATTGTCAGTCTTTTTAATTTTAGCCTTTCTAGTGTGTTTTGTAGAAAATCACTGAGGCTTAATCCACATTTCCCTTATGACTAATGATATTAATCATCACATAATGGTATAGATCTTATTTTTGTGATGTGTCTGTTCAAATCTTTTGCACATTTTGAACATTGGGTTGTCTGTATTCTTACCATTGAATTGTAAGACTGCTTCATAGATATTCTCCATAAAAGTCTGTTTCAGACATACGTATTGTGAATAATTTCTCCCTATGACTTGCCTTTTTATTTTCATAATGGTGTCTTTTTTCAAGAGAAGATGTTAATTTTAACAAATCTAATAATTACTTTTTTATGGTTAGTGTTTCCTTTGTCCTTCTAAGCTATCTAGCTACCTCCAAAGTAGCAAAGATTTTCTCCTATTTCTTTACCTGTAAGTTCCATAGTTTTAGTTTTTGAGTCCTTTCCTTAGTAGTGGTTCCTTTCTTGGCATCTTATAGTCTCCCCATATGCACAGAGAGACACCCAGCTCCCCGCTTTCGATGGCAGGGGAGCTGGGTGTCCACTCGTGCACCAGGCCAAAAGCCACCGGCGGAGGCTTTTGGCCTGGAGCCGGAGCGGACACCCAGCTCCCTGCTTTCGATGGCAGGGGAGCTGGGTGTCCACTCGTGCACCAGGCCAAAAGCCTCTGGCGCCTCTCAACGGCCGGATAGGCCCGCCCCCCCCGCCCCCCGAGTCCCGCCCCCCAGCCTCCCGCCGGCCCAATCGTGGGTGTAGCGGAGTGATGGTTATTTGCATATTACCCTTTTATTAGGTAGGATATATATATATATATATATATATATATATATATATATATATATATATATATAAAATTGATTTTTTACAGAGAGGAAGGGAAAGGGATAGAGAGTTAGAAACATCAATCAGCTGCCTCCTGCACACCTCCTACTGAGGATGTGCCCGCAACCAAGGTACATGCTCTTGACTGGAATTGAACCTGGGACCCTTCAGTCCGCAGGCCGACGCTCTAGCCACTGAGCCAAACCGGTTAGGGCACAAGGCGATTACTTCTTCTCTCCATTGCTACCTCATTCTAGAAGGGTTCCCTTACCCAGCTTGGCTCACTAGAATGAAACTCACTTCGACTTAACTGACTCCTCTCATCTGAACATTGCCGCTCCTCCTCATAACCATGCAGCCCCTCTGTCCCTTTAAGAACCTTCTAGGTTCACCATTCTAGAACGTCCTCAGGCTCCATCTACACCCTGGCTGGGAATTCCTGGGACACTTATCTGGCCGTGAATTATGCATGCCCTATCAGTCTCTCCTAAGCTCCCTGAGAGCTCAGAGGCTAGACTACCTTTGATCTAATTTCCAGAACTGACTAATGTGGCCCGTGTGAAAGGGACGTTTCCATGGGCAGTATCAGATTAGATGGACTTGCCCAAGAAATCGGTTCATTCCACCTTCCCCTTGCCTCTCAAGCAAATGTACGCTTTAATGACCGAGTTTCACAGAAAGGCGTTCCTTTCCTGTCCATCTTCACTGGAGGCCAGTGAAGCTGGCTTTTGCTACTGTTTTGTCCCAGCTTTCATCTTAGCATCGCTACGGACTCACTGACTTTTGTCCCTTTCATGCAACTGTAACTCCATGAACTTTTCATGTTCACACTCTCCTATGTTTGATAAGTAGTGGCCACTGGAAGCTGCCTGCTTTATCCTCCAGACATCTTTATCTTCCTCCTCCTCTTTTGAAAAAAAAATATTTTTTTAATTGATTTCAGAGAGGAAGGGAGAGGGAGAGAGAGAGAGAAACACCAATGATGAGAATCAATCATGCATCGGCTGCCTCCTGCACGCCCCACACTGGGGATCGAGCCTGCAACCTGGGCATGTGCCCTGACCAGGAATCCAACCGTGACCTCCTGGTTCCTAGGTCGACCTCAACCACTGAGCCACACGAGCCAGGCTCCTTCTCCCCTTTGATACACCAGAGGCAAATAAATAAATAAATAAATAAATAAATAAATAAATAAATGAATGAATGAATGATGTCCTGGCCCAGGTCATTGCTCCTGTCCCAGACCTTGAATCTGCCCCGTCTCCTAGGCACCCTGGGTACCTGGGTGCAGGAGGCAGCATTTACACAACAGACTCCTTACTCTGCAGACCCGGTGAGAAAAAGAAAGAAAAGGAAACCTTTGTCCCGATTCTCAGTCCAAACTGTTTGCGTAACCAAGTAGTTCCAGAAGATAAAGGTTTGCTCTTCTTCACTGGACAACTCAGCTCATATTTGTAGAGAGGAAAGGAGCTAGAACTAGAACATTAGCATTTGCAAGGGTAGGAAACAGTCTTCTAATGAAGGACTCAGACCATGGCCACCTTAAACCAATGATTGATCTCTACATCCCTAATAGCAGCAGGCCCTGGCATGTTAATATCTTAGATGTGGTCACAGTATTGGATTCATAAAGAAAAATGTCTTTATCTTTTGTTAAAATAGCTCTTACTGAGACATAATTCACATACCATTCGATCCACCCATTTGAGTGTCAATTCAATGGCTTTTAGTATATTCAGAGTTATGCTTTTGCTTCCACAATTTGAGAACAATTTCATTACCCCCCCCCCAAAGAAATCCCTTAGCGTTACACTCTAGTCTCTCCATCCACACATGCCACCCCCCTCACCCCCACCCCAGGCAACCCCTAATTTACTTTCTGTCTCTAGAGCTGCTTATTCTGAACATGGAATCATGCTATATGTGGTTTTTCGTGACTAGCTTCTTTCTTTCAAAAAAATATATTTTAACCCTAACTGCTTTGGCTCAGTGGATAGAGCATCAGCCTGCGGACTGAGGGATCCCAGGTTCGATTCCGGTCAAGGGCATGTACCTTGGTTGCGGGCACATCCCCAGTGGGGGGAGTGCAGGAGGCAGCTGGTCGATGTTTCTCTCTCATCGATGTTTCTGACTCTCTATCCCTCTCCCTTCCTCTCTGTAAAAAATCAATAAAAATAAAAAAATATATCTATATATATATTTTTAAATTGATTTCAGAGAGGAAGGGAGAGGAAGATCAAAACATCAATGATGAGAGAGAATCATGGATCGGCTGCCTCCTGCACGCCCCCCCACTGGGAATCGAACCTGCAACCTGGGCATGTTCCCTGACTGGCAATCGAACCCTGACCTCCTGGTTTATAGGTCGATGTTCAATCACTGAGCCATGCCGGCCAGGCAGGCTTCTTTCACTTAGCACAGTGGTCAGCAAACCGTGGCTCGCGAGCCACATGCGGCTCTTTGGCCCCTTGAGTGTGGCTCTTCCACAAAATACCACGGCCTGGGCGAGTCTATTTTGAAGAAGTGGCATTAGAAGTTTAAGTTTAAAAAATTTGGCTCTCAAAAGAAATTTCAATCGTTGCACTGTTGATATTTGGCTCTGTTGACTAATGAGTGTGCCGACCACTGACTTAGCATACTGTTTTCAAGGTTCATCCAGGTCATGGTATGTATCAGAACTTCATTTCTTTTTATGGCTGAATAATAGTCCATTGTATGGATAGACCACACTGGTTATCCTACCACCAGTTGATGGCCACCTGGGTTGTTGACATCTTTTGGCTGTTGCGAGTAGGGCCCCTACGAACATTCACGTAAACTATTTATCTGTCTTCAGTTTTTCTGTCTGTACACCAAGGCGTGGGATTGCTGGGTCATGTGCTAAATTCTGTGTGTAACTGTTTGAGGAACTGCCAGACTATTTCCAAAGCAGCTGCACCACATGCTCACAAACATTTGTCATTATGTCTTTTTTTAAAAAATATATTTTTATTGATTTCAGAGAGGAAAGAGAGGGAGAGAGAGATAGAAACATCAATGACGACAGAGAATCATTGATTGGCTGCCTCTTGCATGCCCCACACTGGGGATCGAGCCCGCAACCTGGGCATGTGCCCTTGACCGGAATCAAACCCAGAACCCTTTACTCTGCATGGCTGACGCTCTATCCACTGAGCCAAACTGGCTAGTGCTCATTACGTCTTTTTAACGACAGCCATCAAGTGGGTGTGAAGTGGAATCTCACTATGGTTTTCATTGCCTTTCCCAATGGCTAATGATGCTGATGATCTCTTGACGTATTTATTAGTCATTTGTGTATCTTCTTTGGAGAAATCTTTTGCCTACTTTCTTCTTTTTTTAAATGGATTTTATTTTATTTTTTAGAGCTGTCTTGGGTTCTCAGCAAAATGGAGTGGAACAAATAGAGCTTTCTCACATCCCCCCTGCCTTCACACACACACAGCCTCCCCCACTACCAACATCCCTGACCAGAGTGGTACATTACTTACTGTTGAACCAACATCCGCACATCACATTGACTGAAGTTCCTAGCTTACATTAGGGCTCCCTCTTGGTGTTGTATATTCTCTGGGTTTGGACAAATGTTTAATGACATGTAGCCACCATTATAGTATCATGCAGGATAGCTTTATTGCCCTAAAAATCCTCTGCGCTCCCCTATTCCTCTCTCCCTCCCCCACAACCCCAGGCAACCATTCATTTTGTAACCATCTCCGAAGTTTTGCCTTTTCCGGAATGTCCTGGAGTTGGAATCATATACTATGTAGCCTTTTCTGATGGGCTTCTTTCACTTGAGAATATGCATTTCAGGTTGCTGTGTGTGTTGTCACGACTCTGTAGCTCATTTCTTTTTAGCTCTGCAAAATATTCCAGTGTCCAGATGGGCCACATTTATTTATCCTCTCACCTATTGAAAGACATCTTGGTTGTCTCCAAAATTCGACATTTGTGAAGAAGGCTGCTCTAAACACCCACATGCGGCTTCCTTTGCCCATTTTAAAATTGCCTTTTTTTAAAAGTTGTGGTTGCTTTTATACATTCGCAATACGAGTCCCTCATCAGTGATGTGAATTGCAAACATTTGCTCCCATGCCTTGCGTTGTCTTTCCACTTTCTCGTTGGCATCTTTTGAAACAGACAAGCTTTTCATTTTGAAGTCCAGTTCATCTATTTTTGTTGTTGCTTGCGCCTTTGGTGTCACAGTAGAGAAACCATTGTCTAATCCAAGGTCATGACGGTTTATAGTGTGTTTTCTTCGGAGAATTTTAGCTCTTACACGAAGGTCTTTTATCCCTTTTGAATTTTTGCATATGATGTGTTATCCTTATCTTTTCATAAATACAGACTAAAGATGTAGGTGCGAATATCTGTTGACTGTAATAAAAAATACTTCAGAAAAATAGATGAAGCAAATATGGTAAAATTCTGAAAGATGCTATGTTTAAGGTGATGGGTTTATGGGTGCTCATTATACTCTATTTTAAAAAATATTTTATTGATTTTTTACAGAGAGGAAGGGAGAGGGATAGAGAGTTAGAAACATCGATGAGAGAGAAACATCCATCAGCTGCCTCCTGCACACCTCCTACTGGGGATGTGCCCGCAACCAAGGTACATGCCCTTGACCGGAATCGAACCTGGGACCCTTCAGTCCGCAGGCTGACGTTCTATCCGCTGAGCCAAACCGGTTAGGGCTATTTTTTTTTTTTTTATTCTCACCTGTGGACATGCTTCTCATTGATTTCAGAAAGGAAGGGGCGGGGCGGGGGGAGAGAAGCATCGATGTGGTTGCTTCCTGTACACGATCTGACTGCGCCTGAACGGGGATCGAACCCCCAACCTTTTAGTGCACTGGACGATGTTCCAACCCACTGAGCCACACTGGCCATGGCTCTGTATTTTTTTAAATTCTTTACATAGAAAGTAAATGGAAAAGATGTAGAAATAAAAATCAGAAAAACTGCCGAAACCGGTGTGGCTCAGTGGATAGAGCGTCGGCCTGCGGACTGAAAGGACCCAGGTTCGATTCTGGTCAAGGGCATGTACCTTGGTGTGGGCACATCCCCAGTGGGGTTGTGCAGGAGGCAACTGATCGATGTTTCTAACTCTCTATCCTTCTCCCTTCCTCTCTGTAAAAAATCAATAAAATATATTTAAAAAATCAGAAAAACTACTTGCTCTATCAGTGAAAATATAACTAATAGAAGAATAAACTTGCATTCATTTCAACTTGTTTTTAAAGTAAATCATTTGTAAACTCTAGCATTTTATAATTAGTTGTCAGTTATTTGTCACGCTGCTAGTAAAAACACAGAATAGAATGAATGAATCAGGGTGTCTTGGCACTGCTCTTAGAGCTTCTCTAATATGGCAGCTTCTAGCCACATGTGGCTGTTGAGCGCTTGAAAGAGTCCAACCCAAGATGGGCTGCAGGTATAAGGCACAGCCTGGCAAATTTGAATGGGGACAAATGCCACAGATAGTAATCACTGAGTACATTTTTTGCAGTACACGCCCGTGAGAGGAAAGGAGTTCTCTCCTGAGGGTGGGGGGGCCATTTCTCTTCAGGGGAGTTCACAGGTAGTGTACTGTTATCACATCGACTGCAAATGTTCTCATGTGCAAAGCATGCTTGACTCTCAGGGTCACAGGCGGCGCTGTGTGTCTGGCCCTGGCCCACAGCTTGCAGACCTCTGCAGCTGGACCCCGTGGTAGGCAATGAGTTTGGGGGAATTCCACTCCTGGTTGCGAGGCAGTCCATCGCCTCTTCCAGCACCTCCCTCAGTGCCCAGTTAATCTGGTTCATTTCCTTTCCCCCAGGAGGCAGGACCCAGTAGTCAAGACTTGTGGTCTGTTCCCTGACTGGTTGGGCTCAGTGGATAGAGCGTTGGCCTGCAGGTTAGATTCTGATCAAGGGCCCATGCCGGGGTTGCAGGCTGGATCCCCAGTAGGGGGCCTGCAGGAGGCGGCCAATCAATGATCCTCTCTCATCACTGATGTTTCTCTCTCTTTCCCTCTCCCTTCCTCTCTGAAATCAATAAAATTATATTTTTTAAAAAAATATGTGTGCCCGGGAGCTCTCCTCAATGCTTCAGGACCAGTCAGGGCTTGGGAGCTGACGCCCTAGGCCAGGGGTCAGCCCCTGCCTCCCAGCACCCTCCTGCTTCCCCTCCACCCCCGCTCCCCCACCCTCGGCAACTCCCTTGCTCCGCCCCTTCCCACGTTGCTCCGCCCCACCACCCCCGCTGCACCAACCGGGTCCAGCCACTGAGTTCTCCCCGCCCGCCAAGCCCCGCCCCTCCAGCGCCGCCTCCCGTAGCCCCGCCCCCCGCGGCTACCCTGCCGGTTCACGCGTCCGCCGGCTGCGCGCTTTCCCGCTCCCGCTGCAGGCTCTGGTGCCCCCGCCGCCTCCGTCTCCGCCGCGCACCCGTCGAGCCCCAAGATGACCAACATCGTGCTGTTCAGCGGCAGCTCCCACCAGGACCTGTCCCAGCGGGTGGCCGACCGGCTGGGCCTGGAGCTGGGCAAGGTGGTCACCAAGAAGTTCAGCAACCAGGAGACCAGGTGGGGACGCGTGGGGCCGGGGAGGGCGCCGGGCGCACGGCTGCGGGGCCGGGCCGGGCGCTCCCCCTTCCGGGGCGGGCCGGTCACGACGCGGCCTCCGCGCCACCGCCGCGGCGCCCCGGAAAGCCGAGGGCGGCCCCAGCCCGGAAGGGCGACGTGGGGGCCGTCACAGCGTCTCGCGCGGCGCGGTGGGCACCGCCGGCGGTAACCGCCCAGGTGCAGGGCACGCGGGGAGGGCCGCCCTGGCTGCGATCGCCCGGGTTGCGTGTCCCTGCCGGGCTCATCCCGAACCCCGCGTGCTCGGGAAGGGTCCGCCCCCGCCCCCGCCGCCGCCGGGGCTGCGCGCGGGATTCACCTGCGGCGGTTTCCAACGCCACTTCCCCGCCCGGCCCCGGAAGGTCGGAGCCCACGGGCCGGGAGCAGCGTGGTGAAAGCTGCCAGATGACTCTGCGGAGCAGCCAGGGCGCGAACCTTTAGGTTAACCAGCAGGTGTGGCTGCGCAGAGGTTTTCAAACGCGTGGGAACTCTGGGGGCGCACGTGCTGGGTTGCCCTGCGCTGCCTCTAATTTTTCTGCCTCCGCGATGATGGACTTGCGGCTCCTTCGCGGTTCTGAGACTCTGCTGGGTCCAGCCCCCAGGCCGCGGCTGCAGTGGAAGCGCCAGCCATGTCTCAGGTCCACCAGAAGCGCTCGCCCCTGCGCCGCGCGGGCAGGCGGGAGCCCCCACCTCAGGGGCAGGACCAGGGGCTCCTTTTCCCACCTGCCCGAGTCCTCAAAGCTCCCTGATCAAGTTCAAGTTGGTCCCATTCCCCCGCCCCCCCCCCGCGACCCGCTCTCCCTTTAAATGTGTAGCGCTGCACACGGTTACTGATCATTTCTTATCTTTGGCCAAGACCCACTTCAGCATTTTCAACAAGCGCTGGAACAGTTGGTGCCAGCTGCAGAACAAAACAAAACAGAACAACCTCTATCCGCCCTTACCGCTGTTTCAAAAGTTAACTTGAAATAGATCACAGACCTAAATGTAAAACCTAGAACTAAACATTTCTAGATGAGGACATGGGGGGCGATCTTGATGCTCTTGGTTAGGCAAAACATTTCTTAGATACTGCGGTGTTGAGTGAATGCATGTGGGGAAGGTGGTGGCGGCAGTTTTTTTTAGGATAGTTGAGTCTTCTTCCTGGTGGACAATTGTAATCACATGGCCCTGGTAAGTGAAGAAACATTTGTGACTGAGGAGCAGGTGGTATTAATGCTGGGAGTCCTTTGGCTAGAGAATTTGTCTTTGCAGATTTTAAAAAATATATATTTTTATGGATTTCAGAGAGAGAAACATCAGTGATGAGAGAGAATCATCGATCGGCTGCCTCTTGCACACCCCACACTGGAGATCGGGCAACCGGGGTGTGTGCCCTGATGTGGAATTGAACGCTCAACCACTGAGCCACACTGGCTGGGCGTGTCTTTGCTGATTTAATAAAGAGGACCAGGAGGATGTCAGGAACTGGGGGAAAGATAGCAAAGCTAGGTTTGAATGTTGCAGTGTTTTGCCAGTCCTATTTAAGTTTCAGTAGCCATAGAGCAGGACAAGAATGGGATTGTGGTTTTTGTGCAGGAGGTGATGTCATATAAGTAAAGGAGAAATTTCTGGGTGAGGTGCACTTTGAAACACTGCGCTGCTGTAAAAAAAAAAACCCACAAAAAAAAACTCTTATCATTCGCAACAGCATGGAGGGACCTGGAGAGCATTATGCTAAGCAAAATAAGCCAGCCGGAGAAAGACAAATATCACATGATCTCACTCATTTGTGGAATATAATGAACAACATAAACTGATGAACAAAGATAGAGCCAGAGACCGAGAAGCATGGAACAGATAGGCAAACCTCAGAGGGAAGGCAGGGGAGGGGGGGTAAGAGATCAACCAAAGGGAATGTGTCGTTCTTGCGTGTTGCCTCAGTGCAGCCGACTCCTTTGCTGCTAAAGAGCGTGGTTAATCTAGATCTGAAGTCCATGGTGAAGTCAGGGTTGGATTTCTGTTGGTGGAACTTCCTCAGACATTGATGTATTCAAGCGGACTCGATGTCATTTGCTCTTGAGTATTTTATAACTACCCCTTGATCATTAGAAGTCACGAGGTCTCAAAAACCACTCTGCGTGAAGTCTTGGAATTGCTTATATAGTTATATTTTGTTTTTAATATCTGGACTCTAAACGTTAACTTCTTGACTTTTCTCTCCATGAACTGTGGAGGTCCGGAGGTTGATGTCCCCCAAAGTCCTCTCCTCCCAGGCGCTGTGCTAGTGATCCGGTTTTCACTGTGCGCCCCTAAGACCAGATGCAAGGGCAACAGGAAGAGAGAACGGATTCATTTCCTCTAAGAGGCCCCTTCCTCAATCTCTTACTGAGCCAGGACCAGAAAGCCTGCTCGCTGTCTCTTCGTCATCGCTGTTCCCATTCCCCATTTTCCTCTTCTTTTCTTATATTTTTATTGGTTTCAGAGAGGAAGGGAGAGGGAGAGAGAGAGAGAAACATCAATGATGAGAAAGAATCATGGATCGGCTGCCTCCTGCACGCCCCGCCCTGGGGATTGAGCCCGCAACCCGGGCATGTGCCCTTGACTGGAATCGAACCCAGGACCCTTCAGTCCGCAGGCCGACGCTCTATCCACTGAGCAAACTGGCTAGGGCCCATTCCCCATTTTTCAAACACCACTGAATCCGACACAGAGCCTCCTGATTTTACCTTGTCGTCTCTGAGTCACTCACATAGAGGGAGATTCTGTCCCAGCTTTACCATAGGCCATGATGATGTCCTGGGACAGCACTGATGATGATGTGTCTGAGCGGCTGTTGTAGCATTTTCTCCTGGAAGTTCACCTGCCCACGGAGTCGTTAGCTGTGTTGTATGACCCAACGTTCTGGCTGTCTCTTTTTCTTTTTTAAATATATTTTACTGATATTTTACAGAGAGGAAGGGAGAGGGATAGAGAGTTAGAAACATCGAAACATCGATGGGAGAGAAACATCTATCACCTGCCTCCTGCACACCCCCTACTGGGGGTGTGCCCGCAACCAAGGCACATGCCCTTGACCAGAATCGAACCCGGGACCCTTCAGTCCGCAGGCCGACGCTCTAGCCACTGAGCCAAACCGGTTTCGGCAAGGGGAGTCTTCTTGATGGGAAAGTGTTAAAGGGTCTGAGGCCATCTGTTGACTTGCACATCCATTCATTGTTGACTCAGATAAACGCATCCGCCTTCTTATTTCAGGGTCAGTAAAGATCCTTTATCTGAAGAGCAAATGGATGCTGCCTTCTGCCCACAGTTCTTAAAAGTTCTAGACTAGCCCTGGCCAGTGTGGCTCAATTGGTTGGGCATCATCCCTTGCACTGAAAGGTTGCCGGTCAGGGCACATGCCCGGGTGCGGGAGGCAGCCGATAGATGTTTTGCTCTCACAGTGATGTGTCTCTCTCTCTCTCCCATCCTCTCTCTCTCTAAATAAATCAATAAAAGAATATTTTTTTTAAAAAAAGTCCTAGAATAAAGATCAGTCGTGATCATCTTTATGAGTAGAAGCAGGAATAGCTTGGGGGAAAAAGTTGCCATGGTAATAGCATTTTCTGTCCTGCCCTGAACTAGTCATATGGGGATTGAAGTTCCTGAGGAGAAATAGGCCGAAGAGGCAGAAATGGGGGGATAAACGGGTATCACACCAGGAGTTGGCAAACTCTGTCAGGGCCCAGACAGTGACTGTTTTAGGCATCGCAGGCCCCTGTGGTCTCTGTAGTGTCTGACCGTTCTGTGGGCTAGACGTCCATCAGCTCACTTCATTCCTCCGGGGGGGTGGGGTGCAGGGTAGAGGGGAGAACCCAGCTTTTCGGGGCTGCCCGCGTTCCTTGCTCTCTGCCGGCTGCTTCTTCCATCTTCAAAGGCAGCAACGAAGTATCTTTCCGACCCCACTTCAGCCTTCACATAGTTCTTTGATATTAGCCCCTCATCAGATGTCTCATCTTCTCCCGTACAGTGGGCTCCCTTTTCGTTTCGTTGATGGTCTCTTGCTGGGCAGAGCTTTTTATTTTGCGGGAGTCCCATTTCTTCCTTTTCTCCTTAGTTTCCTCTGCCCTGGGAGATGTATCCGTAAACACGTTGCTACGAGAGACGTCTGAGATTTTGCTGCCTCTGGTTTCTTCCAGGATGTTTATGGTTTCACAACTTACATGGGCCCTTGTGATTCTATCGATCAACTGGAACAATCCAGAACAGGCTCCCTATTTGAGGTCAGCTGATTAGTACCTTAATTCCATCTGCCACCTGGTTTCCCCGTTGCCTGGTAAACGTACGGATAGTAGGAGAAAGATGGTAGTGGGAGCAAGATGTCTTTAGGGGGTCGTTGTCCTGCCTCCCTCATCATTCTCAGCCCATGGGCTAGATCGTTGGCCCATGAGCGATGTAATAATGTGACTTCCAAATTGACTTCGTCCCACAGTTGATGTGAGGTCCACAAGGAATTCCATGGAGCTCCTTTGTACCCGAGATCGGAGGGAGCACATAGAATTCTGCTGTCCCTCTCACCCTGAGGTTGGCATTGCGCCGCCTCCATCCATAGCTGAGCACATGCGAGAATTTGACCCACTAGTTCCAAAACTCATTTGCAGATCATGTCAACTCGGAAAACGTCATTTTTTGTCTTCTGATCTACTTGACGTTGGATAGAAGCTTCTGTTGATTCAGGTAGTCTTAACTAGATGGTCTCCCCAAAATCACTTGTTTAAAAAAATGCATAAATAGCCCGGCCGGCATGGCTCAGTGGTTGAGCATTGACCCATGAACCAGGAGGTCTCAGTTGGATTCCTGGTCAGGGCACAGGCCCAGGCTGCGGGCTTGATCTCCAGTAGGGGGCGTGCAGGAGGCAGCCGATCCCATGATTCTCTCTCATCACTGATGTTTCTCTCTCTCTCTTCCTCTCCCTCCCTCTCTGAAACCGATACAAATGTATTAAAAAAAAAGAATTGAAATTGGTTGCCTCTGGGCTGTTTGT
Organism: Ia io; assembly: GCA_025583905.1. Classification (NCBI taxonomy): domain Eukaryota; kingdom Metazoa; phylum Chordata; class Mammalia; order Chiroptera; family Vespertilionidae; genus Ia; species Ia io. The sequence goes on from JAJQQW010000001.1 coordinate 7,653,219, forward strand.
TATAAGGCTTACAGAGTGATCTGAATTTTTAAAGCAACATGCATATATATATTTTTAAAAAGCATAAATACTACAGTAAATATGACACTTTCTGTTGAAGAAGACCTGCAGCCTGCTTGACGAAGTGGGTCTCAGAAGGGTTGAAGCTTGAGTTGGAAGGAGGGCGATCTGAAATGGGGGTGGGGGGAGTTGCCACAGCCGGTGTGGGTGCGGGTGGCTGCTGTTGCGAGGGGGTGTACTGGGAGTATTTCTCGGTGTCTCTGTGTGCTGGGTGCGGTCTGCTTTCTCGGCTCAGGGTGAGAGGCGGTGGGAGAGCAAATGCAACATTCGTGTTCCGCTCCAGTTGTTGCTGGTACCTCAGCCACCGGAAGAGATTTGCCTCTGGAAAGCCAACATTGTAGCAGCTCTGAGGCGGGCCCAGGCCTCTCCCAGGCCCTCGGCAGCCTTCTGGGATGGAGCCGCCTGAGCGCCCGGTTTGCTTTCCTTCCCATGAAAGGCACGTGCCAGCGACGGGCAGGCTGCCTCTCAGGTTGAACACTCAGAATTCTGTAGCCGAAACACAGACTTTTTCCAACATGCAGTTCTTAGAGACTTGCGAAGCTTCTGTTTACTCAAGAAGCTACCGGAGGAGCGCAGCCGGCGTGGCTCAGTGGTTGAGTGTCAACCAGGAGGTCACGGTTCGATTGCTAGTCTGGACACATGAACCAGGAGGTCACGGTTCAATTGCCAGACTGGGCACATGCCCACGTTGCGGGCTGCAGGCTCCATCCCCAGTGTGGGGCGTGCAGGAGGCAGCCGATCAGTGATTCTCACCATTGATGTTTCTCTCTTTCCCTCTCCCTTCATCTCTGAAATCAATAAAATATATATATTTTTAAAAAGAAGCTGCTGGAGGGTGCCGGTCAGCAAAACAAGGAAGTACACCAAGAAAGAGTACAGAAAGTGGGAAACGGGGTGGCCGGGGGTGGAGGGAATCCCCGGGGCGGGGGGGGGGGGGGGGGGGGGGGGGGGGGGGGGGGGGGGGGAGGGGCGGGTAGCTGGGCACTGGCCGGAAGGGCCCAGGTCAGACAGCCTGGGCGAGGCGAGCAGAAAGATGAAGTGGGTACTGCTGTTATGTTAGTCAAGTGTTTAGACTGGAATTTGTACTGAGTGCTTAGAACACTTAGCAGATGAAAAGATAGGATCATTTCCTCCAGGGCAAACAAACCCCACAAAATGCTGCATAAAAGAGAAAAACTATAAACTTGGCTTTAAGTTAACTAGAAGGGCTCAGCTCTGAGCAGCACTAACACGGTTGCATGGAGCGCTCGTGTTTGGTTAGAATGTTGACCTATATTGGGATGAAGGCCGGAGGAGGTCGGGAGGTTGCATAGGAAGCGGGTGATGGGACAGGGAGGAAATAGAGTTAAATCCTCATCTTCACAGCGAAGAGTCAACAGGTGATGCCTAGATAAGAAATCAAGATGCAGCCGTACAAACATTAGCTAGAGGCTTGAAGATAAATATCAAAAAACCATGTTAAGAGTTGAAATTGGCCCTAGCTGGTTTGGCTCAGTGGCTAGAGTGTCAGCCTGCGGACTGGAGTATCCTGGGTTCAATTCCGGTCAGGGCACAGGCCCGGGTTGCAGGCTCCATCCCCAGGAGGGGGCATGCAGGAGGCAGCCGATCCATGATGCTCTCTCATCATCGATGTTTCTCTCTCTCCCTTCCTCTCTGAAATCAATAAAAATATATTTAAAAAAAGAATTGAAATTGGTTGCCTCTGGGCTGTTTGTTATAAGGCTTACAGAGTGATCTGAATTTTTAAAGCAACGTGCACATGTAACTTTAATAAACATAAATAATTAAATATAATATTTAGCAGAAAAGAGTTAACATAGCAATAGCAAGATTGAGACCAGTTTCTAAGGAGCATATAAGATTCCCCTCATATAGGAAAGCGGCCTGCTTGCAAGGCCGGCCGCTGGGAACTTAGCTTTACCCAGGGTTCCCTCCTCTCCCTCATGGGAGGGGCTCACTGTCCAACAGCATGTTTGATGCTGGTGCCCGCGAGTCTGGTATGTGCCAGGCAGAAGGTAACTACGTCACCAGCCCCCGACAAAAACCCTTCAGGCACTGAGTCTCTTAATGAGCTTCCTTGGTAGACAGCCAGCACCTCACACGCCTTGTCGCAGCTCATTGCTGGGGGAATTGAGCGCGACCTGTGTGATCCCTGGGGACAGCTCTTGGAAGCTCGCACCTGGATCCGCCCGGGCGCCTTTCCCCTTGGCTCACGGTGCTCTGTGCCCTCTCGCTGTGATAAATCTTAGCCCTGAGAACAGCTGTCTGTGGTCCTGGCCAGTCATCAAATATGCTTTAGAATTTATATATATACACCGAGTGGCCAGATTAGTATGATCTCTGAACGCATAATAATCTGGCCACTCAGTGTCTATCCTATATAATAAAAGGCTAATATGCACATTGTCCCCTTGACCAGGAGTTTGACCAGCAGGCAGGCCGGCCAACTGCCCATGTCCCCTCCCCCTGGCCAGGCTGGCCGGACCCCACCTATGCATGAATTCATGCACCGGGCCTCTAAAAAAAATATACATACACACACACACACACACACACACACACACTGAGTGGCCAGATGCATAATAATCTGGCCACTCAGTGTCTATCCTATATAATAAAAGGCTAATATGCACATTGTCCCCTTGACCAGGAGTTTGACCAGCAGGCAGGCTGGCCAACTGCCCATGTCCCCTCCCCCTGGCCAGGCTGGCCGGACCCCACCTATGCATGAATTCATGCACCGGGCCTCTAAAAAAAATATACATACATATACACACACACACTGAGTGGCCAGATGCATAATAATCTGGCCACTCAGTGTCTATCCTATATAATAAAAGGCTAATATGCACATTGTCCCCTCGACCAGGAGTTCGACCAGCAGGCAGGCCAGCCAACCGCCCATGTCCCCTCCCCCTGGCCAGGCTGGCCGGACCCCACCCATGCACGAATTCATGCACCGGGCCTCTAATACACACACACACACACACACACACACACACACACACACACACACACACTGAGTGACAGATTATTATGCGTTCAGAGATCATCATAATCTGGCCACTCAGTGTATATTTCTATTGATTTCACAGAGCAAGGGAGAGGGAGAAAGACATAGAAACATCAACGATGGGAGAGAATCACTGATCAGCTGCCTCCTGCATGCCCCCTGCTGGGCATGGAGCCCGCAACCCAGGCATGTGCCCTGGACTGGAATCGAACCTGGGACCCTTCTGTCTGCAGGCGGACGCTCTATCCACTGAGCCACACCGGCCAGGGCAGATACGCTTGCGTACTAACAGACGGCATTTTTCTCCTAGCGTGGAGATCGGTGAAAGCGTGAGAGGGGAAGATGTGTACATCATCCAGAGCGGCTGCGGGGAGATCAATGACAACCTGATGGAGCTCCTCATCATGATCAACGCCTGCAAGATCGCGTCGTCCTCCCGGGTGACCGCCGTGATCCCGTGCTTCCCCTACGCCCGCCAGGATAAGAAGGACCGGGTACGAGGGCGGCGCCCCATCGGCCGAACCCGCTCTGGGTTAACGCTGATATTTTTTTTCTCATGTTGCCTTAGAACAGTGGTCGGCAAACTCACTAGTCAACAGAGCCAAATCTCAACAGCACAACGATTGAAATTCCTTTTGAGAGCCAAATTTTTTAAACTTAAACTTCTTCTAACGCCACTTCTTCAACATAGACTCGCCCAGGCCGTGGTGTTTTGTGGAAGAGCCACACTCAAGGGGCCCAAGAGCCGCATGTGGCTCGTGAGCCGCAGTTTGTAGACCACGGCCTTAGAATATCTAGAAAATGTTTGCCTTCTATTTTAATGATCGAGTACACATGCTTTTTCACCTTGGCTTTGGCACAGTCTGTCTTTGACCCAGCCATCGTGTTACTAGTTAAAGATAGGGAAACAGATAAGGCATATTTTTGCCGGTATTAAGATACCATTACAGGCCGATAGCAGTGATTTTCAACCTTTTCGTCTCACAGCACGCATAAACTAACTACTAAAATGCAGCGCCACCCCCAAAAAACATATATTTTGCTCATCTGACAAAAAATAGGCATGCTTTTGATTCATTCCCACGGGCGGCTATGGTTGCGAAGGCTGCATGGTCTCTGTGGAAACGACTTACTCTGGTGGCATCTCAGACAGAGACAGACAATAAGAAATGATTGGCGTGGCTGGATTCCAATAAAACGTACTTATGGACACTGAAATGTGAATTCCATGTAACTGTCACATGCCACGAAATGTTCTTCTGATCTTTTTCCCCAGCTATTTAGTCATGTAAAAACCATGCTTACTAGTAGCTCACAGGCAATACCAACACAAGTGGCTGGCCGGATATGGCCCGCGGGCCATAGTTTGGGGACCCCCGGATTAGAGCATCCAGTGGTTGTGTGTGTGCCCGTCACATCGTGAGTTAGCTTTAGCTCAGGGCAACCGGAACCTTAGGCCTCATATGCTGCTGTGAAGCGTATGACCTGCCACTTATTATTTCTGGAGCTTCTTTAAAAAAAAACACACACTGTTATTGATTTCAAGAGGAAGGGAGAGGGAGAGAGAGAGAAACATCGATGAAAGAGAAGCGTCAACATTGATCGGCTGCCTCCTGCACGCCCCACACTGGGGATCGAGCCTGAAACCTGGGCATGTGCCCTGACTGGGAATCGAACCGTGACCTCCTGGTTCATAGGTTGACGCTCAATCACTGAGCCACGCTGGCTGGGCTATGGAGCTTCTTTTATTCTAGACTTTTTAAAAAATATATTTTTTTATTGATTTCAGAGATGAAGGGAGGAGAGAGAGATAGAAACATCAATGATGGCCCTAGCTGGTTTGGCTCAGTGGATAGAGCATCAGCCTGTGGACTGAAGGGTCCCAGGTTCGATTCTGGTCAAGGGCACATACCTAGGTTGTGGGCTTGATCCCCAGTGGGAGATGTGCAGGAGGCAGTCAATCATTTGTTCTCTCATCATTGATGTTTCTATCTCTCTTTCCTTCTTCCTTCCTCTCTGAAATCAATAAAGATATATTTAAAAAACAAAACAAAAAGAAACATCAATGATTGGCTGCCTCCTGCACGCCCCCTACTGGGGATCGAGCCTGCAACCCGGGCATGTACCCTGACAGGGAATTGAACCCGGGACCCTTCAGTGTGCAGGCCGATGCTCTAGCCACTGAGCCAAACCTGCTAGGGCTACTGTAGACTTGATTTGCAAGTTTTATGTGCATTTTTAGTTGCTAAATTTCAGTTTATTAGTTCTGTCCCATCAGTGTAGTCTGTTGTTTTAGCTCTTCCTCCCATCTGTGCTTCCACGGGATGGTTTAGCCCAGTGGTCGGCAAACTCATTAGTCAACAGAGCCAAATACCAACAGTACAACGACTGAAATTTCTTTGAAGAGCCAAAATTTTTAAACTTAAACTTCTTCTAACGCCACTTCTTCAACATAGACTCGCCCAGGCCGTGGTGTTTTGTGGAAGAGCCACACTCAAGGGGCCAAAGAGCCGCAGTTTGCCGACCACAGGGTTAGCACCACATCCTTGCCAGTGGCATAACGGAACTAATATTCTGCTGCTGGTCTCTTCCGTGTGGCAAGAGGTTTAGGAGACGTATTCTGTAATGTGTAGTCTGGTCCTCCTTTCCCTTCTAGTAGCTTTTGGATTTGGGGCTGAAATATTTGGTAATTGTGTCTTCTTCAATGATTCCTTTTATCATTGCAGGCCCCTTTCCCACCGATCGGTAACCGAACAAACGTCTTCTTTCACTGATCAAAATATTGAGACTCCCACATTCTTTGTTTGCAAGTATCCAGTTTGCCACTGTCCCCAAGGTCGCATTTTCAAGCCTCGTTTCTTATGTGCATTCATAATGCGGTCTTTGTTGCATAGCGAAGCGGGCATCGCCTGGTCTCCCGCCTCAGGGGCGGGGATGCGCTCCTGGCCTCGGGCTTGTCGTGGTCAGCAGCGGCCCTTGCGCTATGCTGACGAAAGGGGCCCCACAGCCTATGAAGCAAGAGGTCGCCAGTTCGATTCCCGGTCAGGGCACAGGCCCGGGTTGCAGGCTCGATCCCCAGTAGGGGGTGTGCAGGAGGCAGCCGATCTGATTCTCATCACTGATGTTTCCATCTCTCTTCCTCTCCCTTCCTCTCTGGAATCAATAAAAATATACATTGAGTGGCCAGATTATTATGATCTCTGAAGGCATAATAATCTGGCCACTCAGTATATATATATATGTGTGTGTGTGTGTGTGTGTGTGTGTGTGTGTGTGTATGTGTGTATATATATATATGCACACACACACACACACACACACACACACACACACACACACACACATATATATATATATATATATCCTATCTAATAATAGAGTAACATGTAAATTACCATCACTCCGCTACACCCACGATTGGGCGGTGGGAGGCTGGGGGGCGGGACTCAGGGTGGCCTATCTGGCCATTGAGAGGCACGGATCTGCTGCCACTGACGGGGGCTACCCTGCTGTTGAGAGGCGCAGGGGGCGGAACTCCCGCCCCCTGAGCCTCTCAACGGCCAGATCCGCGGCCGCTAAGGGGGCCTGCCGAGGGGGCCTGCCGCGGACACCCAGCTGCGCCTCTCAACGGCAGGGTAGCCAGGTGTCCGCGACAGCCCCCCTCAGCGGCTGTTGAGAGGCGCAGGGGCCGTTGAGAGGCTCAGCGGCCGCGGACCATCAAAAGTGGGGGAGCTGGGTGCCTGTCTGCTCCGGCACCAGGCCTTTCAGAAGCCTCCGCCGAGCCGGAGGCTTCTGAAAGGCCTGGTGCACCAGCGGACAGGCACCCAGCTCCACCGCGAAAAGCGAAAGCGTGTAGGGGACCCTACAGTGCATGATTCAATCATGCACTGGGCCTCTAGTATATATATATATACACACACATACATATATATATATATATATGTATTAGAGGCCTGGTGCATGAATTCGTGCATGGGTGGGGTCCGGCCAACCTGGCCAGGGGGAGGGGACCTGGGCGGTTGGCCGGCCTGCCTGCTGGTCAAACTCCTGGTCGAGGGGATAATTTGCATATTAGCCTTTTATTATATAGGACGTACACTTGAGTGGTCAGATTATTATGCGTTCAGAGATCATCATAATCTGGCCACTCTGTATTTTTAGAAAGAAAAGAAAAAAAAAAGACCCTGGGGGTTTGTTCTGTGGGACTGCGTCTGATTGGCGCTTTTTCATTTTCCCCCCATTGTGGGGCATGTACATGGGTTTGCTATTTACAGCCATTTTACCCATTTTTTCCCTCTCCCCTTCACCCTTTCTCCATCACCGTGCTGTACTTGTGTTTCCTGTTAGAGAAACCGGTAGAAGAGAAGGCATCATGAGGGCTGTACGAATTGCCTGTTGCGGCCATTATCAATTGCCCCAAACTGGGTGGACTGAAACAACAACTATAGCCCGGCCAGTGTTGCTCAGTGGTTGAGCGTCGACCTATGAGCCAGGAGGTTCAGGTTCGATCCCCAGTCAGGGCACATAGCCGGGTTGTGGGCTCAATCCCCAGTAGGGGGTGTGCAGGAGGCAGCTGATCCATGATTCTCATCATTAATGTTTCTCTCCTTCTCCCTCTTACTTCCTCTCTGATATCAATAAAAATATATTTTAAAAAAAGCACACACAAACATACAAAAACCCCAGAAGTATGTTCTCTCCCACTCACGAGGGCAGAAATCAAAAGTCCAGCCTCTTTAAGGGCCCGAGTGACAGCATCCCCACCCTGCGGGGTAACTGCCCTGTCTCAGAACCCTTCATCCATCCCATCTGCAAAGACCTCTTTCCAAATAAGGTAGCGGCTCCCCAGGTTGTGGGGATTGGGGCCCGATGTCTTTGGGGCATGTTGGAGGAAGTCCCTGGTGTGTTAATAAGTGGACATTCTAAGGCAGTTCAGGCTTTGAGGTAGTGTCATTATTACACCATTTGTCATTGTAGCCAGGACACTTGAGAGCTTGGAGGGAGCTCTAGGAACAATTGTCCCAGGACACAAGCGTCCACCCCGCTGTCCCGGGGGATTCTGACACACGACCACCCCTCTGTGGGCCTCTATCTCTGGGACTGACCTTGGACCTGGCCAAGACGTACAGATTGTTCTGGCACCGTTACTGTCATGTCTGTGTGGTCAGTGTGACTCATCCTATATAATAAAGAGCTAATATGCTAATTAGACCAGACGGTGGACCAACCAGTGGGTGGGGGGCGGGGCCAGGAGGCAGCCGGGGCCACCACCCTCTGCGGCATGATCGATTGGGGGGGGGGGGGGGACGGGGACTCCACGATCGATCACCCTGCCGAGGGTGGCGGCAGCCAGGGCTGGGAGGGCCGAGCCCCTTGCACGAATTTGGGAGACAGTTTCATTCTTTCACCAAAGTGGTCAAAAGGGTAATTCTTAATTTTGTCTGTCATTTGAGATATGCCTTTGCATTTTTATTTATTTATTTTAATAAATATTTATTGATTTCAGAGAGGAAGGGAGAGGGAGAGAGAGATAGAAACATCAGTGATGAGAGAGAATCATTGATCGGCTGCCTCCTGCACACCCCACACTGGGGATGGAGCCCGCAACCCAGGCATGTGCCCTGACCGGGAATCGAACCCTGACCTCCTGGCTCATAGGTTGATGCTCAACCACTGAGCCACGCTGGCCGGGATCTTTTTATTTTTTAACTGAAAGAATTGAGGACCGTTGTCCTGACACGAATTTCTGCAATCTTGCCTATTTTTCAAGGATGTCAAATTTCTGCTTTCAGCAGGTTGGCATCTGCTATGTTGAATAAGATCTGAATAGCCGGAGAGTCTTTTCTTGTGGTTGGGCTGGCCCACAAAACATTTGGCCTTTATCCAATTTTCATAGGGTAGGCGAGCGTTTTATTTTTGATGACTGTACTTGGACTCTGCCTCTGTTGAAATGTCAGAGTCATTTTTCTCTTTATTGGCTGTAAAGTCAGTGAACGTGTAAGTCGTTTTTCCTGCGAGATCCAGTTGGGTATTAGGCCAAATTATGAAAAGCAGCGCAAAAGCCAAATCCAGCAGCGAGGTCGCGTGGTGTGGATCTCAGAAGTAACAAATGCGCGATGCCACTGGGCGAGATGAACGGAGGAGTCCTTTTGCCGCTTATAAATGACAGGAAGCGCCCCAAATGGACTAGTGTTGCGGGTCAGATTCTATTATAATGAAGTCCCAGTGATCAGTTGACCCTCTTAAATATCCCGAGATTTTGTTAAACAATAACTTTCACAGTCAGTGAGGCTAATGATGAAGCCTCGGAAGCATGGTGTTGTAGAGCGTCTACTATGAGGTATTTATCAAAGATACACATCATGTGCGAGGTACAGAGCTCTGTGCTGTAGCTGATGAGAAAACCTCCAAAACCGATTCTTTGTCCTTGGGGACTGCATAGACAGGGAACTCTGACATCCGTATACATAACTTCTTCTCATGTCAGTCTTTCAGCAGGCGGTCCTAAATGCTGGGGACCAGCTGCGTAGCTAGCGCCCTGTCCTCTTATTTGTTTATTTTTTTAGAAAGGATATATTGATTAATTTTATTTTGTGTGTGTGTGTGTGTGTGTGTGTTAATCCTCACCTGAGTATATTTTTCCATTGATTTTTTTTTTTTTTTTTTAGACAGAGAGTGGAAGGGTGGGGGGGAGAGACAGAGAGAGAGAAAAACATCGATGTGAGAGACACATGGATTGGTTGCCTCCTCCCGACCAGAGCTGGAGATTGAGCCTGCAACCAAAGTACATGCCCTTGACTGGAATCGAACCCAGGACCCTTCAGTCCGCAGGCTGGCGCTCTATCCACTGAGGCAAACCAGCTAGGGCTGCCCTGTCCCTTTAGAAGGAACAGATCATTTCTTTCCGGCGTCCTCAGTGCCTTATAGGAGATTTGAACCAGATCTGGAGATCAAACACATTGGCTCGGCAGAGATGGGGTGGAGTGGAGGGGTAGCAGGTGTGTGGGTGTAGATAGCACTGAAGTGGCCTCCAGAGAGGGAGAGCAGGCCGCGGGCACAGTGCAGGGGGCACCCACGTGGCAGAGGCACGTCTGTGGAGGACAAGCTCTCAGTAGTTGAGAGCCAGACTGATCGTGGAACAGAACAGGGGTGTAAACAGTGAAGACTTGAATGATAATATGTAGTTAGTTGAAAACGTTGAAAAAATTTTAAAAATGACAAAAATATTTTCCCGTAATCTCACTATCTAGAAGCATCTCCTATTAATATTTTGGCGCATATTCTCCAATTTGTGTGTAAAAATAATTGCGTGTGTATATATATTTGTATATATATTTATATTATTTTAAAGTAATGTTTCTTTTTCTAAAAAAAGAATGGTGTATTAGAGAAAATACAAATTATCTGTTAACATTGTGATGTAATTCCTGTTTGTGTGTTTTTGCATGAATATACTCTGTGTGTGTGTGTGTGTGTGTGTGTATTTAACAGGGATCATTGATTTTTTTTTTTACTCTTGTGAATGAAGTCTTTTTCAGCTTTATTGAAATATAAATGCCATATAACTAAGTTTGAATGAAATCTTTTAAGCTTATGTTTTCTTTGTGGCTGGTAATAGGAATACTGTTGTTTACAGCAAAATGCTGTACTTTTTTTCTAGGTCTAATCACGTCTGTTTAGTCTCTTGGATTTTATTTTTTTTTTATGTGGACAGAGTGATTGTCCACAGGTTATGACATGGCCCCTGAAGCTCTGGAGAAGTCAGGTCATTTTAAGAAGGATACACAGTCCGTGAACCACAATGCATCTGCTTCTCTAAATGTTACATGATTAATCACCTTGAGGGGTTCTGCCTTCTGCCTGTTTTTTGTTTCATTTGTGACATTGAACATGAGCTCCCAGCTGCAGAACATAAACTTCGTTAGGTTAGGAGCTGGCTTTGGCCTTCAGGGCTGTGCAGGGTGGAGCCCTGCCTCCCCCGCTGGCCCGCATTGGCGCTGTCCCCTGGGCCACTGCCTGCGACCACATTGGACTTCGTTCAGTTCCTGGATGTGACCTGTGAGCCTGGGTGATGTCACACAGGCTGCTGTTCCTGGAACACTGGTCTGCCTGCCTCCGCCAGCCTTAAAAGCGACTTCCTCAGAGGGCCTCTGACAGCCAGTCTCCGTAAACTTGATGTCCTTCATGCTGGTGTGTCTCTGGGTACCTATTCTACACACTTGTCACGATTTGAATTCTTCAATTTATGCTACCGCACTGAACAGTTTAATCATTGGCTTCTTTGACATTTAAAAAATATTTTTATTGATTTCAGAGAGGAAGGGAGAGGGGGAGAGAGAGAGAGAGAGAGAAACATCAATGATGAGAGAGAATCATTGATCGGCTGCCTCCTGCACACACCCCCCCAGGGATCGAGCCAACAGCCCGGGCATGTGCCCTGAACAGGAATTGAACCATGACCTCCCTGTTCACAGGTCAACCTTCAACCACTGAGCCACGCCGGCTGGGTGACATTTGTTCTCTATACCCAGTGTCAAGCACATTGTTTCGCAACAGTATATGTAAATAGTAAATATTTGGTGAACTGAATGGGGTGAATGTTTTTTGTTATTATAACGTAGTTTTCTTCATTATTATTAATGAAATAATTTAATAGTTGAAACTGGTTGTTGATTTTCTTTATTACCATGTTATAAATCAGCTGTGTGTTAGCTTCCTCATGTAAGCCTCATGGGAGGAATCTTCTCCTGTTATAACGTCCATGTCTTTATGTTTCAGAGTCGTGCTCCGATTTCTGCGAAACTTGTGGCCAATATGCTCTCGGTCGCTGGCGCAGACCACATCATCACCATGGACCTGCACGCCTCTCAGATCCAGGTTCTGGCATTTTCTTTCTTGCCCTTGGTCGTGATGGGGGGCTTAATGCAAGTGCTTAAATCCTAACTGTTAAGGTAAATAATTTCTGAAGGAGGTAACGTGACTCGTGTTTGCGTTTGTCTGTGGCGACTCTCTTGCTTTTCATCTTTACTGAATTGGAAATATAATTTCGTGCTCATATTGCTGTCTCCAGCACCCCCGTGTCTCCAGTCTGTTCTGGAGGAGTCGGAATGTCTTCCTGGTAGCAAAGGCTCTAATTCCATCTCAACGTTGGGAAAATCATTAGGATGGCAGAGTCGTAATGTGTGTCTGTTAACCTCTTCATAACTTAGTTCCTTCAGCTAGCAAAGCGGCCCACTTGTCCTGGGCCTGCTCTGTGATCGAATGAATGTGAAGTATGTTTAGCTTATCAGAAGGAACTTACGAAGCAACAAACCTCCCCCACTGCTCCGCACCTGTCCTGTATTCCTGAGAATATAGGCGCTCAGAAGGTGATAGAAGTATCCCCACAGGGAACAGATGGGACTGAAATGTGCTCCTCGAACATAAGTGTCTTTTGATTTAATTCTGTTAAAATGAAGAAAAGGGAGTCTGTTGATAAGGCTTCCTTTGGATAAAAAAATTTAAGCTTTAACCCTAGCCGGTGTGGCTCAGTGGACAGAGCATCGGCCTGCGGACTGAAGGGTCCCAGGGTCAATCCCGGCCAAGGGCACATGCCAGGGTTGCAGGCTCGATCCCCAGTAGGGGGCGTGCAAGGAGGCAGCCCATCCCTGATTATCCCTGATTCTCTCCCCCCCCCCCCCCCCCCGCTCCCTTCCTCTCTGACATCAACAACGAATATGTTTTTACAAATTCAAGTTCTAGTTGATGAAGACCAGCTTTTCAAAAGGCGCGCCCCTGACACGCCCCTCTCCTGCAGGGGTTCTTTGACATCCCTGTGGATAACTTGTATGCCGAGCCCGCGGTCCTGCAGTGGATTCGGGAGAACATCGCGGATTGGAGGGACTGTATCATCGTGTCCCCGGACGCGGGCGGAGCTAAAAGGTAGTGACGGGCCACCGCAGGCAGCGCCTGCATTTGCTGGTGGCTTCTCCCCGTTCCGGTGCCTCAGATAAGGGAGCGCATTCAAAACGGCTCAGTACTTGATTTTGCAAACGAGCAAGTGCGGAGCCACAGGCTTCGCCTCCGGAGCGGAGCGCTGTCCTCTTTGTCAGCATTTCATCACTCGTGAGAGAAAAGAAATTCGTTCATACACTTGTATTTGTTTTCAGCAAAGAGTATGTCTTGAGTTTTTTAACAAGGTTTTGTTTTTTTATTCTGATTCTAAAAGCCATAGCCTAGCCCTAGCTGGTTTGGCTCCGTGGATAGAGCGTTGGCCTGTGGACTGAAAGGTCCCGGGTTCAATTCCGGTCAAGGGCACGTGCCCGGGTTGCGGGCTTGATCCCCAGTGTGGGGAGTGCAGGAGGCAGCCAGTGATTCTCATCATTGATGTTTCCGACTCTCACTCTCCCTCTCCCTCTCCCTCTCCCTTCCTCTCTGAAATCAATAAAAATCTATATATATAAAAGCCTAAGTGACCGGCCAACTGGCTGACTGGCCGGTAGCTAGGATGCGCACTGACCACCAGGGGGCAGATGCTCAACGCAGGAGCGGAAACCACTGGCATGGAAACATGGAACAGACTGATGAATCTCAGAGGGAAGGGGGAGGGCAGGAAGAGATTAACCAAAGATCTTATATACATATTAGAGGTCTGGTGCATCCATGTACCAGTGGGGTCCCTCAGCCTGTCCTGTGCCCTTTTGCAATCTGGGACCCCTCGGGGGATGTCAGGGAGTCAGTTTCGGCCCGATCCCTGCAGGACAGGCTGAGGGACCCCACTGGTGCACGAATTCGTGCACCGGGCTTCAAGTATATTCATAAAAGCAATAGCCTAATTGGAAAATAAAACTTTTAATTGACAACACGATTGACTAAGCTGATCCTTCCTACTACAAACACTTGGAAATTGTAGCCAAAACCGAACAAAACCTTAAAGAAGCAATAGGTGTTCATGGAACACCAAGAAAGAAAGGGATGCCCTGGCCAGTGTTGTTCAGTGGTTGAGCATTGTCCCATGCTCCAAGAGGTTGCCGGTTCGATTCCCCATCAGGGCACATGCTAGGTTGCAGGCTCAATCCCTCAATAGGGGGCGTGTAGGAGGCAGCCAATCAATGATCCTCTGTCATGCATGTTTCTCCCTCTCCCTCTCCCTTCCCCTCTCTCTAAAATCAATAAAAACATTTTTTCTTTTTAAAAAAGAAAGACAGGGGGCTATGTGGGGCCAAAAAAGAAAGGCTGAAAGCTGTGCTCTGGTGGCCTGGGAGGTCACGTGTCAGATCCAGGAAGAGGGTGGCGGCTCGGGTGTTGGCACCCACATGGAAGCTTCCAGAGAGAAGGGGGCAGAAAGGGTGACCTCTCCCCTGCAGCCCGGAGGAAGACCAGGCTTAATGTACCAGGGCCTCTGAATGGCAGGGAGACATCAAACCGGAGGCCTGGGCCACAGGTGGGTGTACAGTGAGATACCCCTCTCCCCATGGTGCGGGAACCCCTACGCTGAGAAAATTCCCATTGAAATGGGTTCCAGGCCGCAAAGCCACCGCAGAGGGACAATTCCACAGGCCCTGCTGCTTGTTAGTCAGCACTCCCGGCTGAAGTCGCCCTCAGCGCGCCTGCCAGTCCAGGTCACGCCAGGCAGCAGCCAGCCAGGCCTGGGGGGAGACAGGACAGGTGCCTGCTGTCAAGCGAGGAAGTGGGCCAGAAGCTGATATGGCCCTGATAGCATCAGGGTGCGGGTGCACTGAGTGACATCAGTAGACGGCGTGGAACAGAAGATCTGGAAGGCTCTGCAGACTCCGGGAACGAAGGAGCAGTAGGTACAGGGCGTGCGCCTGCCTGCCAGGGCCTCGAGCTCAAGGTGACCTTGGAGGACTGCAGCAGCTTCCTGGGAAGGGCGAAAAAGTGGAGTGGAGTTTCACTGCCCAGCAGGTGCCTCCATCAGGAAGGGAGAGGTAAGAGAGACCTCCAGCCCTAGCTGGTGTGGCCCAATGGATAGAGCGTCAGCCCTTGGACTGAAGAGTCCCGGGTTCGATTCCGATCAAGGACACACGCATGTGGGTTGCAGGCTCGATCCCAGGTCTGGGTTGGGGCACGTGCAGGAGGCAACCAATCGACATGTCTCTCTCACATCCCTGTTTCTTTCCCCTCCCCCCCCCCCCCGACTCTCTAAAAATCAATGGGAAAATATCCTCGGGTGAGGAGTAACTAGAAGAGGCCGCTGTCCATGCCCGGTGAGAAAGCAGGGGAGCTAATTGTGCCAGGGGAGACTGTGACCACCGAGCTTTGGGGCATGTTTATTTATTTATTTATTTTTAAATTTTTTAATTGACTTTTTTACAGAGAGGAAGGGAGAGGGAGAGAGAGTTAGAAACATCGATGAGAGAGAAACATTGATCAGCTGCCTCCTGCACGCCCCCTACTGGGGATGTGTCCACAACCAAGGTACATGCCCTTGACCAGAATCGAACCTGGGACCCTTCAGTCCGCAGGCCGATGCTCTATCCACTGAGCCAAACCGGCTAGGGCGGGGCACGTTTAAAATGCAAATGCCTGTCCTTCATTTGCCTCTCTCGTCCACCTGCCGCCCGACTGGGTCCCTAGGATTGAAGCTCCAAGCTTCTGAGGAGCCCAGAAAATGCAGGTCCTGACTCCTGGGAGAGCCCCTTTGTGCCCTACGTGTCACTACTGCTTAGTGACAGCACAGCTGGAGATGCATCTCTGGCAGCAGCAGGAGGTGGCCATGGAAGGAGATCACACATGCGTCAAAGGCAGAAGCAGAAAGTCAGCTTGCAAAGACCCCAGCCGGGCAGCAACAGGGCGGGAGCAGCCCCAGGTCAGCCCAGCACAGGGTGCCATGCTCACAAACACGCCCCCAGCCAGGCCCTCCAGGTGCAAGACACAGTGTGCTGTCTGGTTAAGAAGACGGGAATGGGAGCGACACTGGGGAGTGATTTCCAGTGGAATGGTTTGCAGTGTACTTGGAACTGACTTAAGGCACTCAGCGGAATCTGTGTTCAATATGGCAAGTCCACTGGCCTGATGGAAGGTTAGAGGGGAATAAGTGGGCCAAGGAGCACATGAGCATGAGTTGGAACTGTTATTAATAACTAGAGGCCCGGTGCACGAAATTTGTGCACGGAGGGGGGGGTGTCCCTCAGCCCAGCCTGTACCCTCTCCAATCTGGGACCCCTCGAGGGATGTCCGAATGCCCACTGGGATCAGGCCTAAACGGGCAGTCAGACATCCCTCTCACAATCCAGGACTGCTGGCTCCCAACTGCTTGCCTGCCCGCCTTCCTGATTGCCCCTAACCGCTTCTGCCTGCCAGCCTCATCACCCCTTAACCACTCTGCTGCCAGCCTGATTGATGCCTAACTGCTCCCCTGCCAGCCTGTTTGACCCCAACTTTCCTCCTCTGCCGGCCCGGTCACCCCTAACTGCCCTCCCCTGCAGGGTTGATCGCCTCCAACTGCCCTCCTTTGCAGGCCGGGTGCCTCCCAACTGCCCTCTCCTGCTGGCCATCTTGTGGTGGCCATCTTGTGTCCACATGGGGGCAGGATCTTTGACCACATAGGGGCAGCTATATTGTGTGTTGCAGTGATGGTCAATCTGCATATTACTCTTTTATTAGATAGGATAGAGGCCTGGTGCAGGGGTGGGGGCCAGCTGGTTTGCCCTGAAGGGTGTCCCAGATCAGGGTGGGGGTTCCCTTGGGGCATGGGGCGGCCTGAGCAAGGGGCCTGTGGTGGTTTGCAGGCCGGCCACACCCCCTGGCGACCCAAGCGGAGGCCCTGGTTTCTGGAATTTATTTACCTTCTACAATTGAAACTTTGTAGCCTGGAGCGGAGCCAAGCCTCCTGCATGCTCCACAGCCGGCAGCCATTTCTGTTTGGTTTAATTCACCTTCTATAATTGAAACTTTGTAGCCTTAAGCGGAAGCGTGGGCCTGGCCAGTGTGTGCGGAAAGCTTTGCTTTCTCCATTGCCGCGGGCAACACTGGCCTGCTCTCTCCAGCTCCATGGCTGCCACCATTTTGTTTGAATTTGTTTATCTTCTATAATTGAAACTTTGTAGCTTGAGTGGAGGCTTAGGCCTGGCAAGGGCATGTGGAAAGCTTGACTTCCTCTGTTGCCTGGGAAACCTTGCTCTCTGTGGCTGTAGCCATCTTGGTTGGGTTTATTTGCATACTCGCCCTGATTGGCTGGTGGGCGTGGCTTGGGCTGGTGGGCGTGGCTTGTCGTAGCAAAGGTGCGGTCAATTTGCATACTACCCTTTTATTAGGTAGGACTAGAGGCCCGTTGCACGAAATTCGTGCACGGAGAGGGAGGGGTGTCCCTCAGCCCAGCCTGTACCCTCTCCAATCTGGGAACCCTCGAGGGATGTCCGACTGCCCGTTTAAGCCCGATCCCACCTAAACGGGCAGTCAGACATCCCTCTCACAATCCAGGACTGCTGGCTCCCAACTGCTCGCCTGCCTGCCTTCCCGATTGCCCCTAACCGCTTCTGCCTGCCAGCTTGATCACCCCCTAACCACTCCGCTGCCAGCCTGATTGATCCCTAACTGCTTCCCTGCCAGCCTGTTTGCCCCCAACTTCCCTCCTCTGCCGGCCCGGTCACCCCTAACTGCCCTCCCCTGCAGGGTTGATCACCTCCAACTTCCCTCCCTTGCAGGCCTGGGTCCCTCTCAACTGCCCTCCCTTGCAGGCCTGGTGCCTCCCAACTGCCCTCCCCTGCTGGCCATCTTGTGGTGGCCATCTTGTATCCACATGGGGGCAGGATCTTTGACCACATGGGGGCATCCATATTGTGTGTTGGAGTGATGGTCAATCTGCATATTACTCTTTTATTAGATAGGATAGAGGCCTGGTGCAGGGGTGGGGGCCAGCTGGTTTGCCCTGAAGGGTGTCCCGGATCAGGATGGGGGTTCCCTTGGGGCGTGGGGCGGCCTGAGCAAGGGGCCTGTGGTGGTTTTCAGGCCAGCCACGCCCCCTGGCGACCCAAGAGGAGGCCCTTGTATCTGGAATTTATTTATCTTCTACAATTGAAACTTTGTAGCCTGGAGCGGAGCCAAGCCTCCTGCTCGCTCCGTGGCTGGCAGCCATTTCTGTTGGGGTTTATTCACCTTCTATAACTGAAACTTTGTAGCCTTAAGCGGAGGCCTGGGCCTGGCCAGGGTGTGCGGAAAGCTTTGCTTTCTCCATTGCCGGGGGCAACCCTGGCCTGCTCTCTCCAGCTCTGGGCTGCTGCCATTTCTGTTAAGATTTGTTTACCTTCTATAATTGAAACTTTGTAGCTTGAGTGGAGGCTTAGGCCTAGCAAGGGCAGGCGGAAAGCTTGACTTCCTCCGTTGCCTGGGAAACCTTGCTATCTGTGGCTGTAGCCATCTTGGTTGGGTTTATTTGCATACTCGCCCTGATTGGCTGGTGAGCGTGGCTTAGGCATAGTGAAGGTGCGGTCAATTTGCATATTAACCTTTTATTAGGTAGGATAACACCTTTCTTGCCCTAGCCGGTTTGGCTCAGTGGATAGAGCGTCAGCCTGTGGACTGAAGGGTCCCAGGTTCAATTCCAGTCAAGGGCACATGAATGGGTTGTGGGCTCTGTCCCCAGTAGGGGGCGTGCAGGAGGCAGCCGATCAATGATTCTCTCTCATCGTGGATGTTTCTATCTCTCCCTCTCCCTCTCTGAAATCAATAAAAATATATTTTAAAAAATAATAACAGCTTTCTTGAGAGATAATTCCCATATCCACAGTTTGCCCATTTAAAGTTCACAGTTTAGCCCAACCTATGTGGCTCAGCCGTTGAGCGTCTACCCAGGAACCAAGAGGTCACTGGTTCGATTCCTGGTCAGGGTGCGTGCCCGTGTTGCGGGCTCGATCCCCAGTGGGGGCCGTGCAATAAGCAGCCTATCGATGATGTTCCTCTCTCATCGATGTTTCTATCTCTCTCTCCCTCTCCCTCTCTCTCTAAAAATAATTAAAAATAAAGTGCACAGTTTAGTGGTTTTCAGTATATTCACAGATTTGTGCATCGTCACTGCTATCTACTTCCAGAACATTTCCATCACCCCCAAAGGAAATGCCATGCCCATTAGCAGTCACTCCCCATTCCCTCTCCCTGCAGCCTGGCAACCACTCATCTACTTCCTGTCTATGGAATGGACTTTCTGGCAGGCAGGCAGGTGAGCAGTTAGGAGCCAGCAGTCCTGGATTGCGAGAGGGATGTCCAACTGCCGGTTTAGGCCTGATCCCTGTAAACCGGCAGTAGGACATCCTTCGAGGGGTCCCAGATTGGAGAGGGTGCAGGCCGGGCTGAGGAACACCCCCCGCCCCCGTGCACGAATTTCATGCACCGGGCCACTAGTTTCATATAAATGGGATCATACAATATGTGGCTTTTGTGTCTCATATTTCTTTTTTTAAACAACAAAAAAAATTACATTGGCAGCTAATAAACCGAAAGAATAATAGATTCAGAAACCTTTGTGCCTTTTCCTATCCCAACCCTAGTTTTCAATATATAGTCAAAGATATAATGGTCTTTGCAAGCATTCAAACAGAGTAGCATTCCCTGTTCCCTTCTTTAGAGACCTGTATTCTTTCCCCTGTCAGAATGACATTAATCTCCCTTTTTATTTCACACAGATGGTAACGTGCTGTACATACTCCTTCACTGTGCTTTTAAGACTTCATTTGCTCCGTTGTTTTTTTGCCGCTGGGTAATACCCCATTGTGTGTGTATGTTATGATTCCTTTCACCAGTTTCTGTTCTTCACTCCAAGGTATTGTTTGCACTGTCATGTGTCACTTAACGATGGGAATATGTTCTGAGAAATGCATCATTAGGCAATTCTGTTGTTGTGTGAACATCACAGAGTGTACTTGCACAAACCTAGGTGGTATAGCTTGCTACACACCTAGGCTACATGGTTTAATCTGTGGCTCCTAGGCTACAAGCCTGTACAGCATGTCAATATACTTGAATGCTGTAGGCAATTGTAACACAATGGTAAGAAAAGGCACAGTAGAAATACAGCATGAAAGATACAAATGGTGCCCCTGTATGGGGTACTTCCCATGATGCAGCTTGCAGGACTGGAAGCTGCTCTGGGTGACTCAGTAAGTGAGGGTTAGTGCATGAGAAGGCCTAGGACAACACTGTACACTGATGTAGTCCACTGTACATTTAAATATATTTTTAAAATGTCTTCCATCAAATATTAATCTTAGCTTACTGTAATTTTTTATAAACTTTAAGATTCTTTTTAACTTCTTGACTCTTTTGTAATGACACTTAGCTTAAAACAAACACATTGTACAAAAATATAGGGTGTCCCAAAGAATGTATACACACACTTTGAATAATTATAAAGGCGGTGTTTATTAAAAATACATTTCATTGTCAAAATTGAGCTACCCACTGTTAAAGTTTGTATACATTTTTGGGGGACACCCTCCTTATTCTATAAGGCTTTTACTATTAAAAATTTTTTTTTTACTAAACTTTTTTGTTAGAAATTAAGACACACCCACATTATTAGCCTAGGCCTGCACAGGGTCTGGATCATCAATATCACTGTCTTCCACTCCACATCTTTTTTTTAATATATTTTTTTTATTGCATTCAGAGAGGAAGAGAGAGGGAGAGAGAGAAACATCAATGATGAGAGAGAATCACAGATCAGCTACCTCCTGCACACCCCACCCTGGGGATAGAGCCCGCAAGCCGGGCATGTGCCCTGACCGGGAATTGAACTGTGACCTCCTGGGTTATAGGTTGATGCTCAACCACTGACCCACACCGGCCAGGCCCACCTCCACTTTTTTTTTTTTAACAGCCCTAAAGCCATCCTCTTTTTAAAAAATATATTTTTTTATTGATTTTAGAGAGGAAGGGAGAGGGATAGAGAGAGACACATCCATGATGAGAGAGAATCATTGATCGGCTGCCTCCTGCACACCCCCTACTGGGGATCGAGCCCACAACCCGGACATGTGCCCTGACCAGAATCGAACCTGGGACTCTTCAGTCCACAGGCCGACGCTCTATCCACTGAGCCAAACTGGCCAGGGCAACCACCTCCACATCTTGTCCCACTGGAAGAACTTCATCTCCTGTGACAACAATGCCTTCTTCTGGAACCTGCCTGAGGCGCTGTATGTGCGTGAGCCTTCCTCTCTGTCAGTGAAAACCTTTGCTCGTTGGGCTGCTGTGGATAAGGTCAAGCGCCCTTTCGGGCGTGTTTATTTTCCATGAAGGTCTGTTCCTACCTGTTACCTATTGTTCTCTTGGCTGGAAGCCTTTTAGTTTGGATTGTAAGGAGTGCGGCCCAGCGAGAGGTCATGCCTTTGTTCCTTGTGTACTTGGTTGCGGGGGTGGGGGTGGGGGGCTGATATTTCCCCAAGTTTTTCATTTCTCCCCTTTGTGTATTTTTATTCTCTGCAGGACTTTTAAAACATTCTTATGTAGTCCTATCTATCACTTCTTCAATTATGGCTCCTGGGTTTCTGAAGGATTCGCCCTCTAGCAACATTTTTCTTCTCCCATGATCTTGTTTATTTTAAGGGTTTTTTTAAATTTTTATTTTTTATTGAATTTATTGGGGTGACGGTTAATAAAATTATATATGTTTCAGGTGTACAGTTCTATAATCCATCATCTGTGTATTGTATTGTGTGCCCACCAGCCCAACTCATTCTTTTCTTTTTTAATGGTCCAATTTTCTTTGACCTGAAAATTGTTTTTGGAATAAAGAGTGAAATAAGAATCCAACTCTTTTTTCCCCCTCAGCCATCTAGTTGTTCTAAAACTACTGATTAAATAATCCAGCTTCCCCTTATTGACATGAAACACCATCTTTTATGGAAAGTCCCCCTGTCAACTCCTGCTTTAAAAAGGGCAGAATCAGCCCTAGCCAGTTTGGCTCGGTGGGTAGAGCGTCGGCCTGTGGACTGAAGGGTCCCGGGTTCGATTCTGGTCAAGGGCAATCCCTGGTCCTAGTCGGGGCACATGCAAGAGGCAACCAATCAATGTGTCTCTCTCACATCGATGTTTTTCTGTCTGTCTCTGCCTCTCCCTTCCACGCTCTCTCTCTCAAAAAAAAGAAAAGAAGAAGAAAATAGAAAGGGCAGAATGAGCTGTCAGAGTAAGGGGCCGGCATTGAAGGGCTGTTTGCTCACAGCCCCTGCAGTCCCACCCCTGCTCCCTCTGCCAGGAGAATCGGAGGTTTGCAGGGCTGTTCCGTTGGAAGTGTTTGCCACTCCCTTTCCCCCTTTCCCCAGTTTCTGCTACACATTGTCATCCTCCTATGCTGGACTCGGCTACTTCCCAACTGGCAGAACACCCTCGCAGGTAACACATGATCTGTGCAGCTGACATTACCTGTGGCTTCTTTACTTGATGCAAAAAGTCGTATTTTACCAAGGAACATATACACTGAGTGGCCAGATTATTATGATCTCTGAACACATAATAATCTGGCCACTCAGTGTGTGTGTGTGTGTGTGTGTGTGTGTGTATACACACACACACACACACACACACACACATATATGTTAGAGAGGCCCGGTGCATGAATTCGTGCGTGGGTGGGGTCCGGCCAGCCTGGCCATGGGGAGGGGACATGGACGGTTGGCCGGCCTGCCTGTCCCCTGGTCGAGGGGACAATTTGCATATTAGCCTTTTATTATATAGGATTATATAGGATATACACTGAGTGGCCAGATTATTATGCGTTCAGAGATCATCATAATCTGGCCACTCAGTGTATATCTATCCCACAAACGGGAATTTGCTGCCTTAGAAAAAGCTTCGAGGCTTGACTGGTTCCCAGTCAAAAAGTACTTAATATCGCCACAAGAGGTCGCCCTTGGGTAGTTTTCGAAGCGTCATTGGGTTGACAGCTAAGAACAAATAAACCTTAGAAGGAAACACACCTGCCAGCCACTGTTGAGATAGTCAATATTAACCAAAACTGGTACGTGAAGATGGTGAAACAAAGTGGTTCAGGTTTAATTAAAAAAATATTTTATTGACTTCAGAGAAGAGGGAGAGAGATAGAAACAACAATGATGAGAGAATCACAGATCGGCTGCCTCCTGCACGCCTCCTACTGGGGATCAAGCCCGCAACCCAGGCATGTGCCCCGACTGCAAATCGAACTGTGACCACTGAGCCACACCGGTTGGGCCAGATTTAATTTTTGTTTTTCTTTTGGAAAGAGTGTAAATGTGTCCAGAAGAAACGGAAATCATACTGTGCATTCTTTTTCTTCTAGCTTTTTCTGCTTAAGATTTCTGAGTGATATATTTCTCAACATTATTTGTTAGGATTATATATTAAGTCTCAGTTACATACGTGCAAAGGAAGAGTTGTGAGCTATTTAGGAATAGGAATGTTCTAGCAACTTGGGCTTTTTGCAGGGATAGTTTCCTTTATTTCCTGCTTCTGGCATTAGCATTGGGCACCTGAAATGGTTGGGGTTCCCCACTAATGTCCCATGTTCACCCCCATCCCTACAAAGCCACATCGCTCAGCTTCTTCCCCACCCCACCTCTTGGTCTCGCTGCTGGTCTGCTTGTTCACAGGGTAGGAGAGCAGGATCACCTGGCAGAGGTGTGGCTGCAGGTTAAACTTGGACTTCACAGCCACACGGGCGGAGAGTTAGGCCACGATAGTGTTGGTGGGCTGTGGCCCAGGGCCCTGCCCTGCTGAGATCTTCCTGGTCCTTACAAATAAACCAACACTGTGATCTACACTGAGTGACCAGATGATTATGACCACCTGACGTTTGTAGGCACATTAGCCGTACCCTGCATCGTATGGGATATGGAAGCCGGAGGCCAGTTCGAACACCTTTGCTGTCTGCAGTCACCAAGATAAAAACGTCTCCAATTCGCACAGGAACCCAAGGATTGGACAGTCGAGCATTGGAAAAAAGTCATGTGGTCCGATGAATCATGTTTCCAGTTGCATCATGCAGATGGCAGAGTGAGAATTTCGTGGAAACAGCATGAAAGCATGCACCCCTCATGCATGAGTACAACTCTTCAAGCTGGTGGGGGCAGTGTTATGGTTTGGGCATGTTTTCCTGGCATGATTTGGGCCCTTTAATTCGTGTGGAGCAACGTCTGAATAGCACAACATACCTAAGTATCGATGCTGATCAAGTTCATCCTATCATGTTGATGGCGTATCCCAATGGGGATGGCTTCTTCCAACAAGACAATGCGCCATGCCACGGTGCTCGTATTGTGCACGAGTGGTTTCAAGAACATAGGGGAGACTTTACCTTGCTTAGGTGGCCCCCACAATCACCAGATCTCAATCCAATTGAGCATTTGTGGGGCGAAGTTCAAAGAGCCATCAGGCAGCTGGTTCCACAACCATCCAATCTCACAGAACTGGACAGTGCTATTCATCAGGCATGGTGTCAGATCCCTCGCATCACATTTCAACATCTCGTGGAGTCAATGCCAAGAAGAATTGCCGCAGTATTGAAGGCAAAAGGTGGCCCCACGAAGTGCTGACGGGGTGGTCATAATAATCTGGCCACTCAGTGTATGTACCTATTGTGTATAAGGAGTTCGTGAGTCTTTTCTTGGGAAAATCTGTCTTGTTTTCTGAGAAACTAGCTTTCTTGAATTTGAGTTTAAAGGGCTCCTCTTTTAGGAAATTGGCATAGAGATAGTAGTATATGTTTTAAGGTGATTATGGGGCCACATCTTTGTCAGTACTCAAAAGTAAAATTTTTGCTCAATTTGGAAACCGGTGGTCAATAGATTTAGAAATGAAGGGTGGAGCGAGTGCCGCTCGGTTTGGGTTGGAGGCGGGAGGATGCATGCTTTGAAGGTAGAAAGAACATGGACCTCCATGGTAACGTTTCCCTCTGCTCTGTGGACCTTGGAGGTCTGAGGCTGGTGTCTTCTCTTAGCGAATCTAACGGTCTTTGGATTTAACTGGAAAGTTTGGGCCGTTGTCTGTTCGATTACTGGCATTTTGATTCGTGACCATCTTTTTTTTTTTTTAATATATTTTATTGATTTTTTCACAGAGAAGAAGGGAGAGGGACAGAGAGCCAGAAGCATTGATGAGAGCGAAACATCGATCAGCTGCCTCCTGCACACTCCCCAATGGGGATGTGCCCGCAACCAAGGCACATGCCCTTGACCGGAATCGAACCTGGGACCCTTGAGTCCGCAGGCCGACGCTCTATCCACTGAGCCAAACCAGTCAGGGCAATGACCACCATCTTTTGTGCTTTAAAGTTGTTGTCCACTGTAATCCCCCCCCACACACACACAGATTAGACATTATTATTGTGGTTTTACACAATCAACATTTATTTAGATTTGTCCACATATATTTTTAATATATTTTATTGATTTCTTACAGAGAGGAAGGGAGAAGGATAGAGAGTTAGAAACATTGATGAGAGAGAAACAGCAATCAGCTGCCTCCTGCACACCCCCCACTGGGGATGTGCCCACAACCAAGGTACATGCCCCTGACCGGAATCGAACCTGGGACCCTTCATTCCGCAGGCCGACGCTCTATCCACTGAGCCAAACCAGTTAGGGCTATCCACATATTGACTGATGTGTCTTTGCTTAACGTCTCCCCGCCCCATGGCATCTCATTGCACCTGTTACCATTTTCCTTGGAGTGCTACCCTGAAGAATCACTTTGAATTAAATTCTCCGCTTGGGGGCTTTCATCACACACAGCATGGGGTTTGGACCCATAACCCTCAGGAGCGCCTACGTGTAGTTTTCAACTCTCCACTAAGCATGGAGTTTGACACACGCGTCCTCCCTGTCCCCACCTGGGCAGCAGGTTTACCTTTACTCCTTACTCTGAAGAGCTAACCTCCATCATCCTGGGGTTATAGAGTCTCCCATTACACTGTTGTCTCAGCTGAGCCGGAGGCTTTCTCTCACACCCCCCTTATCTCCTCTCACACCCCCCTTATCTCTGACATGGAAAGCAAGACGAGATGATTTAAGGTTCCGCAGACACCCTCAGGGCAAGAACTTAGCTGCATTCCAGCTTCTCAGGATCACCTGCTTTTCCAGTTTCTGCTTCTGCAGATTCCCCCTGCTCTCCCAGCTCCCTGATGCCTTTACAAAGACCGTGGTCAGCAAACTGCGGCTCGCAAGCCACATGTGGCTCTTTGGCCCCTTGAGTGTGGCTCTTCCACAAAATACCACGGCCTGGGCGAGTCTATTTGGAAGAAGTGGTGTTAGGAGAAGTTTAAGTTTAAAAAATGTGGCTCTCAAAAGAAATTTCAATCGTTGTCCTGTTGATATTTGGCTCTGTTGACTGATGAGTTCGCCGACCACTGTACAAAGACATTGCCCTTTGTCATTGCCATTGCAGCCGTTCCCATCATGGAGCAAAGGTGGCCTTGCCTTTGGTCTCATTTTCGTTTATGTCCTTAGCTTGCGGTAGCAGATGTCACTGCTAATTTCAATGGAGCAACAGCATTCAGATCTGAGAAAGGTGGCTGTAGTCCTTGATCAAGTTAGAAGCTGGTAAAATACTGGCCAAATAATGACCCAATGCGCAAATGGCAGTTTCCGATTCACTGGCTTCAGCTTGTGCCTGTGATTTTAAAAACTACCTTACAAGCACTTTTCCCTCCCAGGAGCACGCCCATGCCTCCCCCCCCCCCCCCCCCCCCCCCCCCGCCGCCCCAGCCTCCTCCCTTTCCCCACAGCGACTCATCTCCTAAACTCTAAGAGACCCTGAGGGCTTGCAACCAGGGCAGCAGCGGGCAGCGGCAGCTTGTCCCAGGCTAACCCCTGAACCTGTCCCCAGGGCTCCCTTTGTTCTGACCTCTGAGTGAGCCACAGCAGCCCAGCCTAGACTCATTTCCCCAAATAGCCCCTCTCCTGTTATCCTAGGCCAGTGGTCGGCAAACTGCGGCTCGCGAGCCACATGCGGCTCTTTGGCCCCTTGAGTTTTTAGCAAAGGCCAGCTTAGGAGTACCCTAATTAAGTTAATAACAATGTACCTACCTATAGAGTTTAAGTTTAAAACATGTGGCTCTCCAAAGAAATTTCAATCGTTGTCCTGTTGATATTTGGCTCTGTGGACTAATGAGTTTGCCGACCCCTGGCCTAGGCCCTTCCTTGTCTCACTGTCCCCAGCTTTAATAAACATCCCTTTTAAAAAGCAACTACCATGCAACACCAACAAATTGAGTATCAGTTTCTTATCCAGTAGCTTTATCCAGTGGGCAAGGCACCCTGACATCCATCCCCAGCTGCCACAAAGGCTAGGCCACGTCCCTGGCACATTTCCCCCATGAGTGGCTCAGGAATACCCCAGGCCAGGCATGGCCTTACAAGGAAGACCTGATTCCTTCATTATCTTGAATGCGGTTGGTTAGGACATTCCTGACATACAACTGGAAAGAACGAGATGTTCTGATTGATGGTAGTTAACAAGTCCTTTTGCGTCTGCGCAGGGTCACATCAATAGCGGACAGGTTGAACGTGGAATTTGCCTTGATCCACAAGGAGAGGAAGAAGGCGAACGAAGTGGACCGGATGGTGTTGGTGGGCGACGTGAAGAACCGCGTGGCCATCCTCGTGGATGACATGGCCGACACGTGTGGCACCATCTGCCACGCTGCTGACAAGTACGAGGGGCAGTTTGGGGAAGTGTTAGGCTGTCTCATTAAGAAGCAGATTCTATAAAGGGTCTGAGGAGGTGTGTCCCCGGAAACAGCACAGAAGGAAAGAGACCATCTTGCGGGCTTTCTTGGGCCCCACTTCCTCCTGTTCAGCCTTCACTGCAGCCTTCAAAGGCAGCACGAAACAACATAAAGTCTCTCAGTGGGCCCTGGCCGGTGTGGCCCAGTGGATAGAGTGTCGGCCTGAGGACTGAAGGATCTGGGTTTGATTCCAGTTGGGGGCACATACTTTGGTTTGCAGGCTTGATCCCCAGGCAACCCATCGATGTGTACTCTCTCTCTCCCCCTCCCCTTTCACTCTCTGTAAAAATCAATGGCGAAATATCCTCGGGTGAGGATTAACGAAGCAAAATCAATGATTTTTTTATATTCATATGTCAAATGATGGTATCCTGGCTGTTTGGGTTTAAACCAGTGGCTTTCAGCTAAGGGCAGTCTTGCTCCCTAAGAGACATTTTGGGTTGTCCCAGCTGAGGGGAGGGAGGAATTGCCACAGTGCAATCCAGGGGTGCAGCGCAACAGAGAATTCCCCAGGCCCAAGGCCAAGGTCAGTAGTCCTGGGTTCAAGGCAGACCCAGTACATTGCCAGCACATACCTTAGAGATAGCTTTCGGCTAATAAATGGGAATGAAATTGGTTTCATGCTTTCCTTTATGGAACACACTTTCTCCTTTTAAATTCCCACTAAGAAGAGACTGTTTGTTTGTTTGTTTGTTGTTTTTTTGTCTTCCGTTTTATAGGCTGATCTCGGCAGGAGCCACCAAAGTTTATGCCATCCTTACCCATGGGATCTTTTCTGGGCCGGCTATTTCCAGAATAAATAGTGCCGCCTTTGAGGCCGTTGTGGTCACAAACACAATCCCTCAAGAGGACAAAATGATTCACTGCTCCAAGATCCAGGTACTGTCTACACTGCAGGCAGAGCCAGGCAGCCAGGCCCCTACCTTAGATCCGGAAAAACAGTATCTCGTCTTCTGGGTGTGACTGCTCACTGAGGCCACTGTCAGCAGAGGTCGCAGCTTCTCCCATGGGAGGGCCTCATGCACGTTAGGTCTCTGAGAAAGGCTGGGGCTGGCAGAGGTCAAAGTCAGAAATAGTAAGTGAATAAAACCACAATAGAAAAACAGTAGGGCCCAGCCGGTGTGGCTCAATGGTTGAGCGTCAGCCTATGAACCAGGAGGTCACGGTTTGATTCCTGATCAGGGCACATGCTCGGGTTGCAGGCTCCGTCCCCAGTGTGAGGCATGCAAGAGGCAGCTGATCCATGATTCTCTCTCATCATTGATGTTTCTCTCTCTCTCCCTCTCCCTCTCTGAAATCAGTAAAAACATATTTAAAGAAAAAAGAAAAACAGTAGGAAACAGGCTGTGCTGAAGCTAAACAGAATTAACATATGGCCAATAAGTCCACCTGATTAGCCGCAGTTGAGAGTCCGCAAGCAATGGCCCACGGGCCCAGTCCGGCCCACCATCTGCTTTTGTAAATAAAGTTTTATTGGAACATAGCCATGCCCGTTCATTTATATATTGTCTGGCTGTTCTCACCACAACTGAGTTGAGTCTGGCCTACAAACTAGAAAATACTTACTACCGAGCCCTTTGCAGAAAAAGCAGTTTGTTGACTGGTCCTTGAGTTAGAATCATGATAGCTGTGCTCTTACGTTATAGTCACTGCATTTTCTGAACCCAAGAGAGAGAAACCTTCCATGTAATTGAATAAAATCAATTATTTTTAAAAACAACAAACGGTCCCTGCCAGTTTGGCTCAGTGGCTAGAGCGTCGGCCTGCGGACTAAAGGGTCCCAGGTTTGATTCCCAGTCAGGGCACATGCCCCGGTTGAGGGCTCGATCCCCAGTGTGGGGTGTGCAGGAGGCAGCCGATCAATGATTCTCTCTCATCATTGATGTTTCTATCTCTCTCTCCCACTCCCTTCCTCTCTGACATCAATACAAATATATAAATCAACAAACACCCGAGAAAAGGGTGTTTCTGGTTAGCCACGGCCCTGCAGAGCTTTTGAGTGTCGGCCCTGAAAGTCTTGCTTCCAGGATCCCATTGGGTTTGGTGTAACAGGTTGTACATTTGGAGATTGGCCCAACGCCGTCTGTCCTCTCGAAAATGGGTGTGGGAGGTCTTGATAGCAGCTCATCTTGCAGGCAGAGAAATAGTGTCGGTTTGGGGGCTTTTATGTTTTTAACGAAATCTGATGCCTCCCTTTCCCGGCCCCTTCTCTGTTTTTGGCACTTAGGTTATTGACATTTCCATGATCTTGGCCGAGGCGATCCGCAGGACCCACAATGGTGAATCCGTGTCCTACCTGTTCAGCCACGTCCCGCTGTAAACCCAGACGGGAGCGCGGAGCAAGCCTGCCGGCTTCTGACAAGTGTATTTTTACCTGATTCTTAGCTTTAGGACTCAGCAGTTAGAACGCAAGACATCAGATCTTTGTACCCCCCCCCCCCAAGACCCACTGTTTCCTCCTCTGTACCTCGAGACTGTTTCTTTCCAGATTGGGGTGAGGGCGGGGGTAATTGATCTGTGCACTGTCATAGAGCAGAAATATTCCTGTCATCTTGACTTGTTCTCACAGGTGACATTTTCCTTTGTCCTGTCAATAGTTTGAGGCCACAACTTTCAAGTGTATAATTCCAACGCATGGAAATTCATAATTTATATATTTCAGGGTTTGCCAGCGATGACGTTAGGATAAAGACTTCTATGCAGGCATATAGTGATAATGCTTATGGCCATTCAGGTATAGAATGAGCCCTTTTAGAATACTTTAGAAAATGTCTAATACCGTGATTTTTTTGTTTTGTTATTGTGCTTAATTGGGACCAAATTTTATGTCGTTTAAGATGGCCAGTTACTGTTACCACTTCTGAAAAACATGTAACAGTCACATTTTAGAAATGTCATGTTCTCAAATTCCAGAAGGATGGTCAGTGGTCCATCGGATGTAGAACCCGTTGTTGAGAGAGTGTCTGCACTCACGGTCACAGCCATGCTTGCCTCTGTCCAGCCCAGACGGACAGTTCTTTGGGCATCTCTTGTCCTGTCGTCTTACTGTCTTAGGTGACATTTTTAGCTCTAGCTTTTACTTGGCCTTTTTCCCAATAATTTTCCCAAAACAAAACTGTTTAAAGCCCCCTCAAATGGCCTAATCAGATCATCCTTTTGCTTTTGACCTAAATAAAAAGGTGGATTTGGGCGAGTTACACCGAATGCCTATTTCCACGTCGTTCATTTTGATTTTGAATGTTCTTTTGTTGTTCCTAGTCAGAAGCAGCAAGTCTAGGCAGCTGATAATTTCAGCTAAAGCCACTACATGAAAAAGGGGGGCAAGAAAGACCCCCACAAAAGGTACCAATAAGTAAGCTTTAGTTCCTGCATTGAAATGATATTCAAATGGGGGCCCAGGAATGGCGGTGGAGGGAAGATTGCTTGCTCCCCAAGATGGCCCTTCATGACATCTTCCTATGTGAGGCGCCTCCCCGACTCTGTGGAAGGCATGCTTGCCTCTTTGTGAATTTCACTGCATGCCCGTTGGTGTGCAATCAACTGGATTGTCCAGCCCCAGAAGAGGAGAACTTGCCCGCATAGAATAATAAGCAGCAGTCTTCCCCCTTCCTCTGCTGAATCTTAAAACTGGGAAATTGGAATCAATTCTTTAAATTCTGCAGGGTGCAGATGGGAAATCTATTGAAGCCATTAGCCAGTAGAGCAGTCTTTAAGGTCTCGAGCTTCATTGCAGCAGAGGTGGGATGGAGGTGAAAGAGTGTCATTTTGGTCATCGCAGAAACTAGCATTTTTTTGCACCTTTAAATGGTTTGGGAGGGGCAGTGACATAGCTTGGGAAAGCCAGCTATGTGCTACAGATGCCTGTATCTAAACAGAGCCGACTTGAAATATGTAAAGAGTTTATGTAGATGCTATGTAGTTTAATTTTTGATAAATGAGTGATACCTGCATTTCTTGGAATCTCTATGCATAGAGAAGTGAAAATGTAGTTACGAACATGCATATGTAGACAGCTTGGCATACAAGTGTGGACATGTTGACATGGCTAAAACCAGTTGATTTGAAGGTAATCATTTTATCTAACGTTGATAGTAACATAGAGTTAATTTTCAAATAATGATGTGAAGATTAAAACATGATAGAAAATCTCTTGTAATTCTCTGAACTAGGAACTGATTGTTTGTTACATTCTTTAGCACCACGTGTGTGTGTGTGGAAGTGCTTCTAATACATTGATTAGCTCATTAGACTAGACTAGGCCACACACAGTGGCGGTGTGGACATGAGCTATTTGGTTTCAATTCACCCCAGCACTCGCTTTTGTTGCTGCTGATGCAGAAGCATTGAAGTGGAAACACTGGGGAGGTGGATCCTGCCCAGCCCTGCAAAAGTGGAGGCTGCTTTGGTATACATCCAGCCAAAAAGGGGGGCAGAGAAATGTGAACATACCAGAACCGCTCAGCCTCCAACTTCATCTCTATTCATACGCTAACTCATGAGAACTGTCCTTCGTTAGGTGAGATGTCAGCTAGATGGGGCACATATCACTTGCAGTGTTTGTCTTGGCTTAGAACATGCGATTTGAAGATCTTCCAACTCTGTACTGAAACATTTCAATAAAGTCCTACTACTCCTTTCCTTCATGGTGTGTATCCTCACTGTGGAGTAATGTGTTTGGGCGGAGTGATGTGTTTTCTGCAAATATGTGTGCTGCTTCCCGACTGTCGCCCGCCATAGAAAAGGACAGAAAAGCCAGAAGTGTTTGAAGTCAGCTCTTTTCCATTTGGAAGGTTTCTGAAGGATGGATTAGCAGTCTACTTGCCCCAAAGCATACAGCTGTGTCGCGGAAGGCATCCAAGTTGGTCATTCTAGACGTTTCCTATAAAATTGTAGATCACATAAGTGTGTTTACGTAGCAAAGGAGTAACACTCAGGATCCAAAGGCAGAGCAGACCAGACTGAAGTGCAGGCCCCTAGAGGTTTTGCACATGCTTTGATTTCAGAAGTGCCCAGCAGTGTCCTGCTCCCTGAAAACAACTGTTCACCGATGCTTTACGTACCCTCGTGGGACAAAGTAGATTTATAATTACGTTTGCCCAGTGATGCTCAGCTTTAAAGTGTGGACAATGGAGCGTGGCAACCTTTTGTCTTAAAGTCCCAGTGAAATAGAAGGAACTAAAACCAGGTCGATCCGGGCAGATCTATTTAAGAGAGAATATGATGGAATGTCCTAGAAGGGAGGGAGAACATGAAGGAGTGCTGGAAACACCAAAAGCACTTCAATTCCACCTAGCAATGCTGTCACACCTTTGGGAGTGTTTCATTGCTTGTGACAGGTCTCACCAAATCCAGTTGTGCTACAGGATGGACAGGCCAAATGACAGGGAAAAATGACATAGAGGTTCAGAGGGCCAATCAGGTGAGGGTGATCAGAAAGGGCACATACCTTGGTTGCAGGCTCCTCCCCGGCCCGGGCCCTGGTCAGAGCGCGTGCAGGAGGCAACCAATCGATGTGTTTCTCTCACATCGATATTTCTCTCTGTCTTTCCCTCTCTCTTCCACTCTCTCTAAAAATCAATGGAAAAATATCCTCGGGTGAGGATTAAGAAAAAAAAGAAAAAGGTCATAGGCTCCCAACCTTCCCCACCGGGGCACCAGACATGTGGACAAAGCCATCTGACTTCAACCTCATGAGACCCCCCAACTGAGACCAACAGAAGAACAGCCCAGCAGAGCCCCGCCAACTCACAGAACGGTGAACACATAAAACGGCAGCTGTTTAAGCCGGTAAGTTTTGCGGCGGTTTGTTACTCAGCAATAGGTAATTGAAACATGACAGCATCTAATCCGAATAGTTGCATCAAATATGGAACATCAATCTTTAGAATCACAAACTCAAAAAAAGACTTTTTGTTATTTTCTAGTTCAGTGGCCGAGGACCTCGCAGAGTAGATGACTTGCAGAAAGAGCATGGACAGTGGAGTCAAAAAAACATGAACTGGAACCCAGTTTTGCATATTACTAGATCTATGACTTCTTAGAATATCAGCTTCCTTGTGGGCAAATCCGGCTTGCACACCAGCTCCCTCGCAGATGTTTTATTCTTCAGCTTTGTGAGTGAGGGTGCTTCTAACGCAATGGAATCGTGACTAGAATGAAGGAATGTACAGGTGTGAGTTAACGCTTTGACTAGGAAGTCACGTCCCTCACACACAAGAGGCCGTTCTTTCCACTCTACCTGACTCCTAATGAATTTACTTCCTGGGTCTACCCAAGCCAGATGGCCAGACAGACTCTCTGTAATGCCCACCTGGCAGAACTGCTTCGGATTTGCCAAGGCAGCGGGCAGACTGTTGGAGCCCATTGCAACCATAAATAGCCTTTTCTCTTTTTAAGCAAGTCATCGCCTCTATTATTTGCATCGGGGGCTTTTTTTCCAAAGCATCTGACTCTTAGGACTCTTCTGGCCAACTCTGATACTCACGTGGGACCAGTCCTCAACAGGAAAGAAGATTTTTGTCACATGAATTTGCATGTCCTGTCAAGGACACCTTCAGCCCACTTTCATTTCAAGGTAAAATGAAACTTACAGCCCTGAGCAGAGAGATGCTCCACAATTCACTTTAAAAGGGGGCATGAGAAACAAAAGACAAGGTTAGCCCTGGCCGGTTTGCTCAGTGGTTAAGAGTATCGGCCTACAGACTGAAGGGTCCCAGGTTCAATTCCAGTCAAGGGCACATGCCTGGGTTGCAGGTTCCATCCCTGGCCCTGGGTTAGGGGGCGTGCAGGAGGCAACCAATCGATGTGTCTATCTCACATGGATATTTCTCTGTCTCGTTCCCCCTCCCTTCCACTCTCTAAAAATCAATGGGAAAGAAATATCCTCGAGTGAGGATTAACAACAACAACAAAAATTCTCAAAAGACAAGGTTAATTGTGACGGGGACTTTGCACTGCTAAGAACATACTCCATACCAAGGAACTATGTAGCCCAGTGATGGGCAACCTTTTGAGCTTGGTGTGTCAAACTTCGCCAAAAAACTGAGCATAACTCGGGTAGTGTGTCACTTTGAGGAAAAAACTAACTCCAAGACTCTAGTCGCAAATGTTTCATCCTCAGGAGCAGCACATGTTTCATCCTCGGCATGCGGCCACGTGTCATCAGAAATGGCTACGTGTGTCAGTGCTGACACGCATGTCATAGGTTCGCCATCACTGATGTAGCCTGTGTTTTGTGTCCACGTGGCATTGACAAAGAGCAGACTCATGGTACCTGCACATTTCTAACAAAGAATATGATTTGTTCCAACTAAGAGGGTTAACACTGCGGCCTGGTTATAAAAATGCCATTAAAGTCCTCCCTCCTTTTCATCAACCAGGCCCTGACTTTCAGGATCTAAGAGTGGAAATAAGCAGCGGGAATTGGGGAACCGGTGGGGTTAATACCTACTTCTCAGGCTCACCCCAATCAAGCAACGTGCATAGAGAAACAATAAGGCGCATTCTTCTTCCCCAAGCCAGAAGCGTGGCATTGGCGGACCAGCATATTTTGCTTAAGGCCGTGGTCGGCAAACTGTGGCTCATGAGCCACATGCGACTCTTTGGCCCCTTGAGTGTGGCTCTTCCACAAAATACCACGGCCTGGGCGAGTCTATTTTGAAGAAGTGGCGTTAGAAGAAGTTTAAGTTTAAAAAATTTGGCTCTCAAAAGAAATTTCAATCGTTGTCCTGTTGATATTTGGCTCTGTTGACTAATGAGTTTGCTGACCACTGCCTTAAGGGATTTATTTAGCTTCCCATCGGCTGCAGGCGAGTCTGTGCCAGTAAGTGGCTCTACTGAACCACTTTGATGTCTATGCTGGAGTCAAATGGCAGAGATGGGACTCAAACTTGGGCTTCTGTCCCCAGCTGTGGACTTGTTCAACCACCACTGTGGATGCTGGCTCAACTCTGGCTTGCTTTTTAATTTCAGAGACTTAATCCCAAGAGTCTTTCAATGTTTAAATCTCTAGATTAACATGACACTAAACTAGGGCTGCCAGATTAAATACAGGAAGCCCAATTAAATTTGAATTTTTGTTGTTGTTAATCCTCACCCAAGGATATTTTCCATTGTTCTTTTAGGGAGATTGGAAGAGAGAGGGAAAGACAGAGAGAAACATTGATGTGAGAGAAACACATTGATTGGTTGCCTCTTGCATGAGCCCCAACCAGGGCCCGGGCTGGGGAGGAGCCTGCAACCAAGGTACATGCTCTTGATCAGAATCGAACCCGGGACCCTTTGGTCTGCAGGCCAACTCTCTATCCACTGAGCCAAACCAGCTAGGGCTAAATTTGGATTTCAGATAAACAGCCAATTAGTTGTTAGTATAAGCATGTCCCAATTTGTCAAATTTAGTAACCCTACACTAAATCTTAACTATCCACCTAGGGCGGTTCCTGACCCACCAAAAAGAAAAAGGAAACTGCAATGAGACTCAGAAAACCAAGCATGAGGCAGCCCAGCCAATGACAGGCCCGTTTTCATAAGGTGCATAGAACTCCTGGCTCTGCCTCCAATGTTTTCTCTTGAGCTAGCTAACCTGCAGGAGACTGGGCCCAGGATGTGGCCATCTTCTGGGCCATCAACTAACTCTTCAGCAGAAGGTCTCCCATGGGTTCAAGGTTAGTCACTGCACTGCTGCTGGTGATACCAGAGATCTGAAACAACCCAGCTGCCCATCAATAGAGGGATGCATCCGTCAGTTGTGGGTTATCCAGACAGCGAAGGCATTCTAGCTGTGAGGAAGAGAGGCTGCCCCTATAGAAGGTGTAGAAGGAACTCCACAAGAAAAGACAAACGAGGAACAAAGTAGGGGGGGAAGGGAGGGGAAGGATTAAAAAACCTCTGGAAAGACAAGGAACTGATAACAATGGTTCCTTGTGGGCATGAGGCAGGGGTGGAATTGGACAAATGGCGTGACGAGGTGACGATGTGTTCATTCTGTGTCCATCTACACGTGTGTGTGTCTATATCTGAGCAGGCAAGAGTTCGCAGCAGGCCTGAGGCTGCTGTCATTACAAAGGGCTGGATCCAAGGCTGGCCTTTGACTGGCTGCTGGGAACTTGCTGGGAAGAGAGGGGCTCGCTGTGGCTAACCATATGAGTGTTTGCAAATGGTATGACTTATACCGAACACCTGCTTTCCTCCTGGGAGTCTGGAATCTGGGTGCGAGTCAGGCAGAGGATGCCCACGTGACCGGCCCCACAAAAAACCCAGGTGCCGAGTCTCTAATGAGCTGCCCCGGAAGGCAGCATTTCCTGTGTGTTTTCCCTGGTGCTGGGGATTGAGTGCGCCCTGAGCTTGTGCCTGGCTCCCTCCATCATTGCTCCATGGACCTCTCCCGGGTGCTCATTTTGGTTTGTATCTTTTCACTGTAATGAGTCACAGCTGGGAGTCTTCCTAGTGAATCACTAAACGAGGGATGCTTCCGGGTACCCCTGACAGCTCTCATCTATCTATCAACTATTATCTATCTATCATCCATCTATTATATCTATTTATTATCTATCTATCCATTTATATCTATTATCTATCTATCTATTATCTATCTATCTATTATCTATCTATTTATATCTATCTATTATCTATCTATCTATATCTATCATCTATCTACCTATCTATCTATTTATATCTATCATCTATCTATTTATATCTATCATCTATCTATCTATCTATCATCTATCTACCATCTATCTATCTATCTATTTATATCTATCTATCTATCATCTATCTATCCATCTATTATCTATCTATATCTATCTATGCCACATGTATATTATCTATGAAAAGAAAAGAAAAATGAAAGTCCTTCACTTTTAATTTTCCTAACTAAAAGCCCCATTTGAAATGCTTTCAGAGAAAGAAATAGAAACAGAGAGTGAGACAGAGAGAGATAGCGAGAGAAATGAAAGGAACAAAGAATGCAACACATTGCGCTGCCTCAATCTATAAGGAGACCAAATTCTTGTAGCTTTTAAATGGCAGCGTTAGTTTTTCCCCCAAAAAACCCTTTTTCCAGCTTTTACACAGTAATGTTTCAAAATCTTAGGGCTTTGTTCTAGAAGAATGTGTCCCTCTTTGTACATATAGAACAATCCAGCACATAACTGGAAATACAGGCCTGCCATTTAGAACATTTTCATCACAGCACTTAAAGTCACCTTTCGGGGGGGGGGGGGGATATCACACATTAAAAAAGTTTTTATATAAAGAAAGATTGGTTTCTTCTAGTACTTTTAATGTTGAATGTCTGCATTTAAATTTTTTTAAAATATATTTTTATTGATTTCAGAGAGGGAGAGGGAGAGATAGAAACATCAATGATGAGAGAGAATCATTGATCGGCTGCCTCCTGCATGCCCCCCACTGGGGATCGAGCCCACAACTCGGGCATGTGCCCTGATTGGGAATCAAACCGTGACTTCCTGTTTCATAGGTCAACACTCAAGCACTGAGCCACGCCGACCTGGCCAAAATTTTCATTTTTTTAGTGTTGTGCCCTTCAGCCCTGATAACGATATACACTGAGTAGCCAGATTATTATGATCTCTGAATAGAGGCCCGGTGCATGAATTCATGCATGGTTGGGGTCCGGCCAGCCTGACCAGGGGGAGGGGACATGGGCAGTTGGCTGGCCTGCTTGCTGGTTGAACTCCTGGTCGAGGGGACAGTTTGCATATTAGCCTTTTATTGTATAGGCTATACATTGAGTGGCCAGATTATTATGCGTTCAGAGATCATCATAATCTGGCCACTCAGTGTATTTCCCTTCATTTATTTACGTCTTCATTGCATCCTCCAGGGTCCTGGCAGGAAACAGGCAGCACAATCAAGTAAGAAATTGATAAGTTTAGCAAAGTGACTGTTAGTGACAGTGGACAGGATTTAGGGAAATCAGAAAGGATGCTACAGCAGTTTGAGGGGGGAGCGGGGGTGGGGGTCCTTACAACCCCAGAGCTAAAATGGCAAAGGGAAGGGGTGATTAGTGGAATTTGGGAAGAGTAGCCATTAGGAGGGCATCAGCTGAAGAGAATTTCATTAGTGGGTCGCAGCCAACCCACAGCTAGCACGGGGCAGAGGGGGGCGGGGAGGGAGCCAAGGAGTAAATACTCGAACCCAACCGGAAGCTGTTGATGAAGTTCTTACAGCTCAGCCTCCAGGGACGCAGAGCAGGGTGGGAAGGCCTACAGAGTGGATCTGGAGGGGAATGGCCCCCACGCAGCCTCTAGGTAAAGCATCATAACCTCCCCCCCCTCCCCCCACGCCCTTCCTTCCCACCATTTCATGCCAGTTTTCTTCCCAAGTATTTCAGAGCTTTGTTACTGCGTGGAATGGGACCCGTCCTTCTACGACCAATCTGGATCAATGACTGTTTATATGCGAGAAGGCTACTGATTTTGACAAATTGTTTGCGTAGCCAAGTGCTTTGCTAAGAAGGCATTTGATTTTTACTGCCTGTGTGAATATCATATGGGACCTGGGGAATGTCCATTATCTTTCCTGCATTAATTACATCATTTGTGTAACAAAAAAAAGGTAATACATTATTGATTTTTAGTATTTAAGGAGGTAATACATATAAAGCAGTTAAAACAGTGTCTGCCTCATAACAAATCCTCAGAAAAGACCCCCATTATTATTATTATATCTAATACTTTTCAGCTGATTTGGGGCTTTTATTAACCCTGATCATTATCAGCTGATTTCCCACGCCAAACTGCATTTTTCAAATTCTCCCCAGATGGACTGGGTGAAGGATTTCAAACAGAACTGGGTCTTTTAAAAAAATGTATTTGTATTGATTTCAGAGAGGAAAGGAGAGGGAGAGAGAGATAGAAACATCAATGATGAGAATCATTGATCAGCTGCCTCCTGCATGCCCCCTACTGGGGATCGAGCCCGAAACCTGGGCAGGTGCCCTTGACCGGAATCGAACCCGGGACCCGTCAGTCCTCAGGCCGACGCTCTATCCACTGAGCCACGCTGACCAGGGCCAGAACTGGGTATTTTGACACTACCTACAAAAGGCCCAGTAAGCAGTTAGGAAGGGAACAATGCCCTTGGGGACCCTACTTTGAGAAGCAAGGCTTTCGATGACAGCGGACTGCAAGCACAGCTGGCCATTTCTAACTGGTGATGGAACCCACTGGAAGCTTTGCCCCTGCTTAGAACCCAGAGTTCCTTTCGGATGGGTGTGCGACCCACCAGCTCAATTGGAACATCTCTGAGGTAGCTACGGAACAGTGGTTTTCAATCTGGGGCGCTTTTGCCCCCCACCCCCAGGGCTATTGTGCAATGTCTGGAGACATCTGTGGTTATTACAGCTGGAAGGGGGTCATGCTACTAGCATTTAATGCAGTGGTTCTCAACCTTCCTAATGCCGCGACCCTTTAATACAGTTCCTCATGTTGTGGTGACCCCCAACCATAAAATTATTTTCGTTGCTACTTCATAACTGTAATTTTGCTACTGTTAATGAATCGTAATGTAAATATCTGTGTTTTCCGATGGTCTTAGGCTCTACAGCAGACAGGTTGACCCACAGGTTGAGAACCGCTAGCAGGGTCGCCTAAGACCATTGGAAAACACAGATATTTACATTATGATTCATTAACAGTAGCAAAATTACAGTTATGAAGTAGCAACGAAAATAATTTTATGGTTGGGGGTCACCACAACATGAGGAACTGTATTAAAGGGTCGTGGCATTAGGAAGGTCGAGAACCACTGATCTAGTGGGACCGGTCAGGGATGCTGCTAAGCATCTTACAATGCCACAGAGGGTCTCTCAGAAAATGCCAGTAGCACTGAGCGTGAGAAACTCTACTGTAAAAAAGAAGAATGATCAGCCCTGGCCGGTTTGGCTCAGTGGATAGAGCGTCGGCCTGCTGACTGAAGGGTCCCGGGTTCAATTCCGGTCAAGGGCACATGCCCCCCCAGTAGGGGACATGCAGGAGGCAGCCGATCAATGATTCTCTCTCATCATTGCTGTTTCTATCTCTCCCTCTCCCTTCCTCTCTGAAACAATAAAAATGTATTTTTAAAAAAGAAGCAGCATAAAGGAATTAAATATAAATTATTTTTAAAAAGAAGAAGAATGATCAGTCCCCCAGGATGTGCAGATTTAGAGACGACCTCGCCCCGGTTATGGAGGTGGAAATAAGAGGAACCTGGTATTTCTGCAAATCTCATGTCTGGGGTGGCTTGAACAGTCATGCTCCTCCCCCTACCCACCAACCTTGTCTTTGCACTTGGAAAGTCCAGGTCTGGCAGCCCGGCCTCTGTGACTTTACACCTCCTGTTCCTCTTCAGCTCAGAAGACTCCAGACGGGGATCCACTCCATGCAACCAAGAAAGGTATGGGAAACTTGGGGATCATTTAAGTAACTGGATATAGGAGCCATTCATTCTCAGGGAGCGGGGAGGACAGGGAACCCAAGTCATAGGCCAAACAATTTGATCTAGAACTGAAAGAGAAATGTCGGTCGTCTCCAAGATCAGTTCTTCAAAGAGAAAGTCAGACTTCTCATAATGTTAGACATGGGGGGGGGGGGGGGGGGGTCTCTGGAGTTTGTCTCCGATCTGCGTGACTTGGAGGAAGTCAATGCCATTACAAGGAGCTCCCACAGCACATGGTGGGGCAGTGTTGCTAGCCTGTTTGAGGCGGCAGTGCCAGGCTGGCATTTTAAGGGCACGGTTTGGTGTTTTCTCTTTCTCGTAGTTGATGCTATGGGGCGCATCTCAGGCTGATCTGGACACCTCTCGTGGCCTGCTCTCTTCAACCAGGTGTCTATACTTCTTCTGGGAGAAGACTAAACATGGTAAGAAGAGCTTAGAGATCCCTAAAACGTGTTATCTGTCATCTCTGTGGGAAGAGCTGAAATCATCTGGCAAGAGCCACAGCGAGGAATCTGTACTTTGGCTATTTGCTGGGGGAAAGTTCTTGGTGATATTTCATCATCAATATTAAGCAAGGGGCATGTCGTAATTTCAGATTAATCAACACTTGCTCTGTCCAAGGAGGGGCGGATGTTTGCATTGGGGGAAACAGCTTCTCTGGGTCCAATTTTTTTTCATCCTACGGATAGATTGTTATGGATTTCAGAGAGGAAGGGAGAGGGAGAGAATCATGGATCAGGCGCCTGCAATCCTGGCATGAGCCCTGACCGGGAATCGAACCGTGACCTCCTGGTTCATAGGTCGATGCTCAACCACAGAGCCACGCCAGCCAAGCCCTGGGGTTTGGCTTTAAAGCCGAACAGGTGGCTGAGGTTACTGTGTGCTTTCCCGGCCTCTGGTGTCACCGGAGCTAGCACATTATCGGGGCTCACATGGGACCAGGCTGGGAGAGCCGGGCGTGCGTGCTGTCTAAGGAAAGCAGGGCCACGGCTGGGCCGCATCCCTAAAGAAGGAACAGTCCGTGTGAGATTGTTGGATCACCCAACCTGAAAAACCACGATGGTCATTGTTGTGGGGTCGAACCCTGGAGTCAGAATAAGACCACCGGAGGCTGCTGATTGATTAAAAAAAGCAGGCAAAGATTTATTGAGCTGGCCAGGACGGCTACGAGGGCACCACACGCAGGTAGAGTCCACCCTCACGACCGCGCTGTCCCAGGTGTAGGCAGTCCTTTTAAAGGTCCAAACCACAAAAATTTTCCTTTGTTCTAAATTCTAAATTCTAAATGCTGGGAACAGCCTGCAGGCGGGTTCCCAGCCACATCCTGCTGAACA
This sequence comes from Ia io, assembly GCA_025583905.1. Taxonomy (NCBI): domain Eukaryota; kingdom Metazoa; phylum Chordata; class Mammalia; order Chiroptera; family Vespertilionidae; genus Ia; species Ia io. Next base: position 7,695,760 of record JAJQQW010000001.1, read on the forward strand.
TTGGAATGTGGCCCTATCTTGCGAAAGCAGTTTTACAGAGGCAGACCCAAGTGGACTCAGAAATCTCTAAAGGTTATCTCCAGTTTCTACTCCTGGAGCTACTGAGTCAGTGGGAATCAATCGCCTGTAATCCTGGTCCACAGGCACAGGAAAATTACCTTTGTGAGTTTCCAGGTCTCAGTCTGGAAGCTGAGGTAACTACCCTATTGTTTAAGCAAGTAAGTGGGTGCAACAGCCAGAATAGCAGGGTTAAAATTCAAACAGCAGTTTTTACCTAAGTATGATTGCTACCATACTTCAGTCATGGCAGGCTTTTAGGAGGAGTTATGTTCAAAATCACAGTGCATGCGTGGTAGGGGTGTGAAAGGCCATGGCCAGCGTGGCTTTCGGGTTCAAAGGCTTGGAGAAAGAGCTGATGTACAAATGATACACACAAGACAGGATTAATTTTGATTAATATGGGGGAGGCCAGGGCAAACTTGACTAGGGCAGTCAAGTTCCACTGAGTCTCCTTTACCCAGCTGCTTTTATTTACTAGAATACACAATTGCCTTTTAGGAATGCAAACAGACATATCAATGGTAATGTTTATAGTAAACAGTAAGATTATCAGGTTTTGTGGGTGTTTGCTTTAGGCCATTGAGTCAGCAGTAGGTCATAAAATGGAAATTCACCCTGTGAATTTCAAAGGGAAGTCCAGGTCAGCCTTCTGCCAGACTTCTCACATTTATATTAATTACTGTTGATCTTGGTTTCCAGCATAGGGGTCAACTCTCTCCCCAGGATAAAGGCTGTATGTCATATATATATTTAAATATTTTTATTGATTTCAGAGAGGAAGGGAGAAGGAGAGAGAGAGAAATATCAATGATGAGAGAGAACCATTGATCGGCTGCCTCTTGCACGCTCCCTACCAGGGATTGAGCCCACAACCCGGGCGTGTGCCCTTGACTGGAATGGAACCCGGGACCCTTGCGTCTGCAGGCTGACGCTCTATCCACTGATCCCAACCGGCTAAGGCTTGTGTCTTCATTTTATATCAGCTGGACCTGACTTTCTAGAATGATGAGAGCACCTGAGAGAGAGGTGTGTGTGTGTGTGTGTGCGGGGGGTACATGACACTGGGGTCCCATCATAGCAGGCTCCCTGATTGAAGCATTCACTGCCGTCTGAGGTAACTGCCTTTCATACAGTCGCCAGGCAGGGTCTGGGAGCACCTGCTTCTGAGCACGGAGAAGGGGGGTCTTGTCCTACTTTTAGCCGTTTCAGCGCCAAGCTGTAAAGCTTCGTGTGCTGCGCTGTGTGAGCATGTTCTGGGTGTCACATGGGTTAGCTGTCATATTTTGATGCCAGCAGTGTTTTAGGGATAAAAGTGAGTTGGTAACTGCAAAAAAAGGGTGTGTGGAGAAGTTCTGTGTGTGAAGAGGAAGAAAGAAAACCAAAGTGGATTTGATCCCTGGCCAGAGTGGCTCAGTGGTTAGAGCGTTGGCCTGCTCACCGAAGGGTCACAGATTTGTTTCTCAGTCAAGGGTCAAGGGCACGTGACTGGGTTGCAGGTTCAATCCCAGCCCAGGTTGGGGTGAGTATAGGAGGCAACCAATTGATGTGTCTCTCTCATGTCAATGTCTCTCTCTCTCTCTCTTTCTCTCTCCCTCTCTCTGAAAAGCAACAGAAAAAATACCCTCAGGTGAGGATTTAAAAAAATGGGTTTGAAAAATTAAAGAAAAGAAAGTCAGAGCTGGCCAGTAGTTAAAGCTATGAACACAGACTTTGTCCGGGGACTATGGCGAGAGGGGAAAAGAGAAGTTGGCGTAGAATTGGGCTCCCTTCCAAAGCCAGCAGACGAGTGGGGATTTACAGGCCAGGAGCAGAGTGAGGCTCGCTGGATGGAAAATTACTAGGAGGAAGCATCAGGGTTCAGGACATGTGGGATAAACTTAGTTGCCAGGGTCCTCGCTGAGAGCAGGCCAGGGAGACCAGTTATCAGCCAGGAGGTGGCGGGGATGCGGTAGGGATCAGATAGCAAGGTTGACCAGATGTCAAGGGTGAGGCATTCTCACTAAGCTGATTTAGCAGGAATCTCGTGAAAACTGGGCAGATGGACTCAGATGCCCCAAAGTCAAGGTCTGGTGGCTCAGAGGAGCCTGACAGAAATTTGCCCAGTGAGCCTCTCTCCGTGCTGACTGACTCAGTTGCTAGCTGGGGGACCTGTCCCCCGAGCCCTCTGAAACTCAATTTCTCTGTTTATCAAATGAGCATTGTAATGCCTTTCCAGTTGCCTTTTAGGGCCACTGTGAGGCTCAAGTAACAGTGTACACTGACTGGCCAGATTATTATGATCTCTGAATGCATCATAATCTGGCCACTCAGTATATATATATTAGAGGCCCGGTGCATGAATTCATGCATGGGTGGGGTCTGGCCAGCCTGGCCAGGGGGAGGGAACATGGGCAGTTGGCCGGCCTGCCTGCTGGTCAAACTCCTGGTCAAGGGGACAGTTTGCATATTAGCCTTTTATTATATAGGATACACACTGAGTGGCCAGATTATTATGTGTTCAGAGATCATCATAATCTGGCCACTCAGTGTATAGGTTCAAGTCTTTTGCAAGCAGTGTGAGTCATTAGGTCTGCCGAGTAGTATCAGAAAAAGACATCAGTGGCCTTTTTCTGAAGTGATTCTGTCACCCGAGTTAGACGTGATAGAATACACTCACCAGGAGCCCACTCCGACTTGGAGCTCTGAAGGTTGGCGCCAGGGCTCACTGTGTGTCTAAGGTCTAATGAAGAGTTAACCCCGGGTTTATTATGTTACAAAGGAGACAACTGCTTATAGTTTCGTTTCCTAGAAACTCAGGTGGCTATTTTTATGCAAACCCATGCCCACATCAGCCTTTGCCCCTTGAGGGATGGCATGGAGGATTGATAGACAGCTCATGTTTGGTCCAGCTGGCATGGCTCAGTGGTTGAGCATTGACCTATGAACCAGGAGGTCACAGTTTGATTCCTGATCCAGGCACATGCCCGAGTTGTGGGCTCAATCCCCAGTGGGGGGCATTCAGGAGGCAGCCGATCCAGGATTCTCTCATTGATGTTTCTTTCTCCCTCTCCCTTCCTCTCTGAAATCAATAAAAATAAATTTTTTTAAAAAGGCAGCTCATATTTGTTGACCACTTACTACAGTGGTCGGCAAACTCATTAGTCACTCGTGAGCCACAGTTTGCTGACCACTGACTTACTACAAGTCAAGCATCATGCTGAGGGCTTCATGTTGAGGAAGCAGCTTTTGAGTCACTGATGGAGAAGCTCCAAGCCCTGGAGGAGCTTGACTGGTCTTGACTGGGCACCTGACTCTGGAAGCCATGCCGGGACCAAGCCCAGCAGTTACCTAGCTGACACTCAGTGAATGTGGACTTCCATTCTGATATCTTACTACTTACAAAAAAAAAAAAAAAAAAAAAAAAAAAAAGGAGAAGTTGGTATGTCTCTTTAAAGAAGAGACGTGGAAAAGTTTTTCAAGAGAAGCAATACAAAAGGCCAGAAAGCACAGGGAAATTATGGCACCTTATTAATAGTTAAAGGTCTGATCTTTTGATATGGAAATTCCACTTCTAAAATCTCTTGTTAAAGAAATGATCAGCGATGTGGCAAACTCTTTACAAAGATAGTCTGTGGCCCTAGCTGGTTTGGCTCAGTGGATAGAGTGACAGCCTGTGGACCAAAGGGTCTGGGGTTCAATTCTGGTCAAGGGCACGTACCTCTGTTGCAGACTTCTCCCTGGCCTGGGCCCTGGTCGGGGCTTGTGCAGGAGGCAACCGATCGATGTGTTTCTCTCACATCAATGTTTCTCTCTGTCTCTCCCTCTCCCTTCTACTCTCCCTAAAAATCAATGGAAAAATATCCTCGAGTGCAGATTAACAACAACAAAATAATAATAAAAAGATAGTCTGTGCAGCATGGTAAAGGGAATCTCTCATGTCCAATGTTGGGGAGGGGTTCATTCATTGTACTTCACCGTTGAGTGGAATATTATGTAGCCATCAAATCATTTTTAACAATAATACTGAATGACATAAGCAAATACGCATGATATAAAGGTAAATGAAAAAAAGCAAGCTAGGGGAACTATCATATATTCCTGATGTTTTTCATACACATGCTAGATGCTTACTAAATATCAGTTAGTCTGTGATGATGGTTTACATGAATAAATGTGTTACCTGGTTAAAAAAAATCAACTGAGTAAATGTAAAGATCTAATTGGCTTTATTAAGCAATTCATGAATCCGCAGCATCCCATCTAACCAGTAGAAAGGTGCTCCAAGGGGTTGTACAAAATGGGAAGTTTTGCCTGGCTGGTGTGGCTCAGTGGTTGAGTGTCGATCTATGAACCAAGAGGTCACGGTTGGAATCCCGGTCAGGGCACATGCCCGGGTTGCGGACTCAATCCCCAGTGGGGGGCGTGCAGGAGGCGGCCAATCAATGATTCTCTCTCATCATCGATGTTTCTATCTCTTCCTCTCTGAAATAAAAAAATATATATATTTTTAAAAATGAGAAGTTTTATAGGAAGAAGGGTGGAGCAAGTGGGCTATTAACAAAACAAAAGAAAGGATTATTCTATTTTATTGACTTTTGAGAGAGAGGCAGACAGAAAGAGAGAGAGAGAGATTTGTTGTTCCATTTATTTATGCATTCATTCATTGGCTCCTTCTTTTATGTACCCTGACTGAGGACTGAACCCACAACCTTGGCATATTGAGAGAGAGAGAGAGGGAGAGAGAGGGAGAGAGAGGGAGAGAGGGAGAGAGAGAGAGATTTGTTGTTCCATTTATTTATGCATTCAGTCATTGACTGCTTCTTGCATGTACCCTGACTAGGGACTGAACCCACAACCTTGGCATATTGGGACAATACTCCAACCCAGTGGTCGGCAAACTCATTAGTCCACAGAGCCAAATATCAACAGTACAACGATTGAAATTTCTTTGGAGAGCCAAATTTTTTAAACTTAAACTTCTTCTAACGCCACTTCTTCAACATAGACTCGCCCAGGCCATGGTATTTTGTGGAAGAGCCACACTCAAGGGGCCAAAGAGCCGCATGTGGCTCGCGAGCCGCAGTTTGCCGACCACGGCTCCAACCAACTAAACTACCCAGCCAGGGTGAAAGGACTCTTCCTGTGCCCAGGCATCCTTTCTTAGGGGAGGAGAACCGGAGGGTTTGCCATGCAGACCGCCTCTTCTTCCTGTGGCGGATGGAGAGCGCCCACCAGCACAGGTTACTTCCCTGGTGCTTGACCAGCAAATTCAAGACTGGGGGATTAGGGTGATGTTTCTGGGAGAGGCTGAAATGCAGTCAGGTCAGGAATTAAATCTAGCTTCGGTAGCATGGGCCTTTAGCATGAGTGACGCCATTTGGGACCTGTGGGTTTATGTCTTTAACAGTTAGGACCCCACGAATAGATCATTTATGTCTTAGAAGGCCTCCCCGCCCCCAAAGTTAAGGGCTGGGCTTGGCACGTTATGACTGTGGGCCACACCCAGCCTGCCACCAGTCCTTGTCTAGCCCACAAGGTCAGAATGTTTATGTTTTAAATGATTGAAAAAGCTAAAGGAAGACTATTCCTTCTTGCGTGTAAAAGTTGGATTAAACTCAAATTTCGGTGTCCACAAATAGTTATCGTTTGTCTGTATATTGTCTGTAACTGCGTGTGCACTGCAATGGCAGACTTCCGGGGGGGTGGCGGTGGAGTGGTTGTGACAGAGGACAGTTGCCTGTAAAATGTAAGCTGTTTGCTGACGGGGCTTACAGGAAGAAGGGTGCTGCTCATGGTTTATGGAAAACAAGTGGATAAGGTGAAAGGTCAAAGCAGTTTTGAAATCTTACGGCCTTTGCTGCCTGTTGTGATGCATGACAGCTGTTGAGTTTCCAGCTTATGTAAGCCTGCTTCATGTCATTTTATTCTTTTCTTTTGAAAACCAAGTCTGTTGGGCTAAAATGGTGGGAAATCAATAACAAAAAATCTTTTTTTTTTCCAAAGTAAGTGGGTAATATCCTTGTACTTTATTTTGTGTTAGATAATGAGACTTGGACATTTATGGTAAGTACACTTTGGAGAGATTAGCCTACGATTAGAAATATGTCGAAATGTGCAAGAAGAGGATATTTGGTCATAAATCTATTAGGGAAGTTTCCAGTGGAGGTTTGGTCTATAAAACAAATAGCGCTTAAGTAACTCCCCTAATTGGAGGTGCTCAGTTAGCCCTGAGGGGGTGTACGCCACGCACGTCTAGTTCTCAGGCAACTCGGTGCCAGATCGATACGGCGAAAGGTTAGTGAATTCAAATGGAAGGGTTTCCAACAATGGCTCCCCACTCCTCTCTTCCCTGTCCCTTTCTCCTTACTCTCCTGCCAGCCATCACCTCCACCAGCCATCACCTCTAGACCAGCCCAGCTCATTCGCGTGCAGGCTCTGGCCATGGCAGAGTCACTTGCTTCCACAATTTGTCTCAAGTGACTTCCTCCACCGGAAATGCATATCCCAACACTTCCTTTTCAACTCGGGCAACTTGGCTTTTTAAAACATAAGCTTTAATTGATTTTGAGAGAGAGAGAGAGAGGAAGGAGAGGGAGAGAGAGAAAGAAACATCGATGAGAGAGAAACGACATGGATCGGCTGCCTCCTGCACGCCCAGTACTGGGGATCGAGCCCACAACCCGGGCATGTGCCCTGATCGGGAACCGAACCATGACCTCCTGGTTCATAGGTCGAGGCTCCACCACTGAGCCACACCGGCCAGGCTGGACTTTTAAACTAAGGATGACATTTCTATGCTCCCAGCTAAGGAGACGCCCTGGTGCACGGGGTCTCCTTCCTGCTCGCCTATGCGGGGTCAGCACCTCAGCCTCCTTCCCTTTCTCTCTTACAGCATCCTCCTCTTTATTAGGAGTTTATTATTATTATTTGCTCTCATGACCTGAAGGGTGTCGTTCGCGCCAGCATTACAACATGCTCTTATTTCTCCCATCCAAAAATAAACTCACTTGACCCTACTGGCCCTGGGAACGGCTGCCAGCAACTTTGTTCCCCCTTGCAAGAAACTTCCCAGAAAGGTCCGCTCTCTCTAATCCCTCTCCTCACATTCTTCCAAGAACTTTGAAGTCATATTTTTTTTGGCTTCACATTGAAACACTCCAGGACCTGGCAAGTTCTCCACCTCCACCCCTGCCAGCTGGGTCTTTTGCTTGAATTATTATAATAGCCTCTTAAGATATATATATATATTTGATTTCAGAGAGGAAGGGAGAGGGAGATAGAAACATCAATGATGAGAATCATGGATCGGCTGCCTCCTGCACACCCCTTACTGTGGATTGAGACCGCAACCTGGGCATGTGCCCTTGACTGGAATCAAACCCGGGACCCTTCAGTCCCCAGGCCGACACTCTAGCCACTGAGCCAAACCAGCTAGGGCTGTAATAGCCTCTTGACTGGTCTCCGGGCTTCTACCCTTGCCACTCATTGTTTCTTCTCAACACAGCAAGCAGCATATCCTTCGAAAATCTAAGTCAGACCACGTCACTCTTCAGCTCAAAACCTTGAGTGGATCCTCATGCCCCTTGGAATAAAAGACACCATCCTTGGAATGGCTGAGAAGGCCCTACGTTCTCAATGGTGGTGCTGCTCCCCTCCCCCGCCTTTGACTTCATCTCCTATCATTCTCCTCCCCTTGCACCAGGCGCGCTGGCCTTGTTGCCATGTTCATGAATGTTCCAGCATGTTTCCACCTTGGGGCCTGTGCATTAGTCTCTTCCCTCTGCTTGGAATGTTTCCTCGCTGGATAGATCTGCATGACCAGCTTCCTCCTCACCTTGAGATCTTGGCTCAGATGTCAAGTTCTCCACGATGCCCACCCAACCCACCCTATTGATAGTCACAGCCCCATCTCACATTCCTGATCCCCCTCACCCTGCCCTACGTTTTCTCTCCCCAGAACACGTATCACCTAACAGCCCACGTCATTTATTAGTTACTAGAGGCCCGTTGCACTAAGATTTGTGCAATAGGCCTTCCTTCCCCTGGCTGCCAGCACCGGTTTTCCTCTGGCACCTGGGACCCAGGCCTTTGCTCCGCCCACAGCGGAGAAGCCAAGCCTCTTCAGTCTTCAGTCTTCTCTCCATGCCTGCGTATGTAAATTAACCCACCATCTTTGTTGGGTTAATTTGCATACTCACTCCTGATTGGCTGGTGGGCATCATGGAGGTATGGGCAGTTTGCATATTTATCTTTTATTAGTGTAGATAGCGTTTTGAGTTTAGTATTTGGAGACCATAAGCTCCAGAAGAGCAGGGATGTGACTCAACACGTAGAAGCAGGTACCTGCCCCTAGACGGTTTGGCTCATTGGTTAGTGTCAGCCCTCGGACTGAAGGGTCGTGGGGTTGATTCCCTGTGAAGGGCATGTACCTCAGTTGTAGGCTCCATCACCGGCCCTGGCCACTGTGCATGTGGGAGGCAACCAATGGATATGTTTTTCTCACATCGATGTTTCTCTCTGTCTCTCCCCCGCCCTTCCACTCTGTCTAGAAATCAATGGGAAAAAATATCCTTGAGTGAGGATTAACAACAGTAACAAAAACAGAAGCAGGTACCTGGCACATAGCAAGTATTAATACATACCTGTTGAGTTTTTCATTTTTCACAATTTCCTTCCACATTATTATGATAAGGTGAGGTTTTAGTACTTCCTCTGTAAATTTTAGAATGTTTTTTTTTTTAAAAACCATACATATTCCTTGTAAAAAACACAACTCAGAGTAGAGAAGGATATAGAAATCACTGTTAAAGTTTCTTATGTGTTCTCCCATACTTTTCTCTGCCAACACAAAGCAAATGTGTGTGTGTGTGTTTGTGTATGTGTGTGTGTGTGTTCATCATAAAGGGATCATACACTATATGTTATTGTGATTCTCCTTTAAAAATTGATTTAAAATTTCTACAGTTTCCTAGTATATCTTGCATAGCTTTTCATTTCAATACCTAGAGCTCTACCATCCTTCTAAAGGTGTGTCCCACTATTGGTGGTTTTCCATTTTCAACCATTTCCCCAAATTGAGGGACCGCCATCCAGTTCTTATTGTGTTTCCCCTTTCTGTGAAATCCTTAGAAGGTTCATGGTGATTGGAAGCTTTGCTTAGCATTGGCAGCCGGACATTGGTTGGCTGAGATTCTGGGTGGCTCGGAAAGCACCCAGCTGAGGCCACATCCTGGCAGAGAAATTTCAGGGGGATCCAGGGCAGGCCTCGGCATTATAGAATAACCACAATAGAAAAGGCGCACTGCCCTAGCCAGTGTGGCTTAGTGGATAGAACATCAGCCTGTGGACTGAATCGTTCTGGGTTCGATTCTGATCAAGGGCACATGCCCAGGTTGCGGGCTCGATCCCTGATATGGGGCTGTGCAGGAAGCAGCAGATCCATGATTCTCTCTCATCATTGATATGTTTCTCTCTCTCTCTCTCTCTCTCTCTCTCTCTCTCTCTCTCTCTCTCTCTCTCTCTCTCTCTCCCTTCCTCTCTGAGATCAATAAAAATATATTTTAAGAAAAGAAAGGAAAAGGGGCACTGAGGTAAGTTAGTTCAACCTCCACCGTTTGCGGATGAGAAAGTCAAGATTTAGGAGGCTTTAGTCCGTAGTGCTGCCTCAGACAGTGGCTGACTCCTGATCTGACTTTCTGACTTTCAGTTCAGAGGGTGCTAACCCCCAGAAAAAATAAACATGAGAAGTCAGACTAATCCTGGGCTTCCTCTAACTCATTGTGAGAAGCAAACCACTGAAGCTCACTTCCTCACTCTTGCCATCTGTCCTTCTGAGCCCTCAGATTGCATCTGTGCATCTGTGGCGAACTTGCCAAGTCTTGAAGATAAAAATACTATCTGCAAAGTTAGAGACATCCTGGTGAATGTGTCTTGCTATCAGTCTCACAGCTCTATGGCCACAGGCATTCTGGTGGAAATCTAACGCGGATGTAAAATCAGGAGAAATCAGTTCGGAATACAGGCTGGAGTCCTGCCACAAAAGTGATGCACCCAAGATACCTTGTGCCGCTCTGAAGGGCTGTTTCTTCAAGCCGCTGTTTGAAAGGTGGGCGGGCACATTCCCTTTAGGCCTGACTGGCCTTGTCCTACAACTTCTTGTTCTCACCGTGGGTTGCCCTGGTGGCAGAGCCCTGTGCCTTGGAGATACACATGGCTCCTGAGATGTGGCAGCAGGGCGTTTGGTTCCTAACTGCTCAGGAACAGTGTCTGACTCATCACGGTTCCCTACTTTGCCTAGCACAGTGCCTTGCGTACAGTACGTTCCCAGTAATGTTTGTTGAGTGAATACATGAGCATGGAATTTTTTATTACGAAGGTAGAGCTCAGCATGCCTTTAAATATGCAACTTCATAAACTATCCTGACATAGCATTGCTGGGCATCAGATGCGATTCATAAAAAATATATCTCACTCATCTAGGGGAAATAATGAACAACATAAACTGATGAACAAAAACAGACCCGGAGACAGGGAAGCATCGATCAGACTGTCAAACCTCAGAGGGAAGGTAGGGGAGGGTGGGGGTAAGGGGGAGAGATCAAAGGACTTGTATGCATGCATATAAGCCTAACCAGTGGTCACGGACAACAGGGGGGTGGGGGCATGCGTGGGGAGGGGTTTGGGATGGGAATGGGGGGGATGAGGACAAATATGTAATACCTTAATCAATAAAGAAATTTAAAACAACAACAAACAAACAAAAAAGAAATATATCATCCATTTTGTGATAGCTCAAGCAGCTTAGTAAAGGCATAGAGGGAGTGAAAACAGATTAATTTGGAAAAAAGTGAGTGAAAACAGATTAATTTGGAAAAAAGTAAAGTGGGAATCCTTTCTAAGTTATAAGCTTGGAGAGTATGGAAGCATGAGGAAGGAAACTGGTGGGGAGTCTTGAATATTAGCTTCTATGGTATGTTTAGAATGACATCTGGGGAACTCCTGGAAAAAAATATCATTCAAAGAGTCTCTTTCTCTTTTTCCCACTCAAATCATGCCGGGGCTGACCAGCAGCCCCTGAGCGATGGATGAATGATTACTCTGATACAACGTTTGCTGTGAAAGAGAGGCTAAGGGACTGCCTGGCTAAAGGAACCAGACAGCCTCAATCACCTGCCTCATTAGGCTTTTATTGTAGCAGCAGTTTGAGATAAAGTTTATCTTTTAGATACAATCAGTAGGGTAAGTAATCTTGGGAGGACACATGAGTCTGCAGTGTCCTTCAAACAAGAACACCTAAAGATTAAGCATAAAGATTCCAGTAAACACACGAGGGTCCGCATGTACACAGACTTGTTTGGAAAGGTAAAGGATCAATTAGGAGTGGCTACCTTCGGCCAAATTCCCCTAAGCTGGAATTCTGATAAACGGGGAAGGTCACCTTCAGCCCACTCCTTTTTTGGAATTTTCTCCTTACTGACTTTCCAACCAAGTCTCCCATGCATCCCTACAAAATCATAAATACCTTTTTTAGTATTTGGAAAGTTTTCTTATAAAAACTCTAATACAACATCAAAGTATTACATTACCAAGAACCATTTCACTGCAAAGGAAATTAGCCAAGAGGCAGACTCACATTATCCCAAATGCCTTGGCTATAACTATAGGAGACAACTTGAAGGTGATTGATCAAAAAGGAGCTTGAATCTTCGTTTGAAATTGCCCCTCCAATCTCTGCTTCCTCAACAACAAAATGGAAATATTTACATGTTCTTAATTTCATTGTCAGGGCTCCGTGCTGTAATATAAACAGTGTGTCTTGCCTGGCTGGTGTGGCTCGGTGGTTGAGGGTCAACCAATGAACCAGGAGGTCACGGTTCAATTCCGGTAGGGCACATGCCCAGGTTGTGGGCTCGATCCCCAGTGTGGGGGTTGCAGGAGGCAGCTGATCAATGATTCTGTCTCATCACTGCTGTTTCTCTCTCTCTCTCTCCCTTCCGCTCTGAAATCAATAAAAATATTTTTTTAATATTTTAAGTATATTTTTATATTTTATATTTAAAAAAAAGCTGTGTGTCTACCTCAGCACCTGTCACATAGTAAGTATAAGATAAAAGGCAGCTCCTATAAAAAAACACACCAAAAACATGACTGACTGAAGACTGTTCAATGTGGATTCTACATTTTCCATTTTAACAAAAAGAGATGATTTACTGAAAGAATAGAGCACCTGTGCATACAAAATCAAACATCCTCGTTTTTACCATAATTAGCTTGCTAATTGGGCATCCAAATTTATCCAGTATGTTTGCATGTGTAATTAGCTATGATTCATTACCGAGGCTGGGCCTGTGTCATGGAGTATTATGCTAGTTTACATATCACGTTCTTGAAAGACTCATGTCTTTAGGCAATCGTGGCCCCAAACAGCAGGCAAAACCAAAGTCATGTGGATTATTTGTATCAAATGACAAAAGAGAAGTGGCTCAATGCTGAATGAACTCTTACATTTAAAAATAATGCTGGTTGAAGCTAAGGTCCCAGCTTCAGTCTGAAGCACATAGTTCCCAATGGTTTAAAAGGGGAAATTTCCACACTTAAGAACATTTCCATTGGAATCAAGAAATATTTCCCAATTTTCCATCTTCTTCTTAAGACTATCTTTTTTTTTTATTGACTTGAGAGAGAAAGGAAAAGAGAGGGAGAGAGAGATAGAAACATCGATGAGAGAGAGACATCAATCAGCTGCCTCCTGCATGCTCCCTACTGGGGCTCCAGCCCCAAACCCAGGCATGTGCCCTGACTGGGAATGGAACTAGTGAACTCTTGGTTCATGGGTCAATGCTCAAGCACTGAGCCACACTGGCCAGGTGAAATTATCTTTTAAGTTAGGAAGCCTCAAATGTATTATTTCTCTTTGAATAACACATTTAGAAAAGTTCCATTTATTGAGTCAGTTTTCCCCCTCACCTGCTTAATCAGAACCCAGCCATCTCGTTATAATTAACTAGAGGCCCGGTGCACAAAATTCGTGCACGGAGGTGTGTGTCCCTCAGCCCAGCCTGCATCCTCTCCAATCTGGGACCCCTCAAGGGATGTCCGACTGCCCATTTAGACTCGATCCTGGTAGGAACGGGCCTAAACGGGCAGTCGGACATCCCTCTCACAATCCAGGACTGCTGGCTCCCAACTGCTCGCCTGCCTGCCTTCCTGATTGCCCCTAACCGCTTCTGCCTGCCAGCCTGATCACCCCCTAACCAATCCCCTGCCAGCCTGATTGATGCCTAACTGCTCCCTTGCCAGCCTGTTTGCCCCTAACTGCCCTCCCCTGCAGGCCTGGTCACCCCCAACTTCCCTCCTCTGTGGCCTGGTCAACCCTAAATGCCCTCCCCTGCAGGCTTGATTGCCCCCAACTGCCCTCCCCTGCAGGCCTGGTCCCTCCCAACTGCCCTCTCCTGCTGGCTATCTTGTGTCCACATGGGGGCAGCCATCTTGTGTGTTGGAGTGACAGTCAATTTGCATATCACTCTTTTATTAGATAGGATGCTCTTTTCTCTGCAGTCCAGCCTTCCATGCAGCTGGCAGAAAGCCAAGAGACGTCTGGTCTGGCATATAGCATCCCAATGGCCAACGGGGCCGGGGCTCAACTATTGAGCACAGGACAGGGGCAGTCCCATTCTGGCTGTGTCTATTCCCAGGAGAGACTAATGAGCACCATGCTCCGCATTCTCGCTGGGGTTTCAGGTTCAAGGGGACAGTGTTTCTGAGAAAGCTAATCTATAGGAGCCTTTCTGCAGCTCTACTTCCCATGGCCTTCCTCTGACACACCCCTTCCTTCTGTGGCCCTTTCCCCACATCAACCCCTCTTCTTTTTTAAAAAATGTTTTTATTGGTTTTTAGAGAGAGGGAGAGGGAGAGGGAGAGAGAGAAAGAGAGAAACATTGATGAGAGAAAAACATCGATCGGCTGCTTCCTGCACACCCCAACTAGGAATGGAACTGGTGACCTCTTGGTGCATGGGATGATGCTCAACCAACTGAGTCACACTGGCCCAGCTCAACCCTTTGTAAAATTTTTTAATTTTTATTTACTTTTTTTTTTTTAAATCCTCACCCGAGGATAGTTTTCCATTGATTTTTAGAGAGAGTGGAAGAGAAAGGGAAAGACAGAGAGAAACATCAATGTGAAACACATGGATTGGTTGCTTCCTGCATGTGCCTTGTCCAGGGCCCGGGCTGGGGAGGAGCCTGCAGCCAAGGTACATGCCCTTGACTGGAATTGAACCTGGGATCCTTCGGTCCGCAGGCCAATGCGCTATCCACTGAGCAAACCGGGCCAAGGCTCAACCCTTCTTTTTAGAGGCTACAATCCCTCCTGGTTTCTCCTTGTGCCCTTGTCAAGAAGTTGATCTTTGGGAAGTTTACTCTTTGTGATCGTTCAGTGTGACTCTTCCATGGGACTTGAAGGAAGTTCAAAGCCTTGGTTTATGCAGCAAATACGTACCGTGCGTTCACTATGTGGCAGGCAGTATGCTGATAGGGCGGATGTAAAGGTAAGCAGGGCTCTGGATCCAGGAGTGTTCACCACCTCGCGAGAGGAGTGGCGGGAGGGTGGGGGGAGCACTGACATGGAGACTTCTGGAAATGGAGTGTAGCGGAGCTGCCGAGAGCACAGCTCTACTTGAATCTCCAGGTCTCTCGTTCAGCCGGTTCCATAGCCTCTGTGTCAGCTTCCTCACTGCAAATCTCTTAGAACTGGGATGTGGATGAAATGCTTGGCTAAAGGCTATTGGTTGATGTTAGTGGCATGTGAACCGACTTACAGGCTTTGCAGGTAATGGAATTTCTCCTAAGATTCAGCAGTCTCGGACAGACTTTGCTTTGACTTCATTCCATGGATAAGTTGACTGCAGCCTGAGATTTTTGTCTGCACACTGCAGCCTGTGGGCCAAATCTGTCCCGCCACCTGCTTTTGTAGGGCTTGTGAGCTAAGAGTGTTTTTTTGTGACTTTAATTAGTTACATTCTAAAAGTTATTTAAGTACCCACAGAATGTTGCCTAAGTTGGGTACTATACAGCCCTTTACAGAAAAGTTTGCCAATCCCAGTCCAGGCCAATGTTCTCTAATAGAATTTTCTGGAATGGAAAAAACGTCCCATATCTGCACGCTTGGACTCCAGTCTCCTGTGGCTTTTGAGCACTTGAAATATAGTTAGTGTCGCCTGGCCAGTGTGGTTCAATGATTGAGTGTCGACCTATGAACCAGGAGGTCTTGGTTCAATTCCCGGTCAAGGCATGTGCCCGGGTTGTGGTCTTAATCCCCAATGTGGGGCATGCAGAAGGCCACTGATCAATGATTCTCTCTCATCATTGATGTTTCTATCTCTCTCCCTCTCCCTTCCTCTCTGAAATCAATAATAATATATATATATATATATATATATATATATATATACACACACATATGTATATATGTATATATATATACTATATATATACATATGTATATATATATAGTATATATATATACACGTATATATATTTTAAAAAGTTCTCATCACCAGAAAAACATTATAACTACTTGAGGTGATAGATGTTAAATAGACTTACTGTGGTAAACATTTCACAACACACACACACACACACACACACACACACACACACTCATTATGTTGTCCACCTTAAACTAATACAATGTTATTTATGTCAATTATCTATATACTAGCATTCCTGTTGCAGGAAAAATCCTGCAATAGGGTTTCCTGCTGCACTCTACCCCGCCCTGCCTGCTCTCCTCCCTTCTCCCCCGCCCTGCCTGCTCTCCTCCCTTCTCCCCCACCCCGCCTTCTCCGCCAGCCTGCCTGCTTTTCTCCCTTCTCCGCTGGCCCCGCCTGGGCTCCTCCCTTCTCCCCCACCCCGCCTTCTCCGCCAGCCTGCCTGCTCTCCTTCCTTCTCCCTCGGCCCCGCCTCTGCTCCTCCCTTCTCCTTCCCCCGGCTTGCTTGCTTCTCCGCAGCTTTGCTCCCTTCTGCAGCTCTTGGCTTCTTTCTACGCTGTCTTGATATGCAAATTAGCCGCCATCTTGGTTGGGGTAATTTGCATACTCGTCCTGATTGGCTGGTGGGCGTGGCTTGGCTGGTGGGCGTGGTTTTGGCGTAGCAAAGGTGCAGTTAATTTGCATGTTTGTCTATTATTAGGTAGGATATAAAAGGCTAATATGGTAACTGTCTAACTGTCGACTGGTCACTATGATGCGCACTGATCACCAGGGGGCAGACGCTCAACGCAGGAGCAGCCATGACGCACACTGGCCATTTACAGAGAAACAGCACCAGCGACCTGGTGCCCACAAAGCAACACTCGGCTTCCCCCAAGTGAGATACAGGCCCTGCCACCACCCTGGAGCAACAGCCCACCAAATCACAGCCAATGCTGCTGAGACTCCATGGTGCAAAATGTAGCCCACAGCCCAGCCCCAAAACGATGGCTGTGGGTGCCAGGTAATGATGTCACGTAGCAACACCCAGCTTCCTCCCCCTAGCAACTAGCCTCCTTGGAGTGTCTTCAGCCCAGGAGCACAACTTGCTTTATAATCAGGTGGAAACATTTCACACTTTAATCAAATGTCTGTGAAGCATTTTCCTGTGCCTCATCTCATTTGATCCTCATAGAAATCCTGGAGTAGGTAGATAGGAGACTCGGTGGAATCCTATTGTCTTTTCATTAGCTGGAAAATGGAGATTTAGAAAGCTTAGAAACTTGACCTGACTGAAAAGAAGTAAGAAATGGTGGACCTTGAAAATGGTTTCAGGTTTTCCCACTGCGCAGAGTATAGTCAAACACTGCTGCAGTTAAATTTTACCCTTTGTTCTCCTTACATGATCTACAATAATAATCTGCTTCATGTTGATATTTACTGCTGTGTTGCTGACAGTTACCTGAAAGAGAAGTTGGGGTGCTTCACTGGGCTGGAAAAAGTTTAGTTAAATCAGAAATCAGGTCTAATTAAGCAAGTTTATTCTATATATATATAAGGCTAAATTGGCTTGTGCATGCGTGATACATATAAAGCTCTCGCTGGTGCCAATAGCACGTGTGTGTTTCGATCTGTCATTGTGGATCATGAATTTGGTTGACACTTCTATTATAGAGAAAGGGTGAATAACATTATTAAAATATTTCTTCTAATTAATTTCCTTTCAATGTACACGAATGCATGCACTGGGCCACTAGTATCCAAATAAACTGGAAAAACAACAGTCACAATTGGAATGTTCTGCCTTCCAAGACAACATGGGTGGTGGTTGTGTCAAGTGTATTGTGATGGCATCATGGGGGCCCAGCTTTCCAGCCTCTGATATCCGGGTCTTTCTTGCTCATAGACTGACGACATCAATATCACATATTTTAGATTCTCCCATGGCAGCAATTTATTTCCCAGTTTTAAATTCTACACTGGCTAAAACTAGGTTTGCATTTATATCCAATAGAAATAGAATTTCCAATTAAAAATAGAGAAAAAGAAAATGCCATAGAAAATCCAATTAACACTGGATTAGCATAACAATTTTATGATTTCTTATAAACTGGAAGTTGGCAGTTCAGAGCCATTATTGAGCATCGACCTATGAGCCAGAAAGTCATGATTCAACTCCTGGTCAGGGCACATGCCTGGGTTGCAGGCTCGATCCGCAATGTGGGGTGTGCAGGAGGCAGCTGATCAATGATTCTCTCTCGTCATTGATGTTTCTATCTCTCTTTCCTTCTCCCTTCCTCTCTGAAATAAATAAAAATATATTTTTAAAAGAGAAATAGACAGGAGGAAAGGGAACAGACCCACTGTTAAAGGACATGTCCCAGAAATTGCACATTTTACTTCCTTTCATTTCACATTGGCTGTAACTTAGTCTTTTGGTCTTCCTTAGCTGCAAAGGAGTCTGGAAAATACCTTTTTTTTTTTTTTTTTTCAGAGTGGCATGTGCCCAGATACAAATGGAGACTCTATCTCTAAAAGATGTGAGAAAGGAGGAAAAGATATTGGGAGATATATAACAATCTCTGCACTCTATGAGAATAATAAAAAGAATTAATTGGAAGTATCAGAAAAACCACATGGAATTAAAACAACATATAATTAAGCTACATGCATATAAGTGTTGGCATCTTATCTGGAAAGAACTAATGGTCTTTCCACACTGTATTTTTAAAATTTATCTATTATTGAAAGTATTACAGATGTCCATTTTCACCCCATTGGCCCCCTCCTCCCCACTACTATCCCCTCTCCACGCCTTCTCCCCACTGTTGTCTGTGTCCATGGGTTATGCATATATGCATACAGGTTCTTTAGTTGATCTCTTCCCTCCCCCACCACCCATTCCCTCTGAGGATCCTCACTCTGTTCCATGCTTCCATGTCTCTGGATCTATTTTGTCAGTTTATTTTGTTCATTAGATTCCACTTCTAAGTGAGATCATGTAATATTTACCTTTCTCTGACTGGCTTATTTCACTTAGCATAATACTCTCCAGGTCCCTCCATGCTGTTTCAATGTATTTTACATCTATATATTCCTCTCCTCTGCTAGATTTTGAGCTCTTTAAGAGTAGAGAGTATGTCTGCTGCCCCTGGTAGGTATTCAATAAGTATTTATCAAATGAATGAATGAATATGCGTCAGTGGAATTCTGATTTCTTAAAATAAATTCTTTCTCACAGATACTTGGTACAATTCCTAGCTAAGGAACTGTTGCAGAACTTTCTGGTTCTGGTCCATTGTCTTGGTCCAGGAGGGTTGTCTGGGTCCATGGCGTAGCCCATATTGTTGTTTCTGTGTCTGTCATTTTCTTGTAGGGGGTGGTTTTCTGAGCACAGGGCCTGCCTCAGAAGGGGATAAGGGTAGTGAACTACTGAGCCAGGACGAGGACCCAGTTCTTCCAACCCTCAATCCCGAGCTCTTTTCCCTAAGCTCACGTGTGATCACTGCAATAGGAGATGTGGGAGGAGGGGGAGTACTTCTGTCTGGGTTGATCCTAGAAGGCTTCTTAAAGAAGACAGGCTTGAACCGAGCATTATAAAAGCAGATATTCTTAGATCTTTCCTCCAAGGAATCCTGGGGCAAATAGAAGAAGCAGAACATGACCCTGGGGAGTCTGGGGGTAGAGCTTGAAGGAACTTACTTCAAGGAGAACTTTCTCTTAAGTATTTTGCTTTATTCCACCATTCATCTACTCATGCATTTAGCACACATCTACTCATGCATTTAGCACACTAATTAATTGCCAGGTATTGTTCCACACAAGGATATGCACAGCGCTGCTCTCTCTCTCCAAGCGTACGTTCTCATGCAGAATGGACACTGCACAAATCAGCATATCCATCATAAGCACATAAATGATCAGCAGGGTGATTTCTGATTGTGCTAAGGGCTACGAAGGAAATCAAGCAGGGCCGTCAAGTACAGAGTACACATACCTTTCTGTGCCTCAGTTGACCCATCGGTGAAATGGAGATAATGATAGAGGTCTGTGACTCCCAAATCCCCAAGCTGAAAGCTGTGTCCTAACTCCATGGATGGCAAACACACCATGATCTGAACTCATGTGAGGGCGAATCTTGACCGGAACTGAATGAGCTGGTTCTTCCTTTCTCTTCTTTTTTTTAATCCCATTTAAAGTGGCAGTGTTGGGGCTCATTGAACAAATGGTTGTGTTTGATTAGGGAATGCTGCCCCAGGCCACGTTAGGAGTATTGCATCATATGGGGTACATGCATCATATTATCTTCTAAAATCTGAAAAAGTCTGAATTCCAAAACACATAGTAGCACCTCATGTGGTTATGATGATGTTCACAAATGTTACTGTCATTGTTATTATCACTATTATTACATGGGGGGTGTGTGTGATTATTTGGCCAAAGAAAGCCTCTTTGAGGATATGTCAGTGAAGTGGACACTTCAAAGATGGCAATGCCTTGGCTGTGAGAAGAGGAAGAAAACGATCATTTCAGGAAGAGGGAACAGCAAGTGTCACAACTGGCTTAAATGCAGAACAGAAAGCAGGCCAGATGTCTGGTGTGTGGTCAAAGAAGGGGAAAGATGGTTCAAGGTCAGAGAGGTAGGCTGGAGTCAGGATATTCATGATATAAGCCAAGGTAAAGACTTGGATTTTCATTCAACGTGTAGTAGGAAGTCATTGTACTTGATCTGATTCATGTTTACAAAATAATGCTCTGATGCCATTTGATGAGTGGATTGTAGAGGAGAAGGGGAATCAGAGAGACAGACCCATCTGGAATCTAGTTGTCTGGAGTGAAGTATTGATAGAAATGATAAAACTTGAGAGCAAGTCCTAGGTTCAACCACCCTCAAAGGCAGGGCAGCTTCAAGGTGATAGGGTGATTAGTAAAGTTCTTCAGTGCTTCCATATTCCCGTTTAAGGTCTTTCTCCCCGGGGTCCAAGTGTCTCTTGTGTTAAACCCAAATGCCCAAGAAACGTCATTAAGGGTAGGTCCCCAGATATCCCAATTTCCCTGCCTTCACTCACCTCAGTATCCATCCTGTTCCATCAGTTAGGGGTCACCTAGGCAATGCCTGACTCTCTACTCCTTTCCAAATTTATGTAATGTAAACTCACTGTGAAAATGTTCATCCTAGAATCACCTTGGAGATGATTTGCAAAAAAAAATCCAAGAGGAGCCCTGGCCAGGTGACTCAGTTGGTTGGAGTGTCGTCCCATCCACCAAAGGGTTGTGGGTTTGATTCCCAGTCAGGGCACATACCTAAGTTGTGTGTTGGATCCCCAGTTGGGGCGTGTATGGGAAGCAACCAATCGATGTTTCTCTCATATCAATGTTTCTCTCTCCCCCCTCCCTCTCTCTCTCTATCTCTACCTCTACCTCTAAAAATCAATAAAAACATACCCTTAGGTGAGGATTAAAAAATCGTTTTTAATCCAAGAGGAAAGCCAGTGTATAGAATGGCAGTGCCAAAATAGCAGGAGTTGGGTGACCTTGGAAAATTCAGCTAATATGGCTGAACTGTCTTAATCTGTAAACTGTTTCCCTACTTAAAATATGAAGTGGTTCAAATATTGTGAAAGATTCTTGTAATGTGTACCAGAGCAAACTTAGCAAGCAAACATTAATTGTACTAAAGTCTTTTTAAAGAACTTATTGATTTTAGAGACAGAGGAAGGAAGGGAGGGGGAAAGAGGGAGAGAGAGAGAGAGAGAGAGAGAGAGAGAGAGAGAGAGAGAGAGAGAGAGAGAGAGAGAGGAAACATTGATTTGTTGTTCCACTTATTTTTTATGCATTCATTGGTTGATTCTTGTATGTGCCCTGACCTGGGATTGAGCCCACAGCCTTGATGTATTGGGATGACGCTCTAACCAACTGAGCTTCTTAGCCAGGGCCACACTAAAGTCTTAATGTGTTTTTCTTCCCAGATGTATTTGCATTTTAACATTCCTTCACCCCCAAATTTCACACTTTGGCAGCTAATTGATTTATCTCCCATGGTAGCACTTAGATAACGGTGAACAGGAAAATGCTGCTTCTAGCACCTTAAAAGCTAGGTAACTGAAAAGCTAAGATGCTAAAAGCTAAATATGTAACGAAAGTATTATGAACCTCAGTGATGGACAAATACAGTCATGGGTGGGGGTACTGTTTAGACAGTTGAGAAAATGCCTGAGTTGCTTATTTTATTATTTTTTGAAAGAATAGTTTATTGATTTTCAGAGAAAGAGGAAGGGAGAGAGAGAGAAACATTGATTGGTTGCCTCCTCCATGCCCCCGACTGGAGATGGAGCCTGCAACCCAGGCATGTGCCCTGGCTGGGAATCGAACCTGTAACCCTTTGGTGTATGGGGCGACGCCCAACCAACTGAGCGACACTGGCCAGGGCTGAGTTGTTTATTTTAAAAAGAGAGACAGCAAAGGGGAATTTTCAGTTCTGATTCTCGTTCTATTTTCGAATGGTGATTTGTGCTTTCTTCACCTTCCAGGTGTTTCCAATGCGGACTTGGAAGAGACAATTTCTTATCCTTTTTAACATGATCCTAATTTCCAAACTTGGGGCCAGGTGGTTTCCGAAAACTCTGCCCTGCGATGTCAGTGTGGATAATCCAAACGCCCAAGTGATTGTGGACTGCACGGACAAGCATTTGACGGGGATTCCTGAAGGCATTCCCACCAACACCACCAACCTCACCCTCACCATCAACCACATACCGGACATCTCCCCCGCCTCCTTCCAACGGCTGGACCAGCTGATAGAGATCGACTTCAGATGCAACTGTGTACCTATTCGACTGGGGCCAAAAGACAACATTTGCACCAAGAAACTGCAGGTTAAACCCGGAAGCTTTAGTGGACTCGCCTATCTAAGATCCCTTTACCTGGATGGAAACCAGCTTCTAGAAATACCACTGGGTCTTCCCTCCAGCTTACAGCTGCTGAGCCTTGAAGCCAACAACATCTTTTCCATCAACAAGAGTAATCTAACGGAACTGGCCAACCTAGAGGAACTCTACCTGGGCCAAAACTGTTATTATCGCAATCCTTGTAATGTTTCCTTTTTCATCGAAAGAGATGCTTTCCGAAAACTGCTCAATTTAAAACTGCTCTCCCTAAAAGATAACAATGTTACAGCCGTGCCCGTTGTTTTGCCATCTGCTTTAACAAAACTCTATCTTCACAACAACATCATTACACAAATCCAAGAAGATGATTTTAAGAACCTCAATCAACTGCAATTTCTTGACCTAAGTGGAAACTGCCCTCGCTGTTACAATGTCCCATTTCCTTGTACACCCTGTGCAGACAATTCTCCCCTCCAGATCCATCCAAATGCTTTTGACGCATTGACAGAATTACAAGTTTTACGTCTACACAGTAACTCTCTTCAGAATGTGCCCCAAAGATGGTTTAAAAACCTTAACAAACTGAAGGAGTTAGATCTTTCCCAAAACTACTTGGCCAGAGAAATCGGGGATGCCAAATTTTTGAATTTTCTTCCCAACCTTGTCCAGTTGGATCTGTCTTTCAATTATGAACTTCAGGTCTATCATGAGTATATGAAACTGTCAGATGCCTTTTCTTCCCTGAAAAACCTGCAAGTTTTGCGGATCAGGGGCTACGTCTTTAAGGAGCTGAAATTCGTTGACCTCTCCCCATTACATAGCCTTACCAAGCTTGAAGTTCTTGATCTGGGCACCAATTTTATCAAAATTGCTAACCTCAGCATATTCGAACAATTTCAAACATTGAAAAGGATAGACCTTTCAGTGAATAAAATATCACCGTCAGGAGATGCAAGTGAAGTTGGCTTCTGCTCAAACACCAGAACTTCTGTAGGACCTCATGAGCCCCGGCTCTTTGAAGAATTACATTATTTCAAATATGATGAAGACGCAAGGAGTTGCAGATACAAAAACAAAGAACCTCCTTTCTTGAGTTTTAATGAAGAGTGTTTCAAGTATGGGCAGGCCTTGGACCTAAGTAAAAATAGCATATTTTTCATCAGGTCCTCTGACTTTCAGCATCTTTCTTTCCTCAAATGCCTAAACTTGTCAGGAAATAGCATCAGCCAAAGTCTTAATGGGAGTGAATTTCAGCCTTTAGTGCAGTTGCAATATTTGGACTTCTCTAACAACCGGCTTGACTTACTCTACTCAACAGCATTTGATGGGCTACACAACCTGGAAGTTCTAGATATAAGTAGTAACAGCCATTATTTTCAATCAGAAGGAATTACTCACATGCTAAACTTTACCAAGAACCTCAAGTTTCTCAAGAAACTGATGATGAATGACAATGACATCTCTACCTCCACCAGCAGGACCATGGAGAGCGAATCTCTGAGAACTCTGGAATTCAGAGGAAATCATTTGGATATTTTATGGAGAGATGGTGATGACAGATACCTAAACTTCTTCAAGAATCTGGTAAACTTGGAGGAATTAGATATCTCTGCAAATTCCCTGAGTTTCTTGCCTCCTGGAGTTTTTGATGGTATGCCTCCACGGCTAAAGACTCTTATTTTGGTCAAAAATGGGCTCAAGTCTTTCAACTGGGGGAGACTCCAGTATCTGAAGAATCTAGAAACTTTGGACCTCAGCTACAACCTGCTGAAGACTGTCCCTCAGAGATTATCCAACTGTTCCAGCAGCATCCAGAAACTAATTCTTCACAATAATCTAATCAGGTATCTGACAAAGTATTTTCTACAAGGTGCTTTCCAGTTGCGATATCTGGATCTCAGCTCCAATAAAATACAGATCATCCAAAAGACTAGCTTTCCAGAAAACGTCCTCAATAAACTGGAGATGTTGCTTTTGCATCATAATCGGTTCTTGTGCACCTGTGATGCGGTGTGGTTTGTCTGGTGGGTTAACCATACAGAGGTGACTATTCCTCACCTAGCCACAGATGTGACTTGTGTAGGGCCAGGAACACACAAGGGCCAAAGTGTGGTCTCTCTGGATCTGTATACCTGTGAGTTAGATCTGACCAACCTGATTCTGTTCTCGCTCTCCATATCGGCCGCTCTCTTTCTCATGGTGGTTATGACAGCGAGCCACCTCTATTTCTGGGATGTGTGGTATAGTTACCATTTCTGCAAGGCCAAAATAAAGGGGTATCAGCGTCTGATATCCCCAGACTCTTGCTATGATGCTTTTATTGTATATGACACTAAAGACCCAGCAGTGACAGAGTGGGTTTTGGATGAGCTGGTAGCCAAATTGGAAGACCCGAGAGAGAAACATTTTAATTTATGTCTCGAGGAAAGGGACTGGTTACCAGGGCAGCCAGTTCTGGAAAACCTGTCCCAGAGCATACAGCTTAGCAAAAAGACGGTGTTCGTGATGACAGACAAGTATGCAAAGACTGAGAATTTTAAGATAGCATTCTACTTGTCCCATCAGAGGCTCATAGATGAAAAAGTGGATGTGATTATCTTGATATTCCTTGAAAAGCCCCTTCAGAAGTCCAAGTTCCTCCAGCTCCGGAAGAGGCTCTGTGGGAGTTCTGTCCTTGAGTGGCCAACAAACCCACAGGCTCACCCGTACTTCTGGCAGTGTCTGAAGAATGCCCTGGCCACAGACAATCATGTGACCTATAGCCGGGTGTTCAAGGAGACAGTCTAGCTTTTCTCTGCAAAAATGTGACTGCCTAACTTACGAAGGAGAAGCTTGGCTGCCCAGACTTTCTCAAAGATGTCTCACCAAGAGTGGCTTTAAATTCTCCAACACTTGGGATTGCCAACATCCGAAAGGCACCACCAATATATGACAAAGGAATTGGAAAATGGGATTTATGTAATGCAATGAGTCGTCTTTCTCATCTCTCTGTGCCTCCGCTGCCATTTGATTCTCTCCCTTCTGCTCCTGGATGAAATCCTACTGGAGAAGGGTGGCAAGTAGAGGAGATGGGGCTCTGATTCTCCTGTAATTGTGGTTATTAAGTACACACGCAATCATGAAATTAAGAACTACACTTCCACCCTTAGGAAGTACTGGTATGTATATAAATAGGGCAAAACAAACAAAACAAACAAACAAACAAAAAACCGGCATCTATCTACATGACATCAGAATGTACCAGAGTTAAATAGTGAAATAAAAACCTTAACTCCTCAACTAATTACTTCAGTGTCATCTAGCGCCCCCTTCTGTGCAGACGGAGTATTGGCTGCCTGTCAAAATACCACTAGCTCTTTTCCCTTGGGTTCCATGAGGGAATGGTGAGAAACAGCTTTCCCATTGATGGGCATGGTCTACTTACACACGGAAGCAAAGTGATCTGTTTTCATACCGGGTGATGCTCTTTACCTTTGATAATCATTTACCTGCTTAGATATTGTATGTATTGTATGGACTCTTTGTTTGCTCCCCGCCCCCCCCTCACACCCCAATTCATACATTTCAATCCTAACCCTCAATGGGATGGTGTTAGGAGGGGGGGCCTTTGGGAGGTGATAAGGCCCTGATCCAATTAGTGCCTTGATAAGAAGAAGCCAGAGAACTCGCTTTCTGCCTGTCCACCATCTGCGGATGCAAAGACAAGTCAACAGCCACCCACCCAGTTTATGGTACTTTATTATAGTAGCCCGAGCTGCCGAAGACAAATATTTTTTAAAATGTATTTTTATTGATTTCTGAGGGAGGAAGGGGGAGGGAGAGAAATATCAATGATGAGAGAGAATCATGGATCGGCTGCCTCCTGCACGGCCACTACTGGGGATCGAGCCTGCAACCCCGGCACGTGTCCTGACCAGGAATCGAACCCTGACCTCCTGGTTCATGGGTTGACACGCAACCACTGAGCCACACCGGCCCAGCCATAGACAAATATTTTTATCTGTATTGCAAAGTATTGTGTCTAAAATCGCCCCATCCAATGATCTTTCAAACTGCTTTGTTAACTATTATGGTATATTTATAAGTATCTGCAACCTTGATCCATCAACGTTTGATGACTTTGATGGTAAACTCTAAAAGAGAAGCCAAGAGCATGTATTTATTGTAGTTATCAGGCAGGGTGACAATTGTATGGCTTCCTTTAAATTAGGGAGGAAGGGGGAGGGAAAACCGAGGTTTAAAGACCTTATCACTGAGAGAGCTTCAATCTTGAACTTCAGCTTTACAGCTCAAATACAACAGAAAGGACCAAGACATTCTGAAGACACACATAGTTTCAACTGGGTTGAAATTCACCTGAGTTATTTAGTTTTGTATTTTGTCATAGACAGAAATGCTAAAAGTTTTAAGTATGGTTGTAAATACATAATATATGAATTATTCCCAAAGGACATGTGATCAATTACTAAGGCTCACAAATTCCCAAATTAATCTTTAGAATGGAGGAATGGTTACATCACCAAGGCCGGCTGTACTTATAAATGCCTTCCCTCTTCAGTGAAAACAAAGATAATAACATAGAACATTGGCTTTTGGCCATCATAAATTTTCTTCCTTTCAAATACATAAAGTTGAAGCTATTTTGCCAATTTATAAACCATAAAGCACTTGAAGGCAACTCAGACATCTTCTGCAAGGCATTAAGAGGAAGGGAAACAGCCCTAGCCTGTTTGGCTCAGTGGCTAGAGCGTCGACCTGCGGACTCAAGGGTCCCAGGCTTGATTCCGGTCAAGGGCACATGCCAGGTTGCGGGCTCGATCCCCAGTGGGGAGCGAGCAGGAGGCAGCTGATCCATGATTCTCCCTCATCATTGATGTTTCTCTCTCTCCCTCTCCCTTCTTCCTTGAAATTAATAAAAACATATTTAAAAAAAGAGGAAGGGAAACAGAAAATAATGCAACTTAGAAACCACAGTGCATTTTGGCACGGGGTTCAAGTACAGTGGTTTGTTGTAGGAAACAACCCAAAGTGCATGAACAGATGGTTTTAGTTTTAATTCCTTTGTAATCATTTTTTTAAAACAATAAGTCTTTTTTTAAATATATTTTTATTTTTATTTCAGAGAGGAAGGGAAAGGGAGAGAGAGAGAGAAACATCAATGATGAGAGAGAATCATGGATCGGCTGCCTCCTGCACCCCCCCCCCCCCCCCACTGGGGATCAAGCCCGCAACCCGGGCACGTGCCCTTGACCGGAATCAAACCTGGGACTCTTCAGCCTGCAGGCCCACGTTCTATCCACTGAGCCAAACCGCCTAGGGCCCTTGGTAATCTTGACAAGTCACTCCTTGAACCTTCTGAGGGCCTTCTGTGGAGTTCTGAACAACTGGAACCATTCATAGATGGTTCCGATTCAAAGCCACCAAGTCAGGCTACAGGACAGAGTGACCGCCTGGTCACCTGCAGAGCTCAGAATGTCCTGCTCGTCCTCTGACTCGCTTCTGGTTGGCTCTGCTCTGGAACGGACTCCTGATTCTCCATAAATCCCACCCCACCATCCAGGCTGGGCCCCCAGCCCCTCTCAGCCCTGGACCTGGCCAGGGTGTGGCTTCCTCCTCAGATAGAGGCTGTACCTCAGCAAGACTCAGGCGTTGTTAGGGTCCAAGACAAGGGAGGCATTAGGC
The DNA here is from genome assembly GCA_025583905.1 of Ia io. Classification (NCBI taxonomy): domain Eukaryota; kingdom Metazoa; phylum Chordata; class Mammalia; order Chiroptera; family Vespertilionidae; genus Ia; species Ia io. The sequence goes on from JAJQQW010000001.1 coordinate 7,723,837, forward strand.
AGGGCCAATGCTATGGCTGATAAAGAGGCAAAGCACAGGTCTGCCACTGTAGGGGAGTAGGAGGGGTCTGATCACAGCCCTGGTCCTGAGTCAGGTTCTTTAGCTCTGTCTGTCTGAACACTCTTCAGTGGTTCTCAACCTTTCTAATGCCATGACCCTTTATTACAGTTCCTCATGTTGTGGTGACCCCCAACCTTAAAATTATTTTCGTTGCTACTTCATAACTGTAATTTGGCTACTGTTGTGAATCATAATGTAAATATCTGTGTTTTCCGATGGTCTTAGGCGACCCTGCTAGCGGTTCTCAACCTGTGGGTTGCGACCACAGGTTGAGAGCCACTGCTGTAGAGCCTAAGGCCATTGGAGCCTAAGACCTCCCCCGTATCCATAAGACAGGCTTTTTCTCTACTTCCTTCTCATCCTAACCAAGGAGAGCCAGGCTGCGTATCCTGCAAGGTCTTCATGACCCAATTTTTAAATGGATTTTTTAGAGAGAGAGAGAGGAAGGGAGAGGAATAGAGAGAAAGAAACATCGATCAGCTGCCTCCTGCACACACGCTACTGGGGATCGAACCTGCAACCCAGCCCTTACTGGGAATCAAACCATGACCTCCTGGTTTGTAGACCAAAACTCAACCGCTGAGTAACACCAGCTGGGCCACGACTCCGTTTTTAAACTGGGCTGGGGCTAAGGTTCTATTTGTCTTCCACCTCTTCTGCACCTGCTGAAGTGAGCAGAGAACACTGGCCACGGGGCACATTTCCTAGCCAGGCCGTGGGAGCGCCTCCCTCGTTGCAGCTTTGGGGTGCCAGGCCTCAGGAGTAGTCAGTCATGGGACACGCCACCAGTTGCATCTGCTGGAAGACTGAGCCCTGGATCCTAAGGAATTATCTATATCTTCTGAATACAAACAGCAGCCTGGGAGGGAAATGAGCAAAGAACACTATGGGCGGTAACTCGGAAGGACACGTGGTTTGGAGAACACCAGGGCTGGAACTTAATCCATTTCACTGAGTCAATGTAATGAAGGAGAACATGAGACCAACAGCCAACCAACCAACCAACCAACATAGTGAAGGGAACGGCTTCAGAGAGAGAAAAAGCATGGGTGGCCCCTGTGTCCCCAGGCTTTTGCCCACTCATGATGGGACTGTGTGGAAAAAGGCCTGGGGACACAGGGACCACCCATGCTGGTGACAATGACATGAAAATAGGGCGGTTTCACACTGTTTTAGCTTTTCTGTCTTTTCCATCTTGGTTGGCGTCCCCCTCCCTGTCAGTTCCCTTTTAGGCTTTAGACCCCCGGGGGGCGGGGGGGGGGCGGTCTCACTGAGGTGCCAGGGGAAGAGAAAGCTGTGGTTGCGGGTGGAGCCTTGTGTTGGAAGCAGTGGTTTTGCGTGCTCTTTGGTTGAGCACTCGTTTCTTTCCCACACTCACAGTAACGCTCCAGCTGCTTCAGTGAGTGCGGCCTTCTACAGGCGGCTCCCTGCAACCTTCCCCGGGGGCCTCTAGCCTGACTCTCCACCGAACATGTGTTCCTATTCTCTCTCCTTATCTCAACTTTCAAGCATGTGAGTTAAGGCCTGCTGCACTGCCTTTAAGATTATCCTAATTTTCCTGACCACGTGGCTCAGGGACTGAATGTTGACCTATGAACCAGGAGGTCAGGGTTCAATTCCAAGTCAGGGCACATGCCTGGGTTGCGGGCTTGATCCCCAGTCTGAGACATGCAGGAGGCAGCCGATCCATGATTCTCTCTCATCGTTGATGTTTCTATCTCTCTCCCCATCTCTCTTCCTCTCTGAAATCAATAAAAATATATATGTTTTAAAAACTGAAAAGATTACCCTAATTTCATGTTGTAATTAATTTCTTTTTAAAAATATTTTTATTGACTTTTTAAAGAGAGGAAAGGAGAGAGAGAGAGAGAGAGAGAGAGAGAGAGAGAGAGAGAGAGAGAGAGAGATGAGGAGAAACATTGTTCAGCTGTCTCCTGCACCTCTCTACTGGGGATCAAGCCCGAAACCAAGGTACATGCCCTTGACTGGAATCGGACCTGGGACCCTTCAGTCTGAGGGCAGATATTCGATCCACTGAGCCAAACCAGTTAGGGTATAATTCATTTCTAACATGTTTGTCATGACATTTCGGTGGTGGTATTTCTTTATATATATGCCCCTTCTCCCTCTTGGTGCTTTATATTGTCGTTTGGAAGAGCCCCGACTTAAACTGACTGAGGGAGTTTGTCACGGTGTCTCACAAGGAGCACCCTTCAGAAATGGCTGGAAGGACCCAAAGGAAAACAGAAGTCCCGGTGGCCTTGTGGTAGTTTTCAGACATCCCTAGAGCACGCCAGTGGACAGAGCGAGGTGGGCAGTTGCTTCCATAGACAGAAAGTGGTTCTCAATATTACTGTGGCCCGTGGCAACCCCTGAGCCTAAGGCCAGACAGCCAACTAGGAAGCCACACTTGTATGATACACGTGACTGCCTCACTCAAGGGCCGAGGAGATGCAGTGGCTCATGGAGTCCATGGGCTTCCCAAATAGTGAATTGTGTGAGTTGATATCATGAGCAATGGAAGTTTATAGTAACACTAGAGGCCCGGTGCATGAAAATTCATGCACTGGAAGGGGAGTCCCTCAGCCCAGCCTGCCCCCTCTCACAGTCCGGGAGCCCTCAAGGGTGGGAGGCGATGCTCCCATCACACCTCTGCTGCTGCCGCTGCCAGCAGCGCAAGCCTCGGCCTGCCCTGGTTACCTGTACCTTGGGCCCGCCCTGGGCAGCTGGGCAGCCGACATCTGAGGCTTGCCTGCACCTCGGGCCAGCCCTGGGTGGCTGGGGGGCTGAGGGGACTGGGGGACTCCAGAGGCAGGTGCGCAGAGTGGCCGGACCCACCTGGGGACGGGCCCAGCCATGCCGAGCACCTGCTGCCCCAGCAGGGCTGAGGGGACTGGGCACTGCCATCTTGTGGCTGTGGTTGCCACCATCTTTGAGGGCGTGGAAGTCAATTAGCATGTTCCCTCCTTATTGGCTTTGGGCACCACCATCTTTGTGAGGGCATGATGGTCAATTAGCATATCCCCTCTTCATGAGATAGGATCTCCATGAACTCATATCTGAGGCCAATTGTCCAGGGGGACCACCCTGGTGAGAAGAGTGCATGGGCTCTTCTGGAAGTGAAAACTCATCTGCTGTCCGGTAGTTACCCCTGGAACAGTGCGTAACACTCCTGGGCCAGGTCCACATGGAAGCCCACCACGCAGGGCCTTGTGACCAGGTGATGGCCCTTAAATAAACAGTTCACAGTGCCCACCTCTCTCTCCCAGGTCTGCATTTCCCACGATTTTTTGCCTTTTGATTGAAGCATCATATTAGAAATAGCCAGTTTGTTTATAACCTGCCAGGGAGTGAACGCATTACTCTTGTCCATTAACGTATCACGATGGGTCAATCTGTGAGAAGATCACCTCTCCAGAGCAGGCCGCCTAAGTGGACAGAACACAGGCAGCGTGTTCTGACTGGAGAGGATGGATTTTAAAAGAAGCACACATTTGGCTCCTACTCATGGGAATGGGCCCCCAAAGGGAATAAGAGGGCAAGGAGGGAGTGAGGAGGGAAGGAAGGTGTGAGATGAAGTCACTGGTACCTGGACAATGTTATTGGGCGGGGCATGGTGGAGAAAGGAGAGGAAAGGAAGTCATGTTTATTAAGCAGCAAAAGCAAATTAAATGCTTCATTTATTCCATTAAACTTCACATCGCCTCTAGGAGGCTGGTATTAGAAGCTCCATTTCAAAGATGATGGGTCAACTCAAAGTTGAAGGTGGGATCAGAGGGGTTAAGTCAAGTGCTCAAGGTCACAGACGGACTGAATGGCCCTACCCAAGATGACCCTGTTCTGTCCAACCAATCTGATTACTTCTCCAGTTTTCCTGGGGACCGGAATAACCTAGGGAGCTTTGAAACCATGTAGATTCCAGGTCCACACCCCAGAGATGCTGGTCTCTGGGGCCCAGGGATCTGCATTCCTGGAAACAGCCCAAGTGCTTTTGCAGCAGATGGTCTGCGGACCCCATTGGGAAGTACCACGTCATCCTTTGGGGTACCAGGGACTGTTATACAGGGATCACCAGCAAGGAAAGCCCGCCCCCTTCCCCACAGTGGCGCTCCATTTCTTTCTCCTTCTGTGTGTAACCCTCGGTGCCCTTAATCCCACGCTAGGGAGTGGAGCTGCACTTCAACTCTAATTGCTTCCCACTTGGCACTTGCTTTGGAGGGATCTAATGAATTATATAGAATTGGCAGTTCTGTTCAGGGCTGCAATGTGAAGACAGCTTGGACAAGTACCCTGGGCAGATTTAGGTAGAGATTTAGGGGCACATGGCCAACTGATTCACAGTCCCATAGGTCCTGCTTACAGTTATGGTTTAAGGGATGTCTTTAGTGTAATCTTCCTAGTGTCTGAATTAGACGCTGACTGTTGTTCTATGTATGTGGTGGATAGTGCCACCTAGTGGAGCCTTATGGGTATTGATGTTCAGCTACCTTGGCTGGGTCTCCAAAGAGGGGTGTGGGAAGAAAATATAATAGACTAGAGGCCTGGTGCATGAATTCGTGCACCAGTGTGGTCTCTTGGCCTGGCCTGCGCCTCTCGCAACCTGGGACCCTTCAGGGGATGTCAGACTGTCAGTTTCGGCCTGATCCCCACAGGCCAGGTCAAGTATGCATAGATCTTTAGTTAATCTCTTCCCACTCCCCTCCTCCCTCCCCCCTTCCCTCTGAGATTCATCAGTCTGTTCTATGTTTCCATGCCTGTGCATTGTGCGTCTGCCCCCTGGTGGTCATTGAACGTTATAGCTATCAGCCAGTCAGCCGGTCGCTTAGGCTTTTATATATATAGATATAATCATCTTTTAAAAGGTGTGTTTGTGGCTATTTTACCATAAGCCCAGTGTGTTAATACAGATATATGTAAGGGTATGTGTCAAATGTTGTTTGTTGATGAGAGGGCAATATAAAAAAAGGTTGAAGACCATACACTATCAAATCTTTGTTTGGACCATTTATTTCCATTGCTTTTGCTTCATATCTCAAGAGGAGCTGGCCGTGTATTGCCCTTTGCACATGCCGGTGTAAATGAAAAACCCAAGTTAACTGAGTGAGCAGCCCTTTCTCCCATGACATAATGACACATTTCCTTTTCCATAGAACATGGCCCCCAATGTTAAACTGTGGTTTAAGTAGCAATGGAATCTCTCTTAGTCTCTCCCTCTGTGAGTGTGTGTCTTCTCTCTTCTCTTCTCTTCTCTTCTCTTCTCTTCTCTTCTCTTCTCTTCTCTTCTCTTCTCTTCTCCTTTTCTCCTCTTCTCTTCTCTATCTCTATCATTTCTGTCTCTGTCATATTTCTCAGTAATCTAACCACTAACCATTCTCTCCAGCCACTCCCTCCCACTCCAGTCTACAAATGGTATCTTTAAAGTCCACTGTAACTTGGTAGCTTGAGGGTTAGCAGTCTTTTTATTTTTTGTGAATCCTCACCTGAGAATATTTTTCCATTGATTTTTAGGGAGAGTAGAAGAGAGAGGGAGAGACAGAGAGAAACATCAATGTGAGAGAAACACATTGATTGGTTGCCTCTTGCATGAGCCCTGACCAGGGCCTGGGCCGGGGAGGAGCCTGCAACCAAGGTATGTGCCCTTGACCTGAATCAAACCTGGGACCCTTTGGTCTGCAGGCCAATGCTCCATCCACTGAACCAAACCAGCTAGGGCTTAATCCTATTTAACTGTGAGTCCATGAAAACTGTTGTTGAGTGGGCATGATTCCTGCCCGCTTCCCACAGACAAAGTTAAGCAGGTCAAAGATGACGCACACTCACTTGCTGTTTAGAATATGTAAATATATATAACATTCCCCATACGGTGAATATTTTTACTCTTTTTCTTTTAGCATACAGTATCTGGGAATTTTCTTCTCCTAACCATTTCTGCTTTGTATAAAGTTTTGGCTCAACATTTCATGTGCCATATTTACATATTATATTTAAAATATTTTTATTTAAAAGGTGACACTTAATGTGTTAGCTCATCCATTCATTACATAGTCTGTCTCAATCACTGCTTTGCCTACTTTTGTTTTCTTTGGACTTAAGCCCATCATACTTTCCAGAAATGTCTCAAATACCCAGAGCTCATTTCTGCAGGCTTTTAAAAAACAGAATCTTTTCTTTTCCACAATCTTCTTGCTACCATGAGAACGCTGACCACTTCCTGCTTAAAATTTGCGAGGGAAGTCCCTTTTTGCTGATCCAAGTTCCCATACATCCTCAGTTCTGCTTTTTCCTATGATCCTGCAAGAAGAAGCAAATCCAGAACTATGAAGTCTTTCCAAATGCTGGTTTGCATGAGACCGGGGGATGGTTCTTAATCTGGAAGAATCGGGATGGCCTTCTTCCCACGCTTACCCCCTTCTCATCTCCTGCTATTTCTCTCTGCTCTGGCCATCGTTGGTCTCCATGTCACACCGGAGTTTCTATTTTCCCGATATGCCCTGTTGTCATAAAACTTCATTTACAAAGCTCTGTTTCGATAGACCGTGTCAAGGTTTATATACAAACATGTGAAGTGCTTTCTTCTGAGAACATTCTGGGCATGGTTTTTTCCTCCCTAAGAGAAGGACAAGTTCCCATTCTTCCCCATTTCAGGAGTTGATGTCAAAAGGTTAGGAGACGATGCCGGGCCGGTGTGGCTCAATGGATGAGCATCGACCTATGAGCCAGGAGGTCACGGTTCGATTCCCCATCAGGGTACATACCCAAGATTGCGGACTCAATCCCCAGTAGGGGGCATGCAAGAGGCAGCTGATGGATGTTTCTCTCTCATTGATGTTTCTCTCTCTCCTTCTCCCTTTCTGAAATCAATCCAGATATTTTATTTATTTATTTTTTTTAAAGGTAAGGAGAAGAGAAAATTCCCTCTAATCTGCCATTCAGAATCAATAATGAAATGGTCTATACCCGTGGTCGGCAAACTGCGGCTTGCGAGCCACATGCGGCTCTTTGGCCCCTTGAGTGTGGCTCTTCCACAAAATACCACAGCCTGGGTGAGTCTATTTTGAAGAAGTGGTGTTAGAAGAAGTTTAAGTTTAAAAAATTTGGCTCTCAGAAGAAATTTCAGTCGTTGTACTGTTGATGTTTGGCTCTGTTGACTAATGAGTTTGCCGACCACTGGTCTATACTAGTAAATTAGTCTGCAAAACATCATGCCATGCTTGGATTCTGGAAATGAGGAAGACTCTTCTTTTTGGAGCCTAAGAAACAAAAGTTACAGACCCCCACCCTCGTGTGGGATGCACCTTACAGACCCCCACCCTCGTGTGGGATGCACCTTACAGATCCCCACCCTTGTGTGGGATGCACCTTACAGATCCCTACTTTTGGGTGGCATCTACAGAAGATAGAGTCCTTACCTTTAGGAGCACTAAAGCTATCATTTCTAAGACTCATCATTATTGATTGATTTCCATCATTTCCATAATTTAATCTGTAAGATAGTGTAGAATGTCATATGAAATGTGTCTTCTGCATTATGTAGATGTAGTATTGAGAAGATGTCAATTGCATTCATTCATTCATTTTGTTCAGTCAGTCAATGAACAGTTACTGTGTGCCCACCATGGCCAGGTGTGGTATTGGGGGCTGGGGAGATACTGGTGAGCAGAAACGGAAATGCTCCCTGTTCTCATAGAGTTTATTCAGAAACCCGTTAACCAGGTAACCACGCTGAGATTTTTGAAGGAAAGGGAGAGGGTCCTATGAGATTATAGCACTCTCATTACAACTCAGGGAGCTGAGTCAGATTGAGGAGGGGTGGGGGAAGGCTGCCTAAGGAAGGCCGCTGGAGCTGAGATGCGAAAAAAGAGTTAACTGAACAAGACAATGCTGAAAGAGGACCATACTTGTGGGTGAGAGATCATTGGCAGGTTTCCAATACCCAGCCTGGAGATGCTGAGCCAGTAGTTGGCCATAGTCTATGGAGCTCAAGGACAAGAGCTAAGCTAGAGATGGGTAGTTAAGTCTCCCATGGCAATGACAATAATGGGCACCTCGGGCAGAGATGATGTAGTCTAGGGCTTTGCTACTCAAACTGTGGTCCCTGCACCAGTAACATCGGCATCTCCTGCAAGTTCATGAGAAATGTGGGCTCTCGGGCCCTGCTTCATACCTGCTAAATCAAATTCTGAATTTTATCAAGAGACCCAGGTGCCCTAGCTGATTTGGCTCAATGGGTAGAGCGTCAGCCTGTGGACTGAAGGGTCTCGGGTTCAATTCCAGTCAAGGGCACATGCCCGGGTGCCAGAAGCCAATTCCAGTATGTCAGCAGGGCTGAATCATCTGGAGATGGCTGAGGGCATTTCCCCAAACCTGAAAAGGATGCAAAAATGATTGCTTGCTGCCAGACAGCTCAGGGCATCTTAATCTACATGTTATTGCCTCCTACTGGCCAAACACCTGAACAGCCGTAGGCAAATTCTTCCATTCTGACAATGGACTCTGTATAGGAAACCCTACCGTTTGATGTGTATATCTACCTTGCCTTAGGACAAATTGTGTTAATACAAAGCAAGGGGTCCTTAGACGAGGAGAACTTAGTTCCTTTGGCTAAGCTCCTCTGACTCCCCAAATGCCTTTCAAAATTATGTTTCATCTATGGACTCTTGATTAATTTACGCATAGCGCCTTCTCCAGATTTCTGAACCCTTCTAGATGCTGGATCAAGACCACCGGCACCCGGGTTGTGGACTCAATCCCTGGTAGGGGGCATGCAGGAGGCAGCTGATCCATGTTTCTCTCTCATCATTGATGTTCCTTTCTCTCTCCCTTTCCCTTCCTCTCTGAAATGAATAAAATATATATTTTTTTAAAAAGAGAGAGACCCAGGTATTTCTCAGGTATGTTACAGTTTGAGGAGCACTGCCCAAGGCAGAATTGCTCAAGCTCAGCACTATTGCCTTTTGAGGGCAGAAAATTCATTGTTGGGGCTGGGAGAGGGATTGTGGGGGGAGTGCTGTCCTGCGTAGTGTAGAGTGGTTAGCTGCATCCCTGGCCTCTACCCCCTAGATGCCAGGAGCAACCCCTATCCCCAAGTTGTGACAACCAAAATATATGCCAAGCCTGGCTGACGTGGCTCAGTGGTAGTGTGTCGACTTATGAACCAGGGCACATGGAGGTCAGGGCACATGGCCGGGTTGCAGGCTGGATCCCCAGTGTGGGGCGGGCAGGAGGCAGCCGGTCCATGATTCTCTCTTATCATGTGCCCTGACCAGGAAGCAAACCGTGACCTCCTGGTTCACAGGTTGATGCTCAACCACTGACCCACACCGGCCAGCTGCCTTTACATTTTGTTGATGGTTTACTTTGCTGTGCAGAAACTTCTCAGTGTGATGGAGCCCCGCTGGTTTATTTTTGCTTTTGTTGCCTGTGCTTCTGGTGTCATATCCCCCCCAAATCATTGCCAGGACCAATATCAAGGCATTGCCCCTGTTTTCTTCAAGGAGTTTTAAGGTTTCAGGTCCTACATTTGTCTTTAATCCATGCAAACACACAGGTGGAAGCAAACCCCGCCCCATCAATAACAAGCGCTGCAGCCCTAGCCGGTGTGGGTCAGTGGATAGAGCATCAGCCTGCGGACGGAAGGGTCCTGAGTTCAATTCCCGGTCAAGGGCACATGCCCGGGTTGCGGGCTCCATCCCCAGTGTGGGGCGTGCAGGAGGCAGCCGATCAATGATTCTCTCTCGTCATTGATGTTTCTATCTCTCCTCCCTTCCTCTCTGAAACCAATAAAATATAAATGTGAATAATAAGGGTGCAACCGAGAGAGAGAGACTCCCAGGCTCTGGATGACACCAGGATGTTCCAGAAGGGAGAACATATTCACTGTAAGACAGTCCCGGGGGTTCAGACATCAGCCCCCCACCTGTCACAGTGGCTCTTGACCTTGGTTGCACCTTGAAATCACCTGGGGAGTTTTAAGATCCCAGGCCCGGGCCCCACCCACGCAGACTCTGATGTAAATGGTCTGGGGCAGTGGTCGGCAAACTGAGGCTCTCGAGCCACATGTGGCTCTTTGGCCCCTTGAGTGTGGCTCTTCCACAAAATACCACGGCCTGGGCGAGTCTATGTTGAAGAAGTGGCGTTAGAAGAAGTTTACGTTTAAAAAATTTGGCTCTCCAAGGAAATTTCACTCGTTGCACTGTTGATATTTGGCTCTGTTGACTAAGGAGTTTGCCGACCACTGGTCTGGGGGGTACTAGTATGTAGCCTGGGCTTCGGGATTTTAAAGCTCACAGGACTGCCAATCTGCTGACGACTTGAGAACTCGAGCTCAAACTCCATCGGTTTCCCTGGCCCTGCCCTGGGCGCCTGGGTCTCTCTGAGTCCTGACAGCTGCCTTTTAAATGAGAACCAGCTGATCCCCGTGCAAATGAGGCAAAGACACACCTTTGCGAAACGCTGCCTCTGGTATTTGAGGCCGGGTGCTGAGTCGACCCTGGGAGGCAGAGTCACCTGCGAGAAGGTCACCTCTTCTCTCTGCCTTTGCTCCCCGGCAAACCGACCTCAAGCTCTGCGAACGCAGCCTCGGGGACAGGTGCGGGGCAAGTTCCCTGAGGTTTGCCTTCTAAAGGCCTAGGCCAGGGGTCGGCAAACTCATCGGTCACCAGAGCCCAATACCAACAGCACAACGATTGCAATTTCTTTGGAGAGCCAAATTTCTTAAACTTCAACTTCTTCTAACGCCACTTCTTCAACATAGACTCGCCCAGGCCGTGGTATTTTGTGGAAGAGCCACACTCAAGGGGCCAAAGAGCCGCATGTGGCTCGCGAGCCGCGGTTTGCCGACCACGGGCCTAACGGGATCGTGGGGGGCGGGGTGTGGAGGTAAAGCTACTCAGGGACACCTGGGCCTCCAGGAGGGGCGAAGGGAGAAGGCTGCTCCTCCGCACCCCTGAGATGAGGGCTGTGCGGGTCTCTTGGTTCTGAGCAAAGAGGAACCTGCCAAGTTTGCGTGGGAAAAGGTTAAGAAATGCGTTGTGCATGCGCACACACGCCGCCAAGGCGTGTCACCACATCAAACCCAGCAACTGTGCGCCAGCCCTGGGAGACCAGGGTCCCAGTCCCCTGGAGGTCTGAGTGCAGCTCCCCGAGAGTCAGGTAAGAGGGAAGCTCAAAGCCGGAAGGGAAACTGAGGCACACAAAGTAAGGCCATCTTGTTGCACATTGCAGCTGATAGGCTGAGTCTCACACGGACTTGCCGTACAGGCGCGACTATTTGAGCATTTCCCACCCGGCTACCTTTCTCGTGTAAGCTGGTTTGGTTTGGTTTGGTTTGGTTTTCTCACAATGCAACTCGGTAAGCGGATATAGAATCTGCACGGGGGGGATCTGAGCTTTATTCAGATCATCTATAGTTTTGTGAAATTGACCCTTCTCTAGCTCATTTCTCAGTTAAAGTGATCTGTTCCCAAATGGGGGAGCAAAAGCTTGTTGTTTCACGGTATTTGCTTTTCTTAAATGTTTCAGCTCTTTAAGACCCATGGGGCAAATTATGATTTAAATTGTTTTTATTTGGAAACTTGGGTTACCTTGAATGAAACTGCCCCCAAGCCAGGAATAGAGCTTTTATGCCTGTGTAGATTTTATGAACTTTTACAGCAAGTTAAAATGTTATGCTCATTTAATCCTGTACATTATCACACAATGACCCGGCTGCCTATTCAGAAAGTCCGAACTACTGGGAGGGAGCGCCACCTGCTGGCAGGATGGTTACTGATGCCTTTGCCCTTGGCTGGATTTTCCGGAAGTAATTTATGACCCCGAAGGTGGTTCTGCAGTTCCTTGGGCTCAGGTGCAGAAAGGAAGAAACAAACATGGTTTTCTCCAACTCTAAAAGCACCATTTTGGCCCTAGCCGGTTTGGCTCAGAGCATGAGCCTGCGGAATGAAGGGTCCTGGGTTCTATTCTGGTCAAGGGCACAAGCCCGGGTTGCGGGCTCGATCCCCAGTAGGGGGCGTGCAGGAGGCAGCCGATCAATGATTCTCTCTCATCATTGATGTTTCTATTTCTCTCTCCCTCTCCCTTCCTCTCTGAAATCAATACAAATATATATTTAAAAATAAAAGCACCATTTTGAGAGGTGCGGATATGGGAAAAAGAGGTTTAGGAGGAGGGAGGGACAGCGTGTTGGCGTGGGGGGAGGACAGATGGACACTTGGGATGGTAATGAATCAAATGAAGGCCTCATGGAGTCCCTCCGGCGTCCAGCCCTGGGCCTCGGACCTGGCTCACTGCCCTCATGCTTTCAGCGTGCCCTCGTGTGTTTGAATTAAGTGGCTGCCCCCCAGATCTCCCTGCACACTTAGCCTCTGGTACTGACACCCCACTCCCAGCAGATAGTCTCTCCCCAGGACACAGCCTCACCTCCTACAGCACCAAGAAACTGGAGCCCCCCACCCCCGCCCCGAGGGGCACATCTTCAGATCCCCTCCCCTCAAGATATGTTTTATGTGACCATCCCTTGCACCATCTCACAGAAACAAGATTCTTACCCCAGCCCGGCCAGTGTGGCTCAGTGGTTGAGCTTCAACCTGTGAACCAGGTGGTCAGGGTTTGATTCCCAGTCAGGGCACATGCCCAGGTTACGGGCTCCATCCCCTGTGGGGAGCCGATCAATGACTCTCTCATCATTGATGTTTCTCTCTCTCTCTTCCTTCCTCTCTGAAATCAATAAAAAAATTTTTAAAAAGAAATAAAGATTCTCACCCCAAAGCCTACCCACCAAGAAGCCTATCCTATTCCAAAAGCAGAGGCGGCCCTCACTTACGTGACCCTTCTTCCCCTTTGAAAGTTAACTCCCCCCCCCCCCCCCCCCCCCCGCACTTCTGGGGCCACTCCCTTTCGCCAACTGGGGAACCGTAGGTACTTGATCTGTTGTAAATCGGGTTCTTCCACTCTGTCGGAGTTCCTCCTCACACTTCTTTCACAACTATTCTCTCTCCAAAGATGTTTGTTGTGGCATTGTTTGTAATTGCAAAAAATTAAGACAAACCCAATTGTCAACCAGTAGGAGATTCATTAAATGAAATGTTACATCCATACAATGTAAGCAGCATAGCCATTAACAGAAGGCCAGGTGGGAAAAAGGACATATCATAGGGTCCCATTTTTGTCAAAGGATCCTGTTTGCACTGATATATCTGTCTATGCACAGGAAAAAGCTTGAAGAACTTACGCCAAACTGTTAATAATGGTTACTTTTTTTTTTTTTTAAGAAATTGATTTTTAGAGAGAAAGGAAGAGAGGGGGGGAGAGAAAGATAAAGACATTGATGAGAGAGCCTGCCTGGTGTGGCTCAGTGGTTGAGTGTTGACCTATGAAACAGGAAGTCATGGTTCCATTCCTGGTCAGAGCACATGCCTGGGTTGTGGGCTTGATCCCCAGTAGGGGGCATGCAGGAGGCAGCCAATCAATGATTCTCTCTTTATTGATGTTTCTATCTTTCTCTCCCTCTCCCTTTCTCTCTGAAGTCAATACAAATATATTTAAAACATCGAAAGAGAAACATCAATCGGCTGACTCCTGCATGCCTCCTACCAGGGATCGAGCCCATAACCCGGACATGTGCCCTGACCAGGAATGGAACCAGCAACCTTTTGGTGCAGGAGGCGATACCCAACCAACTGAACCACGCTGGCCACGACAGTAATGGTTACCTTCGTAGAGTGGGATTTGCATGGTTTTCATCTTCTATGTTCCTGAATTTGAATATTTAAAACTAGATAATCCTATATAATAAAAGGCCAGACCACAAGCGTAATGACCAGAATGACCGCTCAACCAGTTGCTATGAGGTGGCGGGGCCGGTGAGGGGAACTGGCTGGCTGGTGGGCAGCGGCAAGGCGGGATGAGAACCTGTGAGGGGAACCAGCTGGCTGGTGGTGGCAGCGACGGCCAGGGACTGGTGAGCGGGCAGAAAATGGCCATGATCGCCAGCTAGGCCTAGGGATCCTAACTGCACACGATTTTGTGTGCTGGGCCTCTAGTAATATTATAATCAGGAAACATTTACATATGAAAAACTTCCCTTAAGTCTACCGTCATACTCCGCATCTCCCTTTCCTTGTCACCAGCATTTATTGACCAGCTTTTATTGATGGGCGGGAAGAATAAAACAGCCCTTGGGCTCAAAGGTTCATGGCCTGGTAGAAAATGTAAGATGGGCCCTAACCGGTTTGGCTCAGTGGATAGAGCGTCGGCCTGCGGACGCAAGGGTCCCAGGTTCGATTCTGGTCAAGGCATGTACCTTGGTTGTGGGCACATCCCCAGTGGGAGGTGTGCAGGAGGCAGCTGATCAATGTTTCTCTCTCATCGATGTTTCTAACTCTCTATCCCTCTCCTTTCCTCTCTGTAAAAAATCAATAAAATATATTTAAAGAAAAGAAAAAAGAAAATGTAAGATGGACCCACCCACATATAGCCCAGGGCAGAGTGTGACACAGTCAGCAAAGCTTTCGGTTCAATGTGGGCAAACTACTGAACCTTTGCAAGCCTACTTCCTCCTCTAAAAGTGGAGATTCTAATAACCACCAAGACCAAGCATGCCAAACTCAAAGGCTAACATGGGCCAAATAAACAAGGCTTAAGTTTCTGTGGGCTGCAAGAAAAACCAAAAGCTTCCATTTTCATAGAAACGTAGGTTTATTTCGATAGAGACGTGCTGAATACAAAGGGCTGAAATACACATGTCACCGTGAACATAAAATAATAGAACATTTTAATAAAAATTAATCTTTTTTTCTTGAACATTAACTTACCAGACACCGAATAACTGCACAAATGAATAAGCATAACGCAAATAAACGTATTTTTCTTGTTCTCCAAAAGCGAAATATTTCCTGTTGCTCAGACCAAACAAGTCAGCCCAAGACTAATGATGTGGCCATCGGCTGCTAAAATATTCACTGCTGGTATTAGTGGGGAGAAATGGTGTGTCTGCGTGTAAGGCATGTAAGGGAAATTAATGCAACACGATTATAGTCATCAGTCATTAGCAAACATTGTAGTTTGTTATTAATAACTAGAGGCCTGGTGCACGAAATTTGTGCAGGGACGGGGGTGTCCCTCAGCCCGGCCTGCACCCTCTTGTAATCCGGGACCCCTTGGGGGACATCCCTCTCACCATCTGGGACCGTTGGCTCCTAATCGCTGGCCTGCCTGCCTGCCTGATAGCCCCTAACCACTCTGCCTGCCTGCCTGCCTGATCATCCCTAACCACTCGCCTGCCTGCCTGATTGCCCCTAACTGCCTCTGCCTCAGCCCCCGTTGCTGTGGCTTCATCCGGAAGGACGTCCGGAAAGTCATTCGGCTGTCTGGTCTAATTAGCATATTATGCTTTTATTATTATAGATGATGTATAATAGGATATTGTAAAGATTAAGTGACGGAATTTTTATTAAGACGTTTAATACATACCGTCATATTGGCTGGGCCGCAACAATATTCATTGTGGGCTGCATGCGGCCTGTGGGCCAAGTTTGCCATGCTTGAGCAAGATGAATGTGACATGTAAGCGGGTGCAGCCTCCATGGGTGCCTGGCACAGAGGAGATCAAATACCAAAGAGGCATGCAGAGACCTGGGCACCAAGAGAGCTCACATGTGCGGGCAAAGTGGGTGCTGGGTGAGATGTTCCGGCTGCGCCCCAAATGCTCCCAAGATCACAGAATGCAAGCTGCCATGATTTACACCGGCAAGGAGCAGTGCAGCCCGCGGAGACTTCGCAGGAGGCATGGAGAACGCTGCGGAGCGGGAAGCGGCTCAGGGCATTGCCAAGGAGCAAAGCGCAGTCATGCCAGCTGAGGCGCAGGGCCGAGGCCCAGGAATACTGAGAGGAAAGGCTGGAGAAAGATTGGATCTTGATTGCAGGAAGCTTGCAGCCCAGCCCAGGGTCCATGCTTGGGGTGGTGGCTGGAGCCGAGGTAATGGTACTCAGTGCGCTCCTTCAGGAACGCGAATCCTGAGTGGCCCGTGAGCATGGCTGATCTCTCCCACTACCATCTCTAACCCCTTATAATCTAGCTTTTGGTTCTACCCGCTGTCAGCACTACTCATTTGCTCTAGCCGATGTGGTTCAGTGGATAGAGTGTCAGCCTGTGGAATATCAATGTAAGAGAGACACATCAATTGGTTGCCTCCCGCATGTGCCCCAACCAGGGCTGGCGATCGAGTCTGCAACTGAGGTACGTGCCCTTGGCTGGAGTCGAACCCGGGACCCTTCAATCTGTGGGCTGAGGCTCTATCCACTGAGCCACACCAGCTAGGCCAGCCTTTTCTTATTTAATGTTGTTTTTTTAATTAACCGATTCCCAGAACCTGGTACTGTCCTAGGTCTTGAGGCAGCTCCAGGGCTCCAGGGTATTTCTATCAGAGGACTTTGCCGCAGCCTGGATGTGGAGAATCCATCTGCTGCCCTCTGAGCACTCTGGTGCTCAGCAATACCACAAGAGAGGGTATGGCCAGCACCTCGAGAGTGGATCTCCTGGCCTTCTGTGGGCAGCAGCCAGTAGATGAATGGATTCCAAAACAGGAGTAGCAGTAGCACCAGCTCTACTTGTTGACCAGCCAGTAGATGAATGGATTTCACAACAGGAGTAACAATGGCACTAGCTCTACTTGTTGATCAGCCAGTAGATGAATGGATTCCACAACAGGAGTAGCAGTAGCACTAGCTCTACTTGTTGACCAGCCAGTAGATGAATGGATTTCACAACAGGAGTAGCAGTAGCACTAGCTCTACTTGTTGACCAGCCAGTAGATGAATGGATTTCACAACAGGAATAGCAGTAGCACTAGCTCTACTTGTTGAGTGCTCCCTCTGTGCCAGGGGCTGTTCTAGGGCTTCCACACGCATGAACGCATGCAATCCTCAGATGGGATTATGGTTGTGTGACTCTTCTCCCATTTGAGAGATGAGAAAACTGAGGCTCATCTGCTCTAGCTGCTGATTGTGTGTCTGGGACACCCATGGTGCCTGGCAGGGGCGCTTAATGACAGATCATCTTCATTTTGAAATAAAGATCTGTGTCAGAGTGGATGGCCAGGGGGAAGAACAAGGAAGGAGATGTCAGTTTCTGGGCTCCGAGGGCTGGGTCCTCTGGCCACTTTCCTTAGGGGACTAACCTTCTGGTTTGCAGTGACTATCCTGCCCTGCTCTTGATTCCATTTTCATTTTCATCTTTTATGGGTACTGGTTGTGTGGAAAAACCTAGGAAGGCTCATCTGGCTTAACTCAGTAGCTCATCAGGTGCTAGACTGTAAGTATACCACTAGCGTGTGTCATGCTTTGTGAGATCCTAATTAACTGGTCTATAATTGGATATCACATTGTGTCCCAGAAGCCAGAGCATGTGCATCTGACTTTTCTAGAAAGGCGGACCAATGCTCTGTAGCCTTAAAGGGTCTTCCTCAGTACAGATGGCAGCCATTTTTAAAAATATGTTTTTATTGATTTCCAAGAGAAAGGGAGAGGGAGAGGGAGAGAGAGAGAGAAACATCAATGGTGAGAGAGAATCATTGATTGGCTGCCTCCTGCACGCCCCACACCAGGGATCGAGCCTGCAACCTGGGCATGTGCCCTGACCAGGAATCGAACCGTGACCTCCTGGTTCATGGGTCAATGCTCAACCACTGAGCCATGCCAGCCGGGCCAGACTGGCAGTCATTTTGACTTATCTTATTAACCTTATTTCTGAGCAAAGGTTTCAAGGGAAACCAAGGGACTGGGTGACAGCCAGATGAGGTCTTGGATCTCACAGTCGCCAAGGGTATTGGTGAGCATGAAGCCACGAGCTGTATTTCCTGATGTCATGGCAACCCCTTCTCAAACTATGCACCAGGCCCTGAATTGCCGGAGGGACCAGTCATTGCGGGTCAATTTAGGAATGGCCACCCAAGCTATTGCTGACATTTTGTTGTTATTAATCCTCACCCAAGTATATTTTCCCATTGATTTTTAGGGAGAGTGGAAGAGAGAGGGAAAGACAGAGAGAAACATCAATGTGAGAGAAACACATCGATTGGTGGCTTCCTGCATGAGCCCCGACCAGGGCCCAGGCATGGGAAGAGCCTGCAATCAAAGTACATGCCCTTGACTGGAATCGAACCCGGGACCCTTTGGTCCACAGGCCAACACTCTATCCACTGAGCCAAATCACCACGGCATCGATGACTCCTGAAAGGCATGCCTTCATAGCAAGGGTTTCCAAATCTGTATGTTGTCACAGAGAGAGGTTATGCCAGGGAGGGGAACCAAAGGCCTGGGGGAAAGTAATAATAACAGTGTGTGTGTGTGTGTGTGTGTGTGTGTGTGTGTGTGTGTGTGTGTGTGTGTGTGTATGTATGTCAGCCCTAACCACACTGTCCCCAATGTATGTGGTTTCCTCCAAATGAAGGCGTGTGAGGCAAGACGAAGCACATTCTGTTCCATTTCAAATGATTCCTTTGGCCAGGGTTCAGCAAATGTTTTCTGTAAAGGAAGTAGTTTAGGCTTTGCAGGTCAAAAGGCAAATTGAAATTGCACAAGTATTTAATGATAAAATTCAAAATATAATAATCAAGTGCAGCTTTGTGTAATACAGGCCTAATAAGGAGAAGAATGGAATTCTTTTTGTTGTTGTTATTACTCCTCACCCAAGGATATTTTTCCATTGATTTCTAGAGAGAGTGGAAGGGAAAGGGAGAGACAGAGAGAGAGAAACATTGATGTGAGAGAGACACATCGATTGGTTGCCTCCTGCACGTGCCCTCACCTCAGGGCTAGGGATTGAGCCAGCAACCTAGGTACATACCCTTGACCAGAACCAAACCCAGGACCCTCATCTACTGAGCCAATGCTCTATTCACTGAGCTGAACCAGCTAGGGCAAGAATGGAATTCTTTGATAATAGTTTGCCTAGCTGGAGTTTAAAGTTAGTATTCATCATCAGATCGGTAGGAAAAGTTTGCTGACCCTCTCCCTGAGAGCTTACAATCCAATTCACTTATCAGGCCAAATCCAGAAATTACATGTTCTTGCCTCATGAATGAATGCTCATGCTCATCCATTCACTCCCTCCCTCACTCATTCCATGCACTGTTCTGGAGCTTATACTATGTGCCAGATGCCTGGTGGAGGGCCCACACCCACCTTGGAAATGTGCTGTCTTGGAAATGTGTGGAACAGCCCAGCCACTGTGGCTCAGTGGTTGAGCATTGACCTAAGAACCAGGAGGTCATGATTCAATTCCTGCTCAGGGCACGTGTCTGGGTTGTGGGCTCGATCCCCACTAGGGGTCGTGCAGGAGGCAGCTGATCCATGATTCTCTCTCATCATTGATGTTTCTATCTCTCTCTCTCTCCCTCTCCCTTCCTCTCTGAAATCAATACAAATATACTTAATGAAAAAAAAAAGAGAAAGAAATGTGTGGAACAAAGATGAAGCAATACAAATATTATTTACGTCTAAAAATTATGTAACAAAAGATGAGTTTGGGGAATCCTAAATTGTGTACAAATTTATCGCAAACTTAAAAAAACCCCCACACCCTAGCCCTGGCTGGTTTGGCTCAGTGGTTGGAGCATTGGCCTCTGGACTGAAGGGTCTCGAGTTTGATTCCCTGTCAAGGACATGTACCTCATCTGCAGGCTCCATCCCCAGCCCTAGTCAGGGCAAATGCGGGAAGCGACCAATCAATGTGCCTCTCTCACATCGATGTTTCTCTCTCTCTTTCCCCCTCTTTCTTCTCCTCCACTCTCTCTAAAAAAATCAATAGAAAAAATATCCTCAGGTGAGGATTAAAAACAAACAAACTAAAAACACCCTAGAGCAGTGGTTGGCAAACTCATTAGTCAACAGAGCCAAATATCAACAGTACAATTGAAATTTCTTTTGAGAGCCAAAATTTTTTAAACTTCAACTTCTTCTAACGCCACTTCTTCAAAATAGACTCGTCCAGGCCATGGTATTTTGTGGAAGAGCCACACTCAAGGGGCCAAAGAGCCACATGTGGCTCGCGAGCCGCAGTTCGCTGACCACTGCCCTAGAGTTATCTAAGTAAAAGGACAAATTTCCCCATTTCTGTCCCTCACTTTCCCCCAATTCCGCTCTCCGGAGCTAACTACCGCTAACATTTTGGTGAGAATCCTGGCAGCCGCCCTGCCCCCACTTACCCACACACACAAACTCACAAAAATACACTGTCTGTGTCTGGCTTGGGGAATATTTAGATCATTTTATAAATAACTTGCCTCCACCCAGCTCAGTTTTGAAATTGTAAAGCACAGTCCATAAATGATTTGGCAATAGTTAAGAAATCACAAGTTCCCCTCTTTCCAGATAAACTTCTGCAAACCGCATGCTCCGTGTCACTGGTGGCAACACGGCCACTTTCAGGAAGTTCATCAGTTTCTCTTCTTCGCGCGCACCTGCTGCCTGCGGGTACCACTGCGGCGCTGCGTGCGGGCCATGCCATGAGAAATTAGGAGGGTCGACAGCAGCAAAGCGGTAAGCTGTTTCTATTCCTCTCACCAAGCTTTCCAACAAAATAGGTGATTGTTCCCGCCCCCCCCCCCCGAAATATGGTTTGGTGGCCACTGGTGTGACAGGGACAGCAGTGAATGGACAAACAAGCATAGAAAGGTTTCGTGTTGAAACAGCTCGAAAAGTAGGCACAGTGGCCTGGGATGCAGGTTTTAAAAAGCAGATGCGCTGGCCTCGTTATTATGGACAGGAGAAGAAGCAAATGGCAACTTAGGAACGGAACGGGAACATTCCTTCCTGGTCCTGCCAGAAACAGTATTCTCTTCTAGGACCGAAGGGTTGGAGTGGAGCAGGTAGGACGTATCTCTCCTGCTGCTTGTACAGTAAGGTCCACTGTCCCCTCACAGGCGCGGGCCACCTGCTGGCGCCCAGGCACAGCCGGAAATCAGGGCAGTAAGAGGGGCTTAATCTTCAGTATGAATTGCTACTTTCATTGTTCAGGTGGTTTAAGGAAATTCTAGAATCATATTCTCTAGTGTTTAGGCGTAGCAGGTGGTCAGTTTTGTTATTGTCAAGAACTGCCAGATTGAAAATTAAACTTTATAATTTTTTTGTGTGTGTTAATCCTCACCCCAGGATATTTTTCCATTGAGTTTTAGAGAGTGGAAGGGAGGGAAGGGGAAAGAGAGAGGGAGAAAGAGTGGGAGGGAGGGAAAGAGAGAGAGAGAGAGAGAGAGAGAGAGAGAGAGAGAGAGACATCGATATGAGGGAGACACATCCATTAGTTGCCTCCCGCACGCACCTTGACCAAGCCCGGGGATCAAGCCTGCAACCCAGGTACATGCCCTTGACCAGGAAGCCAATCCCCAACCCTTCGGTGCGCGCCCACGTTCTAACCACTGAGCATACCGGCCAGGGCCAAACTCTATAATTTTAAAAAATATATTTTCTAGAAAATTCAATAAGACCTAAGAACAATGGAAAAAGTCTGATTTTAAGAGAAGCTCTTCTGAAACTTACCCTATTTCCCCCACACCTATTTAGTGCTTATGAAAGAACTTGGGAGTCATTTCATCAATATTTAATGGATACTCAAGTTTAAGTTCATTTGTGCATCCATTTGGTGCCATTATAGAGCTTGAATGTAAATTAATCCTGCGCTAAAATGTTGTAATGCTTTACAGAATGGCCTGGGCCTGTGATCGGCAAACCGCGGCTCGCGAGCCTCATGTGGCTCTTTGGCCCCTTGAGTGTGGCTCTTCCACAGAATACCACGGCCTGGGCGAGTCTATGTTGAAGAAGTGGCATTAGAAGAAGTTTAAGTTTAAAAAATTTGGCTCTCAAAAGAAATTTCAATCGTTGTACTGTTGATATCTGGCTCCGTTGACGAATGAGTTTGCCGACCACTGGCCTGGGCCATCGTGGCCGATGACCTGTATGGAATGGCAATTGAAGTCAATGTCAACTTGATATTTGTCAAGTGCCTTGACTATGTATCCGAATCGCAGAGAAGCTTTTAGGAAGTCGGGCTACCAGGCTAAGCCCTGGCCCAATGAAGTCAGAATCTTGGGGTGGGGTGGGGTTGGGGGCTGGGCGTTGTAGCTTCCCAGCTTCGCAGGGATGTCAGTGCGCAGCCCCAGCTGAGAAGCGCTGCCTGGGGCAGCACGTGACAGCCCTGTGGTCCTTGCACTAAGGAATACAGTGTTTTTTAGGGGTGACGAGTCTGTGGGAAGACCGGAAGCTTCTTCGTTAGCCCCTTGGGCTTGATTTCAGCAAGCAAAGGAGAAGTTCTGGAGCCCTGGCTAGCTCAGTGGGTTAGAGCAGCATCCCCATAAGCAAGGTGTCAGGTTCGATCCCCAGGCAGGACAAGTACCAAAATTAACCAATGAATGCATAAATAAGTAGAACAACAAATCTCTCTCTCCCTCTTTCTCTCTCAGAAGTAAATAAATAAATAAATAAATAAAAATTTTAAAAAGGCCACCTGGTATGGCTCAGTGGTTGAGCATCAATTTATGAACCAGGAGGTCAGGGTTCAATTCCTGGTCACGGCACATGCCCGGGTTGTGGGCTCCATCCCCAGTGTGGGGTGTAAAAGAGGCAGCCGATCAGTGATTCTCTCTCATCATTGATGTTTCTATCTCTCTCTCCCTCTCCCTTCCTCTCTGAAATCAATGGAAATATATTTTTATATTTTTATTTTTATTTTTTTGGCTGCACCATTTTATTTTTTTTAAATTTTTTTTAAGAAGTAAGTATCTTTAGGTTTTTATTCATCAAAACAAAATACCGATTTTCTTTGGCTGATTAGAGATTATGTGTCCAACCTAATTTTATGATTGTTGGTATCCATAGGGTATCTTCCACAAATATCCAAAATATACCTTGGGTCATAAAATACTTATATTCTTTTGGTCAGTTTTTTAAAAATTTCTTTATTGATTAAAGTATCACATATTTGTCCTCATTCCCCCATTCCCATCCCAAACCCCTCCCCACGCATGCCCCCATCCCCCTGTTGTCCGTGACCACTGGTTAGGCTCATATGCAAGCACACAAGTCCTTTGGTTGATCTCTCCCCTTTATCCCCACCCTCCCCTACCTTCCCTCTGAGGTTTGACAGTCTGATCGATGCTTCCCTGTCTCTGGGTCTGTTCTTGTTCATCAGTCTATGTTGTTCATCATTTCCCCTAGATGAGTGATATCATGCCCTACTAGAAATACACTTATAAGAACTGAAAATGAGACAAGCAATAATGGTTATGCTGAGAGGCAAATGAATCAGTCTGTAGTGAGTTTCTTTCTGGGCCAACAGTTCTTTTGAGTCCCAATTTCAATGTCAAACAGTTCCTTATGTGTACGTGTCAGCAATGATATTTCAGTTCTGGATGGTGGACAAATGGTGGTAATGCAGGTCCGACCCTCTCTGGTTTGGTCCTGGGCAACCTGCAGCGACGCACAGCTGCTGACTGCTAGTATGGCAAGGCGTCGTCAGTGTCTTCCATCTCTGGACTGTTTCTCTTCTGTCTTCATGGCTGGAGCAGTCCTGTCAATTCCTCTCTGTTGCAGGAATCCACATGGTCTTGGAGTTGTTTTCTGAAAATATTCTCGACCAAAAGTTAATAAAGGAATATTTTCTATAAATTTGACTTGGGATCCTTTTTCATTTTTTGCCCAAATGATTTTCCTTTGGCTTGTTTTGACACCATGTGTGTTTTTCATGGTGTCTTGCTCCGTCCTGCCAGCCACCATCTTTCTCTGGAAATATATTTTTAAAAATAATAGTAAATAAATAAATGGAGATGCTGGATTTGTTATCTTTGAACTATTATCCCCAGTTTATGACTGTTCCGGGCAATAAGGACATAGTAAGTGTAGATGCACAACCCATGGTTCTGGGTCCGCATTAGCAAGCACAGGCTGTGTGGCCTTTTCTGGTGGCTACGGAGAGCTGCTGGTGGGTGCAGACAGCTGAAATCAGTGCATTTCCAGTCGTTCTGCGGGACTACAGAGTGCTCCCTGATAGACTGAGGGGTGCAGAAAGGCATTGTGGGTAGTCCGCCGGCATTTGAATCCTGAAGGTTCCAGGTATGGCTATGAGGACTTTGCTGATCATCGAAACCAGATCATTGCCAACTGGCCTCTTGGCTGCAGCCCTACCAATTCGTTAATCACATGTGGGCTTAGTTCCAGCTCTGCCACCTACGTCCAAGTGACGTTGGGCAAAGTAGACTCTCTGAGCCTCACGTTCCAAGTCTGGGAAATGGGGGCTTCTGAGAGCATCCCCCTCACCGATTTGTAGGAGAATTAAACAAGAAAATGCGTGACTCTCACTCAATCCAGTGTTTGCCTCGTGTTAAAGCACTCACCAAGTGTTCCCTGCCATATTTCCCAGATTTCAAATAGAGTAATTTTTCATATTTTTTAAAAAAGAATCCTTTTTAAAAATATGTATATTTTCATTGATTTCAGAGAGGAAGGGAGAGGGAGAAAGAGAAAGAAACATCCATGATGAGAGAGAGTCACTGATGGGCTGCCTCCTGCACGCCCCACACTGGGGATCAAGTCTGCAACCCGGGCATGTGCCCTGACCAGGGATCGAACCCTGACCTCCTGGTTCATAGGTCGACGCTCAACCACTGAGCCACGCTGGCCGGGCTTTCATATTTTTTATTTATGTAAAATCAGGATCCATCTGTTCATTGATGTGTCCATTTAATGTGATAGAGGTTTTTTTCATCTTCCAAAGCTGTTCATGAGTCTATCGAATTTGGACAAAATATGGTATTTTGGAATAAAAGAAAGTATCTATTATTAATTGTACATTTCAGATGAGGTGACAAATTCTATCTGCACAACCATTTCTTTATTAATTTACTTTCACGATATATCATCAGTGGTCAACATAGGCAACTACAAATTAATCAGCACCCATTAAAAATTAGAAATAGCCCTGGGTGATTAATCACATCTTATAATCAATAGATCCTCTTGACACTGTAGTGTTAGGGGGCATCAGCAGGACTCGTGCTGAGAAAGGGGTGCAGCTGGGGAGATGGGCAAATCACATCTTGGTAAAGGAAGCCTTTAAAAGAGAGAAGGAAGGACGCCTCGTTGCGACATCTCTGCTTGCAACCTAGGACATGGTGTGAAAAGATAAAAAGTGCTTTAGCCCAGAAAGGCAGCCTTAGACATCTGGTAGACCCCTTTCATCTTAGATTGTGTGGGGAAACCTGCAGGATTTATTTTGGCATCGCCGGGTGGGGTCAGTCTTTTTGAACCCAGTCTCTGCCCTGCCTACGGTTCTCACCCCCATCCTGGGCTGGGTCCTGGGGGTGGCCCCTTGGCTCACTCTGAGAACCCAGAGTTCCTCAGCTAAGGCAGACTTTTCCGAGCTGTTCTTCCAACTGCGCTGGTGTTTTAAAATTGTGTTTTTGGGGTCCAAGTTGAGAAGGAAGATTTAGACAAGGATTGAGACAGGTTGTTTTTTATTTTTGAAAATATATTCTTTTTATTGATTTCAGGGAGGGAGAGAGAGAGAGAGAGAAACATCAATGATGAGAGAGAATCATTGATCAGCTGCCTCCTGCACGCCTCCTACTGAGGATCGAGCCTGCAACCTTGCCCTGACCTAGAATCGAACCTCGACCTCCTGGTTCATAGGTCGGTGCTCAACCACTGAGCCCCACTGGCCGGGTGAGACAGGTCCTTTTTATCATACTATTTGGCTCCTTCCGAACCCGAGGAGTTTTGGCTTTTCATGTGCCATGGACCCAACCGAAGACCTGACTCTGCACGGATAATAGGAAAACAGTTGTGAAATCGCTTCCTCCATAGCTAACAACAGCTGGCTTTGGCAGGGAGGGAAGTTAGGCAGATTTCTTGGTGTGTGTGATTCACAGGCCTTTGTCCCAAGGCCACACCCGGTGAAAGGTCCAGACCACGCAGACTTGGTCACCCTCAGGGTGTTCTGCGCAGTGAGCTCACCAAGGCCATGTCCAGCCTAAGGGCCTTGTTCCGGCAGCTTGAACTTCTCTTGACAGTGGGTTCCATTGAAAACTCACTCACCTACTGTCTGCTCTCACTCTCTTTCCCGTGGCTGCCATAACAGAGTCGCCCAAACTTCGTGGCTGGAAACAACAGACATGTCTCCTCTCCCGATTCCGGGGGCCAGAAGCCCGCCATCTAGGTGTTGTCCAAGCATTGGTTCCTTCTTGTGGGCTCAGAGGGAAACCATCCCATGCCTTTCCCCTGGTTCCCGGTGGAGGAGGGCAGTCCTTGGTGTTCTTGGCTTGTAGCCACCTCACTCTGATCTCTGCATCCATCCTCACGTGGCCTTCTTTCCTGTGTTTGCCTATGTCCAATGTCCCTCTTCTTCTTCTAATAGATTTGTATTGATTTCAGAGAGGAAGGGGAGGGAGAGAGAGAAACATCAATGATGAGAGAGAATCATGGATCAGCTGCCTCCTGCATGTCCACATCAATGTTTCTCTCTGTCTTTCCCATGTGCCCTTGACCAGAATCAAACGCGGAACCATTCAGTCCACAGGCCAACACTCTGGGTAGGACCAAATATCCCTTTTCTTAGAAGGATATCAGTCATTGGATTGAGGCGCACACTAACCCAGTGTGACCTTGATTCCATCTGTAAAGACCCTACTTCCACATAAGGTCACATTCACATGTCCAGAGATTCAGACTACTTCAACATGCCTTTTTAGGGGGACACAGTTCAACCAGCAAAACTTCCCTGTTCTGATCCTCTGTTCTGCCACTTCTGTGCAATGCTGGTCCTTTACGTCACCAGCTCCCAGTCTAATACTGAATCTACTTTCCAGAAAGTATCTCCTGCTTGTCTCAGGGCCCTGATCTGAGCCCGTTAGGCCGTCATTGACAACTAGGGCCGACTTCTCCTTAGGCACAGAAGGCACAGGGCCTGCGGCTCATGACACGTTTTTACTGTTGTTGTTAATCCTCATCTGAGGATATTTTTTCCATTGATTTATAGAGAGAATAAAAGGGAGAGATTGGGGGAGAGAGAAAGCACACATATTGATGTGAGAGAGACACATCGATTGCTTGCCTCCCGCATGTGCCCCGACTGGGGCCAGGATCAAACCTGCAACCCAGGTACATGCCCTCGACCAGGAATTGAGCCCGAGACTCTTCGGTGCGCAAACTGATGCTCTAACCACTGACCACACCGGCCAGGGCAGGTTCACAGTAATTTAAGGAAAGATTATAATTGCTCTAGAAATCAGAAAAATAATGAATATAATCTAGCCTGAATTATATTCATTTTTATTATCCTCCCCAGGGGATATTTTTCCATTAATTTTTAGGGAGAGTGAGAGACAGAGAGAAACATTGATGTGAAAGAAACACATCGATTGGTTGCCCCCTACACAAGCCCTGACCAAGGCATAGGCCGGGGAGGAGCCTGCAACCGAGGTGCATGCCCTTGACCGGAATCGAACCCAGGACCCTTCAGTTTGTAGGACTTGCTGCGTGTCCGCAACATAGGAGATTTAAGTATTGACGCACAACCCCTTATCGGAAACCTGTGGGCCAGAGTGGTGTGAACGTTGACAATTCTTATTTTAGCAAGATACCACGTACCTGCATGCTACTTGACAGATCACCCCCAGCGGCTTTGGGCCGTGCTGCGGCTGCTTCTACCGTGAAACCAGATGCTCATGCTAAGTGGCTAAATCAAGATGACCGTGGCCTTGGGTCCGTCCAGATCAGGGTTTGCTGCCAAATCCGTTTACAAAATCTTCTGGTGCTCAGACCTTTGGGAATTTTAGAATGGAAAGGGGGATTGAGAAGCTGTGCCGACAGGACCTGCGTGAATGAAAGAAGCCATACACCAGCCCTGAGCAGTGGTTAGAGCATTGGCCATTGCACCCAAGGGTTTGCAAGTTCAATCCCCGCTCAAGAGCACGTACCGCGGTTGCAAGCTTGATCACTGGCCCTGGTTGGGGCACGTGCAGGAGGCAACCAATCGATGTGTTCCTCTCACATTGATGTTTCTCTCTGTCTTTCCCTCTCTCTTCCACTTTCCAGAACGTCAAACCTCAGGGAAGGCAGGGGAGGGTGGGGGTAAGGGGGAGAGATCAACCAAAGGACTTATATGTATGCATTTAAGCCTAATCAATGGACACAGACAACAGGGGGGTGGGGCATGAATGGGGGGTAGGGGGTAATGGGGGAATAAGGACACATATGTAATACCATAATCAATAAAGAAATTAAAAAAAGAATCAATGGAAAAATTGCCTCAGGTGAGGGTTAACAATCAATCAATAAATTAAATTAAATTAAATGTTGCTATCTTGTCCATCAATGGTTTTAATTTTTTTAAATAGTGTTCATCCCAATGACTAAGTTTTAGGGTGTCCCTTTATTTTAAAAAAATATATATTTTATTGATTTTTTACAGAGAGGAAGGGAGAGGGATAGAGAATTAGAAACATGGATGAGAGAGAAACATCGATCAGCTGCCTCCTGCACACCCCCCACTGGGGATGTGCCCGCAACCAAAGTATATGCCCTTGTCCGGAATCGAACCTGGGACCTTTCAGTCCATAGGCCGACGCTCTATCCACTGAGTCAAACCAGCTAGGGCTTGGGTGTCCCTTTAAATTGTGGACTCGTGACCCTGCTACTGTGCCTGTCCGTCTTCCCAGCGAGATCCTCCAGTCTGCTGCCTGGGGCGCTGGAGTGGGATGCTCAGAAGCCCGTGGCTGCCTGAGTTCCCAGAACCCGGGGAGCGAGGAGGTCGGGGTTCCACACTCCAGACACTGAGTGTTCTTTCACCCTCATGTTTTCTCCTTGGCAGTTGTCCGGGCTTTCAATCATGCCTGGAGGCCTGAACCCACGGCTCTGGATTCGACCTTTCGAGATAGTAAGTCTCAGGGAGGGGCCCAGGAGGGGTCTAACCTCTCATGAAGACCCCTAGCCAGTCCCCTGCCCTGGCTGCTGCCCCCTTCCAGAGCCTTCCAGAGTCAGGCCGCCGTGGTGTGAATGGGCTTCGCTCTGGCTGACTTGAGGCTCTCTGCTCCGTCACCTATGGCCCGACCACCACACTGGGCATCTTCCTCACCTTCCTCCGCATCCCTTGTCGGCTGTGGTCGCCTCCTGTGCCTTCTCTGGTCTTGGAGGGTCCTAGTCTTGACTGTCACTTTAATGGGAACCTTCAGCTGTCAGGCTCAAACAGCTGAAGTCTCTCTCTCTCTCTCTCTCTCTCTCTCTCTCTCTCTCCCTCTCCCCCCTCCCACTCTCCTTCTCTCTCTATCGCTGCTCCCCCTCTTCCTTTCCCCTTCCCTTCCTCCCTCCTTTTCTCCCTCCCTTCCTCTCTCCCTCTCAGCTTCTGTTTTATTTGCATAGTTCCACTTTCCATCTTATTTGCATAATTGCCCTTTCCCCTCTATTTTATTGTAGAGTTGCTAGTTCTCTCTCTCTCTTTTCTTTTCTTTCTTTTTTCTTTTTCTTTTTCTTTTTCTTTTTCTTGCATTGTTGTTATTTCTCTCATTTATTTGCAGACTTGCCATTTGTCTCCTGCCAGGCTGGATGGTTCCCTCTCAATGAGAGCAAATTCTCCCTGGGTTCCTTCTCACTCTGTCTGGGACCTGCTTTCCTCTGAAGTCATTTTGGAGCCGCAACTCTTGGTAGCCAGAGGCCTGGGTGTGGCCAAGAGGGAGAGAGAGAGAGAGAAACATCAATGATGAGAGAGAATCATTGATTGACTGCCTCCTGCACGCCCCCTACTGGGGATGTGCTCTGACCAGGAATCGAACCTGGTTAATGGCAACCTCCAGGTTCATAGTTTGATGCTCAAGCACTGAGCCACGCTGTGGGGCCTTAACATCTAATTTCAAATGCAACTGTCTCTCATTCAGTGCTGAGCAATTGAGAATAGCCTCTAGGGGGCGCTGGAGACTGGAGGGGTGCCTTTAGAAATTGGGTGTATTTTCAGGATGAAAATGCCCCCGCTCCCCCCTCCGCCCCCACCAGAGAGTCTGCGGCAATTTAAAGTAAATGGTGACCCATGGGAATGATCACAACATTCCGGAGGGAACTTGGGGGAGAGGAGCTTGAGGTCCCTAACTCTAGCCTTTAGAAAGAGTTCTGAGGTAAGAACTTGGGTTAACAAGTGCATGGGCCGAGGAACAGGCAGCTATGGGAGAAGCTGAGGAGATAACCCTGACTGTGCAAGCCTCTCCATCCATGTCAGGGCCTCGCAAAGGGGCAATGGACTGCAAAGGCTTCTCATGCACAGAGTGAACCTACCTCACCCCACCCAGCCATAGCTGAGGAGAGAGAGCCCAGAGCCCAAGGCCTGGCAAGAGCTGCGCCTCCCGCCAAGTTCTTCCTCTGGGGCGCACACTGCCCTGGATGATATCATTCAGCCCAAGGCTGTACTTGCCGTGGCTCCCAAGTTCATCCCTTTATCAGAACTCTCCTCTGAGCCTACCACACACATAGGCAACTGCCTCCTGGCCATCTCCACAGGAAGAGCACAAACTCAACATGTCAAATTTAATGAATAACATTCACTCCCCCCGCCCCTTGCCCCAAGCTAGCTTCTTTCTCAGTGAATGACACTCTTGTCATCCAGTTGCACAGACCAGGCACCTGGAAGTCACCTGGAATTCTTTGGTCTCCCTCACAATCCTCCCATTATACATCTGTTGCTATGGCCCTCAGTTTTACCTTCTAAGTATCTCCTGAATCCACGTCTCTCTATCTCTATTGCCACCAGCTTAGTTCAAGCTGTCATCACCTTGCTCCCAAAGTTCTGTGCCCTTTTCCAGGGACCTCTGTAGCATCAATGGGCATGGTACCATCCTGCTTAAACCCTTCAAAGGCTTGTATGGCTCTTAAGATAAAGATCAAAATCTACTCTCATCTTTTTAAAAAAATATGTATTTTTATTGATTTCAGAGAGGAAGGGAGAGGGAGAGAGAGAAAGAAACATCAGTGATCAGAGAGAATCATTGATCGGCTGCCTCCTGCACGCCCCCTACTGGGGATGGAGCCCACAACCCAGGCATGTGCCCTTGACTGGGATCGAACCAGGGACCCTTCAGTCCGAAGGCCGATGCTCTATCCACTGAGCCAAACCAGCTAGGGCCACACCCTGGCACTCTTGGTTCCTGTCCATGACTCCTCTGAAGGCACAGCATGGGGAACTTGGAGGAATACTCTCAGGGCCTTTGCATATGCTGGAACAGTCTTCAGACTTCTTTCTGCCTTATACATGCCAATCGCAGCTCAAGTTTCACTTCCTCAGGGAGATCTTTCCCAGCCTCCCTGAGCAGGTCAGAGCCTCCTCTGTTTGGGCTCTTATGGTACCACATGCTTCTTTGTGTCACAGTTGAAATCTTGTAATGTTGAAGTTTAACTCATGTCTAACTCCCTAGACCCGTGGTCGGCAAAATGCAGCTTGCGAGCCACATGCGGCTCTTTGGCCCCTTGAGTGTGGCTCTTCCACAAAATACCACGGCCTGGGCGAGTCTATTTTGAAGAAGTGGTGTTAGAAGAAGTTTAAGTAAAAAATGTGGCTCTCCAAAGAAATTTCAATCGTTGTACTGTTGGTATTTGGCTCTGTTGGCTAATGAGTTTGCCGACCACGGCCCTAGATGGTGAGCTAATGACTAAGCTATGCGTGGAATCAAATAGACTGCCCAGACCACCTCCTAGCTGGGAAAGGACAGGGAAGAATCGGAAAGAGACTTTTGAATCTAGCTATGTTCACACTTGGAAATCACACAGGCTTATCTGTGCTTAGAGGCCAAGCAAATCTTACCTAATAATAGACAACCATGTAAATTGACTGTACCTCTGCTACACCCACAGCCAATCAGAGTGAGTATGCAAATTAGAAGGCCAAAGATGGCGGCTGCACCTGGAGTGGCCAGGTCGGGCAGGACACCTGCTATGAGAGAGAGGGCAGGGGGGGGGGGTGAAGGGATCTACAGGAGTGGAGTGCTGCAGCCAAGAAACACTGCAGACTCCAGAGTCTGCAGCCAAGATGAAGAAGGCAGACTCTGGCCAGAGCGAAGGCCTGGGTCCCGGGTGCTGGAGGAAAACTGGTGCTGGAAGCCAAGGGAAGGAAGGCCTATTGCACAAATCTCTTCGTGCAACAGGCCTCTAGTATAACATAACCTGGGTCACCTCCCAAAGTTGCTCACATCCCCAAGCTTCATGGCCCCTTGGGCGCACCTGTGTCTCCCAGGGGAGACGCTGAACCTGCTGACCTGTGGTGGCCTCTGCAAGTTTTCAAGCCAGGAAACGTCTTTTCACACATATTATCCAGACATATTTTTTTTTCTATTTCTACATAACAAATAACCCCCACATTTGGAGGTTTCAAATACTACCCACTTATTAGCTGCACTTCTTGTAGGTCAGAGGCTGGGTAGGAGTGCCTAGCTTCTCTGCTCTAGGTCTCATAAGTCAATGTGTTGGCCAAGCTGGACTTTTAGCTAGAGGCTCTGGATAAGGATCCATGTCCAAGTTCATTCCGGTTGTCAGTCAGCTTTAGTTCTTTTTTTTTTTTTTAAATATATTTGTATTGATTTCAGAGAGGAAGGGAGAGAGAGAGAAACATCAGTGATGAGAGAGAATCATTGATCAGCTGCCTCTTGCATGCCCCACACTGTAATCAAGCTCGCAACCTGGGCATGTGCCCTTGACCGGAATTGAACCTGGGACTCTTCAGTCGCAGGCCGATGCTCTGTCCACTGAGCCAAACCAGCTAGGGCAGTTTTAGTTTTTTGTGGCTGTAAAATGGGGTGGGCTGGGAGGACATTTCCTGTTGGCTGTCAGCAGGGAGCCACTCAAGGCTGCCTGCATTCCTTGTCAATGGCCCCTTCCATCTTCAAGTCAGCAAGAGTGCATTCCATTTTTCTCCTGCTTCCAGTCTTTCTGACTCTCTCTCTGCTACTAGCCAGAGAAAACTCTGCTTTTAAAGGTGCATATGATTAGATTACTAGTAAGTCCAACTCGATCTTCTCCATTTTGCCACACAATGTAACATAATTACAAGAGAAACATCAGGGGCAAAAGTCATAGGAGGCCATCTTAAAATCCTGTCTACCACACCAGCTAAAGCAGGGGTTTCTTTTAGCAAAAGTTAAGCATTAAGCGTTACGTAAAGAGGACTTTGAGAAACCAGTGTGAATGCCCTGTCTTGAACCATAAATATATTGGTCATATAATAAAGTTGCATCTTTTTGGTCAGGTCACATAAAAGGTTGTGTCTGATTGGCAAATTCTTGGTACCAGAAATCCTTATATACCTGCTTTTTTTTTAAAGTCACTTTGGGCCCGGCCGGTGTGGCTCAGTGGTTGAGCGCCAAACCAGGAACCAAGAGGTCACTGGTTCCATTCCCAGTCAGGGCACAGACCCAGGTTTTGGGCTCCATCCCCAGGGTGTGTGTGTGAGGGGTGGGGGCAGGTGTGTGTGCAGGAAGTAGCTGATTGATGATGTTTCTCATCAATCTTTCTATCTCTCTACTCCTCTCCTTTCCTCTCTCTCTAGAAATCAATTAAAAAAAACCCATTTTTAAAAAAGTCACTTTGGAACAAAAAGGATGGGTAACTACTGTTATTTATTTAATTTTTATGGAAATCAATGAAAGTTATACCTATTTTTTGTCAGATTCGAAAAAAAAACATGATGTAATTTTTGGTGGACCACAGCACTTTAGTAGCTAGTTTCTGTGGGCCACGAGATGCAAATGGTTGAAAATGGCTGGTCTGCGCTGGAGGCATTGCTATGGCAGGAAGATTTCAAAGTGAGCTTGCGTCACGTGACGGCTCATTTTGAAATCTTCCTGACCCAAGAGTCCCAGCTCTGCAATCTATCCCCCTCTGAGAGTTGCTTAAGCCTCGGACTTGGTTCCTTCACTTCCAAAATACAGACAGTAATAGAGCCTATCTCACCATGTTGCTGCGAGCATGGATACAGGTGAGAACATGTTTGTTCTGAACCGAACTTCATGCAATTTCTTTTGTGGGTAAGAGAACTCCCACTTCAAAAGCCATACAAAGTATGGTGACCCCCGGTTGATTTCCTCAGGAGATACCCGGCAGCTATGACTACTCTAATGCTGTGCCTCGACGTTTGATTTTCCTTAGGAAAACATGACCCTTCCGTCTTTGCTTCTGACCTGCCTTGTCCTGCTCATCTCGGCTTCCTGTGGGTTCCCCACGGAAACCAGTTATTTGAGAAGAAGCTTTCCTTGCGACGAGAAAATACAAAACGAATCTGTTATTGTGGAATGCAACAACCGGCGGCTGCTAGAGGTCCCCCAAACCGTGGGCCCAGCTGTCACAGTGCTCGACCTGTCTGACAACTTAATCACACACATCACCAACGGATCCTTTGAAAGGCTGCACGATCTCACCTCGATCAACCTGAACCGCAACGCCATGCTGCCGCCCTACTGTGAGAATTATCGCAGAGCTAAGAAAGGCATGAACATTACAGATGGGGCGTTCCTCAACTTGCAAAATCTAACGGTGTTACTACTTGAGAACAACCAGTTAGACAAAATACCCTCTGATTTGCCGGGGTCTTTGAGGATCCTTAGTCTAATTCAAAACAACATCATTTCTGTAACTAAAAACAACACTTCTGGACTGAAGAACTTGGAACATCTCAATCTGGGCTGGAACTGCTATTTTGGCAATGTTTGTAATAAAACTTTTATCGATGACGGGGCCTTCGAAGAGATTACAAATTTGAAGGAGCTCACACTGTCCTTCAATAACCTTTCCAGGGTACCCCGCAACCTGCCAAGATCCTTAACGAAACTGTATCTTAGCAACACCAACATCAACACCATCCATAAAGCAGACTTCGAGGACCTGGGAAATTTAACAGTCCTCGATTTGAGCGGGAACTGTCCAAGGTGCTTCAACGCCCCGTTCCCCTGTACACCTTGCGCAGGAGACGCTTCGATTTCCATAGATGGTAGCGCTTTCGATAGCTTAACCAAACTTGAATACCTCAACCTCTCTAGCACTTCCCTCCGGAAGGTTAATTCAAGCTGGTTTGACAAGATGCCTCACCTGAAGGAGCTGCATCTTGAATTCAACTACTTGGTGCAGGAAATCGCCTCTGGGGAATTTTTAACAAAACTGCCCCACTTACAAATACTTGACTTGTCTTATAACTATATAAAGACACAGTATGTACAGTATATTAATCTTTCCCAAAACTTCTCTAATCTTACCTCTCTCCAGGCTTTGCATTTAAGAGGTTATGTGTTTCAGAAACTTCACTATGAAGACCTCCAACCCCTGATGAACCTCTCGAACTTAACGACTATCAACTTGGGCGTTAACTTTATTAATCAAATTGATTTTACCATTTTCCGGAACTTCCCCAAGCTGCGAGTCATCTACTTGTCAGTAAACAGAATATCGCCCTTGGTCAGTGGTACCCGACAAAGTCTCTCCACTCTCCACAGTCATGTCCTCAAACCACGCTCAGCCGATAGCGAGTTTGACCCCCATTCGAATTTTTATCACAGCACCAAACCTTTAATAAAGCCAGAATGTGTCAAGTATGGCCAAGCCATAGATTTAAGCCTGAACAATATTTTCTTCATTGGGCAAAAGCAATTTGAAGCTTTCCCTAACATCTCTTGCTTAAATCTGTCTTCCAATGGCAATGGGCAAGCATTAAATGGGAGTGAGTTTTCAGCTCTGCCACAACTCAAATATTTGGATTTTACAAACAACAAACTGGACTTTGATGCAAATAGTGCTTTCAATGAGTTGCCTGAGTTAGAAGTTCTAGATCTCAGCAACAATGCACACTATTTCCAAATAGCAGGGGTCACGCACCGGCTAGGCTTCATTAAAAATTTAACAAAGCTGCAAGTTTTAAATGTGAGTCGCAACGACATTTATACCCTAACGGAGTACAACCTGAGCAGCAGGTCCCTGAAAGAATTAGTTTTCAGTGGGAACCGCCTGGACATCTTGTGGAAGGCTGCAGATAAGAGGTACATGTGCATTTTCAGGAATCTCATTGTACTGGAACAGCTCGATATATCCTTTAATAACCTTGAGCGTATCCCCAAACAAGCCTTTGTTAACCTGCCCAGGACTCTCACCACGCTATATCTAAATGATAATAAGTTAAATTTCTTTAACTGGACATTACTCCAGTACTTTCCTCGTCTCCAGTTGCTTGACTTAAGTAGAAACCATCTGTATTATTTAACATACAGCCTATCTAAAATCACACACTCTCTTCAGACGCTGCTACTGAGTGACAACAAGATTGTCCAGATGCCCTCTGGCTTCGTTTCACAAAACAGCAGTCTGGTAACCCTCGATTTAAGTGCCAACCATCTAAAGATGATCAACAGATCTACGTTTCAGACGAACGAGAACAGCAACTTGGCCCTTTTGAGACTAGACGGAAACCCCTTTGATTGCACCTGTGACATGGGAGATTTTCTAAGATGGATGGATGAAAATCCGAATGTCACAATTCCTAGGCTGACAGATGTCATGTGTAGCAGTCCTGGGGATCAAATAGGGAAGAGTATTGTGACTCTAGAGCTAACCACGTGCATTTCAGACACCATTGCGGCCATACTATGTTTCTTCACATCCTTCATCACGCTCACAGTGATGTTGGCTGCTCTGGCTCACCACTGGTTTTACTGGGATGTTTGGTTTATTTATCATGTGTGTTTAGCAAAGGTCAAAGGCTATAGGTCTCTTTCCACATCCCAAACTTTCTATGATGCTTATGTTTCTTACGACACCAAAGATGCCTCTGTCACGGACTGGGTGATCAATGAGCTGCGCTTCCACCTGGAAGAGAGTGAAGAAAAAAATGTGCTGCTGTGTTTGGAGGAGAGGGATTGGGACCCGGGATTGGCCATTATTGATAACCTCATGCAGAGCATCAACCAAAGCAAGAAAACGATATTTGTTTTAACCAAAAACTATGCCAAAAGCTGGAGCTTTAAAACGGCATTCTACTTGGCCTTGCAGAGGCTGATGGATGAAAATATGGATGTGATTGTATTTATTCTGCTGGAGCCAGTGTTGCAACACTCTCAGTATCTGAGGCTGCGGCAGAGAATCTGCAAGAGTTCCATCCTCCAGTGGCCTGACAACCCCAAGGCGGAAGTCTTGTTCTGGCAAAGTCTGAAAAATGTGGTCTTAACAGAAAACGATTCACGGTATAACAATTTGTATGTGGATTCCATTAAGCAATACTAACTGATGTTAAATCCTGGTTTATCAACATAAGACAAAGGCACAGCAATGACTCTTCTGCCTTAGTCAGCTATTGCTGTGTAACAAATGACCCCAAAACGTACTGGCTTAGAATGACAGAATTTGTCACCTTGTAGTCTCTGTGGGCCAGGAGTCCAGTATGGCTTAGCCACGTCCTCTGCTTGGGGTGTCTCAAAGGCTGCAGTCTAGGTGTGACCAGGGCCACGGGCATCTCCTGGGGTTAAGACTGCAGTCTTTGAGAGACCCCAAGCTCACACTCATGTGGTTGCTTTCAGGATTCGCTTCCTTCTGGGCTGTTGGCCAAAGGCTGCTCTCAGTTCTCAGCCACATGGACCTCTCTCACATGGCAGTTTGCTTCGTCAAAGCCAGCAAGAGAAAGAGGTTTTTCTGTTTTTGTTTTTTTTTTAAATATATTTTATTGATTTCACAGAGGAAGGGAGAGGGAAAGAGAGAGAAAAACATCAATGATGAGAGAGAATCGTTGATCAGCTGCCTCCTGCATGCTCCACACAGGGGAACAAGCCCGTAACCTGAGCAGGTGCCCTGACCGGGAATGGAACTATGACCTCCTGGCTCATAGGTCGACACTCAACCACTGAGCCACGCTGGCCAGGCCAAGAGAGAGAGCTTGCTGGCAAGACAGAAGTCACCATTTCTTGTAATCTAATCAGGGAGGTGATATCCCATTTCTTTGGCCATATTCCATTTGTTAGAAGGCCCCCCCAGCTCAGTGGGAGTGGTCATCTCAGTATGGGAAAACTAGTCTATGATGAATATGGGTGATTGTAATGGCCTCCATCAAGACTGTGAATATCAGGAGGCGGGGGATCATTGTAGCCATCTGAACAGTGGCCTACTCCACCTTCTTTTCAATATCTAAGAACTTTGGGAACTGTAACTAATAGTTCTGATGGTAAGTGGCTGTTTAGATTTATCATACATCCATGGCTGTATGATTATATTATGCTGTGTTTGCACTAGTCTTTCTCTTAGAACTACTCTTATAAAAATTGGCTATAATATTTGCCTTCTAAGGTGTAGATGCCATTTAAAGGCTTATATAGTTTTTAAGTGGTTTACTTTTCTACTTCTTAACCATTTTTTAGAGTATTCAGCTAAATTAGAAGTATTTGGAGTACCTGTCAATTGTCATTGCTGAAAATCTTGAATAATTAAAAATGCTTCATTTCACATAATGAGCATATGATAAATATACAATAGGGAAATTGATTTATAATATCAAAGAGATTGGCATCTACACTGGGTTTTTTGAGAATACTTTTTAAAAATGGTTGGTAAAGCCCTAACCGGTTTGGCTCAGTGGATAGAGCGTTGGCCCACAGACCAAAGGGTCCCAGGTTCAATTCCGGTTAAGAACATGTTCCTTGGTTGCAGGCTCCTCCCTGGCCCAGGCCCTGGTCGGGGTGTGTGCAGGAGGCAACCAATCAATGTATTCCTCTCACATCGATGTTTCTCTCTGTCTTTCCCTCTCTCTTCCACTCTCCCTTAAAATCAATGGGAAAATATTCTTGGGTGAGGATTAATGAGAGAGAGAGAGAGAGAGAGAGAGAGAGAGAGAGAGAGGAAGGAAGGAAGAAAAGTCTCTTCAGAATGAAAACAAGAAAAATCTCTAATGCACCATCCTTCCTTAAGTACATGCAGTCTCCTATTAATCTCGCAGGATGAGTTCTCTTTAAATCTGTGTTTCCAAGGAAACAATAGGAAGATATTTTGCTGGTGTTTGTTGAGGCATGGGAACAAATATCTGAAAGCAGGGTCACTCCAGGAAGGGACACCCTGAAAAGGAATGGTCAGGGCAGTTACAGCTCATCTCTGTTAATGCCACAGTTGTTTGTGGTCGGTAGAAGCTCATGGCTGTGTTGCCTGATTGTTTTGGTCAAATAGAAATGTAGATTTTTGAGTAGCATTAGTAATGACGGAAGTATGTGAAGCTCACACACTTTGGTAGTGTTCTGTTGACAGAATCAAAAGAGAATAAAAATTACCACAGACGGTTTTGCCTTTCTTGCAAATATTTTCGTAAGGTGAAGGTAGTGAAATCAGTGGTTAATAACAACATTTGTTTCCGAAACTCACTTATTCCTCATCTAAGGTACTGGTATGGGGAAATCAGACCTATAATTTGTTAAAGAGAAAGTCAGCATTGTTCTGTTTTTGTTATTTTTAAATGTATATATGCTAATAACTGCAGTTAAGTCTTTAAAGTTCCAATTTTACAAAGATGTACAGTGAAATATAATCTCCCTCCCAATACAAGTTCGCTTCCTAAAGACAATCACTAGTAAAGATTCTTTTTTTTTTCATGGTTAAATATTGTTATTTTTATTTTGTTTTGCATACATTTTTTTATTTTCAAAAAATGTTTTACATGACTATTTCTCTCATAAATGTTGTATTAGGTTTTTTATTGCTGTTGTAACAAATTACCACAAATTTAGCAACTTAACACAAATAGTAAAGATTCTTGTGTGTTCTTTTGTATGATAGTATAAGGCACAGTTGCCTTAACAAAGAGACCCAACAACACAGAAGTTTATTTCTCTACCTTAATGCTATGGCCTGAGTGTTTGTGTCCTCCCCAAGTTCACATATTGAACCCCGAAGGTGGTGGTGTTAGGAGGTGGGAAGTTATGAAATTGACCCAAGAACTTTCCCTTGATCTTCTGCCTTGTGGCGGTACAGGATGTGGGCTGCCACCAAACACCAAATCTGCCAGCACCATCATCTTGGACTTCCAACCTCCAGAACTGTGAGACAAATGTTTGTTGTTTATAAGCCACCCAGTCTCTGGTATTTTGTGTGTTTTTAAAAATATATATTTTTATTGATTTCAGAGAGGAAGGGAGAAGAAGAGAGAGAGATAGAAACATCAGTGATGAGAGAGAATCACTGATCAGCTGCCTCCTGCATGCCCCACACTGGAGACCGAGCCCACAACCTGGGCATGTGCCCTGACTAGGAATCGACCCGTGACTTCCTGGTTCATAGGTCAACGCTCAACCACTGAGCCACGCTGGCCGGGCAGTCTCTGGTATTTGTGATAGCAACTGAACGAACTAAGACACCCATAACAGTTCAAGGAGAATCGTTTAGGTTGGCAGGGCAGCTCTGCTCTCCACGGCCATTCAAGATCCCCTGTTCTTTTCTCTTATTGCTCTGCTGTCCTCTGGGGAATTAGCATCACCTGCATGGTCCGGGTTGAGTCGCCTCTACGGCTGGGGAAAAAGGAGGAGGAGTACTCAGACCAGTGTCTTAAGGTGTAGACTCAACAGTGGCACACATCTGCTCACCTTCTATTAGTGAAGACCTATTTGACCCCACAAAACTGCAAGGTATGCTGGGAAAGATGCCCAGTGAGAAGTCTGTAACTGTGGAAGAAAGGGAGAGGAGATTTGGTAGACAGCTAGAAGTCTCTGCTACAACTTCTGGAAGTGTTCGGTTTGCACATCTCAGCCTTCTATTGCTCATCTATAATAATAAAAGGGTAGTATGCTAATTAGACCGGACGACCTTCCAGATGAAGCCAGGGCTGTGAGGGAAGCCTGGGTCCAGGTGCCTGTCAGCGGTCGGAGGGAAACCTGGGTCTAGGTGGCAGAGGGAAGCTGGTGCTGGCAGCCAGGGGAAGGAAGGCCTACTCTTGCACGAATTTCGTGCACCAGGCCTCTAGTTTACTATAATGGAGCAGACTTTATACTAGTGTTCTACATTGGGGCTTTTTTCACTTAATTTTTTTAAATGACTGCATAGAACTGCCTTATATGAATGAACCATAGGTATTTTCCCAGTCCTTCATTGATGAATATTTTGATTGCTTCTAATCTTTTGGTATTACATCAAATTCTATAATACTCTGTCTTCATGTTCACCTATGCATATCTCTAGAGAATAAAAGAAGTTTGGTACAGCAATACTGAAAGTGTTCAGCAGACTGATGCTGATCTGTGACTGGATGCTACTGGTCTGTGATGAGATAAATACAAATCCGATCTTTTGCCCCAGATGGCTTGAGAAGTACAGGTCTAGAAGTGGAATTATGGGGTCAAGGGGCTTATGAAGTTTAAAGGTTTATAGACACTACCCAATTTGTCCTTCAGAGTGGTTCTTAAATGTACACTTCCACCAAGAGTCTTGGCAGAAAGATATAAAAAAATTACAGAGTCAAAAAAGAGTTGATGGTGCTCTAGCCAGTTTGGCTCAGTAAATAGAGTGTCGGCCTGTGGACCAAAGGGTCCTGGGTTCGATTTCAGTCAAGGGCATGTAACTTGGTTGCAGGCCCCTCCCTGGCCCAGGCCCTGGTCAGGGATAGTGCAGGAGGCAACCAATCGATGTGTTTCTCTCACATCGATGTTTCTCTGTCTTTCCCCTCCGTCTTCCACTCTCCCTAAAAATCAATGGAAAATTATCCTCAGGTGAGGATTAACAAAACAAAAAGAATTGATGGTTGTCATTTCCCAAAATAAGACAGAATGTGCTCAGAGTCCATCTTGGCATTCCTTGTTGAAGAACCAGTAAAAGTCATCAATTTGGTATGGATTTGGGCAGTCAATCAAAACACACTATTAGCACAGGTGTGATGTAAAAGTCTAGAGCACTTCTGGCAGTGTGGGGTCTGTTGGGAAGGGAGTTAGAAAAGCATATTTAGCATATGTATTGCTTTAGCTCATTTGGTTGGAGTGTGTCCATATGCCAAGTTTGTGGGTTCTATCCCCAGTCAGGGCACATGCAAGAATCAACTAATGAATGCATAAAGAAGTGGAACAAGAAATTGATGTTTTTGTCTGTCTGTCTCTCTCCTTCCCCCGCCCCCTCTCAAATCAATAAAAAAATTAAAAAAAACTACACAATGCAAATTTCCATACAATATTATTGACTGATGATGATCATGGCATGAAGAGGGAGAAGCCCCATGGAAGGATGGGTTGAGAATCACTGAGATAAGCGTTACTGAGCTTGACGTGATTACTCAGCTGAGTGATGATGGAAACAGGGATGGCTCCACGGAGGCAGGAGGAGAGACGCCTGAGACGACAGCCAAGAGCTGGCTCATGGCCCTGACTGATGTTCACATCACAGCTTCTTCATGCATTCACTTTTTACCTTGTGACCTCTGGCCCTGGCAAACGATAGGTGCAGGTTCCATACAGCTTGAGAAACAGGCCTCTCTCACGCGGTTAGGAATCTGTCTAACATCTTTTCAGGGCCGTGCTAGGTTTTCTTTGCCTTGAAATCAACCTTGATACTGGAATAACCAGCTGAACCAAGCGCTTCCCACTGTCCTCAGCAAAGGACATAGGCGTTAGGAGAAAGGTCGCGTCTTTTCATGGGAGAAGAATCTGCCAGGATGGAGTTTTTGCAGCAACCAGAGTATCCAGCAGATCCTCCTCTGCACTCTCAGAACATTTTGCTGCCAAATGGAGACTCTCTCATGGGAATTCTCCACTGTTTGGATGGAGCTTGCTCCTGCACATAGTCTTCACTGTTCATGCAATAGAAACTAAGTGAGCACCTATCATGTGCACTAGTTGTCTCTGTGTCAAAGTGCATGTGTGGGGAATCTTTGGACCAATGATGACCCATCTTTCCTTCCCTCTCCAAGACCAGGCCTTGAGGAGAGGGCAGGTGAGCATGTTTCCTTGGGGTGAAAAGGGGGAAGGAAGAGAGGGCTGTGGGAGAGGGGGTCTGTGTTACAGCAGTCAGCATCTGTGTGTGAAGGACTCTCTCTGGAAGGTCTCCCAGGCCTCCAAGCTCCAGCTGGTCCTGCCGCAGTACTAGGAACCATCTGCATCGTTCATTGCTATGTGCTGAAGGAGTCGAGAGTTAAGTCATGAACACTTACTATAATTAGATCCTCAGACCCCGTCTATTGAGAAAGAATAGGTCTCACACATTCCAAACTTCTTTTATTTTTTTTTCAAGGCTCCATTCTCCCCTATTACCAGCTTTGGTGAGGATATAAAACCATTAGGCTTGGGATATTTCATCTATCATCTCATCCATCTTCCACTTTAATTCAAAATTTATACTTAATAGACAAATACTTGTTGCACAACTAATATGTCTGAGTCCTAAGGTGGGTTCAAAAATGGCCAAAATCCACCAACTAATCAAAAGGTAAATAAAACATGGTCTATTCATACAATGCAACATTACCCAGCCATAAAAGCGAATCAAGTACTAACACATGCTACAACATGATGAACCTTGAAAATATGATCAGTGAAAGAAGCCAGACACCAGCACCACATGTGGTCTGATTCCATTTTTGTGAAATGTCCAGAATAAGCAATTCCATAGAGACAGAAAGTAGATGAGTGGTTGCCGGGGCTGGGGGTTGGAATAAGATGGGAAGTGACTGCTACTGGGCATAAGATTTATTACTGGAATGCTGCAAATGTTCTGAAATTGATTGTTGGGATGGTTACATAACGCTGGACCTACTGACAGCCTTATTTCTCTTTGTTGCCCCTCTTTTTGGTGGCTTTCCTAGCTGGCCCCCCTCCGTGTGTGAAGCTCCTGGCATTTCCACCCTGCACTTTGTTGTTGTTGTTAATCCTCACCTGAGCCTATTTTTCCATTGATTTTTAGAGAGAATGGAAAAGAGAGGGAAAGACAGACAGAAACATCGATGTGAGAGAGACACATCAATGGGTTGCCTCCTGCATGTGCCCTGACCAGGACCCGGGCCAGGGAAGAGCCTGCAACCAAGTAACGTGCCCTTGACCGGAATCGAACTCGGGACCCTTTGGTCCGCAGGCTGATGCTCTATCCACTGAGCAAAACTGGCTAGGGCTCCACCCTACACTCTTGAAGTCCTTTCTATCAGTTCGCTCTGGTCCTCTGCTTTCTTCTTGGAGCTGCTCAAGATTTGCCAAATCCCTGTTTAGCATTGATCTCTGTCTGTTGGCCTCTGTAAAAACAAGTATAAAAACAACCAAACAACAAAAACATCCTGAACTACAGGTATTAGAATGCCCAGTTCTGATCATGGCAAGGGAACTGGGTGGCTCTGGGCCAATCACTCCACCTTTCTGAGCAGAATTCCTCCTTGTAAAATGGACTACATGCAACTGTATGAGCTTCCTAGGGCTGCCATAACAGCACCACAAACCGGGTGGCTTAAAACAGCAGCTCATTGTCTCAGTTCTGGAGACGGGAAGTCTGGAATCACAGTGTCTGCATGGCTATGAGTCCTCCGAAACTTGCTCTTCTAGCTCCTGGTGGCTGCTGGCAGCCCTTGGTGTCACGCCAATCTATGCCTCCATTGCCACCTGGTTGTCTTCCTTCTATGTCTCTCTCTTTTTAAAAAGTATTTTTATTGATTTTTTTAGAGAGAGGAAGGGAGAGGGATAGAGAGTTAGAAACATCGATGAGAGAGAATCATTGATCAGCTGCCTCCTGCATGCCTCCTACTGGGGTTCGAGCCCACAACCATGGTACATGCCCTTGACTGGAATAAAACCTGGGACCTTTCAGTCTGCAGGCTGATACTCTATCCACTGAGCCAA
This sequence comes from Ia io, assembly GCA_025583905.1. Classification (NCBI taxonomy): domain Eukaryota; kingdom Metazoa; phylum Chordata; class Mammalia; order Chiroptera; family Vespertilionidae; genus Ia; species Ia io. The sequence continues at coordinate 7,768,713 of JAJQQW010000001.1, forward strand.
ACCAGTTAACGGCTCTCTCTCTTCCTATAAGGACACTAGTCATATTGGATGAAGGGTCCATCCTACTACAGTATGACTTCATATTAACTAACTAGAGGCCCAGTGCACAAAATTCGTGCACAGGTAGGGTCCCTAGTGGCTGTTGGCTGCTGGCCGGGTACTCCCTCCCTTCCCCCGGCTGGCCCCGCCCCCTGGTTGAACTCCCGGACTAACTCCCTGTCAAGGGGACAATTTGCATACTACCCTTTCATTATACGGGATTACATCTGTAACCTCTCTATTTCCAAATGAGATCACATTCTAAGGTACTGGGGGTTAGAACTTCAACATAAAATTTGGGGAGCTGGCATGCAGTTCAACCCATAACAACAACCATAGCTTTTCTTCATTAGAAATTACTCAGAATCCCATGAAAGTTGAAAATGCCCTTGTGAATGGGGAAGTCATTAATGATTGTTGTACAAATAAAGGCAGTTTCCCTCTCAGCTATTAATAAAGCTGTGATACGGCCAGGGTTCCACTGTCATTATCCTTGAGCTAGAAGCCATAAGAGTGCCCATTCTTTCCAGTGAGTACAAAAGGTCACACAGTTGTGTTCTCTTCCTTTCTGCCCTTGAGGGTTTCCAGGGGATGGGGACATTGGCAAAGCCCCGTGTCTTCATCAGCAATCACGTTGTCCTCTTGGAGGAACAAGGCGGGGGATAGCTGTGCCAATGACCCAACATGGAAAATGATCTTTATAAATGTGCCTCCAGTGTGCAAAGGGAGGGCACTAGATTTCAAGTTCATAAGACATCACCCTAATCCCGTGGTCGGCAAACTGCAGCTCGTGAGCCACATGCGGCTCTTTGGCCCCTTGAGTGTGGCTCTTCCACAAAATACCACGGCCTGGTTGAGTCTATTTTGAAGAAGTGGCGTTAGAAGAAGTTTAAGGTTAAACAATTTGGCTCTCAAAAGAAATTTCAGTCGTTGTACTGTTGATATTTGGCTCTGTTGACTAATGAGTTTGCCGACCACTGCCCTAGCCGGTTTGGCTCAGTGGATAGAGCATTGCCCTGTGGACCGAAGGGTCCCAGGTTCGATTCCTGTCAAGGGCACGTACCTCGGTTGCAGGGTCCTCCCTGGCCCGGGCCCTGGTCAGGGTACATGCAGGAGGCAACCAATCGATGTGTTTCTCTCACATCAATGTTTCTCTCTGTCTTTCCCTCTCTCTCTAAAAATCAATGGAAAAGTATCCTTGGGTGAGGATTTAAAAAAATTAAGTCCACAAGATATTAACAAAAACAAACACAAAACCCCCACTTATGAGAGCAGAATGTTGGCGTTGGGAAGCTGTTTATTATCAGAGCCTGATGCATTTCTGGTGGTAAAGAGAAAAGAGCCCTCTGTCTTACCTTCCCAGTCTTGCTCCCATCTGACATTACACCCGGACTATTTTAGGGATAACGCCACAGTTATCTCAGCAATGATGGCACCAGAAGCTCAGAGATGATAGAGAACAATGCCTGGGTTTGCAAGAAGAGCCAGAATCCTTAGGCTTATTGTTGATTTTCCATCTCCTTCCCAAACATTCGGCCAGCACTCTTGATTTCACCTCCTAAATTTCCCTCACATCCATTCTCCATTTCCATGATCAAACTCCCTTGTCCAAACTACTAGCATCTCTCATTGACTTCCTGGTATCCATTCTGGTCCCTCCAATTCAGTTCTAGCAGCCGGAGTGATTCTTATAAAAGATGTGACTTCTGATTTAAGTTTAAAATCTTAGTGACTTTTGAGTTCAGATGTGACTTCTGAATTAAGTTTAAACTCTTGACCTCGGCTCACAAGGCCCTCTGTGACCTCCCATTTGCCTGTCTTCCAGCCTCCACTCTAAGCACCCCCACGAATAGCCTTTAGTTCATGCTGAGAACACACCAAACTCTCTTGCCTCAGTGCCCACACATGGTACTACCCTGGTGCATCTCTTCCTCCAGACTCCACTTAGCTAATTCCTGTTCATGCTATAGGGAAAGGTTAAATGTCACTTAAAGAGGCTTTCACCCTGACTGGTTTGGCTCAGTGGATTGAGCGTCGGCCTGCAGACCAAAGGGTCCTGAGTTTGATTCTGGTCAAGGGCACATGCTCGAGTTGTGGGCTCCATCCCCAGTGGGGAGAGTGCAGGAGGCAGCCGATCAATGATGTCTCTCATCATTGATGTTTCTATGGTTCCCTCTTCCTCTCTGAAATCAATTAAAAAAAAATTTTTTTTTTAAAGAAAGTGATGAAAATACAGAGCAACAGCATGAGATGGGGCCAGGTGCGGTTTACTACCACCAGGAGGCGCACAGCTTTCTAACGCGTCAGTACCAATTACTGCCGGCAGGTGGCAGCAAAGGTCTACCTAAAGCGTCGGTTTTAGCTTCACCAGGAAGGCGGAGGGGAGGGGGAGGCGGGCATTCTCTTTGTTTGCTCTGAAATCTGGTTTCTCACCTGCCTGTGGACACAAGTCCCACAGCAACCTGGAGCAAACGTGTTGAAACTCCCGAGAGGTGATGAAAAGCTGGATCCCATGCTAATCAGGCAGTGGGCTCAGAAAAGCAGCAGTTTGGGAGGGGAGCCGCACCCTAGGCAGTTGGTCCCACAGTTTCTAGGTTTAATCAATGTAGACATGAACCCGTAAACTCACGTGGAGGTTTTTTATTGGCTCCTGGTGATGTCACACGAGGCTGGGAGAACTGGTTTTCTAGGTGTGGGGTTTCTTTATTCCCTGAAACATCTAGAAAAACAAAAGCCCTGAGGCTAACCCCTACCGAGCCAGGGCCTCCAGTTGTAACTGGATATTAAGCCTTTCCCAAACAAACTATTTATAAACAAGCCCCCCTACCCCCCCGCCCCCCGGCCCCCCCCCTCAGGAAATAGAAATGTAAAGTGGGCGTAAGGCAGTTCTCACCGAGGCTGCATGTGGAAATCACCTGGGAGTTTCAAAGTGCACCTGCGGGCACCAGGCCCCGCCCCAGGGATTCTGCCTCACTGGTCCGGTGCCGCCTGGGCAGCTGGAGATTCTGGAACATCCCAGGTGAGTCCATCGGGCAGCCAAGACCGGGAAGCGTTGTGAGAGGTGCAGCCTTTGGTCCTGTGTTAAGTAAATCCCCGGGCCCACTAACTACAGACGCACCTGGTTTTAGTGCGCTTTGCTCTGTTGTGCTTCACAGGTATTGAGGGTTTTCCCCGCAAAACGGAAGGCACCACCCTCCCCACCAGCAAAAAGATTAGACTTGCTTTATTGCGATCCTTGCTTTATTACCGTGGTCTGGACGCAAACCCGAAATACCTCCATGTATGCCTGTAGTTTCGTTTCCTTGCCATGAGCAAATCTACATATATAAAAGGCTAAGTGACTGGCTGGTAGCTATGATGTGCACTGACCACCAGGGGGCAGACGCTCAATGCAGGAGCTGTGGAGCGACAGCAACTTTGTGGAGTGCCCTCTCACACTCTGGGACCCCTCGGGGGGGTGTCGGACTGATGGTTTTGGCCTGATCCCAGCAGGCCAGGCCGAGGGACCCCACCTGCTGGAGGGACCCCGCTCACTCTGCAGAAGCCCTTCGAGCCCCGGCGCTGCCCCAGGTGAGGCTGGCCAGGAAGGGACTGCGGGAGGTTGGCTCCAGGGCATGTCTGGCCTGTCTCACCCAGTCCCTCCCCACTGGCCACCTTCTAATTAATTTCCTTTCAATGTGCACGAATGCATGCACCGGGCCTCTAGTTTAAAATAAAACCCAAACTTAGTACGAAAAAATTAGCACAGGGTTAGAGGATTAGGAATCCGATTAAAATCGAACATAAAGCAAAGTCAGGGTTTTTCTCTCTCTCTTTTGAATTGCCACCATTCACTGCTCCCAAAGCATACCAGCCTGCTATTGAGCCATTTCTGGATGAAGCCTGGGATTTGCTGACCTTCAACTACTTCCAGGTTGGCTCAAAGGAAGCCGGATGGGACTTTGACTTTGAGTGACCTGGCAATTTGTTGGCATCAAATCCCTTTCAAACCTCTGCAGTTGACTATTTCCGTATGCAGCCTACCCTCTGCGCTGGGAGGCTGCCAATGCAATTTAGGTCAAAGCAATGATGCCGGAACCGCCGATGTCAGCAGTGATTCCGGGGAGCTCCATGCTGCAGGTCCCACAGTTCTCATGGGCAGTTCATTAGACTAAGCAGCTCTCGGGGTAGAAGAGTCGGCGGGTGCAGCATGGTTGCAAGGGTGTGGAGGAAGGACCAAGGCCTTGGACTATGCGACAAGCTGGGCTCGCCGCTCTCTCACAGCTGTGTGACCGTAAGCAGGTTTTGCACCGTCTCTGAGCTTCAGTTTCTTCATCTCTACTATGAAGGAATAATAACCATTTCAGGTGCTTTTTCTTTTTCTGTTTTTTAAAATATACTTTTATTGATTTCAGAGAGGAAGGGAGAAGGAGAGATAGAAACATTAATGATGAGAGAATTCATCACTGATCAGCTGCCCCCTGCATGCCCCACACTGGGGATCGAGCCACCAACCCGGGCATGTGCCCCGACAGGAATCAAACCATGCCCTCCTGGCTCATAGGTTGACACTCAACCACTGAACCATGCTGGCTGGGCAGCAAGTTGGGTGTTTTTTCTTAAATAATTAGGATAAAATTGAGATGTGCTGATAAACGTATAACAACTGGGTGTTTTTGTTTTGTTTTGTTTTGTTTTGTTTTTTGGGGGGGACACTTTGATTTGTAGTGTTTGCCAATTTCCGTGGTGTAAATACTCCCACTATGGCTGATTTCAAGATACCAAGGTGGCACCAATGAATGTGGTGTTGGGAACAGACTTCGCCATCTGGGATACAACTTCCTATAGCCCCTCCCTACAATGTAGCTGGTACTCACAAAAAATTACACTCCCCTTCGCCCAAGAGGGACATTTATGCTGACAGAGGGCTTTGCCATGTTGAAAACGTTTTATTTTTTATTTTATTTTTAAAATATATTTTATTGATTTTTTACAGAGAGGAAGGGAGAGTTAGAAACATCGATCAGCTGCCTCCTGCACACTCCCCACTGGGGATGTGCCCACAACCAAGGTACATGCCCTTGACCGGAATCGAACCTGGGACCTTTCAGTCCGCAGGCCGATGCTCTATCCACTGAGCCAAACTGGTTAGGGCTTGAAAACGTTTTACATACACCATCTCAGTCCAGTTCCAGGGCAACATTGTGAGATGACGGGATGAGCGTTGGTTCTGTTTTAGAGATGCGAAGCCTCGGGCTCAGAGACAAACAAATTACTCAAGGCCAAGCAGTGAGCAATCTATAAAATGGGTGTAGTCAGCAGACTGATGGCCCCCAAAGATGTCCACACCCTCACCCCTGAAACCTGTGAAGGTGTAGCTTTCCCAGCAAAAGGGTTGCAATTAAGTTTGCTAACCAGCTGTCCTTAAGATACAGAGTCCCGAATCCCCCAGGTGGGGCCAATGTAATCACCAGGATCCCTACACGTGGAAGAGGGAGGCGGAAGAGGAGAACCAGAGGGAAATGTAACTATGGGGAAGGGTCAAAGGTATGCTGCGCTGCTGGCTTTCAAGATAGAGTCACAAGCCCTAGCCGGTTTTGCTCAGTGGATAGAGCGTCGGCCTTCGGACCGAAGGGTCCCAGGTTCGATTCTGGTCAAGGGCATGTACCTTGGTTGCAGGCTCCTCCCAGGCCTGGGCCTTGGTCAGGACTCAAGCAGGAGGCAACCAATCCATGTGTTTCTCTCAAGTGGATATCTCTGTCTTTCCTTCCCTCTTCCATTCTCTCTAAACATCAATGGAAAAATACCCTTTGGTGAGGATTAACAACAACAAAAAGATGGAGCCACAAGCCAAGGAATGCGGGCAGCGTCTCAGAGCGGCAAAAGGTAGGAGCCTTCCCTAGAGTCTCCGGGAAGGGACACAGCCCTCCAGTACCTGGATTTGGGTCCCATGAGACCTCTGTGTGGGACTTCCGCCTCCAGAGCTGTAAGAAAATACATGGATGTCGCTTAATACAACGACATTTGTGGTCATTGTCACGGCAGGAATAGGCAAGTATGCAATAGAATTGGCCATTAGGCCTCCTCATTCCTCACGTCTCGGCTCGCACCCCACCTCCTGAGGGAACCTTTTTTTCTTGCGCTTTTTAGGCCTTTGCTTTCTCCCCCATCAAGCCTGGCTTTTAGCATTGACCGTCTGTGGTTGCAGTTCTTGCCATTCCTGTCCGCTTCCTCCCTAATCCCTGAGGGCCAGGTAGTGCTCTGTCACTTCTGAATCTCTTCCTGCCAGCATGGTTCCACTAGAGCAGAACCACTAGACTGAGAATGTGCGGATAAACCAACCAATGAGTGCTGGGCTCTGGCCTTAGCAATGGCCCTGCACTGCGTCACCACCTGGCATCACGGGCTGAGCTGTCAGTGCTGCAGGACAAGTGAAAGCATGGCTTGGGCCCAGCCGGCGTGGCTTGGTGGTTGAGTGTCGACCTATGAACCAGGAGGTCCTGGTTCGATTCTCAGTCAGGGCACATGCCCGGGTTGCGGGCTCGATCCCCAGTGTGGGGCGTGCACGAGGCAGCCCATCAATGGTTCCCTCTCATCATTGATGTTTCTCTCCTCCCTTCCTCTCTGAAATCGATAATAATATATTTTTAAAAAGCTTGTCTTGGTAGGCTGGAGCCCCCCACCCCCTCCCTACAGAGCAATCTGTCTTTCATGCCACTGGCCCAGAAGTAGCCTTCCAGCATGCATCCGTTAACCCCTTCTGCAGGGGAAGGAGGGTTCTGGCTGGACCCTGGAGAGACACAGGCATGATGAATGGGTTCCAGGAGCCCCAGGCTCCACTGCTGCCATCTTTGTCTCAGCAAAGCTCATAATTGGATTGGGGCCTTTAGGCCACTCACTTACTTACTCTGCCTCATTTGTCAAATGGGCAGGATACCAGCTCTGGGCTCTGCTTGCTTTCAAGGCTTCTGAAAGAGAAATAAAAGACATGTGGCCAGCCCGGCTGGCGTGGCTCAGTGGTTGAGTATCGACCTAAGAACCAGGAGGTCATGGTTCGATTCCCGGTCAGGGCACATGCCCAGGTTGTGGGCTCGATCCCCAGTGTGGGGCATGCAGGAGGCAGCCAGTCAATGAGTCTTTCTTATCATTGATGTGTCTATCTGTCTCTCCCTCTCCCTTCCTCTCTTTGAAATCAATACAAATATACTATATATTTTTTTAAAAGGCGTATGGCCAGGCCTTGACTACTGTCACACAGCTAACACCCTTATAGCAGCTGTGACCACGTGATAAGAAGGGCCAGGGCTGCTAGGAAAGTTCCCATTCACATGGGAGGGAAGTGAAAGTGAATCGCGTCACTTTCTGTCACATGACAGCTGTGGGAGGCTGATCAAATTACCAAGCCTCTGCTTCCTCTGTGTGAGCTGGGGGCAATGTCCTCCCACCAGCTGCTCTGCTTGCTTCCAACATGCCCGACCCATTCCAAGCCCCACACCAGTGGTTCCCAGCGTGGGCACACGCCCCACGGGGGGCAATTTGATTGTTAAGGGGGGCAATTTGAGAATGAGTATTAACAGTGAATTTTGTGCATTTCTTATGGTTCTAGGGGCCTCATGTACAGTATATACATATGTATTGTGACATGTTTATGCATTTCAGTTCTCTATGATGTTTTGGAACTTTATTCGCTATTTTTTTCATATCACTTCACATTATTATTTTTTTTAAACAATGTCTTAGTGATTTCTTCCTCAGGACTTCCACTGTCCTTCCGTTCTTTGATTTTTCTCTTTCACGGATGCCGTGTTCTTTGGAAGCGTGTTTAGACCAAGTGAATGGCCTTTTAGGCTTCCTCCACGTGACTGGGAGTTCCCTTTTTGAAGAAGAAGAATTCTAGGTCACAGGGGGTGGGGGCATCAGGATTTTAGAGATGCTTAGGTGGGGCATGGCCAGAAGAAGGTTGTGAACCACTGCCTACACCAGTGGTTGGCAAACTGTGGCTCTTTGGCCCCTTGAGTTTTTAGCAAAGGCCAGCTTAGGAGTACCTAATTAAGTTAATAACAATGTACCTACCTCTATAGTTTAAGTTTAAAAAATTTGGCTCTCAAGAGAAATGTCAATCGTTGTACTGTTGATATTTGGCTCTGTTGACTAATGAGTTTGCCGACCCCTGGCCTACACCATCATCCTTATTTTACAGGAACACAGCTCCTCAGTGCCAGCATGGGGACTGGCTACAGAACGTGCAATCCCAGTGCTGCCCTCCAAAAATGGCTAGAATGAAGCAAGCACGGGGCTCTCCTGAGGGCCAGGGCGGCCCGATGTGACCACACAGGTCTCGGGGCAGTGGGCAGTGGGACTCCAGCCTGCTTCGCGGAGGGAGCAGCTAGCAGGCTCTGGAAGTGGCATCGTGGGGAGGGACTTGCATAAGGAATGATCGCCCCTCGCGGCCACAGCTCTGGTTACTTGGAGGAAGCAGACCCGTGCTGGTAGATAGAACCGGTTTCCAACTGAACTGTGGCGCCCCAAGGCCAAGGAGAGGCCCTTGCACTTTCTGGGGCCTGTGGTGGGGCGGGGTGGGAAGGTTTAGGAGCGGGTGGGGAGCACACAGGGCAGGGACTGACAGCAGGGGGCAGTGTGGAGCAGGCAGACTAGGGCAAGCTCGCTTCCTGGAGGAGCTCTTACTGGGACCCTGCAGGGCGCAGTGGTGAGGGGCTGGGGGGAGAGGGGGAGTGGAGAAGCAGTGGACAACTTTGATAAATCCAGATTGCAATCTGATACAGGGGATGCAGAACAGCTTCTGAGGCCTGATGGCTTGGCCTTTTTTTAAAAAAATAAATATTTTTATTGATTTCAGAGCGGAAGGGAGAGGGAGAGAGAGATAGAAACATCAATGATGAGAGAGAATCATGGATCGGCTGCCTCCTGCACACCCCCCACTGGGGATCGAGCCTGCAACCCGGGCATGTGCCCTTGACCGGAATCGAACCCGGGACCCTTCAGTCCACAGGCCGACGCTCTATCCACTGAGCCAAATCAGCTAGGGCTCTTCTTCTTTTTTTTTAAAATGTATGATTCTGTTTGTTTTTTAAAATGCACTTTTTATTGATGTCAGAGAGGACAGGAGAGGGAGAGATAGAAACATCAATGATGAGAAACATTGATCAGCTGCCTCCTGCACGGCCCCTACTGGGGATGGAGCCCACAACCCGGGCATGTGCCCTTGACCGGAATTGAACCCAGGACCCTTCAGTCCACAGGCCAACGCTCTATCCACTGAGCCACACCAGCCAGGGCTGGAAATATTCTTTATGTCAATGGGGCGGGGTGGGGGGGTCAACCCTCGTGGACTGTAATGAAAATGAACGCATTTTCTTTCTGCATATGAACCTCCTGCGCACTGCCCGGCGCTCAGTGGACTCAGGCATTCTCCGTTGAATGAAGCCACGCACAGAGGGGACAATGCTGGAGCTACTCGGTCCCCAGGAGCCTCTCTGCTCCGGTTCTGACCTGCCTTCTGGGGCCACCCGGTGGGCTGCAGCAGCCTCTGCTGGGGAGGGGCCTGCACTGAGGCCCCGGCAGGCCCGGCCAGGCCTTAGGGAGTGTGGGGAGCTCAGGGGAGCATTTGGCTCCCTTGTCTAGCCCCGGGCTCTCCTGGTCTGAACACAGGCTTGACTGGCGGCCCAGCTCCGAGCCTCAGGGCCTGCTTGGCCTGGCTGTGGCTCCGTCAGCTCTTGGAGTTCTCCTCCAGTCGCCACTGGGTGGAGCTCTCGGCCACCTCCCCACACCGCTGCCTTCTGCCCTCTTCCCTCCCCTCCTCCCCCTTCTTCCTTTCTCTCCTCCTCCTCCCCTCCCCTTCCCCTCCCTCTGTCCCCTGTGCCTGAGGACCCAGCTGGGGCTGGGCTGGCTGGAGCCCCTAGGGAGAGAAATGAGAGTGAGGGACCTGAGACTTACTAAGCTCTCTCTGTGTGTGTGTGCCTGTGTGTGCGTGCATATGTGTGCCTGTGTGTGCATGCGTGTGTGCCTGTTTGTGTGTGTGTGTGCATGTGTGTGCGCGCGCGTGTGTGCACGTGTGTGCGCCTGTGTGTGTGTGTGTGTTTGTGTGTTTGGGTGGATCTGGATGGACAGACAGCCAAAGTAGAGATCAGTCTGTGAAACAACCATGGCCACGCCTACACAGCTCATCACCAGGACACCAGGTCGATGCCAAGCAATAATGGCAGAAGCGATGGTGATTGTAGGGCAGGCGTGTGAGGTTTCTCTGCTCTGCGTCCATGGAGGTGATCAGCCAACATGTGCAAGGGTGGGGAACGTCCGGCCCCGCGGGCCGTATAAGGCCCAAGAAATCACTTGGTCTGGCCCTGCCAAGGCATTAGGAGTGAATTAATTGAGTGCCTGACCAAACAGAGCAGGCCCATGTGTAAGTGGATGATTGTGTATGGCCTGCCGATGATTTTATAAATATCCAATGGCCCTGGGCAGAGAAAAGGGTTCCCACCCCTGCTGTGAAGGAAACTGGTCGGCAGCAAACAGAAGGAATGGGGGCTGTGAATACGCCCAGGCCCTTCCCACCCCCACCTGCTCTGTGGGACCCCTTCCTGTCCCCCCACACTGTGAGGCCCCACAGGGTGGACAGGCGAGAGTAACCAGGGATCCTGGGCTTGGATGAGAGGCTGAGAGGGCAGGCCAGATGCCACTCCTGCCCTGCGCCCAGCCTCACCTGTACTCCCAGGCTTTCCCCACCCGTTCCCCGCGTGGGCCCCTCCCTTGTCACCCCCCCCCCCCCCCGCCCCCGGCAGGGCTCTGCTGGCCCTGAACTCTCGAAGTGGGCAGAGGAGAAGTCGGTGGAAAGTTACTTTCAAATAAATGGAGGGAGGTCTGGTGAAAGCCCAGGAAACCACAGCTCTTCCCCTGCTGGGGCCAGCCCAGAGACCAGGGCAGGTCACTGACCACGTGCCTGTCTCATCTCTTCACTTGCTGATGGGGCGCCAGCTACCCTATCACACCCTCACGGGGCTGTCCGGGGGCAGGAAGGAGCCAGCAGATGCAAAATAAGGGCAACGTTTTCAAATACAGCGTTTGTACAAATGAGCACTTTGATGGCCATTCAACCTGGCTCCGGGTGCTTCCGCTTAAAGAAATCCAAGGCCTGAATGTTCAGACCCACACACACGTCATTAGGCGGTTCCAAGAGCGGTTTCCCTCCATCACTGAAAAGAGGACTCAGTTTACCAACATGTCAGGAACTCCCATTCCGCAGGAAAACCTCCGAGGCGGCGCTGCTCTGATTAAGGATGGCTCTCCTGGGCCTGCAGTGGGCCTCAGCTGCATTCTAGAAAGGAGGCCTGCTGGGTTCAGTTTGATTTAGAATTCTAAGAGCCATAGTCTGGACAATAACTGTCCTCTGTCCCTTTAAGAACACAAGTTCCTTCCATTGCAGGCAAGCAGGAAGAGCCACCCCTCTGTCTTGGCTGTGTGTTTCACTTCCTTTCAAAGGTATTTTCTTACTGAAGTATCCCCAAGTCCTATTCCTATTTCCTTCAGAGGCATATTCAGCTGCATTTGTGTTGGTTTTGTGAAATTTCTTGAGCAGACAAATATACAAATAATATATAATTTTTCTTTTTTAATAGACTTACTTTTTCAGAGCAGCTTTAAGCTTACAGCTAAATTGAGTGGAAGGTAGAGATCTCTCATACACCCTCTTCGCGCGCACATGCGCAGCCTCACCCGTTATCAACACAAATAACATTTGTTCAATATATAAAAGATGAGCCCTGGCCGGGTAGCTCAGTTGGTTGAAGCATAACGCTGATGAGCCAGGGTTGTGGGTTCGATCCCCGGTCGTGGCTCATACAGGAGTCAGCCAGTGAGTGCCTGTACAAGTAGAGCAACAGATCAATGTCTCTCTCTCTCTCTCTCTCTCTCTCTCTCTCTCTCTCTCTCTCAAATCAATTTAAAAAAATAAAAGAAGTTAAATATGTAAAAGATGAAAGTAAAGCAAAATGATATTTAAAACTAGAAAAGTAATACTTGCTTCTGGTAAAATGTAAATGGTAGAAGATTCTCCATCCTCTTCCCCAGAGGTATCCTCTATAGTTCTGAAAATTCCCTTCTGGAAATTGCCTCTGCACACCTCGCTTGTTTATCGCACAGAGGGCGTCGCACACTATGTATGAGCCTCTCTTTCTCCGCTGAAGGTATGCTTTGGATCCTTCCATGGCCTCATGGGTAAATCTGCCTTGATCTTTTCCTAGTGACTGCATGATTTCCCATCATTTTTAACTCCTCTGCTAATTACTATACATTTAGGTTGACTCTAACCTTTCCTCTTACCTCCAATGCTCTGGGGCAGTGGTTGGCAAACTGCGGCTCGCGAGCCACATGCGGCTCTTTGGCCTCTTGAGTGTGGCTCTTCCACAAAATACCACGGCCTGGGCGAGTCTATGTTGAAGAAGTGGCGTTAGAAGAAGTTGAAGTTTAAAAAATGTGGCTCTCAAACGAAATTTCAATCGTTGTACTGTTGATATTTGGCTCTGTTGACTAATGAGTTTGCCAACCACTGCTCTGGGGAGAAAGCTATGCATGTGCATGTAGATGTAGACATAGATGCATATCATTGGGTAAGTGTTGAAGGGGTTCAGAACAGGCCTCTCCAGGAGCTGCCACTTGGGCATGAGACTTATTTTGAGTTGAAGGCGAGAGAGCCCTTGGGGGGGTCCTGAGAAACTTTGACCTCTCCCTTAAAGAGCTTGAATTAGGGGCCTTGCCCGTAATAAGAGTTATCGCCGAAAATAACTTTTTATGGCCAATCTACAGGGCAGGACAAACTAGTAACTACTGAACATTTGCTCTTCTTTTTTTTTTTTTTATTAAACATGTTGTTATTGATCTTTAGATAGCGAGGAAAGGAAAGGGAAAGATTGAAACATCAAACATCAATCGGCTGCCTCCTACTGGGGATGGAGCCCGCAACCCAGGCATGTGTCCTGACCGGGAATGCAACTGGCGAACTCTCGGTGCATGGGTCGACACTCAACCACTGAGCCACCCTGGCCGGGCCATCTGCTCTTCTTGTCATCCTGCAATGCCCTTCCTCCCCTCTGCAGTCCTCGGCGCCCTTCCTGAGGGTGCCTTATCTACCTGACATTCCCTTTCTGTCTCTAAGCCTCTCAGGTGTGGGGTCTCAGACTCTCCCATGTATGCGGGGCTCCCACATTGTATGTGTAATTGCATTGGATGATTAGTCTGTCTCATGTGGACTTCACGATCAGACCTGCTGAAGGAACCTAGGAGGGTACAGGAGAGTTCCTTCCTCCCTCACGGTGTCCAGTGTGGCCGTAGAGAACAATTCCAGCAGTGGAACCACTGGACTGAACTGGAAATGCTGTTTTAACTGTGGGAGCCACTGGTACCTCTGAAAGTCGATACAAATTTACACTTTCCACGCGGGGTCTGAGAAGTGCTTTCAATTTGGCTACTTTCATTTTTCTTGCCCTGCCGCCTGGCCAACCTCAGACCTTACTCAACCTCCTGGTTTCTGTCTGAAAGGGGCATATCTTGTGTGATTTGCACATGAAAGCCTACCGTCCAGGGACCTCTTCCCACGTGAATCCTGGATCGGTGAGGAGGGGCTGAAAGGCCAGACTGCAGAACCAGTTGGAGCTGGCTGCAGTCCCAGCTCAGCCACTTGCCAGCCTCAGTTTTTCCATCCGTAAAATGGGCATCCTCAGACAGAATGCATGGGGTCATTGAGAAGACCTAACAAAGCAATACGAAGTGGCCAGCACTTCCAGAGGTTAGTATGTTTCCCAACCAAGGAAATAGCTGCGAGTTCACCATTCCCTGGCTTGCTGCCCCTGCTTGAGAAAAGAAGATGCAAATGAAATGCTGGAAATGTAAACTTCAACTGTTGCCCTGGCCAGTTTGGCTCAGTGGATAGAGCATCCGCCTGCAGACCGAAGGGTCCTGGGTTTGATTCCGGTCAAGGGCACATACCTTCGTTGCAGGCTCCTGGCCCTGGTTGGGGCATGCGGGAGGCAACCAATTGATGTCTCTCTCACATCGGTGTTTCTGTCTCTCTCTCTCCCTTCCACTCTCTAAAAATCAATGGGAAAAAATATCCTCGGGTGAGGATAAAAACATTAAATTAAGTTAAAATTAAATAAAATTTCAGCTGTCACTTTAAATGGTTAGTCTTACTAGCTGAGCAACCTTGGGCACGTTACACCTCCAAGCCCCAATGCCCTCCTCTGGAAGGTGGGGTACTCGCTGTCCCTACCCCAGCAGGTCCTTAAGGGAGCGAGGAAGCACGCAGGACATGGCCTGGCTCTGGTACACACTCCATGGATGATCCTTGTTGTCGTTCCTATGAGCCATGGATCCCCCACCCGCTCAGCCCACACCCTCAGCGGGACGGGGGGAGAGTAGAGAATGCTCAACTCACAGATGATTCTCAAATATCTACTAAGTCCCAGGCTAGTCAGTACCCATTAAGACTATAAACTCTGAGTTGTTGATAAGTTACGGGTAGAAGGACATCCTCCAACTTCCCAGTCTGCCCTTTGAGATAGAATTACACTGAGTGGCCAGATTATTATGATCTCTGAGTGCATAATAATCTGGCCACTCAGTATATATATATTAGAGGCCTGGTGCATGAATTTGTGCATGGGTGGGGTCTGGCCAGCCTGGCCAGGGGGAGGGGACATGGGCGGGCGGTCGGCCTGCCTGCTGGTCGAACTCCTGGTCGAGGGGACAATTTGCATATTAGCCTTTTATTATATAGGATATACACTGAGTGGCCAGATTATTATGCATTCAAATATCACAATAATCTGGCCACTCAGTGTATATATCCTGTGAGACTCAGCAAGCAGATTGAGCGAACAGCCCCTATGACCCCGTTCTCTAGCATTCAATATGAAAAGACCCTCATGGGTCTACTTTGTGAAAATATATTTGTCATGTTTTATCTTTTGATTTTCTATTTATTTATTTTTTCATATATTTTCATTGATTTCAGAGAGGAAGGGTGAGGGAGAGAGAGCTAGAAACATCAATGATGAGAGAGAATCATGGATCGGCTCCCTCCTGCACGGCCCCCACTGGGGATCGAGCCCGCAACCCGGCCATGTGCCTTGACCTGAATTGAACCGTGACCTCCTGGTTCATAGGTTGACGCTCAGCCACTGAGCCACATTGGCCGGGCATGTTTTATTGTTTTAAATTTTTTCCTTTGGAAGCGGGGTGCACTCGGAATACTGTAGTGTAGCTCAAGTCGCAGCTAAGTTATTTGTAAGTGGGAATGGTGCTGGCATGGCCTCTCCATGGTTTCTCTGTGCCCATTAATGCCACACAGAATCTCACTGGGGTCTGTGCATGGTGGGGAGAGTAACTCACCTCCATGGAGGTTGCAATTAATCCCACCCCTACTGGAGTAGTAAAAATGCCAGTTATGGTTTTGGATTTGTTTATTTCTTTCCAGTCTGTCAGATTTTGCTTCATGCATTCGAAGCCTAGTTATTGGCAGCGTAAAAAATGAAGGGTTTTTATATTTTTGTGTGAACTGGTTCTTTTATTATCATATAATATTCTTCTTTATCCCCGGTATTATTTCTTCCTCTGAAGCACACATTTTCTGATACCCATATAGCCGTCCAGCTTTGTTTTGGTATTTTTTTCCTGTGAACCATTGCGTGTTTATATTTACTGTAAATTTCTTGTAGAGAGTGCATGTCAGTTTTTTAAATCCAAGATGACAAATTCAAGATGGCTTTTCATTGGAGTGATTAGGTCATTTACATCTATTAACATTTTATGGAAGTGATTGAAGTTAAATTCACCACTATGTTCATTGTATGTTTGTTGATTTTATCTATCCTTTACATTTTTCTAACTGTTGGAATGTGAATGAGATCTGGAGCTTCCTTCTAAGAAATAGAACTTGGAAAATATAAGGGGATATGATGTTCTTGAGTATATTTTATGTTATAAAGTCCTGTCTTACTAGAAATAATAATTCTTCTTCCTCTTCTTCTTCTCCTCCTTCTCCTTCTTCTTCCTCCCCCTCCTCCTCTTCTTCTTCTTCTTCTTCTTCTTCTTCTTCTTCTTCTTCTTCTCCTCCTCCTCCTCCTCCTCCTCCTCCTCCTCCTCCTCCTCCTCCTCCTCCTCCTCCTCCTCCTCCTCCTCCTCCTCCTCCTCCTCCTCCTCCTCCTCCTCCTTCTTCTTCTTCTTCTTCTTCTTCTTCTTCTTCTTCTTCTTCTTCTTCTTCTTAGCAAAAGCAGTGGAAACAGCCCCCATTCTTCTTCCTTCTTTTCCTCTCCCTACTTCTATCTGTCTCTTTCTCTCCATTGCTAGCTTTGAAGAAGCAAGAGGCCATAAGTTACAGAGCTACAAGGAAATGAATTCTTCCAACAACTGAGTGTATTATAGAAATGGATCCGTCCCCAGTCAGACCATCGGTAGAGAATGCAGCCCTGTCCAGCACCTGGATTGCCACCTTGCAGATGAACCAACTGTGCTGAGCCCAAACTCCTATATCATGGCGACTGAGAGAGAATCACTGTGGATAGCTTTAAGCTGGTACATTTATAGTCATTTATGTTACTTAAAAACCTAATATATCTGTTTAGGGACTTTCCCCCACCCCCAAAAAAAATCCCACCACTACACTACTGAGTGCTGTGGTCTGAATGTTTGTATCTCTCCAAAATTCATGTGTTGAAAACCTACCCCCCAATGTGATGGTATTTGGAGGTGGGGCCTTTAAGAAGAGAGGAGTTCATGAGGGCAGAGCCTTCACAAATGGGATTATGCCCTAACCAGTGTGGCTCAGTGGATAGAGCATCAGCCTGCAGACTGAAGGGTCCCAGGTTCGATTACGGTCAAGGGCATGTACCTTGGTTGCGGGCCCATCCCCAGTAGGGGGTGTGCAGGAGGCAGCTGATCGGTGTTTCTCTCTCATCGATGTTTCTAACTCTCTATCCCTCTCCCTTTCTCTCTGTAAAAAAATCAATAAAATATATTTTTTTAAAAAAATGGGATTAGTGCCCCTATGTAAGAGGGCCCACAGATGCCCTTGCCCTTCCACCATGTGACCAGCAAGAGGGCCCTCACCGGACCATGCTGGTAGCCTGATCTCAGACATCCGGCCTCCAGAAGTGTGGGAAATAAATTTCAGTTGTTTGTAAGCCACGCAGTCTCTGGCATCACTGAGCTAAGAGCTCTCTGTGAAGAGAGCTGAAATATCCACACCATGTAGGGCAAGCATGTCAAACTCGTGGCCCAAGGGCCACATGTGGCCCACAACGAATATTTTTACAGCCCAGCTGATATAACAGTATGTAATAAACGTTTTAATAAAAATTACGCAGCTTAATTTTTACAATATCCTGTTATACATAATTATTAATAACAAACTACAACGTTTGCTAATGACTGATGACTATCATCGTGTTGCATTCATTTCCCTTATACGCCTTAAGCACAGGTGCACCATTTCTCTCCACTAATACCAGCAGCCAATATTTTAGCAGCCAATGGCCATGTCATTAGTCTTGGACTGACTTGCTTGGTGTGTGCAACAGGAAATATTTCACTTTCAGAGAACAAGAAAAATAGGTTTATTTGCATTACACTTATTAATTTATGCAGTTATTCAGTGTCTGGTAAGTTAATGTTCAAAAAAATCTTAACTTTTATTAAAATATTCCATTATTTTATGTTCACGATGACTCGTTTATTTCAGCCCTTTGTATTCAGCATGTCTCTGTCGAAATAAACCTACGTTTCTATGAAAATGGAAAATTTTGTTTTTTTTGTGGCCCACAACCACTAAGCCACGCAGCCAGGCAAAAGTTTATCATTTTTAAAAAAATATATTTTATTGATTTTTTTTACAGAGAGGAAGGGAGAGGGACAGAGAGTCAGAAATATCGATGAGAGAGAAACATCAATCAGCCGCCTCCTGCACACTCCCCACTGGGGATGTGCCCGCAACCAAGGTATATGCCCCTGACCAGAATCGAACCTGGGACCCTTCAGTCCGTAGGCTGATGCTCTATCCACTGAGCCAAACCGGCCAGGGCAAAAGTTTATCGTTTTTAACACAGAAGGCTACTGGGAGTTTGTCCTATCTCTCCTTTCAATATGTTTTTGACCTACTAATTTTTTTAAACCATTGTAATATGAATGACTGCGGGAAAAAATATTAAAGTAGCGTAAAGCTGTGTGAAACTTCCAATGTTCTAGATTAAAAAAATTCCCTGTACTGAGAGCGCATTGGGCTCTGTAGGAGGAGGCAAAGGAGCAGAGTGAATTTCTGTAATGACATAATTTGAAAATTGAAGCAGGCAGATTTTTAATTTATGTGATCTATGACTACAACAGCGATGTTTAAAGGTTTTAATGATGGAAAAGTTGGATGATTTATAGGACGAAGTCTAAAGGCCTTAGCTTAGGATCCCAGAAAATGTCTAAATGAGGCAGCTTCTGAGCCAGCCAGTCTGAGTTCAAACCCTGCCTCTGGCTTTCATTGTGTGGTTTTGGCTAAGTTACTTCAAGGCTCCAGGATTCCCACGTCTGCAATGGAGGGAAGTTACAGTGCCTCTCTCATAAGATTATGTCAGGGTTTAGGGAAGCGCCTAGGCACATAGAAATGTTTACTACTATCGCCCTAGCCCAGTGGTCGGCAAACTCATTAGCCAACAGAGCCAAATATCAACAGTACAACGATTGAAATTTCTTTTGAGAGCCACATTTTTTAAACTTAAACTTCTTCTAACGCCACTTCTTCAAAATAGACTCGCCCAGGCCGTGGTATTTTGTGGAAGAGCCACACTCAAGGGGCCAAAGAGTCGCATGTGGCTCGCGAGCCGCAGTTTGCTGACCACGGCCCTAGCTGGTTTGGCTCAGTGGATAGAGCGTCAGCCTGCCGACTGAAGGGTCCTGGATTTGATTCCTGGTCAGGGCACATGCCTGGGGTTGCAGGCTTGGTCCCCAGTAGGGGGCGTGCAGGAGGCAGCCGATCAATGATTCTTTCTCATCATTGATGTTTCTATCTCTCTCCTCCTCCCTTCCTCTCTGAAGTCAATAAAAATATATTTTAAAAAATGTTTACTACTACGAATGCCAGTATTAGAGTCATGATGGATGTTGTTGTTAGTATTATTCTACAACCTGGCCCCCCGCCGGCCTCTCAATGTTACTTTCTGTTCTATGCAAGCCCCAGCCAAACTAAGCTACTCACTACCCCCTGCATACACTCCAAGGCTCTCTACCGTCTTTCTGCCCTGGCTGTGCATAGGCTGAGTAACCACTTGGAGGGGATGTTGGAAAGGCAAATGCAATCCCCAGAAAGGAACTGAGTTGAATGCAAGTTCCTTTCGCACTGAGATTCCATCAGATCAACAAAGCGGACATGAAATTCAGCAGCCCAACATTCAACATTCTCGAGAGTGATCTCCTGTCATCCTCCACTCATTTTTTTTAATTTTCTTTTTTAAATATATTTTTATTGATTTCAGAGAGGAAGAGAGAGGAGAGAAATAAACATCAATGATGAGAGAGAATCATTGATTGGCTGCCTCCTGCACACCTCCTACTGGGGATCAATCCTGCAACCTGGGCATGTGCCCTTGACTGGAATCGAACCTGGCACCCTTCAGTCCGCAGGCCGACGCTCTATCCACTGAGCCAAACCGGCTAGGGCCATCCTCTACTCATTTTTAGCCCACTCGCTGAGGGAGCCTTACTTTCCAGTGCTCTGAGCCCCCTGTGGGGATCCTGGACAAGACATTTCAGCTGAATGTGAGGCAGGGAGGGATGGGCTGCGATGGAAGGACACACGCCCGCTTGGCAGACAGACCTGGGGGCTTGATCTCCTTGAAATGCAAACCAAGGGCCCACGCCGGTGTGGCTCAGTGGATAGAGCGTCAGCCTGCAGACTGAAGGCTCCCAGGTTCGATTCCAGTCAAGGGCACATGCCCACATTTCTGGCTGGATCTCCAGTAGGGGTCATGCAGGAGGCAGCCGATCAATAGTTCTCTCTCATCACTGATGTCTCTCTCTCCCCCTCTCCCTTCCTCTCTGAAATCAATAAAAAAATATTTTTAAGGAAAAGGGACCTGGGCTTGAGAAAGCAGAGTTAGGGGCCTGGCTGTTGTCACCCCTCCTCTGTGCCTCCTCCTCCTCCTCCTCTCCTCTGGCCAGCGCTCTACGCATCAAGTAACAGGTTAAAAATAACAGGACGGATCTTCACGAACGCAGACTCTGGGGGTGTTTCCCCACACTGGAAATGGCAACAGAGCAGTCCCAGGCCCACCCTGGAAAGAAAACAAAACACAGTGTGCCCTGAACCGCTTCCTGCTTCCACCGGGCACAGGCATAAGGGGGGGTGGGAGGGAACACCCTTCCATGCCAGCCCCCCCCCCCCCCCCCCCCCCCGAGATGAGGGAGGCAGGGCTGGTACGGGGTGGGATCTCTTTCCTCATCTCTCCCCGGGGAGCCCCGGCACCCCGAAGGAAGTTCTTTTGCACCTGTGGGCCTCCGTCCTTTCCATTGGGATCGGAGGCCCGCACCTCCACCCTGGTTGTGCCCAGCACGAGCCACCACTTAGAAATGGAAGCTTCTGGAAGCAGGACTAGTCCCTGCTGACACATCAGTACTGAAAGGATCATGATCTGGACAGGAAAGCGCGGTGGCTGGGGTCACAGGGTCAGAGCTGGGGGAACTGAGTACAAGGACCTTCCTCACCTAAGCAAGTCAGTTCAGTATAATTCATAACTGTTTATGGAGCAACTTCTGTTTGTCGGGCACAGCCGCCTCGGGGGCGCGGGGTGAAGACCTGTACGTGCTCTTAGCCTAAGTAAGAGAGGGTAGCGACCCGCCAAGTTAGCAGACAATGGCCCTCTAAGCCTCAGTTTCCCCGTCTGCTGGAGAGGCGCAGGCCTGAAACCAACCCAAAGCACCTCCTGCAGTGTCTGTCTCTTAACAATGGGAGCTGCTTTTTATTTGCTGAAAGACCAGCTTAAGATCTCAGTGTTACTAGTACTTTGCGAGAAATAGCCAATCTGCAAACATCTTTTAAAAAAGAAAAACATCTTACATGCTTACTTAATGCCCAACACAAACATCTTTTTTTGTCCTTTTTTTCAACCTTTGATCTGAAGAAGAAGAAGAAGAAGAAGAAGAAGAAGAAGAAGAAGAAGAAGAAGAAGGAGAAGAAGGAGGAGGAGGAGGAGGAGGAGGAGGAGGAGGAGGAGGAGGAGGAGGAGGAGGAGGAGAAGGAGAAGGAGAAGGAGAAGGAGAAGGAGAAGGAGAAGGAGAAGGAGAAGGAGAAGGAGAAGGAGGAGAAGGAGGAGAAGGAGAAGGAGAAGGAGAAGGAGAAGGAGAAGGAGAAGGAGAAGGAGAAGGAGAAGGAGAAGGAGAAGGAGAAGGAGAAGGAGAAGGAGGAGAAGGAGAAGGAGAAGAAGAAGGCAGCAATGTGTGGACTGCCAGGCCCAGTCCTAAGCATTTAGGCCTCCAAACAACCCTGCGAGGTGGGCAGTGAAATGAGCCCCCTTTACAAACGGGACACGTCAGGCCCAGAAAAGGTCATGGCCGTGGCCAGGGTCACGCCACGCTTAAGAATAGTGCTTGAGTTTGTAATTCCTTGCAGCGGCCTCCCCGGCTCCTTTTCATTGTCTCTGGCTGACAAGTTGGTGAGACAAAACCCGCGCAGTAGGCCTCCCTCCCTCCCTGGAGCTTCCTCTGTCTACCCCCTGCCCTCTTCCTCTCAGTATCCGAACACCGACAGGTGCTGCTTGCTACCAAACTAGAGAAGCCCCCGGCCTTTACAAGGGCTACTCCTCCCTCTCGGTGGCTACTCCTCAGTCTCCCTTGGGCAAAGCCTGGAAGAGCAGCAAAGAGCTGGTGGCGGATCATTGTTGTTATGGGCGAGCTGGGGAGGAAAGAAGTGACTCTTAACGGGCTGTGGGGGAGGGGGAGGGGGACAGAGTCGCAGAACCCACAGAAATGGTGTGGCAACTGCCGGTGGAACCAGCCAGAAACGCACCCTGCGTGACCTTGACTGAGTTTTCACAGTGAAGTGGCCAGCAGCGGGGGAGAGTCAGGGGTCCAGTAACCAGAGACATGACATCCTGTGTCTGCATTGAAGGGCTCGGCGCCCCCATTCGGAGAGCAGCCACCCACCAGAGCGTGAACTGGGGAGCCAGACAGTCAGTCTGCCCCTCCCATGTCCCCCAAGAAGAAGGAAGTCCAGGGGACGAAGAAATGGGGAAGTCCCAGCAGCCCTGACCGGCTTTAAGGGTCCATACAACAGTGGACCCCTGTCCCCTTGCAGACCAAGCCTCGGCCATAAACATGATTAGCAAGGATTTGGGGGAAACGCATCGTCGGGGCACAGAAAAGTATCACAGGCCCTCATCTGCATCTCAAGACAGCCCGGAGGAGGCCTTTCCCAAGTGCAGGCCTCTCTCTGGCCTAGCTCTCTGCAGGCGCAGGGCGTGGTAGCTGTCACTGAGCAGCCCCGGGGTCAGTGGTGCAGAAGCAGGTGCCATTTTGAAAAGTGCTCCTGGCTGCCTACATTTCCGGGTGTAACTCCCAGGCGCACCTCGAAAATGTCTTGTGCTGAAAAAGCCCCTCTTCAGAATACAGAGTTCGATTTGTCAGGCTTTAGAGAGAAAGGCGATTGCTCCTATCTGGCATCTGCCGCAGGCCTCCTGAGAGATCGCTTGTATAATTTAGGAAAATAAGGGGCAGGAAAGCAAAAGACCCTCCTCACTGTCAAGCAGCAAGTCCATAGCACAGCTTGAACTTGACTTCTTTTTCTCAGGGAGAGGCGGGCAACTCTATACACTCCAGATAAATGGACCTCAAAGCAGCAAATCTTGCGGTTATTTGGTTTGGGTGCGCACAAAAATGACAGCGATGAGAGAAATACGCATGTCACAGTGGAGAAATTGTTTAAATTCACTTTGCGGTGCTTTACCTCCCACCCCAGTCACGGCGACCGACGTCGACGAGACAAAGAGGGCCGGGTGGGGCCCCATGCTCTCCGCTGGCCTGAAAGCTGAGTCACACGAATCGCACCCCGCAGTGGGCGAGGCCCTCCTGGGAGGTCACCCCGCACCCTCGCTTGGCGATGGCTCCATCGGACAAAGCCAGATTGGCAGGAGAGGAATGCCTGTCCCCCTAGGTAACCCTCAGGCTCTTAGGTATCCCGCTCCGGTCCCCAAGAGCAGGTTTGCGGGCTGTTGCAAAAATCCATGCTGGCAGAACAGACCTAAAAGGGGAAAGTGCATTAGGAAGGGCGCGTTGGAGGCTGGGGGGGGGGGGGGGTTGCTCGTCTTATTTTTCCACCCTCATTGCGGTTAGTGTGCACTGGTGGGCGCGGGTAGCCCCCCCCCCCCCCCCAAACGCCACGTAGGGCCCCCGGCCGCCGCCTTAGGCCCCGGGCGCGAAGGAGTTAAGCCGACGCGCGGTGACATCACCTCATTTGCATAGGAGCGCGCATATAAGGGCGCCCGCCGCCCCCGCCCGGCACTCGGCGGCGGTCCCTGAGCAGATCGACTTCTCTCGTTCGCGCACCTCGCTCGGGTGAGCCCTGGGGCCCCTGCCTCCCGCGCTTGGGTGGGTCCCCTTCCCTCCCCGCATCCCCGCTGCGGCACCCCTAAAGCCGAGCCCCGGTGGCCCTCCCGGGAAAGGGCTGCCTTGGGGAGCTGGGGAATGCCAAAACTTTCCAGATGCCGGGTAACGGGGCGATTTTTTTTTTTTTTTTAAAGAAATATCAACCTGGCGTTTTGTTACGCAGCTACCAGGGAGCAGGTTTCCCCTTCTTTCTCCCCGGGAGGGCACGCTACGTTGCCACTGAGGCAGAGATCAATCAGGAACAGAAAGCTCCTTTGTTCCAACTCACACCCACCAGCCCGAGCTGCGACAATTGCAGTTCTTCTCCAGCCTTGGGTGGCCCCGTGGGCTGCATCTGGCCAGGTTTAGGGCGTCTGGGCAGTCCCGAAAGCCCTCCTTGCAGGGGAATGCGTGCCGAGGCTGCCGAATCGCCCCGGGTTGCAGATGAGGCTGATGAGTGGGTGCGGGCAGCTTTGTGCGGCGCCTGCATTGTGCGCGCCAGCGAGGAAGCGGGCTGGGCGGTGGTCGGCGCCGCAGAGACAAAAGAAAGCAGCGCATTTGCAGGGAGCGAGAGCACCTAGAGGACATGGAAACGGGGTGCAGCCCTGGCTTCATCTGAAGGCTTTTCACTCGCTTTTCTCCCCCATAACCGCGCTCCGAGCCAGATTTCGATGTGGAAACGCTGCAGTGAAACCCGCAGCGCCCCATCGGCCTCCTGATGCGAGAGCGGTCTTCCCTGCGTGGTGCCTCGCATTTCGAGAGATTGAAACGGGGGTGTGGGGGGGGGGGGGGGGGCTCTTTTTGTAGAGAGAAAAGGTCTCTGGCTGCGAATGGGCGCGGGAGGAGGCGGAGGTGGGGGTTCAGGCGTGAGATGCAAGGGCCAGAGCGCACTTCTGAGCTTGGAGAAAGGAGAACGGGCGGCTCCGCGCTCACCCTCCCTCCTCGCTTTGTATCTGCAGCTCCCTCTGCAACCATGTCTGACAAACCCGATATGGCTGAGATTGAGAAATTCGATAAGTCGAAATTGAAGAAGACAGAAACGCAAGAGAAAAACCCACTGCCTTCAAAAGAAAGTAAGCTCAACCCCCCCTTCCAATCCCCCCCCCCTTCTTGAGAAAAGGCTGAGCGGGAGTGGCGGTAGGGAGGATGGGAGGGGCGGGGGGGGGAGAATGATGGGGGGAGGGAGGGTGGGGCCAGAGCCGACAGTTGATGAATGTGGCCTGGAAAGGTTAATTAAAAATGATCCCGCAGCCAACAAACAGGGCTTTAATAACTCAATGAAGGAATGTTGAATATGTCCTAGGCATAGGCTTAGGCTTTTATCTAAGGTTCCTATTTCATAAAAGCCTTCGAGATGAAATGCCTATCGATACTTGTAGGGTTTTTATCATTCGGAAGGATCATTTAAACGCAAGCACTCTGGTCTTATACTAGGCTACAGCGAATGCGCATAACTGACCGCCTCCGTCTTATTTTTATTTTTATTTATTTTTTTCTTTTCTTTCCAATCACAGCGATTGAACAGGAGAAGCAAGCAGGCGAATCCTAATGAGGCACGCGCCGCCAATATGCACTGTACATTCCACAAGCATTGCCTTCTTATTTTACTTCTTTTAGCTGTTTAACTTTGTAAGATGCAAAGAGGTTGGATCAGTTTAAGTGACTGTGCTGCCCCTTTTCACATCAGAACTACTGACAACGGAGGCCGCCCCTGCCGCTCCCATCTGCCCGGCTGGCTGGCGGGGAAGGGGGAACTTGCATGTTGGTGAAGGAACGAGCTGGGTGGGACGAGGGTGAAAATCTAGAGCGAACACCAAGCTGGTCCAGGGGGTCCTGCGGGCTGTAAAATGCAGTTTAATCAGAGTGCCATTTTTTTTTTTTGTTCAAATGATTTTAATTATTGGAATGCACAATTTTTTTAATATGCAAATAAAAAGTTTTAAAACCTGGCTGGTGTGACTTGTTTGGTGTCTGGGACGAGCGCCTTATTCGCGGAGGAACCCTTTGGGGAAGGGTCTCCCTGTGGAGCGATAAAGGAGAAAGAAACATCTGGTAAAATGGGTGTCAGGGGCGGGCAATACCTCCGCTGTGTGAGGTAACTGGGAGGTCATTTTCTTAGGGTTGAATTCCCAGCATGAATTGTATAAAAACTGATCAAGGTAGATTTGCAGTTCTTTATAGAGTGTGACAAGCCAATGCTGAATTGTACCTGATTAAAAAAAGAAGCGATAATTCACAGCACAGTGTCTTAGGTGTCAAATTGAACTTGGCTAGCGAGCTCATTACCAACACTGCCAACAGGATTTACGCATTCCTGTCAGAGAGGGAAAATGCATTTTAACAGCTGTTTCATCAAAGAAGTCCACACATGTTTTTCCTCACCTAATGGCGGCTTCTAATTAAGAGTTCAATATTGAAAATTGCTTTTAGAAAAGAAGTGCCCTGGCAATGAATAGGATTTTAAAATTCGCACTTAAATAACAAAGCCGTCGGATTAAGGCAGGGTGGAAATTGGTGCCACGTTGAAGTCCAGTGGGACTGAACTGGCTCAGCTCCAGGGCTTGCCTTTCTTGAGTCCAGAACTTCTCAATCACTTTGAAGTGCCTCTTTTAACTGGTGGCTTTGGGGAAAAGCCGAGCTCTGTATGTGGGCATTTAGTGTACAGAAAGGGAACTAGGGGATCAGCATTAAGTGGGAACATTTAAGGAGGGTAGTTGCAAAGCTAAGGTTCCCAGTGCAAGTGCCCAAGAAGTTCAACTCCCCTCCCCCCACTTGCGCCCCCCAAAAAAACTGACTTGTGAAACCCTCCTCATTGAAGGAGAGGTGGGGGCAAATTGTTGATCATTATTAAACAGGTCCATTTCCTTTCCTTTGCTCAACACTTATTTTGAGAAACGCACAGGAAACCATTTACCTGTGGTTAGACGATCAGCGATCAGCCGCCGCAGCAGCTAGAAGCCTTTATCTGCATTGCAAGGGGGGCCGGGGGTGGGGGGGGGGACGTGTACCCGAGGCTACACAACCCGGCGGGCCACAGCTGCGAGCAGTGAGCACAAAGGTCTGGAGGGCCCCTGCGGCCCTGCATTTTTTCCTGCTGCAGGGAAGGGCGTGGGCAGACGGAGCGGGCCCCAGGCACAAAGAGGCACCTCGGCCAGCCTGGTGCTGTGTGCGTTTTTCAAACAATGCAGAGATGAAGGAGGATTGGAGAGGAACGCAACTCCAGGGCTCCTCCGTTTCACACGAAAAAGGAGCATCAAGAGGGACAGGGGTGATCCTTGAAGTTCAGGGACGGAAGAGGAGTCCTTTCTCTCCTGGGAGGTTCAAGCTAAAATGTAGGGAGAAAAAGAAAAAGAAAAAAAAAGTGAAATGAACAATCTGGTAATGATTGCCTTGGGCTGCTTGGTTCGTGTGGGATGGGCCAATTCAGAAGCTACTGCACATACGGCACTGAACTGCATGTGGGGGTGGCGGTGGGAGAGGCTGTTTTTTTTTTTTTTTTTTCATTTGAGGGGGGAAGTGAATTCTTTTCTCTTCCCAGGAGAGAATCTTCCCAGAGGGCCGGGGTATTTCTGAGCCAGCTGGGCTTTTACACTGATATTTAGGAGATAGTGTTGGAAAAGGACGTCTTTTTCACTGACACCAGGGGACCTGAGGTTCACCATTCGAATGGGGGATCGTCTCAAATGAAGGAGGCCCTGTACCCCCACATCTTTGACTCCCTCCGCACCTCCAGGAGAAAACGGGCCAGGGGAGGTTAGTAAGAGCCGAAGGCCCCACAGTCCTGTCTGGGACTTCTGCAAATTTTGAACCGACAGACCTAATAAAGCAAAATAGAGGAAGCAAGAGGCCCAGCAAAGGCTCTTAGGGCCGACTCACTCTTTCCTAAATCCCACAAATTCCTCAACCATCGCAGCCACGTTTGCAGCCTCCGAAGGACGGAATTTTAGAGCTACACGATTCTTCCAGAACAACACAGTTCTTGGGCTGTGTGTGCAAGGATGGGGTGGATGCGGTGGGGGTTACGTGTGTAGGGGAGAGGGGGCATGCAAAGTCCTAATGAACTCCGAGCCTCTCCTCTGTCCAGGGCCTCTTCCATTGCTGGCCTCCTCCCACACGCTGGGACTTAGATATTGTCTCCTTTAAATGCACCAGGGAAATCTGCAGATTTCCCTAGAGAAGCATTTCACTCCATAAGACACAAAAAAGAACCTTCGATTCTTTCTCAATGTACGGGGCCCGTTTTCTGCTTACCAGAAAGCGAGTTTTGAAACCAACATCATGGTCCCCCAAATAAAGAACTCTTCCGCCTTTCTCAGCTCAAGAATGTGAATTCAAAACATACCGTTTCATACCCTTGAAAGCACTTAGAGCTTGATTTACCTGAGTAACACCTTGGCCGGCCTGGCAAGAGAGGAAGAAAAATACCCTCCCTCACCCCCAATTTCTCACTTGTAAGAGAGACTGACACTGCAATCTAGGAGAAGTAAACACATCAAGTTGAAGTTCAACAGTATTTTATTTGCATGTAACGAGAAGAGGTTACATTACAAATTTAAGACACAGATGTGCAGTGAAGTAAGCGAAGGAGAAAATACATTTCGGAGACCTCCAGTTACCTGGCTGATTTTTAACTCTCATCTCTCTAGTCACATTGCTAGTGCCATCTCTACTCAGCTTCTGAGACTTTTGTAGGCAGGGGCTGTGCACTCTATGTTCATCCTATATAATAAAGATAGAATATGCAAATTGACCATAACTCCGTGACAAAGATGGCAGCACCCACAGCCAATAAGGAGGGAATATGCAAATTGATGTGACAAGGCGAGAGGCAAGAGGCGGAAGGCAGCTCTAGCTGGAGCGAAGGCAGTGCCAGCAGCCAGGGGAAGGAAGGCCTATTCTTGCATGAATCTTCGTGCATCAGGCCTCTAGTATTTGTATATTTGCTCATGTCCAGTAGCATCTCACCTAGTAATGAACACATGTTAGGGCTTCAACTTGCACTTTCCCCCCTTCATTGTTGGAGATGTTACTTAACATGGTGTTTTGGGGCACCATCGAATACGTGAGTGTTGTGTGAGATAGCACAATTTTAAAATATATTTTTACAAACATGTAAAGAGCTTTGAATGCTAATTTGCCACTGTCCCTGGTTGTGCTGATTTTGAGTCAATGCTTATAGCCAACTACATATTATTGAGCTTGCGCACTAGATCATTAGGTTACCCCACCAATATGTATTAAATGTGCAATGCCTGCCGGTATTTTATGCGCCACAGAGATACAGTCGTAAATAAGAAGACATAGCCCCAGCCCTTATGTGTCTTTCTTGGTTAAAGATGCCTTTTTCATCTGAATCTGAGTGGAAAATGCCAAGATGTTATTGTTTTCCAGTTTTAGGGTGAATCCTGAACCTAAGGGCTGTGGACTTCTCCCGAATTGTATCTATAATGATCACATTCCGATTCCTCGCAAAGGTCAATGGAGAGTGAAATTTGATGGAAACAAACTGACTCTTTGCACCACAATCAAATATTTGATCAGCATGGGGAGGTCGGGTGGAATAGGTCTTGCCTGCTATCTTTTTTTTTTAAATATATTTTATTGATTTTTTACAGAGAGGAAGGGAGAGGGATAGAAAGCTAGAAAAATTGATGAGAGAGAAACATCGACCAGCTGCCTCCTGCACACCCCCTACCGGGGATGTGCCCACAACCGAGGTACATGCCCTTGACCAGAATCGAACCTGGGACCTTTCAGTCTGCAGGACGACGCTTTCTTGCCTGCTATCTTTTGATAACCCTCTAGGAGGCATGCCCAAGATTTAGGACATGATTTTAAAATGGATGTTCCTCTAGGATTTGACGAGGTAGATGCTGAGTCTCCAGAGAAACACTTCATATTGCTAAATCCGTACCCTCTCTCTGTCAGCCTTCTTTGTCTTACTTGACTTTTGAAATCCCTCAGGGGACGAAGCGAAATAAATGATGGCCACATGAGGATATCCGGAAGCGTAGCACCTCGCCGGCTGGCAGCTGGGTCACATCTGTGTAGCAGGAGCGTCCACGGGGAGGGACGAGTTCTGCTCGAGATCTATTCAGAGCGTGTGCAGCTATTCCTGTGTCATTATTGTCAAACCACGGGAAATGAGGCCTTTCCTCATCACCACACTGAGCTCTGCCGGTGGCTGATAACTATTGCCTAAGATGAAATACATATACAGCACAGCATCCTATCTGCATATCGAGGGCCATCCAGTTAGCTCAACCTGAATAATGGCTTGCATGGAGGGTGCAAAGACTCATTTTTTATTGACTCAACAAACTATTGGGCACCTCGTGTGTTTCCTGGTTGCTGGGAAGAGGGCCATGAGTCAGCCTGGGCCCTTGGGAGAGGCAGACGCGTGTGAATGACTAGCCATGGACGGCATGAGCCAATGAGCCGGCTCATCCATTGTGGGGGCAGAGAACTGGAAGCAGATGTGAAGGGCCCCTCCGCCTGACTCAGGGGTTTGCAAGTTAAGTTTCCTTCCGGCACCCAGAAGCTATCAGAAGCACCATTGCTTAGCCCACAGGAGACAGCCTGGGGACTTCCTGCTCAGAATGCAGCTGCATGGAGCGAAGGGCGAAGAAGAAGCTGTCCATACTTGTCATGGAAACAGTGATGATCAGGGCTACATGCACCCAGTATGAGATGGTAATAAATCATGCGTTTATTGGAGTTGCCTAGGCTGCGTTTCAGTAAGACAGGCTGTGACACCTCTATACTGTAAACACGTTGCATGCTCATTTGCTACCAGTTATAATGGTGTGGACAGAGTTGGCATTTGAAATGCTTAAAATGGTCATTTTGGTGGGATCTCTGAGGTTCACAGTGCCTTGCTCCATGGTTCACACATTAGAAGCTGATTGTCTCTCATGTATAGTTCCCTGAGGCTGCTGTAACCGATCAACTCTGTGTTTTAAAACAACAGAATCGCCCTGGCTGGTTTGGCCCGGTGGATAGAGCGTCAGCCTGCGGATTGAAGGGTTCCAGGTTCGATCCCAGTCAAGGGCACATGCCCGGGTTGTGGGCTTGATCCCCAGTAGGGGGGCCTGCAGGAGGCAGCCAAACAATGATTCTCTCTCATCATGGATGTTTCTATCTCCCTCTCTCCTCTCTGAAATCAATATTAAAAAAAACAACAACACAGAATTCATTCTCTCATATTTCCAGAGGCCAGAAGTCCAGCATCAAGGGGCCGGTAACAACCAGAGGGAAAGGGGGTGGGGAGGTAGAAGAGGGTAACGGGGGGGATAAATGGTGATGGACGGAGACTTGACTTGGGATGGTGAACACACAAAACAATATACAGAAGATGTATTATAGAATTGTACACCTGAAACCTATGTAATTTTATTAACCAATGTCACCCCAATAAATTCAATAATTTTTTTAAAAAATTAAACACAAATAAAAAGTAAGTCACCCCCTTCGCCCCTCATAAAAGGTGTCAGCAGGCCCCGTTCCCTCTGAAGACATTAGGGGAGGGTCCTTCCTGCCTCTCTCAGCTTCTGGTGGCTCCAGGAGTTCCTTGGCTCGTGGCTGCGTCACTGCAATGTCCACCTTTGTCTTCCCGTGGCCTTCCCTGCCTCTGTGTCCTCTACTCTTCTATCTCTTCTAAGGACACTGGTCACTGGATTTAGGGCCCACTGTGCAATCCAGGTTCATCTCCTCTCATGATCCGTAACTACTGTATTTTCCGGTGTATAAGACGACTTTTTAACCCAGGAAAATCTTCTATACGCCCAGTCATCTTATACGCCGGAAAATACGGTACATTTGCAGAAACTCCTTTTCCAAATAAGTGAACATTCCCGAGTTCCAGGGACTGGACATGGACAGAGCTTTCTCGGGCCACCATGCAACCTACTAGGAAGGGTGCCTAGTAGGCCTTCAGGTGGAGGGATTGCACCCTGATGGCGGAGGTGGGGAACTGGGCAGCAGTATGCCAGCAGGGAGCTTTTACTGAACGCTTGGGTTTGTGGAGGAGATCGGGTGATTGTAGTTTTTCGTTCTTTATACTAATCAGAAAGTTACTCCGTGATATAAGATTCATAGGGAACCGTGAGTGAGCAGAGACAAAGAAAGGGGCATGGAATGAAAGGAAAGCAAAGGTTTGGGATTGGTTCTGTTTACTTCGATTACAGAGATGAGTAGCAGGGGAAGACAATTATGCTGGTATAGTAATTTGAAAGGCCCTCAAGGCGAATGAAAAATACCATCTGGGGATAAGTATATATACTCTTATAAGTAGTTGGAGAGGCCTGGCCTGAAAATTAAAAAGTAAGTTAAAAAAAAAAGAATATAAACCGGATTATTTGAAGAAAGGATTATAATATACAACTCTGAACTTGGCATTTCAAAAATTATTGTTAACTTGAGCTAGGAAGGTGAGAGCACCATGAGTTCATACAGCCGAATGTCAATCCTCAAAGCCACACACACATGCCTAAGGCGTTCCCTTAAGATTCCAGGGTGTTTCTCTGTAAAAGCCCTGTGCCCTAGCAGAGATGCATGAACACACATATGCACCAAGAACAAACACAGTGGCAACTAATGGCTTTTTGTTGGGCTGTTTTTTAATCCTCAACCTGAGGGTATTTTTCCATTGATGTTTTAGAGAGAGAGAAACATCGATGTGAGAGAGGCACATCAATTGGTTGCCTCTCCTTCGTGCCCCGACTGGGCCTGGGGATCGAGCCTGCAACCGAGGTACATGCCCTTAACCAGAATCGAACCTGAAACCCTTCAGTCTGCAGGCTGAGGCTCTATCTATTGAGCCAAAATGGCTAGGGCATGGCAATGAGTGTTTTTTTAAAAATTTCTTTATTGATTAAGGTATTACATATGTGTCCTTATTCCCCCATTCCCCCCCACCTCCCATTCATGCCCCCACCCCCCTGTTGTCTGTGTCCATTGGTTAGGCTTATATGCGTGCATATTAGTCCTTTGGTTGATCTCTTCCTCTTACCCCCACCCTCCCCTACCTTCCCTCTGAGGTTTGACCGTCTGATCAATGCTTCTCTGTCTCTGGATCTATTTTTGTTCATCAGTTTATGTTGTTCATTATATTCCACAGATGAGTGAGATCATGTGATATTTGTCTTTCTCTGCCTGGCTTATTTCACTTAGCACAATGCTCTCCAGCTCCATCCACGTTGGGCAACGAATGTTTTGAACCTTCCTCCAATCAGGGCTGCTTTTCTGAAACGGGCCATGCATTTTCCCAGCAGGAGAGATGAACCAAAAAGGACAGTTAGTTAGGTGTTCCCAGGTGAGGTCAATTGAACCTAATTGAGGATCGAGAACCGTCTGCCCAAGCAGGGCCGCTCCACACTTTCGCCCAGATTCCTTTGCAGCAGCTACAATTGATTTCCCTCTCCCCCTCTCCCAGGAGCTGACACCTCTGATGTTGGCGTCTACGTGTGCTCAGAATTGCTTAGGCATTTGGCTTGACAGACGTCAGGCGTGATGGGCCCACTCTTTGGACCACAGGGGATTCTGATGAGGACCTTGTTAGGGTGCGAGGGGATTTAGGGCGTTAGGTCACGGGACCAGGTGAACAAACTTGAGGGGCGTCGGCTCAGTGAAGGAAAGCAGGCGGAGGGAGGAGGCGGAGGGCCGGACCGCTGACTGCTGTTCTAGCCTTGACTCCCGGAGCCCAGGGCCACCTCGCGGGGCCACACCCTGGAGAGTGGTTTTCAAACCACGGGCGTGTCCCCTTACCGGTTCAGGAAATCAATGCAGTGGCTTCTTGCCAGAATGAAAAACAAAAATGGAAAAGAAAAGTAGCAAGCCAAGACAAATCCCTAAAGAGAAACGGAAGGGGAATGAGCCGACTCACCTGCCCGGGAAGGGTAAGGGCTGTTTCATCAGACGGTTTTGGTTATTTATGGCTGTGTGTGTGTGTGTGTGTGTGTGTGTGTGTACCGGCCTTTGGTGTAAACTGTTTTTCTCAGTGTGAGTCACAGTCACATTTATCAAGACACCCACCTCCACCTCTTGCCTCCTCATGAACTCATTTCCTTTCTTTTCTCGGTCTGGTTTCCCCTCCTGACCAACCCCTTCACCTTGGCCTTAACCCTCCTCCCCTCACCCTCCTCCCCTCACGCCCTGCTAAGCCGTCCTGCCCACCCCAGGCCTGAGTCCACTCCAAGCCCGCCTTCCCACTTCTTCACCCAGGCTCCCCAGTGCCAGCAGACAGAATGGCACACTGCCAGGCTGTCAGCACTAAACTTGTCACCTGTTCCCGGTCAGCTCCCCAGCAGCTGTGCAACCTTGCACACACTTCATGACTTCTCTGTGCTGGACGTTTCTCATCTGAAAACTGGGGTGGGGAGGTGGGGGGGGACACACACGTGTTCTTGTTGTGAGGGTTGAAGGGGCCTGTGAACCTGGAACATTCTAGGTGCCTGATCGATGGTCGCTTTTATAAGAAGGACATTCTCTTACATAAAAGCCCAGTACAAGTTCAAGTTCAGGAAATTTAACATGGACATAACGGTACCATTTATCTAATATAACATCCATATTTAAATTTTGCCAGTTCCATTAATGGGTCACACATTACATTTAGTTGTCCTGTCTCTTTTTTTGTTTTGTTGGTTAATCCCCACCCGAGGATATTTTTCCAGTGATTTTTAGAGAGAGTGGAAGGGAAGGGGAGAGACAGAGAGGAACGTTGACGTGAGAGAGACACATCGACTGGTTGCCTCCTGCACGCGCCCTGATCAGGGCCGGGGAACCTGCAACCAAGGTACGTGCACTTGACTGGAATTGAACCCGGGACCCTTCAGTCTCCTGTGGGCCAACGCTCTGAACACTGAGCAACCGGCTAGGGCTTGTCCTGTCTATTTAATCTGAAGCAGTTTCCGCTGTTCTTTGACTTTCAAGACATTCACATTTTTTAATAGGACAGACCAGCTGCTTCGCAGAATTCCTCTCAATTTGCGTTTGCATGATGGTTTTTCATGACTAGAATCAGCTCATTTCTAGTAGGAATACCCCGCAAGGGATGCTGTGTCCTTCTCGGGGCCTCATGCAGGAGGGGGACCATCAGGTCAGTTTGATCCCTTCATAGATGATGACTTTGATCTCTTCGTTCCATGGCTCCCCAGGTGTGCCTGCTATAAAACCATCGCTTTCCCCTTTGCAATGGGTAAGTGATCTGTGCGGAGATAGTTGGAGATTCAAGTCACCTGTTCCTCATCAAACTTGCACCCAGTACTTTTGGCATTTACTGATGATTTTTACCCGAATCCCTTACTTCTCTGATGTCAGCAACAAGGTGCATTTCTAACTCTGTCATTCCTTCTATTGAAGAGACTGTCTTGACTCCATTGTATGCTCTTGCCTCCTTTGTCAAATATGGAGCATAATGGCTTGGGTCGATTTCTGGGTTCTCGGTTCTGTTCCATTGGTCTATGTGTCTGTTCCTGTGCCAGTACCAGGCAGTTTTGAGAACAGTGGCTTTGTAATATAGCTTGATATCTGGTATTGTGATCCCTCCAACTTTGTTCTTCTTTCTCAGGATTGCTGTGGCTATTCGGGGTCTTTTTTTTATTCCAGATGAATTTTTGGAGAGTTTGTTCTAGGTCTTTGAAATATGCCGTTGGTATTTTAATGGGGATCGCATTGTCATTCCTTCTAATGTAACGTATTTTTGTGTGTTCCTCCTTGTACAAATAAACCAATGAATGCAATTTCAGAATCTATATGCTCACGGAACTAAAAGTGAAAGCATCTTGCCCTAGCCAGTTTGGCTCAGCGGTTAGAGCATCGGCCTGCAGACTGAAGGGTCCCAGGTTCGATTCTGATCAAGGGCACATGCCCAGGTTGCAGGCTCGATCCCCAGTGGGGGATGTGCAGGAGGCAGCTGATCCATGATTCTCTCTCATCATTGATGTTTCTATCTCTCTCTCCCTCTCCCTGCCTCTCTGAAATCAATAAAGAAATATATATTTCTTAAAAATGTGGCTGACAGAGGCCTGTGCTGTCATTTCCTCAAGAGTCAGCCTAGGGCTCGTTTGCAGCAACCACCATCGTCACATGTTATGACTGTGATTTTTAAGAAGAATCCGGACGCATGCGTGCGAATCCCAGTCACATTCATTGCAGGCTAGAACTTGAACATTCATTCTGACCAACTGCAGATTTTACCACCTGGCAGAGAAACCGCGCCTTATAATTGCTGCGTGGCCGCCACAAAGACTTGAAGTGTTTGGGGATGGCGGAAGCGGAGCCTTCCCAGGCACCTGCTGGACAAAGGGTGTTTGCATTGCACAGGGCAACTGGCCAGACCTGGCTCACAGGCGAGGCCTTGAGCACCTGCTTCTGTAACTAAACTGGGCAGAGCCAACCAACTGTAACTAACCAACCAAGAGGTGGCTTTGGGCCCTGGTTGCTTTGGCTCAGTGGATAGAGCGTCGGCCTGCGGACTGAAGGGTCCCAGGTTCGACTCCGGTCAAGGGCATGTACCTGTGCTGCGGGTACATCTCCAGTGGGGAGTGTGCAGGAGGCAGCTGATCTATGTTTCTCCCTCATCGATGTTTCTAACACTCTATCCTTCTCCTTCCTCCCTATAAAAAAATCAATAAAATATATTTTAAAAAAAAGAGGTGGCTTTGGAACTGGCACTTTGGCTTGAGTCAGGTGCCTGCGCATCAGCGACTTAAACAAACATCACCTGCTCTACTGGTCAAACACACCTTCCCAGCGCTGGCCGAGAGGAACAGAAGGGAGAGTGCCCAGGGTGGCTGGCCCTCGTCCACCTTCTACGTGGAAGAAATGTGTTCGGCCAAATGCTGCTGTTTGCTGATAGCCACGGTGCCCTTTCTGTGGGAGGCCGGGGCCAGTGCTAACACAGCTGCATCCCTGAGCACTGACTCACCCGGCCCTTTGAAACACGCCCCGGCTCCCTGTGGGTGTGGAAGCCAGGAGAAAGTCTGATTTTAATGGGGTCTAGCCTCAGAAGAGGCAGTCTCCAGTATATGTAATCACAGCGTATAAACCTTTGCTCCTGTTTGGTGTTTGAGGGGGAGGTAGCAGTTGACCTATTTTGTGTTGTGGTGGTTAATCCTCACCCAAGGATATTTTTCCCATTGATTTTATTTTTAATTTTTACCTTTCTTCTTTTGTTAAACAATGATTTTATTGTTGAGAGTATTACAGATGTCCCCCGTTTTCCCCCCCTTAACCCCCCTCCTCCCCTCTCCCACCCCATCCCAGGTCTTCAACTATTGTCTGTGTCCATGGGAAATGACTAATTTGTACTTTAAATCCCTTCTCCTTTCTCACCCATCCCCCAACCCCCCACCCTTAAAGGAAGGGAGGGAGGGAGAAGAGGGAGAAGAGGGAGAAGAGGGAGAAGAGGGAGAGAGATTGGTGTCTCCTGCATGCTCCCTGACTGGAGCCTGGGATGGAACCTGCAACCCAGGCGCATGCCCTTGACTGGAAATTGAACCTATGACCCTTCAGTTGGTGGGACGGCACTCTAACCACTGAGCCACTTAGTTAATTTTGTTCATTAGATTCCACATATAAGTGAAATCATACGGTACTTGGCTTTCTCTGACTGGCTTATTTCACTTCGCATCATACTCTCTAGGATTATCCATGCTGTAGCAAAAGGTAACGTTTCCTTCTTTTTTAGGGCCAAATAGTATTCCAGTGTGTAAAGGTACACAGCTTTCTTTGTCCACTCATCTCCCGATGGGCACTTGGGCTGTTTCCAAATCTTGGCTATTGTAAATAACACTGAAATGAGCATATGGGTGCATATATTCTTTTGAACTAGTGTTTTGGGTTTCTTCAGATATATTCCCGGAAGTGGATTCACTGGGTCATAAGGCAGTCGTTCTATTCTTAATTTTTGAGGAAGCTCCAAACTGCTTTCCACAGTGGCTGCACCAGTCTGCATTCCCACCAGCAGCACACTGTAGCACGGTGTTTGAAACCACTTGGATTTCACTGAAAAACAGCAGTAAACTGTACAACATTCCCTTTTCTCCATCCTCGCCAGCACTTACTGTTTGTTGATGGTAGCCATTCTGATAGGTGTGAAGTGACACCTCATTGTAGTTTTAATTTGCTTTTCTCTGATGGTTAGTGACCTTGAGCATCTTTTCATATGTCTCTTGTCCTTCTGTATGTCCTCTTTGGAGAAGTGTCTGTTCAGGTCCTTTACCCATTTCTTTCTTTCTTTAATCCTTACCAGAGGCTATCTTCCCATTGATTTTTAGGGAGAGTGGAAGGGAGGGGTAGAGAAGAGAGAGAGAGAGAGAGAGAGAAACATTGATGTGAGAGAGACACATCGATTGTTTGCCTCCTGCACACACCCCTGACCAGGGCTGGGGATCGAGTCTGCAACCGAGGTGCATGCCCTTGACCGGAATCGAACCCGGAACCCTTCAGTCTGAGGGCTGATGGCTCTGTCCACTGAGTCAAACCAGCCAAGGCAACTTTACCTATTAATTGGATTGTTTGTTTGCTTGGTGTTGAGTTGTATAAGTTCTTTATATATTTTGGAGATTAACCCCTTACCAGATGTATCATTGGCGAACATGTTCTCCCGCACAGTGGGTTGTCCTCATTTCATTGATGGTTTCCTTTGCTGTGCAGAAGCTTTTTAGTTGATGTAGTGCCATTTGTTTATTTTTCCTTTTGTTTTCCTTGCCCGAGGAGACATAGCAGAAAAAAATACTGCTACGAGAGATTTCTGAGATTTTACTGCCTATGTTTTCTTCGAAGAATTTTATGGTTTAACGACTTACTAGTACACTTAACTCTTTTATCCATTCTGAGTTTGTTCTTATGTTTGGTGTAAGGAGGTGGTCTAGCTTCATTATTTTTTGCACATATCTGTCCAATTTTCCCAACACCATTATTCCTGAACTTTAAAAATAACAGTAGTAATCCTGTACATGTTTCTTTAAAATCAATCAAACAATATAGAATAGACTGAATGAAGAAGGGAAGGTTCCCCTAACCTCCACCTCATGTTCCAGAGGTAGCTACTGTTAACCCTTGTATGTGAGCCATTCCAGATGTTTCCTAACCGTGGTATTAGTGGCATGAGCTGCTTGGGGAATTTTCCAGAAACGTGAGAGCTGGTTGTTAAATGCAGGCCCTATTAAAAATGAAATTATATGAGCTTATAATGAAATAAATCATTTTAAAAGTAAAGGTGATGAATACTCATAACTCATCAGCGCCTAATTATTTTGCTCTTGGGGTTCATTGTATCTGTTGTGTGTGCCTGTTTGGGAGAAATACTACCAAATGGTGCCTATTGGCAATATCAACTCCCCTTGAGGACTTTACACCTCTATCGGCATAGAATGTGAAAGATAACCCATGAAAATAAATCGAAGCATGATGTAAAGATGCAACTAACATGCTAATGCAATTATGTTTATATTAAAAGAAAATCAGCATTACAGTAAATGGTATTGCTCAGTAAAGGAAAAAAACAACTGACTCTCATAGATGTATAAGTATCCTTTCCTTTATTTTTAAATTCAGATGCCCAAATAGACAAGATCTGTCCTCTAAACTCATTTAGTCTTTCTTTAAAAATGTATCTATTGTTTAAAGCAGGCGTCCTCAAACTACAGCCCGCGGGCCACATGCGGGTGTTTTTGCCGTTTTGTTTTTTTACTTCAAAATAAGATATGTGCAGTGTGCATAGGAATTTGTTCATAGTTTTTTTAAAACTATAATCCGGCCCTCCAACGGTCTGAGGGACAGTGAACTGGCCCCTGTTTAAAAAGTTTGAGGACCCCTGGTTTAAAGTATTACAGATGCCCACCCCGCATTTATCCCCTCCACCTAGCTCCACCCCCCCACCCCTAGGCCTTCATCGCACTATGGTCTTAAAACTCATTTAGTCTCAAACCCATGTTTTAGAAACTTACAGCTTTCCCCTCTAGTCCTTCCTCTTCAGATTTTTCTGTTGAAGGACAGGGGGTATTGACTTGTAACATTTCCCACAGTCGGAATTTTGCTGATGTTTATGGAATGGTGTGGCTCAAGCGGTCTGCAGTTCCTACATTGTGGCCGCTAGATCCCCAACTCACTTTCCTAATGGGAATCGTTGAGTTGTTTTAAATTGTCAATATTATTGCTTGGGCAGCTCATCTCTACACCCCCCACCTCACTCTGTCTGCTTACTTTGTTTCTCTCTTCACTCACTTTACCCTTACTCTACATCAGTGGTTCCATGGGAGGGGGGATTTAACTCTTAAGGGGGTCAATTCGAGAATGAGTTATTCACAGTGAATTCTGTGCATTCCTTATAGTTCTAGGGGCCTCATGTACAGTATATAAATATATATTGTGACATATTTATGCATTTTAGTTCTCTATTATATGTTTTGGAACTTTATTCGCTATTTTTTCATATCACTTCATATTATTATTATTTTTTAAACAATGTCTTAGTGATTTCTTCCTCAGGACTTCCACTGTCCTTCAGTTCTTTGATTTTTCTCTTTCACGGATGCTGTGTTCTTTGGAAGCGTGTTTAGACCAAGGGAACGGCCTTTTAGGCTTCCTCCACGTGACTGGGAGTTCCCTTTTTGAAGAAGAAGAATTCTAGGTCACAGGGGGTGGGGGCATCAGGATTTTAGAGATGCTTAGGGGGGTCATGGCCAGAAGAAGGTTGGGAACCACTGCTCTAAATGGTCAATCGACTTCTTAGGCACTTTCCATGTTGAGAGAGTGAAGACATATTCTGATCTAACAGAAAGTGTGTGTAATGATCACACTGCTGGCCCATAAGCGTTAAGTGTCGTGGCTCTTTCGACCCTGTAGCACGTACCATGTAGGGATGCTTCCAAGGGTGAAAACCGGCTTCTTCCCAGAGGCTGATTTTGTGTTCTCTTCAGCCAGGTGGTTCTCCAGGTGGAATTTAGCCAAGATCCCAGTGTTTCCCTTACCAGATGACAGGGTTTCCTCCAATCATGGTGTGTGTTGCCTTAAAAGAGAACTCGAAAACCGCTTCCGTGTGGTCTGGCCAGTGTGGCTCAGTGGTTGAGCTCCAACAAGGAGGTCACAGTTTGATTCCTGGTCAGGGCACATGCCCGGGTTGTGGGCTCGATCCCCATTGTGGGGCGTGCAGGAGGCAGCCAGTCAATGATTCTCTCTCATCATTGATGTTTCTCTCTTTCTCCCTCTCCCTTCCTCTCTGCAATCAATAAAAATAACAGCCCTAACTGGTTTGGCTCAGTAGATAGAGCATTGGCCTGCGGACTGAAGGGTCCCAGGTTCGATTCCGGTCAAGGGCATGTACCTTGGTTGCGGGCACATCCCCAGTAGGGAGTGTGCAGGAGGCAGCTGATCGATGTTTCTCTCTCATCGATGTTTCTAACTCTCTATCCCTCTCCCTTCCTCTCTCTAAAAAAAAAAATCAATAAAATATATTTTTTAAAAATAAAAATAACAAAACAAATTAAAAAATAGATGAAACCACATCCATGTGTGGGGTAACTCTTACTGCAAGTGCCCCCAATCAGAAAGTGGTAAAGGCAAGGGTTGGAGGATTGGATGTGCAGTGTGAATACAGGCCCAGGGAAGCGAGCTTGTTGAGTAGATGCAGTTGAGTAGATAGGGAGCGAGGTCTTCCACTAGAAGGGGTAAAAGGAAACAGGATTTGCAGAGACCCTCAGGATAGCAAAGCTCTGGTGAAAAAAAATCTATAAAAAATCTGTAAAATCCCTCATAAGAACACATAAAAAAATAGAAGAACAATGACAACAAAATAAGAAAAAAGGAACCTAGACATAGGCCCAACTGTTGTAGATCAGATCATTTTCCCAGTCAATGAAAGGACCCGGCAGGTGTGGTTGGAGCGTCGGCCTGCAAACCTAAGTTCTCAGGTTTGATTCCCTGTCAAGGGCATGTAGCTGGGTGCCCGTTCCATCCCCAGCCCTGGTCAAGGCGAGTATGGGAGGCAACCGATCAGTGTGTCTCTCTCTCATCAATGCTCCTCTCTCCCTCTCCGTCTCTCCCTCCTTTCCACTCTCTCTGAAAACCAATGGGGAAAATATCCTCAGGTGAGGACTAACAACAACAACAAAAAGACTATACAGTTGAGTTGGGTTTGTTAGTTCTGTTGATTCCCTAGCCATAGTCTCAGTCCCAGCTGTGCCTAGAGCAGTGGTCGGCAAACTGAGGCTCACGAGCCACATGCCGAGCCGAGGTTTGCTGCTCTGTTGACTAATGAGTTTGCCAACCACTGGCCTAGAGAGAGCTTGTGCACAAATACGCTGGTTTTTTGGTGTGGGTTTGTTGTTGTGATTGTTAATCCTCACCCGAGGATATTTTTCCACTGATGTTTAGGGAGAGTGGAAGAGAGAGACAGAGAGAAATATTGATGTGAGAGAGACACATCGATTGGTTGCCTCCCGCATGAGCCCTCACCAGGGCCCCGGGCCGAGGAGGAGCCTGCAGCCAAGGTACGTGCCCTTGACCGGAATCGAACCCGGGACCCTTCGGTCTGCCGACTGACACTCTATCCACTGAGCAACACCGGCCAGGGCACATATACGCTGTTGGAATCAGGGAGGGTCAATACTCACTGTGGTTCCCCCTGTCCCCAAGAACATAACTAGAAGCACGTCTCCTCAAAGGTGAGCCGGCAGCGCTGTCTTTCCATATGAAGACCTGCTGGATCATAATTAAAACTTTCATTTGACTATTAAAATTAAAGAACAGCTATAAATTAAGGTAACCCTACTCAAACCTCTGGGGGCAAGTTTAAAGATCCTCTCTGTAATTAGAGAGCTACAAACCTTAAGGAACACGAATTCTTCTCGGCGTCGAGGTCTCATTTTGCGCCGAAGCTGGTATTTTGTAAATCACAGCTCTTCCAGGCTGAGGACACATTTCGGTTCTTGCCTAGCGTGATCGCCTGAAACGCGTTGCCCTTTGGGAACTCAAGTACCAGCTAGAAGACTGACGGTATCCGGATTGGACATATGCGAATCTGGGTGGTCTCGGTCATGACTTTTCTAGATGAGAGTTGCCATAGCTCTACAGTGAAGATGTTGGGTTACTAACCTTAATCGATTCTCTTAGTTCGAAAAGCTTGAGGTTTTATTGTAATAATGACAATAAGCCCTTAATGCAAGCTCTCCTGAAAAGCGGAAGGCATTGCCCTGGCTGGCGTAGCTCAGTTGGTAGGCATGTCATCCTGTACACCTGAAAGTCCCGGGTTTGATTCCTGGTCAGGGCACATGCTAGGTTGCGGGTTCGTTCCCCGATCCCAGTTGGGGTATGTATGGGAGGCAACTGATCAATGTTTCTCACAGTGATGTTTCTCTCTCTCTCTCTCTCTCTCTCTCTCTGTCTCTCTCCCTTCCCTCCCTCTCTCTAAAAATAAATGAAAATGTCCTTGGGTGAGGATTAAAAGAAAAAATCAACCTAAAACTGAAGGCATTAGTTGAATAGGTGGTGTGTTTGGTTATTAACTGTTTGGATATTCTTCTTTGCACTTGTCTATATTTTCCGTGTGTGTGTGTGTGTGTGTGTGTGTGTGGTCATCTATAATAATAAAAGCGTAATATGCTAATTAGACCAGACATCCTTCCAGATGAACCCAGGGCTGTGAGGGAAGCCTGGGTCCTGGGTGCCAGAGGGAAGTGGGTATCAGCAGCCGGGGAAGAAAGGCCTACTCTTGCACAAATTTTGTGCATCGGGCCTCTAGAATAAAGAGAAAAGCTGTATTTGAAAACACAGTAAAGACGACATACATGTATAGGTTTTTCATTAAGACTTATTGAATTAAACTAAGGTATTGTGCTCAGGTAGGCCTTAATTCTTCACTTCAATGAGATTTTGACAGTTGAACTTGTCCTTCAGTCCATTCCCTGACTGTCATTTCCCCATTCGCCAGTCTTAATATTTGTCCTTTCTCTTATAGATCTTACTCCTCAGTTTTTATCTCTTTTTTTCCATTGGATTAAAACAAACAATGAGCTTTAAAAAGAACATTCTCATGGTAGATATCTCCAGAGAGCTTATATTTACTTTAAGCTGAATTCTTGCTAAACGGCCCAGTGGATACTACTAATTTTTTATTATCCATCAACATGTTACATTGTAATGGATACAATGCCCTAGAAATGGGGTAGCTAAGCAAATCTCCAACAGCCCAACTGGGCAATACAAAACCATAAGAACTGTTCTCTATCTAGTTGTAGAAAATAAACATTTAAAAAGTTTTATTTAATACTAGTGGCCTGGTGCATGAAATTCGTGCACATTAAAAGGGAATTAATTAGAGGAAATATTTTAATATTGCTATATGCCCTTTCTCTATAATAGAAGTGTCAGAGATGAAAGAAAATTAGTAAAATGTATATGAAAATCTTCCTCCTGTCAGAGTCTGGGGCGCACCACAGGACCCAGAGTCAAGTCCCTGCACACCCGCATGCGCCTCAAAATCGTGCAAGACCCAGACCCAGCCGGCCCCACCCCTGTCAAGCCCCACTGGGCAGGAGACACAGCCTCAGGTCCCCCGTCAAGCCCCGCCAGGTGAGGGATGCAGCCTCAGGTACCATGGTGCATGCCAGGTGGGAGGGGGGGCAGCCTCAGGTCTCCCGGCACACCCTCAGGTCCCCCATCCTGGAACTGGGGCAGAGGGCATGGCCTGAGGTCCCCTGGCCCGGCACCAGGGCAGGGGGCATGGCCTGAGGTCCTCCATCAAGCCCCACTGGGGGGGGGGCACGCAGCCTCAGGTCCCCTGCCCCGGCCTGGTGCCACACAGCCTCAGGTCCCTGCTGATT
The DNA here is from genome assembly GCA_025583905.1 of Ia io. Taxonomy (NCBI): domain Eukaryota; kingdom Metazoa; phylum Chordata; class Mammalia; order Chiroptera; family Vespertilionidae; genus Ia; species Ia io. The sequence continues at coordinate 7,813,184 of JAJQQW010000001.1, forward strand.
GCTCGTTATGGTTCATTATGGAAACCCCACCTCTGCTATGGGCACAGCCATCTTGTGACAGCGCTATGGTATGAGGGTCAATTTGCATATCACCTCTTTATTATATAGGTTATTTTTATTGATTTTTAGAGAGAGAGGAAGGGAGAAAGAGGCATCATTGATCGGCTGCCTCCTTCACGGCCCCCACTGGGGATCAAGCCCGCAACCCGGGCATGTGCCCTGCCTGGGAATCGAACCTTGACCTCTTGGTTTCTATGTTGATTCTCAACCACTGAACCACACCGGCCGGGCTAGAAAAATAATTTCTACTTCTCTCCCTCCCTCCCGCCCGCCCTCCTTCTTTCCCTCCCTTTTATTTTCCTTTTGAGGTTTGTAAAAGGTAAAATTATAGGTATAGTAATTTCGGGCCTAAGAATTTGGACTCTGGGGAATGGAACTGCCACTTGCCATGTTTCCCATCAGCTAAAGAGATGCCTTTTGCTAAGAATCTGCGAACATTACAATCCAGTCTCTTAGGTCGTTTCAAGTTTTGTTTGTTTGCTTTATAACACAATGCCAGCATGACACCATAGTCAGCGGTGCCTGAATCTAACACGGCATAGTTTGTGTTCAAAGTGTTGAATGAGGACAAGGAAAAACTGGACATTGGGGCTTACCCATGATTATCTTCAGTGGACAGAGATCTGGAGATGCCAGGCCACTTCTGGTTTGATTATCTTGGCTGATTGCCACCAATCACATCTACGGATTCTGCCATCGCATGGGCCATTTTTCACACATACTGATGTGTGTATGTCAAACAGTGTAAAGGATTCTATGGTGATATTAACCTACGGTGGGGGTCTCCCGCTGTGAAAACCAGGAGGTGCATCCCAGTTCTCTGAGTCAAATGCAGGATGAAATGCACATACAGAACCGGTTCCTTTAGCAAAAGAAAGATCAGCCCCCTCTTTGGAGATCTGGCCTGATTTGTTAACCTGACAGCTATAAAGACATCTTTGCTCATTTAGTACATATCCATATACTTAGGACTTTTTTCATCCATAAGATTTTCATTTCAAAAGGGAAAAATTGCCCTAGCTGGTTTGGCTCAATGGGTAGAGCGTCGGCCTATGGACTGAAGGGTTGTGGATTTGATTCTGCTCAGGGTCACATACCTTGGTTGCAGACTCAGTTGGGGCACATCCAGGAGGCAACCAATTAAATGTGTCTCTCCCACATCAATGTTTCTCTCTCTCTCCCCCTCCTTTCCACTATCTCAAAAGAAATCAATGGAAAAAAATATCCTCGGGTGATGATTAACAAAACAGAGAGAGAGAAATTTTTTACAATGATTAACTCTGATAATATCTCTCTACACGTGGGAGTAAGCAAACATAACCAGCTACCTGTTCTTCTAAGCCTGAGAGCTAAGAATGGTATTTATTTTTGTAAATGAAAAACCAATCACAGGAAGAGTACTATTTCTTGGCATGTAAAAATGATATGAGATCAAATATCAGGATTCGAACATAAAGCTTGGCACACTAGTTCCCTGGGCCTTTTCTGTGGCTCCTTTCATGTTCAATGCCAGGGTTGGGGAACTGTGACAGAGGCCATATGGCCTGCGAAAGAGAAAATATTTACTAAGTGACCCATTTCAGGAAAAGTTTGCTGCCTCCGATACAGACAAAGCTATTTGCAGAAGAAGAACTGAGGTGCAGCGTGAAATGTGTAGACAGACACATAAAAATGATCACAGGGAACTGGCATGGGTTAGAAAGCAAACTTCGCATGAGATATCATTTCTAGTGAAGCATCTGGCATAAGCAGGGAAAATAAACATCTTCAGATTCAAGGACAAAAGGAAAATCCAAACCCTGAACTGTGCGTAGTGGGAAAGTTTGAAGAATAGAGCATAAAGATGGAAGGCATTTTTAATTAAAAAAAATTTTTTTTATTGATTTCAGAGAGGAAGCGAGAGGGAGAGAGAGAGAGAGAAACATCAGTGATGCAAATCATTGATTGGTTGCCTCCTGCATGCCATGCCCTCTACTGGGGATTGGCCCCATAACATGGGCATGTGCCCTGACCAGGAATAGAACCGTGACCTCCTGGTTCATGGGTCAATGCTCAACCACTGAGTCACATCTGTTGGGCATAATACATTTTTATACATTTGTGTGCTCAAACATTTTATTGATAGTTTTATTTGTTTTTTCTTTTTTTCTTTTTTTTTTTTTTAAATTACATACATGTTATCTTTTTTTTTTTTTTTTTACAGAGTGGAAGAGAGAGGGATAGAGAGCTAGAAACATCGATGAGAGAGAAACATCGATCAGCTGCCTCTTGCACACCCCCTACTGGGGATGTGCCCGCAACCAAGGTACATGCCATTGACCGGAATCGAACCTGGGACCCTTGAGTCCACAGGCCGACGCTCTATCCACTGAGCCAAACCGGTTTTGGCGATAGTTTTATTTGTGTTATCAAACAGTACACATTGTTTGGCTTAATGTTCTATGGAAGCATAACAAATTATTACAAATTTAGTGGCTTAAAGCAACACATTTGTATCTTACAGTTTTCATCTGTTAGGAGTCTGGGGACGGTGTAGCTAGATCCTTGCCTCAAGGTCTCCCCAGGCTGCAATCAAGGTGTTCAGGGCTGGGGCTGTGTCCTCATCTGAAAGCTCGGTACCCTTCCAATCTCAGGTGCTCGCTGGCTGAATTCTTTTCCTTGAAGCTGTGTAATACATGGTGGCTTACTTCTGCGGGAGTCTTTATGACTTGGAGCAGGCCAAGGCCTTCTTTTAAAGGATGCCAACTGATTAAGTCAGGCCCACCCAGGAAAACCACCCTGTGATTACTGAAAGTCACAAGGATTTGGGACCTTAGTTACTTTTGCAAAATCCCTCCTACCTTGCCATATGATGTAACATAATCAAGGAAGTGACGTCATCACCTTTGGCACATAATGTAACCCACAGATCACACCAGGGGGCTGAGATCATACGTGCCATCTTAGATATTTTTTTTAATTTTAATTTTTTTTGGTTAATCCTCACCCGAGGATATTTTCCCATTGATTTTTAGAGTGGAAGAGAGGGGTAGAGACATAAAGAGAAGCATCGATGTGAGAGAGACACATCCATTGGTTGTCTCTCACACACACCCCAACCAGGCCCGCGATCGAGCGAACTGAACCCGGGACCTTCCAGTCTGCAGGCCAATGCTCTGTCCACTGAGCCAAACCGTCTAGGGCCCATCTTGGAATTTTGACATCATGCTGTGGGCAAGAAAAGCAGGACTCTTAAGAGTTGGAGGGAGCCAATTGAGAATCATAGTCTCCCACTTACCAGCTGTGTGACTGCACATCTCCAGGCCCCGGTGCCTTTGACTGGAAACTGGAGATCATTCTAGCATTCTAGCACCTACTACTTTGGGTGGTGCCGGAATTAAATAAGATTAGATTTACAGCCCTGGCCGGTTTTGCTCAGTGGTTAGAGCGTCGGCCTGCGGACCAGAAGGTCTCGGGTTCGATTCCGGTTGGGGGCATGTGTCTTGGTTGCAGGCTCCTCCCTGACCCAGGCCCTGGTGGGGGCCCCTGCAGGAGGCAACCAATCGATGTGTTTCTCTCCCATCGATATTTCTCTCTCTCTTCCACTCTCTCTAAAAATCAATGGAAAAATATCCCCGGGTAAGGATTTAAAAAAATAAATAAAATAAAATAAATTGTACTTCTGTATACTAGCAACCAGCAATTGGAAATTAAATATTTTTTTTAAAAAACGATGATACTTACAGAGGGTCTAGCAGAGTGATGCAAACAGCAAGGGGACTAGGTGTCAGATAGTGTCATTAGCTATTGCTATTCATCCATTCAGACATTTTATTTGTGCAATAAGAAAATAATACTGGCCATCACCAGCATGTGCCTCATTGGATCGCCAAGAAAGCAAGGTAGAGGAGGGACATGACGAATGTAAATAACTCCTGGTTTATCATAGAAAGGGCTCAGTGTGGTGGTAATTGAGAGCAAGCTAGTTCAGTCAATGGTGCTTTCACACAACGTAGATACTGTGTGGGAAAGCGCCTACGCCCAATAAATATTGAATTTAAATCTGGACAGAAGTACATGCTTAATAACTGTTAGTGGATTAATAGACGTGATTATCTTCTTCTGAAAGTCAGATCACTTGCTAACCAAATGGTTTCTTTCTCTCCCCTGTTACCCACAGAACTATTTGAACATGACAAACATTTGATTTGCCAGATGGCTCCTCCTCCTTCCCAGATCTAAGGTAAGGCCTGTTAATATGAAACCAATAGAGAACGTCCAAGTGTAAGAACATTTGTCAAAGATCTTGATAATGTGTAGAAATTAAGAAATACCAGTATCAAGCCCGGGACCTCTAGTTTTGGTGCTGAGAAAATGTTCTTATCTACCTCCTCTTCTCAAGTTCAAAGCCGCCGTGAAGGGGAGAAGAAAAAGAACAAAAACAACCCCCCCCCCCCAAACATACCACTCTAAATCTGCTCCTGTCCTTGGAAATAAAAAGAGACAGTTTCCCCTGGGAGCAGACTTCCTGAGACGAAGAGCATGCGCACCCCCGTGACGTTGAGCTCACAACAATGGGTGGACAGAAATGCACACAGTGCAGGCTTTGTCTTCCAACATTGTCATCTTGCTCCGCAGGGTGGCTTCGGGCCTGGTGACAGGGTGACAGCCCTCTCCAGCATGACTGGTGTGGCTGTGGGTGGGTCTGGGGAGACTTGGGAAGGAGAATTCCTGGGAGCAGGGGCTGGAGCTGGAGTGACTTGGCCACCCTGGAATTCCTGATGAGGCTAGGCTTTGGGTTCCCTGTGTCCCTATCCAAGTGAATCAGAGAACTAACGATTCTAAAGTTTTATGGAGAAGAAGAGAGAGAATGAATATATGTAAGAGAGGCCCTAACCGGTTTGGCTCAGTGGATGGAGCGTCAGCCCATGGACTGAAGGGTCCCAGGTTTGATTTCGGTCAAGGGCATGTACCTTGGTTGGGGGCTCCAACCCCAGTGGGTACAGTGGGGCGTGCAGGAGGCAGCTGGTTGATGTTTCTCTCTCATCGATGTTTCTAGCTCTCTATTCTCCCTTCCTCTCTGTAAAATATATATATATATATTGAGTGGCCAAATTATGATGATCTCTGAACGCATAATAATCTGGCAACTCAATGTATATCCTATATAATAAAAGGCTAATATGCAAATTGTCCCCTCAACCAGGAGTTTGACCAGCAGGCAGGCTGGCCAACGCCCATGTCCCCTCCCCCTGGCCAGGCTGGCTGGACCCCACCCATGCACAAATTCATGCACCAGGCCTCTAATATATATAAACACACACACACACAAACACACACTGAGTGGTCAGATTATTATGCGTTCAGAGATCATAATAATCTGGCCACTCTGTGTGTGTGTGTATATGAACGGCATCAACAGATAGCAACATTCTGAGTCTCATTGTCAAGTATTGGCAAACTGCCCTAAGTAGCAGATCCAGATTTTGCTAAATGTCTCATAAAACAGGACTTTTTTTAGAGATAGGAGGAACAAAGGGACTGTAGCATTGGTAAGTCATTTTTTGCTTTACTTCAGAACCTCTGTATATGACCTTTCTATTTTTTTATCATTAAATAATTGGAGAAACATAGAGTAGTGGAGACAACTGTCCAGAAGTTTCCAGACATTGGGTGCTTGACATGGTGGAAATATATAGACACAGATTGTCTAGTTTTTACGTGGACTCATTATCATTTTTATTCATTTCTTTATTTCTATGTATTTATTTGGAGGAGGTGGGATGGGGGAAGGGCCATGAACAGACTTTATTCATTCAGCGCACACTTCCAAAGCAGCTCTATTGGGTGTAAGATACTGTGAAAGACACACAAATGAATTCTAGAGAGAGAGAGAGAGAGAATGAATATATATGAGAGAGCTGTGCTGACACTCATTTAGCTCACTCATCTTCCAGAAAAGTTGGTCAAACGCATTCAATGGGCCTGACCAGCGTGGCTCAGTGGTTGAGAGTTGACCTACGAACCAGGAGGTCATGGTTCAATTCCCTGTCAGGGCAGATGCCCGGGTTGTGGGCTCGATCCCCAGTGTGGGGCATACAGGAGGCAGCCGAACCATGATTCTCTTTCATCATTGAAGTCTCTCTCTCTGTCTCTCCCTTCCTCTCTGAAATCAATCAAAATATAAAATTTTTTAAGAAGCATTCAATGGGTTGTCTAATTCTAAACAAGAACAAGAGTTACATTGAATTGACTTCAGCAAATGTGGTGAACTCGAGTGCCTTTTATTCTCCTTCTAAACATTTGTGGTGTTTTTGTTAAACCTCACTCAAGGATATTTTTTCCATTAATCTTCAGAGAGAATAGAAGGGAGGCAGGGGGGGAAGAAGGGAGGAAGGGAGAGAGGGAGAGGAGGGAGGGGGAGAGAGAGAGATACATCAATGTGAGAATGCACAGGCCAACGCTCTAACCACTGAACACACTGGCCAGGGCTTGTGGTGTTTTTCTTGAAGTAACAGCCAACCTAATATATACATTATTTGTCCCACCAGCAGCATGATTGCCAAGAAGAATAATCCACGTGGGCGCTGAGGCAGTTAGCCTTTGATTTCTGAGCTGTTGGAGCCCTTTAAGCAGCTGGCCCAGGGCGGGCCCAGTTCCTGTGAGCACCTTACAGGGAGGCACATCTTAGCCAGGGCTGCCCCAGCTTTTGGCTATGAGAGCGCCTCCGATGATGAATCAAAACCCCACATTAGCCAGGCCGGCGTAGCTCAGTGGTTGAGCGTCGACCTTGAACCAGGAGGTCACGGTTTGATTCCCGCTCAGGGCACATGCCCGGGGTTGCAGGCTCCATCCCCAGTGGGGAGTGCGCAGGAGGCAGCCGATCAGTGATTCTCTCTCATCACTGATGTTTCTCTCTCTCCCTTCCTCTCTGAAATCAATACAAATACATTTTAGGAAAAAAACACCCACATGAATGAAATGTGTGCTTCCATGCAGGGTATAAGGACCCGCTTCTCTAGACTGTTTGGCGAAGTGTCATGCGCAGGGTCTCTCCTGACAAAGTCAGCCAGGAAGGGACTCTCTGCTCCCCAGCGTCCACGTTTCCCAGTTGCTCTCTTCTGCTCAATAAAGGTTAGGAAGGAAAGGAGCCCTTTTGTACCCTTCTGCGCTGTTTTTCCAGCCAGAGCTCCGACGCCTGCCATGCATTCTTCTTCTAAGGGCTTGCTAAGGAAGGGTTGAAAATAGCAGACCAGTGCTTCTGTTTTGCTGCCCGTCCTCTGGCTAGGAAATGAAAACAAAGAGATGACATTGAACTTGGCGCTTGAAACTGCAGCGCCGTTGTTTCTGTGCTGACTAGCTCGACAAGCCCACAATATTCTGGGAGCGGGAGCCGGTGCCCTGAGCCAACTCAGCCATTTCTTCAGAATGAAAGCCCTGGGGCTGGCGGTAGGGTTTCCTCTTTCCGACCTGCACAGCAGCAAGCTGGGCTGAAACGCATGCATAAGGAACTGGTGGACATAGAAATTGGGTCTCAAAAGAACTGTTGGCCCAGAAAGAAACTCATTACAGACTGATTCATTTGCCTGTCAGCATAACCATTATTGCTTGTCTCATTTTCGGTTCTTATAAGTGTATTTCTAATAGCACATGATCTCACTCATCTAGGGGAAATAATGAACAACATAGACTGATGAACAAGAACAGACCCAGAAACAAGGAGGCATGGATCAGACTGTCGGGCCTCAGAGGGAGGGTAGGGGAGGGTGGGGGTAAAGGGGAGAGATCAACCAAAGGAATTGTGTGCAAGCATATGAGCCTAACCAGCGGTTAAGGACAACAGGGGGGTGGGGGCATGTGTGGGGAGGGGTGTGGGATGGGAATGGGGGGATGAGGACAAATATGTGATACCTTAATCAATAAAGAAATTTAAAAAAAAATCAAGAACCCCGGAGAGCAAGCAAATCATTTCCAGACAATCCGATAATGAACTTCGTGATATTCAAGTCTTCAGCTCAAATATCACTGACTTAAACCCATCTGTTCTAGCTCTTTATAGACTATGAGGTTAAATACATAAACTTACAGTATTCGAATTCTCTCTGTACTGATACTGGCATGTGACTTTTTAAAAAAAATTTAACATTATTAAAAATTGATTTCAGAGAGGGAGAGAGAGATAGAAACATCAGTGATGAGAGAGAATCATTCATCCGCTGCCTCCTGCACGCCCCACACTGGGGATCGAACCCACAACCTGGGCATGTGCCCTGACCAGGAATTGAATCATGATCTCCTGGTTCATAGGTCAGTGCTCAACCACTGATTTTTTAAAAAGACAACATACAGTAATTTTTAAGAATCCAGTATTTATATCTCAGTAAAGCTGGGGTGGGGGGTGTCTAGCATTGAATGAAAAAACTTAAATGCTCTTGGATTTCCTTTTTCTGATTTTGAAGGTGTTTTTTCCCCCCTTTCCTTTATTAAGCTACCTTAAAGATCTTAAAATTGAAGCCAGGTAGAAGGAAGCTGCATTATCGCTCCCTTTGTGTCCCAGAGGAGCCGAAATGGTAGCGTTAGCCTGTGTTCAACGCGAGAATCCCCGGCCTCCGGATCCTTTTCTCATTCTTCTATTTAGGGTCACAGATTTGAATGCCGAGTCCCCGGGTCAGTGGGACTGCTGGTACCACGGATCCCATTAAGGCGAGGTTTAGTCCACAGACATCTGAAGGCTTCCTTTTTCCTTGTGGAGGGAGATTTATTGAGAAAATCCGCCTGCAGCTATTGTGGCTGCTTGGCAGCCTGGCCTCTCTGGTACTTCCTGTTCATCATTTGCATTTCTATGGCCCATTATAGCTAAACGTTTGAAAGAACCCCGGCGATGGGAGGATTAATTTAATTAAACTGTACCTCTCTGGCTGGGGGATGACTGTGACAATATTTTGCTCATTTCAGAACTGGGAGATGAAGGCTCCAAGTTGCAAAAGTATTTCTCTTTCCGAATGCCGCATATGTATGCGGTATGTGAATAAATCTTGCAGTACAGTAAAAAAAAAAAAAAGAAAAATTCGGATTTTTTTCCTTTGGGTTGGAAACAAAAACCCTTTTCAGAGATTTTGAAGTGTGTGTGTGTGTGTGTGTGTGTGTTTTTCCCTCTACCCCTTAGCTTTATTCACAAGTCAGCTAACTAAACCGCCATTACAAAACCAACAGCACCATCTAATACCTCTGTGATCGGGGAGGCCATAAAGAAATTAGCTACAGAATGCAAATCCTCCTTTTCAAGGACTTTCAAGATCTTTCTCCTCTATGAAAATCCATTGATCTCTCCTTGTCAGAATTTTCCATGTATATTGCTGTGTCCACGATTCTGAACTTTTCATTATTTTTTAGAATTTTGAAATTGATTAGAAAGAGAAGAATCTTCTAGCTAAGGAAATGGCACTCATTTGTTTGGGCAAATACACATTCCATATGGAATCTGTCGTTCCTGTTAAAACTTTCTGAGCCAGTTCCTGAGCTAAAGAGATCCATTGGCCTGAGCACATCAGAACCCAAGAAGACACGAACAGGAGCTTGTGGCAAAGAAATTAAGGGATGCCCAGCCGGTGTGGCTCAGTGGTTGAGTGTGGACCTATGAACCAGGGAGTCACACTTGGATTCCAGCTCAGGGCATATGCCCTGGTGGAGCCTGGTGTGGGGGCGTGCAGGAGGCAACCAATCCATGATTCTCTCTCATCATTGACTAGAGGCCCGGTGCACGAAATTCGTGCATGGGGGTCCCTCAGCCCAACCTGCACCCTCTCCAATTCAGGAGCTCTCAGGGGATGTCCTACTGATGGCTTAGGCCCACTCCCTGTGGTTCTCTGCTCTTTGTGGGGCTTGGGGGCTTCGCCGCAGCCATGGAGATGAAGCCCCCATGCCCTGCTGTCCGGGCTCTGGCGTGTCTGGGGGCTTCCCTGCCACTGCCACGCTAAGGAAGCCCCCATGCCCTGCTGTCCGGGCTCTGGCGTGTCTGGGGGCTTCCCTGCCACTGCCACGCTAAGGAAGCCCCCATGCCCTGCTGTCTGGACTCTGTTTGCCAGGCTTGGGGCCGTCCCCACCGCCGCTGCCACACTAAAGAAGCCCCAAGCCCTGCTGTCTGGGCTCTGTCTGCTGGGCCTGGGGGTGTTCCCGCCGCCGCTAAGGAAGCCCCCAAGCCCTTCTGTCTGGGCTCTGTCTGCTGTGTCTGGGGTGGATCCAGCCTTGCCGCTCAGGCCAACAGGCCCGGACACTCTAGCAGTGGGGCTGAGGGGACTGGGCGCCGCCATCTTTGTGATGGAGTGACGGTTAATTTGCATATTACTCTTTAATTAGATAGGATCTTTCTGTCTCTCCTTCTCCCTTCCCCTCTGAAATCAATAAAAATATATTTAAAAAAAATAAAAGGAAGTACAGGTTTATGGTAAGGAAGTGACCCATGCCCAGAGTCAGAGGTAGCTAATGGTCCAAGACCTGGCTGCCTGATGGGCTATATAGGAGAAAAATCCTTAATTGTGGTGATTAAGTTAGGGTTATGGACTCAGCCATAGTCTCTACTGACTGGTCGGCGCTGGGGTAGGGAGGGATTAGCTGACCTGTGTATCTGGTCCTGAGGTCAGCCACTGAGTTGCTGCTTCTGGTTTTGCTGCTTTTCTGGGCCTGGAGCTGAAACACAACTGAGGCCTTGATGTTATCTCTAGTTTGACTGAAACCCTGTCTGGGGGCAAAGGACCCAAGGCTTGGCTCCTAAGATGATTTGACGCCAACCAGAACCTCATTGTCCTGAGGGCTCAATGATTAAGATGTGCAAGGGGGAAGGAGGCAGGTGAGCCAGGTGCCGGACGAGGCCAGTGTGAATGAGAAAGGAAAGAAAAGAGAAAAGGTCGTACTGAAGTAGTGAAGTTTCTATGTGGTTACAAGCCTGCAGGAGTCAGGACCCAGAGTGAAGAGTCTGGTTATTTTCACACAGCCATTCGGGTGCTCCCTCGCCTTATCTTCTAGTTGTTTCTTAGTGTTTAGTTTTCGAGGATGGGAGTTAGGCCACATTTTTCTCTCTCACAGGCTGGCCACATGGGACTGCCTCAGAGACCAGCTGTCTTTGCCTTGCCTGGTCATTCTCTCCATTCTCCTTCTGTGTGGGAAGAGGAACTGCCCCGACCTTCCAAGCAAATCTTTGGTTGCTGCAACTCGCTTTATATCCTATCTAATAAAAGAAAAACATGCAAATTGACCGTACCTCCACTATGCCCACAAGCCACACCCACCAGCCAATCAGGAGTGAGTATGCAAATTAACCCAACCAAGACGGCAGTTAATTTGCATATCCAGGCGCAGAGCGAAGACTGAAGACAACGTAGAAGGAACCCAAGCACTGCAGAAGGGAGCGAAGCTGAGGCAAAACAAGTGGGGCGGCGGGGAAATAGGGCGGCAGAGAAGGGAGGGAAGCAGGTGGGGCAGGAAGCAGGTGGGGTGGCGGAGAAGGCTGCAGGAAGCCCTATTCTTGCAGGAATCTTCCTGCAATGGGCCTCTAGTTTTACTATAAAGCAAAGGGCCCCTGGCCTCCATCTAGTGAAAATCGGACCAAGTATCTGTGGATTAACCCTTTGCACTCGCTTGCTTTTTTCTCGATTCCTTTATTCTAATGCTAACCGTGTGGAGTCACACTCGACATCCGAGTGCAAAAGGTTAACAGTTCCCATCTTTGCAAACTTTGTCCTTTGAAGCTCGTTTTGCTTTCTTCTCTTTTAATTTTCTAATAAGAATGAAGAGCCCAAAGACCTAGTCCCTCCAGAAAGGGCCGTCAGGGCCACGTGGCTGGGTGGATAAAACGTCCAGGCCTGATCCATTGGCTGTTGGAATAGTCAAATGGGAAAAAAAATAACGGCTCCATTAACCACCTTTTCTACCCGAATTTGAGTCTTGGTTGCAAATTGTTTCTAATATCTTTTCAGCAGAGTCTTTACAATATTCTTGTGAACAAGTTATACTAAAAATTGTTGAGAAGGCTCCACTAATACTTAGTGCAGAGATACAACCTTTGGATTCCTTTGTGACTATTGCTTTGCTCTTAACATGTGGCTGGTATGAACTTGTTTTGAAAATCCTGACCCTACAACACATCTTTACCCAGCAAAGTCACCCACACCTTCCTTATGGGCTGGTTTTAAAGGGCCTCTTCATCTAATTGGCGATGACCTCAGAACCTTATGTCCACCACGAACATTTCCAGTGCACACACTCCCAAGCCTCATCGCTTCTTTAATTCTCTAGGTTGCTGGATGTTGAACATCAATCATCTTAACTGTGGCTGCATAGAATTTGGTTTGGAATCCCAGGAGTCTCTTTGTGTAAGAACGACGAACTCTTCATTGGGCCTAGAAACTGGCTTATGTTGCCTTCTCCAAAAATAAGTGGGATGTTTTTTCATTTTAAATAACATGTAGGGACTTGCCATGGGTTCTAGGTGTTTTTTTTTTTTTTTTTTTAATTGCATGGTTCTCTGATGTTGTTGGGGATTCAAGTTCAGGCATACAATGTAACTGCAGCCAAGATGGATGGGTCTGTTCTTGGCTTCTAATTGGCCACGTGACTCTGGGCAGGTCACTCTCTGTGGCTTTGATTTTTCGTTGGTAAAATGATGTAATTAGATCAGGTGCTTTTCAGGCCTTGTTCTGGTCCTTTATTTCTAAAGGTCTCTGATGACAGGTGAGCCACGTCATCATGAGTCCCAGCACAGCACCTAATGCCTCATGCTTTCCTGGTACACACATCTCCTTTTGGGCTCCCAGGCTTCTAAAGAAGAAGGAGACCCGAAACCCATGTAGTTTCAGTTCTGACTTGGTGAGTTTTGAATTTAAATGCTTTTGCATATGAAGCAGTGAGTGGGCAGAAGAATCCTACAAAAAGAGAATCCTGAGGTTGATGAACAATGCACAACCCCTTTCTATGGATAATTTTCTCTGGGAGCAAAACACATTATTGCTCAAAGCCAACAAAAGGAAAAGTAAGAATAAGGGGAAGAAAAAAGAGAACCCACCACACCACGTGAGAGGCATTTGTTGAGCAAAGAGAAAGAGGACATGCAGCATGTGTGTCCATGTATGTGTCAGGATGGTTTCTGGGATGGAGATTCTTCAGGCAGAGGACTTTGCTCCCAGTCTCAAGACTTCTTATAAAAAAAAGGGGGGGGGGGCACCTGGCCAGTATGGCTCAGTGGTTGAATGCCGACCTATGAACCAAGAGATCACTGTTCAATTCCTAGTGAGGGCACATGCCCGGGTTGTGGGCTCGATCCTCAGTGGGGGCGTGAGGGGGGCATGCAGGAGGCAGCCAATGAATGATTTTCTCTCATCATTGATGTTTCTATCTCTCCCTTCCTCTCTAAAACCAATAAAAATATTTAAAAAAGGGGGAGGGCAATGCTAGGAGGGAACCTTGTTCAGACCTATGCTACATGCTGTAGCATCTTCCAAGTAGCTCTGTGGGATGAATAGCACTTGAGTTGTGACGTGTGATAATGCCGGGACCAAGAATGGTGGACCATGGTGCATCGCCATTGCTTCCTACTGCTTCCTAGCAAGGCAGAGATCCCTGTTGTGTAAGGGGTCTGAGCACACTACCTACAAATAGTATGTTTACTCCTTTTACATTCATTTGAGTCCTGACTGACAAATGAGTTCCAGGCAAATGGTTATCTGCATGATTTTTCATAGAATTTTGTTATATCAGCCCTTACATGAAATACAAAAACCAATCGGAGGGAGGAGGTCTGAAATATTGCTTGGGAGTGTCAAGAGGAGATGGAGAGAGATGCTAAGGATTGAAGTAGAAAGAACTAGTGAGGAAAAACACATGACACTATTACACTGGAATTTTTCCTTTTTTGGCCATCCCCGAATTTCCATAACTATAACCATTCATCTCAAGCTATTCCTCTGATATTTGTACATCTTATAAAAATGAAGAGTTTATAAAAGGCAACAACTTGGAGACCTAAAGCATTTGTAACTGGCCTTTTTTCTAAGACGTTGTTACTTATCTGCCCATGAGTGCCTTTCTAAGCTTTCCTTGGATTTTTTTTTTTTTTGGGGGGGTGGGGTTGAGGGAAAATTAGTTTTTCTGTTTAAATACTGGACCTCCTGGAGAACATCTGCTTCTCAGAGAGTGATAAATAAGGAAAGGAGATACGCATACAACACATTTTTAAAAATATCAGTTCCGCGAAAGAAAACATGACATGAGATTTGTGGGGAAGGGTTCAAGGGAAGTCAGACCTCAAGCAGAAAACAGCATAACGTGGCCCTGAATGCAGATAAATGAAGAGATGTATCTAGAGAATCATAAAAGAACTAAGAATTGCAAGTAATGTTGATTTTTCTCTTTGGTTTAGAAACTTTGGGGAACCATTTAAAAATAAATACTCCACAGTTCTCCCAAGGAGAGTTAGAGAGGAGAGAGATTCCTACGGACAGCCCTCTGTATGCCTCGGGCTGTTCCAAGTCTTGGAGATACAGAGTGTCTAAAACACACACAGTTCCTGCCCCCAGGGAGCTTGCCTTCTAGTGAAGGGTCACTGACAAGGAAACACAGAGATATCTACTATACAAGGTGTATTGGTAAACACTTTGGACAGAAGTAAAATAGGGTAGCCCTAGCCGGTTTGGCTCCGTGGATACACTGTTGGACTGCGGACAGAAGGGCCCCAGGTTTGATTCCAGTCAAGGGCATGTGCCTTGGTTGCAGGCTCAATCCTTGGCTCTGGTCAGGGCCCATGTAGGAGGCAACTAATCGATGTGTCTCTCTCACATCGATGTTTCTCTCTGTCTCTCCCCCTCCCTTCTACTCTCTGTAAAAATCAATGGAAAAATATCCTCGGGTGAGGATTAGCAAAAACAAACTAAAAGTAACGTAGATGATGGGAAGGTAGGGATCTGGGCTGTTTCCCATAGATTATGATCATAGAGGTCATTAAGTCTAGTTGGCATTCTCCCTCTGCACCAATGAAGGGACTGAGGTTAGATGAATCGTTCAACACCATGCCCATTTCAACTTATGCCAGCGGTAGCAGTACCTGAGAAAGAATGGTCCAATATGCTGGTGGTGACTAGGGCATTGTGTAGAGTTGACCTGATCAACTGTGTGGTCAGTAAGCATCGTGACACATTGAGGAGGAGAGCACTGTTACTCCAACTTTTAACAAAATACATATTTTTATTGATTTCAGAGAGGAAGGGAGAGGGAGAGAGATTGATCGGCTGCCTCTTGCACAGCCCACACTGGGTACTGAGCCCGCATCCTGGGCATGTGCCCTGACCGGGAATCGAACCGTGACCTCCTGGTTCATAGGTCGACGTTCAACCACTGAACCACGCAGGCTGGGCTGTCTCTCCATCTTCAATGTGCACAGGAGTCTCTGGGAAGCGGGTGAACATGCAGATTCCGATGCAGTAGAGCCACGGCGGGGCCTGGGACTCTGCATTTGCAGCCAGCTCTCAGGGGATGCTGACGCCACTGGTCCACAGACCACATGCCGAGGGGCCGGGTCTGGTGCGCGGAGCACCCCTGAGAAGGAAAACTCAGAGTTCAAGCTTGGATTTTTCGCTCTGCATTCCCCCCATCGCCCCACTCCCCACCTTCGGAAGAATCCAGCCTAAAAAAAGCAGACGTTACGAAACGCCAGTGCCAAGCCCAAATTACCATGTCAGGCACGTAATTATGTGCGCCAGAAACAGATGTCTCAGGCTGGGGCTCAGCCCGGCCTGTCGCCGGGGCCACGTGATGAAGTGGCTGGCAGAGGCCACCCGGCAGATGCGCGAGAAAAAGGGGGTCCAGGTGCCTGCGCCTCGGGGACAGGAGATGTGATGTGAGCAAGGGTCACCGTTGCATAACGAACGCTGGCCGTTACCCTTTCCTAGCAGATTGCACGCTGAGCATCCTGCACGGCATCTTGGCTGCGAGGCTGACTCAGTCTGTGTCTGTCCTGGCAAGCGTCCCTCCTGGGCTGGGAAATCAAAATAGCACAGCACGTGTGCCATGAGGGGTCTGCGCCTCCACTCTGGGCCTTCGCCCCAGCCGCCTTGAAGGGAGAGGCCTGAGCGAGGCCCTAGTGGGTCAGCCTGCAGAACCAGGCTGTGAAGGCAGGCTTCGCGCATGACCTGCCTGTCATTGCTCTTTATTTTTTTACTAGAGGCCTGGTGAATGAATTCGTGCAAGGGTGGGGTCCCTCTGGGTGGCCTGCAGGGATTGGGCTGAAACCACAGTCCAACACCGCCTGCAGCTCCTACCTGCTGCTCCCGCTCATCCTGGTCCCACTGTGCCTGCTGGGGGCTCGCACCCAATCAGTCCCATTCGGGAGAGGCTCACACTGCCGCAGCAGTGCTCGCCAGCCATGAGCCCTGCGTCTGGTGTCCTCCCAAGGGGAGTGGCCTGTGGGATCGGGCTGAAACCAGCTCTCCAACATCCCCTGAGGGGTCCCAGATTGCAAGAGGGCACAAGCCAGGCTGAGGGACCTCACCAGTGCATGATGGGGCCAGGGAGGGACCATGGGAGGGCTTCAGGGCATGTCTGTCCCATCTCGCTCATGCACATCATAGTGACTTGTCGACCGGTCAACTGTCTGCCCCCTGGTGGTCAGTGCACGTCATAGGGAGCGGTTGAGCAGCCTTAGCATATCATTAGCATATTACGCTTTGATTGGTTGTTCTGCCGTTTTGCCGTTTGGTCTATTTGCATATTATCCTTTTATTATATAGGATTTTTGTTAATCTGCACCCAAGTGTACTTTTTCCATTGATTTTTAGAGAAAGTGGAAGGGAGGGAGGGTGGGGGAAAGAGAGGAAGAGAGAGAGAGAAACATTGATGTGAACGAGACACATAGATGGGTGGGGGGCGGGCTCAGGGATCGAACCTGAATGCCCTTGACTGGGAATCGAACCCTGGACCCTTTGGTGTGCGGGCCGGCGCTCTAACCACTGAGCAGCACTGGCCATGGCTCATTGCTCTTGACATTTGAGCCTATTTGCTGGCTTGCTGCACTGTCTTGCTGTCAACAGCTATGTCCGACCCTGTGTATGTAAATGCACGTCCTTGGGACTCAGCCACCAGCTCAGGAGGGAAATGCCAGCCCCCCTTCATTGTGATCTGGCTGAGTTTGGGAGAACAGAGTTTCTTTTTTTAAACAGATATTTTAGAGAGAGAGAGAGACATCGATGTGAGAGCGAACATCGATCCGCTGCCTCTAGCCCGCAACTTGGGCATGTGCCCTGAGCGGGAATCAAACTGGCAACCTTTTGGTGCATGGGATGACGCCCAACCCACTGAGCCACACCAGCCAGGGCTGAGCTTAAGTCTTTCTGCAAGCTCAGTTCCTTCTCGGAGGAAAATGGTGACAATGATGATAAGAAAAAATTAAATTGACATCTCTAAGTGGACAGTTCCCATTATTCTCATGGAGGCAAAACCAGTTCTGGTGGGTCTGTCACAGCTATGGGGGGCTTCATTTCATTTTGAGACTTCGGACCATTTGGTCTATAAGACCCAGTGGGGGATATGAGGATGAGGTGGCGAGTCGGTGGTAGATATCTGACTTTGAATATCTAGGCATGTGCCCAAATCTTTTAGACTAACTTACTCCTTCTGTAATCAAGACTGTCACCACCAGGGAAAATGGCCATTTGCCTTGGAGCATATGAATCTCACTGAGGCAAACAGAACTCTCTGGACCCCCAACCAATGGCCTAGGAAGTTGAACTTCGCTGTGAGAATTTCTGCTCATCTCTTTGTTCAAAGTTGAACTAGAGAGGTGGCCCCCTCTCATCAGTGACTGGAATGCTTCTCCGTGACCCAGGGAACCGGTCGGGAAACAAAGACTAGTTCCCTGGCCAATAGCAGCCTCCTTGGGGAAGGGAGCAGCAAAGGCAAAAACCTCCCCCTTCAGCAAATCTCAATCCATTGCAGTATCTCAAGGATGCGGCCCTGGGGCGGCCCAGCTGTGGCAGGCCTGGGGCTTACTGGAAGCCAGGTGACTTCAATAGCTGGAGGGACCTTCGTTTTAGCATCAGATTTTTGTCCTCATCCACCCTGTCTGTTTTGCATGGCTCTAGGAAGCATTTGAAAACAGATGAATGTAGAATGCATCGCCTGGTGTAACAGGACTCAAAAAAAGGTGGCGATTGTTCATCGAAGAGCTCTTTCCTGCCTGCGAATTCCTAGTAAACATGAGGGACTCTTTGCAATAAAAAGAGAACACACTTTATATTACTAAGAAGAAAAATAGGTGCTGTGCACATGTTTTGTTACAAGGCAAAGGGGAATTGGGGTTGCAGGTGGAATTAAGGTCTCTAAGCACATGACCTTAAGGTGGGGAGACTATCCTGGAGTATTTGGTGGGACCTAGTGTTACCAAAGGGTCTTAAAAGGGAAAAGGGAAGAGGTAACCATGGAAGACAAAACCAGAGAGATGGCCTTCGCCTGGCATTGTCAGCTTTGAAGATGGAGGAAGGGCCACGAGCCAAGGAATGTGGGCAACCTCTAGAAGCTGGAAGAGTTAAGGAAGTGGCCTCTCCCCAAGAGCTGCCAGAAAGGATGCAGCCTTGCCAACGCCTTGAACTTAGCCCTGTGAGACCCATGTCAGACTTCTGAGCTACAGACCCACAAGCTTGAAAAATCGTGTTGTTTGAAGCCACTGCGTTTATGGTCATTTGTTACCGCAGCGATAGAAAGCGAGTGCACCTGTGAGTAGATACTGGGGAGCAACGGCACATTCTTGGCTGTAGGAATGAGATGTTTATAGCTACACAGGTTTTTGGGGACCTCTCATTCTTCTGCCTGTGCATGATTACAGGTGAAGTAGTATGCCCCCACCCCCGTTTGTTTGGAATGAATCACAGTTGTTGAACTCAGAGCAGTATTCACAGCTCTTTTTATACTTTCTATGATGTTTGCAAACGTGTATGTACAAAACGGTCGTGCCTGATGCGGGCTCCCTGGTGTGACTTCGGACAGGGTGTGTCCGGGCTGAATTAAAAGGGAAATTCCCACTCAAGGGCAAAGTGATGTTGATAAATTCCAACTGAAAATATTTACAGATCTCAAGGATTCCCTGGGAATGATGCAGATGGCCTCGCTGACTTTTTGACATAAAAGCAGAAACGACAGAAACCCAGTCCACACTGTTCCACCCCCTAGGCCAGGCTCAGAGCGGGGGAGGCACATCCGAACTTCGAAGTAAACATCTGTAAAGGGATTTGGGCCCTGGGAGAAGGAAGTTGGGAGGCCGGCTGAAAGGGAAGGAAGGCCTATATTTACTGGCCATGGATTGTACTTCCTGTTGTGAAACTGACTCAAGGCTGTTTCATAACAGCGGGGGGCCGCGGGCTGGGGTGCGATGAGGAAGCGGCTCCTGGTTCCTCCATGTCACACAAGTGCAAGACCTCCCCTGCCCGCGGAGATCCACGGAGGAAGGAGGAAGAACGGGCGCTCGCACGAGCTCTTTTGCAGACGCAAGACCGCTTGGTTTCTAATCGCAGAAAGAGGTTTTCGTATGGAATATTCAAGAATACACAGCATGTCATGTCCTCTGTCCTTGTGTGTGCTTTTTGCTTGTCTGCAGATTCAAATAGCTGAAAGCAGCACCCCCCGCCCCCCGCCTGCAGCCCATGGCATGGAGTAGTTGTCATCGCACAGTCAGGGGTTGCAAAAGCCAGCAGGGTTCCTTCAGAAAAGAATTCCATGCAGGTCCTTCTCATCTACCTTTGCCACAAATGCCAGAGAAACCATGTGGCAGCAGATCTGCCTGGACGGTCAGCCGAGGAGTTGGGGAATGGGAATTGCAGCTGATGGAAAATGGAACCTGCCCGTGTCCCTTTGAGGATGAGTCCTAGAGGGGCTAACATACAGGGAAGGACTGCAGACACTGCGCGGAGCTCTCACTGGGCAAATACTCAAGAGTCTAGACTTTTCAGCACTGCCATATTCTTTCCCCTCTAACCTTCTAGCATTGGTTTCTTTCCTTTTTAATCATTTTTTTTAAATGCACTGATTGATTTTTAGAGAGGGAAAGCAAGTGGAGAGAGAGAGAGAGAGAGAGAGAGGGAGAGAGAGAGAGAGAGAGGGAGGGAGCTGTTGTTCTACTTGTGCCTTCATTGGTTGCTTTTTAAAAAATATATTTTTATTGATTTCAGAGAGGAAGGGAGAGTGAGAGAGAGAAACATCAATGATGAAAGAGAAACATTGATCCGCTGCCTCCTGCATGCCCCGGGCATGTGCCCTTGACCGTAATTGAACCCAGGACCCTTCAGTCTGCAGGCCGACGCTCTAGCCACTGAGCCAAACCGGCTAGGGCCATTGGTTGCTTCTTGTATGTGCCCTGATGGAGGATCAAACCTGCAAGGAAACTGTAGCCAACTGAGCCGCCAGGCCAGGCCAGGGTTTGGTTTCTTATCTCCCCACTAGAAGCCCAGTGCACAAATCCGTGCACAGGTGGGGTCCCTCGGCTTGGCCAGCAATCTGGCCCATTGGGGCCTGCTGGCCAGGGGGAGGGACTGCAGAAGGTTGGCTGACCAAGGGTGGTTGGCTGTGGAAGTGTCTGCCCCCTGGTGTCAGTGTGTAGTCATAGCGACTGGTTGACTGGTCATTCGTGCTTAGGCTTTTATATATATATATAGTTTAGATTCTAGGTGCTTCAGGGCAGGGAGCTGAGGTGAGCTTTGCATTCCCAAGGATCTCTCTCCAATCCCAACCTCAGGCCGTTGACACTTGGTGACTTTGCTGGGAGTATTTACTGACATTTGCACTGATTCCCTGAGTTGGTGGCTTTCCCCTTCTAATGCAAGCTTCCAGAAAAGCAATTCAGGCTGCTTTCCTCAGGGCGGACTCGGGGGGAGGTGCGCCCACCGCAAGAGTGGCCCCTGATGTCCTGCATTCTGGCTGTTTCCCTCCCAGCAGGTGACATTCTGGACTCTTCCCCCAGACGCTGGCTCCATAGAAAAGCCCTGTCCTTAGCATTTTGTCACTGACCGCACTGGAAGTGAAACCCTCGGCTGGTTTTCACGCGGGGACACAGTGTATAAGGAAGTAAAAAGGCAAAAAGAGAACAGACCTGCCTTGTTCCCTTTCGGTGCAGGTTAGGTGGGTTGCAGCGTGGGGAGCAGCGTTGGAGGCCCGCGAATGACACCATGTTGCCGCCTCCGCAGTCTCCAGGGAGCCTGGCGACCAAGTTCCTCTGCGGGGGTGGGAGGGCGGAGGGGGGGACTGTGGGGCAGTTTCAAATTTCCCACATTGAGCGCCTTGCCTGGGACATGGAAGAAACATGGGAGACTCGCCCGTTATGATGGGGCAGGGCCCTGGCACGGGCAATGCAGGACTCGCACTGACAGCCGGCATGGCATCTTCTTGCGTCTTCCTTCCTTCCAGACCAAGTTCTTGCTGGAACGTTAGGGGATCCATTTGTTGAAGGTCCCACTGTTGCCTCAATGAATTGCATCTGATCCTGGCCTTTCCCAGCTTGAAGTTCAAACCTGTGGGGTCTTCTCTCTGACCCCACCTCAGAGTCAGATCACTCCCCATGGGTGGTCTTCAGCATGGCCTTGATGCCTCGGAACTATTGCTCTCAGGTCTCGGCATCTCCAAAAGGCAAGGCGAGGGCAGGCCTTCTTGGGATGCCTCTCCCCCACCATTCAGATCCTTATACCCACTAAGTGAGGTCCCACTTTTCTAACTCAGCCCACACTTTTTATTTCCTCCCCTAACCTTACAGAACGAGAAGGTCGGGCCAGATGGCAAGCCCAACAGGCTCAGCAGCACCTTGCTCTTGGCGTGGTGTGAGATGGAGAAAAGAAGGTTGGATTGGTGTCAGATTTGGGTCCCAACGCAGCAATCCTGCTCCCTGGCTGTGCAGTTGAGTCCCTTCTCCAAGTCTCAGTTTCCTCGTCTCTAAAATGGAACGATAATGCCAGTCTCAGAGGGTTGTTTAGTGAGCATGGATGGAGGAGGTCTTGCAGGCGAAGCATCTGGCATACACAGCACTAAATGCACTTAGTTGTTATCATTAGTGTGCTATTATTACCGTTAGCATCTTTCATAGGATTAAAAAGTAATAAGAACTTGTCAGGCCGGCATGGCTCAGTGCTTGAGTGTTGACCTATGAACCTGGAGGTCATGGCTCCATGCCCAGGTTGTGGGCTTGATCCCCAGTAGGGGGTGTACAGGAGGCAGCAGATCAATGATTCTCATCATTGATGTTTCTATCTCTCTCTCCCTCTCCCTTCCTCTCTGAAATCAATAAAATATACATATTCTTTAAAAAGAACTTGTTAGGCGAGTCCTTACAATGATATGTTAAAACCCTAGGAAACAGTAAATTCCATTCTCTGCCAACAATCCCCTCGTGTTTTTCCTTCCATTTTGGGACCAAAATCATATCTTATTGTATAATTATTATTTCTGCTGTGATTTCTACTATGTTTTCCTTTGTCATATTCCACAGAACCTGACAAAGTGCTGTATGCATGGTAGTGTATTCTAAAACATAGAACGAATTGAATGGATCATTTTTCACCTAACCAACCAGTCTCCTATGCTAAATGATCATGGTGACAATTTCCACCATCCTGAGCAATGATCAGAGTGATGCAGCGAAGCAGCGATGGCCTGGGATGGCCATGGCCACATGCTGAGCAGCACCCCAAGTTCTCATGGCCAATGCCGAGGAGACCACTCGGTTCTCTACACACAGGAGCCAAGCCATTTAGGGCTGCTGGGAACTGGGCCTGGAAGAGGCACAGAGGTTGAGCAGAAGTAAGAAGGTCCCTCTAACTGAGCGGCCACACGGAGCTGACACCGGCCACCCGCTATTTCTCATAAGCCTTCCAGCCACCCTTAAGGCAGAGATTTTTGTCTCGCATTGTAATGAGGACACCGAGATTCAGAAGGATTAAGTAACTTTCTCAGCGTCCAGCCAGGCCGTCTGACTTGACAGCCTTTGCCTTCCTTGCCCTGCTGTCTGGACTGATCAGCACTGCCAAAGGGATCGCTTATCTCGCCCAGGCTCAGACAGCATGCTTCTGTATCACTCAGTTCTCTCGGAGGCGCCTCGGGCCGTCGATGACACCTTTCACCAATTTTCACCTCCCTCTGCCTCCCTGGGTGTTATCAGGAAGTCATTCATTGCCTACCACGAGGGGCCCCGAGTTAGACTTTCTAATCGTAGGCTCCCTGGGACAGAATTAAGCTATCCCACGTGGCACCCTTACACAGTGCCTTAACTCCATCTCCAATAAATATCTTCCCGATGGAAGAACGCATCCAATAAACCCACCCCCTCCCATGTACTACTTATACTTAGATCATTGTATTTGGGAGGACATTGATCTAAGACATCAGAGACAGCTCCTGGTAGCAAAAGCACTCGGAATTCCCCCGCAAACACAGACTCCATGGCAACCAAACAAAAAGAGGAAAGAAAGGAGAAACTCCCTCTCCAGCCACCAGCTGTAATTCCTTTCTGCTCAAAACTGCAGGGCAATGCAGATGTTATGTAAAATGTCGTTATTTTTGCGCCTGGCACACAGAATGACCCTTGTCTATTGCTCTATTTGACCTCTAAACTGGCACAGAGATATTGGGGTAAGATATTTATCCGGCCGAAACCGGTTTGGCTCAGTGGATAGAGCGTCGGCCTGCGGACTCAAGGGTCCCAGGTTCGATTCCGGTCAAGGGCATGTACCTTGGTTGCGGGCACATCCCCAGTGGGGGGTGTGCAAGAGGCAGCTGATCGATGTTTCTCTCTCATCGATGTTTCTAACTCTCTATCCCTCTCTCTTCCTCTCTGTAAAAAATCAATAAAATATATTTAAAAAAAAAGATATTTATCTGGTGAATGAATCCATAAATTGACTTGAGCAATTTGACTTCACTAGTCTATATTGGCAGCAGTCATTTTGACTTTTTCCCCAGACACTCTGGTCTCCCGACCATCTTCATCCTCTCCCCCCAGTGAGACTCTCTAGGCTGGCGTGTCTCTCTATGGCACAGTGAGGAGTCGTTGGTATGTATAGGCCAAAATAATCGATCTATTTCTGGTTTCCCCCCTGAAAGCAACTCACAGTTAATATCCCTGATTACGACCGATGATTGTGTCCTAAAAGGAATTTTGCATTTATTTTGCTACACGTGGCTCTGTGCCCAGCAGTGCCATTACCAAGGCCTACCTACGGATTCAATTCTGAGGCCCATGACAGATGTTCAGAACTCGGTGGTGAAAAGAGAGGTTTCATTCTGTCGCCCTCCCTGCCATTTATCTTGTGCGACAAACGCCTTCCCCCCATGACAGTTTTTTTTCCCCCTGGACAAAGAACTTACGAGGTTTCCTGCTCAGTACATTCTCCATATGCTCTTCTCCCTGGAGTGGTTTAAAAATCAGAGCTAGGGGGCCCATTTCTCTCTCCATAAATCACCCCAGAATCAGCCTCTGACAGATCAGCAGTTGGAAGGACTCCCAGCCAATCCTGGGATGATTCCTTTCTTCCCAAGGAGTGAGTTTCAATGCCCCGGGCTCCCCTCCCTTATTATAGCTGCAGCCCACACCATGCAGTGTGCGGCGGGTTTAAGGAACTCGGTGCATTTTGCCATCTCCCTTACTCACTGTGTGAAGATATGTTTGTTCTATCATGAGGTATAGAATCCCTCACTAGTTTTCCCTCAGAATAGCAGAGGCTTATCTGCGTGAAGATTCCCCACCAGGATTGTCATAGCACCCAACCGTCGAAAGAGAAAGTTGGAAAGAACCTGAATACCCAATGAACGACATTCGGCAGATAAATTGTCGTAGAACAAAGTGGGATATTAAGCATCTATTTAAAATGAGGTGTCTGAGGGTATTTTCATGTGATAGAAAGTTTCTGATCCTTGTACTGGATCCTGTGTGCTCATGCAAGAAATTCTGTAGGTTACATTTCCAGGAGTGGAGTTGCTTGTGGAAATGTGGAATCATGTGCAAAGGCCCTGGGCAGGGGAGGAGGGGGAGAGACTGCTCACTGGCTTTGGGGGAAGGAGAGAAGATCTGTGTTGACTCCTGGGTGGTCCCAGAGTGTGATGGATGGGGAAGAAGCCCACAGGCCTTACGTGGTCATGATCCAATTCTTCTGCAATGGACAGTGGACGAAGGTTTGAAACAGGAAAGTGCAGTGATCTGAACATTTGTAATAATAGTGTTCTAAAATAGTCACAGTATAAAACAGTATAGTGCACCTATTATGATTGGTGTTTTTTGTTTTTTTTAACTCCATTTCAGAGAGGAAGGGAGAGGGAGAGAGAGAAACAAACATCAATGATGAGAGAGAATCATTGATTGGCTGCCTCCTGCACGCCCCACACTGGGGGTGGAGCCCGCAACCCGGGCATGTGCCCTGATCGGGAATCGAACCATGACCTCCTGGTTCATTGGTCGATATTGAACCACTGAGCCACGCCCAACCACTGAGCCATGCCAGCTGGGCTTTATGATTGTTTTTGAGAGCTCATCTTTCTAATGCATTTAGGAAAGAAACCTTGGGCTGCCGGTATAGACGGTGAGACCCAATCCAGGGACAGGTGGGGTGTAGGATTAGAAGGGAGGGCAGGAGTTGAGGAGCCGGAGATGCAGAGAGCAGGCCGGGCTGCAGGGTGGGAACATTCTGACTTCAGCTCTCGTGTTTGCTTTGCTTTAGGGTCACCGCTGTTCTGCCCTTTGGCTACAATAAAAAATCAGAGCAACTTGAGAGGAAACACTCCCCCCCGCCCCCCGGGGAACAACAGCTTGTTTACCTGAAATGGAAAATTCCTTGAAACAGATTTGCCAGCTCCCAAGGATTGCAATGCTGTGAGGTCAATCCGCGTTTTAACTTGGATAAGGTCCGCATGGACTAAACTGAAACTCGGCAGCAGCCTGGAGGGAAGGCTTCTGTTTTCGGAGCCCATTCTCTCCAGGTTTGCTTTAGACCAGTGGTTCCCAGAGTGGGCACACGCCCCACAGGGGGGCAATTTGATGTTTAAGGGGGGCAATTTGAGAATGAGTTATTCACAGTGAATTCTGTGCATTTCTTATGGTTCTAGGGGCCTCATGTACAGTATACACACATATATTGTGACATGTTTATGCATTTCAGTTTATTATATGTTTTGGAATTTTATTCGCTATTTTTTTCATATCACTTCATATTATTATTATTTTTTAACAATGTCTTAGTGATTTCTTCCTCAGGACTTCCACTGTCCTTCTGTTCTTTCATTTTTCTCTTTCACGGATGCCATGTTCTTTGGTAGCGTGTTTAGAGCAAGTGAATGGCCTTTTAGGGTTCCTCCATGTGACTGGGAGTTCCCTTTTTGAAGAATAAGAATTCTATGTCACAGGGGGGGCATCAGGATTTTAGGGATGCTTAGGGGGGTCATGGCCAGAAGAAGGTTGCGAACTACTGCTCTAGACCTTCTACACTGAGTGGCCAGATTATTATGATCTCTGAATGCATAATAATCTGGCCACTCAGTATATATATATATGTATATTAGAGGCCTGGTGCATGAATTCGTGCATGGGTGGGGTCCAGCCAGCCTGGCCAGGCGGAGGGGACATGGATGGTTGGCCAGCCTGCCTGCTGGTCCAACTCCTGGTTGAGGGGACAATTTGCATATTAGCCTTTTATTATATAGAGTGGCCAGATTATTATGCATTCAGAGATCATCGTAATCTGGCCACTCAGTGTATAACTGCTAGTAGCTCTCACTCCTCTCACGATTCCATAATAGTTTGCGCATCAAATTTCCATGACTTGCCTCCCTCCACGCATTCCGCCCTGAAGCTGTTTCCACAACAAATCCACAATGGATCGATCCTGTCCAATGACCGCTCACTAAAAGGCCGGGGAAGCCAGTCAGGGCAGGGAGCTGGTGTCAAGCAAACACAGTAACACGCTTTTAATGGAATGGGCTGTTTCTCTTTCTGGCCAGTTGTTTTGTTGTGTAGACAGAGACAAGCCCTAGCTGGTTTGGCTCAGTGTATACAGCGTCAGCCTGTGGACTGAGGAGTCCCAGGTTCGATTCCCAGTCAGGGCACATGCCTGGGTTGCGGGCTTGATGCCCAGTGGGGGGGCGTGTAGCAGCCAATCAATGATTCTCATCACTGATGTTTTTATCTCTCCCTCTCCCTTCCTCTCTGAAATCAATATATATATATTTTTAAACATATTTTATTAATTTTTTACAGAGAGGAAGGGAGAGGGATAGAGAGTTAGAAACATCGATGAGAGAGAAACATTGATCAGCTGCCTCCTGCACACTCCCTACTGGGTATGTGCCTGCAACCAAAGTATATGCCCTTGACCAGAATCGAACCTGGGACCCTTGAGTCCGCAGGCTGACGCTCTATCCACTGAGCCAAACCGGTTAGGACTAAAATATATATATATTTTTAAAAGCAAATGTCAAATCTACCCAATTCAGGGCCCTTGGCAAGCTGTTTACCCAGCCAGCAGTTTCCCTGCTTCACACTGACATCCTCAGAGTGGGACATGTCTTCAAGGGGTGCATCGGGCCCCTTCCAGTGCTGTGTAAGGGCCCTTCCTTTCACTTTTTCACAGTCATCCCAATTGTCCTCCCCCCCCTCCCCGCCCACTCCTTGGGAGACAAGAAGGATGTCCCTGCCTGTTTGCAGTCTTAAACTGAGCGTGGCCATTTGGTACTGACACGTGTCAGAGAAAGCCAGCTCCTAGACCTGCACATCTGGGGGAAATGGCGGTTTTCCTTTGAATTCAATGGGCAGAGAATGAGTTTTCCAGCCCCCCAGCTCCGGGAGCTGCTGTTGTGTCTGCTGGTGGGTGTTTGCAAATACAAAGTGGTCAGTACACTTCCTTCCGCAGGGAAACGAGGCTTTCTGAACTCACAAGTGGATAGCATTTATGAAGGTTTGATTAGATTTTGAAAATAATTTAGATGTGTGTGTGTGTGTGTGTGTGTGTGTGTGTGTGTGTGTGTGTGTGTGTAAGCATAAAAACAAAACTTTGTCCCGCCAGCGTGGCTCAGTGGTTGAGCGTCAATCTATGAACCAGGAGGTCACAGTTCGATTCCCAGTCAGTTCACATGCCCGGGTTGAGGGCTTGATCCCCAGTGTGGGGCGTGCAGGAGGCAGCCGATCCGTGATTCTCATCATTGGTGTTTCTATCTCTCTCTCACTTTCCCTTCCTCTCTGAAATCAATAAAGATATATTAAAAAAGAAAGAAAGGAAACTTATTGACATGAAACCACGGTGCTGGTAGAGGGTCTGGTAACCAGGAAAAAGGGTGGTCTCTTCTGTCCCTTGAGGGGGCCACATTTAGGAGAGAGCTTGGGTTGGCAGGACAGGAAGCTGGTTCCACCTTCCCACTTTGGCCTCTTCAAAAATCTTTTTATAACAATGAAAAGATACCCAGATCATAGTACAGCAGGTCATAAAAGTCACCCTTGCCATGTTCCACAGATGCTGAATGTAGGCCACTTTATAAAAATGAGAGGCGGAGAGAAAGAGAGAGAGAGAGAGAGAGAGAGAGAGAGAGAGAGAGATTCTGATGTGAGAATAAATATGGAAAACCATCTTATCTACAAAGCAATTCAATGAGGATCACAGCCAGAAAGTACTCGTTAGGCTACTAGTAAGTGATTAGAGAGGGGCAAAGGCTGACTTGCGTGCAAGAACTTCACTTGGACACATGTTTGATTCCCTGTAAGGAAGGTGCAGAATATCCGTGACCTAAATTTCTGAACTTGGGTATTTCCAAGGAAACCACCCAACTTTCCCACTGTCTTAGATTTAACACAATTAATGAAATACCCAACAGGCCCCAGAGGTCATTTGTGTAGTTAGATCAACGGCAGTACCATCAGCTAAGATTTAGATTTCTCTTCAACCAAGACCCCTTAGACTTAGTAGCATTTCCAAGTGCGAAGAAGGGGGAGAGGGAACCCGAGAAAACAAACAAAAACAAATTAACCTGCTGATGCAATTAAGACCCTAGGATTTTCCCGAGGGTGAACAGCTGAACTCACATTACCAGTGAGACGAAAGGAATGCATGACTCAGAGTTTACTCAGTGTTAGGCACAATGCATTGTTGATGTTTTAATAAAACATGGGTTGGTAGCAATAAAATCCTTGTGTTTTAATAAAATTCAGGTTGGTGCCCTAGCAGGTTTGGCTCAGTGGATAGAGCATAGGCCTGCGGGCTGAAGGCTCTCAGGTTCAATTCCAGTCAAGGCATGTACCTCCATAGCAGGCTCAATCCCTGGCTCTGGTCTGGGTGCACACGGGAGGCACCCAATCGATGTGTCTCTCTCAATCAATGTTTCTCTCTCTCTGTCTCTCCCTTTCCCTTCCACTCTCTAAAAACCAATGGAAAAATATCCTCGGGCAAGGATTAGCAACAATAACAAAAAATTCAGGTTAGTATTATCAGCCTTATTTTACAGATAAAGAAACTGAGGCTCTGAAAGTCATCAGCAGTCCTGAAATCTAAGAGATTGCAAGGCCAGGTCTCACCAGGACCTTGGACTCTAGAGCTAAGAGTATGTGTTATCTTCCTACCAGTCATAGCTTACCTAGCCTCACTGGAAAAAGGTGATTTCACATGCCATTTATTTAAAGTGAGGATGGGGTGGGGGATAAAAATGTGGCCCAAGCCCTAGCCAGTTTGGCTCAGTGGATAGAGTGTTGGCCTGCAGACTAAAGGGTCCTGGTTTGATTCCAGTCAAGGGCACACACCTCGATTGCAGGCTCAATCCCCTGACCTCCTTGGGATGCATACAGGAGGACCAATTCATGTGTCTCTCTCACATCTATGTTTCTCTCTCTCTGTCTCTCCCTCTCCCTTCCAGTGTCTCTAAAAAAAATCAATGGAAAAATATCCTCAGGTGAGGATTCATAACAAGAACAACAAAAAAATGTGGCCCAAGAGTATCTCAAAAGGAAGACAGCTCATTGGCATGCCACGTCATGAAATGAGACCAGGATGTGAACGTGAACAGATCACAATGCACGTGGGAATGGCCCAGACACAATTGACTGCACCATCTGGAAAAATGGTGAAGCCTCCCAAGACAGAATGCCAAGCAGAACAGTGATGTGGGTTCATGTCAAGCAAAGATCAACATCTCGTTTCTTTTCACTTTTAAGTAGTTTTCCTACTTATGTCATATCCCTTGGCCCCGACTGACATGCGTTTATTGGTTGAGTGCAAAGCAGGGGGAAAGCCAGTTGGGAACTGATCTTCTATTTAGATTGAGCCTCTACCCCTGAGACCCCAACTTGGGGCCAACCTCCAGGATTTCCCTGACAGATTAGTTTCTGAGTAAACAACTTTCAAAATTCTTCCTCATCTTGTGTTCGCCATCATTGTATGAATGTTTTGTAGGTTGGAAGAGAAAACCCTGCTCCGTAGATTTTAAGATAAGGTTATGGAGAGGAGGATGGGAAGAGGAAGGTAAATAAGTACCTGCAGCTTGGAAGACAGGATCAGAATTCAGAAGAGGCCCTGGCTGGTTTGGCTCAGTGGATAGAGCATGGGCCTGCGGACTGAAGGGCATGCCTGGGTTGCAGGCTCGATCCCCAGTAGGGGTCGTGGAGGAGGCAGCCAATTCATGATTCTTTCTCATCATTGATGTTTCTATTTCTCTCTCCCTCTTCCTTGCTCTGTGAAATCAGTAAAAAGATATTTAAAAAACCAAGAATTCAGAAGAAATTAAAAAAGGATTCAGAAACAACACAGTACAGCAAATGCTTGTTGAGTGATAAAAATGCAAGGCAGCTCTTCTGGGAAGGTGGAGATGGAGAAGCAGGTTCTAAAGAAGAAGGTCTATGATCATAACCAGGCTGCCTTTGCTTCTGAAATAGAAACCCAAGATATGTCATGACAAGCAGAAATGTACTTCACAATACCGGTGCCTATTTGATCATTCTGTTGAGATGCTGATGAGGCAGAGAAAAAGGAAAATGAAAATCAAAATGATCAGGTCAGCTGCCTTGTGGGCACTTAGAGGCTAGTTCTTGATTGGTGCATTAAAATGCTCAGCATTTTGCAGCTATGGGGGGAGTAATTGACATACAGTAAATTGCATGTGTTTAAAATGCGCAGTACAATGAGTTCTGATTTACACACACCTGTGAAGCCATCGCCACAATCAAGATAATGAACTTACCCATCATCCGTGCAAATTTCCTCCTGCCCCTTGGTGAGCCCGGCCCCTCCAACCTCGGTACCCAGGCAACCACTGACCTGTTTTCTGTTACCATCAATTGTACTTTATGGGCTAATTTTATATACATGAAATCAGGCAGTCGGCACTCTTTTTCAGGCCAACCCCTTTCATTCCGCATAATTACTTGGAAAGCCGTTCATGTTTCAAGTGTCAATATTTCATTTTTTTTATTCCTAAGTAGTTCCATACAGGTTTTTTTAAAGCTTAGTTATTACTTTCCTGGTGGGGGGCATGCAGGAGGCAGCCGATCAATAATTCTCTCCCTCCCTCTTCCTCACTCATTGAAATCAATAAAAAGATACAAAAAAAAAAAAACACAAAAAACCAGACACGAATCCCAGGTCTCATGTCCTTACCTTCTAATGAGAGGAGCTGGGCAAGAACTACAGCCAAACAAAAATCTTACAGGATGTGAGAAGCTCGCCTGTGTCATTTGGAAATAACAGAACGGGGAAGGGCGATTAGATGCCATCCTAACGATGCAGCCTAGACTCGGACAAGCGCCCACCCATTAGACTGGACACTTCGGTGTGGTCTTCTGGGTCAAACACACAATTCCATGGAAGTCAACACGGAACATGATTAAAAGAAGACCAGGCCCCCACGAATGGCAGGAGTTAGAGACTGAGGGGCTCTTGCCATTGGTTCTGCTCCCAGGTATGAAGCTTTGGTGTTCACCATAGTCCCTTCCCCCAAGGTTAGGCATCAAGTCAGAGACTTAAAATGGGAGAACAGCCTAGCTGGCTTGGCTCAGTGGACAGAGCGTCAGCCTGCAGACTGAAGGGTCCCAGGTTCAATTCTGGCCAAGGGGGTCCATAATTCTTGCTCATCATTGATGTTTCTATCTCTCTCTCCCTCACCCTTCCTCTCAGAAATCAATGTTGAGAGACATTTTCTTTTATAAAAATGAATATATTTTTATCGATTTCTGAGAGGAAGGGTGAGGGAGAGAGAGATAGAAACATCAATGATGAGAGAGAATCATTGATTGGCTGCCTCCTGCACACCCCCTACTGGGGATCAAGCCCGCAACCCAGGCATGTGCCCTTGGTGGGAATTGAACCTGGGACCCTTCAGTCTGCAGGCTGACGCTCTATCCACTGAGCCAAGCTGGCTAGGGTAAATAAAAATATATTTTTAAAAAATAGGAGAACACTCTCCCAAAACTCAAATCACGTTTGTGTTGGTAAACGTCCCATTTCCGTTCCAATAGGCCCCCGACCCGGAGTGTGTGCTTCGCTCATTCCAAGCATTCATTCATTTGGAGCTGCAAGTTGGGCCGAGCCAAATGTCTTGCTCAAAATCGGATGAAATGGGCCCCAAGTCCACAGCCGAAGAATGTGGGACACGGTCCCCAGCTCAGAACGGTGTTTGCATTTAAACTCGGGCAGGCTTAGAGAGGAGGGTTCGGTGAGTTGCCGTAGGAGGAAGGGGATCCTCTTGGCCTGCCTTCAGCACTTTGGCTCCCTGGCCATCTGGCCCCCGGCCAAGGCAGGCTGAACTTCTGAGAAACTTGACTTCCTGTTCCCACCGCCTGTGCTTGCTGAGGACCGGGCAAACTTCACCCGTGAGATTCTTAAACATCTTATGGGAAGACAGTGTTTTGTTTTGCATCAGAGTCATTGAAATCATCAAGCCATGAACCCAGAGGGGTCCTTCCTATGACCTTGACTCTTACATTTTACAGAAGAGGCGAGGCCGAGTTCAGAGCTATTAAGTGACAGGGAAAGGAGGCGGGATGGGAACAGGATCTAGTTTTCCTGACTCTAAACGTGGTGTCATTTCCTCCACAGATTATAGAACATTTTAATTCCAAATACTAGGCCTCGGTGAGTTTTACTACATGCAAGTTGTGTGTCACAACCTAATTAAAAAAAAACAACACACCACAGGGTCTGTTACCCGTCTCCCCTTGAACCTGACTCCAGAGCCTTGGGCATTCCTGCCCTTTGACCCCCAGTAGCATTGTCACTCCCGTGAATATGTAGCCCTGTGGTGCCTTGTGTTTGAGGAGGAAGCTGAGGACTGAAGAGGCTGGGCAGGAAGAAGACACTGACCGTGGCCATGGGGGTGGAGTCGGGGGCGGGGAAGGCTTGCTGAGTCCTGAGCCCCAGGTGGTCAAGAGCTTCTGATAGTGCCATGTCAATTTCACTTCCCAGTGAAATGAATCACTCTTCACACAGAGGGACCTTGATGTGGACACCAGTTCCTGCTGGGGTTCAGGGTCAAAAACAAAACAGGGCTGGTCAGCCATTGGGAAAGGGACATTCGGTCTTCTCCTGGCTTCCTGACTGATTACAAAGTGTTAATGACCTTCACAGGAAACTGGCCTCCCTCAGTGGTGTACAAATAAGGAAGGGCAAGGGAAGGCGAGCCAAAGGGGAGACAGGGTCCTCCAGGGAAGTGCAAAGCACACCAGCCCCAATAATTTACAAGGAAATGGACACCCCAGTAACTTGGAAAATCAGCCCAGGCCGAAATGAGGCAGGACCAAGAGCTCTTAAACTAGTCAGAGCTGGGTTTCAAAGCCCGAGGATTGGTTACTGCAAACCATTTCTTCAACAATAGCTGATAGAACAACTGGCGCTGTCTTTCTTAAAATCCATAGGAAACATATAAACATGAAATATAAATAATATGCAGAAGAGAAATTGGGAAGGAGGAAGAGAATAGATACAGTACAGCTGTTTAACTTTGATGGTGACAGAAAATGTTCTCTGATAGTATTCCTTGAGAAGATCAACACAGCCCAGCCAGTGTGGCTCAGTGGTTGAGCATCAACCCATGAACCAGGAGGTCGCCAGTTCCATTCCCGGTCAGGGCACACGCCCAGGTGGCAGGCTCGATCCTCAGTGTGGGGCGTGTAGGAGGCAGCCACTCAATGATTTTCATTGATGTTTCTCTCTCTCTCCCTCTGCCTTCCTCTTTGAAATCAATAAAAATATATTTTTTTTAAAAAGAGGTCAACATAATATTTTGTTTTGTTCCTTATGAATATTCTTTATGCATTTTGGTCTTGAGGTTAAAAACTATATTGAAGTCAAGATTTCAAATTTTTCCTTGGTAAGCATACCCTTGCCAGATGGGACCAATTAATTTTGATCCTTCCTACAGTTTTGGTTTACATCAAATATGACTCTAGGCATTCTGGGGACTGAAGCTTTCTATCTTGGTACCACGATCCACACTCAGCCTGGAGTGAGATTGCTGAATGAATGGATTCAGCAGCTTCTGAATTCCCCTTTTTGCGATTACTGTGTATTTTATTGTGCTTATTCATTAGTTCTCTGGCCTCTCAAACCTTGTTCATCGGTTTCCTCCCTGTTCTGCTGTTTCACCCTTTCTCATCTCCAGCTCGCTCTGTAGGGTGTTTCTGTATGTTACATGGCTTTCTTTACCTAGGATTAAAACATGCCATAGGCAACAATTTCTAGATGTTCAAGTTCATCAAAATAGGGGTCAAAATATTATGAAGACCACTCAGCCAGTGTTGCTCAGTGGTTGAGTGTCAACCTAGGAACCAGGAGGTCAGGGTTTGACTCCTGGTCAGGACACATGCCTGGGTTGTGGGCTCGATCCCCAGTGTGGGACGTGCAGGAGGCAGCCGATCCATGGTTTTCTCTGATCATTGATGTCTCTCTCTCTCTCTCTGTCTCTCTCTCTCTCTCTCCCTCTCCCTCTCCCTCTCCCTCCCTCCATTCCTCTCTGAAATCAATAAAAATATATATTTAAAAAATGTTTCATAAGACCAAGGGTGTTCATAGACCAAGGGTGTTCACAGTGATAATAGGATGAGTGAAAATAATCACCTGGTCCATGGACTGGTGTGGTGAGCTGGCACGGCCATGGCATACTCAGCCCCAGGGTGCCTTATGTGCCACGCCAGCTCAGCCAGGTTCAGTGATCCTGAGCAGGAGCGGTGAAGGATTGAGAAAAGACAGACAAGAGAATGAAAGCTGGGTCTTGGTGGGACACTGCTCCCGGATGGAGAGACAGCGCCAGGGACTACAAGCTGTGTCTTTATTTTATAGCTGATGCCATGAGGCAAAGGAAGGGCGTGGTCAAGATGTTTACAACCTTCTTGTGGTTTCAATCCTACTCAATTACATGCACCTGAATTTATCAATCCCACATCACTCAGGCATGTGGGGCCACATGTTCGGACCACAGGTTCAAGCTGACAATTACAGCTGTTGGCTATCATTGTGCTGGGAGGACTCTGCCCTCCAAGCTGGGACTTGCACGTGCCCATGAGAGGACTGTGCCCTCTCATCAGTCCAAGGCTTGAACCTGTCCAAACGCTGTAGCCGTGCCCCACAAACTGGGTGCGTTAAGGAGACAGTACTTCTCCATGTTAGAAACACTCTGCTTTCTGAAATGATCGACAAGTTTTTGTTGGGCGTAAGTACCAGGGAGGAAGCTCCAGTGAAGCCACAAACGACCTGCAGGTTCTCAGGGCAGGTAGAATGTTCTGGGAGGCCTTCCCTCTGTCTTTCTGCACCTTGGGCTTGCTTCACGCCGGCGCTGAGTTCACCATCATGTGAACTGTGTTGTTTCCGGAAGAAACAAAGAGCAGGAAACCATGATGGATGGGGAGCAGCCAGAGCACACCCTCTCTGTGGCCTGTCTCCTGCACAGCTCCCCACCGTGCTGCCGCCCGGGCCTCCCCCACCCTTCCGTTGGAGCCGGGGGAGCACAGCCCAGAGGCTGTGCCGGAAGAACAAGCAACCTGAGGTCTCCTAGCTCTAGCCACAGGCCTTCCCGCTGCTAGGAAACTCCCGAAGGTCTTTCCCACCTTCTAGACCAGCAGCGCTAAGGGTGGATTTGAATCATCCAGGCCTTCCACTGGGCAAAGCGTCCGTTCTGCCCCAAATAGCGGGCAGGGATCCCTCAGAGACCAAAGGGCCACGTGGCCAGCCCTTTCTGCATCTCCCTGGGGTCCCCAAGATTGCCCCTGCGCCTGCTGCCTCGTGGTCCCCTCTGGGTGCCTACCGCTGAGTCCCTGGCTCGTCTTGGACACCCCGCCCCCCCCATGGGCTCCCACCGTGGGCACAGGCACAGGTGCTCCCCGGGACGCACTGCTCCACCTGCAGCTCCATCGTCACACCTTTAGGTTGAGATCTGCGCTGATGGGATCCCCTCTTGCCTTTGCTGGTTGGCAGCCATCTTCCCCCGACAAGGCAGCCCACCTTTTCTATTCGGGAGTTCTCAGGGACCCGAAGGGAACCCCGGATTCCTGACGCTACACACCCCCGACGGTCCCCGTTTCCCCATCATCCACTTGGCGCCCAGATTAGCCAATGAGCCCCCTTGGGCAATTCTCAGCCCCAATTGCCTCAGGTTTCCCTCTGTTTCGAGCTGAAGATGTGTAACGGTTAGGAAAGAAGACACATCTTCTGGGTGCTTTGTGCAACCCACCTTACCCCTCACATCCCATCTGGATAAATGCAATTCACAAACGTGCCCTGCCCCACCGGCTGGCCCAGGCCCGCTCTGCAGCCAGAAAACACGCGCCGCGTGGCAGTATTCAGCTAAGAAGCCAGTGCGGTCTCATTTCTCTTTAAGAGAATGACAATCAAGGAACAATTCTCTGCCACCAAGCAGGGTGAGGTGTCAGGCGGAGACGAATGAGAATCACAGAACTGCTTATTCGCCACAGCCACCTAGAAACAAACGGAAAAGGCCTGTGCCGCCTTCCACAGCACAAGGCATTCTTTTATAAACAGCAAGTGTCCAAGTTACAAAACCCCCAAGAAATGCTGCTTCTGAAGTCTCCGATGGGGCAATTTATCTCTTTCCCCAGCTGGAGCATTTGTGAGGCGTCTCTCAGAAAGGAACATCTTGGTATGCAAATCTCTCAGCCTTTGTCAGGGGAGGAAGTCTATTTGAGGCGACTGTGGCAGGAGGAAGCAGAGGGACTTGAAAATGCATTTGTCACATAGGTTTTGTGAACTAACCAAAGCCCTCAGGGGGAGCATGGTCCTTTCAATTCCCCGCCCCCTCTCCCCCCACTAGATGTTATCTTCAAAGACCACAGGAAGTGTTTATGCAAATCCAAAGGCTATTTCTCCAGAGTTAATAGGATTGACACAAAAATGTAGAGATGTGGCTTCTAATGACTTAAAGCCTGACCCGGCCTGTCCCCCACACCAGACTCCACCCCAGTTATGGGAATTGGCTAACAAGTAATAATGCTTATTAACACATGTGGCTTTTAAAAAAATATATATTTTATTGACTTTTTACAGAGAGGAAGGGAGAGGGATAGAGAGTTAGAAACATCAATCAGCTGCCTCCTGCACACTCCCCACTGGGGATGTGCCCACAACCAAGGTACATGCCCTTGACCGGAATCAAACCTGGGACCCTTGAGTCCGCAGGCCGACGCTCTATCCACTGAGCCAAACCGGTTAGGGCCACATGTGGCTTTTTAAATGTTCACTCTTATATTGCTCTCATTGAGAACTGACTCCAAGAAACGGACCACGTGGCTTAGTAGACAGACAGAGGAACAGACGGATGGATGGATAAGCAAGTACAGAAAAATGTCAATGGTGAAATCTAAGTGGTGGGAACATGAGCGGTGTCTATAAAATTCTTTCCACTTTGCATTATGTTTGAAACGTTTAATAATAAAATGCTAGAGCCCTAGCTGGTTTGGCTCAGTGGATAGAGCGTCAGCCTGTGGACTGAAAGGTCCCGGGTTCGGTCCGGTCAAGGGCATATGCCCGGGTTGCAGGCTGGATCCCCAGTGTGGGGCATGCAGGAGGCAGCCGACCCATGATTCTCTCTCATCATTGGTGTTTCTATCTCTCTCTCCCTTTCCCTTCCTCTCTGAAATCAATAAAAATATATTTAAAAAAATAATAAAATGTTAGGAAAAATCTACCACTCATTTTGAAAATGTCTAGAATGCTAAGATTTGACTCAGGCCCAGGGCTGGGAACGTCCGTACACTGTCGCCTGAGTTTGTGATTTCAGCTCCGATGGCCAATCAAACCTTGCCAATTTAGCAAAGAGGGCTGGCGGCGCAGGAACTGGAGGGTTCCCTACCAGTAAGCCTCCGGAGGTTGAGTGTGCTTCAAGTTCACGTACATTTCAGCATTTTCTCCAATCTTCAGACTCTTGGCAAAAGTTTTCACTCGAAGGCCGCAGTTCAGTTTAGGCGCTGGCTCTTTAAGAACAAATGCAAGCATTCATCTCTTTCCCACAGCCCTTTCCCATCCCCCCACTCTGCCCCCCCTCCACCTGTGACTGCCCCTCTTCTGTGCTCTCCTCTGTGCGAACTCCACCAGGGCCTCCTCTGTGGGGTTTTCAGGAGTCTCTCCAGCTAGATCCTGATTGCCTGGAGAGCAAGAACAGAGTCTCGGTCAGCTGTTTCTCCAGCACTCCAGGCTGCCCGTGTCTGCAC
This sequence comes from Ia io, assembly GCA_025583905.1. Classification (NCBI taxonomy): domain Eukaryota; kingdom Metazoa; phylum Chordata; class Mammalia; order Chiroptera; family Vespertilionidae; genus Ia; species Ia io. The sequence continues at coordinate 7,851,909 of JAJQQW010000001.1, forward strand.
GTGGGTGAGCACCCTGCATATGTTGTAGTGTACCCCCATCTTACAAAGGACACCTCTAGAAGTCGAATTATGGAGTCATTTATTAAAGGCCAGCGGCATACGAGGGGCTGAAGCTCCAAATCTCGCAGCCCCGAACAGCTTGCCACATCTGGCTTATATTGGCAGACTATCACAAAGGTATCGATTACATCTTTGGGTCTGGAATGAGGAACCTGTTTCGTGCAAAGCTTTTACAGAAGCGAAATTGAGCAAATTATCTAAAGTATCTATGAATCACTGAATCAACAGAAACACATTATCTGGGACCACCGGGGCAATTTAGAATAATTGTGCTGTCCAGATTCTGGGATCACTGAGTCAACAGGAATGCACTATGTGTAGCTACTGAGGCAATTTAGGATAATTTGTGCTCTTCTGATTCCCGGACCACTGAGTCAACGGAAACTCAGTTATCTGTAGCTGAGACAATTTAGGGGAATTGATCTGTCCTGGGTCCCAGAAGAATGTGCTTCGATGACCAGTGAGACCACAATCAATGGGACATTCAACCCATCATCACTGGAGTATTGGGATAGCATACATAAGTTCAGAAAATCAAAATAACTTTCTATTGTTTTAGCAAACAAATAAGTACAGAACCCAAACAGCAGTTTCTACCTGAGATGATTGCTACCATACTTCACATACATGCAGATACCTAGGCCCAGGCCTTCTCACCAAACAGCAACGCCAGCCCACCTGGGCCTGGGGCCTGAGAATCATGGGTCTGCTTAAGAGCAGGGTTCCCTGGTGCATCTCCTGGAATCACTTGGGAATCACCAAGCACTCTGTTGCCTGCGTCCTACCCATCCAGCTTCTGATGAGCTGTGCCAGGATGTGCGTGGCCTGGGGGCCTCGGGACATTGAAATCTCCCCAGTGATGCAAGCGTGCAGGTGGCACTGAGAACCCCTGGGTTGGGGCGGCAGGGGTGACCCGGAAGTTTCACTCTCACTTGCTTTCATTTGATTCTCAGGTCAACTTGGCAGGCCTCCAGGGCAGACGCTGTCATCTTAAGCCAGTGGCTCTCAACTGGGGCCGACTTGGCCCTCCAGGGGACCGATGGCAGTGTTGGGAGCAGTGGTTCCCAGCGTGGGGGGGGGTGATTTAACTCTTAAGGGGGGCAATTCGAGAATGAGTTATTAACAGTGAATTTTGTGCATTTCTTATGGTTCTAGGGGCCTCATGTACAGTATATACATATGTATTGTGACATGTTTATGCATTTCAGTTCTCTATTATATGTTTTGGAACTTTATTTGCTATTTTTTCATATCACTTCATATTTTTTTTTTTTAACAATGTCTTAGTGATTTCTTCCTCAGGACTTCCACTGTCCTTTTGTTCTTTCATTTTTCTCTTTCATGGATGCTGTGTTCTTTGGAAGCGTGTTTAGACCAAGTGAATGGCCTTTTAGGCTTCCTCCACATGAATGGGAGTTCTCTTTTTGAATAATAAGAATTCTACGTCACGGGATGGGGGGGCATCAGGATTTTAGAGATGCTTAGGGGGGGCATGGCCAGAAAAAGGTTGGGAACCTCTGGTTTAGAGACTGGCTTGGCTGTCACATCTGGGGGTGGGGCATCTAGCAGGTAGAGGCCAGGGATGCGGTTAATCATTCTATGGTGCACAGGATGTTGCCACCTCAAAGAATTCTCTGGCCCCAATGTCAGTAGTGCTGAGACTGAGACATCCTGGTCTATGGTAACTGTTCGATTCGCCTCCTGGACTGACTAATGATCCAGGATAGCTAGCCCTCATCACTCACGGAATTTCTACTCTGGCCAAGGGGGATTCCCCGTCCCCTGCTACAAACCCAAACCAGAACTGACCGCCCCTCCGCCCTCTGTCCGGCCAGGAAGGTTTGTTGGGCACATCAATGAGCCGAAGTGACTTAGCTTCATGGCCTTTGCTGAAAATGTGGAGCTTTCAGTGAAAAGGAGATCTTTCTCTTTCTGCCTCCATCCTTTGCCAGGCATCAAAGTGAACGGTCTCTGGTCAGGGTAACAGTTCACAAGAGAGGGTGAGGTTGCCAGAGAATCCAAATCACACAGTTTCCTGTTTTTGAAGATGTACTTGAACGTCATGGAGAGCTTGAAAGACAGAAATGGCTGTTTGCCAGAGCCACTCCAGGCGCCTTTGTGCGCTTGATTGTTTGATGCCCAGGGGTCAGAGCATCCTCTCCATTGTGTTCCCACCCCTGTTCTTGTTATGCTGCTACGATTCCTGCTGCAAATTAAATTAAACTTCCCAATTTCCTCTTTGTCGATCAAAGCAGCTCATTATAGAGAAATTAGAAGCGATTTGCAACACTAGGGTGTTTTTTGAGTTTGCAATGGGCCACAAAAATGGGGGCATAATAGTTTAGAAAAAGGAAAAATATTTATACTGATTTTTTCATCAGCATTTACTAGTATATATCTTGGCATCAAGATCCCTCCCGTTCATCCCATTTGGATTCGAAAAGGTGTCTCTTACCAGCGCTGTAACCTACTTCTCCTACCGTCTTCCTCCCTGCTCATCCCCACACAGCCCCCACACTCTCTTTAAATGATGGCACGGGGGCTGCGTAGCATGTCATTACCATGTACACTCACAGCTTCAGCTTTGGCATGGTTGAAAATTCTTCCTAAGAGGGGTAGTTTTTACAGAGGCAGGCCTGCTGGGCCGACTCAAAGGAGCATGGAAGATTTTTAAAAAATATATATTTTTATTGATTTCAGGGAGGAAGGGAGAGGGAGAGAGAGAGAGAGAAAGAGAGAGAGAAACGTCAGTGATGAGAGAGAATCATTGATCAGCTGCCTCCTGCACGCCCCACACTGGGGACCGAGGCCCCAACCCAGGCATGTGCCCTGACCGGGAATTGAACTGTGACCTTCTGGTTCATAGATCGGCACTCAACCACTGGGCCACACTGCCGGGCTAGCAGGGCAGATTTTGATGACATCTTTCAGTAGAGAATGTACATAGGGCAGCCAGAGATGGGCTGGAAGACTCACTGGCTAGAGGGCTCCCAAGATGACTTCATGTGAATTGCAACTGCTAAAAAACCTATGCAATGGACCCACTGTCCTGGGCTTTGGGTCCAGATCCAAGCACCCATCGTAGACTTGAACTTTGACTGGTTTGACCTCTGGCCACCACGATGGGAAACCAGACTCTGGAAGATGCTAAGAGTTTCTGGAGTCTCCTTGGGATTTGGAGGTTTCCCTTAGGAGTCCTTTTGGATATGGTGACCACATTGTCTGAATTTAAATTCAGGAGCGTGAACCAATAGCCACAGACATGGTAATACCAATAGGGGATTGGGGTGCTATTGCCTCCGGGCCAAGGCGATTTTTCCAGACTACCGTATTTCCCAGCGTATAAGACGACTTTTTAACCCAGGAAAATCTCAAAAGTCGGGGGTCTTATACGCCAGAAAATACGGTATTTGGGTTTTAAGCAATCTGATATACATTGTCAGAGATTTTTCTAACCTACCGTATTTTCCGGCGTATAAGACCTCCGACTTTTGAGAAGATTTTCCTGGATTAAAAAGTCGTCTTATAGGCAAGAAAGTACGGTAATTGACATTTCTGTAACATGTCACTCCTGAGCCTCCTAGGAAAAACTTCTTGGGCCTGGTTAGCCCGGTCTAGGTTGATTACCAAGATCTGTACACCTCAGAAATAAGATCTGGAGCCCATGATGTCGCACAGGGGGACTCAGAGGAAGACCGAGCTCTCTAGTCATCCTAAAGTGAAGGCAGACAACTCATGAGAGAGCCAGCTAACCTGGCTGACCCCCGCAACCTCTGCAACCTGGAGACTGTTAGGTCTGGTCAAATAATTGAATTGATACCCCTGGGAACTGACCTTTAGGCCACGTCACAACCAACATCCCCTTTCGCTTAGACCACATTCCACTTGCTAAGACCACATTCCACTTGCTAAGACCATTATTTCTTCCCTCTGGACCTTCCCAGGATCCGGACCCACCCAGAGAATTCTCCACCCAGAAAAAGCCCGCCTAAAGTCCTTTAAAATGTCTGACTCCCTGTCCCTGGGTGCAGGTGCCGTTTGGGGGCTCAGCCCATCTAGTTTTCAGATGACCTGATATAGTCATAATCCCTCACCACGTTGGCCTCATGTGATCCTTCTTCGGCGACCCTAACAGTGACATAATTGAGAGGTTCTTGAGCTGAAGCAGAGTGACTGCCATAGTTATGGTGATCATTATCCTCATACTTTGCTAAATTTCCATCAACCAGGATATGGATAATAATTTACAGGCCCCCAGTTTTGGTTAAGAAGATTTTTCTATAATTACCTAAGGCCATCCCAGAAATAATTTCTTTTTAAAGGTGCTTTATTCATAGAAGTTTGCTGTCCTCTTTTTTTAAAAAATATATATTTTATTGATTTTTTACAGAGAGGAAGGGAGAGGGAGAGAGAGTTAGAAACATCGATGAGAGAGAAACATCAATCAGCTGTCTCCTGCACACCCACCACTGGGGATGTGCCCGCAACCAAGGAATCGCCCTTGCCCTTGACTGGAATCGAACCTGGGACCCTTCAGTCGGCAGGCCAACGGTCTATCCACTGAGCCAAACTGGTGAGGGCTGCTGTCCTCTTTATGATTTCAAATAATTGATTGCTAGTCATGTAGACTTAATCAGTGTTTAGTATCGAACCATCTCTGAATCACCAGTTTATTCTCTATGACTTCAGGTGGGTCAGGATTCATGAGCACACTTGAACTTTGAACCCACGTAAGCTCATCAACACAAAGGAACTGAGACACAGAGATGATCTTTGGCTCTTGGTATTCATCACAGCAGTTCCTGAGGTACTCTTGAAACATCACAACAACCAAGAGGTTATGGCTTAGTCCTATAAAATCACCATTATAAGGCACTTCAAGTCAGTATTGCTCTAAATCAGCACAATCCATTCATCACACCAGTTAGAAGTAGTAATTACTGATTTGGAAGGGTCTCCTGAATAGTCCACAGACTCAAATCAGTGTTTTCTATTTAATACAATCACAGCAGTTTTAACCATTTCTTTTTATAATTCTAAAAATAATATGGACCCAGGATAAAGACACAAAAGTTTGCTCTTTCTTAGTCCCATTCCTCAGAGGGATTGACACTACCTTGTATAAGCTTTCAGGGTCTTTTTTTAACTCCACTTATAGATGTGTAATTGACATCAGTTGATTTCCTTCTCAGTGGCCTTGTGAATGGAAGTATACCAATGGATATTTCTTTGTTTTCAAATACATAGGACCACACTGCACATCTGGAACTGCCTTTTATTTAACCTAGTGATGACCTTTTAGCGTCCTTGTGGGTTATTACATTACATTTGCCTTATTGCATGGTTGCACGGTAGTCCATTGTATGGAGGTAGCACATTTTATTTTATTTTTTAAAATGTATTTTTATTGATTTCAGAGAGGAAGGGGGAGAGAGAGAGAGAGAGAGAGAGAGAAACATCAATGATGAGAGAATCATTGATCGGCTGCCTCCTGCACACCTCCAACTGGAGATCCCGCAACCTGGGCATGTGCCTTTGACCCGAATTGAACCTGGGGCTCTTCAATCCGTAGGCCAATGCTCTATCCACTGAGCCAAACTGGCTAAGGCTGGAGGTAGCATATTTTAGCCAGTTCCCTCCTGATGGGTATTTATGTTAATTCTAGCCTTTTTTCCTCTGCTGATGTAAACATGATATTTTTATATCCTTGTTCAGTTGTGCAAATTCCTAGGAGAAAATCCTGGGTCAATTAGAGTGTATTTTAAAATCTTGAGATCTGTCCCATGTTTCATGTTGGTGTGAAAGCCACTCCTAATATTCCTAATATTTAGGAAGGTCAGGCCCCTGTGCTAGCAGAGGTGTTGCTAAAGAGTTTAGAATAGAGACTCTTCTCTCTCTCTCTCTCTCTCTCTCTCTCTCTCTCTCTGAGTGAGCTGATTAGCAGACATTTAGTATTTATAGCACTTTCAAACGGCATGCTATGATTATACTGGATTTTACTCTCATTCTTGATTATAGGATGCTCTTCACATACATATTGAACTTTGATTGTGAACATGTGGCTTGATGATTTGGGGAACATAGAAAACACAAGATAAATGCTTAAGATCGCAATTTAGAAAACTGTGGATTTGCTTATTTGGCATGTAAACATAGGATCATGAGCCTTGTCACTAGTACTACAAATACTCATACAAGCCTTTCCCCTAAATTTTTTATTATTCCTCAGAACTCAAGCCATTCCAAGTGTCCATTGAATGGTCTTTCTGTAATGACAGAGGCCATCAGGATTGTTGTTTATAAAATGTAGAATCCAACTTTGGGTAACTCAAGCAAAAAAGGAATTAATTAGGATAGGCTCATTCATAGAATCATCAGAAAAGTATGAGATCAGGCTCAGAACATAAACAAGAACCAACAGTGGGTCTGTTGGGCAAGGCCAAGGCCAAGATCATGCTGTGCTCTGCTTAGGGCCCCACTGCTGGCACCACTACTCCTGACCTCCCCAAAGCTTTAGGCTCCTGAGCCCACCAGTACCACCAAAATTACCTCCTGCTCACCTCGCTCAAGACTCTAAGTCCAGGTATGACTTTCCGATTGGCTGAGCCTAGATCATGTGCTCAAGTCCCAGTCCCAGAGAACTCTGGGTGAGGGAATTACCTGATACCCTTTGGCTTTCCCCTTGGAAAGTCTCCTACCAAGACCCATACAATGAGGAATTGTTTCTAAACAGAGAATTCAATGCTTCATAACAGGGGAGAGAAATGAGAACTGATCACCACTGTGAGGTCTCCACTTCTGTTTCTGAAATGACATTATAATTTCTTTATGATTATATTTACCGTGCCTCCTTAAAAGCTCCCTGTAACCTCATCTATCCCCCATCCCTTGGTGTACTAGTATGTTGTTCCTGTTTTTGATGATTCTCAGCAATCGCAATAATGCTTCCTGGTCACCTAGTGCTTGTGGCTGGATGCTTTTCCATACAGGCTGGCATTTACTGAAAGAGCCTCTATGTAGTAGGAATAGTTCCTCCCATCATGCTTACTTTTTAAAAAATATATGTTTTATTGATTTCTTTTACAGAGAGGAAGGGAGAGTGATAGAGAGTTAGAAACATCGATGAGAGAGAAACATCGATCAGCTGCCTCCTGCACACCCTCCACTGAGGATGTGCCCACAACCAAGGTACATGCCCTTGACCGGAATCAAACCTGGGACCCTTTTACTCCGCAGGCCGACGCTCTATCCACTGAGCCAAACCGGTCAGGGTGATGTTTACTTTTCTTGACATATCTTTTCTCTTAACCTTCTCCCAGTCCAAACGATGACCTCAACATTCCCACTTGCTTCCTCAGCAACATTCAAGAGTTCCATAGGAATCACTGGAATGAAGACTTAGCTTTTCTCCCCTTGATTTTAGGCACCTTCTGGATCCCACCTTTTCCTGATCATCAAACCACAGCTCACCACCACAGATCATTCCTCCAGCCAGCGGGGACCCTCCTGCTCCATCCTGGGTCTTGATACATATCATACTCATTGTCCTAAATGGAAATAAGACACCAGATTTTGAATGAAAACACACACACACACACCCCTATATTTGTATTATTTTTTCTTAATATTCCAGAAAGATGCAAGTAGCAATTTATTTTTTTATAGTTTTATATTTCGCACATCTCTTTTGTGAAAAAAAGCTGACATGGACTACTTTAGTGATTCTGTAAAAACTTGCATTAATCCAGCTCTGTGTTTTTTTGGAAAAGTAGAGGAGCTCTCTGGGCCTCATCTGAAAAGCTAAATGTTAGGCCAGATGATCCCTGATTCCTCCTTCAACTGTCATCTTCTGTGTCTTTAAGAAATTCCATGAACAGAAGTGAGGGCTGACAGAGAAGGTCCCTCAAGGCAACATGTGAGTGGAACTCCCTCTTTCGCTGGCTTTATCTGAAAATGAGAATCTTGGAGTAGCTTGAGGGTAGATGAGTCAACTGACACCTGGTGAGTTAATTGTTGTAAGCTACTTGAAGACCTTTGTACACACATCCTGGAAAGTTTTCTACAATAAAAACCCTAGCCCAGCCGGTGTGGCTCAGTGTTTGAGCGTAGACCTATGAACCAGGAGGTCACAGTTCGATTCCTGGTCAGGGAACATGCCCAGGTTGCAGGATCAATCCCCATTGTGGGGTGTGCAGAAGGCGGCCAATCAATGATTCTCTCTCATTGATGTTTCTCTCTCTGCCTATCTCTTCCTCTCTCAAATCAATGAAAATATATTAAAAACAAACAAACCCCAAAACCAAAAAACCCTAAACATGAAAGGCCCTAGTTTTGTTCTGGGCATCTCATGCTTTATTAAAATGTAATAGTAATTATTATTTTCAGGTATGATAATGGCATTGTGCTTATATTTTTAAAATGTCTTTATCTTTTAAAACAGGATTTCTTTCTCTCAGCACTTAGGGATTATTTTTTGTTGGGGTGGAGCATGTGATCCTTTCATTGCAGGAGGTTTAGCAGCATCCCTGGTCTCTACCTACTAGATGCCAATAGTACCCCTTTCCCAGTTGTGACAACCGAACAGGTCCCCAGGCATTGCCAGATGACCCCGGGACAGGAGTGGGGGGCAACTTAACCCCCCACCCCCTGCAGTGAGAACCACTGGTTAAAGATATACACTGAAATGTTTTTGGATGGACTAATATAACTTCTGGTAGGGGTGGTGGAGGAGGTAGGTATGAAAAGACTGGCCAAGGGCTGATGGTTGTTGGGGCTGGGTGATGGGTCCTGGGGCTTCCTTACGTCATTTTGACTATTTTTGTATGTGTTAAAACTTCTCTAAAATAAACACACACAAAAAAGCCACTGTGCATCAGTGGCATCGATTTAAACACCATTCTCAACCTTGAACCTGCAGAGTGTCTTGCTTTGGAGAGAACATAAAGAGCTGAGGATAGAGCCCGGGCTGGTTTGGCTCAGTGGATAAGGTGTCAGCCTACGGACTGAAGGGTCCCGGGTTCGATTCCGGTTAAGGGCACATGTCTGGGTTGTGGGCTCGATCCCCAGTAGGCAGGAGGCAGCCAATCAATGTTTCTCTCTCTCTTTCTCCCTCTCCCTTCCTCTCTGAAATCAATAAAAGTATATTTTTTTAAAAAAGAGCTGAGGATAGAGGAAGTGGGATATTATTCATGCTCTGGACTAGGTGGCGTTGGCCATTTTGGAGATATGCCAAGTTCTGAATGGTTAAACTCAGCTCCTAAGGCTGCTTACTGATATCGGGCCACGGGGATTGTCCGTTCCCTGGTCATCTGGACCAGCTCTAGCCAAACTGAAGTCTAGGACTCTGTGACTTGGGAAGCCTTCCGTCTGGCTGGTGGTCAGCATGCTCCGTATTCAGGCCACCTGCATCCATGCAGCTCCAGCTCCGTCCCGCCGCTTGGCACAGCGGCATGTCCCTTATTAAAGGCTCATGGGCATGGACATGCCCAGTGAGAAGGAGGGGGAGTGAGTGGGAGGAGGAAGCTGAGCCTGGCTGGAAATAGAGGAACAGCAGCGGGAATCCAGTTAATAATGCCTAATTACCTGTCAGCCTGAGCTTTTTGTAGCTTGGGAAGCATAACCGGAACTTAGCCTGAGGCTGAGCAGAGTAACTCTTAGAATCTTTATTTATTTTTTTAAAATATATTTTATTAATTTTTTACAGAGAGGAAGGGAGAGAGATAGAGAGAGAGTTAGAAACATCGATGAGAAAGAAACATTGATCAGCTGCCTCCTGCACACCCTCCACTGGGGATGTGCCCGCAACCAAGGTACATGCCCTTGACCGGAATCTAACCCGGGACCCTTCAGTCCGCAGGCCGACGCTCTATCCACTGAGCCAAACCAGTCAGGGCTAGAATCTTTATTTTGAGGCTGAGATCTGGGGTCACCCAGAGCAAGTCAAGGATTGCTTTGGGGATGAGGATGATGGACGCAGGGTAGAGATAAGCTTGGGCAGATTGGCAGTAGAACATCAAAGTGTTCTTTTTCGCCCTAGCCCAGTAGTGAGCAAACTGCAGCTCTCGAGCCACATGTGGCTCGCGAGGCACGGTTTGCCGTTCTGTTGACTAATGAGTTTGCCGACCACTGGGATAGGGGCTTAATCACAAGGAACAACAACAGCCTGTAATTATTGGAATCAAGAGAGCCAGTTTGGCTCACTGCATAGAGCGTCGGCCTGCGGACCAAAGGGTCCCGGTTTGATTCCGGTCAAGGGCACATGGATTGGCTGCCTCCTGTATACCCCACACTGGGGATCAAGCACACAACGCAGGCATGTGCCCTAACTGGGAACCAAACCACAACTTCCTGGTTCATAGGTCAGTGCTCAACCCCCAAGCCATCATGCCTGGGCAGAAAATACTCTTGATATGACCTTTGTGTGAAGTTGAAAGGCTATATCTTGAGCCTCAGACAGATGGGATGAGTCATCCAAGGAAAAGGTGAAAAGTCTGCGAGCCTGAGCTTCTGGAAGCAACCTTGTGAGTCTGTCTATGTGGACCCATGCTCATGGTTCAATAAATTTTTGCAGAACGAAACAAATGATTTACTGATATGGACATGCCGAGACTGGTCACTTCGATTATCTACCTGTGTACAGTGACTAACCCTGAGATTTCACTCAGTAAAATAGCTTGTGTGTCTTCCACGCTGACTACAGCTCAGCCCTGACTCAGCCTCGATTGCTCTTGTTTCATGCATAATTCCAAGAAGATGGATTATCTGATTGCTCAGGCCACTGAAAATGAGAAGCAGCTGATTAGAAGTAGTTTGCAAGAACTTTGAGACAAAATGAAGAACATTATAACCTGATGAACAAAAAGATAGACACAGAGGCAGTAAAGCACCGAACAGACTGTCAAATTACAGCGGGAAGGCTGGGGAGTGTTGGGGAGGGGGGGAAAGAGATCAACCAAAGGACTTGTATGCATGCATATAAGCACAACCAATGGACAGAAGACACTGGGTCGGGGGATGAGGGCATGTGACAGGGGGTAGGGGAAGCTGGGGGAAGGTCTATGGGGAAAAAAAAGAGATATATGTACTACTATATGTAATACTTTAAACAATAAATAAATTTTTTTAAAAAAAGAACTTTGAGACAGCATGGAGGGACCTGGAGAGTATTACGCTAAGTGAAATGAGCCAGTCAGAGAAAGACAAGTATCACATGATCTCACTCATATGTGGAATCTAATGAACAAAATAAACTGATGAACAAAATTGATCTAGACACAGAAGCATGGAGCAGACTGATGAATCTCAGAGGGAAGGTGGAGAGGAGGCATGGAAAGAGATTAACCAAAGAACTTGTATGCATATATGCATAACCCATGGACACAGACAATAGGTGGTGAAGGGCTGGGGTGGGGGGGATTAGTGGGGGGAGAGGGGTCAATGGGGGGGAAAAGGGGGAACATCTGTAATAATTTCAATAACAGATACATTTTTAAAAAAGGACAAGGGGAATATGCAGATACTATGACAAAGGCAAAAAAACAACAACAAGACTTAGAATTCTGGAAAATTTGGTTGTATAGAACCCATCATTTCAAGATTATGATATATGATTTAGGTGGGAATGTAATGACACCTATAAAAATCAAGTACTCTCCACTTAAAGATTTTAAGAATCTTCTAGCTCTTAAAAAAAAAAAAAAAAAAAAGGCAGGCCATTGGTGACCAAGTATAACATAGACTACTCAGGGATGGAGAAGTAGTAGGGGCGATGAAGGGTTAAAGGCCTTACACAGGCCATGGAATACTAGAGTCAGCAATGATCCGGGGACTGGGACTAGATCCCAAACAGGTCTCCCTGAGGTTATCGATTTTATTTCACAAAAGGAAAACGACAGCTTCAAAACCTACGCTGAGCCTCTCTTCCATTCGATTGACCTAAATTTCTCTTTGTTTTGGCTGATTACCAAAGCATTACATTAGCAACATGCTTCCTGCCAGCGGGCGGACATTGAAGCTGGAAAGACGATACTCAAGTAATTAGAATCAATGCTCTCTATACAAGTAGAAGTGATAGGTCAGGCGCTTCTCTGCCTGTGGGGAAGAAAGAAAATCCAGTTCTGGCGTAGTGCTGTAAATATTAGCTGATTTCGGACAATTCCAACCATGCCATCCCAAGACACATGATGGAAAAGTCCAGATTCTCAAATGAAGTCACATACTGTTGTAGCTAATTGTGTAAACCTTCTATTTGAGCTTATGCGCAGAGAATAAGCTTAGTGTTTGTGGTTATCTGAAGAAATTAGCTAAATAATTCAGGCAATACCATTGTGGTAGATAGTGTGGTGCATCGATGCGATTTTTGTCTCCAGAGGGTAAATATCCAAAGAGAAAACCTGCCGTGTAAGGGCTGGGGAAATGGTTAGCAGTAACCAGCCAGGTGAGTTTACATCTGAAATCCCAAATAGGAAATGGCAGAGTTCACCTCCTGTTGAGAAACATCTGTCCCAAGAACTCCAAAGAGGCCTGAGAACCTCTCTACCTTGGAGTTTGTCTATTTCTCTTTTTTAAAAATTAATTTTTTGTTAACCTTCACCTTGAGGGTATTTTTTCATTGCTTTTTAGGGAGAGTGGAAGGAAGAGGGAGAGACAGACAGAGAGAAACATCGATGTGAGAGATACACGTCAATTGGTTGCCTCCCCCATGCACCCTAACTGGGGCCGGGAATTGAGCCTGCAACCGAGGTACATGCCCTTGTGACCAGAATTGAACCCGTGGGCCGATGCTCTATCCACTGAGCCAAACCGGCTAGGGTAGAGTTTGTCTATTTCTGGAGACAGGACTCCCCAGGGGCAAGACTCCAACTTTCCCGAGGTTGCAATTTCTCCATTTGATAAACTGGGACTATCACTGCTCCCCGTAGTACAGCATCTCCCCCAATGTTAATGATGAGGACACATGACCCCCAAGTCCAAACACAGTTTCTGAGAGGACGGACAGCATTTAGATAGAGTATTAGGGTCTTAGGTCAGGAAAAAACTTCTTGGGTTACATGGTGCCGTGCGCGTTAGGTAGGTGAGGGATGGGGCGGAAGGTGAGGTGGCTGTCCCTTGTCTTTTCGAGTATTTTCCATGGCGCATAATGATGGCCAGGCTGTGTTTCTCTCAGTTCTGGGACTTCCTTCAAGGCAGGGGGTATATCTTGATCATCTCGATGAACCGCCGTCCTAGCCCAGTGCCAGGAACACAGCAGATGTTTGCTGTTTATCAGATAAGTTGCTAAAGCAAAGTTACAATGTAGAAAGGGGGTGACCCTGGTAACCGGACTCCCAGCTGGTCTCGTTTCATTAAGTCTCAGCTCTGTAAATGTTCTTCACAAGTATGTCGGTTCAGAACATTCTGGACTCACTGAGGGGCTTGTTTCAGCTGAGTCTCACTGGATCGAGATGTTTAAATTCCTTTCCGGAAGGTCCTGACCCCGTAGTCCCACAGGCCTTGGCCAAGTCCGCAAACAAATGACTTGTCTTGTCTCACTGGGGCTCTTTCTCCCTGCTGTGGGTCCCTTGGGGACCGTGACCTTGAACTGGTCATCTCTGTGTCACTGGAGACTAGCACAGTGCCTGGTGCTCACTAGTGCTTCTGCAAATGTTAGTGTCATCTGACCTTGACCACTAACCATGCATCAGGCACCTTTCCAAAGCGCTTCCCCGATGAAGCCCTTTCATCCCCACAGCAGCCTTAGTGCTGTTTCCCAGTGTTGCAGCTGGAGAAGCAGGCGCAGCGGAGTTCGGAACCTCATCCAAGGTCGCGCAGCCAGTCATTGGAGGAGCCAGATGGGTACCAGGGAAACTGGCTCCAGGGCCCACCATGGCAGCAGTTCCCAACGGTTTTCTCAGGCCCCCTTTGCACTCTTGGAATTGATCAAGGACCTCAGAGAGCTTTTCGTTATGTGGGCTGAGTCTCTCACAATGTACGGTAGTAGCAATTAAACCTGAGAAATTTTAAAATATTTACTCATTCATTTAAATATCATAATAAGCCCATTGTGTGTTAACATGATACACACACACACACACACACACACACACACACACACACACACTGAGTGGCCAGATTATTACGATCTCTGAACGCATAATAATCTGGCCACTCAGTGTATATCCTATATAATAAAAGGCTAATATGCAAATTGTCCCCTCGACCAGGAGTTCGACCAGCAGGCAGGCTGGCCAACTGCCCATGTCCCCTCGCCCTGGCCAGGCTGGCCGGACCCCACCTATGCATGAATTCATGCACCAGGCCTCAAATACACACACACACACACACACACACACACACACACACACACACACACACACACACACACACTGAGTGGCCAGATTGTTATGCGTTCAGAGATCATAATAATCTGGTCACTCGGTGTATATGTATGTATGTATTTTAAAATATATTTTTATTGATTTCAGAGAGGAAGGGAGAGGAAGAGGGATAGAGAGAAACATCAATGATGAGAGAGAATCATGGATCGGCTGCCTCCTGCATGCCCCATACTGGGGATTGAGCCCGCAACCTGAGCATGTGCCCTGACCAGGAATCCAACCGGTGACCTTCTGGTTCATAGGTCAATGCTCAACCACTGACCCACACCAGCTGGGCAACATGTTTTTATAAAAACAAATACAAACTATATTTTCCTAGACCCAAAACATGCAATGAGAAGAGTGGCAATGTTCTATATTGTAGCAAATGCCTTTAATGAGGGACTTCATGGGAGACAGCTGGGTTCATTCATGTTCTCGGTGTTGTCTGTTGCCAACTGCCCTGGAGCCTCTGGGAAACTCCACTGTACGCTTGCAAGAGGATGAGGGAGAACAAGGCACATGACCCCTTGGGCTTCGGCAATCTCCAGGGCTCGCCCTGGCTATAGTTTGGACCATCCATCACTCCCTCTCAGCATGATGGGGTGAGTTGGGGGTCACGGAGTTGAGGCTCTGCCTCCCAGAGGCCTTCATGCTGCGCAGATGGCCGAGGCCTCCTCCTCTAACCTGGTACCTCCTGGGATGGGACTGTGGTCTCATCAAACCAATTTGTGTGCTGTCCCCTCTGTTCCACGGCTTTCCTGCCTCTGTGCGGGGCGCTTGCTGTGCCCTCTTCCCAGCATGCTGTCCTCCTCCAGGGGGCTTCCCAGAGGCCCAGGCTGGATTTAGGCTTCCCTCCTCTGGACACTCGTACTTCCCCCCCAATTGAGCTCCATGACGGCCATCAACATATTACAGCGCATCTCTAGCCCAGGCTGAGCACTCTCCGAGAGCATGGATTTAGCATTTCATCCTCTTCCCATTTCCAGCGAGCAGTGAGGGCAGAATCATGGAGTGAAGTCCCAGGGAATGGGGATGGGAGAGATAAACATGGACCTGAAGATAAAGGGAAACTTCTGGAAGAAAGGGGGCTGGACCTGCTCTGAAGGCAGATGGTCCCCAAGGGCAATCCTGTCATTTGCAACAGTTTGAGCCAAGGTGGGGGCATCTCCCAGAGAAAGAGGGAGATGATAGACGTGGTTGGAGGGTCCACGGCACAGAGGCTGGTGGAAGACAGAGCTGGGACTGGGAGAGAAGGCACAATGTCGCCCACATACAGAAGTCACTTGGATGGAAGGAGCTCAGCTGATCTTGCCCTTGTGAGTCTCAGAACAACCAGGCGGTAATACCAAGGTGTGGCTCAACGCAGGGAATGAATTCTCAGGCCTTTCAGACAGTGCCCTCAGGAGCCTCCTGGACCCAGACCGGCTGCTGGGCTGACTGGGTAGAAGCAAAGTCTAATGTAGAAGAAAGCTCACATCTACTGGGCCGGCAAGTCTATTCTCAAGGACAGACACCAGGGCCCTCCTACAATTACATGGCAGCGAGTCCTGTACTTCAGCTGCCGTGGTGGCAAATCTTATTGCTCCGGAGAGAGGCAAAGCCAAGATATCTGAATGCATAATAATCTGAACACTCAGTGTGTATATATACATATATCTATACATATATATATACATATACATATACATATATATACATATATATACATATATATACATATATACATATATATATATATATATATATATATATATATACGTATATATATATATATATATATATATACACACACACACACACACACACACACACATTAGAGGCCCAGTGCATGAATTCGTGCATGGGTGGGGTCCGGCCAGCCTGGCCAGGGGGAAGGGACATGGGTGGTTTGGCCGGCCTGCCTGCTGGTCGAACTCCTGGTCGAGGGGACAATTTGCATATTAGCCTTTTATTATATAGGACATACACTGAGTGGCCAGATTATTATGCGTTCATAGATCATCATAATCTGGCCACTCAGGGTATTTCCCCACATGTGTCATCTTTTAAAATGCACAAGACATCTTCCCTTCGATCTACTTATCCCAGACATTCGACTTGGCACCACTCAATAAATTATTGTCACAAACTTAGCCCCATTGGAGAGTTATTATGAGTATTGAAATGGTGTTCATTGAATAATTTGAAAGTACAGCAAAACAGAAAGGAGCAGGAGCAAGATCCTTCTTTAGAATTCCCAGCACCGAGATGTTTAGCCTGTGTGATAGTTTTCTAAGATGTCTGCTGTCAGTTCCTCCTCTCACTATATGCACATGTGTCTTCCACCTATCAAGAGGTGGAATTGCCCTAGCCGGTGTGGTTCAGTGGATAGAGCATCGGCCTACGGACTGAAGGGTCCCAGGTTCGATTCCGGTCAAGGGCACGTACCTTGGTTGCAGGCTCCCAGGCCTGGTTGGGGCATGCAGGAGGCAACCAATCAATGTGTCGCTCTTACATTGGGGTTTCTCTCTGTCTTTCCCTCTCCCTTCCACTCTCTAAAAATTAATGGGGAAAAAAATATCCTCAGGTGAGGATAAAAATGAATCAATTACAAAAAAGAGGCGGAATCTATCTCACCTTGAACCTGGGCTGATGTCCTGAGTTGCTTTGACCGCTGGAAGTCCGCAGAAGTGATACGATGCCAAGTCTAGGCCTGGACTTGAAGAGGCCTGGCGACTCCCCTTTCCCCCTGGGAATGAGCTGCCACGTAAAAAGTCTCACTATGTAGTGACTCCATGCTGTGAGGAAGCCCAAGGTAGCGACATGGAGAAGCCACATGAGGAGAACCAAGGTGTCTGACATGAGGAAAGCCTTCCTGGAACTTCCAGCCTCGCCCAGCCACCGGTGCAGTTCATTTGCATTAGTGACCTCAGCCCACGTGATGGAGCAGAAAGCTACCAAGCTAAGACCAGTCTACCTACTGGGTCATGAGAAATAAGAAATAATGATGGCTCAGCCGGCGTGGCTCAGTGGTTGAGCATCTGCCTATGAACCAGAAGGTCACAGTTCGATTCCCAGTCAGGGCACAAGCCCAAATTGTGGGCTTCATCCCCGGTGTGGGGCGTGCAGGAGGCAGCCGATCCATGATTCTCTCTCATCATTGGTGTTTCTATCTCTCCCTCTCCCTTCCTCTCTGAAACCAATACAAATATTAAAAAAAGAATTATGTTTTATGATACTGAATTTTGCCGAGTTCATTATTAGGCAGCAAGCAATACCTAAAGCACACCATTGTATTTTAGAATATTTTCTTAGCATGTTTTTCAAAGCATTTTCAGTAGAGTCATGCCCATACAATAAATGCAATTGGTTTTTAGCACTTTTCGCTTCCCATTGTTAGGATGTGAATTTTCTCCCTTTTTCAAAAGCGCTATGAATATGTTTAATAACTACACACTATTCAATTGGAGGAAGGTATTATCATCTGGGCCAAACACTTCCCCCCTCCTGGGAAGGTAGATTTGGGACAGAGTGACCTGGTCAGCCTTGGTGACGGGGGTGGCCACATTTGTAGACTGTGCTAAGAGAAAGAGAAAATCAGTTGTGGAGAGAAAGAAGAAAGAAGCAGGCTCAGAGAGGGGAGAACATGGAGATACTGCAGCCCCCAGGGAGTCTCCCTGGAGTCTGTTGGGATTCTAGTTCTAGTCTTTGTGTGCAACCCACTGTAATCCATGAAATACTTGAACTTTTGCTTCCAATTACTTTTTCATTTACTCTTTCAAAAAATATATATTTTTTATTGATTTCAGAGAGGAAGGGAGAGGGAAAGAGAGATAGAAACATCAATGATGAGAGAGAATCATGGATCGGCTGCCTCCTGCACGCCCCCTACTGGGGATCGAGACAGCAACCTGGGCCGGAATCGAACCCAGGACCATTTAGTCCACAGGCCAATGCTCTATCCACTGAGCCAAACGGGCTGGGGCTCTCCATTTACTCTTAAGCTATTTTGAGTGACTTTGGTTCCCTACCACCAATGACTCTTAAATAAGGCCAATGTTTTTAAAACAAGAGCAAGAAGGAATATCACCTCCCAGGCAGGGAGACCATCTTTTCTAGAGACTGAAGTTGCCTTTGCAAACTTCAGTTTCCTGGTAGTGAATCAGCCCTGTAACCTGGAATTGAGCAATTACCAGTTTGTACAGAGTAATTCTAGAGATGGATGTTCAATTTAGCTATAGATAGCCACCATTAAAAACCCACTTCTGATGATGAATTCTGATTCCAAAAAGAATAGAGGCTGTGTTAGTCTGTTTGGGCTGCCATAACAAATCCCCACAGACTGAGTGGCTTAAACAACAGAAATTTATTTTCTCCAAGTTCTAGAGGCTGGAAATCCAAGACCAAGAGGCCAGTTGATTTGATTCCTGGGCAGAGCTCTCTTCTTGGCTTGCAGAAGGCCACCTTCTTGCTTTGTCGTCACAAGGGTGGGGTGGGGGGAAGGGATCGAGAGATCTCCTCCTCTCCTTATAAGGCCACCAATACTATCAGATGAGGGCCCCACCCTTATGTCCTTATTTAAGGTTAATTTCCTCCTAAAGGCCTTATCTCCAAATACAGTCTCATTGGGTATTAGGGCTTCCACATACAAATGTTGGAGGGACAGAATCCAGTCCATTGCAGAAGCCAAAAACCATATGTGCCTCTGAGAAAACAGTGCCAAATTCTCCACTTACAAAATGGGGACATTAATAATTGTCACCTTCCTGCACGGGGGCTATAATGAAGATTATTGCTTCGGTTTTCCAAAGTCAATTATTGCTTGTGAAATGAAGAACAGCTGAATGCTGCATGTGTGTACATATACATATCTATAATGAATGCAGTATTTCTAGGCTGGGAGCCCAGAAACGATTTTATGTAGGCATGCACAAATGCACCTTTATATTTTGATGATATTTAATTTCCTTTTAGGCAAATTTCTTCTTGAATACATTACTTGATGACTGTGTTTTCCCATGAAAGATGATGAGGAATGTTCCAGATTTACTCTCCAGTGTTTTAGAGGCACAGCAGCCTTGCCAACACGTGGTCTTGAATGTTCCACATCTAGCTGGGGATCTGTTAGAACACTGCTCTCTATAGCTGCCTTTTCTACACAGTACTTACTAGTACACGTGACTACTGAGCAACTGAAATGTTAAATCCAAATTCAGACATTCTGTGAGGGTATTATACATACCCAATGTTGAAGACTTAGTACAGAAGAATATAAAGTTCTAGTGCCCCGGTTTAGCTCAGTGGATAGAGCTGTCGGACCGCGGACCAAAAGGGTCTCAGGTTCGATTCCGGTCAAGGGCATATAATTGAGTTGCAGACTCCTCCCCAGCCTGGGCCCTGGTCGGGGTGTGTGTAGGAGGCAACCAATCGATGTGTTTCTCTCACATCAATATTTCTCTCTGTCTCTCCCTCTCTCTTCCACTCTCTCTAAAAATCAATGGAAAAATATCCTCAGGTGAGGATTAACAAAATAATAATAACAAAATAAAGTGTTGAGTAATTTCTATATTGATTGCATGTTGTAATGATAATATTTTAGATAGATTGCATTAAATCAAATATATTCATTTCACTTGTTTCTTTATATTTTTTTAAGCTGTGGTTACTGGAAATGTAAAAATTACATATGTGGCTTACTTTCATGGCTTCTATAGAGTTGAATTCAGCCTTGAATTTGTCAGGGCCTCCAGCCAATAAGCCGGTAGCCTCAAAGCCCTAGATTAAGTATTTCTTCTCAGAGGCCCTAGGAAGCGGAGCGAGCATTTGCCTTTGGTGCCTCTTTTCTTCGCATCTTTCTCAACTCCTGGACGCTCCTTGCTGCTCCCTAGGGTCCCTGTAAGAGAGCCCATCCAACATGCCCTTCCCAAAACACCCCCCTGAGCTTCACAGTGGCTCATTATTCTTTTTCTTTTTCTTTTAAATACACTGAGTTGCCAGATTATTATGATCTCTGAACACATAATAATCTGGCCACTCAGTGTGTGTGTGTGTGTGTGTGTGTGTGTGTGTGTGTGTGTGTGTGTGTGTATATGTGTGTATATATATATATATATATATATATATATATATATATATATATATATATATATATATTTTAGAGGCCCGGTGCATGAATTCGTGCATGGGTGGGGTCTGGCCAGCCTGGCCATGGGGGAGGGGACATGGGCGGTTGGCTGGCCTGCCTGCTGGTCGAACTCCTGGCTGAGGGGACAATTTGCATATTAGCCTTCTATTATATAGGATATTCACTGAGTGGCCAGATTATTATGCGTTCAGAGATCATAATAATCTGGCCACTCAGTGTATATTTCTATTGATTTAAGAGAGGTAGAGAGAGGGAGAGAGAGATAGAAACATCAATGATGAGACAGAGTCATTGTTCCGCTGCCTCCTGCCCATCCCATACTGGGGATCAAGCCCAGAACCCAAGCATGTGCCCTGACCGGGAATCGAACCGGGACCTCCTGGTTCATAGGTCAACAATGCTCAACCACTGAGCCATGCTGGCCAGGCTCTTTTCCTTTTTCATCTCCCCCAAATTAACAGCCCTTCAGCCTAGGGATCTCACATAGTTGTTATATGAAATGTGAGCTTTAAAAACATTCCCACAGGAGTGTAAAAGACAGGCTATGAGCCTGTTCAAGGTGAGATGGTAAGGCTCCCCAATGGGGTCATTTCTAGCAAAGTGTCCCAATAAAAGGATGTATTTCCAACAGTTGGGAAGGAGGCGTTTGGGGGTCATTTATATAACGAAGCATGGTCGGTGCACAGCTCCTCTGTAAATATCTCAACCTTCTCTCTGCTGAAGGCATGATTAGCAGTTCTAGAATCAATATAATGTGGTCTCACACGGATTTCCCCTAAAATAATCTCTGCGTGGCCCTAACCAGTTTGACCAGTGGATAAAGCATCCACCTGCGGATTGCAAGATCCCGGGTTCGATTCCAGCCAAGGGCACATGCCCAGGTTGTGGGCTCAATCCCCAGTGTGGGGCAAGCAGGAGGCAGCCGATTGATGATTCTCGCTCATAATTAATATTTTTATCTCTCTCTCCCTCTCCTTTCCTCTCTGAAATCAATAAAGATATAGTTTAAAATAATAATAATAATCTCTGCAGGTTTTTATATATGCCCCTGTTCTCCTATTCTCTTCCGCCTTTAAAAATCTTTTAATTTAAATTTTTTTATTTATTGAATTTATTGGGGTGACATTGGTTAATAAAATTATATAAGTTTCAGGTGTACAATTCTGTATATGACATATCCTCTGTATATTGTATTGTGTGTTCACCCTAAGTCAAGTCTCCTTCCATCACTATCCCCCCTTTAACCTCTTCTACCTCCCCCCAAAATCTTTAAAAATCAGAAGATGCCGTTATTGACCAAAGCGCTTCTGTTACAAAACTGTCTATCAGATGTTTGTAGCTGCGCTTCATTACTGATGACTTGCTCTCCTTTGGAGTGACATTGTGCTCATTCATTGCTTCATCCATTCAGTATTTACATAGCATGCGCATTCCAAAAGCTCCTGAAACTGTTGGGTACCTTTCATGTGCATGCAGACATGTCATACATGTCACCCTCCCTGTTGTTCTGTCAAACACGGGCTTCTTCTCAAGGAAAGCAATTCCATGGTCTCACTAATCCTGCTGCCAACAGACAACAGGCCAGGGACTTGGGGAATTCTTCAAGTAGACTCAGATCGAGAGCTGGGCTTTTAAAAAAGTCCCTATAAATGAACCCATAATCTATAAAAATTAGCCAAGACTAAAAGAGGTTTATTAAGCCATTTCCACAGCTACAGCATTATATTTCAGGGAGTTTATGACGATAAGTAGGTCTTTATTGGGAATCGCCATTAACATGGTCATTAGCTCTCACACCGTTAAATATCTCATTTCAAGGGCAATTGTGTTGAACTCTATATTCATCAAGAAAATAATTGCAGAAAACTGTGCCATCCACACCAATTTTTCAGAGGCATCAGAAATACAAAAGGTGGACATCAAGGTGTATTATTTGAAAACTGTGCCATGGCAGTTTGGCAGGACTAAATCATAGATTGGCTTCTTTATGCCTGATGTTATATGAGCATCAAATTATCCAACTTCTCTATGGTTCTATTTATTTTATTATTTTATTATTTTTTGCAGGTAGGACAAGTATATTGTACAGAACACTTAGGACCAAGACTCAGATGTTAATGGAACTTTTAAAAAAGTTCTCGGCCCCAGTCTGGCTGGTGTGGCTCAGTGGTTGAGCATCCACCTATGAACCAGGCAGTCACAGTTCGATTTCCGGTCAGGGCACATGCCTAGGTTGCAGGCAGCTGATCAATGATTCTCTCTCATCATTGATGTTTCTCTCTCCCTCTCCCTGCCTCTCTGAAATCAATAAAAAAATATATATTTTTAAAAGTTCTCTGGCCCATAATGAGATATTCCTTTAAGAAACATAGTCTGAATTGAGCCATAAAAGCGTTACATTTACACTGCAATGGTAGAATGCCAAAAAATATATACATATAGTTCTTCACAAAGAAACAATTATTTAAAAAACATACAGAGAAATAATCAGACTAACACCTTTACACATTCCCAATGTCTATGATTCTTTTAATCTGTTCTTCATAATTGGATGCACGCTTCTTGCTGCCAAGTTTAGTTTATATGGTGATTGGTGGCTTACTATGTATTGGAAGACTCAACCCATTAAAGTAGGATTAGCTGTTGATGGGTGTGGTGGATACACCCTAAGATGACCCCCAATGAGTCACATCCTTATATAATCCTCTTCCCTCAAGTGCCAGGCAACCTGTGACCTGATTCCAGCCAAGAGAATATGGCAAAGGCGATGGGATGTCACTCCCTTGATTACATTATGTAGGGCTTTTTCTTAGTGGCCCCAAGTAAGAGACTCTCCCTGTCTAGTTTAAAGAAGTGTACTGCCGTGTGGGGAGAGGTCTGGGAGAGGGTCATGTAGTAAGGAACTGTGGGCAGCCTCTAGGAGTTGAGTGTGACCTCTGGATGACGGCTAGTATGGAAGCAGGGACCCCAGTCATAGCTTCAAGGATGAGGTCTTTGAGCTCTAGACCCAAGCCCAGCTGACACCCTTTTAAAAATATATACACATTTTTATTGATTTCAGAGAGGAAGGGGAGGGCGAGAGAGATAGAAACATCAATAGTGAGAGAGAATCATTGATCAGCTGCCTCCTGCACACCCGCAACCCAGGCATGTGCCCTTGACCAGAATCAAACCCAGGACTCTTCAGTCCGCAGGCCAACGCTCTATCCACTGAGCCAAACTGGCTAGGGCCCCAGCTGACACCTTGATGAAGCCTTCTGAGACATTGGCAGAGAACCCAACCATGCTGTGCCCAGACTCCTGACCCATGGAAACTGAAAAAATAAATAGGTGTTATTTTGAGCCATTTAATTTAGGGTAGTTTGTTATATAGCATAGAAAAAAATACGATAGGTTTCCCATTACTTTTTTCATTTTTTTAATTAAGGTATTGTATGTTTACATATCTTACCATTGCCCCCCCCCACTCCCATACGCTCATTACTTTTTATGACACAGTATTCATAAATTTATCTTTAACCTCAAACTCTATCTGTGGAGAACCAGTGACTTACTCTCCAATTTATCATAGAAAAATACTTTCATAAAATAAAAAAATGAATTATTAGAGAAATGAAATCAAGACACAAGACTCAAGCCCATAAACCAATACTTTTATAAAGTGAAATAAAAAAGGAGTTAGAAAAATTAAATAAAAAGACATACAAAATGCAAGACCAAGAGGTTTATTATTAGATTTGATAAACATATAATTTCTCTGTCCAAGTATATAAAAGTTTCTAAACATTTACTCCCAATTTTGATATCTCATTTGAGATGGGTAATACATAGTTTTATAATCAACTGATAAAAATAGCTGGACATTGTGTATGGTCCTTTTCATGAATGTCCTCCTATTCAT
Source organism: Ia io (assembly GCA_025583905.1). NCBI lineage: Eukaryota > Metazoa > Chordata > Mammalia > Chiroptera > Vespertilionidae > Ia > Ia io. The sequence goes on from JAJQQW010000001.1 coordinate 7,876,351, forward strand.
GTTCCTCACAACTCTAAGAGCTTTACAAATCCCCCAATTTTGTGTGTGAACACACCAGGATTAGTGGGGCGAAGTAACTTGCCCAACTTGGTCACACAGCTAGTGAGTACAGAAAGCTGTGACCCAGACCCAGAAATCCCAACTGAACGTATGATGCTGCAGAATTCCGTTATCACTCACAATCATTGAGAACATATACACTGAGTGGCCAGATTATGATGATCTCTGAACGCATAATAATCTGGCCACTCAGTGAATATCCTATATAATAGAAGGCTAATATGCAAATTGTCCCCTCAACCAGGAATGTGACCAGCAGGCAGGCCGGCCAACCGCCCATGTCCCCTCCCCCTGGCCAGGCTGGCCAGACCCCACCCATGCACAAATTCATGCACCGGGCCTCTAATATATATATATACTGAGTGGCCAGATTATTATGCGTTCAGAGATCATAATAATCTGGCCACTCAGTGTAATACTCAAGTATCATGAATATGAGCTCTAATTAATTCCTCCCTACGAAGTCCTACCTAGGGAGTTTTCTGTACTCATGGTCCCTAAAAAATGAGACCAATAATTTGTGCCAGACTTGAGCTATAGAATGATGAGACCCATGGTAAGTTCTAGAAGGAAATGAACCGTGCTCTCGTTGATCTCTCTTCTCAAAATGTGGTGGTTCTTAGTAGCAGAATCAGAGATGCGGAAGAGTCAAGCAGGTGTACTGGGTGACTCGTTCTCTGCTTTCACTTCCCTTCACGGAAGTCTGTCAGACGCTTAAGGGTCACAGTTCCCATCAGAATCTCAGGGGGGATTTTCACAGCTCCCGATGCCTGGCTCTGTCCTGGGGGTTCTTAATCTACTGATCTGCAAGATCCCAGAATCAGGAGCGTTTCCAAAGCTCCTGCGATGATCCTGCTGTGTAGCCAGGGTTGAGGATGGTTTTTAAGGAAGATGAGCGTGACACTAGCTGCATCGGAGCCATTTCTGCTTCCCTCTGATGCCCAGTTGCCCAGGGCGGTGTGGAAGCCACACGGGAACAGCTCTCTGTCTATGGCACTCATCTATGGGAATACCCAGTTAGGACTGGGGCGGCTCACAGACCCATTTTATTTGAAGCTCAGGGACACTTCCACCAGCAACTGCAAGGGTCTCCAGCCCCGGTCAGTGCGGGCCTTGGTTAGCTTAGGTCTCACCTGTTGCACAAAATCCCATTCAATTGATTTTAGTGTTGGGGGTTATCATTTACGGCAAAATTAGTCTTTAAGTTTTGCTTTTCAATGAGAGTTTATATACATCCTCATTTGTGGCTTTTACCCACACTGTGGGGAATGCTTCTGTCGTTCTAGAACTTGACTAACCCTTTTCGTATTTTGGTATTTTGCTTTGATCGAGCTTTGAGTAAGTGACTACAATTACAAATCATTGCGATTTTGCTTTTAAGAATTTTATGTCGTTTCTCCCCATATTAGGTTGGACACAATAGCAGAGCTGGGATTGAGATCCCACTCTCTCTTCCACTCTCTCTAAAAATCAATGGAAAAATATCCTTGGATGTGGATTAAAAAAAAAAAAAGATTTATTCTGAGGACAATCCTGAACCCTAATCAGATGTCAATCATCTGTCTTCTCTGTGTTTTGTCAGGGGTTATGTATTTTATAGACTGATAAGATATTGGTTGTTTACAACTTAATTCATCCATCCATCCATCCATCCCTTCCTACATTCATTCAAAAACACACTTACTGAAGACCTGCCCTCTACTCGCCAGGGAGTATGTTAATGTCGGAGGTAGAATATTATTATTATTATTTTTAATATATATTTTATTGATTTTTTACAGAGAGGAAAGGAGAGGGAGAGAGAGAGAAACATTGATGAGAGGGAAACATCAATCAGCTGCCTCCTGCACACCCCCTGCTGGGGATGTGCCCCCAACCAAGGTACATGCCCTTGACCGGAATCGAACCTGGGACCCTTGAGTCTGCAGGCCGACGTTCTATCCAATGAGCCACACCGGTTAGGGCAGAGGAGGTAGAATATTAGAACCCAGTGTGAGGAAGTTTCTGAGAAAGGCAGGTCCAGGTGCTCAGAATGGTAGACCCCAACGCCCTGAACTCCACCTCGGCTGCTGGTCTCATCCCTCCCTCCTCCCCCCACTCCTCCAGCCACCCAAGAGGATGCAGAGGCTGGCATCTGTTCAAGGGTGTGCTTTCCTCTCAGGCCTGGGGAAAGATGCTGGGGGCTCTCTCCCCGCCTCCACTCTCCCTCCTGCCCCGGCGCAGCCTGTCCCCAGGAATCACACTGCTTTTCAGGGGCTGATGGAGAGGCTACCGCAGAGATGGAAGAGTCCCCGCTCCTTGCAGTGCTCCGTGGGGAGGAAATCTGAGGGAGGCTCCCCGAGAAAGGCAAGTGCTTCCAGCTGGGGCTCTTACTCAGCGCTCAGCAGGGCCTTGCCTCTCCATCCAGCCCGGGGGACACACAGTGGGGGCGGTGTGTCGCCGGGACACCTGTCATTGTCCTCAGCAGAATGATTTCTGTGACTCACTACAGGTGGGTGGATGGAGAGCCAGGGAGCCGGAAGCTCCTTTCAAACCTGGGAAATCATGTTGGCTTCAAAATAAAGATGGATTCATGCTGGTGGCCCGGACTGGAGCATGACATGGGCAAAGGACAAAGTCCGTGTCCCTGAGCTTCTGAGGGCAGGCGGCATCACTCATGCTCATCTCCCCTTCTTCCCCCGAATCATCCAGGTGCCCACGGCCTGCCAGGCATTGCTAGGCGGCGGAGAGCAAACAACAGTGACATCCTGCCCTTGGGCACAGAGCAGCTATGAAAACCAAATGGGCCCAGAGGCCAGCACTTTGTGCCCAGGGAAGCCAAACCCTTACAGTGGCCCGCCATGCCCTGCAGGATCTGGCCCTGTCCCCTCGTGGCCTTGTCCCCTCCGACTGTCCATGCTGCCTGACGGGGCACACTGGCCTCCATGCAGGCCGTGTCTCCTACACGCCAGCCATGCCTCCGCGCCCACTCCCCCTCGCACTGCTGTCCCCTCTGCCCAGAAGACACCTGTCCCCATGCCCACGTGGCTCCCTCCCTCACCTCCTTTATGTCTCTGCTCTGAGGTCACCTCTCAAGGAGGCCTGTCCTGACCACCCTGTTCCCGCCACACCAGCCCCAGGTGTCAATCCATTTGCTCTGCTGCACTTACTTCTCACAGAGTGCGGGCCTTTGCTGACTTATTCTGCGTGTCGCCTGCTCTCTTTCTCCCCGCCAGGACGTCTCAGCAAGCTGGGCTCCATTTGCATGATTTTTAAAACGTGTCCACAGACTCGAGTATAAGGAATATAAGGAATTGCACATTTCAGTAGATCAAATGGATTCTGAAGGAAATGTCCACAGAGCCCGGCTGGCGTGGCTCAGTGGTTGAGCGTTGACCTATGAACCAGGAGGTCACGGTTTGATTCCCGGTCAAGGACAGATGCCCGGGTTGTGCAGGAGGCAGCCGATCCATGATTCTCTCTCATCATTGATGTTACTCTCTCTCTCTCTCTCTCTCTCCCTCTCCCTTCCTCTCTGAGATCAATAAACATATCCTATATAATAAAGAACTAATTAGACTGTATGGTGGAACGACCTTCCAGAACGACCAGTGGGTGGGGGGTGGGGCCACGAGGGCTGAGGCAGCCAGGGCCACAAGGGTCTACTCTTGCATGATTTTCGTGCATCGGGCCTCTAGTATTTTTTTTTTTTAAATGTCCACAGAAAATAAAGTATAAAATCGAACAGTAAAGCCATTACAGCTTTGAGTCTCTGTCGGTTTCTCTACTTCCTGAAGGCATACAAGCATTCAGGGTGAAGTTCAAGTTTTCCGTTCAGAAACTCCTCTCTTCTTCCAGTCTCCTCTCTCCTTTTTCACAAGTCACTTGAGTTTTGAACTTGAAGGAGGTACTTTGGGTGGAAAGTGATGGATTATAGAAGGTGCTGGAACTATAAAACATATTCTACTGGGTGAAGGTGACTTGTTTTTTAACAAATAGTTTTATCCTCTTGCCAGGATTGATTTAAGCTGTGACAGCTTTTATGGGGGGCGCAGAGGGGAATATAAAAATCCATCTGCAATTGCCATGATTAATCACCTCGGGGGGGGGGGGGGGGCGGCTAGGAACCCGGGTATCGGTATTTAAAGTAAGACAGCTGGATTGAATCACAAGGGGAGTGAAAGTCTGAGAAAGAAAGAGGGAAAAAGCGGAACAGAGGCAAAAGAAAGGACGAGAATGTAGAAATAGAGCACGGGCTGAAATATTTTTGTACACAGCAGGAAGTTGCTCTCGCCGCAGACTCTTGCACACAGACCTTGCACAAGGAGATCTATGATTAGCAAATAGCATGGTGAGCCTGGCACGGTGGCCTTTTCCAGATGGGCGTCTGTGAATGTGGATCTAATTGTGGCAGGAGATCCTCCGATCTGATGCGAAAGCAAACGAGGAACGCTACCCCCCTCCCTCAGACTTGGCATTATAGCTCATGCGTGTCCGTTCATCTCAGCGTAAGGAAATTGAGTCTTGGAAGTTGGCAGGAATCTGAGACCGAGTACAGAATTCTGCTGGGAGAGCCTTGAGCACAGTTCCCAACCCTGGACCATGGGATTTCTGTGCATCAGTTACATTCTCCCCTGACTGGGGGGACACTGCACGAGCCCACATTCCATTGTCCTGGTATCCACGTGCGCACCCCACTCTGTGGATTCCATTTGCTCAAGAAGCAGAGGGTTAGCTGGGTTGGCTCAGTAGATAGAGCATCAGCCTGCGGACTGAAGGGTCCCAGGTTCGATTCCCGGTTAGGGCACATGCCCGGGTTGTGGGCTCAATCTCCAGTAGGGGGTGTGCAGGAGGCAGCTGATCCATGGTTCTTCTTCCCCCTCTTCCTTCCTCTCCAAAATCAATAAAAATAAAAAAGGAGCAGAGGGAAGCTGGGATTTTCTGTGAGTGTCGTAAGCGGCATGACCCAGTATTGCCGGCCCTCCTGCCCCAGCTGTGCTCATGGAGCCGCATAGGAAGCGCTGCATGTCTGAGGCCCAACTGCCAGTTCAACGACCAGCAGACTCGGGAGTTCAAAACCACATCTTGTAGCAAAGAGCATAATTTGGTCTGCTGTTAAAAGAAACATTACTTTTCTTCATTTCATGTAATGCAAGGTGATATGAATAATTTCCTTCCTTGATTAACTGAAGTCTCCTCAAATATAGGGTGTCCCCCCCCCCAAATGTATATACACAATTTGAATAATTATAAAGGCAGTGTTTTTTTTTAAAAAAAAATATATTTGTATTGATTTCAGAGAGGAAGGCAGAGGGAGAGAGAGAGAAACATCAATGATGAGAGAGAATCATGGATAGGCTGCCTCCTGTACGCCCCCTACTGGAGATCAAGCCCACAACCCGGGCATGTGCCCTTGACAGGAATCAAACCCGGGACCCTTCAGTCCACAGGCTGATGCTCTATCTACTGAGCCAAATCAGCTAGGGCTAAAGGCAGTGTTTATTAAAATGCATTTCCACAATTGAGCTATCAGCTATGAAAGTATGCATACATTTTTGGGGGCCACGCTGTAGTAGCCTGCATTAGTAAGTTGGATGGAAGATTAGTGATGCGTGAGGCAGGAGTCATCATTTAGCAGTTTTCACATGTCCTTGGAGCATAAACCAAGCAAAAATATCCCGAGAAGTCAATGCCTCTTAAAGCTCTTATAATGGAGAGTGAAACCTGCCTAGGAGACTCCAAAGATTGCCCAACCCAGGGTTCTCAACCAGGGCCAATTGGCGGGGCATATTTGGCAACATCTGGAAACATTTTTGGTTTTCACGATTCGGGGGAGTAGTCATTGCTACTGTGATCAAATCAATAGAGGATAGGGCTGCTGCTAAACACCCTGCCAAGCACAGGGCAGCTCCCACAACAGAATTATCAGACCCAAAATGTCACCAGTGCCAAGATTAAGAAATCCTCATCCTGCCCTAGCTGGTGTGACTCAGTGCATAGAGCATCACCCTGCAGACTGAAGGCCCCAGTTCGATTCCAGTCAACGGCACGTGCCCAGGGTTGTGGGCTCGATCCCCAGTAGGGGGCATGCAGGAGGCAGCCGATCAATGATTCTCTCTCATCATTAATATTTCTATCTCTTTCTCCCTCTCCCTTCTTCTCTGAAATCAATAAAATATATTTTTTTTTTAAAAGAAAAGAAATCCTCATCTAACACATATCCTAAATGTAAACCCATTTGAAACATCCCTCAGTTGGTGGAATTAACCAGAACAACATTCTGATAAACAAAAACCAAGCAAAAACTTAGCTAGTAGCATTTTCTCCTTTCTCTTACACACCCTGCAGAAAACCAATGAATGTAAGTGTGGCCTTTAAAAAAACAACAACACACCTCTGTAAGTAATCTTCTTAAGTAAGTTTCCCTGCACTTTCTGCCATTCTCCAGAGGCTATTATATTCCCAACTAGAGGCCTGGTGCACGAAATTTGAGCAAGGGGAGGGTCCCTAGGCCTGGCCGGCGATCAGGGCCATCTGTGGAGTGACTGGTGATTGGGGTTGGGGGGGGGCATTGGCATCTGTGCTGGCTGGCCTGGAGCCTGCAGGCTGGGGGCAGCTCCTGCATTGAGCATCTGCCCCCTGGTGGTCAGTGCACATCACAGCTACTGGTCGTTCCGCCATTCGGTTGATTTGCATATTAGGCTTGTATTATATAGGATAACATTATTGAAACCACTATGGTAATAAAAATTCATAACTGCATTAGCATCTCCTGGCTAAACTCATTGAACTGATAGGTGAGGGGGAACCATAAAAGACCTGTTAAGAATTCTAGCTTGTTTGATTGTTGCTTCCCAGTTCTAAAACAAAGACTGGATGTTCAAACTGCCTTGCGATGCAGGACAATCTGTGACATATAGAAAGATTCAAGCCCGAGAAAGCAGCGCCTGCTTCAGTCGGCCTGCTCTTGAATCTGTTGGCCGGAAGAGCAAACTGAGTTTCCTGTGTGCTTCCTACCCAGGAAACCTGGTGATTGTTATTGAAACATGAGGCCCCAAATCCTTTGAGAGTGTTCATACAGAAAGTCCTGCCGTGGCTTGGAGTTTTATGCCAAGAGTATTAATAGGGTAATTGGGAGGTTGGGGCTTTTAAGACAACTGTTAATACCACTTACCTGTGTGACCTTGGTCTTCAGATTTCTCATCTGTAAAACAAAGGCTCTGCATGATGGCCTCCAAGGTCATTTTCAACTAAAAAAACAATAGCACAGAAATAGTACGGGCTGACCTTGAGATTTCCAGGATACCAACAAATGCCTCCCTTTCGTCATTTTTCCCGATTTGGAAGTGGTTTAGTGGTAGCTCATAGAGCTGTGGATTTGTGCTTTCAGACAACAGAGAAAAGAATAGCCCAACTGGCGTGGCTCAGTGGTTGAGCATCGACCTATGGACCAGGAGGTCACAGTTCGATTCCCGGTCAGGGCACATGCCTGGGTTTCGGGCTCGATCCCAAGGCGGGGGCATGCAGGAGGCAGCCAATCCATGATTCTCTCTCATCATTGAAGTTTCTATTTCTCTCTCCCTCTCCCTTCTTCTCTGAAATCAATATAAAGATATCTTTTTAAAAAAGAATATCTGCTGTGGAAGGATTGTAAATAATTAAGACCCTCTTTCCTTCATCAGATAAACGAAACCAGGAAATCAGTGATGGAGAACAGACTATTTCTCCAGCATCCAAATCTATTTGTTACTCTGCAGCGGTTGGGATCTGGCATTTATGTAACTGTAGGCTACTTCTGGGTCGAATCTGCCTTGCCGACCCCCCTCAGACAATAGCACCTCTATCTTACTATCAGCCCGAATGGTAATGTTGATGAATTTAGAATTTTCCAAGCAGATCAGCATGCAAAATAGATGGTCAGACAGCATGCCGTTTCAACGTCATAGAGAATGACAGGCCCTTGACAGCCAAAAACAGGAGACCACACAGGGCTGGAGTGCAGAAATCACTCTGTGTTGTTTGCTCCACAGGATGTCTGCTGCCGGAAGCAGGGCCACGGGGCAGGCTCGCAGCTTGCAGAGAGGGCTGCACCCCCCCAACCCCCTCCCGGGCCCCAGAGGACCCCAGGGAGGCAAGGCTTGCTTGTTTCTCAGCCAGTTTTATTCCCCTGCCCACGCCCTGCCACCGAGAGCTCGGAGCTGGCTGGGTTGTTCCTTCCGCAGCTCTTTCTGTTATTTCGGGACCCGGTTTTACAGTCTCTGCTTCACCCACGACTTTGTCTTGCCTTTGGCACTCTCCTTGGACTTGACTTTAGATGAGACGGAAGAGCAAAGGGCATTGAATCCCAAACACATTTGTCGTTGTTATCAATCCTCACCTAAGGATATTTTTCCTATTGACTTTTAGAGAGAGTGGAAAGGAAGGGAAGAGAGAGAGAGAAACAGCTATGTGTGAGAGACACATCGATTGGTTGCCTCCCTCACACACCCTGACTTGGGGCCAGGGATCAAGCCTGCAACCCAGGTATGTGCCCTTGACCAGGAATCGAACCCGCCAGTCACCCTTCCATCCTTGGGCCGATGCACTAACCACCGAGCAAAGCTAGCCAGGGCCCAAACCAATTTTTTTAAAAAATATATTTTTATTGATTTCAGAGAGGAAGGGAGAGGGAGAAAGAGAGAAACATCAATGATGTGAGTGAATCATGGATCGGCTGCCTCCTGCACGCCCCCTACTGGGGATGGAGCCTGCAACCCGGGCATATGCCTTGACCTGAATTGAACCTGGGACCCTTCAGTCCACAGGCCAATGCTCTATCCACTGAACCAAACCAGCGAAGGCCCATTTTTTTTTTATTCATTCATTTATTCATTTTCATCTCAGCAACAGCTTAGCAAGAAAGAGGGTTAATAGGAGGGCCAAAAGGTGGGTTTAGGAAACCATTTGTGAGTCTTAAGAAGGCAGGCCACCATGGCGGCTGTAGGTAGACAATGGCTGTAGAGGGCAATGTTATAAAATTGAGTGTTGTCTGTTGAGAAAGGTCTCTGGGTTGTTTATCAAGGCGTGTGACTCTGAGAGTGAGGAATGGGAGAAGACGGAGGGAAAGGAAGAGAAACCACCTTCTATTTGAGATCTTGTGAGCACAGCTCCCCTTCCTTTGCTAACTGTCTAAATTAAAACAAAACAAAACACCTCAGTGGGGAAATATACAAATCTTTACAAAGGCTTCCCCTCTATCTCCAGCGCCTTTGTGCAAGATACAGCATCTTGCAGCCTTGTCCTGCGCTCGTATTTGAAATAAATGGGGCAAGAGGTGATCTTCCTTCTTCTTTCCTTCCTTCTCTCTTTTTCTTTCTCTCTCTCTTTCTCTCTTTCTTTCTCTCTCTTTCTTTCTCTCTCCCTCTCTCTCTCTTTCTCCCTTTCTCTCTCTCTCTTTCCTCCTTTCTCTCTCCCTTTCTCTCTCTCTCTCTCTCTCTCTCTCTCCCCCTAATGGATGTGCAACCTGCTTGCAAAGCCGGGGAGCATGCATCCCAAACGACAGACTTCATCTGCCTGGGAAGGGGCAAACTTGACCCCATGCCTGGCGCTGGGAGCTGAAAGCCGGCTGCTGGCAGTGTGAGCCCTTAGAGGTGATTTGGGAGCTCTCCCCTTAGGGCCTGTCCCGCAGTGATAAATAACATCGATTGGCATCAAGACCAGAGTCAGAGCGGAAGGCAGACAGGTGTTCTCTTTTAGCCTCTGCTCCCCAAAGGGTGCGCTCGGCTGCGTTGGAGGCAGAGCCTCCTTTTCTGAGCGGCCTCTTTCCAAGTTGGAGGGGTGGTTGCTCAAGGGCAAATGGCTCCATCCGGGTCCTTATTTCAGGGCAGCTGAGAAAGGGCTGTGTGGCCAGGCCTTTCCGTGGCTGGATCCTTCAGACGTCGCAGCGAGGAAAACGAATGCAGCGGGAGAATCACATGGCTTTTGTCCAAGTGTGGACGGCGGTGCAGGGGACCAGCTCTGGGGTTGGACGGCAGCCTGAAGGGTGTCTGTGGGAAGGTTTCTGCCTGCACAACCTACCTGACTGTTGCCCCCAGACCGCAGCGATCCAGCACACGCCGGCAGGAAACCCAGAGCTTCCTGTTCGCGGCCGGTGAGAAGCATCGCGCAACGCAGGGCAGCTTCCCCCTCCCCCCCCAACCCCCCTCCCCCCGCCCCAGGGCTCCATGCCGGGGGAGGCAGTGCTCCACTTTGTCTTTTAAGATATCTATGAGCACTTCTCGTCTATGGCTCTGTCCTGGGGATGCCGATCTAGAGGCGGCTGTGTGGATTCGGGTCAGCCACTCCATCTGGGACTGGGGGGCGGGGAGGGGGGGCGCGTCTCCAGGGCTGACAGCAGTGTGGCTGGCAGGGGGTCTGCCAAGGGTGCCCGAAGGCAGGGTGGTTCTGGGAGAGGCAGCAGGTGACAGGCATGGGCAGGTTGGTTTGTGAGGTGAGAAGGTTTGCAGCCTCCCCTACTGAGTCCAGTGCCCCCCGCCCCCCCCCAAACTAATGAGGGGGCGTGGAGGAGGACGTGGTCTCGGGTGGGCTTCCATCAGACCTCACGAGTTAGCTCAGTGCATCCTCTAAGGCAGTGGTTCTCAACTTTCCTAATGCCGCGACCCTTTAATACAGCTCCTCATGTGTGGTGACCCCCAACCATGAAATTATTTCCATTGCTACTTCATAACTGTAATTTTTCTACTGTTAATGAATCCTAATGTAAATATCTGTGTTTTTTGATGGTCTTAGGCGACCCTGCTAGCGGTTCTCAACCTGTGGGTCGTGAGAACCGCTGCTGTAGGTTGAGAACCGCTGCTGTAGAGCCTAAGACCATCGGAAAACACAGACATTTACATTACGATTCACAACAGTAGCAAAATGACAGTTATGAAGTAGCAACGGAAATAACGTTATGGTTGGGGGTCACCACAACATGAGGAGCTGTATAAAGGGTCGCGGCGTTAGGAAGGTTGGGAACCACTGCTCTAAGGAATGGCAGAGACTCCTGCAAACCACAAAGGACACATAGTCAGTGCTGCTGGACAGGCCTCTGGGCACCCAGCGACCACGAACGTCTGTGTTCTGATCACAAGGCGAGCTGTTTCCTGAAGATAAAAGAGCCCTTGGCCAGGGCCGCAGGTCCCCAAATCAGAGCTCTCCGGAGCCTCAGGGCGCCTCCTGGCACTCTGCACAGAGCTCGCAGCCAAGTGCTCTGACAAGGCTGAGGTCCAGGAGGGCTCTCTCGGGCCTTTGTTAACCCAGAAAAACAAGAATGTCCCCGCTGGGCACCAGCCACCTGGCCTGTCCCTTCCTCTCTCTGCCTGTCAGCTCTGGAATGCCTGCCTTCTCTCAGGCCGTGGGACAGTGGTCACAGCACACTGTCCCTCAGGACCCAGGCAAGAGCAACCACCTCCTCCTCCACACGCCTGGTGACTTCCATTCGCCATATCTGAACATGGAAGCCGGGGCTCTTGCATGTCACGTGTTGTACGTAATCACAATGAGCCTTTCATGAGCAGCAGAGCGGGCCAAGTGCAGGATGGACTCGGGACTGACACTCAGCCTCCATCATGTTGACTGGACTATTACTAGCACATTGCTTTTCTCTAATTTTCATGTTATTAATTGATTAAGGATATTATTTTCCTTATTTTTAAGTATGAAAACTATCCTATCTAATAAAAGGGTAATATGCAAATTAACTGTCACTCTGTCACAAAAGATGGCAGTGCCCATAGTGGCTGGGGTGCTGGATGCTGGCGAGGGCGGGCGGGCAGGCCTCTGGCCAGAGGCTGGCCAGGGTGCGGGACGCTGGCGTCGTTGCAGGCCGGGCTGAGGGACCCCATCCCTGTGCACAAATTTTGTGCACCAGGCCTCTAGTACTTAATAACTAGGGAATTTGAACAATACAGAAAAACACAATGGTAAAAAAAATAAAACCCCTTTGAATGCCAGCCTGAGCTAGCCAGAGTAGCTGTTAATATTTTGATATGTTTCCTTCTAGTGTTTTTTTCTCTACCTGGACATATTTTCATAAACACATATTTCTCTTTTTACAAACCTAGGTCAATTGTGGAGGGTCAGTTTAGTTTTCCATCTTTTTTCATGTTCTGTGTATTTTAGCACATCACCCCCCCTTCTCCTATAGCATGGTTAGTGAGGGCTGTTTCTTGCAAGAACATGCCATATATTTAAAATGTGCTGTTGAGGGACATTCAGGGGGTCTACAATTTTTCTCCATGATACACAGCACTGCAATGACCATCTCTGTCCATAGATTTTTAGACTGTATCTCTGAATATTGACCAAGTGTAGGATCCTTGAAGTAAACATTTCAAGGTCAAAAGGTCTAAATCCCTTCAATGCACATTGTCAGACTGCCCTCCAGAATGGCTATCCCAATTTACAGTCATTTAAGGTTTTCTTTATCTGTAGTGTCAGAGGGTCTCTGGTACCGAGGATCAGCGATGGCCATGCACTGTGTTAAAGTGAGAGTGAAAAGCCCAGCCCAGCTCTAGCCAGTGTGGCTCAGTGGATAGAGCATCAGCCTAAGGACTGAGGGTCCTGGGTTCAATTCTGGCAAAGGGCACATGCCTGGATTACAAGCTTGATCCCCTGTGTGGGGCATACAGGAGGCAGCCGATCAATGATTCTCTCTCAACATTGATGTTTCTCTCTCTCCCTCTCTCTTTCTTTCTGAAATCAATTATCCTATCTAATAATAGAGTAACATGTAAATTACCATCACTCCGCTATGCCCACAATTGGGCGGCGGGAGGCTGGGGGGCGGGACTCGGGGTGGCCTATCCGGCCATTGAGAGGCACAGATCCACTGCCACTGAGGGGAGCTACCCTGCTGTTGAGAGGCGCAGGGGGCGGGACTCCCGCCCCCTGTGCCTCTCAAGGGCCAGATCCGCGCGGCCGCTGAGGGGGCCTGCCGCGGACACCCAGCTGCGCCTCTCAATGGCAGGGTAGCCAGGTGTCCACGGCAGCCCCCCTCAGCGGCCGTTGAGAGGCGCAGGGTAGCCCCCCTCAGCGGCCGCGGACCATCTAAAGTGGGGGAGCTGGGTGCCTGTCTGCTCCAGCACCAGGCCTTTCAGAAGCCTCTGCCGAGCTGGAGGCTTCTGAAAGGCCTGGTGCACCAGCGGACAGGCACCCAGCTCCACCGCGAAAAGCGAAAGCATGTAGGGGACCCTACACGTGCATGATTCAATCATGCACTGGGCCTCTAGTATACACACACACACACACACACACACACACACACACACACACACACACATATATATATATGCCCAGACCTGCTCCGTAGCTGGGAATGAACGATCCCAGAGGAGATCAGATGTGGAGCTGAGGGTGCTTCCCACGGCCATTCTCGAAGGAAATGATCCCTCAAGGACCCTTTTGGCAGAGATGGTGACCTTTACTGAACAGACCAGCCCAAGCTGCCCTGACTGAGCATGAAAAAGACACATACTTCACCCCAAATTCCCCACCCCACACTTCTCTTTTCAAGTCAGGGATTGTCACAGGTAGCCAGTTAGCGTTTGAGGTTTCAGTAAGGCAGGGTGCGTGCGGATGTGAGCAGGTCTTGCAAGAAGGAAAGCGGATGTATACATTGACCTTTGAGGTTGCTTGGTGCTCACGGAGCAGTGGGCAACTCGGGGTGAACCACTCCTGGCCCCCTTCTGCTTCTGGCCAGAGCTGACTGCGTCACTGTTTGCTTTCTTGCTGGCGTACTAATATCCACTGGCTTTTTTTTTTTTGTCTGTTTGTTTTTATTTTTTTAATTGATTTCAGAGAGGAAGGGAGAGGGAGAGAGACAGAAACATCCATGATGAGAGAGAATCATGGAATGGCTGCCTCCTGCATGCTCTCCACGGGGGATCAAGCCCCCAACCGGGGCATGTGCCCTGACCAGGAATCGAACTGTGACCTCCTGGTTCATAGGTCGATGCTCAACCACTGAGCCACACAAGCTAGGCTGGGGTGGAATTGTTTATCAAAGGTTTGGAACACAGGACCTGACAGCCTGTGCCAATGGCAGAGAGGGGCCCAGTGAGGGCCTGGACTCCTGGCTGTAGCTACCGAGACCTCGGGTTGCTCACAGAATGAGGCTGGGTTAGTAGTCCTCACCCTGACAGACTTCCTGACAGACTTCCTGGGGTGGTTGTGCAAGACATTCATGGTCTGATCGATCGCAAGAGCAAAAGCACCCATGTTGCCGCTAACTCCGAATTACACAAGGCCTGGAAGGAACACCTGTGTTTGAAAACACTGGGTGGGAATTGAAACTTCAAAGTATTTTATCATCTCAGGCCATTGCTGAAGCTACCCGTGCATATCCTTTTACAAGAACTGGACTTACTTTTTTCAATGTATTTTTATTGATTTCAGAGAGGAAGGGAAAGGGAGAGAGAAACATCAACGATAGGGAATCATTGATCAGCTGCCTCCTGCACGCCCCCTACTGGGGGTCGAACCTGCAACCCGGGCATGTGTCCTTGACCGGAATCGAACCCGGGACCCTTCAGTCCACAGGCCAACGCTCTATCCACTGAGCCAAACCAGCCAGGGCAAGCACTGGGGTTTCAATGGGGCCTTGAGAACCCGCTGAACTGGAGCTGGCGTTGCAGCCTGTCAGCCGGCCGCCTTACACAGGCCCACATTGGCAGCGTGGCGGGAAGGAAGGCTGAAACTCGACGACGGATGGAAAGCTCTTGAGGCTCAGATGTCACCGCCACTGGGGTGCGGCCTCACCACTAATTATGTTCTGTCAAACAAGGGTTGACAATGTCAGCCCAGACGGGAGGCGGGGCTCCTCCCGCAGCCAATAGCCGTGGGCCTGCGCCCGGTTTCAAGGATGAAGAAGGAGTTTGAAAAAACCACTCAGTTGATTTCGAGACTTCCTGGGGGTGACATGTAAACCACAATGTTCTCTCTTGGGGCAGAGTTCAGAGCCAATCACAATTGAGGTTTCTTAGCAGGTTCTGCCCATATTTGGCTGTACTCTGGCTTCATTCAACTAACTTGATAATATATGCGCTTTGACAAGCGTCCCTCTCTCCCTGTTATAAAAGAAGTCTTACCTTCATGCACTCGGGCCTGCCTGTGACCTTCTAGAATAGCTCCAAAGCAAAGAAAGGAGCCAGGATAGAAAATTGATTTTCTACTTTTATTTTTTTTTAAATAAGCTTAAGCTGTAGCTTCTGGCTTTTTACCGTTTACATGAAAATACACAGCAAACAAACGAGTTTTGTCCTGTGCTAAAATACCCAGAAGTGGCTCATAAGATTATGGGGTATTGAAGAAAGAAAGCCAAGTGCCTTATTGTATTGTATTTTCTGCATGCTGTGTAGGAGATCCGATTTGCAGAGATTCCAGGAAATAACTTGACCCCTTAAAGGTTCTTCTTAATTAAGGGTTGCTTGGAAAGCATGATCAGGTCTTGCGGAGAGACAGGACACAAACATGATAAACCTTGTTTTTCCTTTTTCTTTTCTTTTAATTGATTTCAGAGAGAAAGGGAGAGGGAGAGAGAGAGAGATGCATCAATGATGAGAGAGACTCATTGATCAGCTGCCTCCTGCACGCCCCACACTGGGGATCGAGCCCGAATCCTGGGCATGTGCCCTTGACTGGAATCCAACCTGGGACCCTTCAGTCCGCAGGCGGACGCTCTATCCACTGAGCAAGACCGGCTAGGGCTCATTCCTCCTTTTTTGAGGGAATGTTTATCGACCACTTTCTGTGTGCCATCCACTTCATTCTCACCATGACCCCACAAGAGAGATCCTCATTTTGCAGATGGGGGAACTGAGGCAGAGAGGTTACGTAACTTGCCTAAGTTGCCTGACCTTATAAGCAGTGGAGCTGGGAAACCACCCCAGTGAGAGGCCCAAGCCCCTCACTCTTAACCATGTGTCACTCTAGTCCACACAGGTGTTTTCAGATGTTCTCAGGCAAGGACAGAGACCTTAAGAAGTGCAGAGAGAGCCAGGGACCCCAATCTCTAGGGCCTATGAACAGGAAGCTGAGCGACTGATCAGCTGGTCCCAGGCCTGAGGTTGGGCAAGTTCCCAGTGACCCCCTAGGGCCGTGGTCGGCAAACTCATTAGTCAACAGAGCCAAATAGCAACAGGACAACGATTGACATTTCTTTGGAGCCACATTTTTTAAACTTCAACTTCTTCTAACGCCACTGCTTCAAAATAGACTCGCCCAGGCCATGGTATTTTGTGGAAGAGCCACACTCAAGGGGCCAAAGAGCCGCATGTGGCTCGTGAACCGCAGTTTGCCGACCGCGGATCTAGGATGTCACGTCCAGAGCTGACTGGTCAGAGAGGAGCCCACGCCCCACCAGCCGGGCCCTTCACTCAGGCCTCAGCTATCTCATCTCAGGAAATGGAGCTCGAGAAGGTTCTCCTCAGTGGGACTGAGGATTCACGGGCCTCTGTGTTCTCAAAACCGGGGAGGCCTGCCCTAGCCGGTTCGGCTCAGTGGATGGAGCATCAGCCTGCAGACTGAAGATCCCCGGGTTCGATTCTGGTCAAGGGCACATGCCCGGGTTGTGGGCTCCATCCCCAGTGTGGGGTGTGCAGGAAAGAGGCAGCCGATCAGTCATTGTCTCTCATCATTGATGTTTCTATCTCTCCCACCCTCTCCCTTCCTCTCTGAAATCAATAAAAATATATTTAAAAACACACACACACACACCACAAAATAACCTGGGGAGGCCTAGAGGAAGAGGAGGGAGCTGGCAAGGCAGCCCAGCCTCCCCTGGGACTACAGAGAGGCCCCACCTCCTCCCTCAGCGGGGTGAGGGGGACAACTCGCCCCGACAGGGGATGTTTAGCAATGTTCAGAGACATTTCTGGTTGTCACAGCTGGGGGAGGTCCTCCTGGCATCTAGTGGGTAGAGGCCAGGGATGCTGCTCAACACCCTACAGTGCACAGGACGGCCCCCACTTAACAAAGAAGGAGGCGGCCTCAGATGCCACTAGTTCTGAGGTGAGAAACCCTGTCCTCGGGTCTGGCCTGGGCGCACTGTGCGGCTGCTGCGGCAGCTCTGTCTGGGCTTCTTCAGAGTCATTCTGCAACCAGGAAGCCAGCAGCCCCTGCCATGAGGCGGAAGGCGGGGGCCAGGAGGCGGGACCATGCGCACGGCTTTCAGTTCTACATCTTTCTTCCTGACAGAGAGAGGTCAGTGTTGGCCTCTGGTTACAGGCATCAGGGCCAAGGTAGGGGCCACCCCAATGCAATACACTGAATAATGGCCCCCAAAGAGCTGGGGTGGTTTCCCTGCTCCACTACTTCCTGGGCCTGTGAATGTTACCTTACATGAAAAACAACGTGGACCCTGGCTGGTTTGGCTCAGTGGATAGAGCGCCGGCCTGTGGACTGAAGGGTCCCGGGTTCAATTCTGGTCAAGGGCACATGCCGGGGTTGAGGGCTCCATCCCCAGTAGGGGGCGTGCAGGAGGCAGCCGGTCAATGATTCTCTCTCATTCAGGATTCTCTCTCTCTCCCTCTCCCTTCCTCTCTGAAATCAATAAAAATATATTTAAAAGAAAAAAAGATGGTCTTTGCAGGTGTGCTTAATTTGAGGATTTGGAAATGGGGAGATTATCTTGTAACGTCTGGGTAGACCCTAAATGCAATTGCAGGCATCGTTATAAGAAGGAGGCGGAGGAGATATGACACGTGCGTAATGGAGAAGGCGATGAGATGAAGGAGGTAGAAACTGGAGCATTGAGGTCACAAGCCAAGGAGTGCGGGCAGCCACCAGTAGCTGGAAAAGGCAAGGAACAGATTCACCCCTGGAGCCTCTAACGGGAGTGTGGCCCTGCCAACACCTTGATTTGGGCCCAATCACACGGATCCCAAACTGCTGGCCTCCACAGCCATGGGAATAAATTTCTGTTGTTTTAAGCCACCAAATGTATGGTCATTTGTGACAGCAGCCCCAGGAAACTAAAATACTCCTGCCCCCACAGTGATCTGTAGAGACAGAGGGGCAAACCCGTCCGGCACAGACAAAACCAGAGCCCTTCTGGGCAGGATCTGAAGGGAGAATGGAAGTTGCCTTTGTTTCTTCTATATACTTACCTTTCCCACCTTCCCCTGGAAGCGCCCTCCCCTATGAACACATGGCGCCTGCCTTCCCTCCGCCTCTCTCTCAGCTAACACTTTCCAGTGGATCGTCTGCAAATCACCTGACCACCTCCTGGCTTGCTTTCAACCTGCCTGGGCCACCTGTCTCTACCTTGATTTCTTGTCTATGTCAACGCGGTGTTTCCTGTGCTAGACAGGGAGCTGCTGGGGCAGGAAGCCTGTTTGGTTTCTTGGTAAGCACCCCAGCACCCATAGGCGCTCAGTCAGCGGCGAGGGTGTGCTCCCTCACCCCGACTATGAGGAATGCTATTGAGTTCTCGTCATCGTCTCTTGGTCAAGGAGCTCAAAATCAAGGCCGATACGTAGAAACAGAAATCCCCATGCATTCTGTCAGGCTTGCAACACCTGGACCTGGGCACCGTTGGTATTCTTGGTTTTTCATACAGCAACATGCACATAACGTAAGGGTACAGCTTGATGGATTTGTACCTATACATACATCTTTTGTTGTTGTTGACTGTAAACCTATATGCACATCTTTTTAAAAAATATTTTTATTGATTTCAGAGAGAGAGAGAGAGAGGGGGGGGGGGGGGGGAGAGAGAAACACTAATGATGAGAGAGAATCACTGACTGGCTGCCTCCTGCACGCCCCACACTGGGGATCGAGCCTGCAACCCGGGCATGTGCCCTGACCAGGAATCAAACCATGACCTCCTGGTTCATAGGTTGACGCTCAACCACTGAGCCATGCCAGCGGGCTGAAAGAAAGTATTTTAAGAGGAAAATGTGCTCTGTTCTGAGGCCCTGATTGAAATGACAGCTGCAGGCAGCGAGAAGTATGTGGAGTATGCAGGATGGGGCAATCGGATCCTTCTGTGGTGCGTGCGCTGAGTGTTTGAAAAAGTTTGAGTCTCCTGCCAAGTTCAGGGTCCTCCCCAGCCTGGGCCCTCAGAGCCCCACCCGCCCTCCGGGCTGCCAGCTCTCTCCCAAGTGAATTCCTGAGGACAGCTGCTCCCCACTCGAGTGCCACCGAATCTAGAAATCCTCAACAGCTTTGCAAGAGTGACTAGGCCCGGGAAACTATTTTAAGGCCCTGTAGTGTTGTCATGACACTTCAGAATGAAGACTCAGATGCCCCTGGAAAGAACAGAGGCGTCCAGGCTTGTCTTCCCAGGTGGTGAAATTGACAAGAGCCATCACTCATTACAAGTCAAATTCCTCCCACCCCCATAGGTGTTCCAGACGAGTTTTCTAATGGTGCACAGGGTTTGTTTTCAGATTAACTAACTTCCTGCCCATCTTGCTACTTTAAACTTTGGTCTTGCCCAGCCAGTGTGGCTCAGTGGTTGAGTGTCCACCTGTGAACCAGGAGGTCACAGTTCGATTCCTGGTCAGGGCACATGCCCAGGTTGTGGGCTCAATCCCCATTGTGGGGCGAGGAGGCAGCCGATCCATGATTCTCTCTCATCATTGATGTTTCTCTCTCTCTCCCTCTCCCTTCCTCTCTGAAATCAATAAACAGATATTTTTAAAAAAGAAAGAAAAATCTTTGCTCTTTACCCGTGAGGTGCTCTTATGGTTCACCGGATGGCAGCTTAGTGTGATTGTCTCTTCCTTGGTTCTTTCTTAAGAAATCTGAGCTGCTGCTACTGGGACCAATCAATTGTCTCATCATTCACGTGGTTTCTCTGAAATCCTCATATGGTCCTTTGTCCCTTTCTTCTCATCCGTGGGAAAAATTGGAATGTATGCGTGGCACCAAACGGGCAGACTAAGTCAGCAAATAAGAAATGTCAATCACAACCCCTTGGCACTGGGCAAGGAAACACCTGATTGGTCTTAGTCAGCAGTAAAGCAGATGTACAGTCCTTAGTGCATCCTAGCTTAATGCCTGTGCTGGTGGCACTGGAAGGAAGGAAGGAAGGAAGGAAGGAAGGAAGGAAGGAAGGAAGGAAGGAAGGAAGGAAGGAAGGAAGAGAGAGCACTAACCGGTGTGGCTCAGTAGATAGAGCGTTGGCCTGCGGACTGAAAGGTCCCAGATTCGATTCTGGTCAAGGGCATGTACCTTGGTTGCGGACACATCCCCAGTGGGAAGTGTGCAGGAAGCAGCTGATTGATGTTTCTCTATCATTAATGTTTCTAACTCTCTATCCCTTTCCCTTCCTCTCTGTAAAAACAAAACAAAACAAAACAAAACAAAAATAAAAAATAAATTAAACAAAAGAAAGAAAGAAATGTCAATCACTAGGATGTGCATTTGACATCAGGAAATTAAAACAATGGGGTGATTCAAGATCTTTTTTTCCCCCTTTTAATATTTTTCTTCTTTTTTAAAGAACATTTATTTTTCCATTGCTTTCCTGCTGTGTACATAGTCATTTTCTGGACAAAAATAAATCGCCTGCTACTTGATCTTCTTTGCCATTTTTTTAGTTTTCAAATATTTATTTTATAATTTTCAACATAATTTTTCTTTTTCAGTCTTGATATTTTATTTCATTTACCTGACTTCTGGCCACCCTACCTCATAGTTAACGGATATTTATTTTTTAAAATATATTTTTATTGATTTCAGAGAGAAAGGGAGGGGGAGAGAGAGAGATAGAAATATCAATGATGAGAGAGAATCATTGAACAGCTGCCTCCTGCACACCCCACCCTGGGGATCAAGCCCGTAACCCGTGACCTCCTGGTTCATAGGTCAACGCTCAACCACTGAGCCATGCTGGCCAGGCAATGTACATGATTTTCAATTGCTTTGCATCCTTTGCAGTATTGTCAGTTAAAAAAACAACAACTATAGACATTCTTATGCGTTTGTAGTGGCATCTCATTGTGGGTTTAGTTCATATTTCCCTAATGACTAATGATGTTGGACATCTATTCATGTGCTTATTTGCCATCAACATCTCTTCTTTAGTGAAGTGTGTGATCAGATCTTTTGGTCACTTTCCAAATGAGTTGTTTGTTTTTCACTGGAATGTGAAAGCTCTTTAGATGCTTCTGGATATGAGTCCTTTATCAGATATATGACTTGTAAATATTTTCTACCAGCCTTGTCTTGCCTTTTCATTTCTGGTGTCCGATTACACACTCTCATTTTCTGAGACTTGGCCTGGTTTCGTCCCACCCTCCTGACCCCTCTGCCATCTTGGACAGCAGGATAAGGAGCAAGTAGGTGCCACTGGCTTTGGGCCAGTCAGAAGACTGTGGTTATATGTTCAGGTCAGGCTCCTGAAAGAAGAACATTGGCCTAATAAGTGTACACTTCACTCTCTCACCCTAGTGTGCATAGAAGAATCTGGAAAGTTTGGTTGCCAGGAAAATGTCCAGGCTCCATTGTATTCAGCAGGTGTGAGGTGAGGTGCAGGTGGATTCAATATTCAGCAGGAACCCAGATTATCCTGACATAGGTGGCTTCAGGATGACATTTTGAGCAACCTTGAAACTCTAAGCCACTGACAACGTATCACGTCCGCTGTGGGCAGGATGTGAAGTCTAGGTCCAGGCCTGAATGAAACGCTTTGGGATAAGTCAGAGGATGGAGGTGTTACCACACACCTGGACCCCAGGAAGAAACACCAAAGATGCAGGGATTTTATTTTTATTTTTATTATTTATTTATTAAATATATTTTATTGATTTCTCACAGAGAGGAAGAGAGAGGGAATAGAGAGTTAGAACATTGATGAGAGAGAAACATCGATCAGCTGCCTCCTGCACACCTCTTATTGGGGATGTGCCGGCAAGCAAGGTACATGCCCGTGACCGGAATCGAACCTGGGACCCTTCAGTTCGCAGGCCGATGCTCTATCCACTGAGCCAAACCAGTCAGGGAAATGCAGGGATTTTAGAACAGTTTTACCAAACATTCGCCCATTCCTTCTTCCATCTCTCCCTGCTATGAAGGCATGTCTTAATTTGAGCAGCTATCTTTTAAAAGTGCCTTTCAAGTAGGATGCTTTATTTGAGTAGATACTGGAGGGAAAAGGTGGCTGATAAAGAAACTGGTAAATGTCTCTTACCCTTTGAGACAGCATGGAGGGACCTGGAGAGTATGCTAAGTGAAATAAGTCAGTCAGAGAAAGACAAGTATTGCACAATCTCACTCATATGTGGAATCTAATGAACAAAATAAACTGATGAATGGAGTGGATCCAGAGACATGGAAGCATGGAACAGAGTGTGGAATCTCAGAGGGAAGGCGGGGAGGATGGGTGGATGGAAGGTAATCAACCAAGGACCTTGTATGCATCCATAGAAATAAAAGTGTAATATGTTAATTAGACTGGACAGCCAAACGACCTTCCGGACGACGCTGGGGCTGTGGGGGTCAAGCCCTTTAAACGAATTTCGTGCATCAGGCCTCTAGTATATGCATAACCCATGGACGCGGACAGTGGGGTGATGAGGGCCTGGGGCGGGGGGCTGGGGTGTAGACTGGAGGGGGACAATGGGGGAAAAAGGGGACATATGTAATACTTTCCACAATAAAGATTTTTTAAAAAATTGGTAAATGTCAATACATTCTTAACTTAGGTCCTGAAGAATCACTTTGCTCCTATGTCAAGCACTAGGCTGCTAGCTGTGGGGCTATGCTAGGTTCCGGTCCATTCTTTTTCAGATCCACTCTACTTACAAGTCATGCTGCACTCTGTCACCAGGGTGTGTGGAACATCTTTGGTATTACAATAATTTTTTTTTGGGGGGGGACAAAGGCAGAAACAGACAGTAGCAACCAGACACCCAACTCCATAAAAATCAGGCATCCAGATTTTTATGTAATACCAACCAGTGGGTCTGAGGTTTCTCCCGAATGCGACCAACTATCCCGACGTTGTAGAATTACAGGCAGCGTGATGTCAGTTTTATCTGCAGACAGAAACCAATTGGGACCCACCTGATTTGGTGTTAATGAATCAGGTGTTATTGTTCAAACTTGTTGCTGCCGCTCAGCTGAAATAATTGAAAAGGCCTGTTGTTTTCATTCCGTGGTGGACTGTTCCTTTAAATCACAACTAGTTAATGCATTTGCTAGCCAACCAGGGCGCCTCAGGCTCTAGCAAACATAAGTGATCAATTATTGTTAATGGAAGGGGGTGGAGTAGGAAGAAACCAGGAAGGGGGGGCGGGGGGGGGGGTAGGCGAGAGATGCTTGCTTGAGCTGTACTGTGTCTCCTTAAGCTTTCATGAGAATAGATACTTAAGGAAACATACGTTTGTAAAAAGGCTAAAACCTAAGGGGTTAACGGCTCTCTCTAAATATAATCCAACTCCGCAAAGCAAGCTAGCAAAGCAATCCTAACAATATGTTTATGTGTCTCCTATACAAAGGGGACCTGAATCCAGGAGGCCACAGGATTTGACGAAGTAAGCAGCGATTTCTTTTCTTTATTTTAAACATTATTCAAGTCATGTATAATTTATGTGGAAAATCGATACATAAAATCAATGGAAATCCTACTACTCAGGAAGCACTACTGTTAGCCTAGCAGTGCGTATTCGCTCATGGATCCAGACATGTTCACGATATATGTATGTTTCACATGGCTGCTGTCCTGTCGCCCGCTTCTTTGGCTTAGTGCTGTGTTGTGACAATCCTAGCTGGCTTGGCTCAGTGGAGAGAGCATTGGCCTGTGGACCAAAGGCTCCGGGGTTCGAATCTGATCAAGGGCAGGTACCTCGATTGCAGGCTCCTCCCCGGCCCAGGCCCTGGTCAGGGCGCGTGCAGGAGGCAACCAGTTGATGTGTTTCTCTCACATCAGTGTTTCTGTCTTTCCCTCTCTCTTCCACTCTCTAAAAATCAATGGAAAAAATATCCTGGGGTGAGGATTTTAAAAAAAAGAAAAGAAAAGAAGTAGCCATCTCAGTGGCCATAGTATACCTTACTCCACCCAGGCTTGTAAATATTAACCACTAACGCACACAGTGCTTGCTGCGTGCCTGGCCCTGTTCTAAACACTCTGACACCATCCCTGTGGGTAAGTAGCAGATTCCTCCCGTTTTACAGTCAGGGGGCCGGGTTAAACAGAGGTTCATTAACTTGCTGTCTGGGATTTGACTCCAGGTGGTCTGGCTTCCAAGTCCAAGTTCCTAACACCTGGCCATATTGCTTGTCACCTCACTCCTTTGGTTATTTACAATAGTTCGCTCTTGCCCTAGCTGGTTTGGCTCAATGGATAGAGCGCCGGCCTGTGGACAGAAGGGTCCTGGCTTCCATTCCAGTCAAGGGCACGTACCTTGGTTGCAGGCTCCTCCTCGGCCTGGGCCCTGGTCAGGGTGCGTGCAGGAGGCAACCCATCGGTGTATTTCTCTCATATCGATGTCCCTTTCTTTCTTTCTTTCTTTCTTTTTCTTTTTCTTTTCTTTCTTTCTTTCTTTCTTTCTTTCTTTCTTTCTTTCTTTCTTTCTTTCTTTCTTTCTTCTTCCTTCCTTCCTTCCTTCCTTCCTTCCTTCCTTCCTTCCTTCCTTCCTTCCTTCCTTCTTCCTTCCTTCCTTCCTTCCTTCCTTCCTTCCTTCCTTCCTTCCTTTCTTTCTTTCTTTCTTTCTTTCTTTCTTTCTTTCTTTCTTTCTTTCTTTCTTTCTTTCTTTCTTTCTTTCTTTCTTTCTTCTTTCTTTCTTTCTTTCTTTCTCTCTTTCTTTCTTTCTTTCTTTCTTTCTTTCCCTTTCTCTCTCTCTCTCTCTCTCTCTCTCTCTCTCTCACTCTCAAAATCAATGGAAAAATATCCTCTGGTGAGGATTAACAAAATAAATAAATATAAGACTTCACTCTTACACAGTGAGGATCCATTCCAACTCTGCCTCCTCACCAGACTGGCGGTGGAGGGTGGAGGCGGAAGGTGGGGCACGGGTTGAGTTCTCGATAAGAATGTCCTAGGGGGATATTTTATTGGATAAAACCAGATTACAAAGTGTTTACTCCCACGGTAACCACCAGGGAAGTCAATAGAGTCAGTGCGGTTCCGAGGTGGGGGGGAGGGGAGGGCTTATTTGCAGGCCTGCAGGAGAGGGACCCCACCAACTGCCTGACCCACTGTGTAGACTAGAAGCAAGAGTAGCCCTGCTGGTCCAAATCCGCAGCTCATCTTCTGTGGGCTGAACTTTGACCTATTGCAAAGAGAGGGAGCGTTCTTAGTAATAAGAGTATGAGCTTGAAGACAAGGAAGTAAGCGTTCATTTGGGACTGGGTGTGGTGGGAAGCAGAGCAAAGGATTACTCACCAGCAATCAGCAGATGAGGCGGGCAGGGCAGGGAGGAGGGAAGGCCTGAGTCCAGCCTGGCGGGCCCCTCTCTGCTTGGCTCACCCTGGACACCAGGTTTTCTTTTCTTTTTTTTCCTTTTTTAAAAAATATGTTTTTATTGATTTCAGAGAGGACGAGAGGGGGAGAGAGAAACATCAATGATGAGAGAGAATCAGGGATCGGCTGCCTCCTGCACGCCCCACACTGGGGATCGAGCTCGCAACCCAGGCATGTGCCCTGACCTGGAATCGGACTGGAATCTCCTGGTTCATAGGTCAACGCTCAACCATGGAAGCCACGCCGGCCAGGTGTCACCAGGTTTTCTTGTGTGTGCATGTTAAATTACACAACTGATACGGGGGGGGGGGGCGGGGGTGAAGGGGAGGATGGCTACTGAACGAGTAAATACATAGATAATAAATACATTATGAAGAGTGATGAGAATCTGACTAGACCTGTCTCCAAAGAAGCTACTCAAATTGCTAATATCCAGATGAAAAGATGCTCAACATCATTAGGTATTAGGGAAATGCAAATCAAAACCACAATGAGATATATTCACCCCCATGAGGATGGCTACTAGTTTAATAAAAAAGACGGACAATAGCAATAACAAGTGTTGATGAGAATATGGAGAAAATGGAACCCTCTTACACTGCTGGTGGGAATGTAAAATGGCATAGCACCTGGCCAGCGTGGCTCAGTGGTTGAGCGTCAACCTATGAACCAGGAGGTCATGGTTCCATTCCCGGTCAGGGCACATGCCTGGGTTGCTGGCTCAATCCCCAGTGTGGGGCGTGCAGGAGGTAGCCAATCCATGATTCTCTCTCATCATTGATGTTTCTAGCTCTCTCTCCCCCTCTCCCTTCCTCTCTGAAGTCAATAAAAGTATATTTAAAAATAAAATGGCACAGCCACATTGGAAATCCTCAAAATGTTAAACATATGTCTACACTGAAATTTGTAAACAAATATTAATAGCAGCATTCTTGGTAATAGCCAAGAAATGGAAACAGCCCAAATATCTATCAGTGAATAAGTAGGTAAATGGAAGATTATTCAGCCATAAAAAGGAATGAAGTTCTGATGCATGCTACATGACTGAACATGGATGAACCTTGAACACATAATGCGGAGTGAAAGAAGCCAGTCACAAAAAGCCATGTACTGTATGATTCCATGTATATAGAAAGTTCAGAATAGGCAAATTCACAGAGACAGAGAATAGGTTAGTGGTTGCCAGAGGCTGGGGTATGGAGGCATGAGGAGTGATGCTAATTGGTATAGAGTTTCCTTTGGGGTGATGAAAATGTTCTAAAATGGATTGTCACAATGGTTGTACATTACTACGAATATACTAACAACTACTGAATTTTATACTTTATTTAGTTTAAAATATATTTTTATTGATTTCAGAGAGGAAGGGAGAGGGAGAGAGAGATAGAAACATCAATGATGAGAATCATTGATCAGCTATCCCCGACTGGGGATCGAGCCTGCAGCCCTTGACTGTAATCGAACCAGGGACCTTTCAGTCCTCGGGGCGAGGCTCTATCCACTGAGCAAAACTGGCTAGGGGCTGAATTTTACACTTTAAAAAGTTGAATTGTATGGTTTGAAAATAACATCTTAGTTGAGGGCATTATGCTGAATAAAGTAAGTCAGAGAAAGATAAATACTGTACGATTTCACTTACACATGGAATCTAAAAAAGCCAAACTCTTAGAAACAAAGAGTAGAATAGTGGGGGCTGAGGGGAGGGAGAAATGGGGAGTCAAAGGGTACAAACCTCCAGTTATAAAAGGAGTAAGTTCTGGAGATGTGATTACAGCACAGTGACTATAGTTTACAATACTTTATTACATACTTGAAATTTGCGAAGAGAGTATATCTAAAATGTTCTCACCACCAAAAAAAAAAAAAAAATAGGTAACTGTGTGAGGCGATGGATATGTGAACTAGTGTGGTAATCCTTTTGCAATATATACATACTAGAGGCCCGGTGCACGAATTTGTGCACTGGTGGGGTCCAGCCAGCCCGCCCCTATGGGGGCCATCGAGGGCAGGCCAGCTGGGGTAAGGGGCCGTGGGCGGTTTGCCAGCCGGCCCCACCCCTGATCTTTGGGTGAGAGGTCTGGCAGATGAAATAGGTAATGACAGGCGCTTTCAGATTATGTTCCAGGGACAATGGGAAATCTTTGAAGGCTACTGAATAGAACAGTGACATAATCCATCTTGTATTTGAAATAGTTCTCTCTTCTTGAATTGTTAAGGCAGAAGTAGATTACCTTTACAGCTAATAAATCAGATAGAAATCATTAACTGGAAAGTTTAGAGTTAAAATTAGCACACAGATATTTTCTTTTGATTTGTTATGCATGCTAGGAAGATGAAAATGTCAAAATATGTATTCACTAATAGAACAAAAGGAGTACATATGTCAATAATAATGTAAGCTTTTTTAAAAACATATTTTTATTGATTTCATAAAGGAAGGGTGAGGGAGGAGAGAGATAGAAACATCAACGATGAGAGAGAATCATTGATTGGCTGCTTCCTACACGCCCCCACTAGGGATCAGCCCAGGCATGTGCCCTTGACCGGAATCAAACCCAGGACCCTTCAGTCCAAGGCTGATGCTCTATCCACTGAGCCAAACCAGCTAGGGCAATAATGTAAGCTTTTTACTTTTTAAATTTTTTTGGTCCATTGATTGATTTTTAGGGAGAAAGGAGAGAGAGAGAGAGAGAGAGAGAGAGAGAGAGAGAGAGAGAGAGAGAGAGAGAGAGAAAGATTTATTTGGGATGATGCTGTAACCAAGTGAGCTACCTGGCCAGGGCTAAGCTTTTGATTTTTTAACCAAACATATTCTGCTGCTTCTAGGAATTAACAACTGTAGGACACAAGGAGAGAATTAAACTCTTTTAGCAAAGTTCAGTAGCATATTTATATTACACACAGATCCAGGTTTAATCATTTAAAGGAGCAAGTGGAAGCCTGCCTAACACAGTTCATGATGGGATGGGCCAAAGCTTACCTGCATGTCAAACGCGGGATCATCGCCTGCCTATCTGCAGTTTACCAGGAATTGTTTGGCCTCTTGGTTGAAACTATAAAGAAGTTATTGGGACTGATACATGAGAATGAGAAGAGATGGGTTTTCCCAGCCTGAGGGAGGGCAAGGAAATATCTTAGGCAATGAGGATCATAGCTGTATGGGAAGGGAAGGTAGCTGGAGGATGTCTGCACATCATGTGACAATGACTCGGGACCCAGGCAGTTGGGATGATGAAAAAGTTGTGGAATGGATAACGATGCTGGCTATACAATACTAGTAGCCCTGCGCAGGAATCCGTGCGCCAATAGCTCGCTGCCGCCCTCCAGTAGCTCTCCTGTAGCTTCCCCTGCACCCCCTTCATAGCTTGCTGCCCTTCCCCCTCCTGTAGCTCTCTGCCACCCGCTTGTGGCTCGCTGCCCCATCCTCCTGCTGATGCGTGATCCGTTCATTACGCGGTTGGTCATTGCGCTTCACAGTGTAATGACCATTTGCATATTACATCTTCATTATATAGGACTGTGAACATAGTTAACCCCATGAGTCCTTCCTTTCTACCTACGTTTTTTCCTTCTTTCTTCTCATTGTCTCTCATTCTCTTTCTCTTTCTCTTCTTTCTTCATTGCTTAGTTTATTTGTTTATAATGCATCTCCTATATATCACAGAGTTGGAAGCTGATTTTTTAAACTCAATCTGAGAGGTGTTCTAAAAAATAAAATTATGTTTATTTCATTTACTTCTATTGTTATACACTTACCTATGTCTGGTCTTAATTCTGTAATTCTATTTTAAACTATCTTCTCTGATTTTTAAGTATATGAACATGTGAGTTTCCCACCTGATAATTTTGAAAATTTACATTCAAATTTTAGTACCTCAAGGAGTCACCTCGCAAATTGAAAATAATTTACTTACTAAATATTTAAAATTTTAATTTTTGTTATTTTTTAAAATGCTTTCAGAGAGGGAGAGGGAGAGATAGAAACATCAATGATGAGAGAGAATCACTGATCAGCTGCCTCCTCTACACCCAACACGGGGATCGAGCCTGCAACCCAGGCATGTGCCCTGACTGAGAGTGGAACCCTGACCTCCTGGTTCATAGGTCAATTCTCAACCACTGAGCCACACCGGCCAGACTACTTACTAAGTATTTTAATGACTATATAATAATCTACCCTATGATAATATTCTCATTTACTTTAATCTTTTCTTTTGTTCTAAATTTAGATTGCTTCCAATGTTTTGCTAATATGGGCTAATGCTATTAAAGAATTTGAATATTGTAAACTCCTGATCTCTACTGTAAAATTACTTTCCACACATTCTGTGGCAATTTGTACTCTAAGCATTCACATCATTGGGAGGGAAGAAAGTCTTAGTTAATATAAGAAAGTTGCCCACATCTTAATTAGCCTTAAGGCTGATGTGTGTAGCCTGGGAATAAAAGTATCCCCTAAGATTTGCCTTCAGAAACAAGTTCTCTGAGGAAGTTCCATAGCCCGGTAAGCGAAGCCAATGACTTTGCTTCCATCACATTTTGGACTCCTTTTCTTTTTCTTTTTTATTGATTTCAGAGAGGAAGAGAGAGAGAGAGAGAGAGAGAGAGAGAGAGAGAGAGAGAGAGAGAGAGAGAGAGAGAGAGAGAGGGAGAGAGAGAGAGAGAGAGAAAGAAAGAAAGAGAAAGAAAGAAACATCAATGATGAGAGAGAATCATTGATCGGCTGCCTCCTACACACCTCACACTGGGGATTGAGCCTGCAACCTGGGCGTGTACCCTGACCAGGAATCAAACCATGACCTCCTGGTTCATGGGTTGATGCTCAATCACTGAGCCAAGCTGGCTGGGCTAGATCCTTTTTTTTTTTTGATGGAGAATTTCAGAGATGGTATCTCTTCACATTTCTGTGGATTTCCTATACCACAAATAGCCCTAATAACAAGCTACCTTAGTAACTTTTTAATTGCAGTGGAAAATGAGTGTTCTGAAGATCTTTTAAACAAACACAAAGAGATTAAGTTTATGGAAACATTTATAAGCTCATGGAGTCATCACCAGGTTGTAATGAGGTGCAAATAAAGTAACTGAAGAAAAATAGCTTCACAGCAGTTTGGGCTTCTAGTTCATGCCAGCAGGACTTAGTTCTTCCAGCGGGAGTGGGGGGGAGGGGGCAGTGAGAGTATCATTGAGTGCCTTGTGGTCAGGCTCCTTCGGCACATCGTTTTAATAGATGATGAAATACCAAGTCTCCTTCAGATTGGTTCAAGTGATATGGTATCTTCAAGAGAAGAAGAATTCGGGGTATTTATGCTCTTGCTCACTTCTGTAATCTTGCTTGTTTACATAAACCCTTCAGAGTCTCCGTGTGAACCTTCCAAAGCATTCCTCAGTGCTGCTGGGCGATAAGGTCTCCTTTGTCGTATCAGTAATCAGAGCCCACATGAAAGGGAACCCACAGTGTCCCCCATCAAAGTCCAGAACCCGAAAGAGTAGCTTCACCCAACATGTCCTTGCTTCTCTCCCCCTCACCTTCCACTCCAAATTTGAGCAGGAAATATGCTGTGCTGCTTTCCCCTGTCATTTCTCCCCAGGCTGACTGCCTTTCTTGTAGAACAGGGGTCAGCAAACTCCAACCCCAGGCCCAACGCCAGCCCGCTGCCATGATTTATGGCCTGTGAGTTGAGAATGGTTTTTTGTTTGTTTGTTTGTTTTAAGCTGAGAATGGTTTTTACATTTTTAAAAATATATTTTTATTGATTTCAGAGAGGAAGGGAGAGGGAGAGAGAGAGAAACATCAATGATGAGAGAGAGTCGTTGATCAGTTGCCTCCTGCACACCCCCCACTGGGGATTGAGCCTGCAGCCCGGGCATGTGCCCTGACCAAGAATCAAACCTGGGACCTTTCAGCCCACAGGCCGATGCTCAATCCACTGAGCCAAACCAGGTAGGGCTGCATAAGCCTCTTAAGTCTTCCTGCTCTCTTCTTACTCCTGGATCAATCCTCCCTCTTGGTTCCTTCCCCAACCCTTGAGCCTCCACAAACCCTTCTGCACCCCAATCTGATGAGCACAGTCAGGCATCTTAACCCTAGGGGACATCCACTCCAGCGCCCTCATTTTGCAGGTGAGTGTAGCGGGATCTGGAGATTGGAGGTGATGCTCCTAAGGTAACCCAACAGAGACCAGGGAGCCAAGGCTCCCCACTTTCAACCCTTAGACTTCACTCCCTCCACCTTCTTCTTCTGTCCCAGAAGAGCCCTGCTAGGTGGCCTAAACAGGCATCAACAATGAAGTGTTCCATGGGCACCATGGCACAGATGTGTCAGACTTCCCTGGTCACATACTTTCAGCGAAGCAGGATCTTTCTGGTGCGATTCTAACAACGGCCATGGTTTAAGATCCCATGATGGGGTAGCTGGGACAACAGCTTTAAAGCTCTGGGCCTTTTCCCTCTTCAAATCTCCACTGAGAAGGATCACTCCCTTGGCTTACTATGTCAGAATGACAACTTGAGGTCAAGTTCACATAACATAACATTTTTAAATGAACAATTCAGTGGCATTTAGTGCCTTCACAGCGTTGTGCAAATATCACGGCGATCTAGTTCCAAAACTTTTTATCATCCCAAAGGGAAACTCTGTACTCATTAGTATTTATTCCCCATTTCCTTGTACTCTCAGACGCTGGCAACCACCAATCTGCTTTTTGTCTCTCTGGATTTTCCTATTCTTGAAATTTCATACAAATAGAATCATACAGTTTGTGACCTTTTAGCTTGGCTTCTTTCGCTTAGCGTAATGGTTTTGAGGTTCATCTATGTGGTACCCTATATTAGTGCTTCTTTCCTTGTTATGGCTGAATAATATTCCATTGTATGCATGTACCATAATTAGTTTATTTATTCATCCACTGATGCACACTTGGGCTGTTTTTACCCTTTGGCTATTGTGAACAGTGCTGCCATTAACATTGTGATGTAAGTATCTGTTTGAGCCCATTTTCAAATCTTCTGGGTATATACCTGGGTGTGGAATTGCTGGGTCATGTGGTAATTCTATGCTTAACTTTTTGAGGATCTGAACTTCATTTTAGTGGTTTTATTGTTCTCCTATTCTATCACACTATTCCACCATGAGGACAAATAAATAATCAGGCAATGGACAAGAGTCTCACTACTTATTTATTTTTTAAATTCTCACCCAAAGATATTTTTCCATTGATTTTTAGAGAGAGTGGAAGGGAAAGGAGAGACAGAGAAAGAAAAAAAAATCAGTGTGAGAGAGACACATCGATTGGTCATCTCCCACACGCTCCCCGACCAGTGCTAGGGATCGAGTCTGCAACCCAGGTACATGCCCTTGACCAGGAATCAAACTTGAACCCTTCAGTCCCAGGGCTGGTGCTCTAACCACTGAGAAAATCAGCTAGGATTCCCATATGTAGTTTAATGCTCTTCTGCCTTTGTCTTAAAAACCTTAATTTTTGAAGAAGGGGCCCCACATTTTCGTTTTGCATTGGGCCCCATTAATTATGTTGATGACCTATCAAGAATTGATCGTTTCTATCTTCTACCCATCCTGCACCCTAAGCATCCAATTCTAAAATGAGAATAAAAAAAGATAATGTCTGTCACCCAAGGTGGAAGGATTCCAAATGTGGGTGGCTACTAAATGGGATGGTAATAGAATAACTCAACTGTCTTTAAAAACACAGACTATAGGCTAAAGCCAGACAGAGTTTCCACAAATGAATTTGCTGCGCCTACTATTGTTGGCCTGAGAAATGAACGAAAAAAAAAAAAAAGCCATTGCAGAAAACAGAGCCCAAATAATGAAAAACAGCCAGCACATTGTGTTAGTGCAAGTGGAGTTCTAGGGGTGCCTGGAGGAAAAGAATTTCCTGAGGCCCCCTGGGAGGATGGGGTTTCATGGAAAGCTTTATTGATGATGTAAAATTCAGAGTGCTCCCCTCCAAGGTCCCATGTCTGCCTGTCTCGCCGCAGAAGAAGTCCAGCCTCGTCTTCAGCAGGGCCAGAATGAAGGCCACTGCTCAGAATTTCTGTTTCATATTCAAGTCCAGTCCAGTCCTGCATCTGGCTAGCTTAGCTTGTGTTCCTGGCTGCAGTCCATTGTGTGAGGGTCCGCATGGCCATGGGACATGCATCTGCTTAAGGCCACAAGGCTATGGAGACAGAACAGAGGAGCATATGGGTGAGTGCGGGTCACAGAGCAAGAGAGAGCAAGAAGAAAACAAAAGCAAACAAGCACAAGAGTAAGAGAAAGGGAACTCCTTGGTGATTTAACCTTCCAAGATTCTGCGCGTTTCTGATGGGGTCCAGCCCCTAACCAATTCATTGCTCCCCAGGCTAGATTGACAGGCAGGCACCTCTCCTGCACCATCCTGACTTCTACTGTGCATGTGCCTATCTCCCCCTTCTCTCCCCAACCATCTACAGGATGGGGGAAGATAGGGTGTTAATCCCTGGGAGGAGCAATGCTGCATGAAGCTGTGGTTTCTCCATTTGCTTTCTTTCCTTCACTAATATTAATAACTAACATATTTTCTGGCATATAAGACGACTTTTTAACCCAGGAAAATCTTCTCAAAAGTCGGGGGTCGTCTTATATGCTGAGTATCATCTTATAGGGCTGGTATATCCCAAACTCTATATTTTAACTGGAAAAGTTGGGGGTCGTCTTATACGCCCAGTCATCTTATACGCCGGAAAATACGGTTATTATAAGTAATATTAATAACTAGTGAGTTACAACGATAACAGCTCCTTGTGCTATTCAAGAAAAAGTTGTGGGGGCGGGGGAGGAGTTCAGTTCTTAGGGATTTGAGTAGATCTGAGCAATGAATGC
This sequence comes from Ia io, assembly GCA_025583905.1. Taxonomy (NCBI): domain Eukaryota; kingdom Metazoa; phylum Chordata; class Mammalia; order Chiroptera; family Vespertilionidae; genus Ia; species Ia io. The sequence continues at coordinate 7,910,685 of JAJQQW010000001.1, forward strand.
TCCCTGTGCTTGGAAGTGCCTGGTAAAATCGAGAGCAGACACAGTCTCCAGCAATGAACTTTAAAGAACTCGGAATACTTGTGCAATCGGCTGCTAAGCCTTTTCATCATGTTTTGGTTACAATCGAGATCAGGCTTCATGGGTTCAAGGAAAAAGAAATGTGTTCCCCACAAACCTCAGCCCTGCCCTGCCCTTTCCAGTATAAGCAGCGAGAGGAGGATCTGGATTTTGTCCTAAGATAAGAGTAAACAGGTTTTCAGTTCAGGATGGAATCAACTGGCCAGAAAGCTGATGGGGCCTCCTTATCTGCTCCATCTGCTGGCTCTGGATCACTTTCGGCAATGGCTCAGTTGTGATGTCTTTAAGGAAATTGTGCCAATCACAACCTTTCCCCAAACTTGCCTTAGTTAAAACAATCTACAGGAGGGAGAGGAGCTGGCCGCCGCTGTATTTACTACAAGTGGGTCTGAGTAGTATCCTAGGAGACGGGCCCTCCAGGACCATGATCAGCCAAACATTCCCTGTGATGAGTTTATGTAATTAATTACATGGCGTGTTGCAAGGAGACATCATAACGGCAATTGACAATTTGGCATCAGGCAGCAATTTGGGGTGTAACCTACATCAGGAGGAGCCAAGTTGGATACCAAAAGCAGAAGCACCCACTTTTGTAGGGAAAGGAGAGTGGAGGGAGGCATTTGGTGATGGTGAGAAATAGAACATATTTGAATTCTTTTTAAAAATATATTTTTATTGATTTCAGAGAGGAAGGGAGAGGGAGAGAGAGATAGAAACATCAATGATGAGAGAGAATCATGGATCGGCTGCCTCCTGCACGCTCCACACTGAGGATCGAGCCCACCACCCAGGCATGTGCCCTGATCGGGAATCAAACGGTGACCTCTTGGGTTCATAGGTCAATGCTCAACCACTGAGCCATGCCAGGAGGGCTATAATTGCTTTAACACTTGCCTGTCTCCCCCACTGGAATGCACTGCTTGAGGTCAGGTATCTCATTATACTGACCATTGTGTCCCCAGAGTCCAAGTACAATGCTTGGCACACAATAAATGCTTAATAAACATTTCCTGAGTATTTGCTGGTGGAATAGGGCACACAGAGACTCTTTTAAGATCTTTTATAGCCCAGCAAGTATAGCATAGGGTTAGGCATAGAACTGGAATACTTGGTCTTGGTGCCAGCTCTGTCTCTTTCTACTTGTGAATATGCCTAAGTTACCTAATTTTTCTGTGCCTCAGTTTTACAGTCTTTAAATTGGGTACATTAATGAGATCTATCTTATAACACTGTAGAGTTTAAATGGGTTAAATCTTAGGACATTGCCTGGAAAATGGTAAGCATTCAACTGTGCTGACTCCCTTCATTATTTAAAAAAAAATGTACTAATGACCCATTTCCATGTTCTTGCAGCTCTGTTCCATCCCCACTACTTCCCAACAAAGTCATCCTTCGATAAAATATTTTCTCATAATTATTATACAAGGGCAGGCAAAAGTAGGTGAAATTCCCAGCCATCATCACCTAAAAGATAAGTCATAAGTAAGGATACAAAATAACAACAACAATAATAATACAAATAATGCAAATAAACAATACAATAATTAACAAACAAATGATAGTACAAGAATAAACTGTTTTGTGTACCTCACAATTGTAGACCTACTTTTGCCCACTCCTGTATATTCCATTATCTCCCTTGCAATTGCAGCATTTTATAGGGGGGGGGGGAAACACTACAGGAAAAATGTCTCCAAATCCACACTCAACGAGGAACACTTAATACATAACCAACTGGCAAAAAAGAGGGGGGGGAGGGGAATGTTGGAGCCCTTTGAAGGTCTTAGTGACCCAAGCATCTATTACATGTCATACACTTTGATGAACCATATTCTGGTATTAAATAGAAAAAGGATTTGCTTATGCATGGCTGTGTTTGAGTAGATTTGGTTGACACCCCGTATTTTCCATTAATTCTAAATGGTAAGATGGGGAACCAAGTCAGAATAACGAGTTATGGCTCTTTAAAAATATACTTTCTGACATCTTCACACTAGAAAATGTCTGCACACGCCCTTGTGGGAAATCGGGAAGCTTATTAATATGTCAAGTGTGTCTTGGTCCATTCTTCTGAGCACGCCTCTTGTGATCTGGGAAGGTTTAACTGTGAATTATACTTGACTTTCAGGGGGAGAAGGGCTCCTCAGTGATCTGACCTAGACCCAAGAAGCCCAGATCAGGAGGCCAATGGAGGAGAGCCTGGGCGTAGTAGGTGAGTGTTTGTGGATGAAACTTCTCTGGCTCAAATTCATTCATTGGTATGCCCTGAGGTTGGGCTCTCTCGGGGGACTCTGAGATGCCAGGCAATGGTCACCCCTGAACTCCATTTACTAACATCTGCTCGTCTCCCTGGTAAACCATCTCCTCCCTTTCTTCACATGTTATCAGACTCCTCCAACAACACCCAGTGGCATTACTGACTGAGGAAAGAAAAGGATAAGAAGCAGTGCATACAGAATGGGCTGAATTGTGTAAAAAGAAAAAAATCAGCCCAGCCAATGTGACTCACTGGTTGAGCGTCGATCTATGAACCAGGAGGTCATGGTTGGATTCCTAGTCCGGACACATGCCCGGGTTGCAGACTCCATCCCCAGTGTGGGGCGTGGAGGAGGCAGCCGATCAATGATTCTTTCATTGTTGATGTTTCTCTCTCTCTCTCCCTCTGTCTTCCTCTCTGAAATCAATAAATATATTTTAGAAAAAAAAATTATTGGATGAGAATTTAAAAAAAAAAATAATAAAGTTAGCTCAGTCAGTCACTAAGGGGGAATATCCGCTTTCTCACCAGATGAACCAGAGCAATTTCCTCTCTCCAAGAAAAGGGAGAAGGTTATGATTTCGTAGAAGCTACTACTCCCTGGGTAGAAGATTTCTCTTGGTAAAGACGTTTCCACTTTCTCATGAACTTGTCTGTTGGCCTTTTGCTTTGGGGGAAGGTGTTTGGTGGACTAAAGTACCACTTATTTTTGAAGCTCTCATGTGGGAAGCAATAGTTAAAATACTGAAAGCCATTGGATATCCACTGAACCTTTCGAAGGCTATAGCATTGTACAAACTCAAACTAAGAAGACATGGCTTTCCAGGGATGGCTAGTGTTTTTACAGCCTGAAGAAAATCCCTTCGTGGTTCCACTGGCTCCATGGATTTCTGACCGGACCTAAGAGTCCCCTTTTCCAGCAGCTCTACCCAATTTGCCAGCGTTTGTCCAGGTTCCTGTCATGCCACCTCCACGGTCTCTCCTTGGCTGAAGCAGATTGTGTGTGTGTGTGTGTGTGTGTATGTGTGCGCATGTGTGCGCATGTGTGTGCATGTGTGTATGTGTATGTGCGTGTGTATGTGCGTGTGCATGTGTATGTGTGTGAGTGTGTGTATGTGTGTGTATGTGTGTATGTGTGTGTATGTGTGTATATGTGTGTATGTGTGTATGTGTGAGTGTGTGTGTATGTGTGTATGTGTGTATGTGTGTGTATGTGTGTGTATGTGTGAGTGTGTGTGTATGTGTGTGTATGTGTGTATGTGTGCGTGTATGTGTGTATGTGTGCGTGTATGCGCGTGTGTGTATGTGTGTGTATGTGTGCATGTATGTGTGTGTGTGTGTGTGTGTGTGTGTGTGTGTCTTCCCTAGTCAACTAGAGCCCCGGCGGGCCAGGGTCAAGTCTGTCTCATTTCTGTAAAGTCCACATGTCAGTTCCTGACCCAGGCCAGTAGCTCTGTTATTCTCAAACAAATGAATTATAAATATACTCTCCAGCCATTTATTCTTTCAGCCAGTCAGTTGCTCAGCATATTTTTTAGCGCAGCTATATGCCAGTCATGCTTCAAGGTGCTGGGGACACAAACTTAAACAGATCAGCCATAGCCGGGTAGCTCAGTTGGTTGGAGTGTCATCTTGATGCGCCAAGGTTGCGGGTTTGATCCCCAGTCAGGGCACATGTAAGAATCAACTAATGAATGCATAAAGAAGTGAAACAACAAATCGGTTTCTCCCCACCACCACCCCCCGCCCCCGCTTTCCTCTCTCTCTCTCTCTCTCTCTCTCTCTCTCTCTCTGTCAAATCAATAAACAAAAATTAAAAAAAAAAAACTTGCCCTAGCCAGTTTGGCTCAGTGGATAGAGCATCAGCCTGCCGGCTGAAGGGTCCTGGGTTCAATTCTGGTCAAGGGCACATACCTCAGTTGCAGGCTCCTCCCCAGCCCAGGGCCCTGGTCGGGGTGCATGCAGGAGGCAACCAATCGAGTTGTCTCTCTCACATCGATGTTTCTCTCTCTGTGTCTCTCCCCCTCCCACTCTCTCTAAAAATCAATGGAAAAATATCCTCCAGTGAAGATGAAAAAAAAAAAAAAAACTTAAACAGATCAGACTGAAATCCCCATCCTTTGGAAACTTACATTCTATTGGGTTTGACGGATTACTGAGAAAACCTTGCATTTCTTTGTTTAAGTGTCTAATTGCTGATCCCTGGGGGTTCATGCGCAAAGAGGTAGAAGGATTTTTTGGTGGTCTTTCCTCTCTCTTAGGATGTGGTCAGGATCAGGCAACAAAAAAGCCCTCCCAGAAAACCTGGGGTTTCAGAATTTTGGTGCAGACGTCACGTGGCTGGAGGTGCAGCGCCAGACAGAGGAAATGGTGTGCTGGGCGTGGTGTGAAGTGGAGGGGGTGAGACAAAGAAGCAGCTTGCCTGGGTAGTGCGGCTTTACGTCGTCCCCTCTCCTTTCCCTCATGTTCCAAACTCAAGCATTTGGGAAGCCTGGGACTCGGAGGAGGTGAGGAGCTAGGATAATGATCTTGCGAGAAGGGAAGGGTGGCCGGCCATGTCAAAGGTTTCAAGGAGCCTAAAAATGACCCAAAATGAGGAAGACCCCTGGGGCATGAGCCTGGGGCTGCAGTGAGGCTCCAGGAGAGGAGACAGCCTCCCGGAGGAGAGAGGTCACCCACTGGGAGTTCTCAGAACTTTTGGGATGGGTGCGAGCCTTCCTATAGGGTGTGTGGTTGAGCCCTGAGCAATTTCATTTATTTTCTTAATATACACTGAGTGGCCAGATTATGATGATCTCTGAACGCATAATAATCTGGCCACTCAGTGTATATCCTATGTAATAAAAGGCTAATATGCAAATTGTCCCCTCGACCAGGAGTTTGACCAGCAGGCAGGCCAGCCAACCGCCCATGTCCCCTCGCCCTGGCCAGGCTGGCCGGACCCCACCCATGCACGAATTCATGCACCGGGCCTCTAATATATGTATTGACTTCATACACACACACACACACACACACACACACACACACACACACACACACTGAGTGGCCAGATTATTATGCGTTCAGAGATCATCATAATCTGGCCACTCAGTGTATATTGTTATTCATTTCAGAGAGGAAGGGAGAGAGAGAGAGAGAGAAATACCAATGATGAGAGAGAATCATTGATCGGCTGCCTCCTGCACAACCCCTACTGGGGATCGAGCCCACAATCCGGGCATGCACCCTTGACTGGAATCGAACCCGAGATCCTCCAGTCCACAGGCCGACGCTCTATCCACTGAGCCAAAGCAGCCAGGGCTGAGCTACCAATATTTCATTTAGACATGAAAGGAGGCCTGGGCCCCGGGGGGCTGGGTGCTGGGGGAGCCCAGGTCACCCTGTGGGCATGGCTGTCTTCCCCAGCCCAGGAGAGCGGCTCACTGGCAGCACTTGAGAGGACTCCTGGCGTGTTTACTTGGTTGGTCTTCTCGTTGCCTCACTTCCAGCAAATCCCAGAGCTTGCAAAGGTCTCTGGGAGGAAAAGGGTCTCATTTCAAAGCATTTCCCTCATACTTGGAAGCAAGCTCTGCCTAGATTAAAAGTAGACAGGCCGTAAATCTGAGTTTACATAATGTTCTGGCTCAGTTCCCGTTGTCTTTGCGACACTGTTTGCAGGATGCAGGGGCCTTGTGGGTCGCAGGAGCCCATCGTGTTTTCTCTGAGATGCAGAACTAACCCCAGGAGGAGGCAGAAGGGCTTTCCAGCGCATGTTTTTTGTTGTTGTTGTGTTCTTTCTTCTTCTTTTTTTAATGTCTTCTTTTTTAAAAAAAAAGTATTTTTATTGATTTCAGAGAGGTAGAGAGAGGTAGAAACATCAGAATCATGATCTGCTGCCTCCTGCACACCCCCTCCTGGGGATCGAGCTGCAACCCAGGCATGTGCCCTTGACCGGAATCGAACCCAGGACCTTTCAGTCCACAGGCCAATACTCTATTCACTGAGCCAAAGCAGCTAAGGCTCAAGTATATGGTTTTGCTGCATTCCTTGCCCACAAGAAGGAACTGTTTTCCATGCAGAAATGCTGCTTAGATATGAAACCAATTCATCAGCAGCCTACCTGCCCAAGCCACTGTGTCTGTGCAAACTGGAAATAAATGACATTGACCCCAAATTCCCAGCAGTGGGGGCAATGTGGGATAAGGGGGGTGATGCCTTCCCTCTCCCAGCCTCTTCACCAAACCCCTCCATCCCAGGCCTCAAAAACACACTAAGCCCAGCTGGAGTGGCTCTGTGGTTGAGCGTAGATCCATGAACCAGGAGGTCACCGGTTCAGTTCCCAGTCAGGGCACATGCCTGGGTTGCGTGCTCAATCCCCAGGGTGGGGCGTGCAGGAGGCAGCCAATCAATGCTTCTCTCTCATCACTGATGTTTCTATATCTCTCTCTCTCTCTCTCTCTCCCTTCCTCTCTGAAAGCAATATATATATCACTAAACCTAGAGAACACTAGGTTTCATGAAAATGACAAATTCAATTTGATCCAAATGAGCTCTCCCTTTCTCCCAAGATACACACTCCTGCACTGTCCCAGCTTGGAAATTAAACCTTGGGAAGGAAGGTTCCAGAGATCACCTTGGTTTGAGGGATACCCATGTGGCACATGATCTCTCCTCTGTTTTTGCAAAAAGTGAGGCTTCAGAGAAAACCTGAAACCCCAAGACTCCTGCCTGAAGTTGTAAACTTTTGCTGAAGAGACCGCTGTCCTTGCAATGACAGCATTAGCAGGCCATCCTGGCGAACCCAGGTGGGTTAGCCACGTGCCTGCCGTGTTCCATTTGCAGCTGAGCCTCAAATCCCGTCGGCTTAACTCTTCCCTTTGGAGGGCGAAAACCAAAATGAATAATGGCGAAGGGTTAGCATCAGAGGGTTTAATAACCCTTTCATCCATGTGAGGTCAGAACTGACTGGGAGGATGGCGATGCTTCTCCCGTTACTACCATTTAGCTCTGTACCTCTATGCTCCCTTAAAGCTTTTAATGGTCCCAGATAAATCAGAGCTTTGACACCACCTGCCACTTTATGCAATGAGAATACTCCATCCTCATCTAGCATCGGGCATGTCTAACAGTTCACGTATTTTTGTTGTTGTTAATCTTTATCTGAGGATATTTTTTCCATTGATTTTTTTTTTTTTAGAGAGAATGGAAGGGAGGGTGAGAGACAGAGAGAGAGAAACATGGATGCGAAAGAGAGATACCCACTGGTGGTCTCTGACATGGCCTAGGATCAGAGCCTGCAACTGAGATACGTGCCCTTGACCAGAATTGAACCTCTGACCCTCAGTCCACAGGCCAACACTCTAACCACTGAGCAAAACCGGCTAGGGTAGTTCACTTATTTTTTTTTTTTATCACATTCTGCTGTGTCTTTCTACCCTGCATAGAGCTTTCCTGCAACTGACAAGTTCACAGTTCCAGTTCAGCTTGCAGTTGGGTTTTCCAGAAGTTTCCATTGGTCCCCTTAAGGGTGAGAAGGGGAATGCCTTAGAGGTCGAGACAGAAAGCAGGTCATGAGGCATGCCAGAGCTAAAATAAACAAAACCCAAACCCCTCGCTGCTCTTTCTCTGTCGCCCAGGCTCTTATCTGCCAGGGAACTTGCCAGTCTCTGACTCAGCCTGGTGTCTCTGTGAAGGCTGCTGGCGCGTGCCCCTCCCGTGTACCTTTAAGCACCCTGTACAGTTTTCATTCCAGCACGTTCCTCAGCGGGTTTGTAACTATTTGGCCACTGTCTGTCATAGCTAACATCTCGCACCCTCTCCCGTAGTCTGCGATCCTTGTGTGTAGTCTCGGCTAGTCCAGGGCAGATGCTGTGTCCTCTCGTTCCCAGGGGACAGGGTTTTCAGATGATTCTGTGGAGGGCTACCCTGTACACTGGGATGCTCAGAAGCAGCCTTGGCCTCTTCCCACTACATGCTGGTAGGAACTGCCCCCAAATTGTCTCCAGACATTTTGTCTGCGCAACATCCCCCCGGGAACAAAATCTCCCCCACACACACACTGCTGTAGAATAAGACTAAGATGTGGGTGCGATGATTTAGTCCACATGCTGTTTAATGACTTGGACTCCCCGAAGCTATGAAAATGCCTTTTAAAAAGAAAGAAAGGAAAGAAAAGAAAAGAAAAGAAAAGAAAAGAAAAGAAAAGAAAAGAAAAGAAGAGAAAAGAAAAGGAAAGAAGGAAGGAAGGAAGGAAGGAAGGAAGGAAGGAAGGAAGGAAGGAAGGAAGGAAAGAAAGAAAGAAAGAAAGAAAGAAAGAAAGAAAGAAAGAAAGAAAGAAAGAAAGAAAGAAAGAAAGAAAGAAAGAAAGGAAGAAAGGAAGAAAGGAAGAAAGGAAGAAAGGAAGAAAGGAAGAAAGAAAAAGACCAGCATTTTACCAATGCAGTCTCTGGATTCTACTTTAAATACATATTTTTAGCCTGGCCGGCATGGCTCAGTGGTTGAGCATCGACCTATGAATCAGGAGGTCAGGGTTCGATTCCTGGTCAGGGCACATGCCCGGATTGTGGGCTCCATGCCCAGTAGGAGGCGTGCAGGAGGCAGCCCATCTATGATTCTCTCTCATTGATGTTTCTAGCTCTCCATCTCCCTTCCTCTCTGAAATCAACAGAAAAATTACAAAATATCTATCTATCTATCATCTATCTATCTGTTGTTTTTTTTTTAAAGGAAAGGAGATCGCTGAGAGGTAGGTTTACTTGCAGGCTCTCCTGGGTAGTGGTTAAAGCACAGTGTGTGGGACTCACTGCTTCAGTTTGAAATCCAGTTCTACCCAAAGCTGTCTGGGTGGTCATAGGAGAGCCAGCCTGTCTGCGCCTCCTCAGCGAAATAAGAATCCAGTTCCTCTAAATCGTCATCTAGAATCACCCTACCCCCTGACAAGACGGGTTATGGACGGGGTTAATATTTGAGTTCATATTTGTAAAGCTTTTAGGACATTTTCCCACATAAAGTAAACATTAGCTCAAAGCCAAGAAGATGGGGGGTTTTCAAGAGGTCTCGGAATTAGAGCACATGGGTTTAGGGCTTTTTGGAAGCTTTACATTTCTGCTGACAAAGGGATCGGAATGTACAAAACCTCTTTATGCCTCCAACATTTTAGCAAGAAATTGTAAAATTAGGGTCAGCTCTGTAAGCGTCCACTCTTCCGACTTGACTTTCCTGGTGACTCACCGACTGATTTTAGAAAGAAAGAGATACAGCCCTAGCCAGTTTGGCTCAGTGGATAGAGTGTCGGCCTGCGGACTCAAGGGTCCCAGGTTCGATTCCGGTCAAGGGCATGTATCTTGGTTGCGGGCACATCCCCAGTAGCGGGTGTGCAGGAGGCAGCTGATCGATGTTTCTCTCTCATCGATGTTTCTAACTCTCTATCCCTCTCCCTTCCTCTCAGTAAGAAAATCAATAAAATATATTTAAAAAGAAAGAAAGAAAGAGATACAGTGAGTCTCCATAGAGAAGAACCTGGCAAATCCCAGGGCAGCCTTGTGGGCACTGGCCCTTGGGTTCACATTCACCTCCTAGAAGCCGAATCACGGAGGAAACCGTTGGCCCCATTTCTGATAATACCTTAAGGTTGGCTTGTGCTTATGTGCTCTGGGACATCAAGCCATTAATCTCCAGGGAACTTCCCCTTTTCACTTGTTCTTCCCTTTTTTGTATGTTAAAAAAAAGAGTTTAAAAGATGTCATGCTTTGGTTCCCACGGTGCTCAGTGGGTTAGACTGTCACGTGATCATCATTTCCTCCGGTCCCACTTTCACTCTGTGGCTCAGTTTCTGCATGGCTGAGGGCAGCTTGACATCACTGCTCTCTCAGCAGCCAGTTTCTGTGGGACTGGACTGCAAGCCCCAGAAGTTGGCACAGAGCAGGAACACGGTTAAGGCTCAATAGACATCAGCCATTCCCATTATCAGGTCTCAGAGCCGCGGATCAGCTTAATTCTCTTTCAAGCAGGTTCACATTCATTATCTCCTGTGACAGTGATAGTTTTGTTCAGAGTGTGTGTGTGTGTGGGGGGGGGGGGGGCGGATTTTAACCCCACTTTATTTATTTATTTTTTAAGAATATATTGTTATTGATTTCAGAGAGGGAGGGAGAGGGAGAGAGAAATAGAAACATCAATGATGAGAGAGAATCATGGATTGGTTGCCTCCTGCACGTCCCCTACTGGAGATCAAGCCTGCAACCTGGGCATGTGCCCTTGATCGGAATCGAACCCGGGACCCTTCAGTCCACAGGCTGACGCTCTATCCACTGAGCCAAACCGGCTAGGGCTTAACCCCACTTTAGAGAGAAGGTGACGAAGGCAAAAAGATGATGAGGAGCCCTAGCTGGTCGAGGGTTCGATTCTAGTCAAGGACCCTACTTGGGTTGCAGGCTTGATCCCTGGCCCTGGTTGGGTGCATACAGGAGGTGACCAATCCATGTGTCTCTCTCACATGGATGTTTCTCTCTCTCTCTGTCTCTCCCCCTCCCTTCTACTCTCTCTTTCAAAATCAGTGGGAAAATATCCTCCAGTGAGGATTAACAACAAAAACAGAGAAAGATGGTGAGGAATTTGCCCAAGGTCACCAGTGAATTAGCACCAGTTGAACCTGAAACTGGATCTTCAAGACCCTCAGTCTTGTGCAATATCTGTGGTTAGTGCCTCTGGACAATGAAAGTCCATTCCTATGATCTGGGAAACCTGCAGGTTCTGACTCAGCAGGCCTGGGAGGGGTGGGCTGAGCATCTGCATGTCTCACCAGCTCCCAGAAGTGTCTGATGGTGCTGGCTCATGGGCCCCGCCTTGGAACAGCAAAGTTCTATAGTTGATGGATCAACTCCTGGCATTTCTCAAGCCTTGATGCTCATTTTCATCAGAATTTGAGGTGGGCGGGGGGCGGGAAGCAAGCAGAAGAATCACAGAACATATCCTGGGGATAATCATAAGAGTTATTCTCTCACCACTGCGCAGTTACAAGGCAGTTAATTACCAAAATGCCTGTCGACCTTCACAATAACAGTACAAAAGGGGAACCCGAAATTTTGCCAAAGCCCACAATCAATCCAAGTTCCTACTCTGGTGGCTGATGGGAGGTCCCGCTGGGACCCACAGAAGTCCCTCCATTTTCTTCCCTCCACTTAACACCAGGGAGCTCATTCCCAAAGGGGAGCCCCATCGGAAAGAATATTCCTCTTTCTTCTGAGAACGGATTGCTCCCTCTCTGTGTACATTTGTTTTTCATTTCCACAGATATTTCAGCAATGTATGCCTTGCGTAACCTAGGTAACCTGAACCGGCTAAAATAAGCACCCCTGCCAACTTTAGCATTGAATTTCAAACCACACCTGAGCTTTCCACAGATCACGTGGCAGAAAGAATGACAAGGTTTTGGGGGGAGGGTAGGCCTCGCTAATCTGAGCTGGCCAGGGTGTCATGAAAGCGGGTTCAAGTGCAGCTTAGGAAAATCAGCTCATGAACAGGGCATTTCTCTCTCTTTTTTTCTCCATAGTGATTTTTTGTGTGCTTTACTTTCAGAGTAAGCTGCTGTTTGCATAGTGGGCTGAGTCGGCAAACGTTTCCTGTTAAGTGGCTAGATCATAAACAATTTTGGCTTTGCGGGCCACAGAGTCTCTGTGGACAGGACTCAGCTCTGCCCTTGTAGCTCAAAAGCAGCCACAGCCGAGCTGGCGTGGCTCGGTGATTTAGTGTCGATCTATGAACCAGGAGGTCAGGGTTCCATTCCCGGTCAGGGCACATGCCCGGGTTGCGGGCTCCATCCCCAGTGTGGGGCGTGCAGGAGGTAGCCGATCCATGATTCTCTCTCATCACTGATGTTTCTCTCTCTCTCTCTCCCTTCCTCTCTGAAATCAATAAAAAGATATTTTTAAAAAAGAAAAAAAAAAGGCAGCCACAGACAATATGTAAAGTTGGGTGTGGCCATGTTCCAACTAGGAACATGCAATTAGAATTTCGGTTCATTTTCACGGGTCACAGAATATTTCCCTTTTCCTTTTTCTTTTCACCGTTACAAAGTGTGACTCTCAGATCTCAGGCTGTAGAAAAGCAGGCAGCAGGCAGGATCAGTGTCCCAGGCCGTGGTGAGCTGACCTCTGTCCTAAAGGCATGTGAGCCCAGCCAAAGGCAACATTCTCCTATATTGTCATGTTAAAAATTAGATGCAGAATACAGTTCCAGATTTCCTGCGTTTCTGATGGCAGCCCTACAGGAAACCCAAGCTGCATGCTGGGAACCGTCCCTGAAGGAGCGCTCTGAAATGTTTTTCATGCTGGCTTGGGGCTGTCATACGTTCTCATTTCCTAAGGCTGTTTAGTTTGTGAATGTGAAACCATGGGCTTCCTGTGTCAATTTCAAGTAGCTAAGTTTCCTATTTGTTTGAATTCCTTTAGTGGACCCTCATCTTGCATTTATTTATTTTGGCTCCGAAGCCTGACCATACTCATAGCAAGAGTTTGGAAACATAAGTAGTCATTTTCTCAAAGGAATAGATTCTGACCAGCTCATTTCACTGCAACCTCCTCAACTATGAGCTTTGATTCTGGTACTAATGATGGTAATAAGGGCTTATGGTGAGCTTCTTCAGCCCTTTGGTTTGTATACAGTGAGTGGCCAGATTATTATGATCTCTGAACGCCACTCAGTGTATATCCTATATAATAAAAGGCTAATATGCAAATTGTCCCCTCGACCAGGAGTTCGACCAGCAGGCAGGCCGGCCAACCGCCCATGTCCTCTCCCCCTGGCCAGGCTGGCCGGACCCCACCCATGCACGAATTCATGCACTGGGCCTCTAATTTTATACACACACACACACACACACACACACACACACACACACACACACTTAGTGGCCAGATTATTATGCATTCAGAGATAATAATAATCTGGCCACTCAGTGTACGTTATAGCTACAAGTTAGATTTTTTTTTCATGGAGGAATTCCATGCATAGCCCAGAAATTGTTTTAGATGTAGACTATATCTTTGTAACATGTAAAATGAACGGCCCGGCCAGCGTGGCTCAGTGGTTGGGCATTGATCTATGAACCGGGAGGTCATGGTTCAATTCCTGGTCAGGGCACATGCCCCGTTTGCGGGCTTGATCCCCAGTGTGGGGCATGCAGGATGTTTCTATCTCTCTCTCCTTCTCCCTTCCTCTCTGAAATCAATAAAAATCTATTTAAAAATAAATAAATAAAATGCACGCATACTTTCTGGGTATGCACGGTTCTTCTTTTCTGTCAGGTATTCTAAGCTTACTTTTCTTTTGAATATCTCTTTTTCTATCAGCCATCATTGCCATCGGTTGCCTGTCACCGTCATCATACCTATACTTGCCCATTAACCTCAACTGCCTGAGCTGGAGGAATTTCTCTGAAGTTACAAAGTTAACTTTCTCCAAATGCCTGTTTGGTTTATTCTTCTTTAAAGCAAGACGCACAGGGCTCTGTCTTGGGGTTCTGCTTTTGCGGCTTCTGTAAACCATCACCAGCTGTTCCCCCGACAGATTGGCGCAGAGTAAGTTTATTAACCAGAATATTTTGTGACCCCATAACATTGATTTATTTCCACCCAAAGATTTGATCTGGGGAGCGGGTCAGTAAGAAGCAGCTGAATCATAATTTCTCTTGGAACAGCCCTTGAACTCCATAAAAGCAACATGAACTCAGAACCGCTCCCAGTGCTGGTCCGAGGTGGGAGAGCGGGCCGCGGTGGTGCTGGCTGCGGAGTTCGGAAGGGTGCCCGCGACGTGGCAGGCGGCTTGGCCGGCTCTGCCTGCGCACCTGACGGAAGGAAGGAGTGTGGGCTAGCTCCCTGCCATCATGGCTTGTGTTCTGTGGCGCCTTTGAAAGAGGCCTCGGGACACAAAGGCTTTGTCAGAAGAGGAGGGGGCTGTGGGGGAGGCGAAGGCAGCAGCTGTGGCCCAGCTGATGAGCTCCGACAAGCGACAAGCGTTCAGATCCCTGCCATCTGCGCTTCCTCAGCCCTGACCTCCCCCCACCACCCCCCGCCGGCCTTCTCTGACAAGGGGGTAGCGCCCCCAAGAATTTAAGCTCATGTCACAACACCCTGCACGATCAAGGATGTCGCTGGGTGGCCTAGCCATAAAAGCACAGTGTCCTGGAGGGAATAAAAAAAAAAAAAAAGGGCAGGGAGAGCTGTAAGTGAGCAATCTGCGGTGTTACAGGGCGAAACTCTTCAGTGTCTGTTAAGTGGCCAGTGCGTAAACCTGAAAGGAAGCAGAGAAGGTACATGCAGACGACACATTTTCCCTTGTCTAAGGCTTTGGAGAAAGTTGACTGAGAGGGAAACACAGCAGGTTTTGTCTGTTAGCAACTGCAGTTCAGAACTCCAGGCTCTTCAGTTTGCCTGTGCCTCCCCCACGGCGGAGGTGACACAGAGGTCACTAACTCCCCCCCCCCCCCCCCCCCCCCCCCCCGCCCCTCTTGCCCCATGAGCTGCTCTGCTGGGGAGGCAGGGACCCGCGATGGGAAAGCCACTGCTGTTTAGCTCAGGAGGGGTCACATGATGTCTGTCGCCCCCGACTGACCCTTCGGAGCCTCTGATCCTGTCTGGTTTGAGCGTCTTTGAAATGTGCTGGGATTGCGCCAGCCCACCTGCCGCTGAAACTCACAAACACAAGCTCCCAGGGCGGCCTCATTGCAACTGGGGGGGTACGCTTCCGTGGCAGGGGCGCGGGGGAGCCCGTGGGATTTCTCCTCTGAAGACAGTGCCCCGGGACTCGGGTATCTTTGCCTCCTATTTGCTTTGCTCGGGGGCCTGACCCTCATTCCCATAATGTGTCAAGAGAAACAGGTAGCCGTGCAAAAGGCCCATCAGCTGTTGAGGTGTACAAGCCCTTCACTCTTCAGCCTCGGCACTACTGACATCTTCGCTGCGTCATTCTTTTTAAAAAAATTATTTTATTGTTTGTTAATCCTCACCCAAGGATATTTTTTCATTGATTTGTAGAGAGAGTGGGAGGGAGGAGGGAGGAGAGAGAGAGAAACATCGATGTTGGAGAGACACATTAATTGGTTGCCTCCCTTGTGAGCCCCAGGGGCATGGGGATCAATCCTGCACCCGAAGTACATGCCCTTGACTGGAATCAAACCTGGGACCCTTCAGTCTGAGGGCTGACGCTCCAACCACTGAGCTAAACCATCAAGGACTTCACTGCCTCATTCTTTGTTGTGAGGTGCTGTCTGTGCAATGCAGGGTGCTTAGCAGTGTCCCTGGTCTCTGCCTACTAGACGCCAGGAGCACCCCCCGCCCCCAATTACAGTAGCCACAGTTGTCATCAGATGTGACCCAATGTCCCCTGGGGGACAACAGTGCTCCCGATTGGGCACCTGTGCTCGTGCATGAGGGAATTATGGGGACACAGGACAGCTAATGCGATGCCCTTTAGCTTGGCTCAGTGGGAAGCACTGCCATTGTTTCCCAGATTTGGAAGCACAGGACAAGCTCCATGACGAAAGTGCCGCGGCTCTATTCCTAGCTCCTAGCCTGGGCAACACACAGTAGGTGTTCAATAAAAGTGTGCTGAGTGAAACTAAACTTTCTTTTTTCTTCCTGATTCTGTCCTTTCTACTCTGCCCTTAAAGTCTAGCACTGTGAACTCACTTTTCTTGGTCACCGGAAGAGAGACACTTTAGGTTTGTACCCCCAGTCTGAGATCTCATATATATACTAGAGGCCCGGTGCACAAAATTCTTGCACGTGTGTGTGTTCCTCAGCCCAGCCTGCACCCTCTCCAATCTGGGACCCCTTGAGGGATGTCTGACTGCCCGTTTAGGCCCGATCCCAGTGGAATCGGGCCTAAACTGGCAGTCGGATATCCCTTTCACAATGCAGGACTGCTGGCTCCCAACCGCTCGCCTACCTGCCTGCCTGATTGCCCCCAACCACTTCTGCCTGCCAGCCTTATCACCCCCTAACCACTCTCCTGCCAGCCTGATCGATGCCTAACTGCTCCCCTGTCGGCCCAATTGCCCCCAACTGCCCTCCCTTGCCAGCCTGGTTGCCCCAAACTGTCCTCTCCTGCAGGCCTGGTCCCTCCCAACTGCCCTCTCTGATGGCCATCTTGTGGCAGCCATCTTGTGGCCACATGGGGGCAGCCATATTTGACCACATGGGGGTGGCCATCTTGTGTGTTGGAGTGACAGTCAATTTGCATATTATTCTTTCATTAGATAGGATTGATTTCAGAAAGGAAGGGAGAGGGAGAGAGAGAGAGATAAAGAAACATCAATGATGAGAGAGAATCACTGATCAGCTGCCTCCTGCACACCCCGCACTGGGGATCGAGCCTGCAACCTGGGCATGTGCCCTGGCAGGGAATCGAACCATGACCTCCTGGTTCCTAAGTTGACGCTCAACCACTGAGCCACACCAGCCAGGCTCAGATGACCCTTTTTATGTGCATTTAAACCCTTCCTGAGCACAGTGTCCACGGACTCCATTGCATGTCCACAAAGATTTAGGGCACACACACAAATTCCCCAGAAGCCTGTGTATGGACCTTGGCCCAGCTAAGTTGAACTGCACTTTGAGATCCTTTAAACAGATGAGTGGCTCATACTTGATGCATCATCTTTAGGGGAGAGGGTTAATTTCATTATCTGAGCAAATGCATATTGAGTGCTATTATATACCAGGCACTGTGAGCGCTATTATTTACCAGGCACTGCACGACCATGTATTAGAGATATAGCAGAAGCAAGAGAGAAGCAGTCCCTGCCCTTAGGGAGGTGACAGCCTGGGAGGACTCACTCCAGGAGAGGGAAGCAGGTCTAGTACACAACTTTGATCATTTTAGAAAATGGAAGACACCAATTAGACTCTGCAAGTTTCGCAAGGAAAGAATCCTTCTGTGGCTCTGTACGGATCCGTGCATTTCTGAGTGGAAGCAGATAGCCGAGAAACATGGAGTCCGAGAAACCAAGGGACCGAAAGGCATGCGCGCCTTTTGTACGGGAGAAACTTTCAAAGGACTCTTGTTCCAGGTTTCTGAATTACGGTAGCTGCCAAGCTCTAAGGCTTCTTTAGAAAATGTAAAGAAAACTTGAAGAATTCGTTGAAGTACAAATTCAGTTAGAGTAGAGAAGGCTTCAATAATAACATGAAGTGTTTGGTTCGGTTGTCCCCCTTCATCTTATAAGCAGTGCTGTTACAGAAAACCCGAGAACCACCAAGCAATACTTAGAGAGATGGAGTTACATTTATTACACGCAGGTCCAGAGGAAAATGTCTCTCAAATTCTGGGCCCCAACATGGAGGAATTTTCCCTATTTATATGTTTTTACCTTCTTTGTCTCCCAAATATGGGGTGTTTCCGGCCTCCTTTGCAAGTTCTTAAAGAGCCCCTATGTGCTGGGGCCTTGAGACCTCAACCAGAGGCCTGGCCTGGTGCCAGCACTGATAATTTTGTCCGGGGAAGGTTTAATGGCCTCTCTGAAGTGGGAGTAGTCTCATTTTCCTTATTATTTAAACAAGCAAGCATTTACAGAAGCCAAATAGCAGGGTTAACATTTCAAACAGCAGTTTTTATATAAGATGGATGCTTCAGTGCTAGGAGGAAAGGCTGCCGGGAGATTTTTGGCGAGTGCGAAGGTCTCTGAACAACCTGCTTCCTGGCTCCTTTTGATCTAATAGCGCCCGGTGACTTTATTCTGATGGGAGGTGGCGTGGCAAAGGGATGCAGACTGTTAAAAATATTATTTTATATTAAGCAGCACCAATGACAAAAATGTCTTGTGGTTATGTCTATAGTTCATAGTGTTTTCCATTGAGTGAAAGCTGAGTTGTCTGAAGATTGAGAACGTGACAGAGACAGTAAATGAATTGCAGACCTCAGTGACAATATTGCCATGTGGGGTTATTACTTTTTTTCATTTTTTTAATTAATGTATTATATGTGTATATATCTTACCAATGCCCCCCCCATACATGCCCTCACCCCCCAGTGTTTTGCGTCCATTGGTTATGCTTATATGCATGCATACAAGTCCTTCAGTTGATCTCTTATCTCCCCCACCTCTCCCTAACCTTCCCGCTGTAATTTGACAGTCTGTTTGATGCTTTACTGTCTCTGTATCTATTTTTGTTCATCAGTTTATAATGTTCTTTATTATCCACAAATGAGTGAGATCATGTGGTATTTTTCTTTCATCACTTAGCATAATGCTCTCCAGTTCCATCCAGGTTGCTGCAAATGGTAAGAATTCCTTCTTTTTTATGGCAGCACAGTATTCCATTGTGTAGATGTACCATTGTTTTCTGATCCAGTCATCTGCTGACGGGCACCTAAGCTGTTTCCAAATCTTAGCTATTGTCATGTGGGGTTACTACTGGTAGGCATTTGTAAGTTGCATATCGCACACATCCCCGAACTCTGCCCTGGATTCTCCTCGCGCTCTTTCCTGGGATCCATTTGGTGGCAATCACCCTGGACTTCTCAGGGGCTATGTGTTTTTCTGGGGTAATACCACTCCTGGAGTCCACCCATTGTCCTGACACTGCAGCCTCCCCACATGCAGCTGTCTTACATGGAAACATGCGGTCAGGGACTGCAGGAACTCATGTGATGATGTGGTTTGGACGATGACTATTTTTATAGAGTGAATTTACCAACAAAGCACATGGGATCTTCAATGATCTCTGTTGAGACAGTTTCAGGAGAAGCGCCCAACAATAACCCTCTTTTAGACACACATGCATGATAATTAGCGGGACATCATTTGTCTATTTCTCAAATACTCTACTCTCTCCCCAGACTCTGTCAGCTCCACTGCCAAGATGGTTAAAATAAATAAATACAGTTGTAATCCTTTGTCATTAGATCCCACGCATTCTTTCTTTATTTTTTTAAAAAAAATATATTTTATTGATTTTTTACAGAGAGGAAGGGAGAGGGATAGAGAACCAGAAACATCGATGAGAGAGAGACATCGATCAGCTGCCTCCTGCACACTCCCTACTGGGTATGTGCCCGCAACCAAGGTACATGCCCTTGACTGGAATCGAACCTGGGACCCTTGAGTCCACAGGCCGACGCTCTATCCACTGAGCCAAATGAGTTAGGACCCACGCATTATTTCTAGAATCTAGAACTCAGTCCCTGTTAGTGGACTGGAGGCATCAAATGGGACAAGTGAAGATTGTTTGAGGTTGGTATCCGCTCGAGGAGGCACTGGCTTCTGGGTCTTTAAAAAAAAAAGTTTTTATTGATTTTTAGACAGAGGAAGGGAGAGGGGGAGAAAGATAGAAACATCAGTTATGAGAGAGAATCATGGATTGGCTGCCTCCTGCACGCCCCACACTGAGGGTTGAGCCCGCAATCCAGGCATGTGCCCTGACCGGGAATCGAACTGTGACCTCCTAGTTCATAGGTTGATGCTAAACCACTGAGCCACGCCAGCCAGGCTGGGTCTTTATAATGTGTGTCCTCTCCCCTGGGGGAGGAAGAGATTGCTATGGAGATTAGGGTAAAATATGCTTGATGCAGCTTGTTTTTCTTTGCATGAGAAATTCCATGCAATGCACATGACCTTGAAAATAGGCTCTGGGCTTGGAAAGCAAGCAAGTACCTGCAGAGTCAGAATTTAGAAGCAAGAAGGATGCTCCCTGGGAGGCCACCACCGCGAGGTTCCATTTCATTTCTCAAACTGTCATTTCTGTGTTCATGCATTTGTTTGCATAAGGCTTTCTCATTTTGCATTGTTTTGTTTATTTGGATTTTGTTCTGGAATCCAATATCAACACACTGTGTGGAGTAGCTCCTAGACAGTGTTTATGAACAGCTGAAGGCAAGGATCAAGTTAAATAGCACATATACTCCCAGTGGGGTTTTCCTCTTTGCACTTTCCAATCTTCGCATTGCTACCAAGGCACTGCCAACGCAAACTCGAGAAAGCTGGGAACACAACCTCTATACAAATATATGGTGGGCATGTACCAAAGACACTTTATTCACTAATGAAGAAACAAGCATATAGGAGAGACTGATGTATATACACTGAGTGGCCAGATTATTATGATCTCTGAATGCATAATAATCTGGCCACTCAGTGTGTGTGTGTGTGTGTGTGTGTGTGTGTGTGTGTATTAGAGGCCCGGTGCATGAATTTGTGCATGGGTGGGGTCTGGCCAGCCTGGCCAGGGGGAGGGGACGTGGGCGGTTGGCCGGCCTGCCTGCTGGTCGAACTCCTGGTCAAGGGGACAATTTTCATATTAGACTTTTATTATATAGGATATACACTGAGTGGCCAGATTATTATGTGTTCAGAGATCATAATAATCTGGCCACTCAGTGTATAGTTCAAAAGAATGTAAAATATGTTAAAGAATGTTCAAGTATGATTGCAAAGATCGATACAAAGGTGTTTAATGTGCCACAAGGCAATAAAACTGGAACTTTTGAGGTTATCTTTCTTCTTCCTTTCTTTTTCTTTTTTTAAATGTATTTTATTGATTTTTTACAGAGAGGAAAGGAGAGGGATAGAAAGTTAGAAACATTGATGAGAGAGAAACATCAATCAGCTGCCTCCTGCACACTCCCCACTGGGGATGTGCCCGCAACCAACATACATGCCCTTGACCAGAATTGAACCTGGGACCCTTCAGTCCTCAGGCCAACGCTTTATCCACTGAGCCAAACCGGTTAGGGCATCTTTTTCTTTTTTTATAATTATATTTTTTATTTATTTCCAAGAGGAAGGGAGAGGGAGAGAGAGAGAGAAACATCAATGATGAGAGAGAATCATTGATCGGCTGCCTCCTGCACACCCCAGGAGGTTATGGTTTGATTCCCGGTCAGGGCACTTGCCCAGGATCAAGCCTGTAACCTGGGCATGTGCCCTGACCAGGAATCAAACCATAACCTCCTGGTTCATAGGTTGACACTCAACCACTGAGCCACATCAGCTGGGCCTTCCTTTCTTTTTCACCCAAAAAAATCATTTGCAACTCCACTGGACACAAATCCTTGGTAATTATTAGACTATGTGTGAACATCTAACTTGGTAGAGTCCAGGCCCTAATCTGTGGTAAATAGGAAGTCAAACGAAAATGCACTTGCATTGAGAATGAAATGCCCTTGGCTCAGTGGACAGTGCTCAGTGTGACTTTGAAAGGACATGCAGTCACTTTTTTTTCATGTCCAAGCATTGTATAGCTTTCCTCATAGGGCCACACACAAGGCATTCTGTCTGAAGTCCAGCGAACGGGGGTTTATGGGTGTTGATCTCTGCAATTCCCTTATAACTCCCCCAAGGTTCTGTCCTGAAAAGCGTCAGCAACCAAAGGAAAACCCCAATGTTTCACAAAGAGATCTTGGGGGGGGGGGGGGGTTGTCCTTCTGAAAGCAAGCCTTTGCCGTGCACCTAGGGCAGAGGTGTCTCCCCTCCGCAAGCAGCTCCTATTGGAGGCCAGCAGTCTGTTCGTCAATGTTCCATCGTCTTTGGAGGATTTGAGGGGCATGATTGCCCACAGCTGGCCACAGCTCCTCCGCCTGTAGTTTGCTGGCTTGAGCTTGTCCTTTAGAATGTTACAGTGAAGAAAACCGGAGTGGGCCCTGCCAGGCAGCTTAGCTGCTTAGAGCATTGGCCCCATGTGTCAAGGTTGTGGGTTCCATCCCTGGTCAGGGCGCATACAAGAGTCAACCAATGAATAAGTGGAACAAATCAATGTTTCTCTCTCTCTCACTCTTTTTCTCCCTTCCTCTCTTTCTCTCTCTCTAAATCTATACTAATAAAAGGGTAATATGCTAATTAGACCAGATAGACCAGACGTCTTCCATTCTGGACATCCTTCCTGACAAAGCCGGGGCCTGGGCGGACATCCCCAGATGGGTCCTGGATTGCGAGAGGATGCAGGCCGGGTTGAGGACCACCCCCATACACGAATTTTCTAGTCAATAAATAAAAATTAAAAAAGAAAAGAAAACCGGAAGCCCACAGGCCTCAGGCAGAGGAAACCACCGACAGACTCGCTGTCTTCCACAGGCTCTCAGCTCGAGTTGACCCCGTCCGTTTCTCAGTATTGTAAGTCCTGTGACCTCAGCCGAGGTGCAACCTGCAGTCTCTCTGAGCAGCAGAATCAAATTACACTCCTTGCCACGGGCACAAGCATGAGATTCAAATGGTGTCCACCACGTCCCGGTCACTGCACCTGCTCTTCCGAGTCTCGGTTTTCTCACCTGTACAGTGGGGCTGAGGAGACTTGCATAGCAAGATCCATGCGCCCCTTCCCCATGCTAGCATAACCTCCGTGCTATTTGTGTAGCTCTGTTCCCCAGACCCTCCTGTAGCTACAAGTAGCCACTCGACCTGATTCTGGGCGGTGAGACCTAAGCAAAGTCTGGGATGAACCCAGGAACATTTTGTGCCCTATAAATATTTCTCTCTTTTCCTCATCCAGCACAGCTAGAGAGCGGTCAGGTTCCTGAGTAGGGGCGGCTGGGGATTGAGAAAATGAAAGAAAGAAAGAGACAGACACAGAGACAGAAGGAAAAGGCTGGGGCTGGGTGAGACAGCTGTCCTCTGATGGAGAGACAGTGACCCAGAGCCAATACAGCGCATTTATTTTATACAGCAAAATACCAGGAAGTTTTACTAAAGCCCAAGACAAAGGAGATTATGTGCATTCTTGTGGCTTCTTTGTAATCGTCACTTCTGGGTGGGCCTGTGTTTGTTCCTGGTGGTTGGCTGGATTTAGATAATGAAACCCACCCCCTGGCACCTGAGCTGAAGGTCAGGCTGACAACACACATGCCTCTGGCGAGGTATGTTTCCAGGGCATGGCTCTGCCAGGTACTGCTGGATTCAGATGACAATCAGCTCAGGGGCCTTTCCCAGGCAATCTCTATAGTGCCCATGATAAGAGAAGACTGGCTGGCTGGTGTGGCCTTTCCCTTTTCCCCTTTTCCTCCCACCTTAAATACAGAAGTGATGCTGGGGACCTGGAAAGTGAGGGAAAGACCCAAGAACCGCAGTGCCGTGGGCACAGCCTTGAAAAGGTGGAGCTCTTTGATTTGAACCTTGAAAATGCCTAGCTCCAAACTGCCTGTTCTGAGAGAAAATGAACTAGTAAGACGCTCAGGGGGTTTCCATTACTTGCAGCTGAACACTGCACTCAGCAGTGCAACGTACATGAAATGATGCAGGAGCTGTCTCCTAGGTAAATTCTGGACTTTGGTGATAATAACGTGTCAGCGTAGGCTCATGCTTCGTAACAGTGTGCCCCTCTGGCAAGTGATGTTGTTGATGGGGGAGGCTAAGCTTGTGTGGGGGCAGGGAGTAAGTGGGAAATCTCTGTACTTTCCTCTCAATTTTATTCTGGATCCTAAAACTGCTTTAAAACGTTAAAGTTGTCAAAAAGAAGGGGTGGCGGTGGTGATGGGGGGAGCTGTGTTTGTAGGAGTTTTAAAGTCTGATTACTCAACTAATGCCACCTTCTCTGTGAAAGCCCAGGGGCTGTGAATTCTGGGGCCTGGCTTCCCTTATGGAACTGCAATGGCCTCTGTAACACTCTACCTCCCCCCAAAATATTTAAAAATTATCTTTAATAGTCAACTCTTCAAAATTAAGCAAGCAATTCATGCCCCAAACTAAGGTTGATTCTTGACATGGAGCAACTGTCTTTATTTATTTTATTTTTGGTTAATCCTCATTCGAGGATATTTTTTCCATTGGGTTTTAGAGAGTGAGGCGGGGAGAAACATTGATGTGAGACATATTGAAGCATGCCCATTGTGGGGGAGGGGGTTGAAATGTTACACTTTGCAGCCTTTTCAGATTAGCTTCTTTCACTTACTAATAGGCATTTAATGTTCCTCCATGTCTTTTCATGACGTGATAATTTGTTTCTTTTTAGTGTTGAATAATATTCCATTGTTTGGCTGTATCACAATTTATCCACTCATCTGTTGAAGGACGTCTGGTTGCTTCTAAGTTCGGGGAAATTATGAACAAAGCTGCTATAAACATCCATGTGCAGGTACAGGGTTTTTGTACATAAGTTGGTTGGGCATAAGTTTTCAACATTTTAGGTAATAACATGGAGCACAAATTGCTAGAACCTAAGGTAAAAGTATGTTTAGTTTTCTAAGAAAATGCTAGACTGTCTTCCAAACTGGCTGTACGGTTTTGCATCCCCACCAGCAATGAATGAGTTTCTGTTGCTCCACATCCTTGCCAACATTTGGTGTTGTCGGTGCTCCAGATTTTGGCCATTCTAATGGGTGTGCAGTGGTATCTAATTGTTGTTTTAATCTGTGTTTCCTAATGACATATGATGTGGAGCATCTTTTCAGGTGCTCATTTGCCATCTGTATATCTTCTTTGATTCTACTAGAATATTTAACATTCGACTCCCTGAGTATCTCAATATCTGAAAATACTTGAGTGACATTTTACATTTCAAAATTGGTTGTGTTGACCTCACAGCTTAGCAATTCGCTTAATTTGGAAACAGAAAGCTTCATAGATGGTGTGTGCGTCACACACTTTCCCACCTTGCAGCTGAGATGACTAAGTGGGCACTTACTAGGTGACTAGGGGGGGAGTGCTTGGAGATCTGGCCCAAAGGAGGCTGTGTTGTCTAAATATAGCTTTTTTAAATAATATTTTTACACTAAATTGTCAACAGCCAGCAGATGAGTCATTAACCACCTCTGGCTTATCTCACCCTGGATAAAGAACATGGGGTATGTCCCTACAACGGAATATTATCCGCCGTAAAGAGGAATGAAGTACTGGTACGTGTTACAATGTGGGTGAACTTAGAAAACACGATGCTCAGTGAAAGAAGCCAGACACAAAAGACTACATATTGAAGGAGTGGACTTATAGGAAATGTCTAGAACAGGCAAATCCATGGAGACAGAAAGCAGATTAGTGGTTGCCAGGGGCTCGGGGAGGGGAATGGGAAGTGAATGCTAATGGATTCAGGGTTTCTTTGGGAGTTGATGAAAAGGTTCTGGAATTAGGAAGTGGTGATAGTTGCACAACTTTGTAAACATACTAAAAACCACTGAATTGTGCACTTTAAAAGAGCAATTTTGTGGCATGTGAATTGTAACTCAATTTTTTTTTTTTTTAAAGAAAGGAATCTTGGGATAGTTATCTTTTAAATGATTTGCTAGAGGTCCTATAAAGTTGACTGTGTCTTTTAGGAAATTGCATGGTGTGGATTCCTTTCCCACCATAGTTTTCATAGTCCCTTAAATGGCAGTGACTTAGAATTTATATCCACCCTATCTTTTATTCACCATGGTCTCCTGAGTCGTGTTTCCTTCCTTTTATGATGATACTGGGTGAGCATTTTTACAGCCTTCTTCTGGAAGCTCAAGAAACGCCAGGACGCCCTGGCCGGTGTGGCTCAGTTGGTTGGAGACAGTACACTGACCGGTGGCGGGTTCAATTCCCGGTCAGGGCACATGCCCAGGTTGTGGGTTTGATCCCCGGTCGAGTCTCCTGCAGGAGGCAATCAGTGTTTCTCTCTCTCCCCTACTCTCTCTTTTCTCTCTCTCCCTTTCCTTCTCTCTAAAAATCAATAAACATGTCCTCGGGAGAGGTTTAAAAAAAACGCCACAGAAATGCCAGGAAACATAAATCCTATGATACTTAGGGAAAATGGTCTCCTTCTAAAATATAGTGATTATTTTTTTTCTTTGCTCTAGGAGTTGTATGGGGTTTGTTCTTTGAAAAGTTTGATCCAGCTCTTTCCCCTTCCTCCTCCTTTCTTTCTTTTATGGTCAGAGGCCGGGAGATGGAAGTCAGGGCAGTAAGACCCACCCGGCCCAGGTACCCGGCAGGTTGAGCAAACAAGCTGCATTATCCAGAGATAAAGCCAGAGTTTGGCCAAGAGGGAGGCTGAGAAGGCAGCGCCCAGGAAGGCCAGGCTCCGCCCACCATAAACCATATCCTGGGGCCTCTCCCATGTGCACTGGGTGGGTCAGTTTCTTCCCACCCACAGCTCCAATGACTCTATCAGCAGAGTGTCTCTAGGGTGAACCCTGGTGCTGGAGGTCTGTGCGCCCCTGTGCCGTGTAGGTTTCAGACAACAAGCCTCCAGGATCTCAAAGGGCCTTTACCTTGGGTCATAGCAAGGTGCCTTCCTCACGTGACTTTGCTGATGGAAAGAGGAGCGTTTATTTCCAATCCTGGGGTGGGAGAGGGCACTTCTCTGTCTTTGGGGGCTGTGCATGGCGAGTTGGATAGGATCCAGACTCACTTTGCAAGAGGGGGGTGGGTGACTCGCTGTCAGGACATGCTAATTCCCCAGGCCCCCTGTAAAGCAGGGAGAGCCCTCCACCCAGGCTGACAGGGCCACACCCAGCAGGCCCAGGCCAGGCCACGCGGTGGGACTCTGTTCCTGTGGCAGGCTCCATCCTGAAAAGATCTGTTTCAAGCAAATTACATTGCAGGGCCTGGCAGGCGTGGCTCAGTGGTTGAGTGTTGACCTATGAACCAGGTGGTCATGGTTCGATGCCCGGTCAGGGCACATGCCCGGGTTGCAGGTTGGATCCCCAGTGTGGGGCATGCAGGAGGCAGCCGATCCATGATTCCCTCTCATCATTGATGTTTCTCTCTCTCCCTCCTTCTCCCTCCTCTCTGAAATCAATAAAAAATATTTTAATAAAATGAGGAGTGGGGGCAAGTTGTTGACCCTCCCCGTTCTGACCACACAAAGATAACTCCAAGTTAACCACCATTCAGTTTTTTGAATATTGGTATTGACTTACAGAAATAAGGTTGAAGTACTTTTTGCCATTGCCTTTTCAGATGAATATGTCACTACATATTCCTGTGTAACAATGGTTCCCAAGGTGTGGTCTGTGGACCAGCAGAATCACCTTGGAACCTGGTAGGACGCGAGTTCCCAGACCCCATCCTCGATTTTCTTAATCAGAAACTCTGAGCGTGATGCACAGCAATTTGTGTTTTCTTTAACAAGCCCTCTGGGGATTCTGATATGCATTC
The DNA here is from genome assembly GCA_025583905.1 of Ia io. Classification (NCBI taxonomy): domain Eukaryota; kingdom Metazoa; phylum Chordata; class Mammalia; order Chiroptera; family Vespertilionidae; genus Ia; species Ia io. Next base: position 7,938,047 of record JAJQQW010000001.1, read on the forward strand.
AAGTGTGAGATGTGTTTTGTTTTATCATACGGATATATTTTATATTACCATTCCTCTTCTATTGGAGGCCAAGGAGTCCCTGAGCTATTTTTTTTAATATCTATTTTTATTGATTTCAGAGAGGCATGGAGATGGGGAGAGACAGAGAGAAACATCACTGATGAGAGAGAATCATGGATCAGCTGCCTCCTGCACGCCTTCCACTGGGGATCGAGCCCGCAACCCGGGCACGTACCCTTGACTGGAATTGAACCCGGCACCCTTCAGTCCGCAGGCCGACGCTCTCCACTGAGCCAAACCAGCTAGGGCCTGAGCAACGTTTTGTTTTGTTTTTTTCTTGGGAAAATTGCAGTCGTAAACATCCTTCAGATCAAACTTTTGGGCATATCTATAATGGTTTCTCCAGAACAGATATAAGAAGTGCAATTTCTAGGTCAAAGGCATTGCACAGTTGCAGTACGCATGCTCTTTTTTTTTGCTGCAAGATCACGAGGTCAGCACAAGGTGCACTGGGGTCGGGAACAGATGCCTGTGCAGGTGACTTTATCCCAGATAGGAACATTCCACGGCGGGCCTTGGAGCAGGCTCTGGGTGTCCAGGCGCCAGTGCAGGAAACGATTAGATCATGAAAAGCGTTCCAGGGCTTAAGGAAATGGAGGAGGAAGGGAAGATGAAATGCAGAGAGAGCTCCCCACAAAGAGGCAGGCAGGGGAGGAAGCTACCCCAGATCCCGCTCACGTGGGGAAGGACTGTGATGACCTTCAAATGCGAGGCAGGTCCAAAGCAAGATGTAAATTCGCCAGTGGTGAGGAATTTCATCTTGCAATTGCATTAAAATGCCTTCCTGCGTACAGATCAGGAAATTATTAAAACAAAACATTCCAAGCATTGTAAATGTTTCCAGAGACATCTGAGTCATTTTATAAAAATAGACTCTTTTTTCTCTTATTACTGAGAGTTGGTATCAAAAGTTAGAAACAGAGCCCTGGCCGACAATGCTGGTTCAGTGGTTAGAGCATCAGCCTCCACACCAAAGGGTCTCAGGTTCGATTCCTCATCAAGGGCACGGGCCATGTCATCAGTCTTCGGGTGAAACACTCATTTTTATACGAATGTTGCTCTTTACCATGACCTTGGCACTTCTTGTGTTAACCGCACCCTGATTACATTCTACCTTTTCATGCCAAGTGGCCTCCAAAAAAGGACTTGAAAATGAACTCTGTCTCTACAGATGAGACACCATTATTCCCGAGCAAATTGGAGCTTAAAAGTTGGTCTGTTTTGCTGATCCAATTAAGTCGTGGCCTTGGTTTTCTTTCCAGCAGCGTCAATCAACAAATTCCCTGTTCTTTTGGGTTTTGTTTATAAAATGCTCTTTCCCCCCTACCAGGCTGTCTTTCTCCAGCTTGGATGCAATCCCAGAGGGCCTTGTCCCTGAGCATAATAGCGTTGCCACTGGAACCTCCTGGCTACAGACATGGCTACTTTCTCAGTGGGGAATGTTTCCCATAGTAACCCTCACATGGGACCTGTTGACAGGGGAAGGTGGGAACATGATCTAGTCTGGCATTTAATAGAAATCTTCCCATGATTACCTTCTGGGGGCCTATGATCAGCACAATGAAACATGAGGTTCGGGGCGCAGACTTTTCTTCCTGTGGGTTCTAGTCCGACGAAGTTGAAGAATAAATTTGTGGACTAATAGATTTCTTTAGTAAAAAATGTGGACTTTTATTGGAAGCAGATACAAACTCCACCTGGGCAGGGGTGTTCCCAAAGGGGACCCTCTGGGGAGGGGCCCCCAAATGGGAAAAGCCCACTCTCTCTGTCTCTAATGGAAAAAAAAAATCTAAAATCTAAATCTGTAAATCTGTCTCGTGTCCCTTTGATTCTGGTTTATATAGGCTGTAGTTCTTTGTCTGAACCCGACCTTTCCTAATTGGACCCTTCCTTAATTTAGTGCCACCGTGCTTTCCTCATTGGTCACTTTGCTATAGTATCAGTTTCAAAGTGCAAAGCCCATGTAGTGCCCCCCTCTTTCTCTTCCCCTTATTTTGCAACATTCCTTTATCCTCTGTGAAAGCTTTCTGGTGTCTTGGAGCTATTTCTGCCCTTTACATAGTAGCCATCTTATCTGTTCAGGTTGGAGTTGCTTTTGATCTACCTTACAGTTGTTTTCATTGCTCAGGACAGATATACCATTGTCCTTGATTTATGGCTGTTTTAATTGCTCAGGCCAGAAATGTTCCATCCCCTCAGGAACCCCACCCCTTCCTGTTTGCCTAATTAAGCTAGCTAGGTAACCCTTATCAATGACAATAATAACTGACATGTTAGTGCAGCGGTCAGCAAACTGCAGCTCGTGAGCCATATGCAGCTTGCGAGCCGCTGTTGGCTGCTCTGTTGACTAATGAGTTTGCTGACCACTGGGATAGGGGCTTAATCACAAGGAACAGCAACAGCCTGTAATTACTGGAATCAAGAGTCTAGGTCAGCGTTCGGCAAACTCATTAGTCAACAGAGCGGCAAAAGGCGGCTCACAAGCCGCATGTGGCTCGTGAGCCACAGTTTGCCGACCACTGTGTTAGTGCATTGCATCTTTCTTCTGAGGATTTGTTAATACATGGCAAACAGAATTCACCAGCAAATGCTCCTTCCTGTATTCACAGATAGCCAGCATCAGGCCGTAGGGCTACAGGCCTCCCTTGCTGGCTGCCAGGCAAATGGATTTCCAGATACCTCTGAGCTTCCCTTGAGTTTCACTAGCTTGCATAAACATCACACTGCCCACTGACATTCACAAACTTGCTGCAATCGCCGGTCCATAGGCCAAGAATACACAAAAGAAAATGGGAAGAAGTAATTCTGAGTTTCCCATTTCTGCTGAGCTGTGGGGTCAATTCTTCCTTTGTCCCTTTATTCCTCCCCACACCAGTTCTGCAAGTATCCCCTTAGCTTGTTTGGGGTGCCCAGCAGGTAGCATGGAGTACAGACCAAAGGGATAGAAAAATCCTGTGTTTGCTTTTGTACTACAACAGTTAAGTTGGAGATATAAGACATGGCTAAGTTGGATATTGTTATGCACACTTTTCACATAAAGAAGTGGAGGCCGGAAGAGTTTAACTGATATGTCTGGGGTCACCCAGCTACCTAACACTGAGCTGAGACAAAAATGCAGGGAGTGCTCAATAAATTTTATCTAAGATGAGTTGGGTCATGGTTCCCATTCTAGGCTGCTGACTGCCTCAGAGCTTGTGACTCAAGCAAATCCCTGTCCTTCTCTCTCCCATTCTCAGTCCCACCCAGACCTCCTACTGCCCCCATTTGCCTACGTTCATGAGTGAGGCACAGAAGGGCTGTATGGTATGGCTGTACAATAACATGGACTGAGGAGAGAGAGAGATAAAGAGAGAGATTCACAAAAACAATCCAGGGGTGCCATGGTGGAGATCTAGACTACTATTAAAGATGTGTATTCAAGGCAGTATTAGTGAGTAAAACAGGTCTACTGTCCATGAATTCTGTTGTGCGCTCCTTTGAGTGAAAAAGAAACATAAAGAAATTGTGAGTGCCCTGGCTGGCTTGGCTCAGTGGTTAGAGCATCAGCCGCTGGAAATTGAACCCACAACCTGGGCAGGTGTCCTGACCTGGAATTGAGCTGTGACCTCCTGGTTCATGGGTCAATGCTCAACCACTGAGCCACACAGGCCAGGCAATTGAAAAGGTTTTGATGTGACATCATGACAATCTATTTTGACTTAGAAATTTTAACATTTGAAGTAACATTCATATAACATAACATCAAACACTTTAAAGTGTACAGTTCAGTGGTACTTAGTGCATTCTCAATGTTGTGTAGCCACCATCTCTATCTAGTTCCAGAACTTTTCATCATCCCAAAAGGAAACTCTGCCCCCATGAAGCGGGCACTCCCACTTTCCATTTACCTCCTGCCTCTGGAACCATCAGTCAGTCTCCTTTCTGTCTCTATGGATTTGCCTATTCTGGACATCTATAATAATAAGAGCATAATATGCTAATTAGACCAGATAGCCGAACAAACTTCCAGACGACATCTGACAACCTTCTGGATGAAGCCAGGCTACAAGGGCCAAGACCCTTGCACGAATTTCGTGCATTGGGCTTCTAGTTTCATATAAATGGCATCATATAGTAAGGAATTGTGTGTGTCTGACTTTTTTTACTTAGCATAATTTTTGGAGATTTATCCATGTCATAACATGAATTGGTACTGCATTGCTTTTTATGACTGAATAATCTTCCATTGTATGGATAGGCCACATTTAGTTTAGCATTTCCTTCGTTGATGGACATTTGGGTTCTTCCACCTTTGAGCAATTGTGAATATTGCTGTAGGGCCCAGCTGGTGTGGCTCAGTGGTTGAGCATCAACCCATGAACCAGGAAGTCATGGCTCGATTCTCAGGAGGGCACATGCCCGGGTTGTGAGCTCAATCCCCGGGGATGGGGGAGGCGAGAGAGTGGAGGGGAGGCTTGCAGGAGGCAGCCTATCAATGTTGATGTTTCTCTCTCATCAATGTTTCTATCTCTCTCTCCCTCTCCCTTCCTCTCTCTGAAATCAGTAATAATAAAAAAATAGTGCTGTATGAGCATTCGTGGCCAAGTATTTGAGTATCTATTTTCAGTCCTCTTGGTAGCCTGTTCATGTTTAAACTGTGGAGCAGGTAGGTGTTTTGCTACGTGATCAGGGACCATAGGCTCCTATCTCACCAGTGGGGTGAGCCTCACACGGGCCCCTCAGAACCCTGCTCCCTGCACGGGCATAGTCACAGTTCTGTGACTCTTGGGTCTCACATCATTCCTCTTTCATAAAAGCTCAAATGGCTACAACGAAGAAGGTGCATGACCCAATTCCTCTTCTGTAACCGGGGGTGGGAGCCCTGGCCGCTTGCAACTTCCGTGAGATGCTCAGCCTTGGCGAACGCCTTTGAGTTAGCGAGCTTGGTGTGTGGGGGGAGGTTTTTTTGGTTTCTGTACTTAATCACAACTTCCTGTGTTTTTTTTTTGGGGGGGGGGGAAACAAAAAGATTATTTAATATAAAAAGGCACCAGACATTAGACAGCAGCTAAGAAAACAAGTTCTGAGGCTGAGATTTTTAATGACCGAGAAAAACATTTTCAATCTAACATTTCTGCTAACTGAAGACTTGCAGCCTTGGGCCCACGCACCCAGCTGTGCTAAATCAAAATTTCCCTCGTTTGATGGTTTGTAAAGAAAACACAGTGTATCTCCAGTAGCGACGGACAGGAAACAAACACAACAAGAAGTGGAAGCCGCGAGATGCTAATATCTCTTGGGAGACTTGGAGCCCTGAGCAGGAGCAGGCCTCTCTCTGTAGTCTGGTTGCTATGGCTCTGTCTCCCTTCTTGCAAAATATTGCCTGATCGACTCGGGGGAGTCGCTCAATGAAAGAGCCGATAACCCAGCGCAGCTTGCTGATTCCTGTCTTTCAGGTTCCCCACCCGGCCTCACGCTTTCTGACTCAGCCTCCACTCCCACCTCCTAAGGCTTCTGCAGTGGCCGGGGATGAAAGGGGCCCAGGAAGGAATCAGAGAAGATGCCACTGGGAACGCAGCTGGGTTGGGGCGGGCTGAAGGTGGGCTGATTTAGGGGCACTAGGAGGTTGGACTTTGCAAATATTTGACCTGGATAGCACACGTTGTAGGTTAAGATGTGACAGCAGCCAGGCCGGTGTGGCTCAGTGGTTGAGTATCAATCTATGATCCAGGAGGTCACGGTTCGATTCCCAGTCAGGGCACATGCCTGGGTTGGGGACTAGATCCCCAGTGGAGGTCATGCAGGAGGCAGCCGATCAATGATTCTCTGTCATCATTGATGTTTCTATATTCGCTCCCTCTCCCTTCCTCTCTGAAATCAATAAAAATGTATTAAAAACAAAAAACAAAAACATATTAAAAAAAAATTAAAAGGCCCTAGCCGGTTTGGCTCAGTGGACAGAGCATCAGCCTGTGGATGAAAGGGTCCCGGGTTGGAATCCGGTCAAGGACACGTACCTTGGTTGCAGGCTCCTCCCCAGCTGGGACCCTGGTCAGGTGGTGTGCAGGAGGCAGCCAATCGATGTGTCTCACTCACATCGATGTTTCTCTCTGTCTTTCCCCTCTCTTCCACCCTCTCTAAAAGATCAATGGAAAAATATCCTCGGGTGAGGATTAACAACAACAACAAAATAATAAAATAAAAAAAAAGGATGTGACAGCGGGAGTCTGCAGTCTGCAGGTGTGACTTGACTCCATGGTGATCTGTGTGACTGTGGATATTCAAAGGAGACCCGCTGGGGGCAGTGATGCAGGGAGCTTTTGAGAAGCTTTCATACAAATGGTGGCCAGCCTCCCTCTTCTCTCCGCCCTTCCCTCCTCTGTGAATGGCCCCAAAGCACCTCTGCCTTGGCCTCCTCCCCTTCCTTCTCAGCGGAAGAGGCCCCCCTCTTCCACTCCATGCTACCCCAAGGGTCCTCCCTGTATGTTTCCTTATAAATCAGCTTTATTCAAGTTTAACTTCCGTACAATACATTGACAGCTATTTAACATGTACAGTTTGTTGAATTCTGACACCATGAAACCACCAAAGTCAACATACAGATTATCTGCATCATCTCCTAAAGTTTCCTTGTGCCTGGCCGGTGTGGCTCAGTGGTTGAGCATTGACCCATGAACCAGGAGGTCACAGTTCGATTCCCAGTCAGGGCACATACCTGGGTTGCAGGCTTGATCCCCAGTAGGAGGCGTGCAGGAGGCAGCTGATCAATGATTCTCTCTCATCATTGATGTTTCTATCTCCCTCTCCCACTCCTTCTCCTATTCCCTCTCTCTTCCTCTCTCTGAAACCAATAAAAACATATATATTTTAAAAAATTTCCTTGTACCTGTGCTGTTCCTCCCTTTCTCTCTGCTTCTAACCTTAGCCAGCCACTGATCTCCTTTCTGTCATAGATAGCGGACCTCATTTTCCAGTATTTCATGTACATGGAGTCATGTAGTACAGACTCTTTATTGTCCGGCTTTTTTCACTTGGCATCATGATTTTTTAAAAAATATATTTTTATTGATTTCAGAGAGGAAGGGGGTGAGAGAAAGAGAGAGAGAGAGAGAGAGAGAGAGAGAGAGAGAGAGAGAGAGAAAGAAAGAGAGGTCAGTGATGGGAGAGAATCATTGATCAGCTGCCTCCTGCACGCCTCCTACTGGGGACGGATCTTGCAACTTGGGCATGTGCCCTGACCAGGAATCGAACCGTGACCTCTTGGTTCATGGGTCAACGCCCAACCACTGAACCACACCGGCCAGGCCCAAATAGAAACTTTTAGAAAAAAAAAAAAACAATTGTTAGCAAATGGAATTTTAGGGTACCACATGCTTAGCATGTAGAAAGCCAACAGCTACACCAGCATGGTCATTTATTACTTATTGAATTTGCTTGAATAGTCTTCGGGTCTAATGCTATGCACGTAATAGGTTCATAGTAGTCATGAATTACTAAATTAGGGAGTATATACTTTGGCTTTATGAATGGGGAAAGTGGATTGTAAGCATAACCAAATATCCTCACTTCCAGGCACTCTGCGATAGTGGAAAATCCCTCCATTACAACTTTGCTAGAGTCTATAGGTCAGGGAGACAGCCTCAGCCCAGCTTGTCAATGGCCAAGGGGTGCACAATGGTAAAAGAAAGATGTGTCAACACACAAATGAAACCAAAGATGGGTGTGGTTTTCCCCACCTCATCATTTTACAGCAATAATGGTAGCTTGTGAGTTGTATTTGACACACCCACACTGTATAACCCATTATCTCCAGCTCTGGCTTGATTTAAATTATTTTGACTACACAGAATCATCTTCTGAATTAAATCAACAAACAGAGGCATCTATATGTGGTGAAAGTGTGAGAGTTTAAAATGTAGCTGGGAAATTACAATATAGGCAGAAAAAAATTATAAGGTAATATATAGTATCAACTGCATGGAATAGATAGCATAGCTACAAAGTAATCTTTTCTTTTTATAAAAAAATATTTTTTTATTGATTTCAGAGAGGAAAGGAGAGAGATAGAAACATCAATGATGAGAGAGAATCATTGATTGGCTGCCTCTTGCAGGCCTCCCACTGGGGATTGAGCCCGCAACCCGGGCATGTGTCTTGACCAGGAATCGAACCGTGGCCTACTGGTTCATAGGTCGACACTTAACCACTGAGCCTTGTTGGCTGGGCAATAATCTTTTCTTTAACAATCAAATTATAACGATCTGATTTGGTGGAGAGCCTTTCTTAAAAAACAACAAGACAAAAAAACAGCTCTACTGAGATATAATCCAATTTACCCATTTAAAAGGATTCATTCAGCTCAGTGGTTTTTAGTGTGTTCACAGGGTTGTGCAACAGTCACCACAATCAATTTTGGAACAGTTTCATCATCTGAACAGAAGCTTTGTCCCCATGAGTAGCCACGCCCATTTCCTCCCCATTCCTTCAATTCCACCCCAGCCCTAGGCAACCACTCACCTACTATCTAGCTCTGTAAGTCTGCCTATCCTGAACATCTCATATACATGGAATCATACAGTATGTGACCTTTGCCTGGCCAGCAAGGCTCCGTGGTTGAGTGTTGGCCTATGAACCAGGAGGACATGATTTGATTCCCAGTCAAGGCACATGCCCGGGTTGTGGCCTCAATCTCCAGTGTGGTGCGTGCAGGAGGCAACTGATCCATGATTCTCTCTCATCATTGATGCTTCTATCTCTCTCTCTCCCTTCCTCTCTGAAATCCATAAAAATATATTTAAAAAAATATGTGACCTTTTGTATTTATCCATTCATGGGTTGATGGCCATTTGGGTTGTTTCCACTTTGGGGCTATTATGAGTAACGCTGCTATGAACATTCGAGTACAGGTTTTTGTGCGGACATATGTTTTCGTTTGTCTTGGGTGTACACCTAGGAGCGGAATTGCTGGGGCATGTGGGAGCTCGATGTTTAACCTTCGCGGAACTGCCGGACTGCTCTCCAAGGCAGCTGCACCATTTGACATCCCAACTAGCACCCCGAAGGTTCCAATTTCTCCACATTCTCACCAGTGCTAGTTGTTGTCGGTCTTCCTGTGATAGCCACCCTAGTGTGTGTGAAGTGGTATCTTTTCTTTTTTTTTGATCCTCTCCTGAGGACATGTTTTTTATTGATTTGAGAGAGAGAGGGAGAGAGAAACGGATGTGAGAAAGAAACATTGATCGGTTGTATCCCGTGACATGCCCCACCTGGGGATCAAACCCACAACCTAGGTATGTACCCTGACCGGGAATCGAACCCACAGTCTTTTAGTGTACGGAACAACGCTTCAACCAATTGAGCCACCTGGCCCAGGCAGAAGTGGTTGGCCATGAGCCTTTTGATCGGTCCATGGATTTAGGGGAAAGAGTCCAGGGATTGGAAAGCAGGGGGCCGCGGGAAGGAGGAGATCGGGAACAAAGGCATAGAGGTAGAGGTCCCCTCCCCCGGCATATGGATTTCACCTGCCGAAGGCCAGGCATTTGCTTTGCACAGAGGATCTGTGTAGGGAAATGGAGATGAAACTGGAAAACTCCATCAGAGGGAAAACTACATCTAGACTAGTGGCGGATCCGGCAGGCTGGGTCAATGTGTGCAGGAAATGGTAGCGACATTAGACCAGTGGTTCCCAGCGTGGGCACATGCCCCACAGGGGTGCAATTTGATTGTTAAGGGGGGCAATTTGAGAATGAGTATTAACAGTGAATTTTGTGCATTTCTTATGGTTCTAGGGGCCTCATGTACAGTATATACATATGTATTGTGACATATTTATGCATTTCAGTTCTCTATGATATGTTTTGAAACTTTATTCACTATTTTTTCATATCACTTCATATTATTATTTTTTAAACAATGTCTTAGTGATTTCTTCCTCAGGACTTCCAGTGTCCTTTCGTTAGATTTTTCTCTTTCACGGATGCCGTGTTCTTTGGAAGTGTGTTTAGACCAAGTGAAGGGCCTTTTAGGCTTCCTCCACGTGAATGGGAGTTCACTTTTTTTATTATTATTTTTTTCTTTATTGATTTAAGAGAGTAAGGGAGAAGAAGAGAGATAGAAACATCAATGATGAGAGAGAATCGTTGATTGGCTGCCTCCTGCATGCCCCCCACTGGGGATTGAACCCGCAACTCAGGCATGTGCCCTTGCCTGGAATCGACTCCAGGACCCTTCAGTCCGCAGGCTGATGCTCTATCCACTGAGCCAAGCCAGCCAGGGCTAGGAGTTCACTTTTTGAAGAAGAAGAATTCTATGTCACAAGGGGTGGGGGCATGGCCAGAAGAAGGTTGCGAACCACTGCCTTAGTTCTAGGTGGAAGTCTGTTCTATGAGAATTCTTTGGATACACAGAACTTCTTGTGCAAGACAGAGGGACAGCTGCTGGAAGCATCGCCTGCGGGTCAGCAGTCAGACCGGGATGCTTATTTTGTATAGGGATGAAAAGTGGGAACTAAGATGACCCCCAGAATTCCAGCCTGGGTCCTTAGGAAAATTCTGGTATCTGGAGAGGAATAAGGAAGCTATTTTTTATTCTATGGCGTGGCTAAAAGGCAGGGTGATGTCCATATTATAAATGCCAAGTCTGAGAGTGTTTGGGACAATAAAAGGACTGCAGCGAGCAGAGAGGTATTGGTTACAATAGGGGTTGACAGCCCTAGCCAGTGTGCTCAGTGGTTGGAGTGTCAGCCCACGTACCTGGGTTGCAAGTTCGATCCCCACCCCAGTGGAGGCGTATGAGGGAGGCAACCAATCAATGTGTCTCTCTCACCTCTCTCTCCCTCCTCCCTTCTCTATCTTCCTCTTTCTCTCTCCTCCCTCCTTCCTTCCCTTCCACTGTCTAAAAATCAATGGAAAAAATATCCTTGGGTGAGGATTAACAAAAAAAACCACTCCGAAAATACAAAAAGAATAGGAGTTGACAAACTGGCCCACAGGCCAAATCTAGATCACAGTCTGCCTTTGTAAGGCCCAAGAATAGTTTTTACATTTTAAATAGGTAGGAGAGAAAAAATCTAAAGAAGAATATTTTGTGACAAGTGACTATTACATGAAATTAAAATTTCAGTGTTTATAATTAAAGTTTTATTGGCACACAGCCAGGCCCATTCATTTACATACAAGAGGCCTGGTGCATGAAATTTGTGCACGGGGGGCGGGGGGTGGTCCCTCATCCCAGCCTGCACCCTCTCCAATCTGGGACCCCTCAGGGGATGTCCAACGGACATCCCTCTCACAATCCATGACTGCTGGCTCCCAACTGCTCGCCTGCCTGCCAGCCTGATCGATGCCTAACTTCTCCCCTGCTGGCCCCCAACTGCCCTCCCCTGCCAGCCCAGTTGCCTCCAACTGCCCTCCCCTGCTGGCCTGGTTGCCCCCAACTGCCCTCCCCTGCTGGCCCAGTCGCCTCCAACTGCCCTCCCCTGCTGGCCTGGTTCCCCCACAACTACCCTCCCCTGTCGGCCATCTTTGACCACATGGGGGCGGCCATGTTGTGTGAGGGCATTAAGGTCAATTTGCATATTACCCCTTTATTATATAGGATTGTCTATGGCTATTTTCATGCTGTGAAGACAGAGTCGAGCGGTTTCAACAGAGTATGTCCTGCAAGACCTAAAATATTTACTCTCTGGCCCTTTGCAGAAAAAGATTGTTAGACACTTGGGAGGTGCGGCTTCCTAGTTGTGATACTTAAAACTGAAATAGTGCGAGTGAGCCGAATTGAGAGAGTGGAGAGGAAAAAAAGTGAGCTGGAGGCCAGTCCTTGGGCAGTTTGGTTAGGCGACAGAGGAAGGTGGAAGAATGAGTGAAGAGAGTAGGTAAATAAGTTTATGTAAACCTCAACTTAATTAAACAGGCCAACTCCCAGACTATTTTATTGCTTGGTATTTTAAACACACTCCCAAGAGGAAGAGGAATTAATAAAGTTGCCAGCTGTGGTAGCGAGCAGGACCAACCCGTTACTAGAAGTTTGCCTTTGGCAAGTCCCCACCGCCAGTCTTTGCCTTCCTTCTTTCAAACACGGTGAGGTGTCTCCTTCCTGCTTCATTCCAGGAAGGCCTGGCTTCTGGCTAACTCTCGGAAAGGGGTAGGAGGAAGACTACTCCACCAGGATAAATGTTTGAGAAAAGTTCAAGTGCTCTCTCTGCCCTAAGATTTGGATCTTAATAGGGGGACTGTTAAAACACTCTAAGAAATGACTCTTAACTCTGGAAATGGCAGACACTTGCAAAGGGCAGACAGGGGGTTGTATAAGAATAGGGGAAAGGGACCCGGCCGGTGTTGCTCAGTGCTTGAGCATCGACCTAGGAACCAGGAGGTCACGGTTCGGTTCCCAGTCAGGGCACATGCCCAGGTTGCGGGCTCGGTCCCCAGGGTAGGGCATGCAGGAGGCAGCCGATCAGTGATTGTCTCTCATCATTGATATTTTGATCTTTCTCTCCCTCTCCCTTCCTCTCTGAAATCAATAAAAGATATATTATTAAAAAAAAGAATAGGGGGCGGAGGCCAGGGGGGTCCCTCCACTGTCCCTCCAACCAAGTCAATGTGTGTGCCGGGATGTAGGGGCTGAACCACGTGGTCTTGGATAAGTAACGTCACCTTTCTGTTTCAGGAACTCATGTGGAAAGAGGGAATACATTTTACTAGTAAGTCTCTATTTATTTTCAATCCTCACCCGAGGATATTTTTCCATAGAGAAAGTGAAAAAGAGAGGGAGAGAAACCTTGATGTGAGAGAGGCACATCCATTGGTTGCCTCCCACAGATGCCCTGACCAGGGACGGAAATCAAGAATACCTGCAACCAAGGTACATGCCCTTGAGCGGAATCGAACCCAGGACCCTTCAGTCCGCAGGCCAATGCTCTATCCACTGAGCCAAACCAGCTAGGGCCATTCTAAGTCCCTTTTAAACAAGAAGCACAAAAGCATTTGAGTCTCCAGTATTTGCTTAATTCAACACTGCTACTGGCTCTGTCAATAACAATGGAATTTAGAGGAAAATCCCTCCATTACAACTTGGCTAGAGTTGTAGGTGAAATTCTTTTCCCTTTCCTTGGACTTAGCACGGTAGTGGGATCAGGAAACTATTCCCAGGAGTGGCCTGGCCCTCCCACCTCCGAGGACGTGGCAGGCTGTGGCTGTGGCTGTGGCTGTGGCTGTGGCTGAGAGCCCAGCCCAGAGCCACATGCACTGACCTGGGCCCTGGAAAGCAGGAAACACGTGGCCTTTACGGACTCTGCTTAGCTCATGCGGGAGGCTCTGTGGCCCATAGTTCAGTACCGCGTCTGCTCTCTCCAATCTTACCCCATCCCCTATTTGCTTCTGCGGCTATTCAAGAAATACTGGCTGGTGCCAGTTGCTCCATGAAGTATGTTCTAGTATATAATACATTCTCCTTCGTATCTATCCACACACACCCCTACTCACTAGGCTTATCTCACCCAAGGGACTAGCAGAGGTAGAGAGCAGGATTTACAACTTTGCTAGGGGAGATCACACCCTGGATTCTCCCTCCCCGCCCTCCCCACCCAAATCAGTCCCCACTCCGCTTCCTTCTGAGTGTGTGCCCGTGGCAAGTGCTCCGTGGACTGGTAGCTGATGAAAACGATGCCTCAGTGCCCATCCAATATGGGGCCATCGAAACCTTCATCATTCATGTGACCTCTGACCTGGGAAGGATCTTAACAAAGCATCCAGTTCACATAGCATTAACCCCCTTCCTTTCATAGATAGGGAAACTGAGGGCCAGAGTATTGAAGTGTTTGTAAAAGGTCATCGTTGAGACAAAACTTGGAGTAAAACTTAAGGCACCTTGGCTCACAATCCAAACCATCTTTCTACCAGACCCGGCTGAGTTTACATGTGCAAAAAAACTTTGTAAAAGTTTTTGTGTTGTTGTTTTTTTTAATCCTCACCTGAGGATATTTTTCCACTGATTTTTAGGGAGAGTGGAAGAGAGAGGAAAAGACAGAGGGAAACATCGATGTGAGAGAAACACATTGATTGGTTGCCTCCTGCACAGTCCCCCGACCCAGGCCAGGATAGGGTGTGCAACCCAGGTACATGCCCTTGATCTGGAATCAAACCCAGACCCTTTGGTCTGCAGGCTGACGCTCTAACCATTGAGAAACCAGCCAGGGCAAGCACTTTTAATTCTAACTTTTCTTCTCTGTATTTTATAAATTATTCTATTTCTTCATAATCAATAAACAACAACAGTGGCAACTAGTAAAAAATTGGGTTCTTCAAAGGATTGATTGACAATGACAAACACCAACTCCTAGAGATTTCCAGCTCTGCTTCCCAGCAGTCCTGCCTTCACTTGGACTCTTCCTCATTCCTCAGCCTCACAGAGGTTTCAAGAAGCCCCACTCCATTGCAGTCTAGACCACGTCTAAGAGTCAGCATCCTAGACTTCAGCCTCTCTCTCCGCTTTTCATCCACTTGGGCTCATTGGAGATAAAGTGACGACTGACCCACGGTTTCATTCGCCTTCAGGTTCAGCCCCAGCAAGCCAAGGCCCGGTTCTGTCCTTTGGATTTCAATACTGGCTCAGTCCACCCCTTTGGAATTACCACTTTCACCTAGTGCCTCCAGGTTAACTTCAGGGCCCTGCCTGAAAGACTGTCACCACTTGAGAAACCTCATTTGAATAGCAGAGCTGCTGGCCCAAACCCAAACCTTATCTCTTAAGCCTGAGAAAGGAGCTGTGCCAACATGCTAATCATGAGATCTCTCCCTTAGCTGTTTTACCTCTCATCTACAACCCTTAACAAAATTCCTCTACAGTACTTTATTATTTGTAACTCTACAGTACCTTTAAGGCTAAAATACCGTATTTTCCGGCGTATAAGACGACTGGGCGTATAGAAGATTTTCCTGGGTTAAAAAGTCATTTTATATGCTGGAAAATACAGTACATGTTATGTATCCAGCTACTAAAAACTTTGAGAAAATCACGAGCTTTGCCTCTAAAGTATGGGAATACAGGAAAATGAAGGTGGTAGTGACATTTGGATGTAGTTCATTTTTATTTTATTTTTAAAAAAATATATTTTATTGATTTTTTTACAGAGAGGAAGGGAGAGAGATAGAGAGTTAGAAACATTGATGAGAGGGAAACATCGATGAGCTGCCTCCTGCACACCCCCTATTGGGGATGTGCCCACAACCAAGGTACATGCCCTTGACTGGAATCGAACCTGGGACCTTTCAGTTCGCAGGCTGACACTCTATCCACTGAGCCAAACCAGTTAGGGCTAGTTCATTTTTAAACCCAGATCAAAGACAGCTACTATTACCAGAAAAATGTTAGCCAGCACGTTCTAGAAAATTCATTTTAGGGCTTTGGAAACATTCAGGGGGATTGTGGGAATCTCTGAGAAGCATGTGCTATGACTTAATTTTTTTTTAACTTTTGCAAATTTTCTGACATTGTGTTTAATTTTGTTTGTTTCCGAGACTGCAACAATAGATATTTGAAATTTTAAATATGTCTTCATCTCTAATATGTGCTAAGAACTTTGTTATTATAAGGGAGTTAAAGTTGAATAAGACTTGGCGCAGTGCCTGGCAAATTATAGAGACAATCAATAATTATTCAATGAATGAATGACTGATACCTGGGCTTATTCACGTAAGATTGTGTGGACCGCCAGCATCACCCTAATACCAAAACCAGATAAGGACAACACAATGAAAGAGAATTACAGACCAATATCCCTCATGAACATAGATGCCAAAATCCTCAACAAAATTCTAGCAAATCGGCTCCAGCAGTACATCAGAAAGATCATACACCATGACCAAGTAGGATTTATCCCAGGAATGCAAGGATGGTACAATATCCGCAAATCAATAAACGTGATACATCACATAAACAAATTGAGAGATAAAAATCACATAGTCATATCAATTGATGCAGAAAAAGCATCTGACAAAATCCAACACCCTTTCTTGATAAAAACTCTCAACAAGGTGGGAATAGAAGGCTCATACCTCAACATAATAAAAGCTATATATGATAAACCCACAGCAAACATCATACTCAATGGACAAAAGCTAAAAACATTTCCCCTAAGAACAGGAACAAGACAGGGATGCCCACTCTCACCACTCCTGTTTGACATAGTACTGGAAGTATTAGCTATTGCAATTAGACAAGAAGAAGAAATAAAAGGCATCCAAATTGGAAAAGAACAAGTAAAGCTGTCTTTATTTGCAGACGACATGATATTGTACATAAAAAATCCGAAAGACTCCGTCAAAAAACTAATAGACTTAATAAATGAATTCGGCAATGTAGCAGGATACAAAATTAACGCCAAGAAATCTATGGCCTTTCTATACACCAATAGTGAACTTACAGACAGAGAGACTAAAAAGGCAATCCCATTTACCATCGCACCAAAAAAATTAAGATACCTAGGAATAAACTTAACTAAGGAGGTAAAAGATCTATACACGGAAAACTACAGGACACTGAAAAAAGAGATAGAGGAAGACGTAAACAGATGGAAGAACATACCATGTTCATGGATTGGTAGAATCAACATCATTAAAATGTCCATACTACCCAAAGCAATCTATAGATTCAATGCACTCCCCATTAAAATACCAACAGCATATTTCACAGACCTTGAAAGAACTCTCCAAAAATTCATCTGGAATAAAAAAAGACCCCGAATAGCCACAGCAATCCTGAGAAAGAAGAATAAAGTAGGAGGGATCTCAATACCAGATTTCAAGCTGTATTACAAAGCCACTATTCTCAAAACAGCCTGGTACTGGCACAAGAACAGACATATAGATCAATAGAACAGAATAGAGAATCCAGATATTGATCCAAACCACTATGCTCAATTAATATTTGACAAAGGAGGCATGAACATACAATGGAATAAAGGCAGTCTCTTCAATAAATGGTGTTGGGAAAATTGGACAGACACATGCAAAAAAATGAAGCTAGATCACCAACTTACACCATACACAAAAATAAACTCAAAATGGATACAGGACTTAAACATAAGACGGGAAACCATAAAAATACTAGAGGAATCCACAGGCAGCAAAATCTCAGACATATGTCAAAAGAACTTCTTCACCGATACTGCCCCTAGGGCAATGGAAGCTAAAGAGAAAATAAACAAATGGGACTACATCAAAATAAAAAGCTTTTTTACAGCAAAAGAAACTATCAACAAAACAACAAGAAAGCCCACTGCATGGGAGAACATATTTGCAAATGGCATCACTGATAAAGGTTTAATCTCCAACATCTATAGGCAGCTTATACAACTTAATAAAAGGAAGATAAATGATCCAATAAAAAAATGGGCAACGGACCTAAATAGAATCTTTTCCAAAGAAGACAGAAGGAAGGCCAAGAGACACATGAAAACATGCTCAAGGTCACTAATTATCTGAGAGATGCAAATCAAAACAACAATGCGCTATCATCTCACACCTATCAGAATGGCTATCATCAACAAATCAACAAACGACAAGTGTCGGCGAGGATGCGGAGAAAAAGGAACCCTCGTGCACTGCTGGTGGGAATGCAGACTGGTGCAGCCACTGTGGAGAACAGTATGGAGTTTCCTCAAAAAACTGAAAATGGAACTCCCATTTGACCCAGTAATCCCACTCCTAGGAATATATCCTAAGAAACTGGGAACACCAATAAGAAAGGAAATATGCACCCCTATGTTCATAGCAGCACAATTTACAATAGCTAAGATCTGGAAACAGCCTAGGTGCCCATCAGCAGATGACTGGATCAGGAAACTATGGTACATCTACACAATGGAATATTATGCTGCCATAAAAAAGAAGGAATTCTTACCATTTGCAGCATCCTGGATGGAATTGGAGAACATTATGTTAAGTGAAATAAGCCAGTCAATGAAAGAAAAATACCACATGATCTCACTCATTTATGGATAATAAAGAACATTATAAACTTGAACAAAAAGATAGATACAGAGGCAGTAAAGCATCAAACAGTCTGTCAAATTACAGCAGGAAGGTTAGGGAGAGGTGGGGAAGATAAGAGATCAATCAAAGGACTTGTATGCATGCATATAAGCATAACCAATGGACGCAAAACTCTGGGGGGTGAGGGCATATATGGGAGTGGGGGGGCAATGGTAAGATATGTACACATATAATACCTTAATAAAAAAATTGGAAAAAAAAAAAAGATTGTGTAGACCAATAAAAGGGGTTCTTCGGAAAGGAACCTCACAAGGTGATTTGATCATAAGTTCCTAACGGCAGGTCATGGTGGGTAGTCATGCCTAGGCCTATAACTTGTTTAGTGAAAGATTTTAAACCAGCCTGTCCATTGTTCTTTGCATCTAGTTTAAGACACCTTTGAAATGGCAGAAATAATACCTTGCAAAGAGGATGCTAACCCTCCAGAGAGCACATAATCTTGTTGACTAGCCTGTAATCCAATCCCCACCTTGCTTTCTCCAACCTTCCTTACTTTCCCTCCTTAATTTCAAATCCATAAAAGAAGCTGCAAAACTGTTATTGTCTGGAACAGTGGCCGGCAAACTCATTAGTCAACAGAGCCAAATATCAACAGTACAACGATTGAAATTTCTTTTGAGAGCCAAATTTTTTTAAACTTAAACTTTTTCTAACACCACTTCTTCAAAATAGACTGGCCTAGGCCATGGTATTTTGTGGAAGAGCCACACTCAAGGGGCCAAAGAGCCGCATGTGGCTCGAGAGCCGCAGTTTGCCGACCACGGGTCTGGAGCATTTGAGATCTTGCTCCCTGGCTCAAATAATTCCCTTACAATTCTCTACAGGTTTGGTTGTTTCTTACTCGGTAATTGAAAGTGTTAGCCAACCCTATTAGTAATAGAGTTCCAGTATTTATACAGCAGGTTCCTAGAAGTCACACAAGCCACATAATTCCTTGTAGAAGATATTCTAACTATAGACTTTGGTCAACTAAGGCTTAATGAATATGAATGTCTGTGATAAGATATCTTCATATACTAATAACTAGAGGCCTGATGCACGAAATTCGTGCAAGGGGCTCAGCCCTCGCAGCCCCAGCTTTGTCTGGAAGGTCGTCCGGATGGTCATTCTGCTGTTCGGTCTAATTAGCATATTAGCTCTTTATTATATAGGATGTAATGGGACAATCAGTGGGTTGGTGATGCCTGTCACTACTTGAGCCAATTAAACAGAGACAGGGTTGAATCATATACTAGTATGAGCGTTTATTCCAATCCTGCTGGCAGCATGGAGGAGCAGCAGGTCATCCACAAAAAACTGCTCTGCCCCCCCGCCATAAGCCAGCTGCTTATATTGGGTAGAAGGACAAAGATTACATGGGGAATTAGGCAAAGGTATGCCAAATGGGCAGTTAACAGGGCTGGAGATTTGCAAAGGCCTGCAGGCTTGCAAAGGCTGGGGGTCTTCAAAGGGCTGGTGGCTCTGGTTTCTGCAACAAGGTGGTTAATCTTTCCTTGCTAATAGGTAGCTCTGATGGGGAGGATGGGCCACATTTCCAGGTGAGCTCCCAGCCAGGCTAGCATGTGCCTTCTTTAATCAGCTTACAATTCTAGTTGGTCCCCAACATTCTATTTCTGCCCCTATCAATAATAATAGTAATAATAGCTAGCATTTATCAAATGCTGACTTCTTGGAAAGTCTAGTTCTGGATGTTTTCCTGTATATCTCATTGAGTCCTCACAGTCCATATTGTTGTTATTGTTGTTACAGAGGAGGAGACGACAGCACAGATGGGTTAAGTATGTTCCCAGCACCCAGAGCTAGAAAGTGTTGAAGGCAGGAACCAAATCAGGATTCAGATTTCAGGCTTCTAAGCTGCTTTGCCTGTGTTATGCTATTTGTAAAAATGTGAGGCCCTATTGGGTTTGGCTTAATGGATGCAGGGTCAGCCGGTGGACTGAAGGGTCTCGGGTTCGATTCTGGTCAAGGGCACATGCCTGGGTAGGGGGCTCGATCCCCAGTGTGGGGCGTGGAGGAGGCAGCCGATCCACAATTCTCTCTCATCATTGATGTTTCTATCTCTCCCTTTCCCTCTCCCTTCCTCTGTGAAATCAATAAAAAAATATATTTTTAAAAAGTAGAAGGGCATGTCTATGGAATCTTAGGGTCGCTTTTAAGTTTGAACTTTCAATGACTCTGGGTAGGAAACCAAACTAAATGCTAGAATTCAGTGCACTCCTAATTTTTATTCAGAAACAATGGGAGGCTCTCCATCAGCTCATGGAATCACACAAAAGCCTTTCCTGGTTTTGCCTGGATCATTTGTGCGATTCGTTTTCAGAGACACCCACTCTCCCAGGTTGAAAGAAAATTTCTCTCTCGCAGGAAGGTGGAGTTTTAACATCCCGATGTTTGCCTGCTGGCTACTCTGCTGCTGTATTATGGTATCGTGTAATTTGGACTTAAATTTAAAATTACAGTGTAGGTTGCAGCGGCAGCCTGGAGCTTGGTACAAAGCCTGCCGCCCAGGCCCTTTGCTGCATGATATCATCACCTTCGGAATTGCAGACAGCTTCACTCTTACTTGACACAGGTGACAAAATAGCAAAACGGAACAATGGGCGCTGGCAACAGTGAGGTCTTGGGGTGGAGAAATCAACAACCAGCCTCAGGTGGGCAGACGTCCTTATGCACCAGGAACAGAAACATCCCTGGGCCCCTGCAAGGGCAGCTGTTGCTCATTAAGAAGAGTCCAGCCAGGCCCGTGGTTCAGTGGTTGAGCATGGACCGATGAACCAGGAGGTCACGGTTTGATTCCTAGTCAGGGCACATGCCAGAGTTGTGGGCTTAATCCTCAGTGGGGGGTGTGCAGGAGGCAGCTGGTCCATGATTCTCTCTCATCACTGATGTTTCTCTCTCTCTCTCCCTCTCCCTTCCTCTCTGAAATCAATACAAATATATTAAAAGAAGAGGAAGAAGAAGAAGAAGAAGGAGAAGGAGAAGGAGAAGGAGAAGGAGAAGGAGAAGGAGAAGGAGAAGGAGAAGGAGAAGGAGAAGGAGAAGGAGAAGGAGAAGGAGAAGGAGAAGGAGAGGAAGAGGAAGAAGAAGAGGAAGAAGAAGAGGAAGAAGAACTTGTGAACCTTGAACTTCCTGCTTGGAGAGGAAGTCTGCCTCTGATTCTCTGATGACTCTCCCCTTTTACCCACCTTTCAGCGGACTGTGGAGACTTCCCAGATCTTTCTTTCGCCCTACACATATCCCGCTTTCTTAGCAGCCTAGCAGGAGACAGGGAAACCCACTAGTGTTTTTACAATCCATTGAAGGTATATCAAGCCAGACATTCACAGCTGAATTTCCACATAATTCCAGGGTTTGGGGGAGGAACAAATGTCAAATTTTTGGCAAATATTTTTGGTTTAGTCCCCAAATAGCAAGGCCATTAAAAAGTTAAAATATGTTCTTTTGTGTCTCGGGTGGGTATAAGGAATCCTTAGTCTCTAAAAATTCCTTACTGTGTAGCTCGCGGTTTACTGCCCTCAGCGGCTCCTCCCACTGCGTCTCCACAGGGATCTGAGCAGTGACCTGTGGATGAGGCCACAGAAATCCAGCTACACTTGCTTTTCTCTGGATCAGGAAATGAGGCCCTAGTCTAGCAAAGAATAGATGACTCAAGATGGGAGTGGGGAGGTGGCAGCAAATTGAGAGAAACGAAGGAGTTTTCTATTGACAGACACAAGATTTATCAATGTAAGGACTAGTTATCCTTTTAACCCCATGTAGATTCCTATCTGGTTGGGGTGATATGGACTTTTTTTTTTTGATGCAAAATAATATAGATAGGATTGAGTTTTGTTTTGTTTTGTTTTTATTAATCTTCTCCTGAGGATATTTTTTCCATTGCTTTTCAGAGAGAGTGGAAGGGAGGGAGGGAGGAGGAGGAGGAGAAAGAGAGAAAACACAGATGTGAGAGAGACACATGGACTGGTTGCCTCCCACAGGTTGTCCCCAGTGGTGTGGAGAGTGAACCCGCAAGTATGTGCCCTTGACCTGGAATCAAAACCGATACCCTTCGTTCCATGGCTCAGTGGTTGAACCTCGACCTGTGAACCAGGAGGTCGAAGTTTGATTCCTGGTCAGGGTGGGGCATGCAGGAGGCAGCCAATTAATTACTCTCTCTCATCATTGATGTTTCTATCTCCCTCTCCCTTCCTCTCTGAAATCTATATATATATATATATATATATATATATATATATATATATATATATATATATATTTACAACAAGCTATACACTCTTGAGTTTTGTAGCAGGCAAATGTATTTCTTCCTCAGAAAGTTAAATTTACCAGTAAATCCTAGCAATGCTAAACCTTAGAATAATGAAAATACTTTGTAGTGTTGTTATGGCTAAACTAGCAAATCAAGTTGGCGCTCTTGCCAAAAGCTATAAAAAATATAATATCTTTCCTTTTCTTCCCCGAGTCCACTCATCTCATATGTAAAATGAAAGTGTTTCATTTAATGTTGAAAGTCTCTCCTCTTTCCTATTGATGTAACTTGAATTCCTTGTGGGTGAATAACAGATTTTCAAGTCCGAGTAGAGAAGTAAATCTTTCCTTAAACTCTCGTTACTCTGTCTGGAAAGATGCTTTACAAATGCATATATTTCCAGTTTTTCTAAATGAAAAAAATGTAAGAGATAAAGAAACCTAGGAAGAAGGGAAACAAATCCATTGCGTTATTTCCAGTGCATTAGCAGAGACCACTAGAAGGCAAGGGATCTTGATAAAAAGATTCCCTTCAAATGTCATTTTCTGACGACTTTCTTGACCCATCCTCCACTCACTCCTGCCCCAGAAGAACTAATAGTTTGTGTCTCTGTGTCAGCAAGCTTTGTCCGTATCTGCCTGATGGCACTCATACATCTTTAATGCAATCATTGATCTATACATCTCTCTCCTCTGCGGGCCTGGGTTTCCATGGTGTTGCAACACTAGTCCCTGGATTGTGCTTGACATTTCATCAAATGTCAAAGAATCGTTAATGAATTAATCTACACTGTATTTTTTCAGAATCTAGCTTAATAAGATGAATAAAACACTAGCAAAGGAAACTCTTTTGTTTCATGACACTCTAAATTCCAATGCTAACATTTGCAAAAATTCCATTTCATTGTTCTATCTATATCCTTTTCTCTTCCTTCCTTCCTTCCTTCCTTCCTTCCTTCCTTCCTTCCTTCCTTCCTTTCTTTCTTTTTCTTTCTTTCTTTCTTTCTTTCTTTCTTTCTTTCTTATAATAGTTTATTGATTTTTAGAGAGGGAGAGAAGAGAGAAGATCCTACACTCCCGCCACTGGGGACCCAGCCCATAACCCAGGCATGTGCCTTGACCAGGAATCGAACCAGCAACCTTTTGGTGCATGGGACGACGCCCAAGCAACGGAGCCATACCAGCCAGGGCCCTATATTCTTTTCTTTTCCAACTGTTTTTGTTATTGCTGAATAACCATGGGGAATAAATGTCACTGATGTATTCTTAATATTTTTCAAAATAAAAAATTAATATTTTACTTTTCGGTTTTATCTAAGTTACATACCACAGAGCTACTCTTTAATAGTGAATGAAAAGCATCGCTCCTCTGTCCTCACTCATCCTACATAGTCTGTCTTCCCAGAGGGGGCCATTTTCACATCTTTCAGCTGTTTCTTCTGGTATGTCATTCCACATTGCACACAAAACAAGAAAAACAAAGCAGAGACAAAACCCTGATTATTTTGCTATTTCTTAATTATTCAGTTTTAGGTATTATTTGTTCATTTCTTTTTTTAATTTTCTTTTTCACTTGTATTTTACAGTTGACATTCAATATTATTTTATATTAGTTTCAGGTGTACAGCATAGTGGCTAGACTATCATATACTTTACACAGTGTTTCCCCGATATTTCCAGGACCCACCTGGCATCATAGTTATTGCTGACTATATTGTCTATGCTGTACTTTACATCCCCAGGACTATTCTGTAACTGACAATCTGTACTTCTTAATCTCTTTACCTTTTCCCCTCTGTCAGCCATCAGTCTGTTCTCTGTATCTGAGTCTATCAATTTTGTTTGTCCCTTTATTTTGTTCTTTAGATTCACATATAAGTGAAATCATATATCTGTTCATTTTTTCCCTTTTTAAATATATATATATATATATATATTTATTTATTGTCTAAAGTTTTACGTATGTCTCCTTTTTCCCCGCTTGACCCCTCCCCCCACCAGCCATTCCCACCCCAGGCAAGCCCCTACCACCCCAGTGTCTGTCCATTGGTTATGCTAATATGCATGCATACAAGACCTTTGGTTGCTCTCTAACCCCCCCTCCCCTGCCATTTGTCTGTGGATCTTTTCTTGTTCATCAAATTATGTTGATCATTATATCCCACATATGAGTGAGATCATGTGATATTTATCTTTCTCCCACTGGCTTATTTCACTTAGCACAGTGGTCGGCAAACTCATCAGTCAACAGAGCCAAATATCAACAGTACAACGATTGAAATTTCTTTTGAGAGCCAAATTTTTAAAACTTAAACTTCTTCTAACGCCACTTTTTCAAAATAGACTTGCCCAGGCCGTAGTATTTTGTGGAAGAGCCACACTCAAGGAGCCAAAGAGCCGCTTTGGCTCACGAGCCGCAGTTTGCCGACCATGGGCTTAGCATAATGCTCTCCAGTTCCATCCATGCTGTTGCAAATGGTAAAAGTTCCTTCTTTTTTATAGCAGCGTAGTATTCCATTGTGTAGATGTACCACAGTTTTCTAATCCACTCATCTGCTGATGGGCACTTAGGTTGTTTCCAAATCTTAGCTATTATAAATTGTGCTGCTATGAACATAGGGGTGCATATGTCCTTTCTGATTGGTGATTCTGGTTTCTTGGGATATAGTCCTAGAAGTGGGATCACTGGGTCAAATGGGAGTTCCATTTTTAGTTTTTTGAGGAAATTCCATATTGTCTTCCACAGTGTCTGCACCAGCCTGCATTCCCACCAGCAGTGCACGAGGGTTCCTTTTTCTCCACATTCTCACCAGCACTTGTTGTTTGTTGATGTGTTGATGATAGCCATTCTGACAGGTGTGAAATGGTACCTCATTGTTGTTTTGATTTGCATCTTTCAAATGACTAGTGACTTTGAGCATGTTTTCATATGTCTCTTGGCCTTCTGTATGTCCTCTTTCGAAAAGTGTCTATTTAGGTCTGTCGCCCATTTTTTGATTGGATTGTTTATCTTCCTTTTGTTAAGTTGTATGAGTTCTCTGTAAATGTTGGAGATTAAACCCTAATCTGAAATATCATTGGCAAATATGTTCTCCCATACAGTGGGCTTTCTTGTTGTTGTGCTGATGGTTTCTTTTGCTGTGCAGAAGCTTTTTATTTTGATGTAGTCCCATTTGTTTATTTTCTCCTTAGTTTCCATTGCCCTAGGAACTGTGTTGGTAAAGATATTGCTACAACATATGTCTGCTATTTTGCTGCCTATGGAGTTTTGTAGGATTTTTATGGTTTCCCATCTTACGTTTAAGTACTTTAGCCATCTTGAGTTTGTTTTTGTGTATGGTGTAAGTTGGTGATCTAGTTTCACTTTTTTGCATATTTCTGACCAAATTTCCCAGCACCATTTACTGAAGAGACTGTCTTGACTCTTGCCTCCTTTGTTCATTCTTTTTTTTTTTAATTTTTTAAAAAATTTTTATTGGTTTCAGAGAGAAAGGGAGAGGGAGAAAGAGATAGAAACATCAATGATGAGAGAGAATCATTGATCAGCTGCCTCCTGCACACCCCCCGACGGGGGATCAAGCCCGCAACCCTGGCATGTGCCCTTGACCAGAATCGAACCCGAGACTTCTCAGTCTGCAGGCCGACGCTCTATCCACTGAGCCAAACTGGCTAGGGCCTTTGTTCATTTCTTAATAAGGAAATCCTCTACTCCTCCTCCATCCTCCTACTATAATTACATGAAAATTTTTTATCCATAAGTATTCAGTGTTTATATTTTTATGACTATGTAAACAGTATTTATAGATATAATTGCATCTCCTTCCTATAATGGTTATTTCCAGAGTTAATAATTACCTTCTTTTACTGGTTTGGTTTTTATTTTTGAGAGAGAGAGAGAGAGATTTTGAGATTTTAAAGCCAACTGGGGAAAATTTGATTGTAGACTAGGTATATATTGGGTATTAATTTTCTTCAGCATGAATGACACTGTGGTTGTATATAAGGAAATGTCTGTATTTTTTAGAGATGCATATGGAAATATTTAGAGATAACATTTGTGATTTGTTTAAGATACTTTAGCAAAGAGAAAAAGGGATATATAAATCAAGTGTGGCAAAATTTGATAACTGTTGAATCCGGGTCGAGAGTACAATTCGCTCTACTTTGCATATCTTTGAAATTTTTCCTAATTAAAGTTGTGTCTCTTGCTGGGGTTTCAATAGAACCACATTTATCCAAAGCTCACCAGTAAAGTTTAGATTTGCAAGGAGTGACTATGATGTGGAAAATATAATGTTAATTAGGAATGTTTATTGCCGAATAACCACACAGACATATGGATTAGGAATACAGAAATGTAAGCTCTTTTTTTTTTAAAAAAAATATTTTTATTGATTTCAGAGAGAGAGGGAGGGAGAGAGAGATAGAATCTTCAATGATGAAAGAGAATCGTTGATCAGCTGCCTCCTGCACGCCCCACACTGGGGACTGAGCTTGCAACCCGGGCATGTGCCCTGACCAGGAACCTAACCCTGACCTCCTGGTTCATAGATTGGGCTCAACCACTGAGCCACTCCAGCTGGGCCAGAAATGTAAGCTCTTAATCTCAGTTTTGCCGTCACTACAATATATCCGGGGCATCATGGATAAAACAGGACTTGGTATCCTCAGCAAAATGATCTTTGGGGCCTTTTCTGCTCAAAGCTTCTTAACTATAGAGAATTCCATCTACTGTACTTGCCTCAGTTTAAAAAATTCTCCTCTGGGCATAGAAACAGATGCCAAATGGCAGACAGAGGATGTCAGAGAATTGCAGACACTTAGACGCCAACAGTACCTTGCAAGTCGTGTAGCTCACATTCCTCCCCAGCGCAAGAGCCTTCCCTGCAGCAGATGGCCATCCAGACTTGAATTCTTCCAGAAACGATTACCTCACTCTTTGGTGAAGCTGCCTATTCCTTTAGCGGACACTTTGATCCTTAGATTAAACTCATAAATTATATTTTCCTTTAATTGCCTAGACATGGGCACTTTCTCATTTTGGATAATGAACACCACATTTTAATACGCTAAAGAATTTTCAAAGCATTGAATTTAAAGTAATGACAGAGAAAAATTCTTTTCAATGCTAAGACACGAATTCTATCTGTACAAACAAAGTTGGTCAAGGTCTGCTTCCTTCTGATGGCTTCCTCTCTCTTCTACCATTTTCTTTACCCCCCACTCTCCTATCCTTGTCAGTTTCTGAAGTATCTATAAGCAAGGCGTGGATTTAAAATTACATTCACACAAATTCCATTGAGAGTGCTGTATCCAGTCTATGCTCTCGGTATATAGCCATCTGCTTGGGCCAAGACCATAGTCCATTCATTCTGTTTTTATTTTTATTTTTTTAAATATGTTTTTATTGATTTCAGAGAGGAAGGGAGAGGGAGAGAGAGAGAGAGAGAGAGAGAGAGAGAGAGAGAGAGAGAGAGAGAAACATCAATAATGAGAGAGAATCATGGATCTGCTGCCTCCTGCATGCCCCCACACTGGGGATTGAGCCCGCAATCCAGGCATGTGCCCCGACCGGGAATCGAACCCGGGACCCCTGGGTCCATGGGACGACACTCAGTCCACTGAGCCACCACAGCCAGGCATCCATTCTGTTTTTAGAAAGTGAAATTCTCTTTTCTCTCCAAATTCTGGATTCCCCCTCATTCATTGGATAACCTTTTTCATTCTTTGCCTGCTTGTCCTTTGGATTGGAAGCCTGGGTTTCTCAGTTCAGTATTTTCCATGAGGATCAAGCAGGCATTAGAAATTTCTGTCTATAATTGATAGTTGTTATAAACTTAACACTTTTAGGGGAAATGTGTGAAGCAAACCATTGGGTCATTTGTAGCTTCTTTTGGTCATTTCTCAGCCTTTGCCCCTATGAATGAAATAGGTTAAGGACTAAGTTATGACTGCTCATGCAAAACCTATGTACATATATTTTTAAATAATAATTTTATTTTTCAAAAAATTTTAGAGGTTTTTAAATGTTTTTATTGATTTTTTAGAGTGAGAGGAAGAGAGAGAAAAACATCATTGATGAGAGAGAATCATGGATCAGCTGCCTCCTGCATGCCCCCTACTGGGGGGTTGAGCCCACAACTAGGGCAAGTGCCCTGACCAGGAATCGAACCGGGGACCTCTTGGTTCATGAGTGAATGCTCAACCACTGACCCACACCAGCTGGACAAAACTTACATATTTGTTTAACATTGAAGTCAAGCTCTGTATAAAATGTCCCCAAACAGAGCAGATAACACTGATTTCGTGGGTTCCTCTGAGTGCTAAGTGGTCCATAGTTTAGGGTTCGGCCATCCATTGATTTGTAGGTTAGAATAGTCCAGAACCATTTGCTGAGGGAGATAGTGATCCGTTCCGCAGAAATGCTCTTCATTTGTCTTCTCAATGTGATGGCTATGTGGACATTCATCCAAACATCTGTCTTGAGTTGACATTTTAAATGTCCTAAAATGACCTAAACTCTGTCCTCTCTTGTATGGTTGAGACATATAGATGATCCCCTAATTAGCATCAGAAAATGTCTGGCACTGCGTTCCCATCAGGGACATTAACCTTGAACAATCTGCTCTGCAAACCTTATCAAAAGCACATTGACATGAAATAGTATTATTGGAGGATTGCTTAAAGGAAATGAAGTCTGTCCTCAGGTATTCTAAAATGTCCCTTAGACCAAGCCAATCTGTTAGCAAGCTTTGTACCTGACCTTCATTGCTTGGAACCTGCATAGATCACTTAGTGAATTTCCTTCTACTTTCTGTATTTACTAGAGGCCCGGTGAATGAATTCGTGCACAGGTGGGGTTTGGCCAGCCCGCCCCCCCGGTATGGGGGCCGAATAGGCTGGGCCAGTGGGGGTGAAGGGATGTGGAAGGTTGGCTGGAAGGCCCCACACCAGATCAGGGTGGAGGGGGTGATCAGGAGTGGGGCCTGCCAGGGGAGGGGCCACCCCTGATCGGGCGGGTTGGCCAGCCGCAGTGCATGTCATAGCGACCAGTCGTTCTGGTCATTCTGGTGTTCTGGTCGCTTGGCTTTTATATATATAGATTCCATAATGAAGGACCCTTCTAAGAAACAGCCTCATGAAATTCATTTTTATAGAAATATGATTATTGATTTTTAGAGAGATAAGAAGAGAGAGAGAGAGAGAGAGAGAGAGAGAGAGAGAGAGAGCTAGAAACATTGATGAGAGAGAATCATGGATTGGCTGCCTCCTGCAGAGTCCTCACTGGAGCCCAGCCATGTGTCCTGACCAGATATCAAACCAGCGGCCTCTTGGTGCATGGGTTGATGCTCAACCACTGAGCAAAACCAGCTGGGCATGAAATTCATTTTTATATGCTGCATAAAAGTTGTCAAAGATGCTTTACATACTTTTGAAAGTGTGGTCCCACGAACAGAAGTGTTTTGGAAAAAATATTTTTATTGATTTCCGAGAAAGGGAGAGAAACATCAATGATGAGAGAATCATTGATTGGCTGCCTCCTGCATGCCCTCCATTGGGGATCAAACCCGAAACCCGGGCATGTGCCCTGACTGGGAATGGAACCATGACCTCCTGGTTCATGGGTCGACACTCAATCACTCAGCCACACCAGCCAGGCAAGCAGTTTTGACCTCACCTGGGAGTTTGTTAAAAACAGAGAATCTTGGGCTGCACCCCAGAAGTGTCCGATCACAATCTGCCTTTTAACAAGACTCCCAGGTGACTTGAAAGTTTGAGACGTGCTGCCTTAAACTACATTCCTTTTGGCCAGAAGCTCAGGGAAAAAACAGTAACGAAACACTCATATTTCAGAATCTAATAAAGCTTGGTTTCCTCCAAACTCTTCTTACCCTTTAGCTTATTGTTTTTCTAATCTTGTTTTCCTTTCACCTAATTATTTCAACTGTGGTATGAGTTTATAGTAGTGATTCAGTTACCTGGTGCTGTGTATCAAACCAGCCCCAGACGTAGTGGCTGAAAACCACATCCACGTTGATTTCGCTCACAGATCTGGATTCGGCCAGGGCTTGGCAGGGCAGCTGGTCTCCGCTCCACCTGGCAGCTGCTGGGCCTGCACCAAGGCTGGCGGCTGGGAACATCGGAAGGTTTGCTCACTCATTTGTGTGGAATTTAATGTGGCTGTTCGATGGGAAGACAGAAGCAGCTGGGATTATGGCCAGAACACCTCCGTGTCGCCTCTCCATTTGGCCAGCATGGTGGCTGGGTACCACGGGTGCGTATCCCAAGAAAAGGATTCATCTTTTTTGTTGTTGTTAATCCTCACCCGAGGACATTTTCCCACTGATTTTTAGGGAGAATGGAAGAGAGAGGAGAAGACAGAGAGAAACATCGATGGGAGAGAAACACATTGATTGGTTGCCTCCTGCTCACACCCCGACCAGGGCCCGGGCCAGGAAGGAGCCTGCAACCGGAATTAAACCCGGGACCCTTCAGTCTGCAGGCCAATGCTCTATCCACTGAGCTAAACTGGCTAGGGCAAAAGAATTCATCTGAAAAGCGATTATTGCCTTTTATGATCTTGCCTTGGGGGTCAGGCAGCATCACTTCTGCCACATTCTTTCCTAAGGGTGGTCACCTCATTCTTCTCAAGAAGGGAGATAGATTTCACCTTCCAGTGTGGGAATGGTTTGATTCTGGAAGGGATGAGAAATATCGCTGTGGCTATTTTTAGGAAAATAAAATTTGCTACCACCACTACTCATATTTTTAAGTTATTTTAAATTGTTTTGGGCCCGGCTGGTGTGGCTCAGTGGTTGAGCGTCGACCTATGAACCAGCAGGTCACCGTTCAATTCCCAGTCAGGGTACATGCCCTGGTTGCGGGCTCAATGCCCAGTGGGGGGCGTGCAGGAGGCAGCCAATCAATGATTCTCACTCATCATTGATGTTTCTCTCTCTCCCTCTCCCTTCTTCTCTGAAATCAATAAAAATATATTAAAAAATTGTTTTGGGAGAGAGTGGAGGTATAATTTAATAATTAATAAATTAAAGAATATTTATTAGAATTCACTAGTTTTTGATTGTGAGGTGTGTTTTTGATAGCCCATTGTACATCTTTCCTTTCTAGTAAATTAAATAGCCTGGAAGGAGTTAAAATTGAGATGGAACTTGGCCTCTTGCTCCTGATGTTTGAGGCTGATCTGATCCCATCAGGTTCTACCCAATGTATTATTTTGAATGGAAATTAGGGACCAGAGTGTCTGCTTTAGAGTCTCCAGTTTAAAGCACATACCGATCATCTCGGGGGAGGGTGCCTTATTAAATGCAGATTCTGATGCTGTGAGGCTGGGGCAGGGCCTGAGACTCTGCATTGCTAACAAGCCGCCTGGTGTTGCTGATGCCGCTGGGCAATGGACCACACCTTGAGCATCAAGGCATTAGGTTGAAGCATGTCTAAGATGCGTGGCCATGGGAATCTTATTTGCCAGGACCACTGCCCTCTCCCTAGGCGGGAACCATGCGGCAGGAAGCATTTAGGAGACTGAGATGGATGGCTTCCTGAATTTCAACGGCAAACCAGACAGCAGCCCATTGGAGATGGCTGATTCTCCCTAAGTCTACCCAGCAGATGAGCTTCTAGCTTCTTCTGCTGACCCTGAAGCCTCCTATTTGGACCCAGGTCCAGGGGATGGAGATTGGCAAGAAATCTACATCTTGCCTGGCTGGTGTGGCTCAGTGGCTGAGTGTTGACCTGTGAACCAGGAGGTCACGGTTCGATTCCTGGTCAGGGCATATGCGGGCTTGGTCCTCAGTGTGGGGCGTGCAGGAGGCAGCCAATCCATGATTCTCTCTCATCACTGATGTTTCTATCCCTCTCTCCCTCTCCCTTCCTCTCTGAAATCCATACAAGTATATTTTAAAAAAATAGAAAGAAAAGATTCTTATGCATATTGAAGTTTTGAGAATTGGACCAGCAGCTCTCTGCAAACACTGGTCTTTTCAGTAGAGCCATCTTATCCCTTTTATTCTCTCCTCGAATCCCACTGACCCTGCCTTTAAAGATTTCCCCTCTACCTGGGGCTGTGCTACTGTCCCACTATATTGCATACATACTATATATGTCTGAGAGGCAACTGATCTGTTCCCAAGTCATTCAGGATCTCAAAAACCCAGGAGATGTGGGTAGGATTTCTATGTTGTATAAGTTTTCATTTTTTGCACAGTCATCTGATATAATGAGGCAAGAGTGCTGACCCTGTGCTCAAAAGATCTGGATGGATCTCTTGGTGCAGTGAGCTTGGCCACTTATTGCTATACAGCAAGCATGTCAAACTCACGGCCCGCGGGCCACATGTGGCCCACAATGAATATTTTTGTGGCCCAGCCAATATAACAGTATGTAAGAAATGTTTTAATAAAAATTTCATAACTTAATTTTACAATATCCTGTTATACATCATTATTAACAACAAAACTACAACATTTGCTAATGACTGATGACTATAATCGTGTTGTGTTCATTTCCCTTACGTGCCTTATGCACAGGCACACCCTTTCTCCCCACCAATACCAGCAGCGAATATTTTAGCAGCCGATGGCCACGTCATTAGTCTTGGACTGACTTGTTTGGTGTGTACAACCAGAAATATTTCGCTTTCAGAGAACAAGAAAAATAGGTTTATTTGCATTACACTTATTAATTTGTGCAGTTATTCAGTGTCTGGTAAGTTAATGTTCAAGAAAAAAATATTAATTTTTATTAAAATGTTCTATTATTTTATGTTCACAATGACTCATTTATTTCCGCCCTTAGTACTCAGCTTGTTTCTATTGAAATAAACCTGTTTCTATGAAAATGGAACTTTTGTTTTTTGCAGCCCACAGACACTTAAACCTTGTTTATTTGGCCCGTGTCAGCCTTTGGGTTTGACATGCTTGTCTTAGGGTGTCTTGGCTACAATACATCCCAAGAGTCAGCCCTTCAGGGGAAAGGAAGGCTCACCGACAAGTCAGGTCACGTGGCAAGCACCTGTTCCCTCTGCAGGAAGGCGCAGTGACAGCCTGCCCATGAGCGCTTGCGGTTGGCCAGTGACGAGCACAGAAGTGGCCCAGAGCACTCTTCTCCTGACCCATTTCAGAGGAAAGTCCAAACATCCAGGAGTTCCAGAACTGATGGAGTCCAGAGCAATTCCCATTCGCCGTCACCACCCCAGAACCAGGGGAAACTGGGGACCACTCTGTGTGAACAAGGTCACTTCAGGGAGCTGCAGTTTCTTAGCTCTCACAAGAAGAAATGTACATTAGGAAAGGGAGGCTTGTATCATAGATGAGTCCCAACACTGCTTCCACTGGCTTGACCGGCAGATGCATAAGTCAAGTTCTAGTTCTAGCTATGAATTTGAGCATTGAGACAATGCTACTTGGCTGATTGTCCTGGCATCACTTCCTAGCACATATGGAAATGTTCCTGTGGATGTGAGAGCTTTGGAGGCTGTAGGTTTTATTCCAAATAACAGTTGTTCCTCTTCTCGTTCCTGCTGTCTCTATAGGATACCTCTGTAGTCCTCTTCAGTTTTCACCAAGTGAAATGATGGTAGATTCATGTCAGAGACCTTCTTTCGCATGCAGGAATCCTCACTTGAGGATATTTTTTCCACTGCTTTTTCAGAGAGAGAGGATGGGAGGGAGGGAGAGAGAGAGAGAGAAAGAGAGAGAGAGAGAGAGAGAGAGAGAGAGAGAGAGAGAGAGACATTGATGTGAGAGAGACACATCTATTGGTTGCCTCCCACACATGCCCAACTCGGGGAGGGGAGTGAACCTGAAACCCAGGTACATGCCCTTGACTGGGAAGTGAACCCGAGACCTTTCAGAGGCTCTAACCACTGACCCTCACCAGCCAGGACTATAGGAGACTTAAAAAATTTTTTTATTGATTGCTTTGAGAGAGAGAGAGAGAGAGAGAGAGAGAGAGAGAGAGAGAGAGAGGGAGGGAGAGAGAAACACTGATTTATTGTTCTACTTATTTATGCATTCATTGGTTGATTCTTGTAAGTGTCCTGACTGGGGATCAAACCCACAAACTTGGCTGTGAACCTAAAACTTCTCTAAAAAAAATAGTCGTAAATTTGTAAAAAGGTTGCAGAAGAAAGATTTAGTAGAATCAACTTCACATCTGCTGTTTTCCACTGTGCTTACCTCCGTGTATGATGAGCCAGGCCCTGGATGCACCTCCGTTTGCAACCATCTTTCTCATCCCACCTCTTTATTTTAGAGAGGAGGGAGGAGGCAGGTCATTGGCCAATTTGCTCAAGGTTCAATGGGGGAACCAGGACTGGGATCCAGGCCTGTGATAGTGATCACAATCAGGAGTGAGTTAGGATACACACGCTGGTACCTTCTAGTGCATCAGGTAAAGCCATGTTACTCATTCATTCATTCATTCATTCATTCATTCATTCATTCTTCCAGTGTTCCTTCTCCACACAGAGCATTCTTATTTGCACACACACAATTAAATACTTAGATACAGAAATCAAAGGTTCTCATGTATTACCTACTGACAGCATTGGACCCATGACATTGTTTGGCCCATGATATTTATTTTTTAAAAAATATTTTTTTATTGATTTCAGAGAGGAAGGGAGAGGAGAGAGAGATAGAAACATCAATGATGAGAGAGAATCATTGATTGCTGCCTCCTGCACACCCCTGATTGGGGATTGAGTCTGCAACCCGGGCATGTGCCCTGACAGGGAATCGAACCGTGACCTCCTGCTTCATAGGTTGATGCTCAACCACTGAGCCACGTAGGCTGGGCCCATGATATTTTTTAGCATCCCCTCCAAATGTTTACAGATGGAGATGCTCCAGCAGCAAGTTCTATTTTTTGCAAGACCAAGTTGAAGCATGGAGCTTGTGCGACCGGATGGCTCTTCTACCTATTGATTTGGGGTGAAAACAGCTGGCCCCTTAAGATGTCTACACCACAGCCAAAGAAGTTTTGCACCATCTAGGGCAGGCGTCCTCAAACTACGGCCCGCGGGCCACATGTGGGTGTTTTTGCCGTTTTGTTTTTTTTTACTTCAAAATAAGATATGTGCAGTGTGCATAGGAATTTGTTCATAGTTTTTTTTTAAACTATAGTCTGGCCCTCCAATAGTCTGAGGGACAGTGAACTGGCCCCCTGTTTAAAAAGTTTGAGGACCCCTGATCTAGGGTGTTTTTCCTTTTTATCATCCTCATTGTAGCATTAAAAGAATTGTAAAAAAACAAAAACAGAAGCAGAGAGCAACAATGAATCCACAAAACAGAACATTCAAAATAGTAAAGAGCAAAGAAAGATACTAAATTACCCTTGAATCCTGCCTCTCAGCAGGGTTGGCGAACTATGGCCTGCATGCGAAATCCCGCCCACCATCCATTGTTACAAATAAAGTTTTATTAGAACACAGCCGCATCCATTCATATACATACTTTCTGTGGCTGTTTTCATGTTACAATGGCAGTGTTGAGTAGTGGGGTAGGACCTTCTGGTTGGCAAAGTCTAAAATGTTTACTATTCGGTCCTTTGCAGGAAAAGTTTGCCTAACCTGATCTTAATTAGGTATTAGGTTGTACCATATGAAATTGCCAACATTGGGCAGTTTTTTGTTGTTGTTGTTGGTTTTGTTAATCCTCATCTGATGATATTTTTCCCAGTGATTTTTAGAGAGAGTGGAAGGAAGGAGCGGGAGAGAGAGAAAGAGACATCGATGTAGGAGAGACACATGGATTGGTTGCCTCCTGCACGCACCCTGACAGGGGTGGGGATTGAACCTGTAACCCAGGTACATGCCCCTGACCGAGAATCAAACCCGAGACCCTTCAGTTTGAGGGCCGATGCTCTATCCACTGAACCACACCGGCCAGGGCACATTGGGCAGTTTTGACCTACACATTCATATGGTTCATTCTAAAAAGCAAGCGCTAATGATTACCCTGAAAATGGAATTTATTTATTTTCTTGTAAGCTAACACGTGTAGTGACTTGCAGGGCTCAAAACAGAATTTCACAATGGCTTTGTTTATCAATATAATCGCTTTTCATCTACAAAAAAAAAAAAAAGAAATAAAAATCATCCTGCTTTTTCCCAGAAAATGGACAAAGACTAGACTGCCTCACTGGCCTGCAAACAGAAATTTCTAGTGAAAGATTTTACAGCTCTCTAGCCATAGGTCCACCTTGCCCCACCTAGAAGGTCTCTCTCAGCTGCAGTCAGTCATTTGGGAGGATGTTGGATTAGCTCCTTCTTCCCAAGCCATCTTCTGCAAACACTTAAATGCCCATGCTTCACTTACAAGATGGCACTAAGAGGTTTGCATAGTGCGGGTCATTACGGGTCATTGCTAATATAAAGGAGGGAACCTCTGCCCAGATGGGGTCAAGTTACACCACGCCCGTAGCTGTTCATTTCTGGCTTCCTGTAGAAATAGCCAGCATCGCAAGAGGAGAAGAGCTGAGGTGTGTGACTTGGGCCAAGCTACTTTGGAATTCTTCCACTGCCTCTAACCAGTTTTATGAAGTTGGGCGAGTTTTGTAGCTTTGAGGAGCCTCACGTTCCTTAGCTATAGAATGGGGATGCTGCCTATTTTGCAGGGGTTGTTATAAGGTATACTAGAGGCCTGGTGCATGAAATTTGTGCATGGGTAGTGTCCCTAGGCTTGGCCGGTGATCAGGACCAATCTATGGGGTGACCAGCGGGCCAATGAGGGGGCCCCCCGCTGGCACCTGCCTTGGCTGGCCTGGGGCCTGTGGGCTGGGAGCAGCTCCTGCATTGAGCATCTGCCCCCTGGTGGTCAGTGCGTGTCATAGTGACCAGTTGTTTCGCTCTTTGGTCTATTTGCATATTAGGCTTTTATTATATAGGATGAGCAAAATGCCTGACAGTTACCAACTACATAAGTGATACTAAGTGGAACCACATGAAATTGCTGGGGAAAATGGCAGTGGCATGTCGTTTAACCTAAAGTTGTCATTGTTGGAATCGTTAGCATTATTGTGTGCACATGGGCCAGGCCTACCTAAGATGGACACAGCACTGTGTGCCACTTGGAGCTTCCAGCCAGGGGCAGTGCTGTGATGAAGCAAGTAAGGTGCCATTTAAGGAGGCACTCACTCTCAGGTGCAGACCCTATACTAGCATGACTCTGAGAGTGAGTGCTTCCTTAAGTTTTCCATCTGAAACACATCTCTTGCCTCTCCCTGCTCTGTTGTTGGGTTCCCTTATCTAGCAGAGAAATTCCTCATCTCCTTATCAGCACAGGTGCCTGGTGCCTCTTGCTAACCTGAAAACCACCCCATGGATGACCCTTTAATAACTTTAGTAACGAAGGGATCGATGACTCATGGCAAATCATAACAGTACACCCTCCCAATGATGCTTGCTTCAAGAGAGAATGAAAACCTTAATCTAAAAAGGCAGGATTTGAGGCATGACTTAGCTGGCAGGCAGTGTCTCAGCTCTCCCTGCAGGTCCAAGCACATACTCATGGAGCCAGAGAGAGACTGATGCACTGCGGACTTCCATTGAGTCTTGAAGAATGGCTAAGTAGTCAGATGAGAAGGGAAGGCATGTGAGCATGATCAAAGACACATCCCAAAGGATCTTTCCCCTCTTTCCTTTTTTAAAAATATTTTTTTATTGATTTCAGAGAGGAAGGGAGAGGGAGAGAGATAAAAAACAAATCAATGATGAGAGAGAATCATCAATCAGCTGCCTCCTGCACTCCCCCCATTGGGGATCGAGCCCGCACCTCCGCCATGTGCCCTTGATCAGAATCAAACCCGGGACCCTGCATTCTGCAGGCTGACACTCTACCCACTGAGCCAAACCAGCTAGGGCTTCCATTGATATTTTAGAGAGAGTGGAAGGGAGAGGGAGAGACAGAGAGAGAGAGAGAGAGAGAGAGAGAGAGAGAGAAGCATTGATGTGAGAGAGACACATTGATTGGTTGCCTCCCACATGGCCCCGACCAGGGCCGGCGATTGAGCCTTCAACCGAGGTATGAACCCTTGACTGGAATCGAACTCAGGACCCTTCAGTCCGTGGTCTGATGCTCTATCCACTGAGCCAAACCGGCTAGGGCTCATTTACTTCTATATTATCTGTGGCTGCTGTGGCAGGCCTTGCATAGCCCACAAGGCCATGCGCTCTGATCCATTGAGAAGCTTCTGGTACTGTTGCATCTCCCACCTCTTTATCCTCTTCACGCTTTGTCCTCCCTCTTTCTTGCTCATGCTTATGCAGCAGGGCTTTTCCCAAATGCAGACAAGCCCTGTGAGTCTCCAGATAAAGGACAAGGGGGACTAGCCCCGCGCTCCATTGCCCTGCCTCTGTCATAAATCGAAGCTATCTGTTGGGACATGTGTTCCCATGATGTGAGCCAGGACGTCCAGACTGCTCCCCTGGCTCATTACTGCAGTACTCCCGAAGATAAGATTGAATTTGACAATGGCAATTTGGATCACACAGAGCACCTGCATGTACTCAAGCTATTTAAGCAGAAAGAGACTTCTAAGTGACTAGTGTTAGGGAAAGGACATCATGTGTTTTTTTAGTTTTTTAGTTTTTGTTTTTATTGATTTCAGAGAGGAAGGGAGAGGGAGAGGGAGAGAAACATCAATGATGAGAGAGAATCATGGATCAGCTGCCTCCTACACTCCCCTCACTGGGGATCAAGCCCGAAACCGGGCATGTGCCCTGACTGGGAACCCCAACCTCCTGGTTCATTGGTCGGTGCTCAACTACTGAGCCACACCGGCGGGGCTAGGCAGAATAGTTTTAATTACTAACTACCACTCTCCTCTAGCATGTGGACGTAGATGGGCTCTGGATTCCCATGGCTTCGTTCTTAGCTAAGAGTACAGGTGTTTGGCAATGATTTCTTGCTGAATGTGGTCCCTCACTTAGAAATACAAAAATCATTCACACTTAAATCAAGAAAATTGTCGCTACCAGACAGGTTCTCTTCTGAAGTATTTCCTCTCCCCCATTTAAAATCAGCTGTAGTTTTGGCATCACTTTTTTCCTTAAGAAAGGAGACACCGAAATGGAAGAAAACAACTTTGGGAGAGATTGTCTGATAGTTAGAACTGTAAGTTTCAAGAGAAACTTAGTTCCTGCATTCCTCTGAGGATTTGCTCTGTGACCTTGGGTTTGCTTAGCCTATCTGGTCTTCCATCTGTAAAAAAACTGAATATTGAAGTTCATGCTCACTCAACTACCTCAGTTGATCTAGGGAGTTACAGCTGTTCGTGCAGTTCTTTTAGAGGAAATAGATGATGGAATTTTAAAATTAATCCCTGTGACAAGAGTCAGTATGTTTCCACTGCCAGTACCTTGTGATAAAAAAGAGTGATGCACTAACTGGTTTGGCTCAGTGGATAGAGCGTCGGCCTGCGGACTGAATGGTCCCAGGTTCGATTCCAGTCAAGGGCATGTACCTTGGTTGGGGGCACATCCCCAGTAGGGGG
Organism: Ia io; assembly: GCA_025583905.1. Classification (NCBI taxonomy): domain Eukaryota; kingdom Metazoa; phylum Chordata; class Mammalia; order Chiroptera; family Vespertilionidae; genus Ia; species Ia io. The sequence goes on from JAJQQW010000001.1 coordinate 7,977,898, forward strand.
TGTGCAGGAGGCAGCTGATCAATGTTTCTCCCTCATCCATGTTTCTAACTCTCTATCCCTCTCCCTTCCTCTCTGTAAAAAATCAATTATATATATATATATATATATATATATATATATATATATATATATATATATATATATATATATATATATATATATTAAAAAAGAGTGATGATTTGTAGCCCAACCAATGTGGCTCAGTGGTTGAGCATCGATCCATGAGCCAGGAGGTCAGGGTTTGATTCCCGGTCAGGGCACATACCCAGGTTTCAGGCTTGATCCCGGGGGGGGGGGGGGGGGGGGGGAAGGGGGGGCCGGATGTGCAGGAGGTATGATTTTCTCCCAGTATCATGGTGTGATGCAATCATTGTGTGACTCCATGTACCTTCACCTAAGGGAGGAAAGTCTGGGTAAAGAGAAGAAATTGTACAGAAGCACAAAAGGAAAAATCTTCCAAAATTGGTTGATTTTTCAATTAATTCACCAGAAACATATTGAACATATGTAGTAGTATTCAAGGCCCTATTTCGGGTACAAAGACATTTAAAAAATATATATATACACACACACATACATATATATATGTGTGTGTATATATATATATATATATTATTTCAGAGAGGAAGGGAGTGAGAGAGAGAGAGAGAGAGAGAGAGAGAGAGAAACATCAATGATAAGAGAGAATCATTGATTGGCTGCCTTCTGCACGCCCCCTATGGAGAACTGAACCCGCAACCCGGGCATGTGCTCTGACCAGGAATGGAACCATGACCACCTGGTTCATAGGTCGACGCTCAACCACTGAGCTAAGCCGACCGGGCAAGTACAAAGACATTTGAGAAACCTTCTGGGAGATACCAAGGCTTTCCAAGTAAGAAACCGCAAGTTGAAATCCTGCCCACACTTTTTACTGGGTACGTCACCTTGGGGAACCTACTAATTCTATCTGAGCCTTAATTTTCTCATCCCACAGTGGAGGGCATCATTACACAGCCATCCCTTAGCATTGGAGGGAGGGGGAAGGAAGTAAAGGATCTGAAGTACTCGGTTCAGCGTCCGGAAAGGAGCCAGCAGCCAGCATGAGCCATATGATGGTTGTTATTTTAAAAAGTATTTCACAATTGAATCCACTCTGGTTAAGAGGCCATTTCCAAAACGTGGGCACAGCAAGACTACAGTGTGCTCTTTCAGCGCCGTGCTAGAACATTTTCTACTGGCCCACCTAAAGGACTGAGGCTGAATAAAGAGCCTCTGTCTTTCCCTTCGGGTGGTCTTCATTTATTTCCACACAATAATGAGACTGAGTTAGCCTGCTTGTTATTATCACCACGCACCGGCAATTCTAAATAATTTCAGTGATTTATTCTCTTCCTGGGTGGACTCCTCCCATCACCCCGACCCCCTTGGGCTGTGGAAAGGTACCTATGTTTGACTTGCTATTTACTCTCTATAAATAAGATTCAAGGCTCCGAGTGTTGTCTGGTAGAGATGCAAATCACTTCTGACAGGTGGAAAGGGTAACCCCAGGGGTGACAGTTTGATTGCTCTGTAGGACATTGCGCAGCTTCGTATCTAACCTAGCAATCTCGTTCAAGCATGCTTCTTTTTTTGTTGTTTTTTGTTTAATATGTTTTTATTGATTTCAGAGAAGAAGGGAGAGGGAGAGAGAGAGAGAAACATTACTGATGAGAGAGAATCATTGATTGGCTGCCTCCTGCGCACCCCCCAAACTGGGGATCGAGTCTGCAACCCGGACATGTGCTCTGACCGGAAATCAAACTGTGACCTCCTGGTTCATACGTCGACTCTCAACTGCTGAGCCACGCTGGTCAGACAAGCATGCTTCTTTAATGCCTATAGATATGCGTTCCTCAAAGGCTGTTTGAAATACCTTTATGGTGTCATTGATGCCATCATTAATGAAGTGGGTAAAAACTTTTCCAAAAATATATATTTTTATTGATTTCAGAGAGGAAGGGAGAGGGAGAGAGAGAGAGAAACATCAATGAAGAGAGAATCATTGATCGGCTGCCTCCTGCACGCCCCCCACTGGGGATCGAGCCTGCAACCCGGGCCTGTGCCCTGACCGGGAATCGAACCGTGACCTCCTGGTTCATAGGTCGACGCTCAACCCCTGAGCCCCACTGGCTGGGCCAGGATTGGATAAAACCTTTGACAAGGCCATGTTTTGAACTTTTTGGAAACTGTACTTTGAAAAAGAGTCAGAAAAGTCGGCATCGGGGGCCCATCCCAGCAGATGCGTGAGTAAAGAGCTTCGGGTCCCTCAGTGCAGCCAGGAGTCTGTCCTTTCTAGATCCCTCCCTACCCGCCCCCACACACACCTGGCAGAGTTCCTTGTCTTCTGCCTATATTATTAACTTCCCTTCAGGATCCGTGGCCCCGGAAAAGCTTTCCACAACGCTAATTAAAAGAGGAATCTGCAAGTGTAAATAACATTTGTGGCCTCAAACCTGCCCAGCCTGCACAAGGACTGAGTACTGGCCGGAGGCCTTGGTGATCAGGCCGGTAAGTGGCACCCAGGGAACAGAGCCCTGGAACTCAGTGGATGTCCGGGGGACGGACAAGGCCCCCAGAATGCAAAGGAAGGAGGAAGGGGAACCTGCTTTTCCAGAATGCTAAGGCGGCAGGACAGCAAGGGGACTGCTGTTCGCATGCCCAGACACGAAGCGGGTTCTAACAGCAAACCCAGAGAAACCTTCGCCTGGTGGAGGGGAGCGCGCTCACTTCTGAAACTTGTTGGCAATAAACTATTTGAACAGCTGGGGCCCTGCTGTATTCTGACGTGGGCTATTTTCCACGAAGCGTTTTGTTCTTCCCCGACTCCAAAGGGGCAAAGATCTCATGTTTTCATTTCAAAAGTCGTCCTTAGCCCTGCTAGCTCAGCCGGCCTGCTTGTTTTCTGGCTCCGTAATTAACAAAATGCCTTGTCATTCACTGGATGTTGTCAATCAGCCGTGCGTTCAACTGGCCTTTTCTCATGTCAAAGGCATTTCGTTCTTTGAAGGTATTAGAAGGCATGCTTGCCTCTTCATGGTAGTGCTGGCCTTTGGGCTGCTGTTTGTACCTCGGGCCACTATTTTACGTGCTGTTTTCTATTTATCTGGCTCAGAAGTGTTATCTACCAAGAAAATGGCTACTGGGGAGGTGAAGACTGATAAAATTGGTTCAAATCATGCAGACCTCAAACTTTATGGAGGTTTTTCATTTTGTTTTGGTTTCAAATATTAAGATGACTGAGTGACAACACGAATTAAATGAAAATCTTATTTATTTATTTATTTATTTATTTATTTATTTATTTATTTTTAATCCTCACCCAAGGATATTTTTCCATTGACTTTAGAGAGAGTGGAAAAGAGAGGGAAAGACAGAGAGAAACATCAATGTGAGAGAAACACATGGATTGGTGGCCTCCAGCATACGCCCTGACCTGGGCCCGGGCTGGGGAGGAGCCTGCAACCAAGGTACGTGCCCTTGACTGGACTCAAAGCCAGGGCCCTTCGGTCCTCACACAGATGCTCTATCCACTGAGCCAAACTGGCTAGGGCTAAAATATTATTTTAAAAAAAGTCTCCTTTGCTAAAAATACCCCGAGTTATTCCATATTTTGATAACTCTTTCACAAAGCTGTTTCGCTGTTATTAGCAGAATTACCAAAAGATTATCCAGGGCCTAGAGCAGTGTTGTAGTAATTGGTGGATGAATTTTCTTAAACAATCAAAACCACGTAAGTGGTCAATTTGCATATGTAGTTCGTTTTGCCTTAGTCTAAGCATTGATCTAACCCAAAATAAATCTAGAGAGCAGAGCTGAGGAATCGGGCAGGTCAAGGGTTTCATTCTCCCAATTCTGGGGCCAAACCATGCTCCCTTCCACCCTTTCATCTGCAGAAGGTTTCCTGATCAGCCCGGCCAGTGTGGCTCAATGGTTGAGCATCGACCTATGAACCAGGAGATCACGGTTCAATTCCCGGTCCGGGCGAATGCCTGGGTTGCAGGCTCGATCCCCTATGGGGGGTGTGCCGGAGGCAGCCGATCACCGATTCTTTCAGCATTGGTGTTTCTATCTCTCCCTTCCTCTCCGAAATCAATAATCAAAATATATTTTAAAAAAAAGAAAAGGTTTCCTAATCAGGGCTCCCCTATGCCAAGGTCAGTCCCCAAATCAGAGATGTGTCCCCAGACGCTCAGTGCTTTCTGAACCAGTGACAGCCTAAACAGTCTGCCTTCCCCGGGCCTTCTCTGCCTTCCCTTCCTCCCACGGAGCATGCTCTTTGTCAGGAAAGAAACAAAGACACAAAGAGCCTAAATGTACAGCGGTTTCCTTAAATGCCTTAAAGCTGGTTGTTCTGCTGTGGATTGTTTGAGAAAATCTCCCTGAAAAATTGCTGCTTCCTTTCTCGAGGTATTAGTTCCGGCTTTTCTCTTGCATTTTCCAGAAAATTCCATCTTCAAAGAGCTGAAAGCTCTGCTCTACACAAAAGCTTCGGGTCCTGCCTTTCCTCCTCTGGCTTTCCAGCTGCTTCTGACACTCCGATTACTTGTGCCACCGGAGACCTTGACTTATGGCTTCTAATTGGATTTGTAAAGGGGTGTTTACTGAAGAGGAGGAACTCGTCTGTTTCCCCCTTCAGCCCTGCCATGAGCTAAGATTTATGGCCCCTCATAAATTACTGGTCTGTTCATTTCTCTGCAAACCTGCGAGTTCTGACCCCTGAACACAGGTAAGGAGAGTGAGTGCTATGAAATAGCATCTGATTACATTAGAATAGCTCTCATGTCGCATCTGTCCTGAAATTGTGGAATTGCTGAGGCATCCCTGCCCTGGCCCACCCCACCCCCCCCCCCCCACCCCCAAGTTCCATATGAGTGGCAGGCTCCACCCTTCTGGCATGTGCACCGTTCTCATAAGCCTGCGGCCTCTCAGGGGAGCCCTGGCTCCCTCTCACCCGCCCTGGAGGCCTGGAAGAAGGGGTGAGCGTCTCCCTCCATTGCATTATTTCAGCTTCTAGACCAGTGATGGCGAACCTATGACATGCGTGTCAGCACTGACACTCGTAGCCACTTCTGATGACACGCGGCGGCCGCTGAGGCGGCTGCATGCCGAGGATGAACCATTTGCTGCTCCTGAGGATGAAACATTTGCGAAATAATGTTTTTTCCTCAAAGTGACACACTACCCGAGTTATGCTCAGTTTTTTTGGTGAAGTTTGACACACCAAGCTCAAAAGGTTGCCCATCACTGTATCTAGACTGTGTTGTCCGTGAGCCACATTGAGGTTGTTGAGCATTTAGAGATCAAGGATGAGAGGGAATCATCGATCAGCTGCCTCCTGCATGCCCACACTGGGGATCAAGACCAAAACCTGGGCCTGTGCCCTGACCGGGAATTGAACTCTGACCTCCTGGTTCATAGGTCGACGTTCAACCACTGAGCTGCGCCAGCCGGGCAACTTCATGGCAAATTTGAGAGACTTCATACAAAAGAAATAAGTAAAAGAATATCAAATACCTTAATGCTCTTATATTGATTATATGTTGGAATGACAATATTTTACATATATTGAGTTTAAAAATGTATTACTAAAATTAACCTCACCAGTTTTCTTTTGCCTTTTTTTTTTTTTTTTAACGTGGCCACTAGAAATTTAAAACTGCATTTGTGGCTCACTTTCTATTCCCATTGGGAAGTGTCTGCCACTTCATTCAGCATCCGTCTGCCTTTGCAGGCCACACCATTTGGTGTGCTGGCCTCTTTCCACCTGCCATGGCTCCCAGACACTCCTTAGTCATCCTCTAGGCCCGTGGTCGGCAAACTGTGGCTCGCGAGCCACATGCGGCTCTTTGGCCCCTTGCGTGTGGCTCTTCCACAAAATACCACGGCCTGGGCGAGTCTATTTTGAAGAAGTGGCGTTAGAAGAAGTTTAAGTTTAAAAAATGTGGCTCTCAAAAGAAATGTCAATTGTTGTACTGTTGATATTTGGCTCTGTTGACTAATGAGTTTGCTGACCACTGGGCTGGGCTGAGATTACCCCTTCTTCTCCATCCAATGCCAAAGCACCAAGAAAGGCAATTTTAACATGTATCTAAGTGAAGCCAATTCGTTTTGCCTAGTCTCTAAGCATTGGTGGATGAATTTTCTTAAACAATCAAAAACCACGTAAGTGGTCAAATTTGCATATGTAGTTCGTTTTTGCCTTAGTCTAAGCATTGATCTAACCCAAAATAAATCTAGAGAGCAGAGCTGAGGAATCGGGCAGGTCAAGGGTTTCATTCTCCCAATTCTGGGGCCAAACCATGCTCCCTTCCACCCTTTCATCTGCAGAAGGTTTCCTGATCAGCCCGGCCAGTGTGGCTCAATGGTTGAGCATCGACCTATGAACCAGGAGATCACGGTTCAATTCCCGGTCCGGGCGAATGCCTTTGCAGGCTCGATCCCCTATGGGGGGTGTGCCGGAGGCAGCCGATCACCGATTCTTTCAGCATTGGTGTTTCTATCTCTCCCTTCCTCTCCGAAATCAATAATCAAAATATATTTTAAAAAAAAGAAAAGGTTTCCTAATCAGGGCTCCCCTATGCCAAGGTCAGTCCCCAAATCAGAGATGTGTCCCCAGACGCTCAGTGCTTTCTGAACCAGTGACAGCCTAAACAGTCTGCCTTCCCCGGGCCTTCTCTGCCTTCCCTTCCTCCCACGGAGCATGCTCTTTGTCAGGAAAGAAACAAAGACACAAAGAGCCTAAATGTACAGCGGTTTCCTTAAATGCCTTAAAGCTGGTTGTTCTGCTGTGGATTGTTTGAGAAAATCTCCCTGAAAAATTGCTGCTTCCTTTCTCGAGGTATTAGTTCCGGCTTTTCTCTTGCATTTTCCAGAAAATTCCATCTTCAAAGAGCTGAAAGCTCTGCTCTACACAAAAGCTTCGGGTCCTGCCTTTCCTCCTCTGGCTTTCCAGCTGCTTCTGACACTCCGATTACTTGTGCCACCCGGAGACCTTGACTTATGGCTTCTAATTGGATTTGTAAAGGGGTGTTTACTGAAGAGGAGGAACTCGTCTGTTTCCCCCTTCAGCCCTGCCATGAGCTAAGATTTATGGCCCCTCATAAATTACTGGTCTGTTCATTTCTCTGCAAACCTGCGAGTTCTGACCCCTGAACACAGGTAAGGAGAGTGAGTGCTATGAAATAGCATCTGATTACATTAGAATAGCTCTCATGTCGCATCTGTCCTGAAATTGTGGAATTGCTGAGGCATCCCTGCCCTGGCCCACCCCTCCCCCCACCCCAAGTTCCATATGAGTGGCAGGCTCCACCCTTCTGGCATGTGCACCGTTCTCATAAGCCTGCGGCCTCTCAGGGGAGCCCTGGCTCCCTCTCACCCGCCCTGGAGGCCTGGAAGAAGGGGTGAGCGTCTCCCTCCATTGCATTATTTCAGCTTCTAGACCAGTGATGGCGAACCTATGACATGCGTGTCAGCACTGACACTCGTAGCCACTTCTGATGACACGCGGCCGCTGAGGCGGCTGCATGCCGAGGATGAACCATTTGCTGCTCCTGAGGATGAAACATTTGCGAAATAATGTTTTTTCCTCAAAGTGACACACTACCCGAGTTATGCTCAGTTTTTTTGGTGAAGTTTGACACACCAAGCTCAAAAGGTTGCCCATCACTGTATCTAGACTGTGTTGTCCGTGAGCCACATTGAGGTTGTTGAGCATTTAGAGATCAAGGATGAGAGGGAATCATCGATCAGCTGCCTCCTGCATGCCCACACTGGGGATCAAGACCAAAACCTGGGCCTGTGCCCTGACCGGGAATTGAACTCTGACCTCCTGGTTCATAGGTCGACGTTCAACCACTGAGCTGCGCCAGCCGGGCAACTTCATGGCAAATTTGAGAGACTTCATACAAAAGAAATAAGTAAAAGAATATCAAATACCTTAATGCTCTTATATTGATTATATGTTGGAATGACAATATTTTACATATATTGAGTTTAAAAATGTATTACTAAAATTAACCTCACCAGTTTCTTTTGCCTTTTTTTTTTTTTTTAACGTGGCCACTAGAAATTTAAAACTGCATTTGTGGCTCACTTTCTATTCCCATTGGGAAGTGTCTGCCACTTCATTCAGCATCCGTCTGCCTTTGCAGGCCACACCATTTGGTGTGCTGGCCTCTTTCCACCTGCCATGGCTCCCAGACACTCCTTAGTCATCCTCTAGGCCCGTGGTCGGCAAACTGTGGCTCGCGAGCCACATGCGGCTCTTTGGCCCCTTGCGTGTGGCTCTTCCACAAAATACCACGGCCTGGGCGAGTCTATTTTGAAGAAGTGGCGTTAGAAGAAGTTTAAGTTTAAAAAATGTGGCTCTCAAAAGAAATGTCAATTGTTGTACTGTTGATATTTGGCTCTGTTGACTAATGAGTTTGCTGACCACTGGGCTGGGCTGAGATTACCCCTTCTTCTCCATCCAATGCCAAAGCACCAAGAAAGGCAATTTTAACATGTATCTAAGTGAAGCCAATAAACATTAATTAGGCACTTAGTATTGTCAGGTACTTTGAGGCGCTGGATCTATATAAATATATTTTTAAAAATATGTTTTTATTGATTTCAGAGAGGAAGGGAGAGAGAGAGAGAAACATCAATGATGAGAGAGAATCATTGATTGGCTACCTCCTACATGCCCTCTACTAGGGATCGAGCCCACAACCCCTGCAGTGCCCTTGATCAGAATCGAACCCGGGACCCTTCAGTCTACAGGCCAACACTCTATCCACTGAGCCAAATCAGCTGGGGCAGGATCTATATGTTTTTAAAGAATAAGAAATTGATTGCACTCCCTAGCTGGTTTGGCTCAGTGGATAGAGCATTGGCCTGCAGACTGAAGGGTCCCGGGTTCCATTCCGGTCAAGGGCATGTACCTAGGTTGCAGGCTCGATCACTGGCCCTAGTCAGAGTACGTGCAGGAGGCAACCAATTGACATGTCTCTCTCACATCGACGTTTTACCCTCTCTCTGTCTATCCCCCACCCTTCTACTCTCTCTAAAAATCAATGGAAAAATATCCTTGGGTGAAGATTGAGGGAGAAGGGATTATAAACAATGATGCTAAAATGAGAAAAGTTCTAGAATATATATATATATATATATATATATATATATATATATATATATATATATATATATATATAATAAATCCCAACTGGAACCAACAGGAATGCAATGAACTCTGCCTGTGACTCTCAGAGGCAACACCGAGAGATCATGGTGAGGGAGTCTGTGGGAGGTAGAGGTAGAAAGTGCCCCTTAGGACAGATGCTAGAGCTGCCTGTGGCCATGGAGGGGAAGGCTGCAGAGGTGTGATGGGACCAGATGTTGGGTCTGGCTGAGGCTCTGGGTGATCAAGCTGCATGGGACCAGATGATGGCGGTAGAGGAGGATGCGCAGATGATGGAGCTCCGTGGGGCTGCGGGAGATGAAGCTGCAGTCCTCAGCTATTGAGACAGGAAGGGAGAGTTTTGGTGGCGATGCTGTAGCAGAGCAGGGCACAGAGGCTGCTACAGAAGAGGGGGGGTGCTTAGTGGTCTTGGTGCCCATGCTGCATCGGCCTGACCCTGGTCACACACTTCTCTTTGCGTGCACCTGTTACGGAAGAAATGATGCTACAGAAGACCAGAGAAAAACCAAGCAACCTCCAGAGAAATGGAGTTACACTGTTTATTATGCATGCGGGCTCAGAGAAAGATTTCAAATTCTGAGCAAAGCAACAAGCAGGAGTTTTCTTTTTAATAAAGAGCCCTGTGTGTACTTATCTCACTGGAAGCCTGTGGCCTTGAGCACAACATAGTTCTATTCAGTTAAAAGAATACATCTAGCATGAGAGTATGGGGGTTTCAGTCCCTAGCTTACAAGGTCAGACAGCTAAGTTTATCTTCCCTGTTATTCAGGCAAGCTAAAAGCAAAGTTAATTTACAGAGTAAGGGGCCGTCTACAAATAACAGTTGACTCACAGAATAAGGGACTATCTAATAGCAGAGAATTTCAAACAGTAGTTTTACAAAAATAGGGGTTAGCCTTCTCACACCCACTGAGCACTGTCAGGCAGAAAGAACGGGGACCTTGCTAATGGGTCACAGCTTCTGCAAAGCTGGGCGAGTCTGATCTTTGACAGGAGCTGCTTTAGCAAGCAAAGTTTAGCAGAAACGATGGCCCAGTTCCCCTGCCTCCATGCAGGCTGGCACGCCAAGTCCAAATGCTGGATGCTCATTAGAAGTGAAAACTCATTCTCCCATCAATGCCTTCCTTGTCAGAACCTTCTCTCTTCCTTCCCTGATAGGGAGTTCAAGGTCATCAGCAGTTAAGGAACACATGTGTTGTCTTTGTTCTTGAAACCCAAACACAAAACGTTACACACCTTTGCCCAGCACACCCAGCCTGGATGCCAGGCAGCAGGGAGCTCCGTGTCTGTGTGCCCAGAACTGACGGACACCACAGTTGGCCTTCATTGTCGCATGCGGAGGGGCACACTCACATTTCAGGTGGAGGGCACTCAGAGAGAAGAAGTGTTGGACTCCAGAAACATCACTGGGGCCTTAGCCAGTTTCGCTCAGTGAATAGAGCGTCGGCCTGTGGACTGAAGGGTCATGGGTTCGATTCCGGTCAAGGGCACATGCCCGGGTTGTGGGCTTGATCCCCAGTGGGGAATGCGCAGGAGGCAGCCAATCAATGATTCTCTCTCATCATTCATGTATCTCTCTTTCTCTCTCTCTCTCCCTTCCTCTCTGAAATCAATAAAAATATACACTGAGTGGCCAGATTATTATGATCTCTGAACACATAATAATCTGGCCATTCAGTGTATATCCTATATAATAAAAGGCTAATATGCAAATTGTCCTCTGGACCAGGAGTTCGACCAGCAGGCAGGCTGGCCAACCACCCATGTCCCCTCCCCCTGGCCAGGCTGGCCGGACCCCACCCATGCACGAATTCATGCACCGGGCCTCTAATACACTCACACACACACACACACACACACACACACACACACACACACTGAGTGGCCAGATTATTATGCGTTCAGAGATTATAATAATCTGGCCACTGGGTGTATTTAAAACAAACAAAAACCTCCTTGGGGTTAAGTTTATTTCATAAGGAAAATTAGGGCCAAGTCTCTTCACTAGGCCAAGACCAGGTGTGGATTCTCTACTAGATTTTCGGCTCATGGGATTACATGGAAAATTTTAAAAAACAGAAACAAAAACACGACAAAGAGCCACGCCCCCAGAGATGCTGATTTAATTGGTCTGAATTCCTCTGCTGTTTTTTTAAGAGCTCCCCAATGATTCCAGTCTGTAGCCAAGGTTGGAAACCACTGGGTTAGATTTTAAACATCCATCCATTTTTATTTATTTTTTTGCAGTGCACTTGGCACTGATTTTGTGCTTCAAGTGAAAGGAGGGAGGGGAGGTGTCAGCTGTCACCTCTTCCATGAATCAAGAGGTCAGGTCACTGGTTCGATTCCTGGTCAGGGCACATGCCTTGATTTTGGGCTTGATCCCCAGTAGGAGGCAGCTGATGTTTCTCTCTCATTGATGTTTCTATCTTTTTATTCCTCTCTCTTCCTCTCTCTCTCTAAAAATCAATAAAAACATATTTAAAAATATTTTTATTGATTTCAGAGAGGAAGGGAGAAGGAAAGAGAGATAGGAACATCAATGATGAGAGAGAATCATTGATGTGCTGCCTCCTACACACCCCACACTGGTGATCGAGCCCGAAACCCGGGCACCGGGAATCGAACCGCGACCTCCTGAGTCATAGGTTGACGCTCAACCACTGAGACACACCCGCTGGGCTAAAAGCGTATTTTAAAAAAAGAAAAAGAAAATGCAGCAGAAGTACCAAGCATTTTTCCTGAGCACCTACTATGTGCCTGGCACCATGCCAGGCCAGGGGACCCAGGGGAAGAGCCACGGCTCCAGGCCTCCATTACTCGGCAGCCTAGAGAAAGAGGCCCACAGACAAAGCATGCTGTTTTGGGAGGCTCCGTGGAGGCGCCGCCAGAGTCTTCTGGGAGACACACAAGGCTAGAAAGGGTGTTGATCCCATCCTGACAATATCACAAAGCCACACAAGTTCAAACTTGCCTTGACTTCACCAGTTAGCTGAGGTCACAGGGTGAGCAACTAACCTCCGATGGAAGGACAGACAGACATCCTGCAGGAAAGGCTGGGACATAAGCCCTGGCTTACCTGGGGCAGATGCAGCAGGATGAAGAGTTTTTGAAGGTTTTGTTGTTTTTCTTTAATCCTCACCCGAGGATATTTTTCCATTGATTTTTAGGGGGAGTAGAAGAGAGAGGGAGAGACAGAGAGAAACATCGATGTGAGACAAACATACCGATTGGTTGCCTCCTGCACGAGCCCCGACCAGGGCCCGGGCCAGGGAGGAACCTGCAACCAAGGTACATGCCCTTGACCAGAATCGAACCCGGGACCCTTCAGTCTGCAGGCCGATGCTCTATCCACTGAGCCAAACCGGCTAAGTCTTTTAGTGTGTTTTAAAAATTCTTTTTCTTGAGGTCCTATGTCAAGCCGTAAGGTAGGAGCAAGTGGAGAATCTGCAAAGAACCTGACCCGTCCATTGCATCAGGCTCCTTCAAGCCAGGAACGAGACTGGATGAGTTGGAACTGTTGGAGGCAGCCCTCGGTTTGGGTGCCAAAGGGCCAGCTGGAAGAAACCCAGCTCCAGCTCCCTTGTTAATTGTTGCCAATGGCGTTTGTGCCAACAAGATGTCTGAAGCCCTAGGGCCGGGCCAGCCATCTGGATCAGCGAGGATTCTTTTTGCTAGCAATTTCTACCACGGATGGGCTTGTCCCTGCGCAGATCTGGGCCCATCCTTAGCTCTCTTCTCTCCTGACAGCGTTTCTGTTCTAGCACCATCCTAGGCACAGCCTCACGGTAAACCCAACCCAGGTGTTCTTAGAGGAATAGAAGCCAGGTGAATGCAGTCTCTTCAAAGCTGTCCCTCATTGGACAGCTCTTGTAACGTTTTCTATACGTAAAAGTTAGAGCTCTGTAGGTCTGAGCTAAAACTGGACGGTTAACAGAAGCTTGAGATCTGAAAATATTTTTACTGGACTTTCTGAAATCTTTAGTATAAAGTCCATCAGTGTACATCATTGTTCTTTCCTAGGGATTTTTTTTTCTTTTTAATTTATCTTTATTGTTAAAAGAACAATTTTTAGGTCAGAGATTCTTTAAAAATTTTTTTTAAGACATCAGGTTTTTAATACACAGATAACTAGAAAATAATCAAATGTTTATAAAATTAGAATTCCTTTCATTTCATAGAAGACTCAGAAATACTTGCAAAGCCCTGACCGGTTTGGCTCAGTGGATAGAGTGTCGGCCTTCAGACTGAAGGGTCCCGGGTTCGATTCCAGTCAAGGGCATGCACCTTGGTTGCGGGCACATCCCCAGCAGGGGGCGTGCAGGAGGCAGCCGATCGACGCTTCTCTCTCATTGATGCTTCTAGCTTTCTATCTCCTTTCCTCTCTGTAAAAAAATCAACAAAATATATTTTTTAAAAAATACTTGCAAAAAAAGTTTTATATCTGTATAATTTGGTTTAGAAGATGTGTCAAGTAGTCCTTGGGACTTTTGGATAACAAAAGAATTTAATGAAAGAATGTTCATCTTCCAGAAAATGCTACTAACTGATATTTGCTGCTTCTTAATGAGAGGCCAACAGGAGTCAGGCTAACTTGAAAGGAGAAAAGTCATCCTTTATCTACTTTATGTTCCTTATTCATTATATCTTATTCTTTTTTACTTTTAAATCCTCGCCCGAAGATATTTTTCCATTGGTATTTAGAGAGAGTGGAAGAGAGAGGGAGAGACAGGGAAATATCGATGTGAGAGGAACACATTGATTGGTTGCCTCCTGCGCGTGCCCCAACCAGGGCCCAGGCCACGGAGGAGCCTGCAACTGTTGTATGTGCCCTTGACCGGAATCGCACCTGGGACTCTTCAGTCTGCAGGCCGATGCTTTATCCACTGAGCCAAACCGGCTAGGGCTATTATAGCGTATTCTTCAGAGCTTTCAGGATTCCTGGGTGTCTCTGTGGCCCATACTGATTGGAAAGATTCCCAGCTCAGTTCTTCCTCAGAATTTGTGGGGACGATTTTTACTTCCTATGAGTCCTTGACTGCCCAAACCAACCATTTCCCACCATGCGGCTTTGCCCACATCCAGGGACCCAGGGAGAGATGGAGGCCCTGAATGAAGAAATGCTCTTTCCCTAGTTGTCAACATAAAATAAACTTTCTAGTATTTCCCATAATTCATCAGTAACTCATGGCTCTCATTTCCCAGAGTCCCTCTTGCTGGTGAATTCTTGGTATTTCTTGGAATGGTTCCCTCTCACTCATCCTCCCTTTCAGCTAACTTTACCCTCCAGAGAGGAATCAAACCTTCCAAATATCTGGAGTTGGGAGTCTTTTGAAGTCTGTCCTCACACTGAAATATTAGCTAACTGTCCCATGGATTGTCCCCGGTCCCACCAACCTTGGATTGGACCTGCAGGAGTCTCACATGGAGGACCTTTAGACCGGACAATCGTGACCTGACTCCAGGTTTCATGTTCTGGTTGGCACATCAACTGCCTGATCCACATTTAATTTTCGAATTCTCTTGGAATGGCCAACTTCTCCTCACCAGTCATGAACCCAGGCGCAAACTGGATGTCCTGAGCTGGCATTGAACTTCAGTTGACTTTTGCATCTACTGTCATCTTCACCCCAGGACTGAGGCTTGGCCATCACTGAGCCGGTGCCCAAGTTCAGAGTGTGGGGAAACTGGTCTGGGTGGAAAGTGTTTGGAAAAAATTCTTCCCACATTTTCCTGGCAGTTGTCTCTCCAGTTTGGTTGGAGGAGATGATCTTTGTGAGTGGGAATCATCCAGTGCACATGTGCTTTTACCAGGGATGAGCATGACATATGATTTCTTTCACTTGAACATGCACCTGGATTTTCTTAGAGTTCTTAGATATCACCAGATCTAAAAGCCTTGTGTCCCAGGAAAATACATACATCTACACACACACACACACACACACACACACACTCACTCACAGAATAAATCACAGAAGAGTATCACTGCATGGGGAAGGGATGACGTTGGGGAAATACTAAACCAAGTATCAGGGTCCATTTGCTCATTCTTGTTCAGATTAAACCAAAAGCTGTTGGTCTGCTCCAAATCGCACAGGGACATATCTTGGCTCTACTTCCGAAATAAATTCTTGGCAGAGTTTCATTGTTAGGGATACAGGATCCAAGACCCAAAAAATGTGTCCTTAAGGAGCGTGCAAGAGTTATGTTCCTCAGATCGCTATCTATCTTGATGTTTTGAAAACGTGCTTTAGGAGAAATAACATAGGCCTGGAGTAGACAGACAGGAAGGAAGGGGGAGCTGAGAGAAGAGCCAGGAAGCTGGGACTGGAAGTTGTTCTATTTTTCTGAGCAGGGGGAATAAAATTAGACAAGTTACAAATGCATGAGGTACAATAACAGCAGACCTGAGCGGGAGGGGCGGTGGTGAGTCCATGGTGCTGTGTGTAAAGCATAATTAAAATTAGTTCATGAAAAATTCATAAAGATAACAAAGTTAATGTACTGCGCATGGCTTTGATCTCTAACACAGGTTTTTCCTGCTACAATGTGTAAAGAGCATGCTGAGTTTAAATATATTTTTATTGATTTCAGAGAGGAAGGGAGAGGGAGAGATAGATAGAAACATTAGTGATGAGAGAATCATTGATCAGCTGCCTCCTGCACACCTCACACTGAGGATTGAGCCTGCAACCCGGGCATGTGCCTTGACCGGGAATTGAACCATGATCTTCTGGTTCATAGATCAATGCTCAACCACTGAGCCACACTGGCCAGGCGAGCATGCTGAGTTTCTACCAGTTCTCTGTCTCCACTGACTTCCAGTAAACTTACAGACCAGATACCAATTTCTTTTTATTTCTGTTTTCCAACATTGAACCAAGGCACACTTAATGATAACAACAGCTCCGATTTGAGGGCTGCAGGCCGCTGACGCACCCACCTGGATTCATCCTATGCGGAAGTCTTCATCTTGCCTTGTTTCAGACCCAATCACTGTGAACTAACTACACAACGTTGCTCTTGGTTTGTACATCAATTTTTTCAATCTGAGTAGAGCAAACAGTCCTCTTAGGCATTTGTTTTTTCAATATAGACTTCATAAATGGGTAGCTCTTTTGTTTGCTTGGTTTCCCCCAGGCCTGCTGCTGTCTGCATTATGTGCGAAGAGTCCGTGGGGGAAAGTATGACTAAAAAGAGTCCTTTGGTCATTTCTTTTTCACGACTCAGTGGATAAAATGCTCAGACTGCATTTAACAAAATTACTGAATCCATCCTGTATCCTAACCACCATTCCAGGCACTGGGTACAATGCAGCAAATAGACGGAAACCCCTGACCTCATGAAACAGACACCCTACTGGTGACAGGGAAAAAATGAAAGGAATACAGGTAGGGAATGCCAGGGCATGATGGTGGTGCGATTTTATTGAGGTGGGTCCATGGAGGTTGTGTTTGCAGAGATAGTTTGAGCAAAGAACGGAAGGAGAAGAAGGGAGCCAAGTGGATGTTGGGGGAAGAGCATTCCTGGAAGATGAGGGGAAGCCTGCCTGGTGTAATGGCAGAGCTGCAGAAGGGGGTGGCTGCAGAGAGTGAGGGAGGAGAGGAAGCATAGTTTGAAATAATAACTCAAATGTCAAGAAAAACAGTGTTCTTGCCCGGCTGGCGTGGCTCAGTGGTTGAGCGTCAAACTATGAATCAGAAGGTCACTGGTTCGATTCCGGTCAGGGCACATGCAAGGGTTGTGGGCTCTATCCCCAGTGGGGTGTGCAGGAAGCAGCCAATCAATGGTTCTCTCTCATCATTGATGTTTCTTTTTTTTTTTTTTTTTTTTTTTTCCAATTTTTTTTATTAAGGTATTATATGTGTACATATCTTACCATTGCCCCCCCCCACACCACTCCCATATATGCCCTCACCCCCCAGAGTTTTGCGTCCATTGGTTATGCTTATATGCATGCATACAAGTCCTTTGATTGATCTCTTATCTTCCCCACCTCTCCCTAACCTTCCTGCTGTAATTTGACAGACTGTTTGGTGCTTTACTGCCTCTGTATCTATCTTTTTGTTCAAGTTTTTAATGTCCTTTATTATCCATAAATGAGTGAGGTCATGTGGTATTTTTCTTTCATTGACTTGCTTATTTCACTTAACATAATGTTCTCCAATTCCATCCAGGTTGCTGCAAATGGTAAGAATTCCTTCTTTTTTATGGCAGCATAATATTCCATTGTGTAGATGTACCATAGTTTTCTGATCCAGTCATCTGCTGATGGGCACCTAGGCTGTTTCCAGATCTTAGCTATTGTAAATTGTGCTGCTATGAACATAGGGGTGCATATTTCCTTTCTTATTGGTGTTCCCAGTTTCTTAGGATATATTCCTAGGAGTGGGATTACTGGGTCAAATGGGAGTTCCATTTTCAGTTTTTTGAGGAAACTCCATACTGTTCTCCACAGTGGCTGCACCAGTCTGCATTCCCACCAGCAGTGCACAAGGGTTCCTTTTTTTCTCCGCATCCTCGCCAACACTTGTTGTTTGTTGATTTGTTGATGATAGCCATTCTGACAGGTGTGAGATGATAGCGCATTGTTGTTTTGATTTGCATCTCTCGGATAATTAGTGACCTTGAGCATGTTTTCATGTGTCTCTTGGCCTTCCTTCTGTCTTCTTTGGAAAAGATTCTATTTAGGTCCGTTGCCCATTTTTTTATTGGATCATTTATCTTCCTTTTATTAAGTTGTATAAGCTGCCTGTAGATGTTGGAGATTAAACCTTTATCAGTGATGCCATTTGCAAATATGTTCTCCCATGCAGTGGGCTTTTTCTTGTTGTTTTGTTGATAGTTTCTTTTGCTGTAAAAAAGCTTTTTATTTTGATGTAGTCCCATTTGTTTATTTTCTCTTTAGCTTCCATTGCCCTAGGGGCAGTATCGGTGAAGAAGTTCTTTTGACATATGTCTGAGATTTTGCTGCCTGTGGATTCCTCTAGTATTTTTATGGTTTCCCGTCTTATGTTTAAGTCCTGTATCCATTTTGAGTTTATTTTTGTGTATGGTGTAAGTTGGTGATCTAGCTTCATTTTTTTGCATGTGTCTGTCCAATTTTTCCCAACACCATTTATTGAAGAGACTGTCTTTATTCCATTGTATGTTCATGCCTCCTTTGTCAAATATTAATTGAGCATAGTGGTTTGGATCAATATCTGGATTCTCTATTCTGTTCCATTGATCTATATGTCTGTTCTTGTGCCAGTACCAGGCTGTTTTGAGAATAGTGGCTTTGTAATACAGCTTGAAATCTGGTATTGAGATCCCTCCTACTTTATTCTTCTTTCTCAGGATTGCTGTGGCTATTCGGGGTCTTTTTTTATTCCAGATGAATTTTTGGAGAGTTCTTTCAAGGTCTGTGAAATATGCCATTGGTATTTTAATGGGGAGTGCATTGAATCTATAGATTGCTTTGGGTAGTATGGACATTTTAATGATGTTTATTCTACCAATCCATGAACATGGTATGTTCTTCCATCTGTTTACGTCTTCCTCTATCTCTCTTTTTTCAGTGTCCTGTAGTTTTCCGTGTATAGGTCTTTTACTTCCTTAGTTAAGTTTATTCCTAGGTATCTTAATTTTTTTGGTGCGATGGTAAATGGGATTGCCTTTTTAGTCTCTCTGTCTGTAAGTTCACTATTGGTGTATAGAAAGGCCATAGATTTCTTGGCGTTAATTTTGTATCCTGCTACATTGCCGAATTCATTTATTAAGTCTATTAGTTTTTTTTGATGGAGTCTTTCGGATTTTTTATGTACAATATCATGTCGTCTGCAAATAAAGACAGCTTTACTTGTTCTTTTCCAATTTGGATGCCTTTTTATTTCTTCTTCTTGTCTAATTGCATTAGCTAATACTTCCAGTACTATGTCAAACAGGAGTGGTGAGAGTGGGCATCCCTGTCTTGTTCCTGTTCTTAGGGGAAATGTTTTTAGCTTTTGTCCATTGAGTATGATGTTTGCTGTGGGTTTATCATATATAGCTTTTATTATGTTGAGGTATGAGCCTTCCATTCCCACCTTGTTGAGAGTTTTTATCAAGAAAGGGTGTTGGATTTTGTCAAATGCTTTTTCTGCATCAATTGATATGACTATGTGATTTTTATCTCTCAATTTGTTTATGTGATGTATCACGTTTATTGATTTGCGGATATTGTACCATCCTTGCATTCCTGGGATAAATCCTACTTGGTCATGGTGTATGATCTTTCTGATGTGCTGCTGGAGCCGATTTGCTAGAATTTTGTTGAGGATTTTGGCATCTATGTTCATGAGGGATATTGGTCTGTAATTCTCTTTCATTGTGTTGTCTTTATCTGGTTTTGGTATTAGGGTGATGCTGGCTTCATAGAAGGAGCTTGGAAGTGTTCCTTCCTCTTGAATTTTTTGGAATAGTCTGAGGAGTATAGGTTTTAGTTCTTCCTTGAATGTTTGGTAGAACTCTCCTGTGAAGCCATCAGGCCCCGGGCTTTTGTTTGCCGGAAGCTTTTTGATGACTTCTTCAATTTCATCCATAGTTATTGGCCTATTGAGCTGTTGAGATTCTTCTTGATTGATTTTTGGAAGGTTGTATTTTTCTAGGAATATGTCCATTTCCTCCAGGTTGTCCAGTTTGTTGGAATAGAGCTGTTCGTAGTATTTTGTAACAATCCTTTGTATCTCAGCGGGGTCTGTTGTTATTTCACCTCTTTCATTTCTGATTTTGTTTATTTGGGTCCTCTCTCTTTGCTTCTTGGTGAGCCTGGCTAGAGGTCCATCAATCTTGTTTATCTTTTCAAAGAACCAGCTCTTGGTTTTGTTGATCTTTTGTATTGTTTCTTTGGTCTCTATGTCATTTATCTCCGCTCTGATCTTTGTTATTTCCTTCCTTCTGGTTACACTGGGCTTTTCTTGCTGCTCTTTTTCTAGCTCTTTGAGTTGTAGGGTTAGGTAATTTATTACCATTGTTTCTTGTTTTTTGCAATAGGCTTGTAGAGCTATGAACTTCCCTCTCAAGACTGCTTTCGCTGTGTCCCATAGATTTTGGATTGTTGTGTTTTCATTGTCATTTGTTGCCATGATGTTTATTATTTCTTCCTTGATCTCTCTGGTGACCCAGTCCTTGTTTAATAGCATGCTGTTTAGTCTCCATGTGTTTGATTTCTTTGGATTGTATTTATTGTAGTTGATGTCCAGTTTTATGCCACTGTGATCTGAGAAGATGCTTGATATAATTTCTATCTTCTTGAATTTGAAGAGACTTTGCCTGTGACCCAGCATATGGTCTATCTTTGAAAATGACCCATGTGCACTTGAGAAGAATGTATATTCTGTGGCTTTGGGGTGAAAATGTTCTGAAGATGTCAATTAATTCCATCTGGTCTAGTGAGTCATTTAGGATTGCTGTTTCTTTGCTGATTTTTTGTTTAGAGGATTTGTCCAATGGTGATAGTGGGGTATTAAAGTCTCCTACTATGATTGTATTGCTATTAATCTCTCCCTTGATATCTTCCAGGAGTTTTTTTATGTATTTGGGTGCTCCTATATTGGGAGCGTATATGTTTACCAGAATTATTTCTTCTTGTTGGATTTCTCCCTTTAGTATTATGAAGTGGCCTTCCTTATCTCTTGTTATGGCATTTACTTTGAGGTCTAATTTGTCAGATATAAGTATTGCTACCCCAGCTTTTTTTTCATTTCCATTTGCCTGGAAGATATTTTTCCATCCCTTCACTTTCAACCTGTGTGAGTCTCTTGTTCTGAGGTGGGTCTCTTGTAGACAGCATATATATGGGTCATGCTTTTTTATCCATTCAGCCACTCGATGTCTTTTGATTGGAGCATTTAGTCCATTTACATTTAAAGTTATTACTGAAAGGTATTTGTTTGTCGTCATATCTATTTTTGTGTCTGTATTCCTTCTTACCTGTTTATTTCTTCTTTTTACAGTATTCCCTTTAGCAATTCTTGCATTGCTGGTTTGGTGGTGATAAACTCCCTGAGTCTTTTTTTGTCTGCGAAGCTCCTGATTTCCCCTTCAATTTTGATTGATAGTCTTGCTGGATATAGTATTCTTGGATTCAGTCCTTTGCTTTGCAACACTTTGTATACCTCCTTCCATTCACTTCTAGCTTGTTGTGTTTCTGTTGAGTAATCATTTGACAATCTGATGGGTGTTCCTTTGTAGGTAACTCTCTGTCTCTCTCTTGCTGCCTTTAAGATTCTCTCTTTATCATTTATATTTGCCATTGAGATTATGACATGTCTTGGTGTGGGTCTTTTGGGGTTGATCCTGCTTGGGACTCTCTGTACTTGCGTAACTTTTATCTTTCCCATATCCGGGAAGTTTTCTGTCATTATTTCTTCAAATAGATTTTCTAATCCCTGCTGCTCTTCTTGTCCTTCTGGCAGCCCTATTATACGCATGTTACTTCGCTTCATGTTGTCCCGAAGCTCCCTTAGGCTTTCCTCCTGCTTTTTAATTTTTTTCTCCAATTGCTGTTCAGATTGAGCTTGTTTCTGTACCTGATCTTCTAACTCACTAATTCGGTCCTCTGCTTCTTGTAGTCTACTGTTGAAACTTTCCATGGTGTTTTTGATTGTAGCTATATCACTTTTCATTTCTTCCTGATTCTTGCATAAGTTGTTGATTTTCTCATCCATCCGATGTATAAATTCCACGACCATTGCTCTGAACTCCTTTTCGGTCATGTTGCAAGCTTCAGTTTCACTAATTTCCTTTCTTGGCGACTCCACATTTTCTTTCCTCTGTGAGTTATTTCGTTTCCCCATTCTGGCTATCACCAGAAAGCTCAAGCTTCCGTTTGTGTGGACCTCGGCCGTGCGCTGTGGGGACTTCGCTCCACCCGAGTTTCACTGAAGTGCTCTGACACTAGGACGTGTGGCTGCCTTTGGTTGGTGGGAACCAGACTTGCCCAGGGTCAGTGTCCCCAGTGTTCCGTGTGGTCTCGTGTGCACACTTAGAATCAGGGGCCTTGTCAGCACCACACTGTTGGTATGTGCCGAAAATGAGATCCTTAGCATATGCCAGGAGTCAGAGTTTCCCTGTATCTGCACCAAGAATCGAGTGTCAGAGTCTCTGTTGCCTTGTGCAGTTTCTCGTTGAGAATCAGGGTCCCTGTGTGTGCATGCACCAACAATTGGGGTTGTTGGCTCTTAGTGTAAATGCGCTGTGAGTCAGGGATCCCAGGCAGCTGTGTTCGGCGTGCCAAATTCCCTGAAGTGGAGCTGCGTCCTGTGTGTGCTCTCTCTACTGAGCCAAACCGGCTAGGGCGCACACTCTCAAATCCCTGAAGGTGAGCTGCCTTTGTGCACTCTCCCAGAATCCCCGAAGAGGGGCGGAGTCCGTCCTGCGCGCCAAATTCCCCAAAGGGAAGCCCCTTTGTGCACGCTCTAAGATTCCCCGAAGGGGAGCTGTGACCCGCAAGCCAAATTCCCTCCAATTCCCCGAAGGGGAGCCCTCTGTGCGCACTGACAGATTTCCCCGAAGGTGAGCTGCTTCTGTCCTGTGCGCCAAATTCCCTAAGGCGGAGCGCGCGTCCCTGCGCAAAGCTCTGCAGCTTGAGCGAGGGGCGTGTCTATTAGTTACTATGGCGCTATCAGCGTGCGCCTGCGGGGAGGGGGATAGGCTCTTTGACTCACGGGAATCTGCCGGGAAGTCTGGATTCTTGTTGTTTCTTCCACTGAAGCTGTGATAGCAGTTCTCTGTCCCCAGTGGCTGCAGGGTCCTGGTTTGTGTCAGAAGCCAGGATCCGAGTCTCAGGCAGCTCTGTTTCTCAAGATGGCGTGGTCTCCGCGTCCGCACCAGCTGCCGAGAAGTGTCTGCTTTGTGCGCGGGGCTCCGTCGTCTAGGACTGCCCGGTTAGGCAGCCCCTTGGAAGCCCTGCAGAATCTAACTGACCCTAGCTCATACCCACACACACACCACTCACGTCTACACGTCTACACTCTCCTCTATGGGTTCCTCACTCACACTCTCTCTCTCCCTACCTTCTTGCCGGTCGCCATCTTTCCGGAAGTCCTGATGTTTCTATCTCTCACTGCTTTTCCCTTCCTCTCTGAAATCAATACAAATATACATATATATATATATATATATATATATATATATATATATATATCCCAAATCATATGTATCCCAAAGATGTCTCCATCCTAATTCCAGGAACCTGTAAATATGGCACCTGACATAGCAAAGGGAGGGATTAAGGATGCGGAGAGAATTAAGGCTGCTAATTGGCAGGTTACTGAATGGACCCGCTGTAATCACGGGGGTCTTTGTAAGTAGAAGAGGCAGGCACAGAGAGAAGCAATGCTGCTGACTGGGAAGAGGGAGGAAGAGGCCACAAGTGGAGGAATGCTGGTGGCTTCCAGAAGCTGCAGAGGGCAGGGAAGCAGGCTCCCCTAGAGCCTCCAGAAGGCATGCAGGCCTGCCCACACCTGGGTTTCAGCCCAGCGAGACCCCTGTTGGACTTCGGACCTGCAGAATTGGCAGGTAAGTCAGTGCTGTTTTAAGCTTCTAAGTTGGTAGTCATTTGTGCCAGCAGCAAAAGGAAACGAATGGAGTCAGTCAGTATGGCCTGGGTACCTAAGGGTCCGTCATGCAAACATTCACGTGATATGTGTGAGGTCTGTGTGGTAATGTGGAAAGTTCTTAGGACCTACATTTTATTTTTTTTATTTTAAAAAAAATTGATTTCAGAGAGGAAGGGAGAGGGAGAGAGAGAGAAACATCAATGATGAGCGAGACTCATTGATCGGCTGCCTCCTGCACGCCACACGCGGGATCGAGCCCACACCCCGGGCATGTGCCCCTGACTAGGAATCAAACCGTGACCTCCTGCTTCATAGGTTGATGCTCAACCACTGAGCCACACTGGCCGGGCCTTAGGATCTACATTTTAGAAGCAGTATACAAACATGTATGCATAAAACTATGTTTGAAAAACAAAGAAACAAAAACCTTAGTTCAATGGGTATAAAACCTGGGAGAAAATTCACAGAAAAGTGAATGATGAGTGGTGTGAGCGGCAGAGAGATCATGATTCATTTTCCTTTTCTCTCCACTGAAATGACTTTTCCAAATTTTCTTAAATGGGACCAGTGTGGAGATAACACTAAAATTATGTTTTAAGTGGATTTATAAAAAATAAGAGTCCCGTTCAGAGAGTTGGAAGGATATATGTTGCCCAGGCAGGGTGCCATCAATCATTACATCCGTGGTAAAATAGCAGTATTCTTCCCTATTTTATCTAGGTAGCCATGTGGAGAAACAGTTACCGTCTTAGCAGCTGCACCAGAATTCTTATGGAGGGAGAGACCCGCCCTAACTGAGAAGCTGAAAAGAATCTTTGTCTGGCTCTCCGGACAGGCAGAAGGCCTTAGACCTGTGTGTTGTTGAGCTGATGGTCAGATTTCCTATGAGAAACCAAGAGGGAGGAGCAAGGGGCCCGAGGCTGCTTGGGGCTGGGGCTGGAAGATGACATTTGAAGGGAAATACACATCTATACCATGTTTTCAAAGGAAGTCGGTGTGTTGTAGATTGCATGGCTCCATGGTACCCCAATCATCAGCGAAACTGTATCTTATCCACATTTGATTGGATTTCATGGGGGAACTAATAGAGGAGGCAAGGTCTGTGTCAAGGTTGACTTGGAGTTGAAGCTGAGCTGGCCTGTGCAGATCGGGGGAGAGAACCGAGATCTCAGCCACGTGCCCCTTCAAAATAAGGTCAGCACGCGTGGGTGGCGTGCCTTCAGCTCTGCTCGGCCACCACCAGCATTTACGGCCCTTCCCAGGGTGCCTCCTGGCCTTCATGTAGGTACCACATGGAGCGCTGCCAAATCGCAAGTGTTTACAGCGCTGTTTCACTACGTTGTGTTGCATGTCATGTACAAGATGACCTTAGAAGCCAGCCCTGGGGTTACCTGGGCTTTGTGCCAGCTTATTGCAAGGCAACCGCTCCACTGATCCCCTGAGAACCTGGGGAAGGCTCCTCCCTACTGATGCTCCTCAGGGGCGGAGCAGCTACTCATTCCCCAGCTGAAGTGGTTTCTGAGCCAGGGACCTGCAGTGATTCCAAGGAAGCATGGCCCTGGAGCCGCCCCCAAAAGCCCAGAGGATGCTGAGAGGGGAGGTTTGTTAGTGGATCCTGGGGGGATTCTGTACCCTCCAGGTGCCCGTTACAGCTGCACAAACTTAACCCCCTAGACACTGCAGAAACAGCTCAGAGCTTTGGAGGTGCCCATGATTGAAAACAAGGAGTCTTCCCTGGATACCCTTTGGGCCAAATCCAACTTTGCTCACGGTGGCCTCTCCTGGGTGGCGATGGCTTCTTATGTTTTCTCCAGTCCTATTTAGAGGGCGCCATGGCCTAGAACTCCCTTGGGGTCAGGTGACATCCCAGAGGCATGATGTCTGCAGTGGGTGGCAAAACTTGTCACCAAAAATGTGGGGGAGTAGCCATGGTGATGCCCGGGTGTATGTCTTCATGTGGACATACGTGTGTACACTTGTGCCTACTTGTGCCTAGTGGGCAGGCAGGAGTGCTGATTTTGTGAGCCTGAAATTTATATAATTTTGAGGGCCTTTTAAAAGAAAAAGAACACTATATTACAAATTCAAAGTTAGGTACAAAAATGGAAATATGTATTTAGAATGAGAAAGAAAGGTTACAATGAATTACAAATACTAAAAAAAAAACAAAAAAAAACACTAGTAGCCCAGCCCTGGCCAGTGTGGCTCAGTTGGTTGAGCATCGTCCTGTGCACCAAAAGATTGCCGGTTCGATTCTCGGTCAGGGCACATGTCTGAGTTGTGGCTCCATCCCCAGTCCTGGTGTGTGCGGGAGAGGCAGCCGATTGATCAATGTTTCTCTCTCTCTCCTTCCTTTCTCTCTAAAATCAATAAAAAATATATTTTACAAAGCTAGCAAATAGCAAAGGTATCACCAAATCTAGAAAAATAACATATCTTAATTATTAACTCCCTGATAAACCTCAATAATATTTTTCCTACACTTTTTTGGCTACATTTTCTTTGATTCGCTCTTCAAATGATAATTATTTTGTAATATTTGTTGTAGCAGGAATTGAAAGTCTTCCCTCTATCTAGCATGATTGATTAAATTTTAAAAATTGATAAATTAGAAAGTAATTTTTAGCTTCCCAATTCACTTTCAAATTGAAATGGCATTCATTGCCAAAAATGTTGTGTAAATTTTTAAAAGCTGTTGTCAAGTTTGGAAAATCTATCAAATTTCTTTCATGTATGAGCTCTCAGATTTCAGGGCATTTCAAATTCCCTTAAACATTCTTTAAACTGATGACACTCATTAAACAATTTGTCATTGATATCCTGGTTTCATGCTATATTATGATTTTTGTGTCACTAATTGTTAATCTTAGTATTTCTTGTCAAATTGGCAAGACATTTAATTTTCTTCAAATGTGTTTTATATGATTTACTTCTTTTCATTAACTGAACTAGCATACAAACCAAGAGTCTATTCATTATTTCTATTCAAAATTTATTTCTTCCTCTTCATGTATTGTTGATTTGTTATGATCTAAGAGAATCTTGCCATTATAATTCATTTCTCCATATCAGTATAATTTCTATTGATTTTAAATATATACCATAAGTATGATACATATTTTTATTGATTTCATATATCACATATATTACATGTATATGTTTCACTCATTATACAGTAAAATGATATATATGTAATATATATGTAGTGAAATACATGTCATATGAAAATATATTTCATACATTTGAAAATATATCATATGAAATATATTTCACATATATCATTTTGCTGTATAATGGGTTTATAATTGTATATACTGATATACTATTCCTGATAAAAGAGAATTGCCGCCCTAACCAGTTTGGCTCAGTGGATAGAGAGTTGGCCTGTGGACTGAAGGGTCCCAGGTTCAATTCTGGTCAGGGGCATGTACCTTGGTTGCAGGCACATCCCCAGTAGGGAGTGTGCAAGAGGCAGCTGATTGATGTTTCTCATCAATGTTTATAACTCACTATCCCGCTCCTTTCCTCTCTGTAAAAAAAAAAAAAAAAATCAATATAATATGTTTTTTTTTAAAAAAAACATGCAGTACCTGATTATTTAGTCAGGGGCATGGACCTCTTAAAAAAAAAAGAGAGAGAATTGCCATTTTGACTTGGGATTATTGAAAAGAAAATCCTCTACTTATGACTCTACTCACCTCTTGATTGGGAGGTTTTCCGCAGATAAGTTTCTGGCTTTTTGTATTTCAAACCTTCTTTCTCCTCCACAACCTCATGTGAGAGTTGTGATAGCCACGTCCTGCGTGGATTGGGTTCAGGACCTGGAGAAGGGCTTTGCGCAAATGACGAGACTAGACAAAAAATATGAATTTGGAAACAGGGGGCCAGGTGGAAAGTCCAACTCTAGTGGGAGGGCTTCACTGGTGCCCAGGCCCTGCCAACCTTTTATTCAATTTTAGATACACATATTGCCTTTAGTCAGGCAGGCAATTCCGGTAGCAGAGAGACTATCTTAAAGGTCAGTAAATATTAGTAAAGATTTACTTTGAGACTATTAGGTCAGTAAATTGCTTGAGCCACCATTGTCTCGACTAAACAATTGGTGCATAGCTTTGGCCCTTGCCAGAGCTCAAGGTCCATCAGCCTCTGGGTTCCTTGTTTATATTTTCCTGATAGTGCCGCTCTGTTGACTAATGAGTTTGCCGACCACTGTCATATACTACCCTTTACCTCTTTGCACACAATATGCCACAATTGCCTAATCTTCACAGCTTCCAACTACACGGTAACATTTAGTCTAGTCCAGTGGTCCGCAAACTCATTAGTCAACCACTGGTGTAGACAATGGATAGTCTCCAGCACCCTCATACTTCTGGTGTTTGTAGGCATGACAGCACACATTCATATTTTCATCTCTGGCCCTAAACATCATGATTCCAGGTGAATCATCCCAGGAGATGGTAGAAGTATTCCTGAAGGCCACTTCTACATCAAGATGTCTAGTAATAACTTAAATATAAAGTATAAATATATCCCACTAAGCCCAAATTCTCCCTAATCCAACTTCACTTTAGTCAGATTTTTTAAAATGCCATGGTATCTCCAGTGCCACCCAATACAAGGAAGGGAAGTCATAGTGGGAATAGATAGTAGTCTTTTCTTTTATAAAAAATATATATATATTGATTTCAGAGAAAAGGGAGAGGGAGGGAGACATAGAAACATAAATGATGAGAGAGAATCATTGATTAGCTGCCTTCTGCATGCCCACACTGGGGATCAAGCCCACAACCCAGGCATGTGCCCTGACTGGGAATCAAACCGTGACCTCCTGGCTCATAGGTCAACACTCAACCACTGAGCCACGCCAGCCGGGCATATGTAGGCATATTTTTAAATACACACTTGTACATGCCATGTCTCTTTCATTGCTGCATCATTCCCAATTGAAACAGCTGTGCTAGAGCCATAGTTTAAAGCTATTTATTAGACACAGAAGCAACTTTTAAGCAGTTATTTTTCCCAAATGAAGCAAGAATTTCACTTTTCAAGTTGACAAAGAAATTTTTATTTGATGATTTCAATAAAACCAATACTTAGCCAGGAATATAGGAGACTTTAAAGGAAATAAACTTAGTTCTATACTACCACAATGATATAAATTTCCGCTTATTATGAAAACAAGAGTTCAAATAAGGTGTAAAAAAAGCCACCCGAAAGTTGTCTAAAAGGCTTTATTCTTTTGAATAACAATGCTTGTCAGTGTGAATAGATTAGCTTTTTCTTTTTAAATATCATCTAAAAAGCTTCATAAAATGAATCTACATTTATTAATTATTTCTGTACCTTTCATCAGTGACCCAAGAAATCTTAATAAAGACTCTGCTGACATTAGTAGATCCATGGCAAGAATAAAGACTCTCTGTGTGGATTCATAATGGGGAGAAATGAACCTGTGTCCCGGTTCCTAATGAATTCTTCTGGGGTGTGTGTGTGTGTGTGTGTGTGTGTGTGTGTGTGTGTGTGTGTGTGTGTTACCCCATGACCCAAACAAACACTCCCTTTTCAAAAATATTGTGGTCATCTGTAGCTCTGTTGCACCAGGGGAATTTTCACCGTTCTAAAAATAATTTCAATTCTATGGAGTCAGTGCTTTTAGTTACTGCTACACAAACAGTGCAGTTTCACCTCACATCCATTTTGAAATGTTATAAAAGACTCAGAAAGTGATGAAGACAAGAAAAATGATTTGGAAATTAGGATAACTAAACCTGATTAAAATAGACTTCTCTAATAACCAAAGGATGAAATCCTAGTGTTAATGGTTGATCTTAGAGGCTTGGTGGAAACCTGTTTCCCTCTTCTCTTCCTCATGTTCTATTTGCCTTGTTTCTTTAAAAAAAATTATTTTTATTGATTTCAGAGAGGAAGGGAGAGGGAGAGAGAGATAAAAACACCAATGATGAGAGAGAATAATTGACTGGCTGCCTCCTGCACGCCCCACACCGGGGATCGAGCCTGCAAGCCTGGTATGTGCCAGGAATCGAACCATGACCTCCTGGTTCATAGGTCAACACTCAACCACTGAGCCACGCCGGCTGGGCTGCCTTGTTTCTTGCTGCCTTTTTTTCTGTGCTACTTTCACATCAGCTAGGACTGGTTTAAATTCAATGCTTAACCCCTTCTCTACCAGCCTTCATCAAAAATCCTAAACCTAGGAATAAGAAGCTAGGTAGGGCTCTAGGCAAAAGATATGCCTCAGGCAAGTTATTTTTGTCTTGTTTTCTTCTCAAGATACCTGCTTTTGATTTAAAATTTTTGTATAGCTAGATTATAGCTATAAGCAATTTGTTTTAGTAATGCCTTCAACCATGCAAAATTAACTTTTCAATTTGATTCATGTTGCTAATAAATACCACACTGAAGACTAGTTACTGAGTTCTAACAATTGCACAATTCTTATAAAAAGCATGATGGTAAAAATTAAAATCATGGAGACTGCCTATGGAAAGTAAGCTAGCTATATTGCTTACTATAGATATTCATGGACTCCAGGTTAAGGATCTGTGTTGTAACTGACAGCATTAATTAGGTATTGCTGCATAACAAATAACCCCCCAATTCTCAGGAGGTCCAGCAACAAACATCTATTTTTTTTCATGCACGAGTCTACAGGTCAGCTAGAGCTTGGTTGGATTCATCTGGGCTTCCGAGGACTTGGCTCCAGGCTTCAGGTGTGTTTCCTCATTCTCCTTGGACCAGCAGGTACTCAAGGCATACTTTTCTCATGGTGAGTCACAGGAGCCTAAGAGGTCAAGCTCAACCACACATGTGCCCTGAAGCTTTAAAGTTCTGGTTAAGTTTGCAAGCTTTCCATTGGCTGAGCCCAAAGTCAAGGGGCAGAGATGCAGACTGTGCCTCCACTTTTGCAATGCTAGGCCACATGGCAGAGGGAGCGAGGGAAGCATTAAAGACAATAACCCAGTCTTCCACACCGACCATTGTTAAATCTATCTGTGACTTGATTTCCCCATTTGTAAAATTAAAACACACACACACGACAAATACAAAAAACCCCAACTCTACCTCTTAGAGTTGTGAGGACTAAAGCACTTAGAACAGTGCCTGGCACACACATAAAAAATAAATAAATAAAGGTAGCTATAATTATTGTTGTCATACCCCAATTATCCAATAAGAGGGAGAAGTTAAGTCTTATGAATAGCCATACCTCTGATCATTATGCAGCCATCAAAATCAGCTATAAAGGACTGAAATAATTTGGGGAAGTGTTTCTGCTTTAATAGTAAGTGAAAAAAGCAGAATATATAAAAATATGTAGATAATGTGATACCAACAATGTAAAAAATCTATGTGAATCAAAGATGTAAAATCATTAAAGTGGCTGTTTCTGGGTGGTGGTTGTTTTCTTTCTAGTTTTCTATACATATTTCCCAATTTTCTATAATAACATATTTTTCTCTAGTAACAGTAAGTTTAAAAAACATTGTTCAAAATGAAAAGAGATTTAGGGTTTGAGCTCAGAAAATGAGCATCTGATCTCAGCTATTAATTCTTTGTTTTGTGGTTTTGGGTACTTTTTAACCTCTATGCATGTTTTCTCATCTTCTTCTTAGGGAACAATTCTATTAGCTTGACTGTTCCGTTTTTCAAATACCCAGTCCCTTTTCTTTCATATCTGGCTGTGGATTATTAGGTTAAATGAGGTGTTTTCCAGGATTGGAAAAATACACAGCAGGATCTTGGGGTGCTGTAAGCTTAAGAATGCAAGGAGAAGATACTTTAGGTAATAACACAACTCGTCCAAAGACCTGGTAAGTACAAGGGAGGTATCTATAGATATTAATAGATTATCTTTACATTATTTTTCTGTTTTAGGTGTTTGTCTTTTTTCTTGAATCCCTATGAATAATGGTACTGACCTTTTCAGAAGAATGCTACACTATTATAATTATATTTGAGAAACACAATATTGTTTGAACAGGCACCTCAATGTTATTCAGACATACTGTAATATTCCCAGGACTCAAAGCCTTTAAATGATGCTAACTTTTCTAACATTACTCATCACATTTAGTGTAGGCGGGTTGATTGTGGGCATGTTTCGAGCTCCTTTTGGTAAATTAAATTGGATTGTGTTTTTCTATGTTCTTAGATTCTCAGGACTTCTGATTCCCAATATTTTCTGAAATTCGAAGTCTGCTTATGTGGTAGCTTGAAAATATGTCCTCAGATTCTTTGGTGTTGCCTCCTTTAAAAGGTGAAGTCTAATTCCTCTCCCCTCAAGTGTGGACTTCTAACAACTAAATGCAATTAAAGTGATGGTGTGTGGCTTCCAAGACTAGGTCATAAAAAGGCATTGTGGCCCCTCCTTGCTCTCTTTCTTTGGTCACTCATTCTTGGGAAGGCAGCTGCTGTGAGGACATTTAAGCAGCCCTATGGAGAGGCCCCCGCGGCAAGGCAGAGAGAAGCCTCCTCCCCACAGCCAGGTGAACGCGCCATCTTGGAAACTACTCCTCCAGCCCCAGTCAAGCCTTCAGATGACTGCAGCCCCGCTGATGTCCTAACTACAACCTCACAAGAGACTCTGAAGCGGAATCACCCAGCTAAGCTGCTGCCAAATTCCTAACCCACAGAAACTGTGAGATGATAAATGCTCATTGTTTTGAGCCACCAAGCGATGGAGTAATTTGTTAGGCAGCAATAGGTAAGTCACACCACTTGTCACAGAACTTTATTGCTGGAAAACTATCTTGAAAGGTTTCATATCCTGACCATGTAGTACCTACCATGAGCGGGGTCTGAACTACATGGCGGGTATATAATGGTGAGGAAAACAAACCCAGAATCTGCCACCAGGAAGCTTACAATCACACTCTACAAACATATAATGGGAGAAAAGGAGACAAACATTTTTTATGTCGAGAAAGTTACTTAATATCATGTATCCTCGATTTATGAAGTGGAGAATAATACCTACTTTAAGAATTGTTGAGCAGTTGAGAAATAATATTAAATAAAGTACCTGGCATGCCTGGATGGTGTGGCTCAGTGGTTGAGCATTGACTTATGAACCAGGAGGTCACTGTTCAATTCCCTGTCAGGGCACATACCCAGGTTGCGGGTTCGATCCCCAGTAGGAGGCATGCAGGAGGCAGCTGATCAATGATTCTCTCCCATCATTGATGTTTCTATCTTTCCCTCTCCCTTCCTCTCTGAAATCAATAAAAAAATATATTTTAAAAAAGCACTTAGCGTGGAGTTGACTCTCATGAATGCTTGCTGTTATTATCCTAGAGGTGGGTTTCTACCACCAGCTTTCTTTTTCCAACTTTAAGGTAGAGTCCCCGAATAATGCCAAAAATGTCATTGCATGTGTGTGCGCAAGTCAGCATTTTCACTCATAGTTTTGAGAAGTTAGAGACTTTACCAGAAAAAGCTCTCCACTGTCTTTCTCAAAACCCATGGCTTGAAAACCTCGTAGGGAAATGCTGGTGCCCTGGTTTTGATCTGACTCGGGGCCTATCCTAAGCTGGTTGGGAATGTATATTTTCCTGACTAATCATTCAGAATAATAAAGAAGCTAAGTTCCCACCCGGATGTGCCAACATACTAAGTGTCACCAACCATTTTGTTGAAAGAGTAATATTTCTTATGCTGGACCACGTGTGTGATATTTTATTCCAAAGCAATCAAGTCTCTCATCACTTAGACAAATAATTATCCCTCATCACATTGTGTCATTTAAAATTACATGGGTTCCCCTTCCCCTAATTGTACACAGTAGCTTGCTTCAGCTCCATCTCATCAATTATGTTGATTTCCTAAACCATTGAGACCAGGGATACCTGACAGATATGCTCCTTGGCTATCTTCTACCTGAATATTCTGGGACTTCTCGAGAGAAATGGCTCAGCATCCGAAGTTTAGATAGCTGGTCAGCAATCTTAAGAGCCCAAACGTAGATCATAGATGTACCAGGTGGAAGAACGAGGCGGGGATGAACAGGAGTTATTTCTGACCAGAGCAGCTTTCTCTTGCTGCCAGTTTCCTGACAGGCACCGTCACAGCCCCTGGGTTGCCCCGTTGCTATGGCAACCAACACCGTATATCACACTCAAATCTGTTATTGAAAATATACTAGAAGCACAAAGCATCCATTTTTCATATGTTTCCCAAGTTCATTTTCCTCATGGCTTCATGCAGCGATTCAACATGAAACATTTATTTGAGCTTAAAAAAATAAATCGTAAACACATATTCTCCTTCTTTGAGATTCTGAACTAGCTTCTGGGACTGAAATGGGAATTCGCCATCAAACGGATTTCATGCATTTCAAACAATTAGACTTTTTTTTCAAAGAAAGAAGGAGGAGGGCATTGCCCTTGTGGTCTTCTGTGGAGCTAATCTATACGCTATAAGCAGCCTTAGCCTTCGGATGCCAAACTGCGGGGATACCAGGTGGGGAGATTTCAAATGAGGTGCAACATTTTGCTTCTATTCCACAAGGAATAGATAACTGTTGAAAGGCATGCGCTGCTCTGTTTAATTCATACTGTGAAGCGGGGGCGGGGGAGGGTGCATCTTGACTTGAAGACTGGATCTACAGCAGCTACTAGGGTTTGGCACTTGGATGAGACACACTGTTCTCATTATCAGAAATGCTGGCATTCAGATAACAGGGATAAGGCTGAGGTTAGAGTTAAATACAGAGCACTGAAACCAATTAAAAAAGAAACTGTCAATAACCTGATCCGGGAACTAGCAAGGCTGCCTCCTGAGGAAAAAAAAAAATCTTGTATGAAGTGTTCACATCAAGAGAAAGACCCACATCCATTTATTTATCTGACATTGAGCTCACAACGTTATTCCTTTTCCTCTCGGGAAAGATGATGTAACTGAAAATATCACGAATGGAAGTAGAACACAGGCAAACCCTGCTGTTGAGTAAATTGCTGACCTGGTGTGAATTTCTGCAAACGTGTCTTACGTGCAAACTTAACGGGGTTTTTCAATATTAACGTTATTACAGTCCTCACTGTCAAGACTAGGTTATATTAGTAAGTATTTGTAAAGAACTCAAAGATTCGGAGTTTTAAACCTGCTTCTATAATGTTGGTCTTTCCATTCTAATCAACTCGACAATCTTATTAAAGGTTGGCTCTAGAGGAAGGAAAGATTTTCTTTTAAGGCTAAACACCTCTAGGATCAAATTTATGAACTTTTGAAATGGAAATTTTAAAAAAGATTAAAAGAGCCCTAGCTGGGTTTGATCAGTGGATAGAGCATCGGCCTGCGGACTGAAGGGTCCTGGGTTCGATTGCAGTCAAGGGCATATGCCGGGGTTGCGGGCTCGATCCCCAGTGGGGGACGTGCAGGAGGCAGCTGATCCATGATTCTCTCTCATCACTGATGTTTCTATCTCTCTCTCCCTCTCCCTCTCCCTTCCTCTCTGAAATCAATAAAAATATATTTAAATTTTTATAATTTATGCCATACTTTGGACATGTACAATCAGAATCTGCATTTTTAACAGGATCCCCAGGAAACTCAAGTGCACAGTAAAGTCTGTGAAGCAATGATCTCATTCGGTGGCTCTCAACATTGAAGCTGCAGCAGAGGCATCCACGGGGCTGGCCTCTTAGGCTACATTGCAGGGCGCACCCCCCGGTCTGAGATGGGGCCCAAGAATATGCATTTCTCTTTTATCACCTATCTTTTATATATATATATGTATGTTGATTGATTTCAGAGAGGAAAGGAGAGATAGAAACATTAATGATGAGAGAGAATCATGGATCGGCTGCCTCCTGCACGTCCCCTGCTGGGGATGGAGCCCGCAACCTGGGCATGTGCCCTTGACCAGAATCAAACCGTGACCTCCTGGTTCTTAGGCCGACGCTCAACCACTGAGCCACGCCGGCTGAGCTAAGCATGTCTAACACTTTCCCAGGTGCTGCCGATGCTGCTAGTCTGGACCACGCTGAGAAGCACAGCTTTCACTCGTTCTCCTCATGCCCCAGGTGCCCCTGAGTTCACTTCCCAGCCCTGGTGCTCACTTGCGGTGTGATCTCGCCGAGCCCCAGTTCCTTTCCACAGCGCGGAGGAATCCCAGCTTCCTCGGACTTTGTGAGAATGTAAAGAGACCTTTAAAAGCCAAACGACCCGCAGGCCAGCAGCACCAGGAGCCCCCTGGGAGCTCTGGGAAATGCAGGCTCCGGCCCCCACCTCAGACCTGTGGGATGGAGCAGAACCTGCATTTTCACAAGACCCTCAGGTAGGATGGATGCGCGTTAAGGTGTCAGAGCCGTTCTCTTTACACGGGTCCTCGTTTCCCGGTGCAGCCCAGGGTTCGGCCGCTCGGGAATGGGGGTTTCTAGCCTCAGAGCAGGCCTTGGGAACTGGAACTCCTAACTCTCTCTCATCAGAGTCCCCCCTCAAATTCCAGGCACACGCGGAGGGTGTGATTCCTCGTCTCAGGCCCAGACACGCACCACGAGGGCCCTCTGGTTTGCAGAGCCCCGGGCGGTACCACATGCAGAAAATCTGTGTTCCCTTGCCTCCCGCCCCGGAGTTCACCAAGACACAGATGCAGCCCTAGCCGGTTTGGATCAGTGGATAGAGCGTCAGCCTGCAGACTGAAGGGTCGCGGGTTCGATTGCAGTCAAGGGCAAAGGCCTCGGTCGCAGGCTCCACCCCTGACCCTGGTTGGGGCACGTGCAGGAGGCAACCAATGGATATGGCTCTCTCACATGGATGTTTCTCTCTCTGTGTCTCTCTCCCTCCCTTCCTCTCTCTCTAAAAATCAATGGTTTGGCTCAGTGGATAGAGCATTGGCCTGTGGACTGAAGGGTTCCAGGTTCGATTCCGGTCAAGGGCACATGCCTGGGTTGCGGGCTTGATCCCTAGTAAGGGGCGTCCAGGAGGCAGCCTATCCATAGTTCTCTCTCATCATTGATGTTTCTGTCTCTCTCTCCCTCTCCCTCCCTCTCTGAAATCAATAAAAATATGTTAAAAAATAAATAAAAATCAATGGAAAAATATCCTCCGGTGAGGATTTTAAAGAAAGGGAAGAAAGAAAAGAAACAGATACAGCCCATGAGGAGAGAAAGGTTTCTAAACCTTAGCATTTGCTTCTCTGGCGCTCTGATGGCTTGTTTTGGTTAGTCACATGGAGGTTCTACTTGAATCCCCCGAGCAGAAGAGGGCCAGGAAGGAGAAGGGGTGGAAGAGAGGCCACGCAAGGGCTGGAGGTTCCCACAGGGAAAGAAAGGCGACTCCGGGCTGCCCAGTTGGACTTGCTCCCCGGAAACTGGTTTCTGTTGGAATAGAAGGCACAGCTGAGTTCCCACTGCAGGAGGCAGCCCTCTCAATGTTCTGGTGTGTGATTCTTTGGGAACAAAGTACTGTCTGGGAGTCATTACCATTTGGAGCTACTTTATTGTACGAACCACATGAAAACGAATCCTTCCTGAACATTCTAATGAACAAAACAATACAGGAGTGACTTCAGCGGAGTTGGGAAGGCAGCATTGCTTTTTGGCATACTTATGAATAACGAATGGCATCTGAAACATAATGTAACAGGAATGATAAAGTAACCAGATTTGTCTGATAATGAACGAAATTCTGGAAACTCTGGCATCTCTCATGAAGTGGCCCATAAGTTTAAGGCTAATCGTGTCATTGAACTTGTTCTTTGAAGCCTCTTACACGGTGATTGAAGGAGTTCGTTTTATTTTCTCTTTTCTTTTTTTTTAAAACAATCCTCACCTGAGGATATTTTCCCATTGATTCTTAGGGAGAGTGGAAGAGAGAGGGAGAGACAGAAACATCGATGTGAGAGAAACACATTGATTGGTTGCCTCCTGCACGCGCCCTGACCAGGGCCTAGGCCGGGGAGGAGCCTGCAACTGAGGTACGTCTACAGCTTTTTGATAGAAAACATAGAAATAAGCATGATAAGTTCCAACTAGATTTTAAACTTTCGGTCTCAATTTCCTTACTGAGCTATATTTTTTTCCTCCCTGGCCCTTAAGCATTGACACCTCCTGGATATAGCGCCAAGGTTATATCCATGAAAACAGGCAACTTGGGGAGAAATGGATTTCAGTTAGGCCTTAACCATAAGCCCACTTGTGAGATTTTGGGCTTCCAGTTCAAGATTGGGCAGAGCCCCTTTGGATAAATCCACAACTCAAATCATTTGAAGAATAAGGACTCTCACCTGGCTGGCGTGGCTCAGTGGTTGAGTGTTGACCTATGAGCCAGGAGGTCACGGTTCGATTCCCGGTCAGGGCACATGCCCAGGTTGTGGGCTCGATCCCCAGTAGGGGGCATAGAGGAGGCAGCCGATCCATGATTCTCTCTCATCATTGATGTTTCTATTCTCTCTCCCTCTTCCTTCCTCTCTGAAATCAATATATATTTATAAAGAATAAGGACTCTCAGAAATTTGCCTCCTCCCTCCCCAATTCCCAGATACTCTTCAAAATTAACAAGATGGGAAAATCAAATAGAGAGGGTATTTTTGGCAGGAAGGAAGGGGCGAGGGGGAACTTTCTGGAGTGAAAGTAATAGTCCATTTTTATAGGGATTTTGGGTAGGTGGTGTGGTAAGCATTTGTCAAAATTCATGGAGAGGTACATTGAAATTTGTGTTTCTTTATATGTTAATCTTACCGAAAATAAAACCCTATATAATAAAAGAAAGTCCCTATAAAAAGATTTGGATTACGGGCTAAAAGTATTAAAGTTGCATTTTTATCAGCTCTGTCAGCATCTCCAGCCAACCACAAAACACAAATGCTTTTGACCACTTCTGTAGAGGGAAGCGGGCGGAAGTTCTCCGCAACCAAAACATGTATCTGAAGTAGAGGGATATGTGCTCTGGGCTGATTGTGTTTCTCCCAGGGAAGCAGATCTTTGCCCCTGACCCAAGCAGGCTTCCTTTAGCAGCCAGTCCTTATGTAAAAATAGTTGCGTGTGTGTGTAAGGGTAGCTGAAGACTTGCAAGAATTCTGTCAGGCCCTAACCGGTTTGGCTCAGTGGATAGAGCGTCGGCCTATGGACTGAAGGGTCCCAAGTTCGATTCTGGTCAAGGGCATGTACCTTGGTTACGGGCACATCCCCAGTAGGGAGTGTGCAGGAGGCAGCTGATCGATGTTTCTTTCTCATCACTGTTTCTAGCTCTCTATCCCTCTCCCTTCCTCTCTGTAAAAAATCAATAAAATATATTAAAAAAAAAAATTCTGTCAGAAATTCTCTGGAGACCCCAGGCAGGAAGGTGGGAATTTGCCATCCAGATTCTCTGATGTCTTTCCCCAAGTAAGTGTAGAAATGGGTCCAAAATCACCAAGGAAAGGCCCTGCTTCAACCTAAAATCCATTACATTATAGGTTTGGGGAACATGATAACATGTGGGTCAAGACGAAATTTTATTCAACTTGTATTGTTTGGGAGTCTTTACCCTTCTGTTCCCGCTTTGAATATCAGTCTAGTTCCCCAATTTACCAACATGGGTTTGCTTCTTTCATTTTATTATCATGAAATATTTCAAGCACAGAAAATATAGAGAATCCTATAACAAAGAGCAGTGTATTCATGATCCCATCTTGTCAGATTACCTTTTTCAAGATTGAAAACGTGTTTTCATTTGTGGTTAGTAGTTAAATTATTGGTACCAAAGAGTTCAAATGAATCAGTTGCTCTTCTATTAACATTTACCTGTTTGACCTTTTTCTCACTTTTATGTTATACAAATTTGGAAATAGGCATTTGGACATGAAATTGGTGATTGGATTTTACTCCTGTTTTCCTAAACAGGTGCATATATCCATATGAGTGACTGCTCTCAGGTTTTGTGATTTATAATTTATATAGTCAGATTTTTTACTTTATAGTGTTATTATTAAGATAATTGAGGTATATCTGCTTTCCCATCCCTACAGACTCTAGTCTGGCTTCTTAAACAACAACAACAACAACAACAACAACAACAACATATTTTTATCGATTTCAGAGAGGAAGGGAGAGGGAAAGAGAGATAGAAACATCAATGATGAGAGAGAATCATTGACAGGCTGCCTCCTGCACACCCCACATTGGGGACTAAGCCCACAACCTGGGCATGTGCCCTTACCAGGAATCGAACTGTGACCTCCTGGTTCATAGGTTGACACTCAACCACTGAGCCACGCCGGTCGGGCTGGGTTTATAATTGTATTTTTCAGCTGTATTGAGATGTAATTGACATGAAACATTGCATAAGTTTAAGGCATACAACATCAACGTTTGATACATGAATATCTTGCAAAATGATTACCACGATAAGGTTACTTAACACCTTCATCACCTTGCATAATTACCTTTTTGTTGTTGTGATGAACATTTAAGATCTCTCTCAATATATAATTCAGTATTATTATCTATAGTCACCAGGCTATACATTACATCCCCAGAACTTACTCATCTTATAACTGGAAATTTTATACCCTTTGACCAACAACTCCCCATTTCCTCCACCCCTCAGCCCATGGC
The DNA here is from genome assembly GCA_025583905.1 of Ia io. Lineage (NCBI taxonomy): Eukaryota > Metazoa > Chordata > Mammalia > Chiroptera > Vespertilionidae > Ia > Ia io. The sequence goes on from JAJQQW010000001.1 coordinate 8,018,241, forward strand.
TACCACTAATCTACTCTCTGTTTCTGATTTCGGCTTTTTTAGATTCCACATCTAAGTGACATCATACAGTATTTGTTTTTCTCTCTTTGACTTATCTCACTTAAGCATAATACCCTCAAGGTCCATCCATGTTGTTGCAAGTGGCAGGATTTCCTTCTTTCTCATGGCTGAATATTCTATTGTGTGTATGTATCTTGTTTATTTATTCATACATCCAGGGGACACATGTTGTTTCTATGTCTGGGCTATTGTGAATAATCCTTCATTGAACATGGGCGTGCAGACATTTCTTTGAGGTCCTGTTTTCATTTCCTTTGGATACACACCCAAAAGTGGGATTGCTGGGTCCTATGGTAGATCAGTTTTTAATTAGTGAAGGAACCGCCATACTGTTTGCCACAGGGGCTGCCCCAGGTGACATTCTCACTAACAGTGCCCGAGGGTTCCTTTTCTCCACATCCTCTCCAATGTTGGTCATGTCTTGTCTTTTTTATTATAGCTATTCTAACTGGTGTGAGGTGATACCTCATTGTGGTTTTGATTTGCATTTTCCTGGTGATTAGTGATGGGGAGCACCTTTTCATGTACCCGTTGGTCATTTGTATGTCTTATTCCGAAAAATGTGTATTCAGGTCCTCTGTCCATTTTAGAACCTGATTGCTTTTTGCTCTTGAGTTATATGTATTATGTATTTTGGATCTTAACCCCATATTCTTTCCTTTTAAAATTATTTTGTGTTTTCCATCATCGTTTATCTCCTCTATGCCCTTTTCTACTTCCACCCCCCCCAATCGCCACACTGTTGTCCCCATATTCTTTATAACACTATCAGCAATTTCAAATTTTAAAACAGAAATCATTGTTTACAATGCAAGCAAGTGGTTTCTAAACATTTTGGTCTTGGAAGACACGTAGAGGCTTACGCATCAGTGAAGGCTTCAAAGGACTTGTGTTTACATCGATTTTATCAATCCATATTTACTGTATTAGAAATAAAAACTGAGAAAAAAACTTAAATACTTATTCATTAAAAATAATAAATATTGTATATGTTAACATGACACATTGTAATGAAAATAACTGTTTTCTAAAATAAAAAATACATTTATTGAGAAGAACAGTGTAGGCATATATTTTACAATCCCTAATGTCTGCCTTAATAGAAACAGCTGGATTTTCATATTTGTTTCTGTATTCAATATATTGTGAAACACTGTTTTGGTTGAAAACTATTAAGAAAACCCAGCCTTACATAGATATGTAGTTGAAATGGAAGGAGTCATTATTAGATTTTTCAGATAGTTGTGGATATTCTTGTTTGGTACTATGCCAAATTGAGACAAGTTTCTTTTAAAAAATATATATATTTTTATTGATTTCAGAGAGGAAGGGAGAGGGAGAGAGATATAGAAACATCAGTGATGACAGAATTAGCAATCGGCTACCTCCTGCATGCCCCTCACTGGGGATCGAGCCTGCAACCCGGACATGTGCCCCTGATGGGTATCGAACCCAGGACCCTTCAGTTCGCAGGCTGACACTCTATTCACTGAGCCAAACCGGCTAGGGCAAGAAAAGTTTCTTAAAGAAAAGATGCATTATGATATTTGAAACCATGATAATGAACTTTTCATACTCTCTTACATTAAAATTGATTGATTTATTTCACATTTGGAATGAATACTGTACCCATGCATGATTTTGTAGCATCACGTGTTTTGGTCATTTGGGAAATAGGCGTTCATTGAAATAGGCAGATCCTCCTTATACAATATTGAAAAACCCACACTCATTAATAATATCACTGAACTCATCAGAGATGTCTTTTTTTTTAAAATTTTACTTCTCCCCTTTATTTATTTACTAAAGATGTCTTTTGGAAATAACACCATCACAAAAATTTAACATAGACTGGCCCTATTTATTTATGAGATTTCTGTTTGGAAAAAGTTAATGTAAGAGAGAATCGATCATGTGCCCCTTGGAGTAAAAATAGGTGTGTCTACAAAAGACCCACTGATACTTAGACCCATTGAGGGGAAAAAGGAAAAGAATTAAAATTAACAATTTTTTTAATTCTCATTCAAAATATGTCCTCAGAGATTTCTTTAAGTGTGGTGAAGCTGTCAAGCCCATGGGGGCAGATCCAAGTTTTCTAAAATTTTAATTGTCACTTCAGAATTCAAATTTATTATTGGCAACAAATACTGCCAATTGTTTTCCTTAAAGCGACAGGCTCATTTTGTTCATTGTTGAAAAAATGTCTGCCTAACCCCAAGTCTGGGAGGAAAAAAAAATCAGTGGTTGGCAGTTTCCCTTTCAAGTTAAGATGGTATTACATGAAAACAGCAGCCAGTTTAGCTGGCAACTCAAATATTGGTACCTCAGCAGTCACCCCGTGCTTTCCCGTGAGACACTATATGGACACTGGTGGGCAGCAGAAATGATTTAGGCTTACTTCTCATTTTGTCACACAGAATTTAAGAAGAGGTGTGCTCAAGGGCTGAAATGTACTAAAAGTAATACTTTTTCTGGCATTTGGTTTTCCTTCAGGTGCGTAGTGGTAAAGCACACAGTCACCACTAGTGCAGTTTGGTGCCACTGCCTTGATTCATGCTTAGTGCGTGGTCATCTCCATGCAGAGATCCCAGGGGCTTGCCCTTCTGCCTGTGTTTGCAGCATCTTGTTTGTATTAAAAAGACAGTAACATGTGGGCTTTTTAAAGCCTTTAAACCTGAAGCACTGTTCTTGATCTTGTAAGCCTCTTCCCTGGCTGCTCTGGGGCAACTATTTCTGCCTTGTTGACTGCAGCAGTGGTTCCCAAAGGTGGGGTAGGAGAAGGGAGGGATGTTGTGGTGACTCCCAGAGGACATTTGATAGTATCTGGAGACAGTCTGGTTGTCATAACTTGTGTGTGTGTATGGGGGGTGGAGGGATGTTAATGGCATCTAGCAGGTAGAAGGTAGGGATGCTGTTAAAAGTCCTACAATGCAGAGACCGCTCCTAAAACAAAGACTTAACTGGCCCCAAATGGCAATAGCGCTAAGGTTGAGACACCCAGGATTGCACAGTATCATTGATATCATATAATTGAAAATGTCAGTAACTACTTCTGGTGGGCGTTCTCATGGAGATAGTTCCCATTCTCTTGATTTCTATGTCTTGTGATGCCAAATGCTGCAATGGCCCCGAGGAAAGCGTTCTGGAACTCTCTAGGGAAATCAAGGACCTCAGCCTTGAAACTTACTGATCCTACAAAGGCAGTATTCCGTAAGGCCCCGGGGCATACACACATCAGGGAGTAATAACATGGAAATTAACCCTCCCGTGTCCGGCACGGTGGCACATGCAGACTGCTCTGCCTGGCACAGACAAGCAGGTAAAGCATTACAATGCTATTCACAACATCAAAACAACATGATCTCTAAAGGAAGGCCATAAGTACCTTATTCTTATCTTTTTTTCTTTATCACGTCAAATTATTCTGACTAATAATTGTATCATCCGTGACTTCATTCTGAACCCAGGCTTACTTATTAATTTTTATTGACCTGTTTATAGAAGATCGGTCCTTTTATCTTACAAGGGAGACACTGACTGTACGGATCGGTTTCGTTTTCTTTAGTAATATTTTAATACGGGTCAAACAAATGCTTTGAAAACAGGCATGCTGTTGAATGAAAGGCATATCTTCCATTTTAAAAACCTGTCACAGTCTTTCTTGAAGAGAGTGTGAGCACGTTGCATAGAACAGCAGCGGATTCTTAAACATTCTGCACATTATCCTGCAGAGAGACGGCGTGTTCAAAACACCCTTCACTGTACATACGCAGTTACCCTAGGAAACACCTTAGGGAAAGCCTTCAGTGATTACTTAGGGCCTGGAAGGTTTACTCCCTGAAAAATTATGCTTGGCCTTCTCCCAGCCCAAAATACCCTGAAGTGAAATTCACAAACCCTTTGGCTAGGAGTGCGCACTTCCGTGAGGCCATGGAGGCTGGGACTTCATATGTTTGTGATTGCAAGACTATTGTTACAATAGAAAGTGCTACATCCATTTGGAAGAAATTAACGAATGCACAGGAGGATGGGTGTGAGTTTCTGAGCATGGAAACATCTGTTTCAACCCATTCTGAGCTAGGAAGAATGTGGGTCCAGCCATATATTTCTGGAAAACACTTGCCTCACAGTCTTGACCTAGGAGATGGCATCTGGACGGGGGAGGAAACAGAAGTAGTCTGCAATCACATCCTCTTAACATCAAAACAAAACAAAAACTATGTCCTTATCATTTTTAAAGGGTTTCTTCACAGCATAAAAATTCCCCAAACTTCCCCTCTGTGTTTATTTTTTAACCCCTTACACAGTTTTTGCATGGTTCACAAATTTCATCACTGCAGCTTATTTGTCAAAATGAAGAAACTGACATCGATGCATTATAATTAACCAAACCCCAGGCTTTATTTGGATTTCACTAGTGTTTTTTTTTTAATTGATTGTCTCTGACTTTACTTTTTATTTATTTTAATATATTTTTATTGATTTCAGAGAGGAAGGAAGGGGGAGTGGAGAGAGAAACATCAATGATGAGAGAGAATCATTAATCGGCTGCCTCCTGCACGCCCCACACTGGGGATCAAGCCTGCAACCTGGGCATGTGGCCCTGACAGTAATTGAACCTGGGATCCTTCAGTCCGCAGGCCGATGCTCTATCCACTGAGCCAAACCAGCTAGGGCGGGATTTCACTAGTTTTGCCACTAATGTCCTTTTTCTGTTTGAGGATCCCACCACATTGTATCTAGTAACCATTTCTCTTAATCTTCCTTCTTAACTTTGAATGAGCCTCCTCTCTTGTTTGTCCCTCAGACAGTAAGCTTCACAATGGGATCTTAAGAAGCCTTCCTAAACATACGAGAGCCAACTTTCAATAGTGTCTGTTGTAGGGGAGGGAAAAAAACTACTACTTTTCCTCTGCCCTCCTAGGTTTTGTAGTTGGGGCCCTGGAAATGAAACAGACACAATTCAGACTAACATGAGAGAAACAGAGCTTATGAACAAAGCAGAGCACATATGTGATGCAGGAGAAGCTCAGTGATGACTAACTCCAAGGGGTAGTTAGAATTTGGGGCTTATAGAGCATCTTCACAAAGAACGATAAAATCTGTAGTGAAGTAACAAGACCCACAAAAAGGGATTAAGGCTTTCAGCAGTGCCAGAATGGGGGGGAAATAACTATATGGGAGGAAACAAATGGAAGATGATGGTTATTTAGAAGTTTGTTATCTGGATTCCATTGAGAAGAGTCTCGACTTGTCCCCAGTGTTAAGAGTTTAAGAATTACCCTCCTCTTCCTGGCATGAGAGAAGAAGACACTTTTACAAGGAAATTTTATGTTCTGCTGTTAGGAAAGTGGGTGGGGGGAGAGTAGAAAGTTGGTTTTAGCATCTGCTGTTTCTGAGTTTTCTTCAGCTCAGAATCATCCATATGCCAGTGGCATATTTGGAGATGGCATGTTCTGTTCCCCGACACTATAGCTCAAAAAACAAATAAACAAACAAACAAAAAAAACAAAACAAAAACCTAGTCAGCCCAGCTGGCATGGCTCAGTGGTGGAGCGTTGACCTATAAACCAAGAGGTCATGGTTCGATTCCCAGTCAAGGCACATGCACGGGTTGCAGGCTCAATCCCCAGTGTGGGGGAGTGCAGGAGGCAGCTGATCCATGATTCTCTCTCATCATTGATGTTTCGATCTCTCCCTCTCCCTTCCTCTCTGAAATCAATAAAAATAAAAATGAACAGCCTAATGAAAAAAATCTTGGGAAAATTGAAAAGTTCAGCCAAAAGGCTCTCCTGATTGCCATTTTTACCTACATAAAACCAGGCATCATCCTTTTCATGAATTTATTTTCTATGATTTTATTAAAGGTTACTCTGGTATAACTTAGTATATAGCTGGATCGATCTCATGGGTCAGAACAGGAGGTCATCGGGTAATAGGAATGACCAGACTAGGAGAAGCAAGGTTTGAGAAATTAGACTTCCGGACTGGGAAAGAACAGAAGTTTGGACCAGACCGTGTTGAACTATATGAGGGGAAGTTCAGAGAGCTGGGCAATGTGCAGAGCTAGGGCCCAGACGTGTAGAATCAGAAAGTGGAGCAAATAGCCTGGGGGTGGGTTGGGAATGGTGGGCTGGCAGTGAGTGCCAGAGAAGGTTGGGTGATATGCAGGGGCCAGGCAGGGAATGAGGAAGAGGTTTTCTAGAAAAAGCAGGTAGGACACCAGCTTGGGCTCACACTGCTTGTGAGTCAGAGGCAGGATCCTGGGTCGCAGCTCTCAGAGCCTGGGTTCTGAGTTTGTAGCTCTGGCAGGGTTTGGGCAAGCAAGAACTACCTGGGAGCAAGATACCTGGGACCCAAGTGTGAGATACCTGGGGTACCGAGGTAGAGACTCAAGTACAGGAACTCCAGCCATTACAATTGGAGCAAGACAACTTATGGTCCCAGATTTCCTCCATTGAAGAACCCACATTAACTTGAGGTTGAATTAACTTCCCTGCCGAACAAAAGATGCTAAATTGCCCCTGGGTAGGAGGAGAAGTAATCATGACCCTAACTCAGAGTTCCTGAACCTTGGCACCAATGAGATTTGGGATTGAATCGCTCTTTGATGTGTGTGTGTGTGTGGGGGGGGAGGGGGTGCTGGCTGTCTTATAACACTGTGGACTGTTGACCAGCATCTCTAGCCTTGGCCTACTAGATACCAATAACACCTTCCACCTCACCTTCTGCCAAATTGTGACAATCAAATATGTGTCCAAATATTGCCAAACATCCTGTGGGACAAGATCACCCCCATTGGGAATCACTGCTCTAAAATGAGACAGATCCCATAAGAGACATTAAGTGGCTTCAGTTTAAGTAGGAAAAATGTCTGGGGGAAGGAAACCAAGCCAGTTATTATATCCCACAAAGGAAATCAAGGGAAGTGATATGCCTAGGAAGGCAACGTGGACTCAGTACTTCCTTTGCAAAGAGCCACTGAATAAGCAGGTGTGAGAATATTTTGGTCTTCAATGGAGGAAGTCTGGGACCATAAGTTGTCTTGCTCCATGTAAGCAACATGTATGGCAGAAGTGGGTGTGTATTCACTGATTTACTAGGTCAAATGAAATTGAGTTATGCTTAGAACAATGTTTGTTGCATAAAGCCAAAAGAAATGAAAATTTTCCTTTTGTTCTCACACCATGAAAGCCTTCCTAGCCTTAACATGCCTTTGTCCAATGTAGGACATGATGCTACGTTATTGAATAATGCCCTTTTCACTCTTTTTTTTTTTTTTCCAGTGGAGCCTTATAAGGGAATTGTATAAAGCTTTTTTTAAAATCTTTTTTTTAAAATTGATTTCAGAGAGGAAAGGAGAGGGAGAGAGATAAAAACATAAATGTTGAGAGAGAATCACTGATTGGTCGCCTCCTACACACCCTACGCTGGGGATCGAGCCCACAAGCCGGGCATGTGCCCAGACCAGGAATCGAACCATGACCTCTTGGTTCATAGATCAATGCTTGACTATTGAGCCACGCCGGCCAGGCTAAAGCTTTTTTATTCCAGAGAATAGTGGTCATTTTAAGCATCTCAGTGCACTTGTTACCTCTTACCGATGGTTCTATCCTAGATTTGTTGGATTTTCTGTGTGCTGTTGATGTTTGGGATAATCTGGCAGAGAATAGTAATCTCCAAACACTTTGCTGCTTAAATCCATGTGAATTAAAATTTCATGCCATGTTGCACCATCACACTCTGGTTGACAGCTTCCAAAATGGCCTCCATGATCCCTGCCTCCTGGTGGTCACACCCTGTACAGTCCCTGCCCCTTGAGTGACTTGCTGTTGACACACAGAACATAGCAGAAGTGATGGGATACCATTCTACACTTAGATCAGTGGCATAATATTGTGTTATCAAATGTGGCAACACACAGCTGTGAAGACAAAACAATTTAACTGGAACTCCAGCTCCTGATGGGTAGAGAGGGGCCCTGAGGTAGGGAGACAGCAAGTGACCATGACACACAGAATTGAAGGCTGCGGAGAAATGAAAGAGAATGTACTTGTGACATGGATCCAGGAAGCTCATCATTTCTGGCCACAAAACAAAAAGTCCCCAACTATTTATAATCTGACCAACAGGGGTAGGCAGAAGCAAGCAGGAAGCCAGAGTGGCGCGATGAGCATTAGACGCCATCTCCATTGTGCAGTGGGGGAGGGGCACAGGGAAGAAAAAGACTCAGGTTCAAGGACCCCCAAGGATTCATGGAGCGCAATGGTGATTGTGGTTTCAGGGGGAATGCGAAGCATGTTAAAAAATGTATTTCCCAAATGTGATGTGTGATAAGAACTTGAACATCCCTGCCCAGCCAGCATAGCTCAGTGGTTGAGTGTCAACCTATGAACCAGGTGGTCACAGTTTGATTCCCGGTCAAGGGCACATGCCCAGGTTGTGGGCTTGATCCCCAGTGGGAAGTGGGTGTGCAGGAGGCAGCGGATCAATGATTCTCTCTCATCATTGATGTTTCTATCTCTCTCTCCTGCTCCCTTACTCTCTGAAGTGAAAATATATACTGAGTGGCCAGATTATTATGATCTCTGAACACATAATAATCTGGCCACTCAGTGCCATAATAATCTGACACTCAATATATATACTGAGTGTGTGAATATATAATATATATATTAGAGGCCCAGTGCATGAATTCATGCATGGGTGGGGTCTGGCCAGCCTGGCCAGGGGGAGGAGACATGGACAGTTGGCCGGCCTATCTGCTGGTCAAACTCCTGGTCGAGGGGACAATTTGCATATTATCCTTTTATTATATAGGATTATATAGGATATACACTGAGTGGCCAGATTATTATGCATTCAGAGATCATAATTGGCCACTCAGTGTATATATATTTTGAATATCCCTAAAAGCAACCATGACCACAATATACCCAAAAGAGGAACCTTCGCCTCCCAGCCCTCTAGGTGACTAAACTATCTATCGCTGGGTTTTCTGAGCAATGTCATAGGCCTGTCCGGCAAGAAGGATCCTTAGCTGATGGAAGAAGGAGAGAGTCAGGGATGTGAGAGTCCGTTCTGCGTAACTGTGCAAAAACCTTCAAAGCAAGAGTCCCATTTATGGGTTGTGCTGCAAAACACTTTACAATTTCTTTCAAGTTCATGTTTTGTAGGTGAGGATATTAAGACTCATGGCGTGGTGTATAAATGGTCGAGCGGATAAAACCCAGGTCATTTAACTCCTGAGCTTCAAGTTTCCCAGGGATGATAGGAGCTGGAGCAACCTGCTGCGCGAGGTGGGAGCAATCAGAACATGATGGCCCTTGAGCTGAGCCATCCTGCAGAGCCTGCTGGGCCATGCCGGCTGGGTCACGGGAGGCTGGCTCAGTGGCCCAGGGAAGGAGGGACACTGGGGTTGAACGGGTCAGTGTTCATTTCCTAACTGGCACTGGAGTTCTGTATCTTGATATATATTTTTAAAAATATATTTTTATTGATTTCAGAGAGGAAGAGAGAGGGAGAGAGAGGGAAAAACATCAATGATGAGAGAGAATCATGGATCAGCTGCCTCCTACATGCCCCTACTGGGGATCCAGCCCACAACCCAGGCATGTGCCCTGCCTAGGAATCAAACCGTGACCTCCTGGTTTATAGGTTGATGCTCACCCGCTGAGCCACACCAGCCAGGCAGCACCTCAATCTTTAACCATCCAGTCAGATGTACTTGTGCATGTGGGTTGAGTATCAACTTTGTTCCCAACAGCCTTCTCCCAGGCTTCCTTTCTGCGGGGTCCTGTCTCCACTTGTCAGATAAAACATGGAAATTTATTTCCAGCACAAACAAACTCAAAGTGAAGGGGAAAACAGATTGTCTGCTGCCTCGAGCACTTGTAGCTAGACAACTTTTAAATAGAAGCTCACACATGAGATTCTGACAGCTGCGCGGGCACAGTGAGTTCTGGTCAGAGAACCATCTAGAAAGAGACACTGACGCTCCTGTCTTGCCTCTTAAAAAGGGGGTGGTAGATGGGGGTGGGATTCCGCTGTTCAGGCAAAAGCTGATTTCTTTTTTCTTTTAATCCTCAACTGAGGATATTTTTCCATTGATTTTTTAGAGAGACAGAGAGAAACATCTATGTGAGAGAGACACATCAATTAGTTGCCTCCTGCACGCACCCCAACCAGAGCTGGGGAACCTGCAACCAAGGTACATAACCTTGACCAGAATCAAACCCGGGACCCTTTAGTCTTAGGGCCAATGCTCTATCCACTGAGCCAAACTGGCTAGTGTGGAAAAGATGACATAAACTTAAAACAGTTGTAGGTTGCCCTCCTCCAGCCTGGCTGGTTAATTGATGGCGAGTGCAGATCTGTGGCTTTAGATCAGGGGACCAGACTGGAGGTAGAATAGAAAGCAGCACTTCTCAACTCTATAGTCACCCTCAGGAGATGCTGATCAGTGGGCTGGGTGTGGCCCGGTGATGGGTTAAAAGCTCCCCCATGATGCAATGCGGCCCAGGTGGGCATCACTGATCTAGGGAGATGGCAGCACCTTTGCAGGGACCACAGCTAGGGTGGGCTTCAGTGTTGCCACTTAGTTTCGTTGAGAAAATGACCAGATTAAAACCCAGTTCATTTTCCCAGTAAGCCGCCCCAGGATTGGCCCAACCTTCCCCCCCGGGATGTAGGGAGCAAATTGCAGTGTTTTCTTTGTGACTCGCCTCTCTGCCATTTCCTGTTTACCTCTCAAGGGAGAATGAATGATTAAGCCTCTCTGAGCTTTAGTGTTCTCATCCAAAATGAGACCAGTCTCTGTTTGACGTGGTGGGCACGCAGTGGTCGGGAGCTACTACCATATTTTCCAGCGTATAAGACGACTTTTTAACCCAGGAAAATCTTCTATACGCCCAGTCGTCTTATACGCCAGAAAATACGGTATTTTTATTGTGGCCCCACAGGTACATTGGTTAGCTAATGAACGCACAGGGGGGCTGCTAAAGAAGTGGCCAACGGAGAAAACGTACAGGAACCACAGAGTAGCAAGTGTGCAAACCTTTGTCGCCTGTCACATTCTGGCATGGCTGTGTCAGACCTGGGAGAGGAGGCCACACCCTTGGGCTACGCAGCAGGGTTAGGGAAGCCTGGGCCCTTCCTTGTATGGAGGGTTCCAAGGTAACTGTGATATGACGGAGTAGAATATTCCCTGTTACAATAGAGCTGGCATATGTAAAAACACTTCCTCTACTAAAGCATTATACAAAGGCAGAGGTGATTACTGTGATAGTATCCTGCGTTTTCATGCCTACCGTATTCCTACCCATCTTTGACATCGCTGGGGCCATTCTCTGGTAGTATAGTCTGGCATGGCTTCTCAGACTTTGGTACGCATGCTGATCACTGCGGGCTCATATTACGATGCAGATTCTGACCCAGTAGATCTGGTGGGGCCCGAGATTCTGTGTTTCTGTGTTTTGGGCATCCGGGTGATTCTGAAGCTTCTTCTATACAGAAGGTCGCAAGCATTGTTCCATGTGCTTTGTCTCAAGGCACACGTCATGGCCATCAAGCATTGCTATCTTTCTTTTTCTTATTTTTTAAAACATTTTTTTTATTTTTATTGATTTCACAGAGGAAGGGAGGGAGAGAGAGAGATGGAAACATCAATGATAAGAGAGATTCATTGATCGGCTGCCTTCTGCACACCCCACACTGGGGACCAAGCCCACAACCCAGGCATGTGCCTTGACTGGGAATTGACCTTTGACCTCCTGGTTCACAGGTCGATGCTCAACCACTGAGGCACGCCAGCCAGGACTTAAATTTTTTTTTTTAAACATCGCCATTTTTCTCTGGTGTGTTGGCCTCCATTTAGGGTTGCCAGATGAAATATGTAGGTGTCGAACATACTTAGGTAAAAATTATTCCCTGTTTACCTGAACCTCAAATATAACTGAGCTTCCGGTTGAATCTGGCCACTCTAAGGCCCCATGAGCCTCTTCCCACTTCTAGTTTGCTGCCTCGAATCTGTTGGGGGAGAGGGGGGAGAGGGGATTGAAAACAGAGCTTGAGATTATGGAGCTGCCAAGAGTAAGAAGCCCTCGGTTCTCTTCCATCTACACCTGCTTTCCCAGAGCTTTAAATACTACCTCTATTCTCACCAAGTCTATCTCCCCACTTCCTCTCTCTCAAGTTCGAAGACTCTGCGACCCAGTTGCCTTGCCATCTCTACCGGACCTCAAACCTAATCTGCTCAAAGCAGGTCTCTTGACCTTCCCTCCATTCCACCAGTTTTCCTCCCATATCCCACACCCCAGCACTTGGCACCGAGGGCCTAAAACCTAAGAGGCATTTGGGGTACTGATTTTTTCCACACGCCCCCTTTCCAGTCCACCAGCTGGTCCTGGTGGCTCTGTGTCTGTAAACATTTCTCCAATCCATCCTTCCCTCTTCCTCCCAACTGCTAAAATCCCTGTCTAGGCCATCATCCCGTCTCGCCTGGACTAGTGCGGTGGGCTTAGCTGGCCTTGAATCTCTTCTCGTCTCTTTCTCCCTGCTCCCCACACAGCGTCGGTTCACATACTCAAAGCGCTCCAGCAGTTCTCTGTTGAAACTGTTGGCTAGAAGCTGGTAAGCCTGCCACAGAGGTTCTGAACTGGTGGAGATTTTGCCCCCCATGGGCCATTGGCAATGTTTGGAGAATTTTGGGTTGTTACCACTAGGGGAGCATCTAGTGGGTGGAGACCAGGGAGACTGCTAGATATCTTACAGTGCACAGAACAGCCCACCAAAACCAGATGAAATATATATATATATATATATATATATATATATATATATATATATATATATATATATATATATATATATACACACACACACACACATATATATATACACACACACATACACACACATATATATGTGTGTGTGTATATATATATATGTGTGTGTGTGTGTGTGTGTGTGTGTGTGTGTGTGTATATACCAAACACCCAGCCCTCAATGTGCATAAGCTGAGAGACCTTGGGCTAAAGTAAGCCCTAGTAGGGCCCTAGCTGGTTTTGCTCAGTGGTTAGAGGGTCGGCCTGCGGACTGAAGGGTCCCGGGTTTGATTCAGTCAAGTGCACATGCCTGGGTTGCGGGCTCAATCCCCAGTAGGGAGCATGCAGGAGGCAGCCGATCGATGATTATCTCCCATCATTGATGTTCCTATCTCTCTCCTTCTCCCTTCCTCTCTGAAATCAATAAAAATATATTTTTAAAAAAATAGCCCTAGCTGGTTTGGCTCAATGGATAGAGCATCGGCCTATGGACCAAGGGGTCCGGGGTTCAATTCCGGTCAAGGGCACATACCACGGTTGCAGGCTCCTCCCTGGCCCGGGCCCTGGTCAGGGCTTGTGCAGGAGGCAACCAATCGATGTGTTTCTCTCACATCGATATTTCTCTCTGTCTTTCCCTCTCTTCCACTCTCCCTAAAAATCAATGGAAAAATATCCTTGGGTGAGGATTAACAATAAAAATATAAGGAAAGAAAGAGAGGAAGGAAGGAAGGAGAGGAGAGAAAAAAGAAAAGAAAAAAGGAAAAGAAGAGAAAAGAAAAGAAAAGCAGTAGGGTTAATGTTGAAGATGAGTTAGGGACAGGGCCCCAGCTCGAGCTGGCTGGTTCCTGTGCTGCCAGCCACCCCTCCACACTAATGAGCACCCCCATCCACTTGCCAGAGGGAGGGCCAGCTGCTGCCTTGCACAGCCAGATGCAGCCAAGAGAAGCTGTGCGGGGAGCCCTGTGTGCTGCTACCAAGCAAGCAAGCATGACCAGGGTGCTTCGAGTTGACATAACCTCAAGCCAGTCTCACCCCTAGCAAAGAAGAAGGAAACTCAAAACCAAAGCCATGTGTGTTGAAAGCTCGTCTTTCCAGAGGCCCCAGGGGACCCCCGATGAAAGCCTTGGACCACAGGACTGTCCGGCTGCCCAGACAGTTTGCAGAGAACAAAGCCTCTGATGCCTCCCCCAAGCTGTTTAGGAAGTTCCCTTCGCTGTCTCCTGACAATTAAAGGAGAATGTGGGCAATGTGTTTTGATCTTTTACAGAAACTATGAAATTTTTTTCCTTCTGTTGAAACATCTCTTCCAGGGACATTTCAACAAATTAACGAGGGCAACTTCAGAATATGTGTTTTTTTACACATAAAAAAATGCAAAAACAACTGTTGCTCTTCTCCGCTTCATTGAACTGAAGACTTGATGTAAGGCTGGCCTTTCTGGCTACTGGGTAATGTCACAGGAATACAGCTGCCAAAGAACTAATAGTTGCTAATTATCTCCCTCAACTAGCTTTCCTGTTAACCATTTTTAACTCGGGTTTCCCTGACGGGTAGGAAATGCTGAAGGGTGGTTTACCAGAGAACCCTCAGTAGACCCTGTTGATGGGCAAAGCCTAAACCTATCTTTGGCCGACAGGTCTCAGGAGCCCCCACCACCCCATTCCGCAGTGGGAAATCAACTAAGTAGATAGGCGAGGTGCAGGGAGAAGATGGGTGCAAGTTGTGGTGGAAGATTTCATGAGAGATACCAAATGCATGCTTACAGGGTCAAATATTTGCAGGGTGTGGGATGGTGAAGATAGCATCCTTTTTTAAAAATTTTAATATATTTTTACTGATTTCAGAGAGGAAGGGAGAGGGAGAGAGAGATAGAAACATCAATGATGAGAGAGACCCATTGATCGGCTGCCTCCTGCACATCCTACACTGGGGATCAAGCCCGCAGCAACCCAGGCATGTGCCCTGATGGGGAATTGAACCGTGACCTCCTGGTTCATAGGTCGACGCTCAACCACTGAGCCACACTGGCCAGGCAGCATCCTCTATGCTGGTAGTTACTTCTCAACTCTGGCTGCATATTCGAGTCACTTGAGAGCTTTCTAAAAGCACAGATGCCTGGGCGAGGCCTCAGCCTCAGAGTTTCTGATTTAGTTGGTCTGGGGAAGGCCCAGGGCGGTGAGACTTTTTCAAAGTTTCCCAAGTGACTCTGATGGGCATTGAACCGTGAGAAGCACTGCCCTAGAGTAGCTTTCTCCACCTCAGGGCTGGTGACATTTTGGACCAGGTCATTCTTTGTCATGGGCTGTCCTGTGCACTGTGGGCTGTTGAGCAGCATCTCTGGTCTCCGCCCATTAGATGCCAGCAGCACCTTCCCCCAGCTGTGACAATCACAGTATCTCCAGATATTGCCCCCACCCCACCATCATTGAGTGTCATTGTCGTGGCCACTGCAGAATGGAGTTCACTGACAACTACAAGATAATATGGTGGGTGGGTGGGTGAGTGCAGTTGCAGGCTCAGCTCTCTAAATACCAATCTGAGGAATGAAGAGCTGTTCAATGTCCCAGCCCCAGCCTAGAGGCAGGGTTAATGGTGAGTTGCATAGCTTTCCAAGGTGCCGAGAACCAATTCCAGCATGTAATAATTACAAGAGTTTCACCAAAAGGTTGGTGAAGCTTGGGGGGCTCAACAAGGGTGAGCCATATATGTAATTTACCTGTTAGAAACAGCTAAATGGCACTTCCCCCAAACCTGAATAGGATTGTTAACTGCCAGATAGCTCAGGGCATTTTATTGCCTCCTGTTGGCCAAACAACACCTGAACAGCTGTAGGCTATCCCCCAATCTGACAATATCCTTTGATACCCTACCCTTTGAAGTGTATTATCTCCACCTTGCCTTAGGACATATTGTGTTAAATAAAAGCACGGGGTCCTAGACAAGGAGGGAGTCTTTAGTCCCGTTAGTTGAAGCTCCTCTGACCCCCAGTGCCTTTCAAAATTATCTTTCGTCTTTGGACTCCTTCTTGAATCTATGCATCAGCCCCTTTCTCCAGAATGCTGAACCCTTTGTAAGGCTGGGAAAAGAATCCTGGCACCAAGGGAATACCTTTCCTCTCCACTAAAGACTTCTGTAACTGGACGATCAATGGGTCCATGCTGCCTGTCACTACTTAAGCCAATGAAGCAGAGACAGGGTTGAATCATCTGATGCCAGGGCTGACCAGCAGCCCCTGAGCGATGGATGAATGATTACTCTGACACAACGTTTGCTGTGAAAGAGAGGCTAAGGGACTGCCTGGTTATAGCAACCAGACAGCCTCGATTGCCTGCCTCGTTAGGCTTTTTATTGTAGCAACAGTTTGAGATCAAGTTTATCTTTAGATATAATCAGCAGGGTAAGTAATATTGAGAGGACACATGTGTTTGTATTGTCCTCTAGGCAAGGGCATCCAGGGATTAAGCATAAGGATTCCAGTAAATGCCTGGGGGTCTGCACTTGCACAGACTTGTTTGGAAAGGTCAAGGAATTCTAATAAACAGGGCAGGCAGCCTTCCACACACTTCCCTTTTCTCAGAATGTCCTCCTTACAAACGTTCCAACCACGTCTCATGCTTCCCCACAATATGAGCGTTTATTCCAATCCTGCCGGCAGCATGGGGGAGCAGCAGGTTATCCACAAAAATCTGCTCTGCCCCCCACCATAAACCAGCTGATTATATTGGGTAGAAGGACAAAGATTACATGGGGAATTAGGCAAAGGTATGCCAAATGGGCAGTTTACAGGTCTGGAGCTTTGCAAAGGCCTGCAGGTATGCAAAGGCTGGGGGTCTTCAAAGGGCTGGAGGCTCTGGTTTCTGCAACAAGGTTGATAATCTTTCCATGGTAACAGGCAGCTCCAAATGGGGAGGATGGGCTGCATTTCCAGGTGAGCTCCCAGGTCCCACCATGTTAGGATGTGCCTTCTTTAATCAGAACAAAACAATCACAGTTAACAGAGCATGATTAAAATTTCTTACAATTATAGTTGGTATCCAATATCCTAATTCTGCCCCTATCAAATCCAGACTAAATTGGTCCTACATTACTTATAGTCTATATTTGAATATACAAATCCATGGTCAGAATTATTTATATGATGTTAAAGATCTATCCCTGAAAGAGAAACCAGATGAATTATTCTCTCTCCAATTGAGTGATTTTTTTCCCCCGGTAGGCAGCCTTCTCACCCTCTTGCCCATGCTACTACCAGGATGACTTCCTAGCTTTAGGCACTCCAATCTGAAACTGAAATTCATCTAGATGAAAGAAAAGTAAAAATTCAGTTCCTCAGTCACACTAGCCACATGTCTGTTGCTCAGTAATCTCCTGTGGCTGATGGCTACAGTATTTTAATGCAGATATAAAAACATGTTGATTGTAGAAGAAAGTTCTGTTGGCCCTAGCCAGTTAGTCTCAGTGGATAGAGCATCAGCCCACAAACTGAAGGGTCTTGGGTTCTATTCCGGTCAAGGGCACATACCTGGGTTGCAGGCTCGATCTTTGGTCCTGGTCAGGGCATGTGTGTGTGTGGGGGGGGGGAGGAGAGGGGGGGCTACCAACCAATCTGTCTCTCACATCGGTGTTTCTCTCTCTCTGTCTCTTCCCCTCCCTTCCACTCTCTCTAAAAGTCAATGGAAAAATATCGTCCAGTGAGAGTTAACAACAACAAAATTTTAAAAAATTAAAGTTCTGTTGGACAGATAGTTTAACCAGAGAATTTACAGTGCCATTATCATGCTTAAAAATCTCTGTTAGCCCCCTGCTGCCTCTAGGATCAATTTCAACCACTTTGGTTTAGCACGTAAGATATTTCATTAGCTAACCCCAGCTGTCTCTTCTAACCCCCTTTGTTCCCTGGTCTCCTTTGTATATCTCAGGGGCCCTCAAACTTTTTAAACAGGGGGCCAGTTCACTGTCCCTCAGACCGTTGGAGGGCTGGACTATAGTTTAAAAAAAACTATGAACAAATTCCTATGCACACTGCACATATCTTATTTTTAAGTAAAAAAACAAAATGGCAAAAACACCCGCATGTGGCCCGCTGGCCGTAGTTTGAGGACGCCTGGTGTAGCTCATCACTTTATATGAGAGACAAATGCATATCTCAACTTCTAAACCTTTGCCCACGTTGCTTTCTTTCCCCTTTCTCTAACTTCACTTTGAAAACTCATACTTGATCTTCACGTTCAGTTCAAATATTGCTCCAACCCCCGCTTCCCACTCCCACCCTCTGGGTCCCAAACAATTGCTCCATTCATTGTTGCCTCACAGGGCTTGAATACCTGTCCATCACACACTTGTCACCTCTTATCATAAATAGTTGTTCCCTTATGTGTCTCCTCTACCTAACTCAAGAGCTCTTCAAGGTCAAGGAGTGGCTTTATTCCTCTTAGCATCACCAAAGCCTAGCACAATATAGGCACTCACATTTCAAGTGAAAGAATTAATCAAGCAGCTAATGAATGAAAAGGCATGATTAGACACATTTAACACCACAGAATTCCGACAGCCCACACCTCCGTGAAATTGACAGCTTCTCTTTGGGGTAAGAAAATCTGCCTTTTATTTTCTGAGCAGCATGAGTGTATCTGGTGACTAGAGGACTCTTTCCTGGGATAGAAGAGAATTTCATATAAAGGTTATATCTGATGCATTCATAATCACAAAGAGTAAGAAAGAAAATAAAGAGAAAAATTATTTTTCTCTTACGTGGATTTCAGCTCTTATATCAGTTCAGCAGAAATATCTCAAGAGAAAGAACATTTAAATGGAGGGGAAAAAACAGGTACACAGTGTTTCTTCTCTAGTATGTCCTTGACTCTCTCTAAAGGGTAGTTTGTCTGCAATACCAAACCCAGAATTGTATCTTATACTTCCTTTCTCTTTCCTTAGACACCTAACATAGTGTCTAGCATACAGCTGGTGCTCAGCTTACTCACCTCCTCCAAGAAGTCTTCCTTGATTTCACCCTGGCTGGTTTTTAGCTTTCTTTTGTGATCCTACAGTACCATGTGCACTGTTTCATTGTGTACTTACCACATTGTATTATATACTATCTCCTCAATGTGACTAGGTTTTTCCCAAGGTCAGAGACTGTATCATATTCTTTGTCTTTCGTGGCCTATTACAGTAGTCCAAGATTTAATGGAGAACACCAGTATTTCTTTGCAATGGTTAACAGTATTAGTAGGAACTTCTCGAATTTGGAATGAAAAGTGGGGAAAAGTTTATATGTATGAATGTATTTGGACGAAAAAAACACCATTGTTGTTCTCGGCCTGAATAAAGATCCAATCACCATTAGCTAAGTCTAGAAAGTAGAGACAACTCTAGAAAAGGGATCCTTGCGAGATTCCTTCTTAGCCTATTGATTTAAATCCCATGAGTAAATACTGAAGACTTAATATAAGCAAATAACTGTGCCAAGAGGAATCCTGCCAGTTAACATTTCATAGTTCTATGACTTTATGATTCTGGACACCTGTATGGGGTATTTTTAAACCTTGGGTCACACTGGGTAGATTTAAAAGAAGCAGGCAATATGGTGTCAGAACTGGCATGGATGCCCTCCATCAAAGCTTCACTTCCAAGCCAATGCCATTGGGTCATTTTCCGATTCAGGCCATGGGTTCATGGCTTCTCCCCAGAGGGTACTGGGCAATCATGTGCCACTTGGCAGTTGTCAAGGTGCAGGTTCATTCTGTACTATGCTCAGGCCATTTGCCTAGCAACCAGAGGGTTCATTGCCCTTTCTCAAGTACACACGCACTCTCAAGTAAGAGGTGCTAGGAGGGGCTCTGGAAAGAGGAGCCTCTCCCAGCAGGCTGAGTCGCTGTACAGAAGTTTGGATTGTTGAAAGCCTTTTCAGCCACACAAAACCCTGGGGCTCCTCATTAGCATATCAGAGGAGGTGCAGTGGTGGGAAATGCTGCAGCAACAAAGGACCCAGCTCAGTGCTTTGTCTCATTGGTGCTTATAGAAGCAGGAAAAATGATCATGTGGCCAGGGCTGCAGTGATGGACAGATGTAGACATTTTCTTGCGTGACCAATGTCTTCCTCCCACCCCCACCGCTTGGTCTGTACTCAAGACTACTCCCCACCCCCACCCCAAAGGCACAGTTCTTGAAGAGCCATGATCCGTTTGAAAAGATCTCTCTAGCTGCGGGTGATTCTGCCCCCAGTGGACATTGGACACATCTGGAGATGTTTTTGGTTGTCACAACTAAGGGGGGGGAGGTGTGCTACTGGCATCTAATGGGTGGAGGCCAGGGATGCTGCTCAACACCCTACAATGCACGTGACTGCACCCACAACAAAGACGTTTGGCTCCAAATGTCAGTAGCTCCAAGGCGGAACAATGCTGCTCTGTAGCCTTCCTTGTGATTGTAATGTCCAAGTTCTCATCAAGACAAGTTGCTCTTGATAAATGGGCACCGTGAGGGACTTCTGTCCCCGTTGAGAGTACTGAACAGTCTTCGACAAAGAAACAGGACCTAAATGATTTCTCGTCTTTGGCGGCATTACTGAAAGATTTGATCAAAGCAGTGGGTGTGAAATTTTGGAAAACTTAATCTTGAGCACAGAGTGCTGAACACTTTCCTACATGCAGTAATTTCACTTTCCTGTGGCCAACAACTTGTCTTTTCCTTCACGCTCAGCTGAGTCTTTCATGTACTCCAAATGGCATAAAATTTTGATTGAAGAATTCTTCCTCCTTACTTAGAAATATTTATAACCTCTTCGAAAATGACACATTGGGGTACAACATACATTATTCAAGTATATATATATACACACACATACATACACATATACATACCGTATTTTCCGGCGTATAAGACGACTGGGCGTATAGAAGATTTTCCTGGGTTAAAAAGTCGTCTTATACGCCAGAAAATACGGTGTGTGTGTGTGTGTGTGTGTGTGTGTGTGTGTGTGTGTATGTATATATGTATATATATTCAAATTTACATTTAAAATTACATGTTATAGTAGGCTTGTGTTCTTTAATATGTTTTTCTGGATCAAAATTTTTTCAATTTAATATCTACAAGTCAGAATATTTATAATCCTAAAAATACACATATATGTGCATATATAAATAGATATAGCTGTATAGAAACACATATATTGCTTTCCTTAGATGCTAGTTCTGTCCCAGTACCTACATGTTGACCAAACCACTCCAGATTCCAAACACTAAAACTAGTCATCACTGGTTATTATACCCATTGGTATATATAGATACCTGCTTTTTTCACAGGGAAAAGTAGATTTTAGATGCCAGAAAAAAAATCACAGATGATTATAATGATCTTAATAAAGAGGAACATAAAATGGACACCGAATCGAATTGCCTTAATCCATCTTCAATTATCTTATGATATAGTCTTTATAATATACAGTTTTTTCCTTAGAAGTCCCTAATTAAAATTACTCTATTGTTTAGGAATCAATCAGACCCCAGGCACTTCCAATGTTTTCGGTAAAGATATTTCACCATTTGTAAAAATAGTTTTACTTTGTGTAAAACACAGTGTCATGTATTCTAACACAGTGGTTCATATTACAATCAGTTGAGCCTTAAAGGCATACTCATTTCTTAGGCTCCAGTCAGACTGGTTGAATCAGAATATCTAATGATGGCATTAAAACAAAACAAAACAACACACACACACACACAAACACACACCAGGATTCTAACGTGCCTCTGTGGTAGGAAGGCTGGCCGATATGGGGTTAAAAGAAATTCTTAAAAAATAATACTCCTGCCTTCTAAGTTCTTCTAGCTGGGTTAATAATCAAATTAACAGAGACAGTGTAACAGGAGAAAAATATATACACTGAGTGGCCAGATTATTATGATCTCTGAACGCATAATAATCTGGTCACTCAGTGTATGTCCTATATAATAAAAGGCTAATATGCAAATTGTCCCTCGACCAGGAGTTCGACCAGCAGGCAGGCTGGCCAACCGCCCATGTCCCCTCCCCCTGGCCAGGCTGGCCAGACCCCACCCATGCACCGGGCCTCTAATATATATATACTGAGTGGCCAGATTATTATGTGTTCAGAGATCATAATAATCTGCACTCAGTCTCTCTCTCTCTCTCTCTCTCTCTCTCTATATATATATAAAATTCTCACCTGAGGATCTGTTTTAATTGATTTTAGAGGGAGAAAAAGAGAGAGACAGCCATGTGAGAAACACCAATCAGTTGCATCCCACACGTGCCCTGACTAGGATCAAACCTGCAACCTAGGTATGTGCCCTGACTGGGAATAGAACCCGTAACCTCTTTTGGTGTGCAGGACAACGCTCCAACCAGCTGTGCCACCGGCCAGGGCGAAAATCTAATTTTTAATGCATGAGCATGGGGAATTCACATAAGCATGAACGTTTCAAGGACAGTGAGGCAACACTGGGTATAGATGACATTTGGGACAAAGGAGAGCAGGGGGTCTTAGATCTTAGAAGTGAGAATGTGCGACTTACAGGGAGTTGAGGAAGAGGGGAACACACTGGTCAGGAAGATCCTTGCTAGGCAACCCAGGAACAATGGGACACAGCAGGTCCCTAGGTAACAGTCCCCTGCCTGAAGCCCTTTTGTTTACATACTTAATTCAAAAGAGGCTAAAGCCACTTCCTCAGACCTCCTTCCTGAAGCAGGTTTCTGTCTGAATCTGTTGGACAGGAAAGGGGAGGGGGTGGAGGTGGGGGGTGACGGTGGTGGGGGTGGAGGGCGGGTCAAAGGTTCTTTCTGAGTCTTGTTTCTTAGTAACCAGTTTATAAATCCCTGCATGGCGAAATAACATAGAATGTATCAAGGATTTTGGGGCAGTTTGTAATTAAGACATCCATTTCACCATATCAGAAAGATAGGCCTAGTGCCGTGGTCGGCAACCTGTGGCTCGCGAGCCACATGCGGCTCTTTGGCCCCTTGAGTGTGGCTCTTCCACAAAATACCACGGCCTGGGCGAGTCTATTTTGAAGAAGTGGCGTTAGAAGAAGTTTAAGTTTAAAAAATTTGGCTCTCAAAAGAAATTTCAATTGTTGTACTGTTGATATTTGGCTCTGTTGACTAATGAGTTTGCTGATCACTGGCCTAGTGCTTTGGCTATAAGGTATTTCTATAGCTTAATATACCTTAGCCTGGAGATCAGCAGATTTATCTGTAAAGGAGCATATAGTAAACAGGTCAGGCTTTCGGGAATTGGCTACAGAAAACCTCTGTTGCAGAATCTTTTTTAAAAAAAATCATTTTAAAATGTGAAAAGCTGGTGATGGTCAGGATTTGCTGGTCCCTGTCTTAAACAATGGAAATGTGGTTTTGCATAAAAATAAAATTGCTTGCTTTTACATAACAACAAAAAACTTGCCAAAAGCTACTGACACCTGGAGAGACTGGGTCCGGGCCACAGAGAAGCCTGCTGAAGAATTTTTCACTCTGGGCCTACAGGGCAGGGTCACCAACTCATCCGGGTATGCCTGGAACTTGCTGGGTTTTAGCCCTGAAGACCTGGGTCCCAGGAACCTGGGATGGGAGGTCACCATCCCTCTCAGACGCCTGGATAGTTTTCTCACATGGGGGACATCTAGGATAAGGTGACCAGATCATCCTGCTTTTGGCGGGACAGTCCCGCTTTTTAACAATTTGTCCCGCGTCCCACGGCGTTTTGAAAAAGTCCCTATTTTTTGAAAGATTCTTTCCAAAAATAGGGACTTTTTTAAAACGCTGTAGGACGCGGGACAAATTGTTAAAAATCGGTTTTGTCCCGCCAAAAGCGGGATGATCTGGTCACCTTAATCTAGGACCCAATTGCAAAGTCACAAGCATGCAATGGAAATGCTTTCAGGAACTTGAACATATAAACACTGGGCCGGGGCCCCAGCTGGAAAACGTGTAAAAGAGTCTTTTGTCGTCTTTTTTTTGGATGGAGCTCGAATGAGCCTCATTCTGCCTTCCCTCAATAGCCGCATTGCAACCGGCTGCAGAGGAAACGGCTTGTTCACAGGTGTGCCGGTTGTTTGGTAGCCGCACGTTTATACATCCTCAGGAGATGATCAGTGCTGCAGGGCACGGGGAAACGGAGCCCAGCCTGATTACTCAGGAGTGACAGCGTTTATAATTGCTTCCTGGGTTTGTCTGAAGAGGACACGTGGCCCGAAACGAGCTGGGAGCCTCACTTGGAATAAAAAGCTTAGTGGCAGGGCTTGCTTTGGAAACAGCCAGGAATAAAAGGGAACAATGTTCTCAACACGCTTTTATTATGTGTGTTACTTAGCACTAATCTGGAGCTTTCCCATGGCAAGCTCAAAGCTCAGAGGCTCTTTTCTCTTAGGAACTTGCCTTGAGATTAGGTACACCCGCCGCCAGGAGTCAGGGGAGTTTCAGGACCACGTGGTTTGCCATTTATAAAAAACTAGAGGCCCGGTGCGTGCATGAAAATTCATGCATTGGGGGGTGGTGTCCTCAGCTCAGCCTGCCCCCTCTCACAGTCTGGGAGCCCTCAGGGGATGTCCTACTGACAGCTTAGGCCCACTCCCCAGGGAGGCCAGCCGCAGTCTGGCCTCCCTCTGCAGGAGGCAACCAGGAGGATCAGGGGAAGGCGCTGCCCCCATCACCCCACTGCTGCTGCCAAAGCCAGCTGCTACAGGGTCTGCTGACCCTCGGCCCTCACTTCTTAGCGCTGGCCCTGCTCCCCGCCCACTTGTGTGTAAGGGGTGATCTGGGGCCAGGCCGGCTGGGGGAGGGGCTGCAGGAGGTTGAAGCACCTAGATTGCACCCTGTCCAGCCTCTGTGGAGGTTCCAGGACTGTGGGACGCCCCGCCTCTCCCAGCACCCGCCTCTGCGAACTGAGGGGCCGTGTGGTGGCAGGTGGGACTGGCCCACCTCTCCCAGTGCCCGCCTCTGGGGACAGAGGGGCCATGCGGCACGCATGGGACTGGCCCTGGCCCTCCGCGCCGCTGCCTCTCCTGCGCCACCAGCCCTTGGCCTTTGCAGCTGCTGCAGCTTTGTCCGGAAGGACTTCCGGAAGACATCCAGTCTAATTAGCATATTACCCTTTTATTAGTATAGATGGGAACCCTTGTTAAAACATAAATATTAACAAAAAAATAAACCCCATATAAATATTAACAGACGTGAGAGCTTGAAAGAGGACACCAATTGAGTAAAACAAAACTGAGGATCTAATTTAGAGCTTTTTGTCGTGTGGTGTCATTGCTGTCCATTGAGTCCAGTCGTGATCCCACCTTTGGGACTGCCTGTGTCTTCGTGACAGCCTGTGGGCGTCATAACAGTATCTTCTTCTCTGAGCTTCGGGTCAGCTTGACATCAGAAGCTCCTGCTCCCTCTGAGGCTGTGGCTCTGGGCAGTTCTCCTTCGAATCCATGCTACTGAAAATGCTCAGCCATTTCTCAAAATGAATCTTCCTTCCCCTTCCGTGGTATAAAATCAGGGGCAAGATGGGGAAGGCCCCTTTAGTAGTGGCTCAATGTCTTGGTTCTACTCGAAACCCAGCGATGAATGTCTTCCCTAAATGGAAACCAACTCTCCTTTTCTGCAAGGGGAGAGGGATGCGGTATTAGGACCTCATAGTAGGAAAGTTCAGAATGGTTCAAGTGATCATAGAGAAGGACAGCAGGACCAGGAGACTCTTGGGTGTACTGGGTATGGCCATGGAGGGGCCAAGCAGTGGGATTTTAAGGGAGTGTTAAAGTATTGCTTCACCAACTCTTTTCCAATGTATGCGAATGTATATTACAATACAAATGCAAGTGTAATATGTGTGCCAAAGGTTCTGTTAGTTCCTACTTGCCATACCATCTGCTCAAACTCAGAAGACAAGTAGCCACCAACTTCCTGTTTCACCTAGTGACACATCAGGAAAATCTTAATCATTTTCCATTGCATTTTATTACCTAAATTCCAATGCCACTGGATGCCTGCAAGTTACATTTTTCTTTTCTTTTTTTGGTTAATACTCACCCAAGGATATTTTTCCATTGATTTTTTTAGAGAGGAGGGAGATGGGGGGAAGGGGAGGGGAAGGGATGGGGGAGGGGGAGAGAGAGAGAAACATCTGTGTGAGAGAGACACATCGATTGGTTGCATCCCCGCAAGTGCCTGGACCAGGGCCAGGGATTGAGCCTGCAACCTAGGCACATGCCCTGGACCGTAATCGAACCCAGGACCCTTCAGTCCCCAGGCTGACACTCTATCCACTGAGCCAAACCGGCTAGGGCACATTTTTCTGAATTATTTTCTGAGCTAAACCTAAATGCAGGAACTTCCTTTTCTGATGGCATATATAAATACATGAGGACTACCCTGCTCCCTTAAAAAATTTTCCACTGAGCAATGGCTAAAACAGAGCCCCATTGAACCCAGCCTGGAGGCCTCAGCCAAAGTGCCCTCCTGGCCCTAGCGCCCTGTGCTTTGTGCTGACCCCATGGGGCCAATCCGTGGCTTAAATCTTTTTCACACGAGGGTCTAGTCCGTGGTTTGCTGTGCCCTTTGCTCCTAGGCTCACTCAGGCCCACGGCCCCTCCTTTTTGTTTTGTCATGAGACTAGTTGTTAAACCCCAGTCTCTCTGCTTGAGCCCTGCTTTCTGCACTCTGCCCCCTGAGGCTGGGCTGGAACTCTGCAGACCTCATTGGCCCTTTGCCATGTGCCTCCTTGTTTGGCTGTGCCAGTAAGATGTACTAGGAGGTAGAGGCATGAAGGCGGGGGGACAGGACTTCTTCCCATTGGTTCTCCTTCCACTAACAGTTGGTTCCAATGTCCACTATTATTCTCCATCCCCTTGAAGGTACCAGCTCCAGCCAACGAGTAGCTGCCTCCTCAGAGGTCTGGGCCCCAGCTCCGCAGGCCTCTTGCTCATAGAGTTTAGATTCTGATAGGCCCAGCTTCTTCCATGTGTTCCCCAGGCCTGGGACTGGCCATAGCTTCCAGTAGCAGCGACTACTCCTGGTTACCTCAGTTTCCCTCATTGTCTTTATTTTTTAAATATATTTTATTGATGCTTTTACAGAGAGGAAGGGAGAGGGATAGAGAGTTAGAAACATTGATGAGAGAGAAACATCAATCAGCTGCCTCCTGCACACCCCCCACTGGGGATGTGCCTGCAACCAAGGCACATGCCCTTGACCAGAATCGAACCCGGGACCCCTCAGTCCGCAGGCCGACGCTCTATCCACTCAGCCAAACCAGTTAGATCTGCCTATTGTCTTTCTAATACCTATTTAACTGAGGCTATGAAATCTGTTAAATGACTGGTGTTTCCTCCTTTTTCAACTGCATCTTGACAGAGACCCTTCTCTGGAAGTTTCTAAGGTTCTGGTTCCTCAAACGTGCCACGTATTAATAGAAGGGAGCACCGACATACCCCTTGCAACGCTTCTAGAGTTTACTGTGCCCTCCATGGGGTCTGTGTGCTTATTTGAAGTGGGCTGTCCTCCCCGCAACCACGCACACATTCCAATTGCATCTTTGTGCCCTCTGCATGGCCTGGCCCAGTGGTCGGCAAACTCATTAGCCAACAGAGCCAAATATCAACAGCACAACGATTGAAATTTCTTTGGAGAGTCACACTTTTTAAACTTAAACTTCTTCTAATGTCACTTCTTCAAAATAGACTCGCCCAGGCCATGGTATTTTGTGGAAGAGCCACACTCAAGGGGCCAAAGAGCCACATGTGACTCGCGAGCCGCAGTTTGCCGACCATGGGCCTGGCCATGCACCAAGAGTTCTGCCCAAGCATTCCCATTGATCTTTGCTCAGAAAAATAACGAGCCTATTTGATTCCATCCTGGCAGGATGACCTATATCTTACTCAGCGTCAGTCTGCATTCCATTCGGACTATTTAGGAGTGAGTTGGCCCCTCCCCAGAGAGCCACGTACTAGCTGATCAGAGGGCTTCTAGACAAACTTGAAGGTTCCCCATTTTAGCCCCATGAGTCACTTCTTAGATACACGTACACCCTTGAAGATAAAAAGGACCTTAAATTTTTTCTATCTGTTCCAACCTTTCATTTTAGGGAGGATCTATACATGCTATATATATTTTTAAATGACAATTTGGGGCAAATAAAACAAAAAATTGATGGAACAAAGAATTCACAGAATGCTAATATTCAAAGCAAATCCTAGAAAGTATGTTTAGATTTTATTTTGATCTTTAACATGGGTCTACACATCTTTAAGCCATGGGTTTAACAACAAATGCCAGGTGTGAGGACATGTGAATTTTATGGAAGAACACTAAAGCAATTTTCCATAATTACCCAGTAGCTGTCATTCCCGATACTGTCATTGCCACGAAATAGAATGTTCCCCAATCACGATGAGGGGAGGCAGTGTCCTGTGATCGGGAGCATGCAATGCCAGTGAGGAATGCAGTGTATCATCTGAATACCTCAAATATAAAATGGCCCGGCCAGTGTAGCTCAGCGGTTGAGCGTCAACCCATGAACCAAGAGATCACCAGTTCGATTCCCAGTCAGGCACATGCCCAGGTTGCAGGCTCAATCCCCAGTAGGGGGGGGGGGCGGGGGCTGGGGGATGCAGGAGGCAACCGATCAATGATTCTCTCTCATTGATGTTTCGTTATTTATTTTAAATATATTTTTATTGATTTCAGAGAGGAAAGGAGAGAAAAAAAATTATTTAATTTTACTGATTTGAGAGAGAAAGGAAGGGAGAGGGAGAGCAAGATAGAAACATCAATGAGAGAGAATCATTCATCGGCTGCCTCCTGCACGCCCCACACTGGGGATCGAGCCTGCAACCTGTGTATATGCCCTTGACTGGAATTAAACCTGGGACCTTTCAGTCCGCAGGCCGACACTCTATCCGTTGAGCCCAACCGGCCGGGGCTAAACTTTTTAAAATAAAATATTTCTAGGGCATGTGAGGCGAGCCTTTTCAATTATTTAGAACAGCTTACAATATTTTGGTCCCTCAGGTATCAGTGATCACATTCTGATGTGGGTCCCACTTAATCCTCTGTGTATTCTACTTTGGATATTTGATTATTGATATTTGATTATTATTTATGGTGGTGACATTCCCACCACTATAAAACAACCATCCTTATATACATTGTAAAAGCACTTTCAACAATAAACACTTTCTTTTCCCCATAAATGTAAAACAGGAGTCAGAGCTGAAAAACGGGAATGGTTCTTTGTAGTTGTGTTTAGTGTTCTCATTCCATTCAGTATTAGTGCTATGGTTATCTGTTAGTTGTTGTTGTTGTTTAATCTTTATTGTTGAAAGTATTACATATGTCCTTTTTTCCCTCCCATTGATCCCTTATAGCCTGCTCTCTCCCACCCCCCACCCCCAGGTCTCCACCACCCTACTGTCTATGTCCATGGGTTATGCATGTATGCATACAAGTTCGTTGGTTGATCTCTTCCGACCCAACCACCCACCCCCCACCTTCCCTCTGATCTGTTAGTTTTCTATTGCTATAGAGCAAATTACTCCAAATCTTAGTAGTTTAAACCAGCAAATATTTAGTATCTCAC
The DNA here is from genome assembly GCA_025583905.1 of Ia io. NCBI lineage: Eukaryota > Metazoa > Chordata > Mammalia > Chiroptera > Vespertilionidae > Ia > Ia io. The sequence goes on from JAJQQW010000001.1 coordinate 8,047,707, forward strand.
CATTCCTGTGGATCAGAAATGTAAGAGCACCTTAGTTGGATGGTGGCTCATGGACTCATGAGGTTGCAATCAAGCTGTGCACTGAGGCTGCAGTCATTTGAAGATTTGAGGTTCAGCCTGCAGGTTCACCTACATGGTTACTGACATGTTTCGCTTCCTAGTGGGCCGTTGGCCAGAGGCTTCAGGTTCTCTGGGGCCTACTCAAGTCATATCACTTTGCTTCCCTTTGAACCAGCAATCTTTGAGACCCCACTTTCGGTTCCTTTGGCTGTCTACCCAGACATGGGATTCCTGGAGCATATGGTAATTCTATATTTAATTTTTTGAGAAACTGTCATACTGTTTTCCATAGTGCTTGCACCATTTTACATTCCCATCACCAGTGCTCAAGGGTTACAATGACTCCGTATCCTCACCAATACTTACTTCCTGTTTTCATTTTTGTCTTTATGTTAGCTGTCATGATGAGTAATATTTCTCCCATTTCATAGGTTACCTTTCTGCTCTGTGGATTGTGTCTTTCGATGCACAGATGTTTTAAAGTTGTATGCAGTTCCATTTGTCTATTATTGCTTTTGTTTCCTGTACTTTTGGTATCATGTCCAAGAAATCCAAAGTCATGAAGCTCTTCCCTTATGTGTTCTTCTGGGAGTTTTATAGTTTTGGGTCTGAAGTTTAGATCTTTAATCTATTTTCAGTTAATTTTTGTATATGGTACAAGATAATGGTTCAACTTCATTCTTTTGCATGTGACAATACAATTTTCTCAACACCATTCATTGAAAAGACTGCCTTTTGCCCATCATTTGTAAATGGCATATTTTTTCCTTAATATCCTTTTCAGGTTGTTCATTGTCAGTGTGTAGATACATGATTTTAGTGTGTTGATTGTATATCCTGGAACTTTTCTGGATCATTTAAATAGTTCTACATTTTTGTGTGGGGAATCTTTAGACTGTTTTTCATATAAGATCATGTCATCTTCAGAATTAATTTTACTTATTCTATTACAATTTGGATGCCTTTTACTTCTTTTTCTTATCTAATTTCTCTGGCTAGGACTTTTAATACTATCCTATATAATAAAAGGCTAATATGCAAATTGTCCCCTTGGGAGTTTGACCGACTGGGAGTTTGACCGCTCGCTATGACATGCGTTGACCACCAGGGGGCAGCGCAGAACAAAGGAAGGCCCCAGCCGGCAGCTGGGGAAGGGAGGCCCTGATTGGCTCTGATTGCTGGCCAAGCCTAGGAATCCTACCCGTGCACGAATTTCGTGCACTGGGCCTCTAGTGTTTAATAAAAGTGGTAAGAGCAGGTAAACTTTTCTTGTTCATGATCTTAGAGAAAAACCTTTAAGTCTTTCGCTATTGAGTATGATGTTATCTGTGGGTTGTTGTTTTTTTTTAATATGGCCTTTATTATGTGGAAATAGTTTCCTTCTATTTGTAGTGTGTTGACTTTTTATCATAAAAGGGTGTTGAATCTTGTCAAATGCTTTTCTGAATCAATTGAGAAGATCATGTAGTTTTTGTCCTTCATTCTGTTATTGCATTATATTACATTGATTAAGTTTAACGTTAACCACTCTCACATTCCAGAAATAAATCCCTCTTAGTCATGGTATGGTAATCCTTTTAATGTGCTGTTGAATTAAGTTTGCTAGTTGTTGAAGATTTTTGAGTATGACCTCATTTTAAACTAATTACTAGTACATCTGCAATGACCCTATTTCTAAATAAGGTCACATTCTGCAGTACTGTGAGTTAGGACTTCAACCTCTCAAACCGCTGTGATTTCCACGAAAAGTGCCCACATACTTTATTTATTTTGAGTTCTGCAGTTCCCGAGAATTGCTTTTCATTGTTGATAGAGGTCCTTTGAATGCAAACCATTTGTCTCATTCCCTTGAGCCCCACTTTTATAGAGTGAGTTCATTTTTAATTCAAGAAAATAAATGACTGGTATGTAGGACAGTTCCTGGTCGTGCCTTGATTAGAAAACAAAGGATCAGGGCCCAGCTAGAACCTGCATAGTTCAATTATCTTTAATGTGATCTGCGTACAGATGCTCATGTGCATCTCACCTCCCTCTTTCCTTGTGACCTAGAGATAATAAGCCTCCAACGATCTGGCGTGAGGCTTGGTAAAGAGTTCAAATTGATCACAGCTTGGTTAACACTTATTTGAGGCTTTTGAGAATCTTCTTCTGACCTCACTAAACTTGCTTGCTTTCTCTACTCACACATGGATTGTTTAAAAATGAGCTTCATATGGTTATTTAAAAGAATGTATTTTTCTGCCAGCCAGATGATTACTGTAAGATTTTAAACATATTTTTGAGACTTTAGTAGATAATCTCTCAAAACATTCAAGGAATATATAGGGTCTTTGATTGCTTTGTGGTACTCTTGTCTTTTTTAAAAAAATATTTTTTTATTGATTTCAGAGAAGAAGGGAGAGAAAAATAGAAATACCAAATGATGAGAGAGAATCATTGATTGGCTGCCTCCTGCATGCCCCCTACTGGGGATTGAGCCTGCAATCTGGTCATGTGCCCTTGACCGGAATCGAACCTGGAACCCTTCAGTCAGAAGGCTGACACTCTATCCACGGAGTCAAACCAGCTGGGGCTGTGGTACCTTTCTCTTTAGCAAGTCTCCCTGGTGCCCTGTCTCTCATTCATGACACCCTAGAGCTCTGACGAGAAGCTACAGCTTCTAGACTATTCTCATGCACCTCACCGATTGAGAGCCTTCTACTCAAAGCTTCAACTGGTTGGGAATACATTTTCCACTGTGGGGACATTTTCATATTTAAAATTAAAATTGCTGAACAGCTCTGTAGTTGGAAAAGTAGCATTTTTAACTAAGGTGACACCAAGTCACACATGATACAGATGAATCACTTTGTGGTGTTGGCTATACTTGACAGACAGAGCAAGATGCTTCTGGAAAATTAGGCACTGGCTTCTCCCACTTGTCCATACAAATCTGTTTCTTGAAAAATGTTCATATCCGACCTTCTTTGGGGAGATTAGGAAGTAACAGGATGACTGTTAGCCAATCACATATCAGATTTTCTTATGACGCAGGAAGAAGGTTATAACGTTCATTTAAAATGGACTTCTTATTTATAGCATTTTGTCCAGTGGAATACTGGAGCCTACTCATCCTGGCCCATAAGAGCTGATGGTTAAAAACTCAGGAATTTTCCACTCGGCTGGTGTGGCTCAGTGGTTGAGTGTTGACCTATGAACCAGGAGGTCACGGTTTGATTCCCAGTCAGAGCATATGCCCGGGTTGTATATGCCCCCCCAGTGGGGGGCATGCAGGAGGCAGCTGATCCATGATTCTCTCTCATCGTTAATGTTTCTATCTCTCTCTCCCTCTCCCTTCCTCTCTGAAATCAATACAAATCTATTTTAAAAGAAATTCAGGAATTTTGTGAGCGGACTGACATCATGTTGATAACTTGAAATTTGCCATGGTAGAAGTATTCACAGCATAGGAATCAGCAAATGCTACAAAATTAGGGCTTTTGCCAGCACACCATTGTTTTTGCCCCTGCTTTAAAAAACCTCACAAGCAATCAACTTTATTCCTGAAATGTCCTTTTTAAGATGGTAGACCCCCGCCCCCCAAAAAGAAAGCCATTTTCCCCCATGGAATTTATAAGCTATTTGATTGAGAAAAGGAAACAAATGACACATCAAACAAAGGAGTGTAACATTAACCATGAAGACAGTAGGAGGCCAAAGAAGGGAGAGAAAGGAGTTGACAACACCTATGACAGAGACTTCATGAAAATGCTGGGCTTTGGGCTAGGCCTTGAAGGACAGGTTGGAAAGGCCAATGGACAGTTGAGCTGCCAGGAAGTCACAGAAAAGAAGCAGTAGTCAGAGGACTAAAGTCTGTGAATGAGAGAAGCAAGCGTGGAGTGAGGGAGCAGCGAGGTGGGGATAGCTGGCAATTGCCTGACACTCTCTCATACAGTATCTCCCTCTAATCTTCAAGCCTGGCCTGAGAGATGAGGGCCACTGAGGTTCAGAGAATTTGTACAACGCAGCGGTATGAGCCTGTGTTTGGGACCAAAAACAATGGCCTTTTATTTCTTGTTCAGCCTTCTTCCCACTGTACCATGTTGACTCTGCTCAGCTACATTTTAAAGCATGTAACAAAAAAGCAGTAAGGAAAAACATTGTAAACAAGTAATATACTTAACACCCTGTGGTTTACTTTAAATGTGCAGATATGATGTTCTGGGCGGCTTTAAATAACAGTGAAGTCGAACTTCTAAGCATAATTGCTTTCAAGAGCTCACATACAATTTCTCTGCAAGGCATCCGGCAGGCATACCCAAGCCCACAGCTTTATTGAATTCAACCCTCACTCTTGACAGGAAACAGATTTATAACCAGAGCAGGATTTTTAAGAAAAAGAAAACACAGAACAAGTAAAAAATAGTGCTATCTAAACTATGAGGGCTGCATTCTGAGGGCCCCTGGGAGTTAGCTCTTCTAAAGGAAATATTTTTGTTTTCTCTATACCATACACTAACTCTCAAAAGGGATAAACAAGAATTGAACTTTGAGTTTAAAAGTTTCCAGTCACCCGAATCTCACAAACATAGTGTTGAGTGAAAGAAGCCAGACACAAATGCAACACTTGAGGATTGCATCTGGATAAAGTGTGAAAAACCAGGCAAAACGAATCTGTGCTGTTAGGAGTCAGCCTCATGACTGCCCTTGGTGGTGCAGCGGCACAGTGACAGGAAGGGGTCCCCATAGGGTAGGGGGCTTCTGAGGTGTAGGTCATGTTCACTTTCTCCATCCAAGTGCTGTCTGCACAGGTATGTTCACTTTGTAAAAATTCATCGAGCTTGCACATATAACTTGTGCATTTTTCTTTGTTATATGTTGTACTTTAATAAAAAGGTACTTAAATATTTCCTGCATCCTTAAACAGGATAGAGCCCCAATTATAATACTTTAAGAGACAAAGAATGTTTGACGCTGGAAAAATGCTCAATGATAAGAGAGTTGAGTATTGGAAGTCTGGCTCCAGCAGATGTGGGGCCGGGGCAACCTTGGGCGGGTCCATGGAAGAGGGCCATGTAAACAGAAGCTCTGGGACATTCCAGCTTTCTGAATGAGGGCCAGAAAGCAGCTGAAGGACGCTCGAGAGGATTAGAGAGACATGAGGAGGCCCAAGATGGCATATAATATGTAATATTATAACACATAACATCAGGATGTGGCCCATTTGGGGGCCATTTTCTCATCATTACCCAAACATCAAATGAACATGTGGTTGTGGGAAAAGCTTTAACATTTGACTCCTCTGGACTACTCTGGCCGTGAGCTCCAGGAAAGCCTATGGAAGCTTACTGAAGAAAAATCATGTGACTGTCACATGCTTAAGGTTTATAGTGCATGCCTGCCTTATGAGGAAAAGAAAGTGATGCATTTTGAAAATGAAAAAAAATAAAAAGAAAGAAAGAAAGGAAATTAGCAAGTTAATGCCTTTCTAGACAATCTTCTGCAGCGGGGGTAACATGTCAGTGCCTAGTGGAGGACCTGGTCCATGCTGTAGGCTCGGTTGTGGTGGCTCTTGTTGTGTGCTTCCTCTCTCAGGAAAAGCTGCCTCCTTAACTCACCGCACAACAAGGCATCTGGAGATGACACTACCAGAGAAATAAGACGACTTTCCAAGTGCTTCCTTTCATTTACATGCAGCCCATGAGATTTCCTGAGCTCATTCAACATTAACAACGAGGTGTTTGCAGCTTGACAAATTCAATCGATATGCTACCCATGACAGACAGCAAGACAGCTCTGTTCCACCCTTCTCACACCATTTGGCTACAGCTATATAAAGCCTGCTTTTCTAGACCCTTCTTTTTTTTCCCACAAAAGTCTGGCTCTACATACATTTACCCTAAAAGCTTTCAGATCGACTGTTCTGGGCCTAGCCAGCTACTTCTTAGGTTTGCTCCCACGACTCCACTCCTTCCTACACAGTTCCTGTCTCCTCAGTCTTGTGATTCCCCAACCCCTGAGTCACTCAATAACAATTACTTTTCATTGCCTCCACCTAAGCAGCAACATTTCTTTTTACCATATCGTTTATTAGTATCTGTAATTCAAATCAACTCCTCTGATTTTTCAGGCATGAATTAAATTGACAGCTCTCTGTGTTGTAGTGACAGTAAAATTTGAATTAGCTGCAAGCATCAATAAGCAAGTATATTTTAATTTAATTTTTATCCAACTCAGTATGAACTTAAAAACCATCCTGTTTTCAACTCTTCCTTTCAGGCATTAGTTCAATAAGTTTTTTGTTTTGACATTTAAGTCTTTTGAAGTGTGGGTTTGTGATTATTAGCATAACTTTTCACTTATGAGGCCTGCAGGAATTCATAAAGGGAACACAGAAAATCACATCTTATTGGAGTAGACTGGTGAGGTGTTATCAAACTCCTCTCCTCTTCCTCTTGGGCACCCACATTTTTCCAGCTGCCCTTGCAGTTAGATGTGGAGAGGCCCAAAGCACTTCTAATATGAAACACTGAAATAAATGTGAGCTATAAATACATTTTAGAAAGATGAATAAGCCAGGCTAGCATGGCTCAGTGGTTGAGTGTTGACCTATGAACCAGGAGATCATGGTTCTATTCCCGGTCAGGGCACATGCCCAGGTTGTGGGCTCCATCCCCAGTGTGGGGTGTGCAGGAGACAGCTGGTCAATGATTCTCTATCATTGATGCTTCTCTCTCTCCCTCTCCCTGAAATCAATAAAAATACATTTTTTAAAAGGACAAATAAAAACCAAGTATGAAATGATTTTCCAACTCGCATATTTCACTTCAGGGTCCAGTTGGCTGCATCCCCTCCTGGCAGCTCAGGGTACAAGGTGGGATCCACACTGGAAAGGATGCCGTTCCATCGCAGGGCATCCTCATACCCACACCCACACCCTCAGACACACACGCCAGTTGATCGCAGGGGCACATTTGGGATGTAGGAGGAAACTGGAGTCCCGGGAGCAAACCCACACAGACGTGGGAGAGCGGCAAACGGCACACAGACAGTGGTCCCTGCCCGGGAATTAAGTTCTTTTTTTCCTCATCAAGTTAGAACGAAAAACACTGAACAAAACAACAGTATTTGGGGACTTTTAAAACGAAACGGTCATTTCCTCCCGTAATAACAGAAATACATTTTCATTGTTTACTACGTGGCAAATACGCCACACTGGCATGGTAATGTCATCTGAAAAATGCTTTTAGAAATCTCTGATGAGAAGTTTGTTAGTCATAACATCCCTTCTTCCTGAACATGGAAGGTTAAAAAAAAAGACCCTCTCAATTGAAATGCATTATTCTAATTAAAGTCTTAGCAACGGCACAGGTTATTCTAATAATTAAAATAACTCAACAGAAGAATTAATCAATTTTGGTGCAAGGTGCAGTTGCTGTGGCCGGGGAACACCACACGGGCTCCAGAAACTGCGGACCCGGATCCCGTGTCCTTGCACCACTTCCTGCGCCTGCGCGCACTTCGACTACTCACGCAAGACATCCGGGAACCCAAAGACATCCGGGCTCCCAGCAACATCCGGGCACCCAACAATATCCGGGCACCCAAGGACTGTTACGGCCTTCTTCGTGCTTTGACTACTCACGCAAGACATCCGGGCCCCCAGCAACATCCGGGCACCCAAGGACTGTTAGGGCCTTCTTCGTGTGCGCCTGCGCAGACCCTCCCACCTGTACATTGTGATTGCGAGGTGGACTCTTGCGTCCATTTTGGATCCGCCATTAAAACGGAGAGAGCGAAGGCCGCTGGGCTCGTAACCGCTGACGGTCGCTCCAGCTTTTTCCACAGGATAAACTGTGCTTGGAAGAGTCAAAGTACAAGTACATTTATCCTGAGAGCTATGTAGTAATAGCCTAGGAAAAGCAGAGAAGCAACTCAAGAGACTAGAGGGCCGATGTCTAAAGGAACTTTCCAGAACAAATGAAAGAGACGCAATAGTTGGCGAAGCGAAGACAGTTTTCTTCAGGTTAGAAGACCCTACCCTAATTAATTAAGTTATAAAATAAGCTGAATAATCATGTAAATATGGTTTTAAAGCACTGAAAATGGTTTTTAATTTCAAATTTTAACCCTTTTTTCTATAAAATCTTTTGATAAAAATAATGTGGTTCAATTAAAAGTATTTGGGAAACTTTGAGTTAGAACTGCATACTAGATAATAGTACTATATATCACTATTAAGTTTTTTAAATTTGACGATTGCACCGTGATTACGTTAGAGAACATCATTGTTCTTAGAAAATAAAAGTGTCACTGGGTTAAATATCACTAACCAATGAGGCTGGGTTAAGGGTATATGGAATCCTTTGTGTTAATTGCACATGTTTTTTTCCCCATTTTTTATTAAGGTATTATATGTGTATATCTTACCATTGCCCCCCCCCCCCACTCCCACTCATGCCCTAACCCCCCTGGTGTCTGTGTCCATTGGCTATGCTTATATGCATGCATACAAGTCCTTCTGTTGATCTCTTATCTCCCCCACCTCTCCCTAACCTTCCCGCTGTAATTTGACAGTCTGTTTGATGCTTTACTGCCTATGTATAATTGCACATCTTCTAGGCGTTTGAAGTTATTTCAAATGAAAGTGTTTAAAATAGGTTTTTAAAAAATGTTGGGTTGGGATGTTATTAATATTCTGGTGAGAGCCGTTTCCATCAGTGGTTTGGGGTAGAAGCAAGTCTCAGTGGGTTTATGGAACAAAAGATGAAAAAGTGGAGAAACGGGGAGGTGACTCTTGGCCCCAAAGTACATGTTTTACCTGCTGGAGTATTGGGTTTTCATGGTTGGAGTTTTCATAGGCAGATCACACATGTAAACTCAGTGATTAATGTGCCCATACACACTGAGTGGCCAGATTATTATGATCTCTGAAGGCATAATCATCTGGCCACTCAGTGTGTGTGTGTGTGTGTGTGTGTGTGTGTGTGTGTGTGTATCCTATATAATAAAAGCCTAATATGCAAATTGTCCCCTCAACCAGGAGGCTGACTGGGAGGTCGACTGCTCGCTATGACATGAGTTGACCACCACCCCGGGGGGCAGCACGGAACATGGCGGGCGTCAGCAATGTGGCACTGGTAGCAGGTGGCAATGGAGGCGCTGCAGGCCCTGATGGGCCCCAACGAGAGAAGGACCGCAGTGGGATGGTGGAGCAGGTGAGTGGGCGGCACCAGACCAAGGCGGGTGTGAGCGGAGGCCTGGCCCAGATCGATCGCCCCTCAGATGGTGACCAGTGGCAGCAGTGGGGGACGGGGCTGCTGCCTGGATCCCAGGTGCTGAGGGAGCTGGGTAGGGGCCTGATTACTCAGGCAGAGAGGGGGCACATGGGGCCCCAGGGGCCCAGGTGCTGCCCAGGGCCCAGAGGTCAGCTGGGACCTGCCCTTACACACCAGACGCTTGTGCTTCGATCGCCGGCCAGGCCTAGGGACTGGCACCCATGCATGAATTTCATGCACCGAGCCTCTAGTGTGTGTGTGTGTGTGTATAAATATATATATATATTTTAATTAGAGGTCTGGTGCATGAATTCATGCATGGGTGGGGTCCGGCCAGCCTGGCCAGTGGGAGGGGACATGGACGGTTGGCAGGCCTGCCTGCTGGTCGAACTCCTGGTCGAGGGGACAGTTTGCATATTAGCCTTTTATTATATAGGATATACACTGAGTGGCCAGATGATTATGCGTTCAGAGATCATAATAATCTGGCCACTCAGTGTGTATTTATTCCTTGCTATAATGTATAAATTCTTCAGGGCTGCCCTTGTTTCAAACAGGACATTCCAATTAATTCCTAGACTGAAATTAGAATTCTGGCAGAGCTGTAGGACCAGGTGAGGAAAGAAAAGTACCAGCATCCCAAGGATGCTGAAGTTTTACTACCATTGACCAGTATGCTGCCTTCTCACCCTTCTCTACCCTCCCTGGAAAGTAGGTAGTTCCTTCAAGTCAGAGAAGGATTCTTAGGCACAGATGAGATGCTTGTTTTCTTGGATCTAGCCCTCAATGGTTACATAAGTATACTTTTTACTCATGAAACAGAATGGAAGTGATTGTGTAAACACATGACATGCCATTACCAAAAATCACAACACGGCTTAATCCTGATGCCTAGCTAAGTGTCTAAATTATCCGCTTTGGCACAGAGGGGAGGAGAAAACTGGACCCAAGGGAGTACAGGGAAGAGATTAGCTATCAAGATAAGAATGTTTATGGAAACTTCTATTTGTGATTAAAGTGCTTTTAAAATATGTGAGGGATATTTAAAATGGATACATAATACTAGTATCTCAACCACATAATGATTTTCATTTGCTTGGAGTTCTTTCAAACTTTTCTCCATATGGCCACATTGTTTCTAAATACATTAAACTATATATTCTACATTTTTATCAAAAAAATTTTTTTTAAAAGTTGTTTTGGGCTCTGACTGGGTGCTCAGTGGTTAGAGCAGCAACCTGCAGACCAAAGGGTCGAGGATTCAATGCCTCGGTTGTGACTTCACACCCCACCCCTGGTCTTGGTGCATGTGTGTGGCAGGCAGTCTGGTCCATGTATCTCACGTCGATGTTTCTCCCATGCTCCTCCCTCCCTTTCACTCTCTCTAAAAATCAATGGAAAAAATATCCTCGGGTGAGGATAAAAATATTTTTTTTAAGTTTTATTGGGACACAACCACACTTAAATGTTACAGTCTTTTTTAAAAAAAAGAGTTTTAGAGAGAGTGGAAGGGAAAGGGGGAGAGAGGAAGGGAGGGAGGGAGGGAGGGAGGGGGGGGGAGAGAGAGAGAGAGAGAGAGAGAGAGAGAGAGAGAGAGAGAGAGACATCAATGCCAGAGAGAAACATTGATCGGCTGCCTCCTGCACATCCTCTACTGGGAATAGAGCCCACAACCCGGGCATGCACCCTGACCAGAATCAAATCAGCAGCCTTTCAGAGCATGAGATGATGCCCAACCAACTGAGGCACACTGGCCAGGGCTATCATACATTTTTAATATCAGTTACATCTCATTGTATTTATACATTACATATTTACTTAATCATTTCCTTATTATCGGATGCAAATGCTGGTATTTTAAAATTATGAGTAACTGCTATAAATGTCTCATTTGTATGGAATTTTTTCCTTTTGAATTTTTGTATTGCCTCAATTCCAAGATACAGATTTTTCTTCTTTTAATATGATCAAATGAATTCAAAAAGAGTCTAGAGGCTTTGCTAAAAATAAACGATAGAGATTTATTCAAGGGTCTTAGTGTTTGTAAATAGGAAAGAAACACAGCTAGGAGAAAAACCAAAAGTGTTCCAAAGAAGAAAGTTAAAAGTTCTCTCAGAAAAAAGCACATATTTTAGAATTATCAGTCCTGCATTCTTAGCCCCTGGATGGTTATCAGCTAGATGTCAGGCAGTCAGGATGATGGATGCCAGGTGGTCCAGAAGATGAGCGCCGGGAGGTCGGGTCAGGTCTGGTCTGAGTGTGAGTGGGTCCTTCGGGGGTTCCAGGTGGCCTGGATACCAGAGTCCTTCAGTGGGAATCAGACGGCGACCCGGAGGTCCAGATCTATGTCCAGGCATTGACGCAGGACCAGAAAGTTCAAAGTTGAAGTCCCCAGGCCAGTTAGAACAAGAATGCAGACTTTCCTCCTGCCTCAACCCTCATAATGTCAGTAATTTCAGCAGCTTGTTTAAAAGTGACGCCACTGTATGTATTCCCTATCTTCACTCCTTTCTCTCCGGATTAGAGTAGCACTGATATTTTCTAGCAGTGTGACTTACTAAGTCATTTACCTTCCCTGAGACTTAGTTCCTTTATCTCTACAACCTGGATTGTCAGACACACCTTAAAAGGCCGCTGAGGAGGAAATGAATAAAATGTGGAGAGGTTCTGTGTAACCTATCTTCAGTCTTTCCTCAGTATATACCAGGGTAATTTTAGTATCAGACGGAGGACAGCATTTGTTTTTTCCCTTTAAAAAATTATTATTAAACTGATGTTGCATCTTAAAATTCACACTGTGTTAGAATTAGAGAAATATAATAATTCTATAACATAAATTCAAAATAGGGGTTTACTGAGTTACAGCAGGTTTATAATACTTGATACATGTATCAAAATGTCTTCTAAAAAAATTTTGCCAGTAGCATCAAGAATATGTGGGTGTTACTATTTTCCTACAATTTTGCCAGTGTATGAGATCTGACTTTTCTCTTGATTTTAAATAGTCTTAATAGGTTCAGATTGTTTCTTCATTATTATTTTAATTTTATTATATTTAGCTATCCTATATAATAGAGAGGGAATATGCAAATTGACTGTTACTCCACCACAAAGATGGATGCTTCCACAGCAGAGGCAGGGTTTCCATGACACAAGATGGCTGCAACCACAGCGGAGGCCGAGTTCCCGTAATGAGCCTTAACAAGTAATCAGCAGGGAACTGAGGCTGCACCCGGGCCCCCCCACCGCCCTTGGGGCTTGACGGAATCTCACCCGCCGTGCCCCCTGCCCTGGCACCAGGCCAGGGGACCTCAGGCCGCGCCCCCTGCCTTGGTGCCAGGCTGAGAGATCTCAGGCCATGCCCCCCACCCCGGCACCAGGCCAGGGGACCTCAGGCTGTGGCCCCCACCTGGTAGGGCTTGACAGGGGACCTCAGGCTGTGCCCCCCGCCTGGTAGGGCTTGACGGGGGACCTCAGGCTGTGCCCCCCGCAGCACTGGGCCAGGGGACATGAGGCCGCACCCCATGCCTGGCGGGGCTCGACAGGGGACCTCAGGCTGTGCCCCACCGCCCAGTGCTGGGACAGGGGACCTCAGGCTGCTCCCCTCGCCCTGGGCTGGAGGACCTCAGGCCGCACCCCCCTGCCCAGTGGGGCTTGACAGGGGATCTGAGGCTGCGCACCCTCCCGATGTGGCTTGACGGGGGACCTCAGGCCACACCCCTGGCCAGTGGGGCTTGACAGGGGATCTCAGGCCACATCCCCCACCTGGCAGGGCTTGATGGGGGACCTCAGGCCATGCCCCCCGCCCTGGCGCCATGCCGGGGGACCTCAGGCTGTGCCCCCCACCTGGTAGGGCTTGAAGGGGGACCTCAGGCTGGGCCCCCTGCCCCGGTGCCAGGCCGGGGGACCGCAAGCTGTGCCCCCACTGGATGGGGCTTGACGGGGGACCTCAGGCTGTGCCCCCCACTGGCACTGGACCAGGGTACATGAGGCTGCACCCCATGCTTGGCAGGGCTTGACAGGGTACCTCAGGCCGTGACCCCCTGCCCCAGTGCTGGGCATGGGGACCTCAGGCTGCTCCCCTCGCCCTGGGTCAGGGGACCTCAGGCTGCCCCCACCTGCCCAGCGGGGCTTGACAGGGGACCTGAGGCTGCACCCCCCTCCCGATGTGGCTTGATGGGGGACCTCAGGCCACACCCCCTGCCCAGTGGGGCTTGACAGGGGATCTCAGGCCACATCCCCCACCTGGTAGGGCTTGACGGGGGACCTCAGGCCATGTCTCCTGCCCTGGCGCCATGCCCGGGGACCTCAGGCTGTGCTCCCCACTGGCACTGGGTCAGGGGACATGAGGCCGCACCCCATGCTTGATGGGGCTTGACAGGGGACCCTCAGGCCATGCCGCCCCGCCCCAGTGCTGGGCCAGGGGACCTCAGGCTGCTCCCCTCGCCCTGGGCCGGGGGACCTCAGGCTGCACCCCCCTGCCCAGCGGGGCTTGACAGGGGACCTGAGGCTGCGCCCCACTCCCGATGTGGCTTGACAGGGGACCTCAGGCCACAACCTCTGCCCAGCAGGGCTTGACAGGGGATCTCAGGCCACATCCCCCACCTGGCAGGGCTTGACGGGGGACCTCAGGCCATGCCCCCTGCCCTGGCACCATGCCGGGGGACCTCAGGCTGCACCCCGTATCCCGGCGCCAGGCCGGGGGACCTCAGGCTGTGCCCCCCGTCCCGGCGCCAGGCCGGGGGACCTCAGGCTGTGCCCCCCGTCCCGGCGCCAGGCCGGGGGACCTCAGGCTGTGCCCCCTAGGCACTGGGCCAGGGGACCTGAGGCTGCACCCCCCTCCCGATGTGGCTTGACTGGGGACCTCAGGCCACACTCCCTGCCCAGTGGGGCTTGACAGGGGATCTCAGGCCGCATCCTCCACCTGGTAGGGCTTGACGGAGGATCTCAGGCCATGCCCCCTGCCCTGGCGCCAGGCTGGGGGACCTCAAGCCGTGCCGCCCACCGGACGGGGCTTGACAGGGGACCTCAGACCGCGCCCCCCACTGGCACTGGGTCAGGGGCCATGAGGCCGCACCCCATGCTTGACGGGGCTTGACAGGGTACCTCAGGCCGTGCCCCGCCCCCCTGCCCAGCGGGGCTTGACAGGGGACCTCAGGCCTCACCCCCTGCCCTGGTGCCAGGCCGGGGGACCTCAGGCTGCGCCCCCCACCTGGTGGGGCTTGACGGGGGACCTCAGGCCACACCCCCTGCCCAGCGGGGCTTGACAGGGGATCTCAGGCTGCATCCCCCACCTGACAGGGCTTGACGGGGGACCTCAGGCCATGTCCCCCTCCCTGGCACCAGGACGGGGGAACCTCAGGCCATGTCCCTCTCCCTGGCACCAGGACGGGGGACCTCAGGCTGTGCCCCCCACTGGTGGGGCTTGACAGGGGACTTCAGGCTGTGCCCACCCCGGCACTGGAAAAGTGGACATAAGGCCGCACCCCATGCTTGGCGGGGCTAGACAGGGGACCTCAGGCCATGCCCCCCACCCCCCGCCCCAGTGCTGGGCCAGAGGACCTCAGGCTGCTCCCCCCTGCCCAGCGGGGCTTGACAGGAGACCTGAGGCTGTGCCCCTCTCCCGATGTGGCTTGACGGGGGACCTCAGGCCACGCCCCCCGCCCTGACGCCAGGCCCGGGGACCTCAGGCCGTGCCCCCCACCTGGTAGGGCTTAAAGGGGAACCTCAGGCCATGCCCCCCTCCCTGGCACCAGGCCGGAGGACCTCAGGCTGTGCCCCCCAGGCACTGGGCTAGGGGACCTGAGGCTGCGCCCCCCTCCCAATGTAGCTTGACGGGGGACCTCAGGCTGCATCCCTCACCTGGCAGGGCTTGACGGGGGACCTCAAGGCATGCCCCCCACCTAGGCCTGGGATGGGTGACCTCAGGCTGCGCCCCCTGCCCCGGTGCCAGGCTAGGAGATCTGAGGCTGTGCCCCCCCCCCCCCCCCCCCCCCGCCCCACCCGGTGGGGCTTGACAAGTGTGGGACTGGCTGGGTCTAGATCTAGCCCAATGTGGTGGGGGCTGGCTGGGTCTGGGTCTCTTGCGATTTTGAGGTGCATGTGGTGTCGAGGACTTGACTCTGGATCCCGTGGTGTGCCCCAGACTCTGACAGGAGGAAGATTTTCATATACATTTTACTAATTTTCTTTCATCGCTGACACTTCTATTATAGAGAAAGGGCAAATAGCAATATTAAAATATTTCCTCTAATTAATCCCCTTTTAATGTGCATGAATTTTGTGCACTGGGCCACTAGTTTATATATATAAAAGGCTAATATGCCAAGTGTCCTTCCCTCTGTCCGGGTAATGATGTCATGTAGCAATGTCTGGCTTGCTCTCCCTAGTGACAACTAGTCTCCTTGCAGTTTCTTCAGCCCAGGAACACTTTAGCCAGATGGAAACACTTTACAGTTTAACCAAATATCTGTGAAATGTTTTCCTGTGCCTCATCTCATTTGATCCTCACAGAAGTCCTGGAGTAGGTAGATAGGAGACTCGGTGGAATCCTATTGTCTTTTCATTAGCTGGAAAATGGAGATTTAGAAAGTTTAGAAACTTGACCCGACTGAAGAGAAGTAAGAAATGGTGGACCTTGAAAATTACTTCAGGTTTTCTCGCTGTGCAGAATCTAGTCAAACACTGCTGCATTTAAATATTTTATTTACCCTTTGTTCTCCCTGGGTGATCTACAATAATAATTTGCTTCGTGTTGATATTTACTGCTGTGTTGCTGACAATTACCTGGAAGAGAAGTTGGGGTGCTTCACTGGGCTGGAAAAAGTTTAGCTAAATCAGAAAGCAGGTCTAATTAAGCAAGTTTGTTCTATATCTATAAAAAGCTAAGTTGACTTGCGAATGCACGATACTTATAAAGCTCTTGCTGGTGCCAATGCATGCGTGTGTTTCCATCTGTCGTTGTCAATCGTGAATTTGGTTGATACTTCTATAATAGGTAAAGGGTGAATAGTGATATTAAAATATTTCTTCTAATTAATTTCCTTTCAATGTGCACAAATTTGTACACCAGGCCACTAGTTTGTATATAAAGGAGCTATGGGTATAAAGAGAACAAAAGGCAAAATTTGAAGATATCTCAGAAACCATTCAAAAGAGAAGGAATTGCTGTTTAGTCAGTAATTTAGAAAGGAACAAGTAAGAGGCACCAGCCTGCTTCTTGGCTCTTTCTCGCTCAGTGTTGTTGCCTCTGTTCTGCTGCCATATGCAAACCTGGAAGAAGGCAGCGATTTCTTTGCAGAATCCCAGAATTTTTTAACTAGACTAACCCTTAGGGATCATCTGATCAGACCCTTCATTTTACATATGATTAAGAAAAAAACCCAGTGAGATTCAAATTATTCAAGATTTTGCTGCTAGGAAGTGGCAGGGCTGAAACTAGAGACCAAGATTCTAGACTTTTTCACCAGGTACCCCCCTCTCTGGTGCAAACTCCATTGGAAGGTTAATGGCACAAGTACTAGTACTTGACATTAAGCTGGGCAGTACAAAATTTAGGCTTAGGATATTTCTAAATCTTATTAAATAAGTGAAGAAAGTGAATTCATATGATCTTATTTTAAAAGTATAGAACCAGCCCTAGCAGTTTGTCTCAGTGGATAGAGCATCGGCCTGCAGACTGCTGAAGGGTCCCAGATTCAATTCCGGTCAAGGGCACATGCCTGGGTTGTGGGCTCAATTCCCAGTGTGGGGCATGCAGGATGCAGCCGATCAATGATTCTCTCTCATCATTGATGTTTCTCTCTCTCCCTCTCCCTCTCCCTTCCTCTCTGAAATAAGTGAAGAATATATTAAAATAAATATAAATAAAAGTATAGAACCAAACACAAAATAAAGGTTGTCTGTAAGTGAATATGTGGCACAAAACTAAAAGCACATGTCATGCGCTCCCTGTAAGTGACTTATGTAATGAATTTCAAGTAGGATGTCTCAGGTCTAGTCATTCAGATTTGTAGGCAATTAAGCCCTCCAGAGAACTGAATCATCATGCTTCTGAATTTTTCTCACTGTAGATTCAGTCTCATTGCTATTAAATATTGATGCTGTGCTTACCTCTTCCAAACCAGATTAGCACTCAAATTTTATATCTTAAAATGGCATTTTTATCCCATTATATTTATCATTGTTATTTCCAACCTTTCATAATTTTATAAAACGTTCCAACAACTATTAACCCAAGTCTCAGGCTTTATCAGGCTATGACAACAAGACTGAGTCACACTTCTGTCTCAAACCCAAACTGCTGTCAGGAGCTCAAATCAGCAAAACTGCTAGAAATGGACCCTCCTCAATTTGTTTCCCAACTGTTTCTGAGGTCCCTTGGGTAATCACTCATAAATACCCAGGACTGGTCACCATCTTTTGTCCCTGCCTCTATTTTTCTTCTTGACAGTAATGCTGCTGGCAAACTCTGGTGACTGCTATTGACCCATCCCAACTGTAGTCTTAAAGTAAGGTTAGTCCCTCTCCAAATCCCCCCTATCTAAAACTGTGATAGAACCGTCCTTTTAAAAAACCATGTCTTAAAGGCTCTGGTAAAAGGAAACTGAAAACAGAGAATAACTTACCGCATCCAGGAACAGTAGACATCCTTAGAGATGACAGCTCCAAACCCCAACCCCGAAACCCTGCCTAATTCTCAGCTGTCCCTCACATGACGGGCAAGTGGGTCAAAAGGAAACAGGTAGCTCCAAGTATCACCCTACCTTGGAGTTTGGGTCCCATGGCCCCCAACTTAGAGAAAGGAGAAATCTGGACTCTGTGAAGCTCGAGCATGGCTTTCTTTTCCTGCCCCTGACTTCTCAGAATGAAAGACAAGGGGAGTACCCATTTCTTGGGGGGCTGGGGAAAGGAGGTGGTAAAAACCTTATATCCACTCTAGGATTGACCTGGGCTTCATCTATATAATCTATATAGTAAAAGCCTAAGTGACTGTTAAGGCAGAACGACCAGAACGACCAGTTGCTATGATGCGCACTGACCATGGGGGGGCAGACACTCAACTCAGGAGCTGCCCCCTGGTAGTCAGTGTGCTCCCACAGGGGGAACCCCGCTCAGCCAGAAACTGGGCTCATGGCTGGCAAGCGCAGCGGTGGTGGCAAGAGCCTCTCCCGCCTCCGTGGCAGCGCTAAGGAGCAGTGAGCAGGCAGGCGGTAAGGAGTGAGGGGTCCAGGACTGTGAGAGGGATGTCCGCCTGCCAGCTTAGGGCTCCTGGACTATAAGAAGGGACAGGCTGGGCTGAGGGGACCCCCCCCCCACTCCCCCAGAGCAAGAATTTTATGCACTGGCCTCTAGTGGTTTAAATAAGATCATTATAATAGTAAGCAATCTAGTTTCCAAAACCTGGCTTAAACAGTCTTAAAATCATCACATTGTGTGTGTGTGGGGGGGATTTGAGCTGCAGTGGGAAGCTGGACTTTCTAGAGTATAGGGCAGCTCTGTGGATGATCCAATTCTATGGGGGCTATTTTACAACTTTGTAAATTGTTAATAACTGAAAGCAGTGTAAAATAGGACCCTATCTGCTGGAGGCGTAGTGGTTTAATTGACTTCTCTCCCCTACCGCGTTAGAAGCCAGTATTGTCTCAATTTGCACATTCATTTTGTTACTGGAGAATCAGATTTCTCCTATGCTAGTGGGAGTGTAAGTGGCTCGTGGGGTACTGCTGAAATAAGAATTTTCAGAAGCCCCCACAGGAGAATGACATGTGGTAAATGAATGTGTGGATTACATTCCTCGGGCTGCAAAGTCCCATGCCCGTTAAACCAGTCCTGAAAGAGGTACATCTGGGGTTCCAATAGGGCCAAAAGGAAGGCTAGGGTCCAGAGCTTCAGTTCCATGTTGGAGCTGGGTCCAGCTCAGCATTCGAGCTAATTCAAGTCCATTGGTTCATTGTCTGGAGTCTCACATGGCCATGAGCCACATGGGCGCAGGGGAGTGCACCCTGTGCAACAGGACTCATGGAAGTGCAGGGAAGCAGGGAATAGAAGAGAGCATGCTCTTTTGTCTAGAACCGTGGTCAGCAAACTGCGGCTCGCGAGCCACATGCGGCTCTTTGGCCCCTTGAGTGTGGCTCTTCCACAAAATACCACGGCCTGGGCGGGTCTATTTTGAAGAAGTGGCGTTAGAAGAAGTTTAAGTTTAAAAAATGTGGCTCTTAAAAGAAATTTCAATCGTTGTACTGTTGATATTTGGCTCTGTTGACTAATGAGTTTGCCGACCACTGGTCTAGAAGTTTAAATATTCAGGTTTCTCGCCCTTGCAGCGGCCATGCCCATTCTGGCCACTGCCTAACCCCCACGTGTGATTGACAAGTACCTTCCCATGTCACACAGACCTTACTGGGCATATGTCCAAACTGCCGTTGTCCAGTCCCTTCCCCTATCGATCAGTGGGAACAGACTTGGAAAGTGCTAAATTAGCAAAGCTGTATAAATGGCATGCCTCTATTATGTAGTCTTTCCCTTTCCTCCTTTCCTGTGAAATAATAACCAGGTTATCACAACAGCATCAGTTTTACTATTCCTCATCTGTAACTAATAAATCTACACTGATTCTACTTCTGGTCGCGCACTAGCAATTCTGATTCCAACTCGGATGTGTGTGTGTGGAGGGGTCCACACACCACCAAGCTGTTCTCCAACACTGCGTGTCCTACAGTTCAACTCCATTCTGGCACCACCTACCCTGAGACAGCATCAGATCCCACAGGTTAAAGGCTCAGTTCTACAAGACTGCCTTGCCCCCCTCTTCAGATGCCAGCCACAAGTTCAGGTTGCCACCTGGGCTTCTGACCAACCAGCTATATAGATCAGAAGTTCCAAACCACCCCCTCCTTGGGTTGAATTTATTTACCAGAGGAGCTCAGAGAAACATTTTACTTACTAGATCACTGGTTTATTAAGAAAGGATATAACTCAGGAACTGTCAGATGGAAGAGGTGCAGAGGGCAAGCTATGAGGAAAGGGCATTGCGGAGCTTCCATGCCCTCTTCTAGCACACCACTCTCCCCAAATCTCCATGTGTTCACCAACCTGGAAACTCTCTGAACCCTGTCCTTTTATGCTTTTATGGGGGCTTCATTACTTAGCTATGATTAATTAAATCATTGGCCATTGGCTGTTGATTCAACCTCCAGTCCCTCCCCCACCCCTGGAGGTCAAGGGGTGGGACTGAAGGTTCCAATCCTCCAATCATTTGGTTGGTTCCCCTGGCAACCAGCCCCTAACCATAGGTACTTTTTAAGGGTCACTTCATTAACATAAACTTAGCTGTGTTTGAAAGGGGTTTGTTATGAATATCAAGACACCTTTATAGCTCTTATCACTTAAGAAATTCCAAAGGTTTTTAGGAGCTCTGTTCCAGAAAAGAACAAAGACCAAATCTATTTTTCTTATTATAACTATCACAATAACTCTGTCTGTTCTTTGGGTTTTCCTTTGAACCTTAGCATTTTCCTCATCAATGAATTGAATTAGATTTTTAACACATGTTCATTTTTACATCTGTGTGAGTCATAATTTTACCATTAAAAATATTATCTTTTAACATCATGTATGAGACCCTAAAGCATAGTTCGTTTTAGCTAAAACAAATGTAGTTTAGTTTCTTGCTGTATTTTTCCATCAGCCTGAGGAATAGAGATCAGGTTTGTGGGTCCCCTTCCCCAACCCCTGCATAATATTCTCTCTCACACACACAATACGCATGCACATACACACAACTTTCAAAATTAAGCAATGATTTTTAGCCATACAACAGTAAAAAAATCCACCTTCAAGAAGAAAATACCTTCTAATGCAATACAGGAACAGTTGTGGTAATCCACCAAGCAGAGTATGTGCTGTCTTAGTGAGAAGGGAATGTATTTGGGTTATTTCCTCGTATCCAGAAAATTCTTCAAGAATGTAGAGCACTTGGCTTTCATCTGTATCAGGGTTTGTCAGTCTCAGCACTGTTGACACTTTGGACCAGATCATTCTTTGTGGGGCCTGTCCTATGCATTGTAGGATGTTTAGAAGCATCCTAGGCCTCTACCCGCTAGATGCCAGTAGCACCTCACCTCCAGTTGTGACAACCCAAAATATCTTCAGACGTTGCCAAATTTCACTGAGGGAAGCAAAATCACCCCCAGTTGAGAATCACTGGTCTGTTTTATTAAAAGTCTTTCAAAATGGTTCCTTTCAGAGTAAAGGGAGGATCTCCCCAAAGATAAATGAATGAGCCCAACTAATATGTCTCACCATGGATGGGTTTCAGTCATAGTGTTGAGGGAACACAGAAAGTTGCAGAATGCTTTGCACGGCGTGATACTATTTATGTAAATCTTAAAAATCACAAAATCTTATAATGTGTGTCGCTTCTAGATACATGCATATGGAATAAAAGTATAAGACCATGAAGAATATGAAGACTACACACCAAATTAATGAGAATGGTTGCCCCTAGGAAAAGAGAGAATTCGGACGGGCTAAAATTACAAAAGAAAACTCAGTTGTATCTGTAATATTTTTCCTTTTTTTTTAAAAAGATATCTAAAACAAGTCCTGCAAAATGTTATCATTTTTTCATTCCAGCTAGTGCATATACTGTATGCATACTGTTACTCTACAAACTTTATAGTATTTTTGAGAAATTTCATAGTAAAATATGAAAAATACAGCTTAAATTTCATATAATGTTCTTTGAAGCATGTGTCATTAATTTTTCAATTATCTACTGCTTACATTTTTTGTACTGCTGCTTGCCTCCACCATTATAGGTAGCTGTGAGCTGGCAATGTTTTATAGAGCGATTTCCTGGCTCACCCTACTGACAACCATAATATTAATGCTCACCTTATATTTGTGGAGTGCTTTCTCTCTTTCCAGGACTCTTACATCTGTCTTCTTATTTTACATTCACAACTTTTATCACCACCAATCTTAGTCTTAATTATATACACCATGAAAGGGTCGATTTGCCTTTACACATCAGAGCCCAATAAGGATCTTGTAACAAGAAAGTAAGGGCATGAATGGGGGGCGGGGGTAATGGGAGAATAAGGACACATACGTAATACCTTAATCAATAAAGAAATTAAAAAAGTAAGGGCTTATTTTTAGGAAGTGGCTTACACCCAGAGACAGGTGAGCTAATGCTCAAATACCTGGCTCCCCGATGGTTTCAAGGGGATGCCTCTGTACAGTTACACTTGCCTCAGCCCTCACAGCCCCGGTTTCGTCCAGAAGGACGTCCCAAAGGTCGTTCGGCTGTCCAGTCTAATTAGCTTATTACGCTTTTATTATAGATAGATGGTTCCTTCCTCCCCCACCCTCCCATGCCTACCCATAGCAGAGGAGGTTGTTCTCCCATATCATATTCATTCCTGGAGATAAAACCCACAAATCTGTGGGAGGCCCCCTAAAACTGGGCTATCAGGATTTTTAACTCTCAAGTTATTTGACACTCAGCCTTCAGCAATTCACCAATTACTATTTATTTTTAATATATTTTATTGATTTTTTTACAGAGAGGAAGGGAGAGGGATAGAGAGTTAGAAACATCAATGAGAGAGAAACATCGATCAGCTGCCTCCTGCACACCCCCTATTGGGGATGTGCCCGCAACCAAGGTACATGCCCTTGACCGGATTCGAACCTGGGACCTTTCAGTCCATAGGCCAATGCTCTATCCACTGAGCCAAACCGGTTAGGGCTCATCAGTTACTATTTAAGTGTTCCAACCAGTCTGGCAACAGAGTTCTCTGCTCTCAGTAAGCTCTGCTTCTCTGTATTTACATCTCTAAGTTTCAGGGTGGCAGTTTGCTCTGTGACCTCAGTTCTCTAGAGATCCAAGAAAAGATGTTGATTTTCAGTTTGTTCAGCTTTTTTCTTGTTGTGAGGACAGAATTGATGACTTCTAAGCTTTGTACATGTCAGAGCTAGTCAGGAGGCATGATCAGGATACAACTAGAGCCAGGCATACTGACATTCAGACATAATGAGCTCATGGGGATCACACATATTGATTACTGTGAGCAGCCACTGACCCTTACACAAAGCCAACTTGTCAGCTACACTCTACAAACACAGTATTTTGCTTAGTAAATTAAATGCAATTTCAAAATATTTTGGTTTTATGGTTTGACCAGATTTCATTTCCACTGTGTCAAATCCCAATGGTCTTTTCAGTGACAGGTTTCTTGCAAAATCTGTGGATTTTAGTTGTTAATTCTTACGTAAAGTTTCTCTGGAATATGCTTTTTGTGGCTCATAAGCAAATCTCTACTTCACTGTATGACTTTCCAGATCTTTCCCTTTGAATCTGAAACACATTGGTAAGTCCCAGCCCATGAGACCTACAGCTTGTGTTACAAGACTAAAGGGACCCATTTCCCTGTGCCCAGAGTCACAGGTGAGCTAATGTTCAAAGACCTGGCTCCCCGATGGCTTCCAGGGGATGGGTTCTATAAGGGAAAAATCATTAATCATTGTGGTCAAGGTTGTGGTCTTTACTGACTGGCTGCTAGGGCACGGGTTAGCTGATCAGTGCATCTATTCATGGCATTGCTTTATCTGGTTCCCCCACTTTTCTGGGCCTGGAGCTGAAACACACTGAGGCCTAGATGTTGTTATCTCTAGTTTACCTGAAACTGTCTCTAGGGTCAACATGGCACAGGCCAGTAAGCCTGCGGTGGTGGTGTTAGGGGTGGGAGGTGGGGGTATGAGACAGGCCAGTAAGCCAGGACAAGTGGAACAGGGAAACTGAGACAGAGAGATGAACAAACTAACAGAGCACTTTATAGCAGCCACAGAAGGTCACCTCCCTATAAATAACATCTAGGCCTCAGTTGTATTTCAGCTCCAGACTCAGAAAAGCAGCAAAACCAGGTGGGCTACAACAGGACCAGCTACAATGACTAATGACCCCCTCCTCTAACACTGACCAATCAGTGGAGACCATGGCCCTGAAGGAGCACACCTACTGATGAATACTCTATTGAAACCCACCCCTAAGATTCCCACCTGCAAGAAAGAGATAAAGACTCATGACAAAGGACCCAGTGCGCTCTCCCTCTGGGGCATAGCCCCCAACATTCCTTTCCCCTCTTCTTCCCCCACTTCTTCCCCCACAGTCAAGCATCCCCTAAACTCTAAGGGACCCCATGAGACTTGCAGTCTGGGGAGCAATGGGCAGCAGCAGCCCAGCCTAGGCTTTCCTGATTGCTTCTTCTATACCAGTGGTTGGCAAACTCACTAGTCAACAGAGCCAAATACCAACAGTACAACGATTGAAATTTCTTTTGAGAGCCAAATTTTTTACACTTAAACTTCTTCTAACGCCACTTCTTCAACATAGACTCGCCCAGGCCGTGGTATTTTGTGGAAGAGCCAAAGAGCCGCATGTGGCTTGCGAGCCGCAGTTTGCCGACCATGGTTCTATACTAAGCCCTTTCTTGTTTTAGTATGCCCACCTTTAATAAATGTTCCCTCATAGTCACCTGGACTCTTGTTGTAATATTTTTCCTGCAAGAAGTCAAGAACCCATACCCCACCGGCTGGCCCTAGGCAGACCCACTCAGGGCCAGGTCCCCTTTCTGGTAACAAACAGACCTGATGCTTGGTTCCTAAGATTATTGATGTTGACCAGAACCTCATTGTCCTGAGGGTTCAATAATTAAGGGAGTGGAAGTGCAAGGGGGAAGGAGGCAGGTTAGTCAGCTGCTGGATGAGGCCTATTTGAATCAGAAAGAAGGTAGAAAAGGTCATGTTGAAAAATGAAGTTTATATGCAGTTACACTTGATGACACTATTCTAAGGGTGACTAGGCAGTGGACTAAAGACAAGAATTACAGTTTTACCCGGCCAGCGTGGCTCAGTGGTTGAGTGTCGACCTGTGAACCAGGAGGTCATGGTTTGATTCCTGGTCAGGGCACATGCCGGGGTTGTGGGCTCAATCCCCAGTGTGGGGTGTACAGGTGGTAGCTGATCAATGATCCTCTCTCATCATTGATGTTTCTATCTCTCCCTTCCTCTCTGAAATCAATAAAAAATATATTAAAATAATTACCGTATTTTCCGGCGTATAAGATGACTGGGTGTATAGAAGATTTTCCTGGGTTAAAAAGTCGTCTTATACGCCAGAAAATACGGTAGTTTTTTTTCAAGTGGCTAAATCCATAACTATATCTTTCTAAATTGAGTCTGCTTTGTTATGACCTGTCTTTAGATTTCCATTATTAGTCTTATTAGATGATTTAAAGAAAATATAAGAACATCATGCTTTTAATTTTTCTTCTTCCTATAAGCCAGTGGTTCTCAACTGGCATCAACTTCATCCCCAAAGAGGCATTGGGAAATGACTAAAAACATTTCTAGTTGGCACAGCTGGGGAAGTGGGTGCTACTGGTATCATATGGGTAGAGGCCAAGGATACTGCTAAACATCGTACAATGCACAGGAACGTTTCCCACAACAACGATCTGCAAAAATTATCTGTGCCACATTATTAATAGTGCTGAGGTAGAGAACTTCTACCATAATCTGAATAATTAGTTACCATGGACTATCTCCTCAGTTCTGCTAGAATCCTAATGATCTCACTATCCTTATCTCTTTATCTGTTTTTTTTTTATTAAAGGAAACATTAAAAGATAATGCTTCTCTGTGGGCTATATTTTCTTAAGGCCCAGGAAGTTAGTCTTGAAATCCTGCCCTACAAAGCCTACAGATCAATTATTTACAGTATCATCTACTTACTAGAGGCCTACAGGGTTCCGGGGTCCTAAGAGTTAAAACACTTTTGCCAAAATTAGTCTATTTAGCATACAGGTTATATAAGTAAAATTAGTAATAACACAAGGTAACTTCACATTGTTTCACTCTCAAAGATAACTGCTTAGTATATTACTTTGCAACTTATATTTTGCATGAAAAATGCATTTTAAATATAATTGAGTTTATAATGTATGTATCACATATCTTTTCTTCTCCTTACCATATTATTACATGGGCATTTTTTTAGGTCAGCTGATATTTTCTAAAGTACGTTTTTAATGGTTATATAATACTTCATCTATCTACTACATGTTTTTAACCATTCTCTTTGATGTGTGACAATATTTATCTGTATACAAGAAAAATAAAACAAAAGTTCCTGAATAGCACCAAACACTAAACTTCCACAAGAAAAATAAGAAATACTACCACTGGAACAAAACATAAACAACTCTTTGACTTTCCATTCTATCTAATAATAGCATTAATTTGTGTATCAGGACCCACAAAATGAAAGCCAGTGGCCCAGCCCATGTCACAAATCTAAACATAAGTTGACTTGCATTTGTGGAAATGTGATAGGCAGTTAGACAGACATGAGCACAGCAAGGATGTGATGGGTCAGGTACAGAAGGTCATCAGGGTGGAAAGCCCCGGATGTCTAGCAATAGGCAAAACTGGGAAAACAAGTACCTTACCCCCTCCCCGTAACTTTTCCTCTCCTAGCATATTGCAGGTCATGTGGTTTAGACCCCCTGACCTTTCATATCAATGATCATGAAGCTCAGACCTTCCCCTGACCTCTCCTCCTCTGGAATGTCGCTAGTCATTCAGGGTCTTAGAGGTGGCACAAACAATGGGGGTGGAGAATAGCCCTTAAGCATCAGCTCCAGGCCCAGAAAAGCAGCAAAACCAGACAAGTGTCCTTATTCCCCTGTTACCCCCCACCCCATGCCCAATGCATGCCCTTACCCCCTTGTTTGTGTCCATTGATTAGGCTTATATGCATGCATATAATTCCTTTGGTTGATCTCTCCCCTTTACCCCCATTGTCCCCTACCTTCCCTAAGGTTTGACGGTCTGACCAATGTTTCCCTGTCTCTGGATCTGTTTTTGTTCATCAGTTTATGTTGTTCATTATATTCCACAAATGAGTGAGATCATGTGATATTTATCTTTCTCTGACTGGCTTATTTCACTTAGCATAATGGTCTCCAGTTCCATCCATGCTGTTGCAAATGGTAAGAACTCCTTCTTTTTTACTGCAGCATAGTATTCCATTGTGTAGATGTACCACAGTTTTTTTATCCACTCATCTGCTGATGGGCACTTAGGCTGTTTCCAAATCTTAGCTATGGTAAATTGTGCTGCTATGAACATAGGGGTGCATATATCCTTTCTGATTGGTGTTTCTAGGGGTTCACTTCTTATACCTCTATGACTTTCTAAATGAACTTTTGCTTGTATTTGAGTCTTGGCTCTGAATTCTTTCTTAGCCAACCTCAAGTACTGAGGTTGCTGAACCGAGGTCCAATTACTGCTAACATTCTAGTGTTGTATTTTGCCACCAACAGAAATACTTGTTAAATAAACCTAACATGCAGCAATCACAATTGTCCAAGTCAGCTTAGCTGGCTTACTTTACCCAGAAAATAGGAGCTGCTATAAGGAAATCCTCGACCTCCTAGCCCAGTGGTCGGCAAACTGCGGCTCACGAGCTGCAGTTTGCTGCTCTGTTGACTAATGAGTTTGCCGACCACTGTCCTAGCCCATCCTGCCTTGTTTCCATGTTGCCTCTTCTAACATTCTAGAAAACTCGCTCTTGCCCAAAATTCCTCAGGTAGAGCGCTCCTCTGCTTTTGAGGAGCTGCACTCCCCCAACCCAAGGACTATAGTCCCTTGAATAAAAGACACAAAACTGGTTACTAAATTGCTTTAATCCTGTCATTTGACACCAACAATGCTGGATTTTATGAATATCTGTTAAATTATATACAAATCCCTGTACTCTGATGTTGACATATTTTACTGTGTCCAGAAAATCTGATTGTTTGGTACCTGCTTATAAAAAGGGGAGAAGATAATTAAGTAATCAGAATTCATAAATAGGGTTTCATTTTTAAGATACATAGTATGGTGAGACATGACAGCATGGTGTGTGTGTGTGTGTGTGTGTGTGTGTGTGTGTGTTTATTTTTTAAAAAGTACTGTGATATTGTGATTTATAAGAAATTTACATATTTGATCTTCATCTATGTTTCCTGGATCACAGCTCCAAAATCACCCCGGAATTTCCAGGGTGATAAGAGCAGTGGGAGAATCTTTTGTTGTAATATTTGCTCTCAGTTCCTGAAATTCCTTCAGAGCTATAAAGATGTAGTAGATGTCTTGTTATTCACAACAAGCCTTTTTCACCACACCTGGGTTTATGTTAATGAGGTGACATTTGGAAAGCATCTAAGGAGAGGCGCTGATTGCCAGGGGAACCAACCTCTATTAGAGGGTTGGAACTTTAGTCTCACTCCCTGATTTTCAGGGAGGGGAGAGGGGCTAGAGGTTGAACCAATCATTAATGGCCAATGATTTAATCAGCCATGCCTATGTAAGGAAGCTTCCATAAAAACTCAAAAGGATGGGGTTTGGAGAGCTTCCGGTGTTGGTGAAGAGGTGGAGGTTTGGGGAAAGTGGCATACCTGGAGAGGGCATGGAAGCTCCACACTCCTTCCCCCTACCTTGCCTTCTCCTCCATTTGGCTGTTATATCCTTTCATAATAAGCCAGGGATCTAGTAAGTAAAAGGTTTCTCTGAGTTCTATGAGCCGCTCTAGCAAATTGAACCCAAGGAAGAGGTCGTGGAAACCTTTGATTTAGAACCAATTGGTCAGAAGGTGACAGAAAAGATCGCTGGTTCACTCTCACAGTAAGGAAAAGATTTGTTCTTATGAGTGAGGTGTGTGTCTGTGTTCGTCTCCCCCCCCCACAAAAAAAATAAAGTGTATATACACTTTAACAGCAGATAACTCACTTAATTGCACTTATTTTCAGGTTTCACTGATCTGAAATAAGGGGTTAAGCCAGACTAAGTTTTGAACAAAAAATTTATCCTAAAGTGCTACTAGACCTTTTTTTATGGGGATACATAAAAGAGAAAGTTTACGGTACAAAACCCGGCAATAGTCAAGGAATTGGGGGCACACAAATACTGAATGAAATGATCCTTGATGTTTGCAATTCCATTGCTTCACTTTATCAGCAGTGCCTGGACCAGAATGGTCATCATTTTGAAAACAGGCATTGACAAAAAAAATTATTCATTTCTGTAGATTCTTTTATATTTTGAAAATGAACTATATTAATAAACACTGACTTGATAATCATTCAAAGTGTGTATACATTTTTTGGGATACCCTGTATGGGTGTGTATGTATGTATATGTGTATGTATGTATATGTATATGTACATATACTTATTTTTTCTAGGTATAGTAATACTTAATTATTGGGATTTTTAAAAGCAAATTCATAAACTTTGTACACATTGAAATTATGTAAATGCCTGGTCAGCATTTGTATTATATTAAGTAATTTGTAATAAGAGTGTTTATGTTTTATTCAGTATAAAATTTTGAAAAAACATTATATTTAAGGCATATTTAGAACAAACTGACACATCCCTTCATCCACAAAAGTCACATTAAATTCATGAAAAAGCCACATTGAGTTGTCATTATGTAGTAGTGCCTCTCCCTGTTCATTTCTTACTTTACTCATCAGTACATTCTGGTAAATGCCTAAAAGAAAAGCGCTGATATCTAGTATTTGCCAATTTCTATAGTGTAAATACTCCCACTGTGGTCAATTTTAAGGCCACTGAACATTGAATTTCAAAAAGATGCCAATGATCAGCTATCATTAGATGTTAAGGGCTGATTTGAGCATTCTAAAGCATCCTGTTGCCAAGGTAACAAGGAGAGAAAGGAATAGTCGGTTAAGTTCAACTGTTTAGAATGTTCACTATAAAGGTTGAGAGGGGCCAGTAGGGATTGAGGCTATTGAGAAAGGCAGCAGCCAGAGCAGGAAGAGTTTTGAATGTCTACTCAAGAGATTGAGTGACCATAGATTTTGACAGATATTCAGGTAAGAGATGAGAGTGGCTCTGACCATTGTAGTGACCATAGTATTTCGAAGGAATCCAGAGAAGAGATGATGGTGTCCCTAACCATGGTAGTGCCCGATGGCATTTTGTAGATGTAGAGCGAAAAAATGACAGAGACTTTAATCATGATAACATCCATGGGATTTTATAAATACCCATGTAAAGAAATGAGACTGTTTATACTTAGATAAGAAACATAGAATATTGAAATTATATAGGTAGGAAATGATCAATCTAACCATGGATTGACCATGGTATTTTGTAGATATCTATATTTTAGGGGAGCATATTCTGCTACCCTTTAGTATCCATTAAGTAATAATAATGACTTAAACCATGGTAATGACTATGAGCTTTTCATGTGTTCCCGTAACAGATGATGTGTCTCTAATTATGGTTGTCACCACGTATTTTGTGGTTCCAGTGAAGATAAAATTAACCATGGTAGTAACCATGGGATGTGATAGGTAACAAGGAAAGAAATAATGTGGGCTTTAACCAGTGGACATCATGGTATTTTAGAATTGGACATCATGGTGTCACCATAATACACACCATGGGATTTGTCAAGTTCCAATGAAGAGATGATGGTGAACTTAATAAGGGAAGTAATGTGGTGAGACTTTGCTGATATACAGGTAAGAGATGATGTGGGCCTTTAATACATTAGAGACCATTTGATTTTCAGATATCTAGGAAAATGATGATGCTTGTTGTCCTAAAATCTTATCATAACCATGTGTTTTTACAGGTATTCAGGTAAGAAATAAATGTCCCTAACAAAGGTAGTAACCATCAGATTTTACAGTTTTCTAGTTCAGAGATGATACATTTTAAATCTTAATAATAACAAAGATGGTTGCAGGTATTCAGATAATAAATCATAAAGTTCTCACTATAGTAGTGATCATGGGTTTTTTGGGAGGTGTCCAGTGAATAGATGATGGTGTCTGAAACTACAGTTTTGATTTTAGAGTTCTACAAGTATCCAGGTAGAGTTAGTGGTTGCCCAAGTGGAATGGACAGATATTTAGCAGAGATCCAGATAGAAGAACATGTATTCTTCTTCTGAGAGTGAACCAGCAATCTTTTCTGTCAAAGAAAGAAGCTTGGTGCAATCTTAGGTTCTGCCATTTTGGTATGACCTTCAGATTCTCAAGGGACTGCCCTCTTGGGCTCTGCCTTACCACTCCCTTACCTCTGAATTAGCCAATTGTGCAATAATGGGAATCTGAGCTCTGCGTTATGACCAATCAAATCAGAGTCAGAGTGAGGGGCAGGACAGATCCCATCATGATACAAAAGCCAAACAAACTTTTTGCTATGCTTTGCCCATGATATTCAGCCGGGAGGCACCTGTCTACAGAAGTAAATTTGCCTTGCCAATCCACTTTTAGGTATTTGTCTCATTCCTGAAAAGACTTGTTTGCAGGTGTGGTCATAAAACCAGTTGCGATCCTAAACACTTTTTTCACATGTGTTTCTTCAGATTCTTGTGAGGAGAACTCGTTGATTTAACTATGGTCGATATAGGAACTTGCCTCTAAAGCTGGTAGGTGGTCAAGTGGGTCCTACGGCTGTGCACAACATCTGATACTCAAGGTGAGGTTAAGTGAAGAGGATGCTCTTAACACTTGTGTTAATTACCTTGTTTGTAGGGGGAGGTTGGCGGCATCACTGGTACTGAGGTAATGGCTGCCCACAGTACCAGAAATGCTGCCTCCCTTCCCCTACAAAAGCCCACCACAGACCATGTGATGCTCACATGTCTAGGTAAGTAATGCCAGGTGCTAACACTCTTTGTTGCCATGATTCCATATCAAGGATTCCAGTAAGAAATGATGGACTTCTTGCCAATTTTGATAAGTAGGAGTTAATAATTTTATATTTTAGAGAAGGCTTAAGTTTCCTACTGTGCCTGGTCCAGGAGTGCAGGCACACTGGTACTTATCCTGGCTGCCAACCTGCTGTACTGATCATAGGCTTTTCACAGGTGGCCAATCCCAGAGTACGTGTTTGTGACAGTGGTGTCGACTCTGGATGACTACACGTATCCAGGTAGAGTTGATGTGTCTCATAGTGGACCAGGTTGCTTACGGGTGTCCTGCTGGGGAAAGGTTTGTCATTTACAGACATTTCCTGACTTTCAGGATCCTGTGCGGAAATCACAATGACTGTAACGTTGCCCAGGAACCAAGGACGTGGCTATTATGCAGGTAAGTGGTGATGTGTGCTTCAACCATATCAGGAGTCATCTGATCTACAGATCGCTAGGTGAGCACTGAAGTTTTTTCCAACAAAATCAAGGTGACCATATCCTCTTTTCAGGTATTCAGGTAGGAAATGTGAGTCCTTACCAATCTAGTGACCTCCAGGTTGTTCATGTGATATTTTAGAGATCATTCTTTAACCCTGCCAGGGATGAGGTGTTGCTGTATCCAGGTCCTTCATAATAGGACGAACCACAGCACTGACCATGGAAATGTTGCAGGTATCACGGGGTAAAATGTTGTCATATTCTTACCATGTTCCAGACCTTGGAGTTCTGCACAGTATTGAGGCAGAGTTGATGGTGTTTTACAGAAGGAAGTGTCATAGGTAATCTGGCATGTCCTACTACAAAAAGTTCTGTGTTTTCACATGTATCTTGTGTGTTTTTCAGGGTCTTGTGAAAAAGACATGATGATGAAGTTCCTGGCGGTTAACGGGGGACATTTTTCATATATGAATAAATAATTGTGTCTTCACACTCATTGTTACCATGACTTGTTTACCGCGAGTCAGGTAAGAAATTCTAGGGACCATACAGGCACTAGCAACCATATTGAATGTCCAGTTTAGTATGTTAGACAAAACTTAAGTTGAACTACCGGATTGCTGAGCGATTGGAAGATATCAGGGTAACTACCACGGATCTTCCAAGTCACATAAATCAATGGATTTTCCTTTCTCTGAGGGGAACAGCCAGCAGATGAAGGTGTCTCTGGCAATGGCATAGATTTGAGAGGACTACGAGATGCCAGGTAGAGTTGGGGTGGGCAGTGGGGGCCCAGAACAAGGCTATTTGCATTTTCATTTCTAGAAGGTTTGACAGTAGACACATATGGCATCCTGTGTTTTCCAGGTTGCAGTCTAGATACTATGGTGAACTTCATAATGACCATTGCCTGGAACGTTTATGAACCCGGTAAGTGATGACCTGTGCCTTAGGCATCCCACAGACGATCTGATTTTCAGATGTATTAGAAAAGTGTGCATGGTATCCCTAACACTGTGTTATTGTTTTGCAGCTGACCCGTGAAGTCCTTCTTGGTACCCAGGTATGAGATTCCGTGACATTCACTCATGAGAGCATGATGAATGTGAATAATGATGTTTTTGGCCTCCATATTCAGTGCGGTTTGGGCCTATGGGCAGTGGAGAATCCATTTGACCCAAACATTCATAGTGAGCATGGGCTATTGCCATCTCCCTGCTCAGACATTGCCTTTTATGCCACCATGGTGATAGATTAATAGGGAGCCTTCGGGGTAATTTCTTCCATGCTCCGTCTCCACATTATTGACCGTGGAATGTTTGCAGGTGTCTCTTCATAAGAAGAAGGTATCATCGACATTTTCAAGTGTCCAGGTAATGGTCATGAGTCTCCAACCAAAGCCATTGACCAAGGCAATGTGCAGGTGTCTCGGTAGCCTAAGACATGTATGCCACCCATTTACCACAGTGTGTCTTTAAGGTCACGGTGAGCCCATTCCCGGGAAGCCTATCCACAGTAGGTATGCAGACATCCAATAGGTATTGGTGTCAGGGATGAAGTGGGGCTAAACCACAGCACAGACCAACCGATCTTCATGTTCCTAAGGCAGCGATGACTGTGTACATAACACTTCCTGGTTCAATCACTTTGTTGCAGATGGACAGGTAATAACCTTGCCTTTTTACCTTTACTCTTTCAGACATAAGTCATGTGTAATGCTGAGTGTCCTGGATGGATGATATCCGGTGAGTTCCCTGGTGTTCCCAAACTAGTTATTAACCAAAGCATACCCTTGAGAGATGATGGTGTCTGCTGAGGAAGATTCTGACCAGATTTAATACAGTTATCTACATTGACTTGTGTGTTTCATCCTAATGGACGTGAAAAGCAATGTTGGCATGTGTGTTGGTAAAACAAGTAGTGATCCTAACCAATTTTGTCACATGTGATTCTTGAGATTCTTGTGAGGAGAACTCGGTGAGCTCACTATGGTCTTAATGGGAACCTAACTAAACGGGATAGGTGTTCAAGTGGGTCCTATGGCTGTGCACAGCATCACATACTCAAGGTGAGGTTAAGTGAAGAGGATGCTCTTAACACTTGTGTTAATTACCTTGTTTGTAGGGGGAGGTTGGCTGCATCACTGGTACTGTGGTAATGGCTGCATACAGTACCAGACATGCCGCCCCCCTCCCCCTACAAGAGCACAGCACAGACCACGTGACTCTCACATGTCTAGGTAAGTGATGCCCTGTACTAACACTCTGTGGCCATGATTCTCTTGCAGGGATTCAGGTAAGAAATGATGGATTCCTTGCTAATCTTCTTAAGTAGGCTTTTAAAATTTTCTGTTTTAGGAAAACTTTACATTTGCTACTGTGCCTGTTCCAGGATTGCAGGCACACTGGTACTTATCCTGGCTTGCAAACCCGATGTAATGATCATAGGCTTTTCACAGGTGACCAATCCCGGAGTACGTGTTTGTGACCGTGATGTCGTCTGTGAATGACTGGAGGTATCCAGGTAGAGTTGATGTGTCTCATAGTGGACCAGGTTGCTTACGGGTGTTTGGATGGGGAAAGGTTTGTCGTTAATAGACATTTCATGACTTTTAGGTTCCTGTGCAGAAATCACAATGACTGTAATGTTGCCAGGAACCAAGGACGTGACTGTTATGCAGGTAAGTGGTGATGTGGGCTTCAACCACACCATGAGCCGTCTGATCTGCAGATCACTAGGTGAGCACTGATGTTTTTCCCACATAATTTGAGGTGACCATCTCTTCTTTCCTGGTATTCAGGTAGGAAATGATAGTCCTTTCCAATCTAGCTATCTCCAGGTTGTTCATGTGATATTTTAGAGAACATCATTCTTTAACCCTGCGAGGGATGAAGTGTTGCTGTATGCAGGTCCTTATCATAGTATGACGAACCACAGCACTTAACATGGAAATGTCACAGGTGTCACGGGGAGAAATGTTGTCATATCTGACCATGTTCTGGAACTTGGAGTTCTGCACAGTATTGAGGCAGAGTTGATGGTGTCTTACAAAAGGAAGCGTGGCAGCTAATCTTGGGTGTCCCCCTACACAGAGTTCTTTGTTTTCACATGTATCTTCTTTGTTTTTATCAGGGTCTTTTGAAGAAGACATGATGATGAACTACATGGCTGTTAATGGGGAACATTTCTCTTATATACGAATAAATGGTGATGTGTCCTCAAACGCATTGTTACCATGACTTGTTTACCAGGATTCAGGTAAGAAATTCTAGGGACCGTACATGTACTAGCAAGCACATTGAATCTCCAGTTTAGTATGTTAGACAAAATTTAAGTTGAACTACCAGATTGCTGAGCTATTGGAAGATATCAGGGTAACTACCATGGATCTCCCCAATCACATTAATCACTAGTTTTTTCTTTCTTTGAGGGGACCAACCAGCAGATGAAGGTGTCTCCGGCAAAGGCATAGATCTGACAGGACTGTGAGATGCCAGGTAGAGTTGGGGTGTGCATAGGTGGCCCACAACAATGCCATTTGCATTTTCATTTCTAGAAGTTTTGACAGTGGACACGTATGGCATCCTGTGTTTTCCACGTTGCAGTCTAGATACCATGGTGAACTTCATCATGACCATTGCCAGGACAGTGCACAAACCCGGTGTGATGACCAGTTCCTTAAGCATTGACTGACGATCTGATTTTCAGATGTCCAGTTTAATGTGAATGGTATCCCTCACACGGTGTTATTGTTTTGCAGCTGACCCGTGAAGTCCTTCTTAATACTCAGGTATGAGATTCTGTGATATTCACTCATGAGAGCGTGATGAATGTGAATAATGATGTTTTTTTGGACTCCAAATTCAGTGTGTTCTGGGCCTATGGGCAGTGCAGAATCCATTTGACCCAACATTCCTAGTGAGCATGGATTGTTGCCATCTCCCTGCTCAGAGATTGCCTTTTATGCCCCCATGGTGATAGAATGATAAGGAGACTTCCAGGTAATTTCTTCCATCGTCTGTCTTCACATTAATGACCGTAGAGTGTTTGCAGGTATCTCTTCATGAGAAGGTATCATCGACATCTACAAGTGTTCAGGTAATGGTCACAAGTTTTCAACCAAAGCCGTTGACCAAGGCAATGTGCAATTGTCTCGGTAGCCTAAGACTTGTTCGCTACCCATTTTCCACAGTGTGTCTTTCAGGTCACGGTGAGCCCATCCCCGGGAAGGCTATCCACGGTAGGTGTGCAGGCATCCAGTAGGTATGGGGTCAGGGATGAAGTGGCCTAAACCACAGCACAGACCAGCCAATCTTCATGTTTCTGAAGCAGCGATAAATGTGACCTAATAATTCTGGTTCCATCGCTTTGGTGCAGGTGGTCAGGTAATAACCTTGCCTTTTTACCTTTTCTCTTTCAGACATAAGTCAAGTGTAATGCTGAGTGTTCTGGGTGGATGATATCCAGTGAGTACCCTGGCGTTCCCAAACTACTTTTTAACCAAAGCGTATTTTGAGGGATACCCTTGAGAGATGGTGGTGTCTGCTGAGGAAGATTTTGACCGGATTTAATAGGGTTATCAAGGTTGAGTTTTGTGTTTCATCCCAAAGGAAGTGAAAAGCATTGTTGGCAGGTGTGTTGATAAAACAAGTTGTGATCCTAACCAATTTTGTCACATGTGATTCTTCAGATTCTTGTGAGGAGAACTCGGTGAGCTGACTATGGTCCTAATGGGAACCTGCCTGTAAACAGGTAGGTAGTCAAGTGGGTCCTACGGCTGTGCACAACATTGGATACTCAAGGTGAGGTTAAGTGAAGAGGATGCTCTTAACAGTTCTGTTAATTACCTTGTTTGTAAGGGAGGTTGGCGGTATCACTGGTACTGAGGTATTGGCTGCCCACAGTACCAGACATACCGCCACCCTCCCCCTACAAAAGCCCAGCACAGACCATGTGATGCTCACATGTCTAGGTAAGTGATGCCGTGTGCTAACACTCGTTGTGTCCATGATTCTCTTGCAAGGACTCAGGTAAGAAATGATTGGTTCCTTGCCAATCTTCTTAAGTAGGAGTTTACAATTTTCTGTTTTAGAGATGCTTTACGTTTGCTACTGTGCCTGTTCCAAGATGGCAGGCACACTGCTACTTATCCTGGCTTGCCAACCCGCTGTACTGATTATAGGCTTTTCACAGGTGGCCAATCCTGGAGTACGTGTTTGTGACTGTGGTTTCGTCTGTGGATGACGGGAGGTATCCAGGTAGAGTTGATGTGTCTCATAGTGGACCAGGTTGCTTTCGGGTGTTTGGATGGGGAAAAGGTTTGTCGTTTACAGACATTTCATGACTTTTAGGTTCCTGTGTGGAAATCACAATGACTGTAACGTTGCCAAGGAAGCAAGGATGTGGCTGTTATGCAGGTAAGTGGTGATGTGGGCTTCAACCACACCATGAGCCATCTGATCTGCAGATCGCTAGGTGAGTTCTGATGTTTGTCCCAATAAAATCGAGGTGACCATGTCTTCTTTGCAGGTATTCAGGTAGGAAATGAGAGTCCTTGCCAATCTAGTGACCTCCAGGTTGTTCATGTGATATTTTAGAGGACATCTTTCTTTAACCCTGCGAGGGACGAGGGATTGCTCTGTGCAGGTCCTTATCATAATAGGCTGAACCACAGCATTGACCATGGAAATGTCACAGGAGTCACAGGATGAAATGTTCTCATATCTGACCATGGTCCGGATTTTGGAGGGCTTCAAAGTATTCTGGCAGAGTTGATGGTGTCTTATAGAAGAAGTGTTGCAGCTAATATGGGGTGTCCCGCTACAAAAAGTTCTGTGATTTCACACTCATTGTTACCATGACTTGTTTACCAGGAGTCTGGTAAAAAATTCTAGGGTCCGTACACATACTAGCAAGCACATTGAATCTCCAGTTTGGTATGTTAGAGAAAACTTAGTTTTGAACAACAGGATTACTGAGCGATTGGAAGATATCAGGGTAACTACCACAGATCTCCCAAGTCAAATTAATCACTGGATTTTTCTTTCTCTGAGGGAGCATTCATCAGAGGAAAATGTCACTTCCAATTGCATAGATCTGAGAGGAATATGAGGTGCCAGTAAGTGTTCGGGCATGCAATGGTGGGCCAGAACAAGGCTATTTGCATTTTCCATTTCTAGAAGTTTTGTGAATGGACATGTATGGCCTCCTGTGTTTTCCAGGTTTCAGTCTAGATACCATGGTGTACATCATCATGACCATTGTCTGGACAGTGCATGAACTCGGTAAGTGATTGCTGGTGGCTTAGGCATCCGACAGACCCTCTGACCTTCAGATGACAAGGTGAGTGTGTATAGCATTCATAAGACTATATTATTGTTTTCAAGCTGCCTTGTGAAATCCTTCTTAGTACTCAGGTATGAAATTCTTTGACATTCTCTCATGAGAGTGATGGATGTGAATAATGATTTTTTTTAGACTCCATGTTGAGCATGTTCTGCACCTATACACAGTTCAGAATCCATTTGACCCACGCAATCCTAGTGAGCATGGGCTATTGCTGTCTCACTGCTCAGACACTGACTTTTATGCCCCCATGGTGGTAGATTGATAGGGAGAGTTCTAGGTATTTTTTCCATGATCCATCTCCACATTAATGACCGTGGAATGTTTGCAGGTGTCTCTACGTGAGAAGAAGATGTCATTGACATCTACAAGTGTTCAGGTAATGGTCATAAGTCTCCAACCAAAGCCATTGATCAAGGCAATGTGCAGTTGTCACGTTTACGCCACCCATTTTCCACAGTGTGTCTTTCAGGTCACGGTGAGCCCATCCCCGGGAAGCCTATCCACAGTAGGTGTGCAGGCCTCCAGTAGGAATGAGGGTCAGGGATAAAGTGGGCCCAAACTACAGCACAGAACAGCCGATCTTCATGTTCCTAAGGCAGCGATAACTGTGTACATAACACTTCCTGGTTCAATCACTTTGTCGCAGGTGGTCAGGTAATAAACTTCTGTTTTTACCTTTTCTCTTTCAGACATAAGTCATGTGTAATGTTGAGTGTCCTAGGTGGATATCCGGTGAGTACTGTGGTATTCCCAAACTAGTTATTAACCAAAGCATATTTTGAGGGATACCCTTGAGAAATGATGGCGTCTGCTGAGGAAGATTTTGACCAGATTTAATAGAGTTATTAAGTTTGAGTAGTGTGTTTCTTCCTAATGGACGTGAAACGCATTGTTGGCAGGTGTGTTGGTAAAACAAGTTGTGATCCTAACCAATTTTGTCACATGTGATTCTTGAGATTCTTGTGAGGAGAACTCGGTGAGCTGACTATGGTCTTAATGGAAACCTGCCTGTAAATGGGGTAGGTGATCAAGTGGGTCCTCCGGCTGTGCACAACATCTGATACTCAAGGTGAGGTTAAGTGAAGAGGATGCTCTTAACACTTGTGTTAATTACCTTGTTTGTAGGGGGAGGTTGGCGGCATCACTGGTACTGAGGTAATGGCTCTCCACAGTACCAGACATGCCGTCCCCCTCCCCCTACAAAAGCACAGCACAGACCACATGATACTCACATGTCTAGGTAAGGGATGCCGTGTGCAGTGTCTCGGTAGCCTAAGACGTGTACGCCATCCATTTTCCACAGTGTGTCTTTAAGGTCACGGTGAGCCCATCCCCGGGAAGCCTATCCACAGTATGTATGCAGGCATCCGATAGGTATTGGGGTCATGGATGAAGTGGGCCTAAACCACAGCACAGACCAGCCGATCTTCATGTTCCTAAGGCAGCGATGACTGTGTACCTAACACTTCCTGGTTCAATCACTTTGTCGCAGGTGGACAGGTAATAACCTTGCCTTTTTACCTTTTCTCTTTCAGACATAAGTCATGTGTAATGCTGAATGTCCTGGGTGGATGATATCCTGAGTACCCTGGCGTTCCCAAACTAGTTATTAATCAAAGCATATTTTTAGAGATACCTTAGAGCAGGGGTCCTCAAACTTTTTAAACAGGGGGCCTATTTACTGTCCCTCAGACCTTTGGAGGGCCGGACTATAGTTTAAAAAAAACTATGAACAAATTCCTATGCACACTGCACATATCTTATTTTGAAGTAATAAAACAAAATGGCAAAAACACCCCCATGTGGCCCGCGGGCTGTAGTTTGAGGACTCCTGCTTTAGACAAATGATGGTGTCTGCTGAGGAAGATTTTGACCGGATTTAATAGAGTTATCAACGTTGAATTTTGTGTTTTATCCTAATGGACGTGAAAAGCAATGTTGGCATGTGTGTTGGTAAAACAAGTAGTGATCGTAACCAATTTTGTCATATGTGATTCTTGAGATTCTTGTGAGGAGAACTCGGTGAGCTAACTATCGTCTTAATGGGAACCAGCCTGTAAACGGTGTAAGTGATCAAGTGGGTCCTCCGGCTGTGCACAACATCTGATACTCAAGGTGAAGTTAGTGAAGAGGATGCTCTAAACACTTGTGTTAATTACCTTGTTTGTAGGGGGAGGTTGGCGGCATCACTGGTACTAAGGTAATGGCTGTCCACAGTACCAGAAATGCCGCCCTCCTCCAGCTACAAAAGCCCAGCACAGAGCATGTGATGCTCACATGTGTAGCTAAGTGATGCTGTGTGCTAACACTCGTTGTGGCCATGATTCTCTTACAGGGATTCAGGTAAGAAATGATGGATTCCTTGCCAATCTTCTTAAGTAAGCGTTTACAATTTTCTGTTTTAGAGAAGCTTTACGTTTGCTACTATGCCTATTTCAGGATTGCAGACACGCTGGTACTTATCCTGGCTTGCCAATCCGCTGTACTGATCGTAGGCTTTTCACAGGTGTCCAATCCTGGAGTACGTGTTTGTGACTGTGGTGTCGGCTGTGGATGACTGGAGGTATCCAGGTAGAGTTGATGTGTTTCATAGTGGACCAGGTTGCTTACAGGTGTCCTGCTTTGGAAAGGTTTGTCGTTAATAGACATTTCATGACTTTTATGTGCCTGTGGGAAATCACAATGACTATAACGTTGCCCAGGAACCAAGGACGTGGCTTTTATGCAAGTAAGTGGTGATGTCGGCTTCAACCACACCATGAGTCATCTGATCTGCAGATCGCTAGATGAGCGCTGATGTTTTTCCCACAAAATCGAGGTGACCATTTCTTCTTTGCAGGTAGTCAGGTAGGAAATGAGAGTCCTTGCCAATCTAGCGACCTCCAGGTTGTTCATGTGATATTTTAGACAACATCATTCTTTAAACCTGTGAGGTCTGAGGTGTTGCTGTATGCAGGTCCTTATCATAGCATGACGAACCACAGCACTGACCATGGAAATGTCGCAGGTGTCACGGTGTGAAATATCTGACCATGTTCCTGACCTTGGAGTTCTGTAGAGTATTGAGGCAGAGTTGATGGTGTCTTACAGAAGGAAGCGAGGCAGCTAATCTTGGGTTTCCTGCTACACAGAGTTCTATGTTTTCACATGTATCTTCTGTGTTTTTTTCATGGTCTTCTGAAGAAGACATGATGATTAACTACATGGCTTTTAATAGGGAACATTTCTCTTATATAAGAATAAATGGTGATGAGTCCTCAAACTCATTGTTACCATGCAATGTTTACCGGGAGTCAGGTAAGAAATTTTATGGTCTGTACATGTACTAGCAAGCACATTGAATCTCCAATTTAGTATGTTAGACAAAATTTAAGTTGAACTTCCGGATTGCTGAGTGATTAGGAGATATCAGGGTAACTGCCATGGATCTCCCCAATCACATTAATTACTAGTTTTTTCTTTCTCTGAAGGGGCCAGCCAGCAGGTGAAGGTGTCGCCGGCAATGGCATAGATCTGACATGACTTGAAGATGCCAGGTATAGTTGGGGTGGGCATAGGTGGCCCACAACAAGGCCATTTGCATTTTCATTTCTAGGAGGTTTGACAGTGGACACGAATGGCATCCTGTGTTTTCCACGTTGCAGTCTAGATACCATGGTGAACTTCATCATGATCATTGCCTGGACAGTGCATGAACCCGGTAAGCGATGACCTGTGTCTTAGGCATCCGACAGACCCTCTGCCCTTTAGATGTCTAGGTATGGGTTTATGGTTTCCCTGATATTGTGTTATTGTTTTGCAGCTGACCTGTGAAATCCTTCTTAGTACTCAGGTATGAAATTATTTGACATTCACTCATGAGAGAATGATGGATGTGAATAATGATGTTTTTTATTTTGACTGTGGACACGAATGGCATCCTGTGTTTTCCAGGTTGCAGTCTAGATACCATGGTGAACTTCATCATGATCATTGCCCGGACAGTGCATGAACTTATTGATCTTTTACAGAGAGGAAGAGAGAGGGTTAGAGAGTTAGAAATATCGATGAGAGAGAAACATCAATCAGCTGCCTCCTGCACACCCCCTACAGGGGATGTGCCCGCAACCAAGGTATATGCTCTTGACCGGAATCAAACCTGGAACCTTTAATCCGCAGGCCGACGTTGTATCCACTGAGCCAAACCGGATTCGGCAATAATGATGTTTTTTAGACTCCATATTGATTGTGTTCTGCGCCTATAGGCAGTTCGAAATCCAGTTGACCCAAGCAATCCTAGTGAGCATGGGCTGTTGCCGTCTCCCTGCTACGACATTGCCTTTTATGCTCCCGTGGTGATAGATTAATAGGGAGCCTTCCAGGTAATTTCTTCCATACTCCATCTCCACATTAATGACTGTGGAATGTTTTCAGTAGTTTCTTCATGAAGAAGGTGTCATCGACATCTACAAGTGTCCAGGTAATGGTCATGAGTCTCCAACCAAAGCCGTTGACCAAGGCAATGTGCATTTGTCTCGGTAGCCTAAGACTTGTACGCCACCCATTTTCCACAGTGTGTCTTTAAGGTCACGGTGAGCCCATCCCCGGCAAACCTATCCACGGTAGGTATGCAGGCATCCAATAGGTATTGGGGTCACGGATGAAGTGGGTCTAAACCACAGCACAGACCAGCCGATCTTCATGTTCCTAAGGCAGCAATGACTTTGTCCATAACACTTCCTGGTTCAATAACTTTGTCGAGATGTTCAGGTAATAACCTTGCGTTTTTACCTTTTCTCTTTCAGACATAATTCATGTGTAATGCTGAGTGTCCTGGGTGGATGATATCCGGTGAGTACCCTGGTTTTCCCAAACTAGTTATTAACCAAAGCATATTTTGAGGGTAACCCTTAAGAGATGATGGTGTCTGCTGAGGAAGATTTTGACCGGATTTAATACAGTTATCAACGTTGAATTGTGTGTTTCATCCAAATGGATGTGAAAAGCAATGTTGTGTTGTGTGTTGGTAAAACAAGTTGTGATCCTAACCAATTTTGTCACATGTGATTCTTCAGATTCTTGTGAGGAGAATTCGGTGAGCTAACTATGGTCTTAAAGGGAACCTGCCTGTAAATGGGGTAGGTGGTCAAGTGGGTCCTCCGGCTGTTCACAACATCTGATACTCAAGGTGAGGTTAAGTGAAGAGGATGCTCTTAACACTTGTGTTAATTATTTTGTTTGTAGGGGGAGGTTGGCGGCATCACTGATACTGAGGTAATGGCTGTCCACAGTACCAGAAATGCCGCCCCCCTTCCCCTACAAAAGCGCAGCACAGACCATGTGATGCTCACATGTCTAGGTAAGTGATGCCCTGTGCTAACACTCGTTGTGGCCATGATTCTCTTGCAGGGATTCAGGTAATAAATGATGGATTCCTTGCCAGTCTTCTTAAGTAGGCATTTACTATTTTCTGTTTTAGAGAAGCTTTATGTTTGCTACTATGCCTCTTCCAGGATTGCAAGCACACTGCTACTTATCCTGGCTTGCCAACCTGCTGTAATGATCATAGGCTTTTCACAGGTGGCCAATCCCGGAGTACGTGT
Organism: Ia io; assembly: GCA_025583905.1. Classification (NCBI taxonomy): domain Eukaryota; kingdom Metazoa; phylum Chordata; class Mammalia; order Chiroptera; family Vespertilionidae; genus Ia; species Ia io. Next base: position 8,092,183 of record JAJQQW010000001.1, read on the forward strand.
TTGTGACTGTGGTGTCATCTTTGGATGACTGGAGGTATCCAGAGAGAGTTGATGTGTCTCATAGTGGACCAGGTTGCTTACGGGTGTCCTGCTGGGGAATGGTTTGTCGTTTATAGACATTTCATGACTTTTTGCTTCCTGTGGGAAATCACAATGACTGTAACATTGCTTAAGAACCAAGGACGTGGCCCTTATGCAGGTAACTGGTGATGTGGGCTATCCATATCATGAGTCATCTGATCTGCAGATTGCTAGGTGAGAGCGGATGATTCTATCAACAAAATCGAGGTGACGCTGTTTTCTTAGCAGGTATTCTGGTAGGAAATGATAGTCCTTGCCTATGTAGCGAACTCCAGGTTGTTCATGTGATATTTTAGAGAACATCATTCTTTAACCCTGCGAGGGATGATGTGTTGCTGTATGTAGTTCCTTATCATGATAAGAACCACAGCACTGACCATGGAAATGTCGCAGGTGTCACGGGGTGAAACGTTGTCATAACACACCATGGTCCAGACCTTAGAGTTCTGCACAGTATTGAGGCAGAGTTGATGGTGTCTTACAGAAGGAAGTGTCATAGCTAATCTGGCATGTCCTTCTACAAAAAGTTCTGTGTTTTCACATGTATCTTGTGTGTTTTTCAGGTTCTTGTGAAAAAGACATGATGATGAAGTTCATGGTGGTTAACCGGAGACATTTCTAATATATGAATAAATGATTATGTGTCCTCATATTCATTGTTACCATGAATTGTTTACTGGGAGTCAGGTAAGACATTCTAGGTACCGTAAGGCACTAGCAACCATATTGAACCTCCATTTTAATATGTAGGACAAAACTTAAGTTGAACTAATGGATTGCTGAGCACTTGGAAGAAAACAGGGTAACTACCATGGATCTACCCAGTCACATTAATCACTGGATCTTTCTTTCTCTGAGGGGACCAGCCACCAGATGAAGGTGTCTCCAGCAATGGCATAGGTCTGAGAGGACTGTGAGTCACCAGGTAGAGTTGGGGTGTGCAATGCTTGCCCATAACAAGGCTTTTTCTAGTTTTCATTTCTAGAAGGTTTGACAGTGGACACGTATGGCATCCTGTGTTTTCCAGGATCCAGACTAGATACCATGATGAACTTCATCATGACCATTGCCAGTTCAGTGCATGAACCCGGCAAGTGATGACTTGTTCCTTAAGCATCCGACAGACCATCTGATTTTCAGATGTCTAGGTTAGTGTGAATGGTGTCCCTCACATGGTGTTATTGTTTTGCAGCTGACCCGTGAAGTCCTTCTTAGTACTCAGGTATGAGATTCTGTGACATTCACTCATGAGAGAATGATTGATGTGAATAATGATATTTTTGGACTCCATATTGAGTGTGTTCTGGGCCTATAGGCAGTTCAGAATCCATTTGACTCAGCAATCCTAGTGAGCATGGGCTGATGCCGTCTCCCTGCTCAGACATTGCCTTTTATGCCCCCAACATGATGGATTGATAGGTAGACTTCCAGGTAATTTCTCCCCAGGTCTGTCTCCATATTAATGACCGTGGAATGTTTGCAAGTATCTCTTTGTGAGAAGGTATCATCGACATCTACAAATGTTCACGTAATGGTCACAAGTGTTCAACCAAATCCATTGACCAAGCCAATGTGCAAATGTCTAGGTAGCCTAAGACCTCTACGCCACAGGTTTTCAACAGTGTGTCTTTCAGGTCACAGTGAGCCCATGCCAGGGAAGCCTATCCACGGTAGGAATGCAGGCATCCAGGAGGTATGGTGGTCAGTGATGAAGTGGGCCTAAACCACAGCACAGACCAGCCGATCTTCATGTTCCTAAGGCAGCGATAAATGTTTCCTAACAATTCTGGTTCCATTATTTGTTGCAGGTGGACTGGAAATAATCTTGCCTTTTTACCTTTTCTCTTTCAGACATAAGTCATATGTAACGCTGAGTGTCCTGTGTGGGTGATATCCGGTGAGTACCCCGGCGTTCCAAAACTAGTTATTAACCAAAGTATATTTTGAGTGATGCCCTTGAGAGATGATTGTGTCTGCTAAGGAATATTTTGACCAGATTTAATAGAGTTATCAAGGTTGAGTTGTGTGTTTCATCCTAATGAACGTTAAAAGCATTGTTGGTATGTGTGTTGGTAAAACAATTTGTGATCCTAACCAATTTTGTCACATGTGATTCTTCAGATCTTGTGAGGAGAACTCGGTGAGTTCACTATGGTCTTAATGGGAACCTGCTTGTAAATGGGGTAGGTGGTCAAATGGGTCCTATGGCTGTGCACATCATCTGATACTCAAGGTGAGGCTAAGTGAAGAGGATGCTCTTAACAGTTGTGTTAATTACCTTGTTTGTAAGGGGAGGTTGGCGGTATCGCGGGTACTGAGGTAATTGCTGCCTACAGTACCATACATGCCGCCCCCCGCCCCCTACAGAAGCCTACCACAGACCACGTGATGCTCACATGTCCAGGTAAGTGATGCCGTGTGCTAACGCTCATTGTCACCATGATTCCCTTGCAGGCATTAAGGTAAGAAATGATGGATTCTTTTCCAATCTTCTAATGTAGGAGATTACAATTTTCTACTTTAGTGAAGCTTTGCATTTGCTATTCTGCCTGTTCCAGGAGTGCAGGCGCACTGGGATCTTATCCTGCTTGCCAACCCGCTGTACTGATCATAGGCTTTTCACAGGTAGCCCATCCCGGAGTACGTGTTTGTGACTGTGGTGTTGTCTGTTGATGACTGGAGATGTCCATGTAGAGTTGATGTGTCTCATAGTGGACCAGGTTGCTTATGGGTGTCCTGCTGGGGAAAGGTTTGTCGTTTATAGAAGGTTCATGACTTTTAGGTTCTTGTGCGAAATCACAATGACTGTAACATTGCTTAAGAACCAAGGATGTGGCCCTTATGCAGGTAACTGGTGATGTGGGCTTCAACCATATCATGAGCCATTTGATCTGCAGATCGCTAGGTGAGAGCTGATGATTCTACCAACAAAATCGAGGTGACCCTGTTTTCTTTGCAGGTATTCTGGTAGGAAATGATAGTCCTTGCCTATCTAGCGACCTCCAGGTTGTTCATGTGATATTTTAGAAAACATCCTTCTTTAACCCTGTGAGGGATGATGTGTTGCTGTATGTAGGTTCTTATCAAAATAAGAAGAACCACAGCACTGACCATGGAAATGTCGCAGGTGTCACGGGGTGAAACGTTGTCATATCACACCATGGTCCAGACCTTAGAGTTCTGCACAGTATTAAGGCAGAGTTGATGGTGTCTTACAGAAGGAAGTGTCATAGCTAATCTGGCCATGTCCTTCTAAAGAAAGTTCTGTGTTTTCACATGTATCTTGTGTTTTTCAGGGTCTTGTGAAAAAGACATGACTGTGAAGCTCATGGCAGTTAACGGGGGATATTTCTCATATATGAATAAACTATTATGTGTCCTCACACTCATTGTTACTATGAATTGTTTACGGGGAGTCAGGTAAGACATTCTAGGTACCGTAAGGCACTAGCAACCATATTGAATCTCCATTTTAGTATGTAGGACAAAACCTAAGTTGAACTGCTAGATTGCTGAGCGATTGGAAGAAAACAGGGTAACTACCATGGATCTTCCCAGTCACATTAATCACTGGATTTTCTTTCTCTGAGGGGACCAGCCACCAGATGAAGGTGTCTCCGGCAGTGGCCTAGGTCTGAGGACTGCGAGTCGCCAGGTAGTGTTGGGGTGTGCAGTGCTTGCCCATAACAAGGCTATTTCGAGTTTTCATTTCTAGAAGTTTTGACAGTGGACACATATGGCATCCCGTGTTTTTCAGGTTGCAATCTAGATACCATTGTGAACTTTATCATGACCATTGCCAGGACAGTGCACGAACCTGGTAAGCGATGACCTGTTCCTTAAGCATCTGACAGAGGATCTGATTTTTAGATGTCCAGGTTAGTGTGAATGGTATCCCTCACACAGTGTTATTGTTTTGCATCTGACCCGTGAAGTCCTTCTTAGTACTCAGGTATGAGATTCTGTGACATTCACTCATGAGGGTGTGATGAGTGTGAATAATGATGTTGCAATTTTTTTAATTGATTTTTTACAGAGAGGAAGGGTGAGAGAGAGTTAGAAACATCGATGAGAGAGAAACATCGATCAGCTGCCTCCTGCACGCCCCTCATTGTGGATGTGCCCACAACCAAGGTACGTGCCCTTGAACGGAATCAAACCTGGGACCTTTCAGTCCGCAGGCTGACGATCCATCCACTGAGCCAAACCGGTCTCGGCAAATGATGTTTTTTTGGACTCCAAGTTCAGAGTGTTCTGGGCCTATGGGCAGTGCAGAATCCATTTGACCCCAACATTCCTAGTGAGCATGGGTTATTGTTGCCTCCCTGCTCAGACATTGCCTTTTATGCCCCCATGGTGGTAGATTGATAGGGAGACTTCCAGGTAATTTCTTCCACGGTCTGTCTTCACATTAATGATCGTGGAATGTTTGCAGGTATCTCTTCGTGAGAAGGTATCATTGACATCTACGAGTGTTCAGGTAATCGTCACGAGTGTTCAAAGCCGTTGACCAAGGCAATGTGCAGTTGTCTCGGTAGCCTAAGACGTGTAAGCCACCCATTTTCCACAGTGTGTCTTTAAGATCACAGTGAGCCCATCCCTGGGAAGCCTATCCACGGTAGGTATGAAGGCATCCAGTAGGTATGAGTGTCAGGGATGAAGTGGCCTAAACCACAGCACAGACAAGCTGATCTGCATGATCCTGAGGGAGCGATGACTGTTTTCCTAACACTTTCTGGTTCCATCGCTTTGTTGCAGGTAGACCAGTAATAATCTTGCGTTTTTACCTTTTCTCTTTCAGACATAAGTCATGTGTAATGTTGAGCATCCTGGGTAGATGATATCCGGTGAGTACCCTAGCGTTCCCAAAGTAGTTATTAACCAAAGCGTATTTTGAGGCGTACCCTTGAGAGATGATGGATTCTGCTGAGGAAATTTTTATCCAGATTTAATAGAGTTATTAAGGTTGAGTTGTGTGTTTCATCCTGATGGACGTGAAAAGCATTGTTGGCAGGTATGTTGGTAAAACAAGTTGTGATCCTAACCAATTTTGTCACATGTGATTATTCAGATTCTTGTGAGGAGAACTCGGTGAGCTAATTGTGGTCTTAATGGGAACCTGCCTGTAAATAGGGTAGGTGGTCAAGTGGGTCTTCCGACTGTGCACATCATCTGATACTCAAGGTGAGGTTAAGTGAAGAGGATGCTCTTAACACTTGTGTTAATTACCTTGTTTGTAGGGGGAGGTTGGCGGCATCACTGGTACTGAGGTAATGGCTGTCCACAGTACCAGGCATGCCGCCCACCTGCCCATACAAAAGCCCAGCACACCACGTGATGTCCACATGTGTAGGTAAGTGATGCCATGTGCTAACACTCGTTGTGGCCACGATTCTCTTGCAAGGATTCAGTTAAGAAAAGATGGATTCCTTGCAAATCATCTTAAGAAGAAGTTTACAATTCTCTATCTTAGAGAAGCTTTAGGTTTGCTACTGTGCCTGTTCCAGGAGTGCAGGCACACTGGGTCTTATTCTGGCTGCCAACCCGCTGTACTGATCATAGGCTTTTCGCAGGTGGCCAATCCCAGAGTATGTGTTTGTGACTGTGGTGTCGTTTATGGATGACTGGAGGCATCCAGGTAGAGTTGATGTGTCTCATAGTGGACCAGGTTGCTTACGGATGTTTGGGTGGGGAAAGATTTGTCGTTTACAGACATTTCATGACTTTTAGGTTCCTGTGCGGAAATCACAATGACTGTCACGTTGGCAAGGAAGCAAGGACGTGGCTGTTACGCAGGTAAGTGGTGATGTGGGCTTCAACCACACCATGAGCCATCTGATCTGCAGATCGCTATGTCAGCGCTGATGTTTTTTCCAACAAAATCCAGGTGACACTGTCTTCATTCCTGTATTCAGGTAGGACATGAGAGTCCTGGCCAATATAGCGACCTCCAGGTTGTTCATATGATATTTTAGAGAATATAATCCTTTAACCCTGCGAAGGATGATGTGTTACTCTATGTAGGTCCTTATCATAGTATGGCGACCCACAGCACTGACCATAGCAATAGTGTAGGTGTCACGGGGTGAAATGTTGTCATAGCACACCATGGTCCTGACTTTGGAGTTCTGCACAGTCTTGAGGCAGAGTTGATGGTGTCTTACAGAAGGAAGTGTCACAGCTAATCTGGCATGTCCTTCTACAGAAAATTCTGTGTTTTCACATGTATCTTGTATGTTTTTCAGGGTCTTGTGAAAAAGACAAGACTGTGAAGCTCATGGCAGTTAATGGGGGATATTTCTCATATATGAATAAACTATTATGTGTCCTCACACTCATTGTTACTATGAATTGTTTACCAGGAGTCAGGTAAGACATTCTAGGTACCGTAAGGCACTAGCAACCATATTGAATCTCCATTTTAGTATGTAGGACAAAACCTAAGTTGAACTGCTAGATTGCTGAGCGATTGGAAGAAAACAGGGTAACTACCATGGATCTTCCCAGTCACGTTAATCACTGGATTTTCTTTCTCTGAGGGGACCAGCCACCAGATGAAGGTGACTCTGGCAATGGCCTAGGTCTGAGAGGACTGCGAGTTGCCAGGTACTGTTGGGATGTGCAGTGCTTGCCCATAACAAGGCTATTTCGATTTTTCATTTCTAGAAGTTTTGACAGTGGACACGTATGGCGTCCTGTGTTTTTCAGGTTGCAATCTAGATACCATTGTGAACTTTATCATGACCATTGCCAGGACAGTGCACGAACCCGGTAAGCGATGACCTGTTCCTTAAGCATCTGACAGACGATTTGATTTTCAGATGTCTAGGTTAGTGTGAATGGTATCCCTCACACGGTGTTATTGTTTTGCATCTGACATGTGAAGTCCTTAGTACTCAGGTATGAGATTCTGTGACATTCACTCATGAGGGCGTGATGAATGTGAATAATGATGTTTTTTTGGACTCTAAGTTCAGTGTGTTCTGGGCCTATGGGCAGTGCAGAATCCATTTGACCCAAATATTCCTAGTGAGCATGGGTTGTTGCCATCTCCCTGCTCAGACATTGCCTTTTATGCCCCCATGGTGATAGATTGATAGGGAGCCTTCCAGGTAATTTCTTCCATGGTCCGTCTTCACATTAATGATCGTGGAATGTTTGCAGGTATCTCTTCGTGAGAAGGTATCATTGACATCTACAAGTGTCCAGGTAATGGTCTTGAGTCTCCAACTAAAGCCGTTGACCAAGGCAATGTGCAGTTGTCTCTGTAGCCTAAGACGTGTAAGCCACACATTTTCTACAGTGTGTCTTTCAGATCACGGTGAGCCCATACCTGGGAAGCCTATCCACGCTAGGTATGCAGGCATCCAGTATTTATGGAGGTCAATGATTAAGTGGACATAAACCACAGCACAGACCACCGATCTTAATGTTCCTAAGGCAGCGATGACTGTGTTCCTAACATTTCTTGCTTCACTTTGTCACAGGTGGTCAGGTAATAACCTTGCCTTTTTATCTATTCTCTATCAGACATAAGTCATGTGTAATGCTGAGTGTCCAGGATGGATGATATCCGGTGAGTACCCTGGCATTCCCAAACTAGTTATTAACCAAAGAATATTTTGAGGCATACCCGTGAGAGATTATGGTGTCTGCTGAGGAAGATTTTGACCGGATTTAATAGGGTTATCAAGGTTGAGTTGTGTGTTTCATCCTGATGGACGTGATAAGCATTGTTGGCAGGTATGTTGGTAAAACAAGTTGTGATCCTAACCAATTTTGTCACATGTGATTCTTCAGATTCTTGTGAGGAGAACTTGGTGAGGTCACTATGGTCTTAATGGGAACCTGCCTGTAAATGGGGTGGGTGGTCAAGTGGGTCCTCCGACTGTGCATATCATCTGATACTCAAGGTGAGGTTAAGTGAAGAGGATGCTCTTAACACTTGTGTTAAGTACCTTGTTTGTAGGGGGAGGTTGGCGGCATCACTGGTACTGAGGTAATGGCTGTCCACAGTACCAGGCATGCCGCCCACCTGCCTATACAAAAGCCCAGCACACCACGTGATGTCCACATGTGTAGGTAAGTGATGCCATGTGCTAACACTCGTTGTGGCCACGATTCTCTTGCAAGGATTCAGTTAAGAAAAGATGGATTCCTTGCAAATCATCTTAAGAAGAAGTTTACAATTCTCTATCTTAGAGAAGCTTTAGGTTTGCTACTGTGCCTGTTCCAGGAGTGCAGGCACACTGGGTCTTATTCTGGCTGCCAACCCGCTGTACTGATCATAGGCTTTTTGCAGGTGGCCAAACCTGGAGTACGTGTTTGTGACCATGGTATCGTCTAAGGATGACTGGAGGTTTCCAGGTAGAAATGATGTGTCTCATAGTGGACCAGGTTGCTTTTGGGTGTTTGGATGGGGAAAGGTTTGTCGTTTACAGACATTTCATGACTTGTAGGTTCCTGTGCGAAATCATAATGACTGTAACGTTGCCAAAGAAGCAAGGACGTGGCTGTTATGAAGGTAAATGGTGATGTGGGCTTCAACCATATCATGAGCCATCTGATCTGCAGATCGCTAGGTGAGAGCTAATGATTCTAACAACAAAATCAAGGTGACCCTGTTTTCTTTGCAGGTATTCTGGTAGGAAATGATAGTCCTTGTCTATCTAGCGACCTCCAGGTTGTTCATGTGATATTTTAGAGAACCTCCTTCTTTAGCCCTGCGAGGGATGATGTGTTGCTGTATGTAGGTCCTTACCAAAATAAGAACCACAGCACTGACCATGGAAATGTCGCAGGTGTCACGGGTGAATTGTCATATCACACCATGGTCCAGACCTTAGAGTTCTGCACAGTATTGAGGCAGAGTTGATGGTGTCTTACAGGAGGAAGTGTCACAGCTAATCTGGCATGTCCTTCTACAGAAAGTTCTGTGTTTTCACATGTATCTTGTGTTTTTCAGGGTCTTGTGAAAAAGACATGACTGTGAAGCTCATGGCAGTTAACGGGGGATATTTCTCATATATGAATAAATTATTGTGTGTCCTCACACTCACTGTTACTATGAATTGTTTACCGGGAGTCAGGTAAGACATTCTAGGTACCATAAGGCACTAGCAACCATATTGAATCTCCATTTTAGTATGTAGGACAAAACCTAAGTTGAACTACCAGATTTCTGAGCAATTGGAAGAAAACAGGGTAACTACCATGGATCTGCCCAGTCACATTAATCACTGGATTTTCTTTCTCTGAGGGGACCAGCCACCAGATGAAGGTGTCTCTGGCAATGGCCTAAGTCTGAGAGGACTCCGAGTCGCCCGGTAGTGTTGGTGTGTGCAGGGCTTGCCCATAACGGCTATTTCGAGTTTTCATTTCTAGAAGTTTTGACAGTGGACATGTGTGGCATCCTGTGTTTTTCAGGTTGCAATCTGGATACCATTGTGAACTTTATCATGACCATTGGCAGGATAGTGCACGAACCCAGTAAGCGATGACCTGTTCCTTAAGCATCTGACAGAGGATCTGATTTTCAGATGTCCAGGTTAGTGTGAATAGTATCCCTCACACGGTGTTATTGTTTTGCAGTTGACCCGTGAATTCCTTCTTAACACTCAGGTATGAGATTCTGTGACATTCACTCATGAAAGCATGATGAATGTGAATAATGATATTTATTGGCTACCAATTCAGTGTGTTTTGGGCTTATAAATAGTTAAGAAGCCATTTGACCCTAACATTCCTAGTGAGCATGGGCTGTTGCCGTGTCCCTGCTCAGATATTGCCTTTTATGCCCCCATGGTGATGGATTAATAGGCAGCCTTCCAGGTAATTTCTTCCATACTCCATCTCCACATTAATGACCGTGGAATGTTTGCAGTAGTCTCTTCAGGAGAAGAAGGTGTCATGGACATCTACAAGTGTCCAGGTAATGGTCTTGAGTCTCCAACTAAAGCCGTTGACCAAGGCAATGTGCAGTGTCTCTGTAGCCTAAGACGTGTAAGCCACACATTTTCTACAGTGTGTCTTTCAGATCACGGTGAGCCCATCCCTGAGAAGCCTATCCACGCTAGGTATGCAGGCATCCAGTATTTATGGAGGTCAATGATTAAGTGGACATAAACCACAGCACAGACCACCAATCTTAATGTTCCTAAGGCAGCGATGACTGTGTTCCTAACATTTCTTGCTTCACTTTGTCACAGGTGGTCAGGTAATAACCTTGCCTTTTTTCCTATTCTCTATCAGACATAAGTCATGTGTAATGCTGAGTGTCCAGGATGGATGATATCCGGTGAGTACCCTGGCATTCCCAAACTAGTTATTAACCAAAGCATATTTTGAGGCATACCCGTGAGAGATTATGGTGTCTGCTGAGGAAGATTTTGACCGGATTTAATAGGGTTATCAAGGTTGAGTTGTGTGTTTCATCCTGATGGACGTGATAAGCATTGTTGGCAGGTATGTTGGTAAAACAAGTTGTGATCCTAACCAATTTTGTCACATGTGATTCTTCAGATTCTTGTGAGGAGAACTTGGTGAGGTCACTATGGTCTTAATGGGAACCTGCCTGTAAATGGGGTAGGTGGTCAAGTGGGTCCTCCGACTGTGCACATCATCTGATACTCAAGGTGAGGTTAAGTGAAGAGGATGCTCTTAACACTTGTGTTAATTACCTTGTTTGTAGGGGGAGGTTGGCGGCATCACTGGTACTGAGGTAATGGCTGTCCACAGTACCAGACATGCCGCCCACCTGCCCATACAAAAGCCCAGCACACCACGTGATGTCCACATGTGTAGGTAAGTGATGCCATGTGCTAACACTCGTTGTGGCCACGATTCTCTTGCAAGGATTCAGTTAAGAAATGATGGATTCCTTGCAAATCTTCTTAAGAAGAAGTTTACAATTTTCTATCTTAGAGAAGCTTTAGGTTTGCTACTGTGACTGTTCCAGGAGTGCAGGCACAGTGGATCTTATTCTGGCTGCCACCCGCTGTACTGATCATAGGCTTTTCACAGGTGGCCAAACCTGGAGTACGTGTTTTGACTGTGGTGTTGTATATGGGTGACTGGAGGTATCCAGGTAGAGTTGATGTGTCTCATAGTGGACCAGGTTGCTTTTGGGTGTCCTGCTGAGAAAGGTTTGTCATTTATAGAAGTTTCATGACTTTTAGGTTCTTGTGCGAAATCACAATGACTGTAACATTGCCCAGGAACCAAGGACGTGGCTGTTATGCAGGTCACTGGTGATGTCGGCTTCAACCACACCATGAGCCATCTGATCTGCAGATCACTAGGTGAGAGCTGATGATTCTAACAACAAAATCGAGGTGACCCTATTTTCCTTGCAGGTATTCTGGTAGGAAATGATAGTCCTTGCCTTTCTAGCAACCTCCAGGTTGTTCATGTGATATTTTAGAGAACCTCCTTCTTTAGCCCTGCGAGGGATGATGTGTTGCTGTATGTAGGTCCTTATCAAAATAAGAACCACAGCACTGACCATGGAAATGTCGCAGGTGTCACGGGGTGAAATGTTGTCATATCACGCCATGGTCCTGACTTTGGAGTTGTGCACAGTATTGAGGCAGAGTTGATGGTGTCTTACTGAAGGAAGTGTCACAGCCAATCTGGCATGTCATTCTGCAAGTTCTATCTGGCATATCCTTCTACCAGTGTTTTCACATGTATCTTGTGTGTTTTTCAGGGTCTCGTGAAAAAGACATGATGGTGAAAGTTCATGGTGGTTAACCGGAGACATTTCTAATATATGAATAAATGATTATGTGTCCTCACTGTCATTGTTACCATGACTTGCTTAACGGGAGTCAGGTAAGACATTCTAGGTATCATAAGGTACTAGCAGCCATATTGAATCTCCATTTTAGTATGTAGGACAAAACTTAAGTTGAACTACCGGGTTGCTGAGCGATTGGAAGGCTTTAGGGTAACACCATGGATCTTCCCAGTCATATTAATCACTGGATTTTCTTTCTCTGAGAGGACCTGCCACCAGATGAAGGTGTCTCCGGCAATGGCATAGGTTTGAGAGGACTGCGAGTCGGCAGGTAGAGTTGGGTTGTGCAGTACTTTCCCAGAACAAGGCTATTTCCAGTTTCAATCTCTAGAAGTTTTGACAGTGGACACGTATGGCATCCTGTGTTTATCAGGTTGCAGTCTAGATACCATGGTGAACTTCATCATGACCATTGCCAGGACAGTCCATGAACCTGGTAAGTGATGACCCGTTCCTTAGGCATCCGACATACGATCTGGTTTTCAGATATCTATGTGAGTGTGTATGGTATCCATAACACTGTGTTATTGTTTTGCAGCTGACCCGTGAATTCCTTCTTAACACTCAGGTATGAGATTCTGTGACATTCACTCATGAAAGCATGATGAATGTGAAAATGATATTTATTGGCTACCAATTCAGTGTGTTTTGGGCTTATAAATAGTTAAGAAGCCATTTGACCCAAACATTCCTAGTGAGCATGGGCTGTTGCCTTTTCCCTGCTCAGATATTGCCTTTTATGCCCCCCATGGTGATAGATTGGTAGGGAGACTTCCAGGTAATTTCTTCCATGTTCTTTCTCCACATTAATGACCGTGGAATGTTTGCAGTAGTCTCTTCAGGAGAAGAAGGTGTCATGGACATCTACAAGTGTCCAGGTAATGGTCTTGAGTCTCCAACTAAAGCCGTTGACCAAGGCAATGTGCAGTTGTCTCTGTAGCCTAAGACGTGTACACCTCACATTTTCTACAGTGTGTCTTTCAGATCACGGAGAGCCCATCCCTGGGAAGCCTATCCACGCTAGGTATGCAGGCATCCAGTATTTATGGAGGTCAATGATTAAGTGGACATAAACCACAGCACAGACCACCGATCTTAATGTTCCTAAGGCAGCGATGACTGTGTTCCTAACATTTCTTGCTTCACTTTGTCACAGGTGGTCAGGTAATAACCTTGCCTTTTTACCTATTCTCTATCAGACATAAGTCATGTGTAATGCTGAGTGTCCAGGATGGATGATATCTGGTGAGTAACCTGGCATTCCCAAGCTAGTTATTAACCAAAGCATATTTTGAGGCATACCCGTGAGAGTATGGTGTCTGCTGAGGAAGATTTTGACCAGATTTAATTGAGTTATCAAGGTTGAGTTGTGTGTTTCATCCTAATGGACGTGAAAAGCATTGTTGGCATGTTCGTTGGTAAAACACGTTGTGATCCTAACCAGTTTTGTCATATGTGATTCTTCAGATTCTTGTGAGGAGAACTTGGTGAGGTCACTATGGTCTTAATGGGAACCTGCCTGTAAATGGTGTCAGTGGTCAAGTGGGTCCTACGGCTGTGCATATCATCTGATACTCAAGGTAAGGTTAAGTGAAGAGGATGCTATTAACACTTGTATTAATTACCTTGTTTTTAGGGGAGATTGGCTGCAAAATTGCTACTGAGGTAATGGCTGCCCACAGTACCAGACATGCTGCCTCCCTACTCCTACAAAAGCCCAGCACAGACCACGTGATGCTCACATGTCTAGGTAAGTAATGCCGTGTGCTAACACTCGTTGTGGCCATGATTCTCTTGCAGGGATTCAGGTAAGAAATGATAGATTCCTTGCCAGTCTTCTTAAGTAGGCGTTTACAATTTTCTGTTTTAGAGAAGCTTTACGTCTGCTACTGTGCCTGTTCCAGGATTGCAGGCGTACTGAATCTTATTCTGGCTTGCCAACCTGCTGTACTGATCATAGGATTTTCACAGGTGGCCAATCCCGGAATACGTATTTGTGACTGTGGTGTCCACTCTGGATGACTGGAGGTATCCAGGTGTAGTTGATATGTCTTACAGACGGAAGCGTGGCAGCTAATCTAGGGTGTCCCGCTACACAGAGGTCTGTGTTTTCACATGTAAATTCTGTTTGTTTTTTTCACGGTTTGTGAAGAAGACACAATTTTGACCTACATGGCGGTTAATGGGGAACATTTCTCTTATCCAAATAAATGGTGATATGTCCTCAAACTCATTGTTTCCATGACTGTTTACCGGGAGTCAGGTAAGAAATTCTAGGGACAGTACGCATACTAGCAAGCACATTGAATCTCCAGTTTAGTGTGTTAGACAAAATTTAAGTTGAACTACCCGATTGCTGAGCAATTGGAAGATATCAGGGTAACTACCACGGATCTCCCCAGTCACATTAATCACTAGATTTTTCTTTCTCTGAGGTTACCAGCCAGCAGATGAAGGTGTCTCCGGCAATGGCATAAATCTGAGAGGACTGCAAGATGCCAGGTAGAGTTGGGGTGTGCAGAGGTGTCCCACACCAAGGCCATTTGCGTTTTCATTTATAGAAGTTTTGACAGTAGATACGTATACATCCTGTGTTTTCCAGGTTGCAGTCTAGATACCATGGTGAACTTCATCATGATCATTGCCTGGACAGTGCATGAACCCGGTAAGTGATGACCTATGTCTTAGGCATCCGACAGACCCTCTGACTTTCAGAAGTCTCGGTATGGGTTTATGGTTTCCCTGAGACTGTGTTATTGTTTTGCAGCTGACCCGTGAAGATCTTCTTAGTACTCAGGTATGAAATTCTTTGACATTCACTCAGGAGAGAATGATGGATGTGAATAATGATGTTTTTTAGACTCCATATTGAGTGTGTTCTGTGCCTATAGGCTGTATCAAATCCAGTTGACCCAAGCAATCCTAGTGAGCATTTGGCAGTTGTCATCTCCCTGCTCAGATGTTGCCTTTTATGCCCCCAAGGTGATAGATTAACAGGGAGCCTTCCAGGTAATTTCCTCCACGGTCTGTCTCCACATTAGTCACCATGGAATGTTTGCAGGTGACTCTTCATGAGAAGAAGGTGTCATGGATATATACAAGTGTCCAGGTTGATCATGATTCTACAAACAAAGTTGTTGACCAAGGCAATGTTCAGTTCTCTCCGTAGCCTAAGACATGTACGCCACCCATTTTCTATAGTGTGTCTTGAAGGTCACGGTGAGCCCAATCCCGGGAAGCCTATCCACGGTAGGTGTGAAGGAATCCAGTAGGTATGGGGGTCAGGGATGAAGTGGGCCTAAACCACAGCACAGACCAGCCGATCTTCATGTTCCTAAGGCAGCGATAACTGTGTACATAACACTTCCTGGTTCAATCACTTTGGTGCAGGTGGTCAGGTAATAATAACCTTCCGTTTTTACCTTTTCTCTTTCAGACATAAGTCATGTGTAATGCTGAGTGTCCTGGGTGGATGATATCCGGTGAGCATCCTGGGATTTCCAAACTAGTTATTAACCAAAGCATATTTTGAGGGATACCCTTGAGAGATGATGGTGTCTGCTGAGGAAAATTTTGACCGGATTTAATAGAGTTATCAACGTTGAATTGTGTGTTTCATCCTAATGGACGTGAAAAGCATTGTTGGCATGTGTGTTGGTAAAACAAGTTGTGATCCTAACCAATTTTGTCACATGTGATTCTTCAGATTCTTGTGAGGAGAATTCAGTGAGCTAACTATGGTCTTTATGGGAACCTGCCTGTAAATGGGGTAGGTGGTCAAGTGGATCCTACCGCTGTGCACATCATCTGATACTCAAGGTGAGGTTAAGTGAAGAGGATGCTCTAAACGGTTGTCTTATCATGTTTGTAGGGAGAGGTTGGCGGTATCACTGGTACTGAGGTAATGGCTGTCCACAGTACCAGAAATGCCATCCCCTCCCCCTACAAAAGCCCAGCACAGACCACGTGATGCTCACATGTCTAGGTAAGTGATGCCGTGTGCTCACACTCTTTGTGGCCATGACTCTCTTGCAAGGATTCAGGTAAGAAATGAAGGATTCCTTGCCAATCTTCTTAAGTAGGCGTTTACAAATTTCTGTTTTAGAGAAGCTTTACGTTTGCTACTGTGCCTGTTCCAGGATTGCAGGCACACTGCTACTTATCCTGGCTTGCCAACCCGCTGTACTGATCATAGGATTTTCACAGGTGGCCAATCCCGAGAGTACATGTTTGTGACTGTGGTGTCGTCTATGGATGACTGGAGGTATCCAGGTAGAGTTGATGTGTCTCATAGGGGACCAGGTTGCTTTTGGGTGTCCTGCTGGGGAAAGGTTTGTCGTTTTCAGACATTTCATGACTTTCAGGTTCCAATGCGGAAATCACGATGACTGTAATGTTGCCCAGGAACCGAGGTCATGGCTGTTAAGCAGGTAAGTGGTGATGTGGGCTTCAACCACACCATGAGCCATCTGATCTGCAGATCGCTAGGTGAGCACTGATGTTTTTCCCCACAAAATCGAGGTGACCATGTCTTCTTTGCACGTATTCAGGTAGGAAATCAGAGTCCTGGCCTATCTAGGGACCTCCAGGTTGTTCACATGAGATTTTAGAGAACATCATTCTTTAACCCTGTGAGGAATGAAATGTTGCTGTATGCAGGTCCTTATCATAGTATGACGAACCACAGCACTGACCATGGAAATGTCGCAGGTGTCACGGGGTGAAATGTTGTCATATCTGACCAATTTCCTGACCTTGGATTTCAGTACAGTATTGAGGCAGAGTTGATGGTGTCTTAGAGAAGGAAGCATGGCAGCTAAACTTGGGTGTCCCGCTACTCAGAGTTCTGTGTTTTTACATGTATCTTCTGTGTTATTTTGAGGGTCTTGTGAAGAAGACATGATGATGAACTACATGGCTATTAATGGGGAACATTTCTCTTACACGAATAAAGGGTGATGTGTCCTCAAACTCATTGTTACCATGCAATGTTTCCCCGGAGTCAGGTAAGAAATTCTAGGGTCCATACACATACTAGCAAGCACATTGAATCTCCAGTTTAGTATGTTAGACAAAATTTAAGTTGAACTACCGGATTGCTGAGCGATTACAAGATATCAGGGTAACTGCCACGGATCTCTCCAATCACATTAATTACTAGATTTTTCTTTCTCTGAGGGGACCAGCCAGCAGATGAAGGCGTTTCCAGCAATGGCATAGATCTGACAGGACTGCAAGATTCTAGGTAGAGTTGGGGTGGGCATAGGTGGTCCACAACAAGGCCATTTACATTTACATTTCTAGAAGGTTTGACAATGAACACGTTTGGCATCCTATGTTTTCCAGGTTGCAGTGTAGATACCATGGCGAACTTCATCATGATAATTGCCCGGATAGTGCATGAACCCGGTAAGTGATGACCTGTGTCTTAGGCATCTAACAGACCCTCTGACCTTCAGATGTCTCGGAATGGGTTTATGGTTTCCCGGAGACCGTGTTACTGTTTGCATCTGACCCGTGAAGTCCTTCTTAATACTCAGGTATGAAATTCTTTGACATTCACTCATGAGAGAATGATGAATGTGAATAATGATGTTTTTTAGACTCCATATTGAGTGTGTTCTGTGCCTATAGGCCGTTCGAAATCCAGTTGACCCAAGCAATCCTAGTATGCATGGGCTATTGCCACCTCTCTGCTAAGACATTGCCTTTTATGCCCCCATGGAGATAGATTAATAGGGATCATTCCAGGTAATTTCTTCCATGCTCCGTCTCCTCATTATTGACCGTGAAATTTTTGCAGGTGTCTCTTCATGAGAAGAAGGTGTCATCGACATCTACAAGTGTCCAAGTAATGGTCATGAGTCTCCAACCAAAGACGTTGACCAAGGCAATGTGCAGTTGTCTGGGTAGCCTAAGATGTATACGCCACCCATTTTCCACAGTGTATCTTTTAAGGTCACGGTGAGCCCATCCCTGGGAAGCCTATCCACAGTAGGTATGCAGGCATCCAATAGGTATTGAGGTCAGGCTAAAGTGGGCCTAAACCACAGCACAGACCAGCTGATCTTCATGATATTAAGGCGGCAATGACTGTGTACCTAACACTCCCTGGTGCAATCACTTTGTCACAGGTCGTCAGCTAAAATAGCCTTGCCTTTTTACCTTTTCTCTTTTAGACATAAGTCATGTGTAATGCTGAGTGTCCTGTGTGGATGATGTCTGATGAGTACCCTGGCATTCCCACACTAGTTATTAACCGAAGTATATTTTGAGGGATGCCCTTGAGAGATGATGGTGTCTGCTGAGGAAGATTTTGACCGGATTTAATAGAATTATCAAGGTTGAGTTGGGTGTTTCATCCTGATGGACGTGAAAAAAATTGTTGGCATGTGTGTTGGAAAAAAAGTTGTGATCATAACCAATTTTGTCATATGTGATTCTTCAGATTCTTGTGAGGAGAACTCGGTGAGCTAACTATGGTCTTAATGGGAACCTGCCTGTAAACGGGATAGGTGGTCAAGTGGGTCCTCCGGCTGTGCACATCATCTGATACTCAAGGTGAGGTTAAGTGAAGAGGATGCTCTTAACACTTGTGTTAATTACCTTGTTTGTAGGGGGAGGTTGGCTGCATCACTGGTACTGAGGTAATGGCTGCCCACAGTACCAGACATGCCGCCCCCTCCCCCTACAAAAATCCAGCACAGATCACGTGATGCTCACATGTCTAGGTAAGTGATGCTGTGTGCTAACACTCATTGTGGCCATGATTCTCTTGCAGGGATTCAGGTAAGAAATGATGGATTCCTTGCCAATCGTTCTTAAGTAGGCATTTACAATTTTCTATTTTAGAGAAGCTTTACGTTTGCTACTGTGCCTGTTCCAGGATGGCAGGCACACTGGATCTTACCCTGGCTGCCAATCCGCTGTACTGATCATAGGCTTTTCACAGGTGGCCAATCCCGGAGTACGTGTTTGTGACTGTGGTGTCGTCTGTGATGACTGGAGGACCAGGTGCTGGATGTATCCAGGTAGAGTTGATGTGTCTCATGGTGGATGGGGTTTGCTTACATGGTGTGTCTGGTGGGGAAAGGTTTGTCGTTTACAAACATTTCATGACTTTCAGGTTCCTATGCGGAAATCACAATGACTGTAACATTGCCCAGGAAGCAAGGACATGGCTGTTACGCAGGTAAGTGGTGGTGTGGGCTTCAACCACAGCATGAGCCATCTTATCTGCCGATCTCTAGGTGAGCACGGATGTTTTTCCCCACAAAATCGAAGTGACCATCTGTTTTTTGCACGTATTCAGGTAGGAAATCAGATTCCTTGCCAATCTAGCGACCTCCAGGTTTTTCATGTGATATTTTAGAGAACATTTTTCTTTAACCTTGAAAGGAATGAGGTATTGCTATATCCAAGTCCTTTTCATAGTAGGACAAACCAAATACCAACCATGGAAGTATTGTAGGTGTCCCGTGGTGAAATGTCATATCTGACCTGGTCCGGACCTTGGAGTTCTGCAAAGTATTCGGGCATACTTGTTGGTGTCTTATAAAACTAAATGTCGCACCTAATCTTGGGTGTCCCGCTACAAAGTTCTGTGCTTTCACAATCATTATAACCGTGACGTGTTTACCGGGAGGCAGGTAAGAAATCCTAGGGACCATAGAGGTACTAGCAAGCACATTGAACCTTTAGTTTGGTATATTATAGAACATTTAGTTTTGAACTATATGGTTGGTAAGCGATTGGAAGGTATCAGCGTAACTACCACGGGTCTCCCAAGTGACATTTATCACTGGATTTATCATTCTCTGAGGGACCAGACATCATATGAAGGTGTCTGTGGCAATGGCATAGAGTTGAGAGGACTGCGAGATGCTAGGTATAGTTGGGGTGTGCAGTGGGGGCCCACAATGAGGCTATTTGAGTTTTCATTTCTAGAAGGTTTGACAGTGGACATGTATGGCATCCTGTGTTTTCATGGTTGCAGTCCAGATACCACGGTGAACTTCTTCATGACCATTTCCTGGACAGTGCATGAATGCGGTAAGTGATTACCAGTGCCTTAGGCTTCCGACAGACCCTCTGACATTCAGATACCTAGGTGAGTGTGTATGGTATCCCTTACACTTTGTTATTGCTTTGCAGCTAACCGGTGAAGTTCTTCTCAGTACTCAGCTATGAGATTCTGTGGCATACACTCATAAGAGAATGATGGATGTGCATAATGATGATGTTTTTCTGGACTACATATTGCGTGTCTTCTTGGCCTTTAGGCAGTTCAGAATCCATTTGACCCAAGAAACCCTAGTGAGCATGCCCAGAGATTGCCTTTTATGCCCCCACACTGATAGCTTGATAGGTAGACGTCCAGGTAATTCCTCCCACAGTCTGTCTCCACATTAGTGACCATGGAATAATGGCAGGCGACTCTTCATGAGAAGGAGGTGTCATGGACCTCTTCAAGTTTCCTGGTAATGGTCATCAGTCTCCCACCAAAGCCACTGACCAAAGCTATGTGCAGTTCTCTTAGTAGACTAAGACTTGTACGACACTGATTTTCCATCCTGTCTCTTTCAGGTCACAGTGAGCCAATCCAGGGGAAGCCTATGCACGGTATGTGTGCAGGCATCCAGTAGGTATGGGGGTCAGGGATGAAGTGGGCCTAAACCACAGCACAGACCAGCCGATCTTCATGTTCCTAAGGCAGCGATGACTGTGTACCTAACACTTCCTGATTGCATCGCTTTGGTACACGTGGTCAGGTAATAACCTTCTGTTTTTACCTTTTCTCTTTCAGACATAAGTCATGTGTACTGCTGAGTGTCTTGGGAGGGTGATATCTGGTGAGTTCCCTGGCCTTCCCAAACCCGTTAGTAACCACAGGATTCTTTGAGGGGATACCCTTGAGAGATGATAGTGTCTGTTAGGAAGTTTTTGACCGGATTTAATAGAGTTATCAAGCGTGAGTTGGCGTCTTTCATCGTAATGGACAGGAAAAGCATTGTTGGCCAGTGTGGTGGTAAAACAAGTTGTTATGCTAAACACTTTTGTCACATGTGCTCCTTCAGATTCTTGTGAGGAGAACTCGGAGAGCTAACTGTGGTCATTACGGGAACCTGCCTCTAAAGCTGGTAGGTCGTCAAGTGCACATCATCTGATACTCAAGGTGAGGTTAAGTGAAGAGGATGCTCTTAACACTTGTGTTAAGTACCTTGTTTGTAGGGGGAGGTTGGCGACATCACTGGTACTGAGGTAATGGCTGTCCACAGTACCAGACATGCCGCCGCTCTCCTCCCCGTACAAAAATCCCAGCACAGACCACGTGATGCTCACATGATGTCTAGGTAAGTGATGCTGTGTGCTAGCGCTCATAGTCGCCATGATTCCCTTCTAGGGATTCAATAAGAAATGATGGATTCCTTGCCAATCGTTTTAAGTAGGAGTTTACTATTTTCTATTTTAGAGAAGGTTTACGTTTCCTACTGTGCCCGTTCCAGGATTATAGGCACACTGGTACTTACCCTGGCAGCCACCTGCAGTACTGATCGTAGGCTTTTCGCAGGTGTCCAATCCCGAGTGACATGTTTGTAACAGTGGTGTCCACTCTGGATGACTGCTGGTATCCAGGTAGAGTTGATGTGTCTCATGGTGGATGGGGTTTGCTTACAGGTGTGCTGGTGGGGGAAAGTGTTGTCGTTTCCAAACATTCATGACTTTCGGGTTCCTGTGCGGAAATCAGGATGCCTGTAACCTTGCCCCGAAATGAAGGACATGGCTGTTACACAGATAAGTGGTGATGTGGGCTTCAACCACAGCGTGAGCCCTCTGATCTGCGGATCGCTAGGTGAGCTCTGATGTTTTTCCCAACAAAATTGAGGTTACACTCTTTTTTTTTGTAGGTATTCAGGTAGGAGATGATAGTCCTCAGCATCGCGGTAGCTGCAGGTTGTTAATGTCGTATTGTAGAGACTATTTTTCTTTAACCCTGAGAGGGTGAGGTATTGCTGTATCCAAGTCCTCTTCGTAGTAGGCCAAGCCACAGCACCAACCATGGAAGTGTTGTAGGTGTCCCGTGGTGAAATGTCATATCTGACCTTGTCCGGACCTCGGAGTTCTGCAAAGTATTCGGGCATACTTGTTGGTGTCTTACCGAAGGAAATGTCACAGCTAATCTTGGGTGTCCCGCTACAAAGTTCTGTGCTTTTCACAATCATTATAACCGTGACGTGTTTACCGGGAGGCAGGTAAGAAATCCTAGGGACCGTAGAGGTACCAGCAAGCACATTGAATCTTTAGTTTGGTATATTATGGAACATTTAGTTTTGGACTATATGGTTGGTAAGCGATTGGAAGGTATCAGCGTAACTACCACGGGTCTCCCAAGTGACATTTATCACTGGATTTATCATTCTCTGAGGGACCAGACATCATATGAAGGTGTCTGTGGCAATGGCATAGAGTTGAGAGGACTGCGAGATGCTAGGTATAGTTGGGGTGTGCAGTGGGGGCCCACAATGAGGCTATTTGAGTTTTCATTTCTAGAAGGTTTGACAGTGGACATGTATGGCATCCTGTGTTTTCATGGTTGCAGTCCAGATACCACGGTGAACTTCTTCATGACCATTTCCTGGACAGTGCATGAATGCGGTAAGTGATTACCAGTGCCTTAGGCTTCCGACAGACCCTCTGACATTCAGATACCTAGGTGAGTGTGTATGGTATCCCTTACACTTTGTTATTGCTTTTGCAGCTAACCGGTGAAGTTCTTCTCAGTACTCAGCTATGAGATTCTGTGGCATACACTCATAAGAGAATGATGGATGTGCATAATGATGTTTTCTGGACTACATATTGCGTGTCTTCTTGGCCTTTAGGCAGTTCAGAATCCATTTGACCCAAGAAACCCTAGTGAGCATGCCCAGAGATTGCCTTTTTTTATGCCCCCACACTGATAGCTTGATAGGTAGACGTCCAGGTAATTCCTCCCACAGTCTGTCTCCACATTAGTGACCATGGAATAATGGCAGGCGACTCTTCATGAGAAGGAGGTGTCATGGACCTCTTCAAGTTTCCTGGTAATGGTCATCAGTCTCCCACCAAAGCCACTGACCAAAGCTATGTGCAGTTCTCTTAGTAGACTAAGACTTGTACGACACTGATTTTCCATCCTGTCTCTTTCAGGTCACAGTGAGCCAATCCAGGGGAAGCCTATGCACGGTATGTGTGCAGGCATCCAGTAGGTATGGGGGTCAGGGATGAAGTGGGCCTAAACCACAGCACAGACCAGCCGATCTTCATGTTCCTAAGGCAGCGATGACTGTGTACCTAACACTTCCTGATTGCATCGCTTTGGTACACGTGGTCAGGTAATAACCTTCTGTTTTTACCTTTTCTCTTTCAGACATAAGTCATGTGTACTGCTGAGTGTCTTGGGAGGGTGATATCTGGTGAGTTCCCTGGCCTTCCCAAACCCGTTAGTAACCACAGGATTCTTTGAGGGATACCCTTGAGAGATGATAGTGTCTGTTAGGAAGTTTTTGACCGGATTTAATAGAGTTATCAAGCGTGAGTTGGCGTCTTTCATCGTAATGGACAGGAAAAGCATTGTTGGCCAGTGTGGTGGTAAAACAAGTTGTTATGCTAAACACTTTTGTCACATGTGCTCCTTCAGATTCTTGTGAGGAGAACTCGGAGAGCTAACTGTGGTCATTACGGGAACCTGCCTAAAGCTGGTGGTAGGTCGTCAAGTGCACATCATCTGATACTCAAGGTGAGGTTAAGTGAAGAGGATGCTCTTAACACTTGTGTTAAGTACCTTGTTTGTAGGGGGAGGTTGGCGACATCACTGGTACTGAGGTAATGGCTGTCCACAGTACCAGACATGCCGCTCTCCTCCCCGTACAAAAATCCCAGCACAGACCACGTGATGCTCACATGATGTCTAGGTAAGTGATGCTGTGTGCTAGCGCTCATAGTCGCCATGATTCCCTTCTAGGGATTCAATAAGAAATGATGGATTCCTTGCCAATCGTTTTAAGTAGGAGTTTACTATTTTCTATTTTAGAGAAGGTTTACGTTTCCTACTGTGCCCGTTCCAGGATTATAGGCACACTGGTACTTACCCTGGCAGCCACCTGCAGTACTGATCGTAGGCTTTTCGCAGGTGTCCAATCCCGAGTGACATGTTTGTAACAGTGGTGTCCACTCTGGATGACTGCTGGTATCCCAGGTAGAGTTGATGTGTCTCATGGTGGATGGGGTTTGCTTACAGGTGTGCTGGGTGGGGAAAGTGTTGTCGTTTCCAAACATTCATGACTTTCGGGTTCCTGTGCGGAAATCAGGATGCCTGTAACCTTGCCCCGAAATGAAGGACATGGCTGTTACACAGATAAGTGGTGATGTGGGCTTCAACCACAGCGTGAGCCCTCTGATCTGCGGATCGCTAGGTGAGCTCTGATGTTTTTCCCAACAAAATTGAGGTTACACTCTTTTTTTTTTGTAGGTATTCAGGTAGGAGATGATAGTCCTCAGCATCGCGGTAGCTGCAGGTTGTTAATGTCGTATTGTAGAGACTATTTTTCTTTAACCCTGAGAGGGTGAGGTATTGCTGTATCCAAGTCCTCTTCGTAGTAGGCCAAGCCACAGCACCAACCATGGAAGTGTTGTAGGTGTCCCGTGGTGAAATGTCATATCTGACCTTGTCCGGACCTCGGAGTTCTGCAAAGTATTCGGGCATACTTGTTGGTGTCTTACCGAAGGAAATGTCACAGCTAATCTTGGGTGTCCCGCTACAAAGTTCTGTGCTTTCACAATCATTATAACCGTGACGTGTTTACCGGGAGGCAGGTAAGAAATCCTAGGGACCGTAGAGGTACCAGCAAGCACATTGAATCTTTAGTTTGGTATATTATGGAACATTTAGTTTTGGACTATATGGTTGGTAAGCGATTGGAAGGTATCAGCGTAACTACCACGGGTCTCCCAAGTGACATTTATCACTGGATTTATCATTCTCTGAGGGACCAGACATCATATGAAGGTGTCTGTGGCAATGGCATAGAGTTGAGAGGACTGCGAGATGCTAGGTATAGTTGGGGTGTGCAGTGGGGGCCCACAATGAGGCTATTTGAGTTTTCATTTCTAGAAGGTTTGACAGTGGACATGTATGGCATCCTGTGTTTTCATGGTTGCAGTCCAGATACCACGGTGAACTTCTTCATGACCATTTCCTGGACAGTGCATGAATGCGGTAAGTGATTACCAGTGCCTTAGGCTTCCGACAGACCCTCTGACATTCAGATACCTAGGTGAGTGTGTATGGTATCCCTTACACTTTGTTATTGCTTTGCAGCTAACCGGTGAAGTTCTTCTCAGTACTCAGCTATGAGATTCTGTGGCATACACTCATAAGAGAATGATGGATGTGCATAATGATGTTTTCTGGACTACATATTGCGTGTCTTCTTGGCCTTTAGGCAGTTCAGAATCCATTTGACCCAAGAAACCCTAGTGAGCATGCCCAGAGATTGCCTTTTATGCCCCCACACTGATAGCTTGATAGGTAGACGTCCAGGTAATTCCTCCCACAGTCTGTCTCCACATTAGTGACCATGGAATAATGGCAGGCGACTCTTCATGAGAAGGAGGTGTCATGGACCTCTTCAAGTTTCCTGGTAATGGTCATCAGTCTCCCACCAAAGCCACTGACCAAAGCTATGTGCAGTTTCTCTTAGTAGACTAAGACTTGTACGACACTGATTTTCCATCCTGTCTCTTTCAGGTCACAGTGAGCCAATCCAGGGGAAGCCTATGCACGGTATGTGTGCAGGCATCCAGTAGGTATGGGGGTCAGGGATGAAGTGGGCCTAAACCACAGCACAGACCAGCCGATCTTCATGTTCCTAAGGCAGCGATGACTGTGTACCTAACACTTCCTGATTGCATCGCTTTGGTACACGTGGTCAGGTAATAACCTTCTGTTTTTACCTTTTCTCTTTCAGACATAAGTCATGTGTACTGCTGAGTGTCTTGGGAGGGTGATATCTGGTGAGTTCCCTGGCCTTCCCAAACCCGTTAGTAACCACAGGATTCTTTGAGGGATACCCTTGAGAGATGATAGTGTCTGTTAGGAAGTTTTTGACCGGATTTAATAGAGTTATCAAGCGTGAGTTGGCGTCTTTCATCGTAATGGACAGGAAAAGCATTGTTGGCCAGTGTGGTGGTAAAACAAGTTGTTATGCTAAACACTTTTGTCACATGTGCTCCTTCAGATTCTTGTGAGGAGAACTCGGAGAGCTAACTGTGGTCATTACGGGAACCTGCCTCTAAAGCTGGTAGGTCGTCAAGTGCACATCATCTGATACTCAAGGTGAGCTTAAGTGAAGAGGATGCTCTTAACACTTGTGTTAAGTACCTTGTTTGTAGGGGGAGGTTGGCGACATCACTGGTACTGAGGTAATGGCTGTCCACAGTACCAGACATGCCGCTCTCCTCCCCGTACAAAAATCCCAGCACAGACCACGTGATGCTCACATGATGTCTAGGTAAGTGATGCTGTGTGCTAGCGCTCATAGTCGCCATGATTCCCTTCTAGGGATTCAATAAGAAATGATGGATTCCTTGCCAATCGTTTTAAGTAGGAGTTTACTATTTTCTATTTTAGAGAAGGTTTACGTTTCCTACTGTGCCCGTTCCAGGATTATAGGCACACTGGTACTTACCCTGGCAGCCACCTGCAGTACTGATCGTAGGCTTTTCGCAGGTGTCCAATCCCGAGTGACATGTTTGTAACAGTGGTGTCCACTCTGGATGACTGCTGGTATCCAGGTAGAGTTGATGTGTCTCATGGTGGATGGGGTTTGCTTACAGGTGTGCTGGTGGGGAAAGTGTTGTCGTTTCCAAACATTCATGACTTTCGGGTTCCTGTGCGGAAATCAGGATGCCTGTAACCTTGCCCCGAAATGAAGGACATGGCTGTTACACAGATAAGTGGTGATGTGGGCTTCAACCACAGCGTGAGCCCTCTGATCTGCGGATCGCTAGGTGAGCTCTGATGTTTTTTCCCAACAAAATTGAGGTTACACTCTTTTTTTTTGTAGGTATTCAGGTAGGAGATGATAGTCCTCAGCATCGCGGTAGCTGCAGGTTGTTAATGTCGTATTGTAGAGACTATTTTTCTTTAACCCTGAGAGGGTGAGGTATTGCTGTATCCAAGTCCTCTTCGTAGTAGGCCAAGCCACAGCACCAACCATGGAAGTGTTGTAGGTGTCCCGTGGTGAAATGTCATATCTGACCTTGTCCGGACCTCGGAGTTCTGCAAAGTATTCGGGCATACTTGTTGGTGTCTTACCGAAGGAAATGTCACAGCTAATCTTGGGTGTCCCGCTACAAAGTTCTGTGCTTTCACAATCATTATAACCGTGACGTGTTTACCGGGAGGCAGGTAAGAAATCCTAGGGACCGTAGAGGTACCAGCAAGCACATTGAATCTTTAGTTTGGTATATTATGGAACATTTAGTTTTGGACTATATGGTTGGTAAGCGATTGGAAGGTATCAGCGTAACTACCACGGGTCTCCCAAGTGACATTTATCACTGGATTTATCATTCTCTGAGGGACCAGACATCATATGAAGGTGTCTGTGGCAATGGCATAGAGTTGAGAGGACTGCGAGATGCTAGGTATAGTAGTTGGGGTGTGCAGTGGGGGCCCACAATGAGGCTATTTGAGTTTTCATTTCTAGAAGGTTTGACAGTGGACATGTATGGCATCCTGTGTTTTCATGGTTGCAGTCCAGATACCACGGTGAACTTCTTCATGACCATTTCCTGGACAGTGCATGAATGCGGTAAGTGATTACCAGTGCCTTAGGCTTCCGACAGACCCTCTGACATTCAGATACCTAGGTGAGTGTGTATGGTATCCCTTACACTTTGTTATTGCTTTGCAGCTAACCGGTGAAGTTCTTCTCAGTACTCAGCTATGAGATTCTGTGGCATACACTCATAAGAGAATGATGGATGTGCATAATGATGTTTTCTGGACTACATATTGCGTGTCTTCTTGGCCTTTAGGCAGTTCAGAATCCATTTGACCCAAGAAACCCTAGTGAGCATGCCCAGAGATTGCCTTTTATGCCCCCACACTGATAGCTTGATAGGTAGACGTCCAGGTAATTCCTCCCACAGTCTGTCTCCACATTAGTGACCATGGAATAATGGCAGGCGACTCTTCATGAGAAGGAGGTGTCATGGACCTCTTCAAGTTTCCTGGTAATGGTCATCAGTCTCCCACCAAAGCCACTGACCAAAGCTATGTGCAGTTCTCTTAGTAGACTAAGACTTGTACGACACTGATTTTCCATCCTGTCTCTTTCAGGTCACAGTGAGCCAATCCAGGGGAAGCCTATGCACGGTATGTGTGCAGGCATCCAGTAGGTATGGGGGTCAGGGATGAAGTGGGCCTAAACCACAGCACAGACCAGCCGATCTTCATGTTCCTAAGGCAGCGATGACTGTGTACCTAACACTTCCTGATTGCATCGCTTTGGTACACGTGGTCAGGTAATAACCTTCTGTTTTTACCTTTTCTCTTTCAGACATAAGTCATGTGTACTGCTGAGTGTCTTGGGAGGGTGATATCTGGTGAGTTCCCTGGCCTTCCCAAACCCGTTAGTAACCACAGGATTCTTTGAGGGATACCCTTGAGAGATGATAGTGTCTGTTTTAGGAAGTTTTTGACCGGATTTAATAGAGTTATCAAGCGTGAGTTGGCGTCTTTCATCGTAATGGACAGGAAAAGCATTGTTGGCCAGTGTGGTGGTAAAACAAGTTGTTATGCTAAACACTTTTGTCACATGTGCTCCTTCAGATTCTTGTGAGGAGAACTCGGAGAGCTAACTGTGGTCATTACGGGAACCTGCCTCTAAAGCTGGTAGGTCGTCAAGTGCACATCATCTGATACTCAAGGTGAGGTTAAGTGAAGAGGATGCTCTTAACACTTGTGTTAAGTACCTTGTTTGTAGGGGGAGGTTGGCGACATCACTGGTACTGAGGTAATGGCTGTCCACAGTACCAGACATGCCGCTCTCCTCCCCGTACAAAAATCCCAGCACAGACCACGTGATGCTCACATGATGTCTAGGTAAGTGATGCTGTGTGCTAGCGCTCATAGTCGCCATGATTCCCTTCTAGGGATTCAATAAGAAATGATGGATTCCTTGCCAATCGTTTTAAGTAGGAGTTTACTATTTTCTATTTTAGAGAAGGTTTACGTTTCCTACTGTGCCCGTTCCAGGATTATAGGCACACTGGTACTTACCCTGGCAGCCACCTGCAGTACTGATCGTAGGCTTTTCGCAGGTGTCCAATCCCGAGTGACATGTTTGTAACAGTGGTGTCCACTCTGGATGACTGCTGGTATCCAGGTAGAGTTGATGTGTCTCATGGTGGATGGGGTTTGCTTACAGGTGTGCTGGTGGGGAAAGTGTTGTCGTTTCCAAACATTCATGACTTTCGGGTTCCTGTGCGGAAATCAGGATGCCTGTAACCTTGCCCCGAAATGAAGGACATGGCTGTTACACAGATAAGTGGTGATGTGGGCTTCAACCACAGCGTGAGCCCTCTGATCTGCGGATCGCTAGGTGAGCTCTGATGTTTTTCCCAACAAAATTGAGGTTACACTCTTTTTTTTTTGTAGGTATTCAGGTAGGAGATGATAGTCCTCAGCATCGCGGTAGCTGCAGGTTGTTAATGTCGTATTGTAGAGACTATTTTTCTTTAACCCTGAGAGGGTGAGGTATTGCTGTATCCAAGTCCTCTTCGTAGTAGGCCAAGCCACAGCACCAACCATGGAAGTGTTGTAGGTGTCCCGTGGTGAAATGTCATATCTGACCTTGTCCGGACCTCGGAGTTCTGCAAAGTATTCGGGCATACTTGTTGGTGTCTTACCGAAGGAAATGTCACAGCTAATCTTGGGTGTCCCGCTACAAAGTTCTGTGCTTTCACAATCATTATAACCGTGACGTGTTTACCGGGAGGCAGGTAAGAAATCCTAGGGACCGTAGAGGTACCAGCAAGCACATTGAATCTTTAGTTTGGTATATTATGGAACATTTAGTTTTGGACTATATGGTTGGTAAGCGATTGGAAGGTATCAGCGTAACTACCACGGGTCTCCCAAGTGACATTTATCACTGGATTTATCATTCTCTGAGGGACCAGACATCATATGAAGGTGTCTGTGGCAATGGCATAGAGTTGAGAGGACTGCGAGATGCTAGGTATAGTTGGGGTGTGCAGTGGGGGCCCACAATGAGGCTATTTGAGTTTTCATTTCTAGAAGGTTTGACAGTGGACATGTATGGCATCCTGTGTTTTCATGGTTGCAGTCCAGATACCACGGTGAACTTCTTCATGACCATTTCCTGGACAGTGCATGAATGCGGTAAGTGATTACCAGTGCCTTAGGCTTCCGACAGACCCTCTGACATTCAGATACCTAGGTGAGTGTGTATGGTATCCCTTACACTTTGTTATTGCTTTGCAGCTAACCGGTGAAGTTCTTCTCAGTACTCAGCTATGAGATTCTGTGGCATACACTCATAAGAGAATGATGGATGTGCATAATGATGATGTTTTCTGGACTACATATTGCGTGTCTTCTTGGCCTTTAGGCAGTTCAGAATCCATTTGACCCAAGAAACCCTAGTGAGCATGCCCAGAGATTGCCTTTTATGCCCCCACACTGATAGCTTGATAGGTAGACGTCCAGGTAATTCCTCCCACAGTCTGTCTCCACATTAGTGACCATGGAATAATGGCAGGCGACTCTTCATGAGAAGGAGGTGTCATGGACCTCTTCAAGTTTCCTGGTAATGGTCATCAGTCTCCCACCAAAGCCACTGACCAAAGCTATGTGCAGTTCTCTTAGTAGACTAAGACTTGTACGACACTGATTTTCCATCCTGTCTCTTTCAGGTCACAGTGAGCCAATCCAGGGGAAGCCTATGCACGGTATGTGTGCAGGCATCCAGTAGGTATGGGGGTCAGGGATGAAGTGGGCCTAAACCACAGCACAGACCAGCCGATCTTCATGTTCCTAAGGCAGCGATGACTGTGTACCTAACACTTCCTGATTGCATCGCTTTGGTACACGTGGTCAGGTAATAACCTTCTGTTTTTACCTTTTCTCTTTCAGACATAAGTCATGTGTACTGCTGAGTGTCTTGGGAGGGTGATATCTGGTGAGTTCCCTGGCCTTCCCAAACCCGTTAGTAACCACAGGATTCTTTGAGGGATACCCTTGAGAGATGATAGTGTCTGTTAGGAAGTTTTTGACCGGATTTAATAGAGTTATCAAGCGTGAGTTGGCGTCTTTCATCGTAATGGACAGGAAAAGCATTGTTGGCCAGTGTGGTGGTAAAACAAGTTGTTATGCTAAACACTTTTGTCACATGTGCTCCTTCAGATTCTTGTGAGGAGAACTCGGAGAGCTAACTGTGGTCATTACGGGAACCTGCCTCTAAAGCTGGTAGGTCGTCAAGTGCACATCATCTGGTACTCAAGGTGAGGTTAAGTGAAGAGGATGCTCTTAACACTTGTGTTAAGTACCTTGTTTGTAGGGGGAGGTTGGCGACATCACTGGTACTGAGGTAATGGCTGTCCACAGTACCAGACATGCCGCTCTCCTCCCCGTACAAAAATCCCAGCACAGACCACGTGATGCTCACATGATGTCTAGGTAAGTGATGCTGTGTGCTAGCGCTCATAGTCGCCATGATTCCCTTCTAGGGATTCAATAAGAAATGATGGATTCCTTGCCAATCGTTTTAAGTAGGAGTTTACTATTTTCTATTTTAGAGAAGGTTTACGTTTCCTACTGTGCCCGTTCCAGGATTATAGGCACACTGGTACTTACCCTGGCAGCCACCTGCAGTACTGATCGTAGGCTTTTCGCAGGTGTCCAATCCCGAGTGACATGTTTGTAACAGTGGTGTCCACTCTGGATGACTGCTGGTATCCAGGTAGAGTTGATGTGTCTCATGGTGGATGGGGTTTGCTTACAGGTGTGCTGGTGGGAAAAAGTGTTGTCGTTTCCAAACATTCATGACTTTCGGGTTCCTGTGCGGAAATCAGGATGCCTGTAACCTTGCCCCGAAATGAAGGACATGGCTGTTACACAGATAAGTGGTGATGTGGGCTTCAACCACAGCGTGAGCCCTCTGATCTGCGGATCGCTAGGTGAGCTCTGATGTTTTTTCCCAACAAAATTGAGGTTACACTCTTTTTTTTTGTAGGTATTCAGGTAGGAGATGATAGTCCTCAGCATCGCGGTAGCTGCAGGTTGTTAATGTCGTATTGTAGAGACTATTTTTCTTTAACCCTGAGAGGGTGAGGTATTGCTGTATCCAAGTCCTCTTCGTAGTAGGCCAAGCCACAGCACCAACCATGGAAGTGTTGTAGGTGTCCCGTGGTGAAATGTCATATCTGACCTTGTCCGGACCTCGGAGTTCTGCAAAGTATTCGGGCATACTTGTTGGTGTCTTACCGAAGGAAATGTCACAGCTAATCTTGGGTGTCCCGCTACAAAGTTCTGTGCTTTCACAATCATTATAACCGTGACGTGTTTACCGGGAGGCAGGTAAGAAATCCTAGGGACCGTAGAGGTACCAGCAAGCACATTGAATCTTTAGTTTGGTATATTATGGAACATTTAGTTTTGGACTATATGGTTGGTAAGCGATTGGAAGGTATCAGCGTAACTACCACGGGTCTCCCAAGTGACATTTATCACTGGATTTATCATTCTCTGAGGGACCAGACATCATATGAAGGTGTCTGTGGCAATGGCATAGAGTTGAGAGGACTGCGAGATGCTAGGTATAGTTGGGGTGTGCAGTGGGGGCCCACAATGAGGCTATTTGAGTTTTCATTTCTAGAAGGTTTGACAGTGGACATGTATGGCATCCTGTGTTTTCATGGTTGCAGTCCAGATACCACGGTGAACTTCTTCATGACCATTTCCTGGACAGTGCATGAATGCGGTAAGTGATTACCAGTGCCTTAGGCTTCCGACAGACCCTCTGACATTCAGATACCTAGGTGAGTGTGTATGGTATCCCTTACACTTTGTTATTGCTTTGCAGCTAACCGGTGAAGTTCTTCTCAGTACTCAGCTATGAGATTCTGTGGCATACACTCATAAGAGAATGATGGATGTGCATGGGCATAATGATGTTTTCTGGACTACATATTGCGTGTCTTCTTGGCCTTTAGGCAGTTCAGAATCCATTTGACCCAAGAAACCCTAGTGAGCATGCCCAGAGATTGCCTTTTATGCCCCCACACTGATAGCTTGATAGGTAGACGTCCAGGTAATTCCTCCCACAGTCTGTCTCCACATTAGTGACCATGGAATAATGGCAGGCGACTCTTCATGAGAAGGAGGTGTCATGGACCTCTTCAAGTTTCCTGGTAATGGTCATCAGTCTCCCACCAAAGCCACTGACCAAAGCTATGTGCAGTTCTCTTAGTAGACTAAGACTTGTACGACACTGATTTTCCATCCTGTCTCTTTCAGGTCACAGTGAGCCAATCCAGGGGAAGCCTATGCACGGTATGTGTGCAGGCATCCAGTAGGTATGGGGGTCAGGGATGAAGTGGGCCTAAACCACAGCACAGACCAGCCGATCTTCATGTTCCTAAGGCAGCGATGACTGTGTACCTAACACACTTCCTGATTGCATCGCTTTGGTACACGTGGTCAGGTAATAACCTTCTGTTTTTACCTTTTCTCTTTCAGACATAAGTCATGTGTACTGCTGAGTGTCTTGGGAGGGTGATATCTGGTGAGTTCCCTGGCCTTCCCAAACCCGTTAGTAACCACAGGATTCTTTGAGGGATACCCTTGAGAGATGATAGTGTCTGTTAGGAAGTTTTTGACCGGATTTAATAGAGTTATCAAGCGTGAGTTGGCGTCTTTCATCGTAATGGACAGGAAAAGCATTGTTGGCCAGTGTGGTGGTAAAACAAGTTGTTATGCTAAACACTTTTGTCACATGTGCTCCTTCAGATTCTTGTGAGGAGAACTCGGAGAGCTAACTGTGGTCATTACGGGAACCTGCCTCTAAAGCTGGTAGGTCGTCAAGTGCACATCATCTGATACTCAAGGTGAGCTTAAGTGAAGAGGATGCTCTTAACACTTGTGTTAAGTACCTTGTTTGTAGGGGGAGGTTGGCGACATCACTGGTACTGAGGTAATGGCTGTCCACAGTACCAGACATGCCGCTCTCCTCCCCGTACAAAAATCCCAGCACAGACCACGTGATGCTCACATGATGTCTAGGTAAGTGATGCTGTGTGCTAGCGCTCATAGTCGCCATGATTCCCTTCTAGGGATTCAATAAGAAATGATGGATTCCTTGCCAATCGTTTTAAGTAGGAGTTTACTATTTTCTATTTTAGAGAAGGTTTACGTTTCCTACTGTGCCCGTTCCAGGATTATAGGCACACTGGTACTTACCCTGGCAGCCACCTGCAGTACTGATCGTAGGCTTTTCGCAGGTGTCCAATCCCGAGTGACATGTTTGTAACAGTGGTGTCCACTCTGGATGACTGCTGGTATCCAGGTAGAGTTGATGTGTCTCATGGTGGATGGGGTTTGCTTACAGGTGTGCTGGTGGGGAAAGTGTTGTCGTTTCCAAACATTCATGACTTTCGGGTTCCTGTGCGGAAATCAGGATGCCTGTAACCTTGCCCCGAAATGAAGGACATGGCTGTTACACAGATAAGTGGTGATGTGGGCTTCAACCACAGCGTGAGCCCTCTGATCTGCGGATCGCTAGGTGAGCTCTGATGTTTTTCCCAACAAAATTGAGGTTACACTCTCTTTTTTTTTTGTAGGTATTCAGGTAGGAGATGATAGTCCTCAGCATCGCGGTAGCTGCAGGTTGTTAATGTCGTATTGTAGAGACTATTTTTCTTTAACCCTGAGAGGGTGAGGTATTGCTGTATCCAAGTCCTCTTCGTAGTAGGCCAAGCCACAGCACCAACCATGGAAGTGTTGTAGGTGTCCCGTGGTGAAATGTCATATCTGACCTTGTCCGGACCTCGGAGTTCTGCAAAGTATTCGGGCATACTTGTTGGTGTCTTACCGAAGGAAATGTCACAGCTAATCTTGGGTGTCCCGCTACAAAGTTCTGTGCTTTCACAATCATTATAACCGTGACGTGTTTACCGGGAGGCAGGTAAGAAATCCTAGGGACCGTAGAGGTACCAGCAAGCACATTGAATCTTTAGTTTGGTATATTATGGAACATTTAGTTTTGGACTATATGGTTGGTAAGCGATTGGAAGGTATCAGCGTAACTACCACGGGTCTCCCAAGTGACATTTATCACTGGATTTATCATTCTCTGAGGGACCAGACATCATATGAAGGTGTCTGTGGCAAT
This sequence comes from Ia io, assembly GCA_025583905.1. NCBI lineage: Eukaryota > Metazoa > Chordata > Mammalia > Chiroptera > Vespertilionidae > Ia > Ia io. The sequence goes on from JAJQQW010000001.1 coordinate 8,127,523, forward strand.
GGCATAGAGTTGAGAGGACTGCGAGATGCTAGGTATAGTTGGGGTGTGCAGTGGGGGCCCACAATGAGGCTATTTGAGTTTTCATTTCTAGAAGGTTTGACAGTGGACATGTATGGCATCCTGTGTTTTCATGGTTGCAGTCCAGATACCACGGTGAACTTCTTCATGACCATTTCCTGGACAGTGCATGAATGCGGTAAGTGATTACCAGTGCCTTAGGCTTCCGACAGACCCTCTGACATTCAGATACCTAGGTGAGTGTGTATGGTATCCCTTACACTTTGTTATTGCTTTGCAGCTAACCGGTGAAGTTCTTCTCAGTACTCAGCTATGAGATTCTGTGGCATACACTCATAAGAGAATGATGGATGTGCATAATGATGTTTTCTGGACTACATATTGCGTGTCTTCTTGGCCTTTAGGCAGTTCAGAATCCATTTGACCCAAGAAACCCTAGTGAGCATGCCCAGAGATTGCCTTTTATGCCCCCACACTGATAGCTTGATAGGTAGACGTCCAGGTAATTCCTCCCACAGTCTGTCTCCACATTAGTGACCATGGAATAATGGCAGGCGACTCTTCATGAGAAGGAGGTGTCATGGACCTCTTCAAGTTTCCTGGTAATGGTCATCAGTCTCCCACCAAAGCCACTGACCAAAGCTATGTGCAGTTCTCTTAGTAGACTAAGACTTGTACGACACTGATTTTCCATCCTGTCTCTTTCAGGTCACAGTGAGCCAATCCAGGGGAAGCCTATGCACGGTATGTGTGCAGGCATCCAGTAGGTATGGGGGTCAGGGATGAAGTGGGCCTAAACCACAGCACAGACCAGCCGATCTTCATGTTCCTAAGGCAGCGATGACTGTGTACCTAACACTTCCTGATTGCATCGCTTTGGTACACGTGGTCAGGTAATAACCTTCTGTTTTTACCTTTTCTCTTTCAGACATAAGTCATGTGTACTGCTGAGTGTCTTGGGAGGGTGATATCTGGTGAGTTCCCTGGCCTTCCCAAACCCGTTAGTAACCACAGGATTCTTTGAGGGATACCCTTGAGAGATGATAGTGTCTGTTAGGAAGTTTTTGACCGGATTTAATAGAGTTATCAAGCGTGAGTTGGCGTCTTTCATCGTAATGGACAGGAAAAGCATTGTTGGCCAGTGTGGTGGTAAAACAAGTTGTTATGCTAAACACTTTTGTCACATGTGCTCCTTCAGATTCTTGTGAGGAGAACTCGGAGAGCTAACTGTGGTCATTACGGGAACCTGCCTCTAAAGCTGGTAGGTCGTCAAGTGCACATCATCTGATACTCAAGGTGAGCTTAAGTGAAGAGGATGCTCTTAACACTTGTGTTAAGTACCTTGTTTGTAGGGGGAGGTTGGCGACATCACTGGTACTGAGGTAATGGCTGTCCACAGTACCAGACATGCCGCTCTCCTCCCCGTACAAAAATCCCAGCACAGACCACGTGATGCTCACATGATGTCTAGGTAAGTGATGCTGTGTGCTAGCGCTCATAGTCGCCATGATTCCCTTCTAGGGATTCAATAAGAAATGATGGATTCCTTGCCAATCGTTTTAAGTAGGAGTTTACTATTTTCTATTTTAGAGAAGGTTTACGTTTCCTACTGTGCCCGTTCCAGGATTATAGGCACACTGGTACTTACCCTGGCAGCCACCTGCAGTACTGATCGTAGGCTTTTCGCAGGTGTCCAATCCCGAGTGACATGTTTGTAACAGTGGTGTCCACTCTGGATGACTGCTGGTATCCAGGTAGAGTTGATGTGTCTCATGGTGGATGGGGTTTGCTTACAGGTGTGCTGGTGGGGAAAGTGTTGTCGTTTCCAAACATTCATGACTTTCGGGTTCCTGTGCGGAAATCAGGATGCCTGTAACCTTGCCCCGAAATGAAGGACATGGCTGTTACACAGATAAGTGGTGATGTGGGCTTCAACCACAGCGTGAGCCCTCTGATCTGCGGATCGCTAGGTGAGCTCTGATGTTTTTCCCAACAAAATTGAGGTTACACTCTTTTTTTTTGTAGGTATTCAGGTAGGAGATGATAGTCCTCAGCATCGCGGTAGCTGCAGGTTGTTAATGTCGTATTGTAGAGACTATTTTTCTTTAACCCTGAGAGGGTGAGGTATTGCTGTATCCAAGTCCTCTTCGTAGTAGGCCAAGCCACAGCACCAACCATGGAAGTGTTGTAGGTGTCCCGTGGTGAAATGTCATATCTGACCTTGTCCGGACCTCGGAGTTCTGCAAAGTATTCGGGCATACTTGTTGGTGTCTTACCGAAGGAAATGTCACAGCTAATCTTGGGTGTCCCGCTACAAAGTTCTGTGCTTTCACAATCATTATAACCGTGACGTGTTTACCGGGAGGCAGGTAAGAAATCCTAGGGACCGTAGAGGTACCAGCAAGCACATTGAATCTTTAGTTTGGTATATTATGGAACATTTAGTTTTGGACTATATGGTTGGTAAGCGATTGGAAGGTATCAGCGTAACTACCACGGGTCTCCCAAGTGACATTTATCACTGGATTTATCATTCTCTGAGGGACCAGACATCATATGAAGGTGTCTGTGGCAATGGCATAGAGTTGAGAGGACTGCGAGATGCTAGGTATAGTTGGGGTGTGCAGTGGGGGCCCACAATGAGGCTATTTGAGTTTTCATTTCTAGAAGGTTTGACAGTGGACATGTATGGCATCCTGTGTTTTCATGGTTGCAGTCCAGATACCACGGTGAACTTCTTCATGACCATTTCCTGGACAGTGCATGAATGCGGTAAGTGATTACCAGTGCCTTAGGCTTCCGACAGACCCTCTGACATTCAGATACCTAGGTGAGTGTGTATGGTATCCCTTACACTTTGTTATTGCTTTGCAGCTAACCGGTGAAGTTCTTCTCAGTACTCAGCTATGAGATTCTGTGGCATACACTCATAAGAGAATGATGGATGTGCATAATGATGTTTTCTGGACTACATATTGCGTGTCTTCTTGGCCTTTAGGCAGTTCAGAATCCATTTGACCCAAGAAACCCTAGTGAGCATGCCCAGAGATTGCCTTTTATGCCCCCCCACACTGATAGCTTGATAGGTAGACGTCCAGGTAATTCCTCCCACAGTCTGTCTCCACATTAGTGACCATGGAATAATGGCAGGCGACTCTTCATGAGAAGGAGGTGTCATGGACCTCTTCAAGTTTCCTGGTAATGGTCATCAGTCTCCCACCAAAGCCACTGACCAAAGCTATGTGCAGTTCTCTTAGTAGACTAAGACTTGTACGACACTGATTTTCCATCCTGTCTCTTTCAGGTCACAGTGAGCCAATCCAGGGGAAGCCTATGCACGGTATGTGTGCAGGCATCCAGTAGGTATGGGGGTCAGGGATGAAGTGGGCCTAAACCACAGCACAGACCAGCCGATCTTCATGTTCCTAAGGCAGCGATGACTGTGTACCTAACACTTCCTGATTGCATCGCTTTGGTACACGTGGTCAGGTAATAACCTTCTGTTTTTACCTTTTCTCTTTCAGACATAAGTCATGTGTACTGCTGAGTGTCTTGGGAGGGTGATATCTGGTGAGTTCCCTGGCCTTCCCAAACCCGTTAGTAACCACAGGATTCTTTGAGGGATACCCTTGAGAGATGATAGTGTCTGTTAGGAAGTTTTTGACCGGATTTAATAGAGTTATCAAGCGTGAGTTGGCGTCTTTCATCGTAATGGACAGGAAAAGCATTGTTGGCCAGTGTGGTGGTAAAACAAGTTGTTATGCTAAACACTTTTGTCACATGTGCTCCTTCAGATTCTTGTGAGGAGAACTCGGAGAGCTAACTGTGGTCATTACGGGAACCTGCCTCTAAAGCTGGTAGGTCGTCAAGTGCACATCATCTGATACTCAAGGTGAGGTTAAGTGAAGAGGATGCTCTTAACACTTGTGTTAAGTACCTTGTTTGTAGGGGGAGGTTGGCGACATCACTGGTACTGAGGTAATGGCTGTCCACAGTACCAGACATGCCGCTCTCCTCCCCGTACAAAAATCCCAGCACAGACCACGTGATGCTCACATGATGTCTAGGTAAGTGATGCTGTGTGCTAGCGCTCATAGTCGCCATGATTCCCTTCTAGGGATTCAATAAGAAATGATGGATTCCTTGCCAATCGTTTTAAGTAGGAGTTTACTATTTTCTATTTTAGAGAAGGTTTACGTTTCCTACTGTGCCCGTTCCAGGATTATAGGCACACTGGTACTTACCCTGGCAGCCACCTGCAGTACTGATCGTAGGCTTTTCGCAGGTGTCCAATCCCGAGTGACATGTTTGTAACAGTGGTGTCCACTCTGGATGACTGCTGGTATCCAGGTAGAGTTGATGTGTCTCATGGTGGATGGGGTTTGCTTACAGGTGTGCTGGTGGGGAAAGTGTTGTCGTTTCCAAACATTCATGACTTTCGGGTTCCTGTGCGGAAATCAGGATGCCTGTAACCTTGCCCCGAAATGAAGGACATGGCTGTTACACAGATAAGTGGTGATGTGGGCTTCAACCACAGCGTGAGCCCTCTGATCTGCGGATCGCTAGGTGAGCTCTGATGTTTTTCCCAACAAAATTGAGGTTACACTCTTTTTTTTTGTAGGTATTCAGGTAGGAGATGATAGTCCTCAGCATCGCGGTAGCTGCAGGTTGTTAATGTCGTATTGTAGAGACTATTTTTCTTTAACCCTGAGAGGGTGAGGTATTGCTGTATCCAAGTCCTCTTCGTAGTAGGCCAAGCCACAGCACCAACCATGGAAGTGTTGTAGGTGTCCCCCGTGGTGAAATGTCATATCTGACCTTGTCCGGACCTCGGAGTTCTGCAAAGTATTCGGGCATACTTGTTGGTGTCTTACCGAAGGAAATGTCACAGCTAATCTTGGGTGTCCCGCTACAAAGTTCTGTGCTTTCACAATCATTATAACCGTGACGTGTTTACCGGGAGGCAGGTAAGAAATCCTAGGGACCGTAGAGGTACCAGCAAGCACATTGAATCTTTAGTTTGGTATATTATGGAACATTTAGTTTTGGACTATATGGTTGGTAAGCGATTGGAAGGTATCAGCGTAACTACCACGGGTCTCCCAAGTGACATTTATCACTGGATTTATCATTCTCTGAGGGACCAGACATCATATGAAGGTGTCTGTGGCAATGGCATAGAGTTGAGAGGACTGCGAGATGCTAGGTATAGTTGGGGTGTGCAGTGGGGGCCCACAATGAGGCTATTTGAGTTTTCATTTCTAGAAGGTTTGACAGTGGACATGTATGGCATCCTGTGTTTTCATGGTTGCAGTCCAGATACCACGGTGAACTTCTTCATGACCATTTCCTGGACAGTGCATGAATGCGGTAAGTGATTACCAGTGCCTTAGGCTTCCGACAGACCCTCTGACATTCAGATACCTAGGTGAGTGTGTATGGTATCCCTTACACTTTGTTATTGCTTTGCAGCTAACCGGTGAAGTTCTTCTCAGTACTCAGCTATGAGATTCTGTGGCATACACTCATAAGAGAATGATGGATGTGCATAATGATGTTTTCTGGACTACATATTGCGTGTCTTCTTGGCCTTTAGGCAGTTCAGAATCCATTTGACCCAAGAAACCCTAGTGAGCATGCCCAGAGATTGCCTTTTATGCCCCCACACTGATAGCTTGATAGGTAGACGTCCAGGTAATTCCTCCCACAGTCTGTCTCCACATTAGTGACCATGGAATAATGGCAGGCGACTCTTCATCATGAGAAGGAGGTGTCATGGACCTCTTCAAGTTTCCTGGTAATGGTCATCAGTCTCCCACCAAAGCCACTGACCAAAGCTATGTGCAGTTCTCTTAGTAGACTAAGACTTGTACGACACTGATTTTCCATCCTGTCTCTTTCAGGTCACAGTGAGCCAATCCAGGGGAAGCCTATGCACGGTATGTGTGCAGGCATCCAGTAGGTATGGGGGTCAGGGATGAAGTGGGCCTAAACCACAGCACAGACCAGCCGATCTTCATGTTCCTAAGGCAGCGATGACTGTGTACCTAACACTTCCTGATTGCATCGCTTTGGTACACGTGGTCAGGTAATAACCTTCTGTTTTTACCTTTTCTCTTTCAGACATAAGTCATGTGTACTGCTGAGTGTCTTGGGAGGGTGATATCTGGTGAGTTCCCTGGCCTTCCCAAACCCGTTAGTAACCACAGGATTCTTTGAGGGATACCCTTGAGAGATGATAGTGTCTGTTAGGAAGTTTTTGACCCGGATTTAATAGAGTTATCAAGCGTGAGTTGGCGTCTTTCATCGTAATGGACAGGAAAAGCATTGTTGGCCAGTGTGGTGGTAAAACAAGTTGTTATGCTAAACACTTTTGTCACATGTGCTCCTTCAGATTCTTGTGAGGAGAACTCGGAGAGCTAACTGTGGTCATTACGGGAACCTGCCTCTAAAGCTGGTAGGTCGTCAAGTGCACATCATCTGATACTCAAGGTGAGGTTAAGTGAAGAGGATGCTCTTAACACTTGTGTTAAGTACCTTGTTTGTAGGGGGAGGTTGGCGACATCACTGGTACTGAGGTAATGGCTGTCCACAGTACCAGACATGCCGCTCTCCTCCCCGTACAAAAATCCCAGCACAGACCACGTGATGCTCACATGATGTCTAGGTAAGTGATGCTGTGTGCTAGCGCTCATAGTCGCCATGATTCCCTTCTAGGGATTCAATAAGAAATGATGGATTCCTTGCCAATCGTTTTAAGTAGGAGTTTACTATTTTCTATTTTAGAGAAGGTTTACGTTTCCTACTGTGCCCGTTCCAGGATTATAGGCACACTGGTACTTACCCTGGCAGCCACCTGCAGTACTGATCGTAGGCTTTTCGCAGGTGTCCAATCCCGAGTGACATGTTTGTAACAGTGGTGTCCACTCTGGATGACTGCTGGTATCCAGGTAGAGTTGATGTGTCTCATGGTGGATGGGGTTTGCTTACAGGTGTGCTGGTGGGGAAAGTGTTGTCGTTTCCAAACATTCATGACTTTCGGGTTCCTGTGCGGAAATCAGGATGCCTGTAACCTTGCCCCGAAATGAAGGACATGGCTGTTACACAGATAAGTGGTGATGTGGGCTTCAACCACAGCGTGAGCCCTCTGATCTGCGGATCGCTAGGTGAGCTCTGATGTTTTTCCCAACAAAATTGAGGTTACACTCTTTTTTTTTTGTAGGTATTCAGGTAGGAGATGATAGTCCTCAGCATCGCGGTAGCTGCAGGTTGTTAATGTCGTATTGTAGAGACTATTTTTCTTTAACCCTGAGAGGGTGAGGTATTGCTGTATCCAAGTCCTCTTCGTAGTAGGCCAAGCCACAGCACCAACCATGGAAGTGTTGTAGGTGTCCCGTGGTGAAATGTCATATCTGACCTTGTCCGGACCTCGGAGTTCTGCAAAGTATTCGGGCATACTTGTTGGTGTCTTACCGAAGGAAATGTCACAGCTAATCTTGGGTGTCCCGCTACAAAGTTCTGTGCTTTCACAATCATTATAACCGTGACGTGTTTACCGGGAGGCAGGTAAGAAATCCTAGGGACCGTAGAGGTACCAGCAAGCACATTGAATCTTTAGTTTGGTATATTATGGAACATTTAGTTTTGGACTATATGGTTGGTAAGCGATTGGAAGGTATCAGCGTAACTACCACGGGTCTCCCAAGTGACATTTATCACTGGATTTATCATTCTCTGAGGGACCAGACATCATATGAAGGTGTCTGTGGCAATGGCATAGAGTTGAGAGGACTGCGAGATGCTAGGTATAGTTGGGGTGTGCAGTGGGGGCCCACAATGAGGCTATTTGAGTTTTCATTTCTAGAAGGTTTGACAGTGGACATGTATGGCATCCTGTGTTTTCATGGTTGCAGTCCAGATACCACGGTGAACTTCTTCATGACCATTTCCTGGACAGTGCATGAATGCGGTAAGTGATTACCAGTGCCTTAGGCTTCCGACAGACCCTCTGACATTCAGATACCTAGGTGAGTGTGTATGGTATCCCTTACACTTTGTTATTGCTTTGCAGCTAACCGGTGAAGTTCTTCTCAGTACTCAGCTATGAGATTCTGTGGCATACACTCATAAGAGAATGATGGATGTGCATAATGATGTTTTCTGGACTACATATTGCGTGTCTTCTTGGCCTTTAGGCAGTTCAGAATCCATTTGACCCAAGAAACCCTAGTGAGCATGCCCAGAGATTGCCTTTTATGCCCCCACACTGATAGCTTGATAGGTAGACGTCCAGGTAATTCCTCCCACAGTCTGTCTCCACATTAGTGACCATGGAATAATGGCAGGCGACTCTTCATGAGAAGGAGGTGTCATGGACCTCTTCAAGTTTCCTGGTAATGGTCATCAGTCTCCCACCAAAGCCACTGACCAAAGCTATGTGCAGTTCTCTTAGTAGACTAAGACTTGTACGACACTGATTTTCCATCCTGTCTCTTTCAGGTCACAGTGAGCCAATCCAGGGGAAGCCTATGCACGGTATGTGTGCAGGCATCCAGTAGGTATGGGGGTCAGGGATGAAGTGGGCCTAAACCACAGCACAGACCAGCCGATCTTCATGTTCCTAAGGCAGCGATGACTGTGTACCTAACACTTCCTGATTGCATCGCTTTGGTACACGTGGTCAGGTAATAACCTTCTGTTTTTACCTTTTCTCTTTCAGACATAAGTCATGTGTACTGCTGAGTGTCTTGGGAGGGTGATATCTGGTGAGTTCCCTGGCCTTCCCAAACCCGTTAGTAACCACAGGATTCTTTGAGGGATACCCTTGAGAGATGATAGTGTCTGTTAGGAAGTTTTTGACCGGATTTAATAGAGTTATCAAGCGTGAGTTGGCGTCTTTCATCGTAATGGACAGGAAAAGCATTGTTGGCCAGTGTGGTGGGTAAAACAAGTTGTTATGCTAAACACTTTTGTCACATGTGCTCCTTCAGATTCTTGTGAGGAGAACTCGGAGAGCTAACTGTGGTCATTACGGGAACCTGCCTCTAAAGCTGGTAGGTCGTCAAGTGCACATCATCTGATACTCAAGGTGAGGTTAAGTGAAGAGGATGCTCTTAACACTTGTGTTAAGTACCTTGTTTGTAGGGGGAGGTTGGCGACATCACTGGTACTGAGGTAATGGCTGTCCACAGTACCAGACATGCCGCTCTCCTCCCCGTACAAAAATCCCAGCACAGACCACGTGATGCTCACATGATGTCTAGGTAAGTGATGCTGTGTGCTAGCGCTCATAGTCGCCATGATTCCCTTCTAGGGATTCAATAAGAAATGATGGATTCCTTGCCAATCGTTTTAAGTAGGAGTTTACTATTTTCTATTTTAGAGAAGGTTTACGTTTCCTACTGTGCCCGTTCCAGGATTATAGGCACACTGGTACTTACCCTGGCAGCCACCTGCAGTACTGATCGTAGGCTTTTCGCAGGTGTCCAATCCCGAGTGACATGTTTGTAACAGTGGTGTCCACTCTGGATGACTGCTGGTATCCAGGTAGAGTTGATGTGTCTCATGGTGGATGGGGTTTGCTTACAGGTGTGCTGGTGGGGAAAGTGTTGTCGTTTCCAAACATTCATGACTTTCGGGTTCCTGTGCGGAAATCAGGATGCCTGTAACCTTGCCCCGAAATGAAGGACATGGCTGTTACACAGATAAGTGGTGATGTGGGCTTCAACCACAGCGTGAGCCCTCTGATCTGCAGATCGCTAGGTGAGCTCTGATGTTTTTCCCAACAAAATTGAGGTTACACTCTTTTTTTTGCAGGTATTCAGGTAGGAGATGATAGTCCTCAGCATCGCGGTAGCTGCAGGTTGTTAATGTCGTATTGTAGAGACTATTTTTCTTTAACCCTGAGAGGGATGAGGTATTGCTGTATCCAAGTCCTTTTCGTAGTAGGCCAAGCCACAGCACCAACCATGGAAGTGTTGTAGGTGTCCCGTGGTGAAATGTCATATCTGACCTTGTCCGGACCTCGGAGTTCTGCAAAGTATTCGGGCATACTTGTTGGTGTCTTACCAAAGGAAATGTCACAGCTAATCTTGGGTGTCCCGCTACAAAGTTCTGTGCTTTCACAATCATTATAACCGTGACGTGTTTACCGGGAGGCAGGTAAGAAATCCTAGGGACCGTAGAGGTACCAGCAAGCACATTGAATCTTTAGTTTGGTATATTATGGAACATTTAGTTTTGGACTATATGGTTGGTAAGCGATTGGAAGGTATCAGCGTAACTACCACGGGTCTCCCAAGTGACATTTATCACTGGATTTATCATTCTCTGAGGGACCAGACATCATATGAAGGTGTCTGTGGCAATGGCATAGAGTTGAGAGGACTGCGAGATGCTAGGTATAGTTGGGGTGTGCAGTGGGGGCCCACAATGAGGCTATTTGAGTTTTCATTTCTAGAAGGTTTGACAGTGGACATGTATGGCATCCTGTGTTTTCATGGTTGCAGTCCAGATACCACGGTGAACTTCTTCATGACCATTTCCTGGACAGTGCATGAATGCGGTAAGTGATTACCAGTGCCTTAGGCTTCCGACAGACCCTCTGACATTCAGATACCTAGGTGAGTGTGTATGGTATCCCTTACACTTTGTTATTGCTTTGCAGCTAACCGGTGAAGTTCTTCTCAGTACTCAGCTATGAGATTCTGTGGCATACACTCATAAGAGAATGATGGATGTGCATAATGATGTTTTCTGGACTACATATTGCGTGTCTTCTTGGCCTTTAGGCAGTTCAGAATCCATTTGACCCAAGAAACCCTAGTGAGCATGCCCAGAGATTGCCTTTTATGCCCCCACACTGATAGCTTGATAGGTAGACGTCCAGGTAATTCCTCCCACAGTCTGTCTCCACATTAGTGACCATGGAATAATGGCAGGCGACTCTTCATGAGAAGGAGGTGTCATGGACCTCTTCAAGTTTCCTGGTAATGGTCATCAGTCTCCCACCAAAGCCACTGACCAAAGCTATGTGCAGTTCTCTTAGTAGACTAAGACTTGTACGACACTGATTTTCCATCCTGTCTCTTTCAGGTCACAGTGAGCCAATCCAGGGGAAGCCTATGCACGGTATGTGTGCAGGCATCCAGTAGGTATGGGGGTCAGGGATGAAGTGGGCCTAAACCACAGCACAGACCAGCCGATCTTCATGTTCCTAAGGCAGCGATGACTGTGTACCTAACACTTCCTGATTGCATCGCTTTGGTACACGTGGTCAGGTAATAACCTTCTGTTTTTACCTTTTCTCTTTCAGACATAAGTCATGTGTACTGCTGAGTGTCTTGGGAGGGTGATATCTGGTGAGTTCCCTGGCCTTCCCAAACCCGTTAGTAACCACAGGATTCTTTGAGGGATACCCTTGAGAGATGATAGTGTCTGTTAGGAAGTTTTTGACCGGATTTAATAGAGTTATCAAGCGTGAGTTGGCGTCTTTCATCGTAATGGACAGGAAAAGCATTGTTGGCCAGTGTGGTGGTAAAACAAGTTGTTATGCTAAACACTTTTGTCACATGTGCTCCTTCAGATTCTTGTGAGGAGAACTCGGAGAGCTAACTGTGGTCATTACGGGAACCTGCCTCTAAAGCTGGTAGGTCGTCAAGTGCACATCATCTGATACTCAAGGTGAGGTTAAGTGAAGAGGATGCTCTTAACACTTGTGTTAAGTACCTTGTTTGTAGGGGGAGGTTGGCGACATCACTGGTACTGAGGTAATGGCTGTCCACAGTACCAGACATGCCGCTCTCCTCCCCGTACAAAAATCCCAGCACAGACCACGTGATGCTCACATGATGTCTAGGTAAGTGATGCTGTGTGCTAGCGCTCATAGTCGCCATGATTCCCTTCTAGGGATTCAATAAGAAATGATGGATTCCTTGCCAATCGTTTTAAGTAGGAGTTTACTATTTTCTATTTTAGAGAAGGTTTACGTTTCCTACTGTGCCCGTTCCAGGATTATAGGCACACTGGTACTTACCCTGGCAGCCACCTGCAGTACTGATCGTAGGCTTTTCGCAGGTGTCCAATCCCGAGTGACATGTTTGTAACAGTGGTGTCCACTCTGGATGACTGCTGGTATCCAGGTAGAGTTGATGTGTCTCATGGTGGATGGGGTTTGCTTACAGGTGTGCTGGTGGGGAAAGTGTTGTCGTTTTCCAAACATTCATGACTTTCGGGTTCCTGTGCGGAAATCAGGATGCCTGTAACCTTGCCCCGAAATGAAGGACATGGCTGTTACACAGATAAGTGGTGATGTGGGCTTCAACCACAGCGTGAGCCCTCTGATCTGCGGATCGCTAGGTGAGCTCTGATGTTTTTCCCAACAAAATTGAGGTTACACTCTTTTTTTTTGTAGGTATTCAGGTAGGAGATGATAGTCCTCAGCATCGCGGTAGCTGCAGGTTGTTAATGTCGTATTGTAGAGACTATTTTTCTTTAACCCTGAGAGGGTGAGGTATTGCTGTATCCAAGTCCTCTTCGTAGTAGGCCAAGCCACAGCACCAACCATGGAAGTGTTGTAGGTGTCCCGTGGTGAAATGTCATATCTGACCTTGTCCGGACCTCGGAGTTCTGCAAAGTATTCGGGCATACTTGTTGGTGTCTTACCGAAGGAAATGTCACAGCTAATCTTGGGTGTCCCGCTACAAAGTTCTGTGCTTTCACAATCATTATAACCGTGACGTGTTTACCGGGAGCAGGTAAGAAATCCTAGGGACCGTAGAGGTACCAGCAAGCACATTGAATCTTTAGTTTGGTATATTATGGAACATTTAGTTTTGGACTATATGGTTGGTAAGCGATTGGAAGGTATCAGCGTAACTACCACGGGTCTCCCAAGTGACATTTATCACTGGATTTATCATTCTCTGAGGGACCAGACATCATATGAAGGTGTCTGTGGCAATGGCATAGAGTTGAGAGGACTGCGAGATGCTAGGTATAGTTGGGGTGTGCAGTGGGGGCCCACAATGAGGCTATTTGAGTTTTCATTTCTAGAAGGTTTGACAGTGGACATGTATGGCATCCTGTGTTTTCATGGTTGCAGTCCAGATACCACGGTGAACTTCTTCATGACCATTTCCTGGACAGTGCATGAATGCGGTAAGTGATTACCAGTGCCTTAGGCTTCCGACAGACCCTCTGACATTCAGATACCTAGGTGAGTGTGTATGGTATCCCTTACACTTTGTTATTGCTTTGCAGCTAACCGGTGAAGTTCTTCTCAGTACTCAGCTATGAGATTCTGTGGCATACACTCATAAGAGAATGATGGATGTGCATAATGATGTTTTCTGGACTACATATTGCGTGTCTTCTTGGCCTTTAGGCAGTTCAGAATCCATTTGACCCAAGAAACCCTAGTGAGCATGCCCAGAGATTGCCTTTTATGCCCCCACACTGATAGCTTGATAGGTAGACGTCCAGGTAATTCCTCCCACAGTCTGTCTCCACATTAGTGACCATGGAATAATGGCAGACGACTCTTCATGAGAAGGAGGTGTCATGGACCTCTTCAAGTTTCCTGGTAATGGTCATCAGTCTCCCACCAAAGCCACTGACCAAAGCTATGTGCAGTTCTCTTAGTAGACTAAGACTTGTACGACACTGATTTTCCATCCTGTCTCTTTCAGGTCACAGTGAGCCAATCCAGGGGAAGCCTATGCACGGTATGTGTGCAGGCATCCAGTAGGTATGGGGGGTCAGGGATGAAGTGGGCCTAAACCACAGCACAGACCAGCCGATCTTCATGTTCCTAAGGCAGCGATGACTGTGTACCTAACACTTCCTGATTGCATCGCTTTGGTACACGTGGTCAGGTAATAACCTTCTGTTTTTACCTTTTCTCTTTCAGACATAAGTCATGTGTACTGCTGAGTGTCTTGGGAGGGTGATATCTGGTGAGTTCCCTGGCCTTCCCAAACCCGTTAGTAACCACAGGATTCTTTGAGGGATACCCTTGAGAGATGATAGTGTCTGTTAGGAAGTTTTTGACCGGATTTAATAGAGTTATCAAGCGTGAGTTGGCGTCTTTCATCGTAATGGACAGGAAAAGCATTGTTGGCCAGTGTGGTGGTAAAACAAGTTGTTATGCTAAACACTTTTGTCACATGTGCTCCTTCAGATTCTTGTGAGGAGAACTCGGAGAGCTAACTGTGGTCATTACGGGAACCTGCCTCTAAAGCTGGTAGGTCGTCAAGTGCATATCATCTGATACTCAAGGTGAGTTTAAATGAAGAAGATGCTCTTAACACTTGTATTAATTACCTTGTTTGTAGGGGGAGGTTGGCGACATCACTGGTACTGAGGTAATGGCTGTCCACAGTACCAGACATGCCGCTCTCCTCCCCGTACAAAAATCCCAGCACAGACCACGTGATGCTCACATGATGTCTAGGTAAGTGATGCTGTGTGCTAGCGCTCATAGTCGCCATGATTCCCTTCTAGGGATTCAATAAGAAATGATGGATTCCTTGCCAATCGTTTTAAGTAGGAGTTTACTATTTTCTATTTTAGAGAAGGTTTACGTTTCCTACTGTGCCCGTTCCAGGATTATAGGCACACTGGTACTTACCCTGGCAGCCACCTGCAGTACTGATCGTAGGCTTTTCGCAGGTGTCCAATCCCGAGTGACATGTTTGTAACAGTGGTGTCCACTCTGGATGACTGCTGGTATCCAGGTAGAGTTGATGTGTCTCATTGTGGATGGGGTTTGCTTACAGGTGTGCTGGTGGGGAAAGTGTTGTCGTTTACAAACATTCATGACTTTCGGGTTCCTGTGCGGAAATCAGGATGCCTGTAACCTTGCCCCGAAACGAAGGACGTGGCTGTTATGCAGATGAATGGTGATGTGAGCTTCAACCACAGCGTGAGCCATGTGATCTGCAGATCGCTACGTGAGCGCTTATGTTTTTCCCAACAAAATTGAGGTTACACTCTTTTTTTTGCAGGTATTCAGGTAGGAGATGATAGTCCTCAGCATCGCGGTAGCTGCAGGTTGTTAATGTCATATTTTAGAGAATATTTTTCTTTAACCCTGAGAGGGATGAGGTATTGCTGTATCCAAGTCCTTTTCGTAGTAGGCCAAGCCACAGCACCAACCATGGAAGTGTTGTAGGTGTCCCGTGGTGAAATGTCATATCTGACCTTGTCCGGACCTCGGAGTTCTGCAAAGTATTCGGGCATACTTGTTGGTGTCTTACAAAAGGAAATGTCACAGCTAATCTTGGGTGTCCCGCTACAAAAGTTCTGTGCTTTCACAATCATTATAACCGTGATGTGTTTAACGGGAGGCAGGTAAAAAATCCTAGGGACCATACAGGTACTAGCAAGCACATTGAATCTTTAGTTTGGTATGTTATAGAACACTTAGTTTTGAACTATACGATTGGTGAGCGATTGGAAGATATCAGTGTAACTACCACGGGTCTCCCAAGTGACATTTATCACTGGATTTATCATTCTCTGAGGGACCAGACATCATATGAAGTTGTCTGTGGCAATGGCATAGATTTGAGAGGACTGCGAGATGCTAGGTATAGTTGAGGTGTGCAGTGGGGGCCCACAATGAGGCTATTTGAGTTTTCATTTCTAGAAGGTTTGACAGTGGGCACATATGGCATCCTGTGTTTTCCATGGTTGCAGTCTAGATACCATGGTGAACTTCATCATGATCATTGCCTGGACAGTGCATGAACCCAGTAAGTGATGACCTGTGCCTTAGGCATCCGACAGACCCTCTGACACTCAGATATCTAGGTGAGTGTGTATGATATCCCTAACAGAGTGTTACTGTTTTGCAGCTGACCCATGAACTGCTTCTCATTACTCACCTATGAGATTTTGTGACATTCACTCATGAGAGAATGATGGATGTGAATAATGATGTTTTCTGGACTCCATATTGAGTGTCTTCTTGGCCTTTAGGCAGCTCGGAATCCATTTGACCCAAGAAACCCTAGTGAGCATGCCCAGACATTGCTTTTTATGCTCCTATAGTGATAGATTGATAGGTAGACTTACAGGTAATTTCTTCCACAGTCAGTCTCCACATTAATGACCGTGGAATGTTTGCAGGTGTCTCTTCATGAGAAGAAGGTGTCATCGACCTCTTCAAGTGTTCAGGTAATGAGCATGAGTCTCCAACCAAAGCCATTGATCAAGCCAATGTGCAGTTCTCTGGGTAGACTAAGATTTGTACGCCACCTATTTTCCATAGCGTCTCTTTCAGGTCACAGTGAGCCCATTCCCGGAAGCCTATTTACGGTAGGTGTGCAGGCATCCAGTAGGTATGGGAGTCAGGATGAAGTGGGCCTAAACTACAGCACAGACCTGCTGATCTTCATGTTCCTAAGGCAGCGATGACTGTGTTTCTAAAACTTCCTGGTTCTATCGTTTTGGTGCAGGTGGTCAATTAATAACCTGTTTTTACCTTTTCTCTTTCAGACATAAGTTATGTGTAATGCTGAGTGTCTTGGGAGGTTGATATCTAGTGAGTTCCCTGGCGTTCCCAAAATAGTTAGTAACCTTAGGATTTTTTTGAGAGATATCCTTGAGAGATGATAGTGTCTGCTGAGTAAGTTTTTGCCCGGATTTAATGGAGTTATCAAGTGTGAGTTGGCATGTTTCATCGTAATGGACGTGAAAAGCATTGTTGGAAAGTGTGGTGGTAAAATAAGTTGTTATGCTAAACACTTTTGTCACATGTGTTTCTTCAGATTCTTGTGTGTAGAACTCGGTGAGCTAACTATGGTCGTTATGGGAACCTGCCTCTAAAGCGGTAGGTGGTCAAGTGCACATCATCTGATACTCAAGGTGAGTTTAAATGAAGAGGATGCTCTTAACACTTGTGTTGATTACCTTGTTTGTAGGGGGAGGTTGGCGGCATCACTGGTACTGAGGTAATGGCTGCCCTTAGTACCAGACATGCCACTCCCCTCCCCCCTACAAAAGCCCAGCACAGACCACGTGATGCTCACATGTCTAGGTAAGTGATGCTGTGTGCTAATGCTCATCAACACAGCCTTCCAAATCTGAATGAAGGAACATGCATGAGGCCCTCCCTTATATATCTCTCCCTGTGGTCTTCGTCCCACAAACATCGATTATGCTTCAGATCCTTTTTGCGGTCCTTGCAACAAGGCCCCCAGGTGTTGCGGGTCTCCAGGCCATATCTGATGGTCTGGTCTGGCGCTAGCATTAATAACCCTTCCTCTGGGGCAGTGCACTCTTCACAGTAGCAGGTTCTTCAAGACCAGTATCTGGGAAGGAGAGAGAGACTTAATTATAGGTTATCAGGAATGTACACTGAGCTTGCTGGCTTAGATTCAGGTCACTAGCATCCAAATGTGAGGGTTACATTGGAATTACCCCTTTTAGCCTCCTCATGCCCCTCCCCCCTTGTCCCAAAACCTTCTCTTAGCCTTGTGGTACAAGGACTACAGGATGTTATTGTGAACATGGACGAGGAACACTCTTAACTGCTTCCAGCTGAAAAGGGATGATGAAAAAGGGTTTAGCATCCCGTGAGGGTTTTGTAGGGAATTCTGAAGTTTAAAGACATTCCCATCCAGTTTGCAGGCAGGCAGAGGCAAGCAGCGGTTCCACACACGTAGAATGTTCCTGCAGGGGGCACCAGGGGTAGGTGGTGTTTTCAGCCTTGAGGACAGAGTTGCATAGTCCATCTGGGTGGCGACCTGTTGGATGTTGGCCTTGGGTTCTGCTGAAATAAATAGGAGCAACATTAATTAGCTGCACATTGGCCGTGACAGGTCAGATCATTTTTTCCATCCAATACAGTTCCCCCCCACCACACACACACACACACACACACACACACACACACACACACACACACGTGTGCATTTGGTAGTGGAGTCATAACATGCTCTAGGCTGATAAGTATAGCTAACAAAAATCTGGCTTGATGGAGCTTTCCCATAGGCTACCCGGTCTAGCATATTTGGGTAGTGAGTTTCTAAGCAGGGACACATGGCAGTGGTCCCTATGGGAGGCAAGTATGTGCTAGCTAATATTATTAGTGGGAGCATGTTATTCCCTCTATTTCTGTTCAGTTGGGGTCCACAACAGTGTACCACTAGGGCAAAGAGCAGTATTATGGCTATTCCTGCAAGGCAGATGTAGCCAAGGATAGCATGACAAGGTGCAGTCCAGCAATCCATGATGAGGCCTTTGTTTCCTTGCTGTGTGGGAAGCAGTAATCTTATGGTGCTTCTGTGTTCCAGCAAGAACAGATGAGTTCGCCTCCTGGTGCTAGTCTCGGGTTCTGGCGGCACTCTTTAGGAGGAGATAAGAAAGAGAGATTAGTGTTAGGGAGAATTCAGCAGGGCGTTTCTGAATTCCTTGGAGCAGGTTGATCGGCCAGATCCGCTGTCTTCTTGAGAGTGATCCTCAAGGGGGTGTTTCTGGTCAGAGATCACCTTCCACTCAGGCTGGGCATCACTTGGCTGGTGGGCTGCCTTCACCTGGTAGTGGTGGATCCAGGTATTCAGTCCTGCAACCTTAAGAGCTGTTGGGGTGGTTAATATGACTGGATAGGGTCCCTTCCAGATAGGTGTGAGGGGCTCCCTTTTCTAGTCCTTTACCCAAACCTGGTCTCCAGGTTTATAAGGATGTACTGCTGTTCCCTAGAGAGATGGGTAGTTGGTCAGTAACCAATCTGTATACCTCAAAGACAGTTTTTCCAAGTCCTTGTAGTTGTTTCTGGATTTCTAAGTTCCCTGTTTCTCCCAAATCTCCCTTTGGCCGAATTAAGGGAGGGGGTCTACCATATAGAATTTCAAAGGTAGAGAAACCTACCCTGGCCCTTGGGGCACAGCGTACCCACAGAAGTACAAGAGGCAAGATATCTCTCCAGGGTAAGGTTGTCTCTTGGCATAGCTTAGTCGTAGTCTGATTTAGAGTCCGGTTCATGCGTTCTACTTTCCCTGAACTCTGAGGCCTGTAGGCGGTATGTAGGTTCCATTTAATTCCTAAAGCCTTAGCTACCTGTTGTACTATTTTTGCTACAAAGGCTGGGCCATTATCGGACCATATGGTCAGAGGCATTCCATACCGTGGAATTATATCCTTCAGCAATGTCTTAGTGACTTCTTTTGCCTTTTCAGTGTGAGTGGGATATGCCTCGACCCAGCCTGAAAAGGTGCAAACAAAAACTAGCAGGTATTTATTCCCTCTGCTAGTAAAATCTACTTCTAAGTCCTCAAAAGGAGCTTGCCCACAGCACTGAACTCCTATTGGTCCTACAGGACCCTGTTTGGCATTGTTCTGAGCACAGAGGAGGCAACGTTGAGAGACTGAGGCACACAAGGAGGGAACACGTGCAATTAGGTAGTATCTGCCTAAGAAAGCTTCTAGGGCAGTCTTCCCTAAATGAGTGAGTTCATGCTGCTGGAGGACTACCTTATGGGCTAACTGTTCTGAGACAGACCCAGATCTGGGAGTATCCACCAGCCTTCCTTTGTTCTCTTGCCCCCTTCTTGCTGGGCCCATTCCTCTTCCTGAGGAGTGTACTTTGGAGGTTCAGGTAATTCGGGGGCCAACATGATCCATGACGGTGCCACTTGTTTTTTAGCAGCCAGCTTGGCTGCGGCATCAGCACGTTGGTTTCCTTTTGACACTGAGTCTTTCCCTTTCTGGTGACCTTTGCAATGGATGACGGCTATTTCCTTGGGCTCCCAGACTGCTTCTAGTAACTTTAAAATCTCATTCTGATTTTTGATTCCTTTTCCTCCAGCCATCAAGAGCCCCCTTTCCTTATATATGGCCCCATGGATATGCAGGGTAGCAAAGGCATAGCACGAGTCAGTGTAGATGTTGGCACGCTTATCTTTACTGAGTCCTAAGGCTCTGGCAAGGGCCCAAAGTTCTGCCCTCTGTGCTGACCATCCTTCAGGCAGGGCCTGCTCCTCGATTGTCTCAAAGTTTGATACCACTGCATATCCTGCTCGTCTTTTTCCTTCATCTAAGAAGCTGCTGCCATCTGTGAACAATACCAAGTCCGGGTTTGGCAGGGGCCTATAGGTTAGATCTGGCCGGCTGGAATAAACCTCCTCTAGGACTTCCAGGCAATCATGCTCAGGGGCCCCCTCAGCAACAGGTAGAAAGTTGGCAGGATTAAGAGTTCTTATTGCTTCTAATCATACCTGAGGGTCCTCACTTAACAGGCCTTGATATTGAGTCATTCGAGCATGCGTCAGCCAGTGCTGCCCCTTTGCTTCCATCAGGGTGACAACAGCATGAGGTACTTTTACATTTAAGTTTTGCCCTAAGGTAAGCTCTTCCGCTTCCTTGACTAACAATGCAGTGGCTGCAAGGACCCTGAGACATGGGGGCCACCCGGAGGCTACTGGGTCAATCTGCTTGGAGAGATAGGCTACTGGTCTTTGCCAGGGTCCAAACTCCTGGGTTAGAACTCCTAGGGCTACCCCGCTGTTCTCGTGAACAAAAAGATTCAAGTCTCATGTCACATCTGATAGCCCTAAAGCTGGGGCCTCAGTGAGCTTTGCCTTTATGGTGATTAAGTGCCTTCTCTTCTCCTTTTAAGGCTTCATAGAGAGGTTTAGCCAGGTCTGAAAACCCTGGGAACCAAATTCGACAGAACCCTGCCACTCCCAGGGACTGGGATGACACATACTGCCTGCTTTCTTTCAGTTTCCCTTGGGTGATCCGAAAGCCTAGATACTTCTTTCTGACAAATCTGTGCTTTTTTCTTAGACACCCAATAACCTGTTTCAGTTAACAGGCTCAGAAGGGCTCGTGTTCCCTCCCAGCACTGAGCTTGTGTGGAGCTAGCCAGTAGGAGGTCATCTACATACTGGAGTAGAACACACCCCAAGTCCTGTCCTGGGAACTTAGATCAGATGCTAGTGCTCCACTAAAAAGAGTAGGGGAGTTCTTGAACCCTTGTGGCAGTCTGGTCCAGGTGAACTGCTCCTTGGCCCCTGTAGTTGGGTTTTCCCATTCAAAAGCGAAAAGAGGCTGGCTGGAAGGAGCTAATCTAAGGCAGAAAAAGGCATCTTTCATATCTAGGCATGTAAACCATTCCGCCTCTGATGGGATGAGTCCCAGAAGAGTGTAGGGGTTCGGCAGTGCTGAATGCAGGGTTATAACAGCCTCATTAACAGCCCGTAGATCCTGGACTGGGAGGCAGTCATTAGTCCCAGGCTTTTTGACAGGCAAGAGTGGCATGTTCCATCTTTAAGTCAATCAGCACCAGATTTCCTTCAGCCCAGACCAGTGGGAATTCTTTTTCTAATTCAGGTTCTAATAGTGAGGCCTTTGACTGGGGGGTATAAAGTCTCCATTCTTCCTCCCTTCGCACTGCTAGGGACAGGATCATTGGGGAGGTCTCCTCACTTAGGCGAAGCTGTGCTGAGCCATTTGGAGCAAAAGTGATTTCTGCACCCATTTTGGCTAAAAGGTCTCTACCCATTAGAGGCACAGGGCAGTCTGGCAAGTAAAAGAATTCATGAATTACTTGATGACCACCAAGTTGGCATTGGCGAGGGCGGCAGAATGGTCTACGAGTCTGATCCCCAGTAGGTCCAATAATGGTGAATGAGGCGCTATTTTCTGTGTGACTACTGAGTGCTCCGCTCCTGTATCAACCATAAAGTCCACAGTCTGGCCCCCAATTTTCATTCTGACCATGTGGGGGGGTGCTAGCTGAAAAGAGCCCAGTCTGTCCTAGTCAGAATCAGCCATTGCTAGCCCAATGAGATCTGCTTTGAGTGGCTCTGGTTGATACTGAATCTACACTCCCTTTCTGATCTGTCTGGGAGCCTGAGCTTCTAAAAGCTGCTGCTATTACATTGGCCCATCTTTGTATTCTCTTTTCTTCCTACCTCCTTGCCACACTGTCTCGATTGATAAAGACCTTGTTGGCTATCTCCAGCAGTTCGGTGGCATTCTTTCCTGGAAACCCTTCCAGCTTCTGTAATTTCCTCCTGATATCAGGCTGGGCTTAGCCTACAAAAGCGGCATTTACCATGGTCTGATTTTCCAGGGCCTCAGGGTTAAAGGGAGTGTAGATTCAGTATGCCTCACATAGTCTCTCATAGAAAGCTGCTGGACTTTCGTCAGGCTTCTGGAAAACTTCAGAGATTTTAGCCATATTGGTGGGCCTCCCTTGCCCATCTGTCTGTATCTAATATTCCTGCCGGGGCCTGAGTCTGGAGCCACTTCCGAGCCTCTGATACTATTCTCATGCGCTCCTCAGTGTTAAATAACGTGAAAAGGAGCTGCACCTTAGCCTGCACCTGCCCTGCCTGCCTCTTCACTCCTTCTATTAAAACTTTACTCTGTCCCTTGTTATACACGCAGAACTGGACCCAAGGCGGCAAGGTTTGAGCAATTTCTAACCAGCTGTCTATGTAGGGAAACTGATCTGAGTGTCCAGGATCTTTCGTGACTACATTCCAGACCGCCCCAAACAGTCCCTTATCTAAGGAGCCTTCCGAGGGCCAGCTGACCCCATACTGAAAGAAATGCCACCTTCCTCACCCTACACAAGGTCGCCACAGACTATGTGATGCTCACATGTCTAGGTAAGTGATGCCGTGTGCTAACACTCATTGTCGCCATGATCACCATGATTCCCTTACAGGTATTCAGGTAAGAAATGATGGATTCCTTGCCAATCTTCTTTAGTAGGCGTTTACAATTTTCTGTTTTAGAGAAGCTTTACGTTTGCTACTGTGCCTGTTCCAGGATGGCGGGCACACTGCTACTTACCCTGGCTAGCCAACCTGCTGTACTGATCATAGGATTTTCACAGGTGGCCAATCCCGGAGTACATGTTTGTGACTGTGGTGTTGTCTATGGATGACTGGAGGTATCCAGGTAGAGTTGATGTGTCTCACAGTGGAAGAGGTTGCTTACGGGAGTCCTGTTGGGAAAAGGTTTGTCATTTACAATCATTTCATGACTTTCAGGTTCCTGGGCAGAAATCACAATGACTGTAATATTATCCGGAAACATGGACGTGGCTGTTATGCAGGTAAGGGGTCATGTGGGCTTCAACCACAGCATGAGCCATCTGATATGCATGGACGCTAATTTTTATTGCAACTAAATCAAGGTGACCATCTCTTCTTTCCAGGTATTCCTGTATGAAATGAAAGTCCTTACCAGCTGTCCTGCTACTCAAAATTCTGTGTTTTCAAATGTACCTTGTGTGTTTTTCAGGGTCCTGAGAAGAAGACATGATGATAAAGTTCATGGCTGTTAAGGGGGGACATTTCTCATATGCGAATAAGTGGTGATGTGTCCTCCACTCATTGTAACCATGACTCATTTACTGGGAGTCAGGTAAGAAATTCTAGGGCCAGTACATGTACTAGCAAGCACATTCATCTCCATTTTGGTATGTTAGACAAAACCTAGTTTTGAACTAAAACTAGGATTGCTGAGCGATTTGAAGATATCTGTGTAACTACCACAGATCTCCCAAGTCACATTGATCACTACATTTCTGAGGGGACCAGCCAGCAGATGAAGGTGTGTCAACAATTGCATAGATCTGAGAGGACTGTGAGATGCCAGGAATAGTTGTGGTGTGCAATTCCAACCAACAACAAGGCTGTTTGCATTTTCCATTTCTAGAAGTTTTGACAGGGATATGTCTGGCATCCTGTATTTTCCAGGTTGCAATCTAGATACCACGGGGAACTTCATCATGATCATTGCCCGGACAGTGCATGAACCCGGTAAGGGATGACCTGTGCCTTAGGCATCCGACAGACCTTCTGACATTCAGATATCTAGGTGAGTGTGTATGGTATCCCTAACACCGTGTTATTGTTTTGCAGCTGACCCGTGAAGTCCTCCTCAGTACTCAGGTATGAGATTCTGTGACATTCACTCATGAGAGAATGATGGATGTGAATAATGATGGTTTTTGGACTCCATATTGAGTGTGTTCTTGGCCTTTATGCAGTTTGGAATCCATTTGACCCAAGAAACCTTAGTGAGCATCCCCAGAGATTGCATTTTATGACCCCATAATGATAGATTGATAGATAGACTTCCAGGTAATTTCTCCCACAGTCTGTCTCCACATTAATGACCTTGGAATGTTTGCAGGTGTCTCTTCATGAGAAGAAGTTGTCATTGACCTCTTCAAGTATTCAGGTATTGGTCATGAGTCTCCAACAAAAGCCATTGATCAGCCCTAACAAGTTTGGCTCAGTGGATAGAGAGCGTCGGTCTGCAGACTGAAAAGCCCCCGGTTTGATTCCCGTCAAGGGCATGTACCTGGGTTGTGGGCACATCCCCAGTTGGAGGTGTGCAGGAGGCAGCTGATCGATGTTTCTCTCTCATCGTTGTTTCCAACTCTCTATCCCTCTCCCTTCCTCTCTGTAAAAAATCAATGAAATATATATTTTTAAAAAGCCATTGATCAAGGCAATGTGCAGTTCTCCTGGTAGACTAAGACGTGTACGCCACACATTTTCCAAAGTGTCTCTTTCAGGTCACTGTGAGCCCATCCCCAGGAAGCCTATCCATGGTAGGTATGAAGGCCTCCAGTAGGTATGGGGGTCAGGGATGAAGTGGGCCTAAACCACAGCACAGACCCGCCGATCTTCATGTTCCTAAGGCAGCGATGACTATGTTCCTAACACTTCCTGGTTCCATCGCTTTGGTGCAGGTGTTCAGATTATAAACTTTCATTTTTACCTTTTCTCTTTCAGACATAAGTCATGTGTAATGCTGAGTGTCTTGGGAGGGTGATATCTGGTGCGTTCCTTGGTGTTCCCCAACTAGTTAGTAACCATTTGATTTTTTGAGGGATACCCTTGTGAGATGATAGTGTCTGCTAAGGAAGAGTTTGATCTGATTTAATAGAGTTATCAAGGTTGAGTTGGTGTGTTTCATCGTAATGGAAATGAAAAGTATTGTTGGCAGTTGTGGACTTAAAACAAGTTGTGATCCTAACCAATTTTGTTACTTGTGTTTCTTCAGATTCTTGTGAGGAGAACTCGGTGATGTAACTATGGTCGTTATGGGAACCTGCCTCTAAAGCTGGTAGGAGGTCAAATGGGTCCTACTGCTGTGCATATCATCTGATACTGCAGGTGAGGTTAAGTGAAGAGGATGCTCTTAACACTTGTGTTAATTACCTTGTTTGTAGGGGGAGGTTGGCGGCATCACTGGTACTGAGATAATGGCTGCCCACATGTCTAGGTAAGGGATGCCGTGTGCTAACACTCCTTGTCTCCATGATTCCCTTTCAGGGATTCAATAAGCAATGATGGATTCCTTGCCAATCGTTTTAAGTAGGAGTTTACAATTTTCTATTTTAAAGAAGGTTTACATTTCCTACTGTGCCTGTTTCAGGATTATAGGCACACTGGATCTTATCCTGGCTTACCAACCCGCTGTACTGATCAAAGGCTTTTCACAGGTGTCCAATCCCCGGTGACATGTTTGTGACAGTGGTGTCCACTCTGGATGACTACATGTATCCAGGTAAAGATGATGTGTATCACAGTGGACGAGGTTGCTTACAGGAGTCCTGTTGGGAAAAGGTTTGTCGTTTACAATCATTTCATGTCTTTCAGGTTCCTGTGCTGTAATCACAATGACTGTAATATTGTCTGAAACCCGATAAATGATGACTTTTGCCTTAGGCATCCGACAGAACTTCTTACCTTCAGATATCTAGGTGAGTGTGTATAGTATTCCTAACACCGTCTTATTGTTTTGCAGCTGACCTATGAAGTCTTTCTTAGTACTCAGGTATAACATTCTGTGACATTTACTCATGAGAGAACGATGGATGTGAAGAATGATGTTATTTGGAC
The DNA here is from genome assembly GCA_025583905.1 of Ia io. Lineage (NCBI taxonomy): Eukaryota > Metazoa > Chordata > Mammalia > Chiroptera > Vespertilionidae > Ia > Ia io. The sequence goes on from JAJQQW010000001.1 coordinate 8,153,421, forward strand.
TGCATATTGAGTGTCTTCATGGCCTTTAAATAGTTGGAATCCATTTGACCCAAGAAAGCCTAGTGTGCATGGGCTATTGCCGTCTCCTGCCCAGTGATTGCCTTTTATGCCCCCATACTGATAGATTGATAGGTAGACTTCCAGGTAATTTCTTCCATGATCTGTCTCAACATTAATGACCGTGGAATGTTTTCAGGTGTCTCTAAATGAGAAGGTGTCATCGACATTTACAAGTATTCAGGTAATGGTCATGAGTCTCCAACCAAAGCCATTGATCAAGGCAATGTGCAGTTGTCTCAGAAGACTAAGACTTGTATGCCACCCATTTTCCACAGTGTCTCTATCTGGTCACAGTGAGCCTATCCCAGGGAAGGCCATCCACAGTACTTAGGAAGGCATCCAGTAGGTATGAGGGTCAGGGATGAAGTGGGCCTAAACCACAGCACTGTCCAGCCCATCTTCATGTTCCTAAGGCAGCGATGATTGTGTACCTAACACTTCCTGATTCCATCGCTTTGTTTTAGGTGGTCAGGTAATAACCATATGTTTTTTCGGTTTCTCTTTCAGACATAAGTCATGTGTAGTGATTGTCTTGGGAAGGTGATATCTGATGCGTACCCTGCATTCCCAAAGTAGTTAGTAACCATAAGATTTTTTTGAGGGATACCCTTGAGAGATGATAATGTCTGCTAAGGAACATTTTGACATGATTTAATAGAGGTATCAAGGTTGAGTTGGTGTGTTTCATCATAATGGAAGTGAAAAGCATTGTTGGCATGTGTGGTCTTACAACCAGTTGTGAACCTAAACACTTTTGTCACATGTGTTTCTTCAGATGCTTCTGAAGAGAACTCGGTGATGTAACTATGGTCGTTATGGCAACCTGCCTCTAAAGCTGATAGGTGGTCAAGTGGGTCCTACCGCTGTGCACATCATCTGATACTGAAGGTGAGGTTAAGTGAAGAGGATGCTCTTAACACTTGTGTTAATTACCTTGTTGGTAGGGGGAGGTTGGCGGCATCACTGGAACTGAGGTAATGACTGCCCACAGTACCAGACATGCCGCTCCCCTCCCCCTACAAAAGCCCAGCACACACCACGTGATGCTCACATGTCTAGGTAAGTGATGCCGTGTGCTAACACTCGTTTTGCCATGATTTTCTTACAGGGATTCAGGTAAGAAATGATGGATTCCTTGCAATCTTCTTAAGTAGGAGTTTACAGTTTTTTGTTTTAGAGAAGGTTTACTTTTGCTACTGTGCCTGTTCCAGGAGTGCAGGCACACTCGATCTTATTCTGGCTGCCACCCGCTGTACTGATCATAGGCTTTTCACAGGTGGCCAATCCTGGAGTACGTGTTTGTGACCATGGTATTGTCTAAGGATGACTGGAGGTTTCCAGGTAGAAATGATGTGTCTCATAGTGGACCAGGTTGCTTAGGGTGTCCTGACTGTAACCTTGCCCCGGAACCAAGGACGTGGCTGTTATGCAGGTAAGTGGTGACGTGGGCTTCAACCACACCATGAGCCATCTGATCTGCAGATCGCTAGGTGAGTTCTGATGTTTTTCCCAACCAATTTGAGGTGACCATCTCTTCTTTGCAGGTATTCAGGTAGGAAATGAGAGTCCTTGCCAATCTAGCTACCTCCAGGTTGTTCTTGTGCTATTTTAGAGAACATCATTCTTTAACCCTGTGAGGAATGAGGTGTTGCTGTATGCAGGTCCTTATCATAGTAAGAGGAACCACAGCACTGACCATGGAATTGTCGCAGGTGTCACGGGGTGAAATATCTGACCATGTTCCGGACCTTGGAGTTTTGAACAGTATTGAGGCAGAGTTAATGGTGTCTTATAGAAGGAAGCGTGGCAGCTCATCTTGGGTGTCCTGCTACACAGAGTTCTGTGTTTTCACATGTGTCTTCCGTGTGGTTAATGGGGAACATTTCTCTTATACGAATAAATGGTGATGTGTCCTCAAACTCATTGTTACCATGACTTGTTTACCGGGAGTCATGTAAGAAATTCTAGGGACCGTACACGTACTAGCAAGCACTTTGAATCTCCAGTTTAGTATGTTAGACAAAATTTAAGTTGAACTTCCGGATTGCTGAGCAATTGGAAGATATCAGGGTAACTACCACGGATCTCCCCAATCACAATAATCACTAGATTTTTCTTTCTCTGAGGGGATCAGCCAGCAGATGAAGGTGTCTCCGGCAATGGCATAGATCTGACAGGACTGCGAGATGCCAGGTAGTGATGGGGTGTGCATAGGTGGCCCACAACAAGGCCATTTGCATTTTCATTTCTAGAAGGTTTGACAGTGGACACGTTTGGCATTCTGTGTTTTCCAGGTTGCAGTCTAGATACCATGGTGAACTTCATCATGATCATTACCCGGAGAGTTCATGAACCCGGTAAGCTATGACCTGTGTCTTAGACATCCGACAGACCCTCTGACCTTCAGATGTCTAGGTATGGGTTTATGGTTTCCCTGAGACCGTGTTATTGTTTTGCAGCTGACCTGTGAAGTCCTTCTCAGTACTCAGGTATGAAATTCTTTGACATTCCCTCATGAGAGAATGATGGATGTGAATAATGATGTTTTTTAGACTCCATATTGAGTGTGTTCTGCGCCTATAGGCGGTTCGGAATCCATTTGACCCCAGAAACCCTAGTGAGCATGCCCAGAGATTGCCTTTTATGACCCCACACTGATAGACTGATAGGTAGACGTCCAGGTAATTTTTCCCATGGTCTGTCTCCACATTAATGACTGTGGAATGTTTACAGGTGTCTCTTCCTGAGAAGAAGTTGTCATCGACGTCTTCAAGTGTTCAGGTAATGGTCATGAGTCTCCAACCAAAGCCATTGACCAAGGCAATGTGCAGTTCTCTGGGTAGACTAAGACTTGCACGCCACCCGTTTTCCACAGTGTTTCTTTCAGGTCACAGTGAGCCCATCCCCGGGAAGCCTATCCACGGTAGGTGTGCAGGCATCCAGTAGGTATGGGGGTCAGGGATGAAGTGGGCCTAAACCACAGCACAGACCAGCCGATCTTCATGTTCCTAAGGCAGCGATGACTGTGTTCCTAACACTTCCTGGTTCCATGGCTTTGTTGCAGATGGTCAGGTAATAACCTTCCATTTTTATCTTTTCTCTTTCAGACATAAGTCATGTGTAATGCTGAGTGTCTTGGGAGGGTGATATCTGGTGAGTCCCCTGGTGTTCCCCAACTAGTTAGTAACCATAGGGTTTTTTGAGGGATACCCTTGAGAGATGATAGTGCTTGCTGGGGAAGTTTTTGACCGGATTTAATAGAGTTATCAAGCATGAGTTTATGTGTTTCATTGTAATGGACGTGAAAAGCATTGTTGGCAGGTGTGTTGGTAAAACAAGTTGTGATCCTAACCAATTTTGTCACATGTGATTCTTCAGATTCTTGTGAGGAGAATTCGGTGAGCTAACTATGGTCTTAATGGGAACCTGCCTGTAAATGGGGTAGATGGTCAAGTGGGTCCTCCGGCTGTGCACAACATCTGATACTCGAGGTGAGGCTAAGTGAAAAGGATACTCTTAACACTTGTGTTAATTACCTTGTTTGTAGGGGGAGGTTGGTGGCATCACTGGTACTGAGGTAATGGTTTCCCACTGTACCAGACATGCCGTCCCCCTCTCCCTACAAAAGCCCAGTACAGACCATGTGATGCTCACATGTCTTGGTAAGTGATGCTGTGTGCTTACACTCATTGTCGCCATGATTCCCTTTCAGGGATTCAGTGAGAAATGATGGATTCCTTGCCAATCATTTTAAGTAGGAGTTTACAATTTTCTATTTTAGAGAAGGTTTACGTTTCTTACTGTGCCTGTTCCAGGAGTGCAGGCACACTGGTACTTTTCCTGGCTGCCACCCGCAGTACTGATCACAGGCTTTTCACAGGTGTCCCATCCCGAAGTGATGTTTTTGTGACCATGGTGTCGACTCTGGATTGCTGCAGGTATCCAGGTACAGTTGATGTGTCTTACAGTGGACGAGGTTGCTTATGTATGGGAATCTTGCTGGGGAATGATTTGTCATTTACAGACATTTCATGACTTTCAGGTTCCTAAGCAGAAATCACAATGACTTTAACATCTCCCCAGAACCAAGGTCATGGCCGTGATGAAGGTAAGTGGTGAGGTATGCTTCAACCATAGCATGAGTCATCTGATCTGCAGATCGTTAGGTAAGCGTTGATGTTTTTCCCAATAAAATCGAGGTGACCAAATCTTCTTTGCAGGTATTCAGGTAGGAAATTATATTCCTTACCAATCTAGCAACCTCCAGGTTGTTCATGTGCTATTTTAGAGAATATTCTTTAACCCTGCCAGGGATGCGGTGTTGCTGTATGCTGTCCTTTTCGTAGTAGGATGAACCACAGCATTGACCATGGGAATGTCGCAGGTATCACGGGTTGAAATGTTGTCATGCTCCAGATCTTTAGTTCTGCACAGTATTCAGGCAGAGTTGATGTTGTCTTACAGAAGGAAGTGTCGCAGCTTATCTGGGTTGTCCTGCTACTCTAAATTCTATGTTTTCAAATGTACCTTGTGTGTTTTTCAGTGTCCTGTGAAGAAGACATGACGATAAAGTTCATGGCGGTTAACGAGGGACATTTCAGTTCCCTGGCGTTCCCAAACTAGGTAGTAACCACAGGATGTTTTCAGGGATACCCTTGAGAGATGGTAGTGTCTACTGAGGAAGAGTTTGACCTGATTTAATAGAGTTATCAAGGTTGAGTTGGTGTGTTTCATCCTAATGGACGTGAAAAGCATTGTTGGCAGGTGTGGTCACAAAACAAGTTATGCTAAACACTTTTGTCACATGTGTTTCTTGAGATTATTGTGAAGAGTACTCAGTGAGCTAACTATGGTCATTATAGGAACCTACCTCTAATGCTGGTAGGCAGTGAAGTAGGTCCTACCACTGTGCATATCATCTGATACTCAAGGTGAGATTAAGTGAAGAGGATGCTGCTAACAATTGTGTTAGTTTGTAGGGTGAGAGGGGGACGGCATGGCTGGTACTGAGGTAATGGCTGCCCTCTAGTACCAGACATGCCGCCCCCTCCCCCTACAAAGCCCAGCCCAGCCCACGTGATGCTCACAAGTCAAGTTACATGATGCTGTGTGCTAACACTGGTTGTGGCCATGATTCCCTTTCAGGTATTCCGGTAATAAATGATGGTTTACCTGCCAATCATCTTAAGAAGGAGTTTACCATTTTCTATTTTAGAGAAACTTTACGTTTCCTACTGTGCCTGTTCCAGGATTATAGGCACACTGGATCTTTTCCTGGGTGCTACCCGCAGTACTGATCATAGGCTTTTCATAGGTGGCCAATCCCGAGTGACGTGTTTCTGACAGTGGTATCCAATCCGGATGACTCCAGGTATCCAGGTAGAGTTGATGTGTCTCATAGTGGATTGGGTTTGCTTATGGGTGTCCTGGTGGGGAAAGGGTTGTCATTTACAGATATTCATGACTTTCAGTTTCCTCTGCAGAAATCAGAATGACTGTAACTTTGCCCTGGAACAAAGGATGTGGCTGTTATGCAGATACGTGGTGAAGTAGGCTTCAACCACAGCATGAGCCATCTGATCTGCAGATCGCTAGGTGAGTACTGATGTTTTTCCCGCCAAAATCGAGGTGACCATCTCTTCTTTCAGGTATTCAGGTAGGAAATGATAGTCCTCAGCAATTGAGGCAGCTCCAGGTTGTTCATGTGATCTTTTAGAGAATATTTTTCTTTAACCCTGAGAGGGATGAGGTTGGTGTATTCAGATCCTTTTCATAGTAGGCCGAACCACAGCACCAACCATGGAAATGTTGTAGGTGTCCCGTAGTGAAATGTTGTCATATTTGACCTGGTCCGGACCTTGGAGTTATGAAAAATATTTTGACAGAGTTGATGGTGGCTTACAGAAGGAAATGTCACAGATAATCTTGGGTGTCCCGCTACACAAAGTTCTGTGCTTTCACAGTTATCATTACCATGACTTGTTTACCGGGAGTCAGGTAAGAAATCCTAGGGACCATACAGGTACTAGAAAGCTCATTGAATCTTTGGTTTGTTATGTTAGAGAACACTTAGTTTTGAACTATAGAATTGTTGAGTGATTGAAGATATCAGTGTAACTACCACCGTTCTCGCTAGCCACATTAATCACTGGATTTTTCTTTCTCTGAGGGGCCAGTCATCAAATGAAGGTGTCTCCAGCAATGACATAGATTTGAGAGCACTACAGGATGCCAGGGGTGTGCAGTGGTGGCCCACAACATGGTTATTTGCATTTGCTTTTCTAGAAGGTTTGACAGTGGACACGTATAGCAACCATTGTTTTTGAGGTTGCAGTCTAGATACCATGGTGAACTTCATCATGATCATTGCCTGGACAGTGCATGAATCCGGTAAGTGATGACCTGTGCTTTAGGCATCTGATAGACCCTCTGACCTTCAGATGTGTAGGTACGTGTGTATGGTTTCCCTGAGACCGTGTAATTCTTTTACAGCTGACCCGTGAAGTCCTTCTTAGTACTCAGGTATGAGATGCTGTGACATTCATTCATGAGAAAATGATGGATGTGAAGAATGATGTTTTTTAGACTCCATATTGAGTGTCTTCTGGGCCTATAAACAGTTCAGAATCCATTCGACCTAAGAAAGCCTAGTGAGCATGGGCTGTTGCCGTCTCCCTGCTCAGAGATTGCCTTTTATGACCCCAAACTGATAGATTAATAGGGAGACATCCAGGTAATTTGTCCCATAATCCGTCTCCACATTAATGACCGTGGAATCTTTACAGGTGTCTGTTCATGAGAAGAAGGTGCCGTGTCATCGACATCTACAAGTGTCCAGGTAATGGTCATGAGCCTCCAATCAAATCCATTGATCAAGGCAATGTGCAGTTGTCTCGGTAGCCTAAGACATGTTCGCCACCCTTTTCCCACAGTGTCTCTTTCAGGTCACAGTGAGCCTATCTCAGGGTAGGCCATACACGGTACTTATGAAGGCATCCAGTAGGTATGAGGGTCAGGGATGAAGTGAGCCTAAACCACAGCACAGACCAGCCCATCTTCATGTTCCTAAGGCAGCAATGACAGTGTACCTAACACCTCCTGGTTCCATCTCTTTGTTTAGGTGGCCAGGAAATAACCATATTTTTTGTGTGTTTCTCTTTCAGACATAAGTCATGTGTAATACTGAGTGTCCTGGGTGAGTGATATCCATTGAGTACCCTGGCATTCCCAAAGTAGTTAGTACGCATAGGCTATTTTGAGGCATACTCATGAGAGATGATGGTGTCTGGTGAGGAAGATTTTGACCTGATTTAATAGAGTTGTCAAGGTTGTGTTGGTGTGTTACATGGTAATGGAATTGAAAAGCATTGTTGGCAGGTGTGCACATAAAATAAGTTGTGATCCTAAACAATGTTGTTACATATGTTTCTTCAGATTCTTGTGAGAACTCAGTAAGCAAACTATGGTGGTTATTGGAACCTGCCTCTATACGTGGTAGGTGGTCAAGTGGGTCCTACTGCTGTGCAAATCATCTGATACTCAAGATGCGTTTAAGTGAAGAGGATGCTCCTGACACTTGTGTTAATTACCATGTTTGTAGGGGGAGGGAGGTGGCATGGCTGGTAGTATGGTAATGGCTACCCATACTGCCAGACATGCCACCTTCCTCACCCTACAAAAGGCCAGCACAGACTATGTGATGCTCACATATCTAGGTAAGTGATGCTGTGTGCTAAAACTCGTCGCCATGATTCCCATGCAGGGATTCAGGTAAGAAATTATGCATTCCTTGCCAATCATTTTAAGTAGGAGTTTACAATTTTATATTTTAGAGACGGTTTACTGTTCCTACTGTGCCTGTTCCAGGAGTGCAGGCACACTGGATCTTATCCTGGCTGCCAAACTGGTGTACTGATCATAGGCTTTTCACAGGTGGCCAATCCCGAGTGACATGTTGGTGACAGTGGTGTCCACTCTAGATGACTGCAGGTATCCGGGTAGAGTTGATGTGTCTCACAGTGGATGAGGTTGCTTACGGCAGTCCTGTTGGGGAAAGGTTTGTCGTTTACAATCATTTCATGACTTTCAGGTTCCTGTGCAGAAATCACAATGACGGTAATATTGTCCGGAAACAAGGATGTGACTGTTATGCAGGTAAGTGGTAATGTGGGCTTCAACCACAGCATGAGCCATCTGATCTGCAGATCACTAGATGAACGCTAATTTTCTTTTGCAACTAAATCGAGGTGACCATCTCTTCTTTCCAGGTATTCAGGTAGGAAATGCGAGTCCTTATAGCTGTCCCGCTACTCAAAATTTTGTGTTTTCACATGTACCTTATGTGTTTTTCAGGGTCCTATGAAGAAGACATGACGATAAAGTTCATGGCGGTTAATGGGGGACATTTTTCATATGTGAATAACTGGTGATGTGTCCTCTCCTCATTGTAACCATGACTTATTTACTGGGAGTCAGGTAAGAAATTCTAGGGCCAGTATATGTACTAGCAAGCACATTCATCACCATTTTGGTATGTTAGACAAAACTTAGTTGTGAACTACAGGATTTCTGAATATTTGAAGATATCCGTGTAACTACCACAGATCTCCCAAGTCACATTAATCACTGGATTTTTCTTTCTCTGAGGGGACCAGCCAGCAGATGAAGGTGTTTACAGCAGTGGCATACATCTAATAGGACTAAGAGAAGCCAGGTAGACTTGGGGTGTGCAGTTCTGTCCCACAACAAGGCTATTTGCATTTTCCATTTCTAGAAATATTGATAGGGACACGTCTGGCATCCTGTAATTTCCAGGTTGCAATCTAGATACCATGGGGAACTTCATCATGATCATTGGCCGGACAGTGCATGAACCCAGTAAGTGATGACCTCTACCTTAGGCATCTGACCGACCTTCTGACATTCAGATATCTAGGCGAGTGTGTATGGTATCACTCACACCGTGGTATTGTTTTGCAGCTGACCTGTGAAGTCCATGTTAGTAATCAGGTATGAGATTCTGTGACATACACTCATGAGAGAATGATGGATGTGAATAATGATGTTTTTCGACTCCATATTGAGTGTCTTCTTGGCCTTTAGGCACTTCAGAATCCATTTCACCCAAGAAACCCTAGTGAGCATGGGCTGTTGCCGTCTCCCTGCTTAGAGATTGCCTCATATGCCCCCATACTGATAGAGTGATAGGTAGACTTGCAGGTAATTTCTCCCATGGTCTGTCTCCACATTAATGACCGTGGAATGTTTGCAGGTGTTTCTTCATGAGAAGAAGGTGTCATCGACCTCTTCAAGTGTCCAGGTAAAGGTCATAAGTCTCCAAAAAAAGCCATTGATCAGTCCTAACGAGTTTGGCTCAGTGGATAGAGCATTGGCCTGCAGACTGAAAGGCCCCAGGTTTGATTATCATATAGGGCATATACCTGGGTGGTGGGCACATCACCAGTAGGAGGTGGGCAGAAGGATGGATGTTGTTCTCCTGTCAATGTTTCCAACTCTCTATCCCTCTCCCTTCCTCTGTATAAAAAAATCAATTAAATATAATTTTAAAAAAAAGCGATTGATCAAGGCAATGTGCAGTTCTCTTAGTAGACTAAGATTTGTACACCTCCCATTTTCCACAGTGTCTCTTTCAGGTCACAGTGAGCCCATGCCCAGGAAGCCTATCCATGGTAGGTGTGCAGGCATCCAGTAGGTATGGGGGTCAAGGATGGAGTAGGCCTAAACCACAGCACAGACCAGACAATCTTCATGTTCCTAAGGCAGCGTAAGTAGCCAGGTAATAACCTTCTGTTTTTACCTTTTCTCAGACATAAGTCATGTGTAATGCTGAGTGTCTTGGGAGGGTGATATCTGGCAAGTTCCCTGGCGTTTCCGAACTAGTTAGTAACCATAGGATTCTTTGAGGGATACCCTTGAGAGATGATCGTGTCTGGTGAGGAAGATTTTGCCCGATTTAATAGAGTTATCAAGCATGAGTTGGTGTGTTTCATCATAATGGACATGATAAGCATTGTTGGCAGGTTTGGTTGTAAAACACGTTGTTATCCTGAGCACTTTTGTCACATGTGTTTCTTAGATTCTTGTGGGGAGAACTCAGTGAGCTAACGATGGTGGTTATGGAAACCTGCCTCTAAAGCTGGTAGGTAGTCAAGTGGTTCCTACCGCTGTGCAGATCATCTGAGACTTAAGGGGATTTTAAGAGAAGAGGATGCTCTTAACACTTGTATTAATTACCTTGTTTGTAGGGTGAGGGTTGCAGTATGGCTGGTAGGTAATAGCCGCCCCCAGTACCAGAAATGCCGCCCTCCTCCCCCTACAAAAACCCAGCACAGACCACGTGATGCTCACATGTCAAGGTAAGTGATGCCACGTGCTAACACTTGTTGTCGCCATGATTCCCTTTCACAGATTCAGGTAAGAAATGATGGATTCCTTGCCAATCATCTTAATAAGGTTTTTACACTTTTCTATTTTAGAGAAGATTTACGTTTCCTACTGTGCCTGTTCCAGGATTATAGGCACACTGGTACTTATCCTGGCTGCCAAACTGGTGTACTGATCATAGGCTTTTCACAGGTGGCCAATCCCGAGTGACATGTTGGTGACAGTGGTGTCCACTCTAGATGACTGCAGGTATTTGGGTAGAGTTGATGTATCTCACAGTGGATGAGGTTGCTTACGGCAGTCCTGTTGGGGAAAGGTTTGTCTTTTACAATCATTTCATGACTTTCAGGTTCCTGTGCCGAAATCACAATGACGGTAATATTGTCCGGAATCAAGGACGTGGCTGTTATGCAGGTAAGTGGTAATGTGGGCTTCAACCACAGCATGAGCCATCTGATCTGCAGATCACTAGATGAACGCTAATTTTCTTTTGCAACTAAATCGAGGTGACCATCTCTTCTTTCCAGGTATTCAGGTAGGAAATGCGAGTCCTTATAGCTGTCCTGCTACTCAAAATTTTGTGTTTCACTTGTACCTTATGTGTTTTTCAGGGTCCTATGAAGAAGACATGACGATAAAGTTCATGGCGGTTAATTGGGGACATTTTTCATATGTGAATAACTGGTGATGTGTCCTCTCCTCATTGTAACCATGACTTATTTACTGGGAGTCAGGTAAGAAATTCTAGGGCCAGTATATGTACTAGCAAGCACATTCATCACCATTTTGGTATGTTAGACAAAACTTAGTTGTGAACTACAGGATTTCTGAATATTTGAAGATATCCGTGTAACTACCACAGATCTCCCAAGTCACATTAATCACTGGATTTTTCTTTCTCTGAGGGGACCAGCCAGCAGACGAAGGTGTTTACAGCAGTGGCATACATCTAATAGGACTAAGAGATGCCAGGTAGACTTGGGGTGTGCAGTTCCGTCCCACAACAAGGCTATCTGCATTTTCCATTTCTAGACGTTTTGATAGGGACACGTCTGGCATCCTGTGTTTTCCAGGTTGCAATCTAGATTCCATGGGGAACTTCATCATGATCATTGGCCGGACAGTGCATGAACCCGGTAAGTGATGTCCTTTGCCTTAGGCATCTGACCGACCTTCTGACATTCAGATATCTAGGTGAGTGTGTATGGTATCGCTAACACCGTGGTATTGTTTTGCAGCTTACCCGTGAAGTCCATGTTAATAATCAGGTATGAGATTCTGTGACATTCACTCATGAGAGAATGATGGATGTGAATAATGATGTTTTCTGGACTCCATATTGAGTGTCTTCTTGGCCTTTAGGCACTTCAGAATCCATTTCACCCAAGAAACCCTAGTGAGCATGGGCTGTTGCTGTCTCCCTGCTTTGAGATGGCCTCATATGCCCCCATACTAATAGATTGATAGGTAGACCTGCAGGTAATTTCTCCCATGGTCTGTCTCCACATTAATGACCGTGGAATGTTTGCAGGTGTCTCTTCATGAGAAGAAGGTGTCATCGACCTCTTCAGGTGTTCAGGTAAAGGTCATAAGTCTCCAAAAAAAAGCCATTGATCAGCCCTAACGAGTTTGGCTCAGTGGATAGAGCATTGGCCTGCAGACTGAGAGGCCCCAGGTTTGATTCCGATACAGGGCATATACCTCGGTGGTGGGCACATCCCCAGTGGGAGGTGTGTAGGAGGCAGCTGATCTATGTTTCTCTCTCATCAATGTTTCCAACTCTCTATCCCTCTCCCTTCCTCTCTATAAAAAATTCAATAAAATATATATTTTTTAAAAGCCATTGATCAAGGCAATGTGCAGTTCTCTCGGTACACTAAGACATCTACGCCACCCATTTTCCACAGTGTGTCCTTCAGGTCACGGTGAGCTCATCACCGGGAAGTTTGTCCACGGTAGCTATGCAGGCATCCAGTAGGTATAGGGTTCAGGCATGAAGTGGGCCTAAACCACAGCATATACCAGCCAATCTTCATGTTCCTAAGGCAGCAAAGACTGTGTTCCTAATACTTCCTGGTTCCATCTCTTTGGTGCAGGTGGTCAGGAAATAACCTTCTGTTTTTACCTTTTCTCTTTCAGACATAGGTCATGTGTACTGCTGAGTGTCTTGGAAAGGTGATATCTGGTGAGTTCCCTTGCATTCCCAAAATAGTTTCTAACCATAGGATTTTTTGAGGGATACCCTTGAGAGATGATAGTGTCTCCTGAGGAAGATTTTGACCGGTTTTAATAGAGTTATCAGGCATCAGTTGGTGTGTTTCATCGTAATGGACATGAAAACATTGTTGGCAGGTGTGGTTGTAAAACAAATTGTTATCCTTAACACTTTTGTCACATGTGTTTCTTCTGCTTCTTTTGAGGAGAACTCGGTGAGCTAACAATGGTGGTTATGGGAACCTGCCTCTAAAGCTGGTAGGTGATCGAGTGTACCATATTGCTGTGTATATCATCTGATACTCAAGGGGAGTTTAAGCGAAGAGGATGCGCTTAACACGTGTGTTAATTACCTTGTTTGTAGGGTGAGGGTTGCGGTATGGCTGGTACTGAGTTAATAGCCGCCCCCAGTACCAGAAATGCCGCCATCCTCCCCCTACAAAAGCCCAGCACAGACCACGTGATGCTCACATGTCAAGGTAAGTGATGCTGTGTTAGCGCTCATTGTCGCCATGATTCCCTTTAAGCAATTCAGATAGAAATAATGGATTCTTTGTCAATTGTCTTAAGAAGTTTTTTATAATTTTCAATTTTAGAGAAGGTTTACCTTTCCTACTGTGCCAGTTCAAGGATTATAGGCACACTGGTACTTATCCTGGCTGCCACCTGCAGTACTGATCTTAGGCTTTTCACAGGTGTCCAATCCCGAGTGACATGTTTGTGACATTGGTGTCCACTCTGGAAGGCTGCATGTATCTAGGAAGAGTTGATGTGTCTCATAGTGGATGAGGTTTGCATATGGGTTTCCTTGTGGGGAAAGTGTTGTCGTTTACAAACATTCATGACTTTCAGGTTCCTGTGCGGAAATCAGGATGAATGTAACCTTGCCCCGGAACGAAGGACGTGGCTGTTATGCAGATAAGTGGTTATGTGGGCTTCAACCACAGCATGAGCCCTCTGATCTGCAGATCGCTCGGTGAGCGCTGATGTTTTTCCCAACAAAATTGAGGTAACACTCTCTTTTTTGCAGGTATTCATGTAGGAAATGATAGTCCTCAGCAATTGAGGCAGCTCCAGGTTGTTCATGTCATCTTTTAGAGACTATGTTTCTTTAACCCTAGAGGGATGAGGTATTGCTGAATCCAAGTCCTTTTCATTGTAAGCCGAACCACAGCACCAACCTTGGAAACGTTGTAGGTGTCCCGTGGTGAAATGTTGTCATATCTGACCTGGTCCAGACCTTGGAGTTCTGCAAAGTGTTCTGGCAGAGTTGATGGTGTCTTACAGAAGGAAATGTCGCAGCTAATCTTGGGTGTCCCGCTACAATGTTCTGTGCTTTCACAATCATTATTATCATGAGTTGTTTATAAGGACTCAGGTAAGAAATCCTAGGGACCATACAGGTACTAGCAAGCACATTGAATCCTTAGTTTGGTATGTTAGAGAACACTTAGTTTTGAACTATATGATTGGTGAGCGATTGGAAGATATCAGTGTAACTACCAAAGGTCTCCCAAATGACATTAATCACTGGATTTTTCATTCTCTGGGGGCCAGTAATCTTATGAAGATGTCTCTGGCAATGGCATCGATTGGAGAGCACTGCGAGATGCTAGGTATAGTTGGGGTATGCAGTGGTGGCCCACAACCAGGCTATTTGCATTTCACTTCTAGAAGGTTTGACAGTGGACACATATGGCATTTGTGTTTTCCTGGTTGCAGTCTAGATATCATGGTGAACTTCATCATGATCATTGCCCGGACAGTGCATGAACACAGTTAAGTGATGACCTGTGCCTTGGGCATCCGACAGACACTCTGACATTCAGATATATAAGTGAGTGTTTATGGTATCCCTAACTCCATGTTACTGTTTTGCAGCTGACCTGGGAAGTCCTCATTATTCAGCTATGAGATTCTGAGACATACACTCATGAGAGAATGATGGATGTGAATAATGATGTTTTTTGGACTCCATATTGAGAGTCTTCTTGGCCTTTAGGCAGTTCAGAATGCATTTGACCCAAGAAACCCTAGTGAGCATGCCCAGAGATTACCTTTTATGCCCCCATACTGATACAGTCATAGGTAGACTTCCAGGTAATTTCTCCCACAGTCTGTCTCCACATTAATGACTGTGGAATGTTTGCAGGTGTCTCCTCAGGAGAAGGTGTCATCGACCTCTTCAAGTGTTCAAGTATGGTCATGAGTCTCCAACCAAAGCCATTGACCAAGGCAATGTGCAGTTCTCTTAGTAGACTAAGACTTGTACGCCACCTATTTTCTATAGTGTGTCTTTCAGGTCACAGTGAGCTCATCACTGGGAAGCCTATCCACGGTAGGTATGCAGGCATCCAGTAGGTATGGGGGTCAGGGATGAACTGGGCCTAAACCTCAGCAGAGACCTGCCCATCTTCATGTTCCTAAGGCAGCGATGACTGTGTACCTAACACTTCCTGGTTCCATCACTTTGCTGCAGGTGGTCAGGAAATAATCTTCTGTTTTTACTTTTTCTATTTCAGACATAAGTCATGTGTAATGCTGAGTGTCTTGGGAGGGTGATATCTGGTGAGTACCCTGGCGTTCCCAAACTAGTTAGTAACCATAGGATTTTTTGAGGGATACCCTTGAGAGATGATAGTGTCTGGTAAGGAAGTTTTGAATGGATTTAATAGAGTTTCAAATGTGAGTTGGCATGTTTTATCGTAATGGACGTGAAAAGCGTTGGCCAGTATGGTCGTAAAACAAGTTGTGATCCTAAACACTTTTGTCACATGTGTTTCTTCAGATTCTTATGAGGAGTACTCGGTGAGCTATGGTCGTTATGGGAACCTGCCTCTAAAGCTGGTAAGTCGTCAAGTGCACATCACAGGATACACCAGGTGAGTTTAAGTGAAGAGGATGCTCTTAACACTTGCATTAATTACCTTGTTTGTAGGGGGAGGTTGGCGGCATCACTGGTACTGAGGTAATGGCTGCCCCCAGTACCAGATATACCGCCCCCTTCCCCCTACAAAAGCCCAGCACAGACCACGTGATGCTCACATGTCTAGGAAGTGATGCTGTGTGCTATCACTCATTGTCGCCATGATTCCCTTTCAGGGATTCAGTAAGAAATGATGGATTCCTTGCCAATCGTTTTAAGTAGGAGTTTACAATTTTCTATTTTAGAGAAGGTTTACGTTTCCTACTGTGCCTGTTCCAGGATTATAGGCACACTGGATCTGATCCTGGCTGCCACCCGCAGTACTGATCGTAGGCTTTTCACAGGTGTCCAATCCCGAGTGACATGTTTGTAACAGTGGTGTCCACTCTGGATGGCTGCAGGTATCCAGGTAGAGTTGATGTGTCTCATAGTGGATTGGGTTTGCTTACGGGTGTCCTGGTGGGGATAGCGTTGTCGTTTACAAACATTCGTCACTTTCAGATTCCTGTGCCGTAATCGGGATGACTAACTTTGCCTTGGAACGAAGGACATCGCTGTTATGTAAATACGTGGTGATGCAGACTTCAAACACAGCATGAGACATCTGATGTGCAGATCACTAGGTGAGCGCTGATGTATTTCCCAAGAAAATTCAGGTGAAACTCTTTTTTGTACGTATTCAGGTAGGAGATGATAGTCCTCAGCAATAGAGGTAGCTCCAGGTTGTTAATGTCATATTTAGAGAATATTTTCTTTGACCCTGAGAGGGATAAGGTATTGTTGTATCAAAGTCCTTTTCATAGTAGACCAAACCACAGTACCAACCATGGAAGTGTTGTAGGTGTCCCGTGGTGAAATGTTGTCATATCTGACCTCGTCCGGACCTTGGAGTTCTGCAAAGTATTCTGGCAGAGTTGATGGTGTTTTACAGAAGGAAATATCGCAGCTAATCTTGGGTGCCCCGCTACAAAGTTCTGTGCTTTCACAATCATTATTATCATGAGTTGTTTACCGGGAGTCAGATAAGAAATCCTAGGGACCATACAGGTACTAGCAAGCACATTGAATCTTTAGTTTGGTATGTTATAGAACACTTAGTTTTGAACTATATGGTTGGTGAGCGATTGGAAGATATCAGTGTAACTACCACGGGTCTCCCAAGTGACATTAATCACTGGATTTTTCATTCTCTGAGGGGCCAGTCATCATATGAAGGTGTCTCTGGCAAGGCATCGATTGGAGAAGAATGTGAGATACCAGGTATAGTTGGGGTATGCAGTGGTGGCCCACAACCAGGCTATTTGCATTTCACTTCTAGAAGGTTTGAAAGTAGACACATATGGCATCCTGTGTTTTCCTGGTTGCACTCTACATACCATGGTGAACTTCATCAAGATCATTGCCCGGACAGTTCATGAACCCGGTAAGTGATGACCTGTGCCTTAGGCATCCTACAGACCTTCTGACATGCAGATATCTAGGTTAGTGTGTATGGTATCCCTAACATGGTGTTACTGTTTTGCAGCTGACCCATGAAGTCCTTCTCAGTACTCAGGCATGAGATTCTGTGACATACACTCATGAGAGAATGATGGATGTGAATAATGATGTTTTTTGGACTCCATATTGAGTGTCTTTTTGGCCTTTAGGCAGTTCAAAATCCATTTGACCCAAGAAACCCTAGTGAGCATGCCCAGAGATTGCCATCTATGCCCCTATACTGATAGATTGATAGGTAGACTTTCAGGTAATGTCTGGTGGGGAAGTTTTTGAACGGATTTAATAGAGTTATCAAGCGTGAGTTGGTTTGTTTCATTATAATGGACATGATAAGCATTGTTGGCAGGTTTAGTTGTAAAAGAAGTTGTTATCCTAAACACTTTTGTCACATGTGTTTCTTCAGATTCTTGTTAGGAGAACTCAGTGAGCTAACGATGGTGGTTATGGGAACCTGCCTCTAAAGATGGTAGGTAGTCAAGTGGTCCCTACCGCTGTGCAGATCATCTGATACTTAAGGGGATTTTAAGAGAAGAGGATGCTCTTAACACTTGTATTAATTACCTTGTTTGTAGGGTGAGGGTTGCAGTATGGCTGGTAGGTAATAGCCGCCCCCAGTACCAGAAATGCCGCCCTCCTCCCCCTACAAAAACCCAGCACAGACCACGTGATGCTCACATGTCAAGGTAAGTGATGCCATGTGCTAACACTTGTTGTCGCCATGATTCCCTTTCACAGATTCAGGTAAGAAATGATGGATTCCTTGCCAATCATCTTAATAAGGTTTTTACACTTTTCTATTTTAGAGAAGATTTACGTTTCCTACTGTGCCTGTTCCAGGATTATAGGCACACTGGTACTTATCCTGGCTGCCAAACTGGTGTACTGATCATAGGCTTTTCACAGGTGGCCAATCCCGAGTGACATGTTGGTGACAGTGGTGTCCACTCTAGATGACTGCAGGTATTTGGGTAGAGTTGATGTATCTCACAGTGGATGAGGTTGCTTACGGCAGTCCTGTTGGGGAAAGGTTTGTCTTTTACAATCATTTCATGACTTTCAGGTTCCTGTGCCGAAATCACAATGACGGTAATATTGTCCGGAATCAAGGACGTGGCTGTTATGCAGGTAAGTGGTAATGTGGGCTTCAACCACAGCATGAGCCATCTGATCTGCAGATCACTAGATGAACGCTAATTTTCTTTTGCAACTAAATTGAGGTTACCATCTCTTCTTTCCAGGTATTCAGGTAGGAAATGCGAGTCCTTATAGCTGTCCCGCTACTCAAAATTTTGTGTTTTCACATGTACCTTATGTGTTTTTCAGGGTCCTATGAAGAAGACATGACGATAAAGTTCATGGTGGTTAACGGGGGACATTTTTCATATGTGAATAACTGGTGATGTGTCCTCTCCTCATTGTAACCATGACTTATTTACTGGGAGTCAGGTAAGAAATTCTAGGGCCAGTATATGTACTAGCAAGCACATTCATCACCATTTTGGTATGTTAGACAAAACTTAGTTGTGAACTACAGGATTTCTGAATATTTGAAGATATCCGTGTAACTACCACGGATCTCCCAAGTCACATTAATCACTGGATTTTTCTTTCTCTGAGGGGACCAGCCAGCAGATGAAGGTGTTTACAGCAGTGGCATACATCTAATAGGACTGAGAGAAGCCAGGTAGACTTGGGGTGTGCAGTTCCGTCCCACAACAAGGCTATCTGCATTTTCCATTTCTAGAAATATTGATAGGGACACGTCTGGCATCCTGTGTTTTCCAGGTTGCAATCTAGATTCCATGGGGAACTTCATCATGATCGTTGCCCAGACAGTGCATGAACCCAGTAAGTGATGTCTTTGCCTTAGGCATCTGACCGACCTTCTGACATTCAGATATCTAGGTGAGTGTGTATGGTATCGCTAACACCGTGGTATTGTTTTGCAGCTTACCCGTGAAGTCCATGTTAGTAATCAGGTATGAGATTCTGTGACATATACTCATGAGAGAATGATGGATGTGAATAATGATGTTTTTTGGACTCCATATTGAGTGTCTTCTTGGCCTTTAGGCACTTCAGAATCCATTTCACCCAAGAAACCCTAGTGAGCATGGGCTGTTGCTGTCTCCCTGCTTTGAGATGGCCTCATATGCCCCCATACTAATAGATTGATAGGTAGACTTGCAGGTAATTTCTCCCATGGTCTGTCTCCACATTAATGACCGTGGAATGTTTGCAGGTGTCTCTTCATGAGAAGAAGGTGTCATCGACCTCTTCAGGTGTTCAGGTAAAGGTCATAAGTCTCCAAAAAAAAGCCATTGATCAGCCCTAACGAGTTTGGCTCAGTGGATAGAGCATTGGCCTGCAGACTGAAAGGCCCCAGGTTTGATTCCGATACAGGGCATATACCTCGGTGGTGGGCACATCCCCAGTGGGAGGTGTGTAGGAGGCAGCTGATCTATGTTTCTCTCTCATCAATGTTTCCAACTCTCTATCCCTCTCCCTTCCTCTCTATAAAAAATTCAATAAAATATATATATTTTTAAAAGCCATTGATCAAGGTAATGTGCAGTTCTCTCGGTACACTAAGACATCTACGCCACCCATTTTCCACAGTGTGTCCTTCAGGTCACGGTGAGCTCATCACCAGGAAGTTTGTCCACGGTAGCTATGCAGGCATCCAGTAGGTATAGGGTTCAGGCATGAAGTGGGCCTAAACCACAGCACAGACCAGCCTATCTTCATGTTCCTAAGGTAACAAAGACTGTGTTCCTAATACTTCCTGGTTCCATCTCTTTGGTGCAGGTGGTCAGGAAATAACCTTCTGTTTTTACCTTTTCTCTTTCAGACATAGGTCATGTGTACTGCTGAGTGTCTTGGAAAGGTGATATCTGGTGAGTTCCCTTGCATTCCCAAAATAGTTTCTAACCATAGGATTTTTTGAGGGATACCCTTGAGAGATGATAGTGTCTCCTGAGGAAGATTTTGACCGGTTTTAGAGTTATCAAGCATCAGTTGGTGTGTTTCATCGTAATGGACATGAAAACATTGTTGGCAGGTGTGGCTGTAAAACAAGTTGTTATCCTAAACACTTTTGTCACATGTGTTTCTTCTGCTTCTTTTGAGGAGAACTCGGTGAGCTAACAATGGTGGTTATGGGAACCTGCCTCTAAAGCTGGTAGGTGATCGAGTGTATCTTATTGCTGTGTATATCATCTGATACTCAAGGGGAGTTTAAGCGAAGAGGATGCTCTTAACACGTGTGTTAATTACCTTGTTTGTAGGGTGAGGTTTGTGGTATGGCTGGTACTGAGTTATTAGCTGCCCCCAGTACCAGAAATGCTGCCATCCTCCCCCTACAAAAGCCCAGCATAGGCCACGTGATGCTCACATGTCAAGGGAAGTGATGCTGTGTGTTAGCGCTCATTGTCACCATGATTCCCTTTCAGCAATTCAGTAAGAAATAATGGATTCTTTGTCAATTGTCTTAAGATATTTTTTACAATTTTCTATTTTAGAGAAGGTTTATGTTTCCTACAGTGACTGTTCCAGGATTATAGGCACACTGGATCTGATCCTTGCTGCGACCCGAATTACTGATCATAGGCTTTTCACAGGTGTCCAATCCCAAGTGACATGTTTGTGACAGTGGTGTCCACTCTGGATGGCTGCAGGTATCCAGGTAGAGTTGATGTGTCTCATAGTGGATGGGGTTTGCTTACGGGTGTCCTGGTGGGGAACGTGTTGTCGTTTACAAACATTCACGACTTTCAGGTTCCTGTGCGGAAATCACGGATGAATGTAACCTTGCCCCGGAACGAAGGACGTGGCTGTTATGCAGGTAAGTGGTGATGTGGGCTTCAACCACAGCATGAGCCCTCTGATCTGCAGATCGCTCGGTGAGCGCTGATGTTTTTCCCAACAAAATTGAGGTAACACTCTCTTTTTTGCAGGTATTCATGTAGGAAATGATAGTCCTCAGCAATTGAGGCAGCTCCAGGTTGTTCATGTCATATTTTAGAGACTATGTTTCTTTAACCCTAGAGGGATGAGGTATTGCTGTATCCAAGTCCTTTTCATTGTAGGCCGAACCACAGCACCAACCATGGAAATGTTGTAGGTGTCCGTGGTGAAAAGTTGTCATATCTGACCTGGTCCAGTCCAGACCTTGGAGTTCTGCAAAGTGTTCTGGCAGAGTTGATGGTGTCTTACAGAAGGAAATGTCGCAGCTAATCTTGGGTGTCCCGCTACAAAGTTCTGTGCTTTCACAGTCATTATTACCATGACTTTTTTACCGGGAGTCAGGTAAGAAATCCTAGGGACCATACAGGTACTAGCAAGCACATTGAATCCTTATTTTGTATGTTAGAGAAGCGTAGTTTTGAACTACAGTATTGTGGAGTGATTGGAAGATATTAGTGTAACTACCACGTGTTTCCCAAGTCACAATAGTCACTTGATTTGTCTTTCTCTGAGGGTCTAGTCAGCCTATGAAGGTGACTACGACAATGGCACAGATTGAGAGGACTTGAGAGATGCCATTATAGTTTGGGTGTGCCGTGGTGGCCCACAACAAGGCTATTTACATTTTCCATTTCTAGAAGGTTTGACAGTGGTCACATATGGCTTTCTGTGTTTTCCTGGTTGCAGTCTAGATACCATGGTGAACTTCATCATGATCATTGCCTGGACAGTGCCTGAACCCAGTAAGTGATGACCTGTGCCTTAGGCATCTGACCGACCCTCTGACATTCAGATGTATCTAGGTGAGTGTGTATGTGTTTCGCTCTGAGACCGTGGTATTGTTTTGCAGCTGACCCGTGAAGTCCATCTTAGTAATCCAGTATGAGATTCTGTGACATTCACTCATGAGAGAACGATGGATGTGAATAATGATGTTTTTTTAGACTCCTATTATGTGTGTTTTGGGCCTTTAGGCAGTTCAGAATCCATTTGTCACAAGTAACCCTAGTAAGCATGGGCTGTTGCTGTCTCCCTCCTCACAGATTGCCTTTTATGCCCCCATTGTAATAGATTGATAGATAGACTTCCAGGTACTTTCTCCCATGGTCCTGTCTCCACATTAATGACCGTGGAATGTTTGCAGATATCTCTTCATGAGAAGAAGGTGTCATCGACATCTTCAAGTGTTCAGGTAATGGTCTTGAGTCTCCAAAAAAAAGCCATTGATGAGCCCTAACGAGTTTGGCAGTGTGCAGCATTGGCTCAGTGAAAGCCCAGGTTTGATTCCGATACAGGGCATATACCTCGGTGGTGGGCACATCCCCCAGGTGTTAGGAGGCAGCTGATCTATGTTTCTCTTTCAATGTTTCACTCTGATCCCTCTCCCTTCCTCTCCCATTTTTAAAAGCCATTGATCCAGGGTACACTAAGCCTACGCCACCCAGTAGTGTGTCCTTCAGGTCACGGTGAGCCCAAGTTTGTAGGTAGCTATGCAGGCATCCAGTAGGTCAGGGTTCAGGCATGAAGTGGGCCTAAACCACAGCACAGACCAACCTATCTTCATGTTCTTAAGGTAACAGCGATGACGGTGTACTTAATACTTCCGGGTTCCATCTCTTTGGTGCAAGTGGTCAGGAAAATAACTTCTGTTTTTTACCTTTTCTCTTTCAGACATAGGTCATGTGTAATGCTGAGTGTCTTGGGAAAGGTGATATCTGGTGAGTACCCCTTGCATTCCCAAAATAGTTTACTAAACCATAGGATTTTTTGAGGGATACCCTTGAGAGATTATAGTGTCTCCTGAGGAAGATTTTGACCGGTTTTAGAGTTATCAAGGCATCAGTTGGTGTGTTTCATCGTAATGGAATGAAAACATTGTTGGCAGGTGTGGTGGTAAATCAAGTTGTGATCCTAAACACTTTTGTCACATGTGTTTCTTCTGCTTGCTTGTGAGGAGAACTCAGTGAGCTAAACAATGGTTGTTATGGGAACCTGCCTCTAAAGCTGGTATGTAGTCATCGTGGGTCCTATCTTATGCTGTGCATATCATCTGATACTCAAGGGGAGTTTAAGTGAAGAGGATGCTCTTAACACGTGTGTTAATTACCTTGTTTGTAGGGGTGAGGTTTGTGGTATGGCTGGTATTATGAGTTATTAGCTGCCCCCAGTACCAGAAATGCTGCCATCCTCCCCTACAAAAGCCCAGCCATAGGCCACGTGATCCTCACATGTCTAGGTAAGTGATGCTGTGCTAACGCTCATTGTCGCCATGATTCCCTTTCAGCAATTCAGTAAGAAATAATGGATTCTTTGTCAATTGTCTTAAGATATTTTTTACAATTTTCTATTTTAGAGAAGGTTTATGTTTCCTACAGTGACTGTTCCAGGATTATAGGCACACTGGATCTGATCCTTGCTGCGACCCGAATTACTGATCATAGGCTTTTCACAGGTGTCCAATCCCAAGTGACATGTTTGTGACAGTGGTGTCCACTCTGGATGGCTGCAGGTATCCAGGTAGAGTTGATGTGTCTCATAGTGGATGGGGTTTGCTTACGGGTGTCCTGGTGGGGAACGTGTTGTCGTTTACAAACATTCACGACTTTCAGGTTCCTGTGCGGAAATCCGGATGAATGTAACCTTGCCCCGGAACGAAGGACGTGGCTGTTATGCAGGTAAGTGGTGATGTGGGCTTCAACCACAGCATGAGCCCTCTGATCTGCAGATCGCTCGGTGAGCGCTGATGTTTTTCCCAACAAAATTGAGGTAACACTCTCTTTTTTGCAGGTATTCATGTAGGAAATGATAGTCCTCAGCAATTGAGGCAGCTCCAGGTTGTTCATGTCATATTTTAGAGACTATGTTTTCTTTAACCCTAGAGGGATGAGGTATTGCTGTATCCAAGTCCTTTTCATTGTAGGCCGAACCACAGCACCAACCATGGAAATGTTGTAGGTGTCCGTGGTGAAAAGTTGTCATATCTGACCTGGTCCAGACCTTGGAGTTCTGCAAAGTGTTCTGGCAGAGTTGATGGTGTCTTACAGAAGGAAATGTCGCAGCTCAAAATTCTTGGGTGTTTTTCAGGGTCCCGCTACAAAGTTCTGTGCTTTCACAGTCTCATTATTACCATGTAACCATGACTTTTTTACGGGAGTCAGGTAAGAAATCCTAGGGACCATACAGGTACTAGCAAGCACATTGAATCCTTATTTTGTATGTTAGAGAAGCGTAGTTTTGAACTACAGTATTGTGGAGTGATTGGAAGATATTAGTGTAACTACCACGTGTTTCCCAAGTCACAATAGTCACTTGATTTGTCTTTCTCTGAGGGTCTAGTCAGCCTATGAAGGTGACTACGACAATGGCACAGATTGAGAGGACTTGGAGATGCCATTATAGTTGGGGTGTGCCGTGGTGGCCCACAACAAGGCTCTTTACATTTTCATTTCTAGAAGGTTTGACAGTGGTCACATATGGCTTTCTGTGTTTTCCTGGTTGCAGTCTAGATACCATGGTGAACTTCCTCATGATCATTGCCTGGACAATTCCTGAACCCGGTTAGTGATGACCTGTGCCTTAGGCATCTGATAGACCCTCTGACCTTCAGATGTGTAGGTACGTGTGTATGTTTTTTCTGAGACCGTGGAATTGTTTTGCAGCTGACCCGTGAAGTCCTTCTTAGTACTCCAGTATGAGATTCCGTGACATTCACTCATGGGAGAACGATGGATGTGAATAATGATGCTTTTTAGACTCCTATTATGTGTGTTTTGGGCCTATAAACAGTTCAGAATCCATTTGTCACAAGTAATCCTATTAAGCATGGGCTGTTGCTGTCTCCCTCCTCACAGATTGCCTTTTATGCCCCCATTGTAATAGATTGATAGATAGATATCCAGGTACTTTCTCCCACGGTCCGTCTCCACATTAATGACCGTGGAATGTTTGCAGATATCCCTTCTTGAGAAGAAGGTGTCATCGACATCTACAAGTGTGCAGGTAATGGTCTTGAGTCTCCAAACAAAGCCGTTGACCAAGGCAATGTGCAGATGGCTCAGTAGCCTAAGACATGTACGCCACCCATTTTCCACAGTGTGTCTTTCAGGTCACTGTGAGCCCATCCCCGGGAAGCCTATCCACAGTAGGTGTGCAGGCACCCAGTAGGTATGGGGGTCAGGGATGAAGTGGGCCTAAACCACAGCACAGACCAACCGATCTTCATGTTCTTAAGGCAGCGATGACGGTGTACTTAACACTTTCGGGTTCCATCTCTTTGTTTTAAGTTGTCACCTAATAACTGGGGGATTTTTTCTTTTCTCTTTCAGACAGAAGTCATGTGTAATGCTGAGTGTCCTGGGTGGGTGATATCTGGTGAGTACCCTGGAATTCCCCAAATAGTTACTAAACATAGGATATTTTGAGGCATACTCCTGAGAGATTATGGTGTCTGCTAAGATTTTGACCTGATTTAATAGAGTTATCAAGGTTGTGTTGGTGTGTTTCATCACAAAGGAAATGAAAAGCATTATTGGCAGGTGTGGTGGTAAATCAGTTGTGATCCTAAACACTGTTATCACATGTGTTTCTTCTGATGCTTGTGAGGAGAACTCAGTGAGCTAACTATGGTTGTTATGGGAACCTGCCTGTAAACCGGGTATGTAGTCAAGTGGGTCCTACATCTGTGCACATCATCTGATAATCAAGGTGAGTTTAAGTGAAGAGGATGCTCTTAACACTTGTGTTAATTACCATGTTTGTAGGGGTAGGGAGACAGAATGGCTGCTATTATGGTAATGGCTGCTCATATTACCAGACATGCCACTCTCCTCACCCTACAAAAGCCCAGCCAGACCATGTGATCCTCACATGTCTAGGTAAGTGATGCAATGTGCTAACACTCGTTGGCGCCATGATTCTCTTGCAGGTTTTCAGATAAGAAATGATGGATTCCTTGCTAATCTTCTTATGTAGGAGTTTACAATTTTCTATTTTAGAGAATGTTTACATTTCCTACTGTGCCTGTTCCAGGATGTAGACACACTGGATCTTATCCTGCATTGCCAATCTGCTGTACGGATCATAGGCTTTTCACAGGTGGCCAATCCTGAGTGATGTGTTTGTGACTGTGATGTTAACTCTGGATTATTACATATATCCAGGTAGAGTTGATGTGTCCCACAGTAGACAAGGTTGCTTAAGGTTGTCCTGGTGGGAAAGGTTTGTCATTTACAGACATTTCTTGACTAGCAGGTTCCTGTGCGGAAATTACAATAACTGTAATATTTTCTCAGAACCAAGGATGAGGCTGTTATGCAGGTAAGTAGTGATGTGGGCTTCAACCACAGCATGAGCCATCTGAACTGCAGATCACTAGATGAAGAACACTAATTTTTTCCCCAAGAAAATTGAGGTGACACTCTCTTCTTTGCAGGTAATCAGGTAGGAAATGAGAGTCCTCGCCAATCTGGTAACCTCCAGGCTGTTCATGTGATATTTTAGAGAACATCATTCTTTAACCCTGCCAGTGATGAGGTGTTGCTTTATCCAAGTACTTATCATAACAGGACGAACCACAGCAATCACCAAGGAAATGTTGCAGGTGTCACGGGGTAAAATGTTGTAATTTCTGACCAAATTCCGGACCTTGGAGTTCTGCGCAGTATTCAGGCAGAGTTAATGGTGTCTTACAGAAGGAAGTGTCGTAGCTAATCTGGACTGTCCCGCTACTCAAAATTCTGTGTTTTCACATGTATCTTGTGTGTTTTTCAGGGTCGTATGTAGAAGACTTGATAAAGTTCATGGCTGTTAACGGGGACATTTCTCATATGTGAATAAGTGGTGATATGTCCTCACACCCATTGTAACCATGACTTATTTACTGGGAGTCAGGTAAGAAATTCTAGGGCCAGTACATGTACTAGCAAGCACATTCATATCCATTTTGGTATGTTAGACAAAACATAGTTTTGAACTACAGAATTTCTGTGCGATTTGAAGTATCTGTGTAACTACCACAGATCTCCCAAGTCACATTAAACACTGGGTTTTTCTTTCTCTAATGGGACTAGCCAGCAGATGAAGGTGTGTCCACAATTGCATAGATCTGAGATGACTGCGAGATGCCAGGTAGAAATGGGGTGTGCAGTGGTGGCCCACAACAAGGCTATTTGCATTTTCCATTTCTAGAAGTTTTGACAGGAACACGTCTGGCATCCTGTATTTTCCAGGTTGCAGTGTAGCTACCATGGTGAACTTTACCATGATCATTGCCCATACAGTGCATGAACCCGGTAAGGGATGACCTTTGCCTTAGACATCTGACAGACCTTCTGACCTTCAGATATCTAGGTGAGTGTGTATGGTTTTCCTAACACTGTGTTATTGTTTTGCAGCTCACCCGTGAAGTCTTTCTTAGTACTCAGGTATGACATTCTATGACATTCACTCATGAAAGAATGATGGATGTGAATAATGATTTTTTTAGACACCATATTGAGTGTGTTTTGAGCCTATAAGCAGTTCAGAATCCATTTGACACATGAAACACTAGTGAGCATGGGCTGTTGCCGTCTCCCTACTCAGAGATTGCCTTTTATGCCCCCATAGTGATAGATTGATAGGTAGACATCCAGGTAATTTCTCCCATGATGTGTCTCCCCATTAATGACTATGGAATATTTGCAGGTATCCCTTCATGAGAAGAAGGTGTCATCGCATCAACAAGTGTCCAGGTAATGGTCTTGAGTCTCCTTCCAAAGCCTTTGAACCAGGCAATGTGCAGTTGTCTCAGTAGCCTTAGAAGTGTATGCCACCAGTTTTCCATAGTGTGTCTTTCAGATCATGGTAAACCTATCTCCGAGAAGTTTTTCCACGGTAGGTGTGCAGGCATCCAGTAGGTATAGGGTTCAGGCATGAAGTGGGCCTAAAACACAGCACAGACCAGCCGATCTTCATGTTCCACAGGCAGCGATGACTGTGTACCTAACACTTCCTGGATCCATCTCTTTGTTTTAGGTCAGTGGTGGGCAAACTCATTTAGTCAACAGAGCCAAATATCAACAGTACAACAAATTTAAGAGCCAAATTTTTAAACTTAAACTTCTTCTGACGCCATTTCTTCAAAGTAGACTCACCCAGGCTGTGGTATTTTGTGGAAGAGCCACACTCAAGGGGCCTAAGAGCCTCATGTGGCTCGCGAGCCGGAGTTTGCCTACCACGGTTTAGGTGGTCAGATAATAACCATGCGTTTTTTCCGTTGCTCTTTCAGACATAAGCCATGTGTAATGCTGAGTGTCCTGGGTGTTTGATATCCGGTGAGGACCCTGGCATTCCCAAAGTAATTAGTAAGCACAGGATATTTTGAGGCATACTCATGAGAGATGATGGTGTCCGCTGAGGAAGATTTTGACCTGATTTAATAGTGTTATCAAGGTTGTGTTGGTGTGTTTCATCGTAATGGAAGTGAAAAGCATTGTTGGCAAGTGTGGTCATAAAACAAGTTGTGATCCTAAACACTGTTGTCACATGTGTTTCTTCAGATTCTTGTGAGGAGAACTCAGTGAGGTAACGATGGTTGTTATGGGAACATGCCTCTAAATGTGGTAGTTGATCAAGTGGGTTCTACCCCTGTGCAGACCATCTGATACACAAGGTGAGTCTAAGTGAAGAGGATACTCTTAAAACTAGTGTTAATTACCATGTTTGTAGTGGGGAGGGAGGTGGCATGGCTGGTATTGAGGTAATGGCTGCTCATATTACCAGACATACCACTCTCCTCACCCTACAAAAGCCCAGCACAGACCACGTGATGCTCACATGTCTAGGTAAGTGATGCCGTGTGCTAACACTGATTGCCACCATGATTCCCTTGCAGGGATTCAGGTAAGAAATGATGGATTCCTTGCCAATCATTTTAAGTAGGAGTTTACAGTTTTCTATTTTAGAGAAGGTTTACGTTTCCTACTGTGCCTGTTCCAGGATTATAGGCACACTGGATCTGATCCTGGCTTGGCAACCTGCTGTAGTGATCATAGGCTTTTCATAGGTGGCCAATCCCGAGTGATGTGTTGGTGACAGTGGTGTCCACTCTGGATGACTACACGTATCCAGGTAGAGATGATGTGTCTCACAGTGGACTAGGTTGCTTACAGGTATCCTGTTGGGGAAAGGTTTGTTGTTTACAATCATTTCATGACTTTCAGATTCCTGTGCAGAAATCACAATGGCTGTTTTATTGTCTGGAACCAAGGACATGGCTGTTATGCAGATACGTGGTGATGTGGGCTTCAACCATACCATGAGCCATCTGATCTGCAGATGGCTAGGTGAACGCTAATTTTTTTTGCAACTAAATCGTGGTGACCATCTCTTCTTTCCAGGTATTGAGGTAGGAAATGAGAGTCCTTACCAATCTAGTGACCTCCAGGTTGTACATGTGATATTTTAGAGAACATCATTCTTTAACCCTGCAAGGGACGAGGTGTTGATGCATCCAAGTACTTACCATAACAATAGGAACCACAGCATTAACAATGGAAATGTTGCAGGTGTCACAGGTGAAATGTTGTCATTTCTGACCAAGTTCCGGACCTTGGAGTTCGGCACAGTATTCAGGCAGGTTAATGGTTTCTTACAGAAGGAAATGTCGCAGCTAATCTGGGTTGCCCCACTACTCAAAATTCTGTGTTTTCACATGTATCTTGTGTGTGTTTCAGGGTCCTGTGAAGAAGATATGATGATAAAGTTCATGGCTGTTAATGGGGGACATTTCTCATATGCGAACAAGTGGTGATATGTCCTCCACCCATTGTAACCATGACTTATTTACTGGGAGTCAGGTAAGAATTTCTAGGGCCAGTACATGTACTAGCAAGCACATTCATCTCCATTTGCTATGTTGGACAAAACTTAGTTTTGAACTACAGGATTGCTGAGCAATTTGAAGACATCTGTGTAACTTCCACGGATCTCCCAAGTCACATTAATCACTGGATTTTTCTTTCTGTGAGTGGACCAGCCAGCAGATGAAGGTGTTTCCGGCAATGGCATAGATCTGAGAGGACTGCCAGATGCCAGGTAGACTTGGGGTGTGCAGTTGTGGTGCACAACAAAGCTATTTACATTTTCCATTTCTAGAAGTTTTGACAGGGACATATCTGGCATCCTGTATTTTCCAGGTTGCAATCTAGATACCATGGTGAACTTCATCATGATCATAGCCTACCAGTGATGGGCAACCTTTTGAGCTTGGTGTATCAAACTTCGCCAAAAAACTGAGCATAACTCAGGTAGTGTGTCACTTTGAGGAAAAAACTAACTCCAAGACTCTAGTCGCAAATGTTTCATCCTCAGGAGCAGCAAATATTTCATCCTCGGCA
The DNA here is from genome assembly GCA_025583905.1 of Ia io. Taxonomy (NCBI): domain Eukaryota; kingdom Metazoa; phylum Chordata; class Mammalia; order Chiroptera; family Vespertilionidae; genus Ia; species Ia io. Next base: position 8,183,868 of record JAJQQW010000001.1, read on the forward strand.
TGTGGCCGTGTGTCATCAGAAATGGCTACGCGTATCAGTGCTGACATGTGTGTCATAGGTTCGCCATCACTGGCTAGACAGTGCATGAACCCGGTAAGTGATGACCTTTGCCTTAGGCATCCGATAGACCTTCTGAACTTCAGATATCTAGGTAAGTGTGTATGGTATCCCTCACACGATGTTATTGTTTTGCAGCTGACCGGTGAAATCCTTTACACTCATGAGAGAATGATGGATGTGAATAATGATGTTTTTTGGTCTCCATATTGAGTTTCTACTTGGCCTTTTGGCAGTTCAGAATTCATTTGACCCAAGAAACCCTAGTGAGCATGGGCTGTTGCCATCTCCCTGTTCAGAGATTGCCTTTTAAGCCCCCATACTGATAGATTGACAGGGAGACTTCCAGATAATTTTCTTAGGCTCTGTCTCTACATTAATGAACGTGGAACGATTGCAGGTGTCTCTTCATGAGAAGAAGGTGTCATCGAAATCTACAAGTATTCAGGTAATGGTCATGATTGTCCAAACAAAGCCACTAATCAAGGGAATGAGCAGTTGTCTCAGAAGACTAAGATGTGTATGCCACTAATTTTCCACAGTGTCTCTTTCAGGTCACAGTGAGCCCATCCCCGGGAAGCCTATCCACGGTAGGTGTGCAGGCATCCAGTAGGTATGGGGGTCAGGGATGAAGTGGGCCTAAACCCCAGCACAGACCAGCCAATCTTCATGTTCCTAATGCAGCGATGCCTGTGTACCTACCACTTCCTGGTTCCAGCACTTTGGTGCAGGTGGTCATGTAATAACTTTCCGTTTTTATCTTTACTCTTTCAGTCATAAGTCATGTATAATGCTGAGTGTCTTGGGGTACCCTGGCGTTCCCAAACTAGTTAGTAACCATAGGATTTTTTGAGGGATACCCTTGAGAGATGATAGTGTCTGCTGAGGAAGCTTTTGACCGGATTTAATAGAGTTATCAAGGGTGAGTTGGTGTGTTTCATCATAATGGACATGAAAAGCATTGTTGGCAGGTGTGATCATAAACAAGTTGTGATCCTAAACACTTTTGTCACATGTGCTTCTTCAGATTCCTGTGAGGAGGACTCAGTGAGCTAACTATGGTCGTTAGGGGAACCTGCCTCTAAACGGGGTAGGTGGTCAAGTGGGTTCTACTGCTGTGCACAACATCTGAGACCCAGGGTAAGGTTAAGTGAAGATGATGCTCTTAACACTTGTGTTAATTAAATTGTTTGTAGGGGGAGGCTGGCGGCATCACTGATACGGTGGTAATGGCTGCCCACAGTACCAGACATGCCGCCCCCTCCCCCTACAAAAAGCCCAGCACAGACCATGTGATGCTCACATGTCTAGGTAAGTGATCCCATGTGCTAACACTCCTTGTCGCCATGATTCCCTTTCAGGGATTCCGGTAAGAAATGATGGATTCCTTGCCAATAATTTTAAGTAGGAGTTTACAATTTTCTATTTTAGAGAAGGTTTACGTTTCCTACTGTGCCTGTTCCAGGATTATGGGCACACTGGATCTTATCCTGGCTTGCCAACCTGCTGAATTGGTCATAGGCTTTTCACAGGTGTCCAATCCCGAGTGATGTTTTTGTGACAGCGGTGTCCACTCTGGATGACTGCAGGTATCCAGGTAGACTTGATGTGTGTCATAGTGGATGAGGTTTGCTTACAGATGACCTGTTGGGGAAAGTGTTGTCATTTACAAATATTCATGACGTTCAGGTTCCTGTGTGGAAATCAGAATAACTGTAATGTTTCCCCGGAACGAAGGACTTGGCTGTTACACAGATACGTGGTGATGTGGGCTTCAACAACAGCATGAGCCATCTGATCTGAAGATCGCTAGGTGAGCGCTGATGTTTTTCCCAACATAATTGAGGTGAGACTCTCTTCTTTACAGGTATTCAGGTAGGAAATGATAGTCCTCAGCAATCGAGGCAGCTCCAGGTTGTTCATTTTATATTTTAGAGAATATTTTTCTTTAACCCTGAGAGGAATGAGGTATTGCTGTATCCAGGTCCTTTTCATAGTAGACTGAACCACAGCACCAACCATGGAAGTGTTGTAGGTGTCCCGTAGTGAAATGTTGTCATATCTGACCTGGTGCGGACCTTGGAGTTCTGAAAAGTATTCTGGCAGAGTTGATGGTGTCTGACAGAAGGAAATGTCGCAGCTAATCTAGGCTGTCCCGCTACTCAAAATTCTGTGTTTTCTTATGTATCTTGTGTATTTTTGGGGGGGTATTGTGAAGAAGATATGACAATGATGTTCATGGCGGTTAAGGGGGGACATTTCTTATATACGAATAAATGATGATATGTCCCACACTCATAGTTACCATGACTTCTCAACAGGGAGTCAGGCAATATATTCTATGGATTATACTAGTAGAATTTTGAATATTGAATTTCCAGTTTAGTATGTAGGACAAAACTTAAGATAAACTACCGGATTGCTTAGTGATTGGAAGATATCAGGCTAACTACCACAGATCTCCCAAGTCTCATTAATCACTGAAGTTTTCTTTCTCTGAGGGGACCAGCAGCAGATGGTTTCTCTGGCAATGGCATAGATACCAGTGGTGTATCCATCATGACCATTGCCCATACAGTGCAAGAATGCGGTAAGCGATGACTTGTGCCTTAGGCATCTGACAGAACCTCTGACCTTCAGATGTATAGGAAAATAGGTATGGCATCCCTAAGACTGAGTTACTGTTTTGCAGCTGACCCATGAAGTCCTTCTAAGTACACAGGTATGAGATTCTGTGACATTCACCCATGAGAGCATGATGGATGTGAATAATTATGTTTTCAGGACTCCATATTGAATGTGTTCTGAGCCTATAAGCAGTTCAGAATCCATTTGACCCAGAAATCCTAGTGAGTATGGGCTCTAGCGGTCTCCCTGCTCAGAGATTGCCTTTTATGCCCCCATACTGATGGATTGATAAGGAGATATCCAGGTAATTTCTCCCAAGGTCCGTCTCCACATTAATGACTGTGGAATGTTTGCACGTATCTCTTCGTGAGAAGAAGGTGTCATCTCATCAGTAAGTGTCCAGGTAATGGTCATGACTCTCGAACCAAGGCCATTGACAAGGCAATGTGCTGTTGTCTGATTAGCCTAAGTCGTGTACTCCACCCATTTTCCACAATGTGTCTTTCAGGTCACGGTGAGCCCATTTGCAGGGAGTTTGTCCATGGTAGTTATGCAGGCATCCAGTAGGTATAGGGTTCAGGCATGAAGTGGGCCTAAACCACAGCACTGTCCAGCCCATCTTCATGTTCCTAAGGCAGTGATGACTGTGTACCTAACACTTCCTGGTTCCATCTCTTTGTTTTAGGTGGTGAGGTATAACCATGTGTTTTTTCTGTTTCTCTTTCAGACATAAGTCATGTGTAATGCTGAGTGTCCTGGGTGGTGATATCCGGTGAGTACCCTGGCATTCCCAAAGTAGTTAGTAAGCATAGGCTATTTTGAGGCATACTCATGAGAGATGATGGTGTCTGCTGAGGAAGATTTTGACCTGATTTAATAGAGTCATCAAGGTTGTATTGGTGTGTTTCATGGTAATGGACATGGAAAGCATTGTTGACATATGTGGTCGTAAAACAAGTTGTGATCCTAAACACTGTTGTCACATGTGTTAATTCAGAATCTTGTGAGGAGAACTCGGTGAGCTAACTATGGTGGTTATTAGAACCTGCCTCTATACATGGTAGATGGTCAGGAGGGTCCTACTGCTGTGCAGGTCATCTAATACTCAAGATGAGTTTAAGTGAAGAGGATGCTCTTAACACATGTGTCAATTACCATGTATGTAGGGGGCGGGAGGCGGCATGGCTGGTAGTATGGTAATGGCTGCCCAGAACTGCCAGATATGCCACTTTCCTCACCCTACAAAAGGCCAGCCCAGACTATGTCATGCTCACATGTTTATGTATGTGTTTCCATGTGGTAACGCTCATTGTCGCCATGATTCCCCCTCAGGGATTCAGGTAGGAAATGATGGATTCCTTGCTAATCATTTTAAGTAGGAGTTTATAATTTTCTATTTTAGAGAAGGTTTACGTTTCCTACTATGCCTGTTCCAGGAGTGCAGGCACACTGGATCTGATCCTGGCTGCCACCCGCAGTACAGATCATAGGCTTTTCACAGGTGGCCAATCCCGAGTAACGTGTTGGTGACAGTGGTGTTAATTCTGGATGACTACATGTATCCAGGTAGAGTTGATGTGTCTCACAGTGTACGAGGTTGCTTACAGGGGTCCTGATGGGGAAAGGTTTGTGATTTGCAATCATTTCATGACTTTCAGGTTCCTGTGCAGTAATCACAATGGCTGTAATATTGTCCGGAACCAAGGACGTGGCTGTTATGCAACCACAGCATGAGCCATCTGATCTGCAGATCACTAGATGAACGCTAATTTTTTGCAACTAAATCGAGGTGACCATCTCTTCTTTCCAGGTATTCAGGTAGGAAATGAGAGTCCTTACCAGCTGTCCCGCTACTCAAAATTCTGTGTTTTCACATGTACCTTGTGTGTTTTTAGGGTCCTGAGAAGATGACATGACGATAAAGTTCATGGCAGTTAACGGGGGACATTTCTCATATGCGAATAAGTGATGATGTGTCCTCCACTCATTTTAACAATGACTTATTTACTGGGAGTCAGGTAAGAAATTCTAGGGCCTGTATATGTACTAGCAAGCACATTCATTACCATTTTGGTGTGTTAGACAAAGCTTAGTTGTGAACCATAGGACTTCTGAGCGATTTGAAGATATCTAACTACCACGGATCTCCCAAGTCACATTAATTACTGGATTTTTTTACTCTGAGGGAACCAGCCAGCAGATGAAGGTGTTTCCGGCAATGGCATAGATCTGAGAGGACTGCGAGATGCCAGTTAGACTTGGGCTGTGCAGTTCCAGCCCACAACAAGGCTATTTACATTTTCCAGTTCTAGAAGTTGTGACAGGGACACGTCTGACATCCTGTATTTTCCAGGTAACAATCTAGATACCATGCGGAACTTCATCATGATCATTGCCTGGACAGTGCATGAACCCAGTAAGTGATGACCTTTGCCTTAGGCCTCCGACAGACCTTCTGACATTCAGATATCTAGGTGAGTGTGTATGGTATCCCTAACACCTTGTTATTGTTTTGTAACTAACCCATGAAGTCCTTCTCAGTACTCAGGTATGAGATTCTGTGACATACACTCATGAGAGAATGATGGATGTGAATAATGATGTTTTTTCGACTCCATATTGAGTGAGTTCATGGCCTTTAGGCAATTCAGAATCTGTTTGACACAAAGGTTCCTAGTGAGCATGGGCTGTTGCCATCTCTCTGCTCAGATATTGCCTTTTATGCCCCCATGCTGATAGATTGATAGTTAGACTTGCAGGTAATTTCTCCCATGGTCTGTCTCCACATTAATGACCGTGGAATGTTTGCAGATGTCTCTTCATGAGAAGAAGGTGTCATCGACCTCTTCAAGTGTTCAGGTAATGGTCATGAGTCTCCAACAAAAGCCATTGATCAGCCCTAACTAGTTTGGCTCAGTGGATAGAGCGTTGGCCTGCAGACTGAAAGGCCCCAGGTTTGATTCCCATCATGGGTATGTACCTGGGTTTGGGGCACATCCGCAGTGGGAGGTGTGCAGGAGGCAGCTGATCGATGTTTCTCTCTCATCGATGTTTCCAACTCTCTATCCCTCTCCCTTACTCTCTGTAAAAGATATTTTTTTAAATAAAGCCATTGACCAAGGCAATGTGCAGTTGTCTCAGTAGCCTAAGACGTGTACGCCACCCTTTTTCCACAGTGTGTCTTTCAGGTCACAGTGAGCCCATCCCTGGGAAACCTATCCACAGTAGGTGTGCAGGCATCCAGTAGGAATGGAGGTCAGTGATGAAGTGTGCCTAAACCACAGCACAGACCAGCCGATCTTCATGTTTCTAAAGCAGCAATGACTGTGTTCCTAACACTTCTTGGTTCCATGGCTTTGGTGCAGGTGGTCAGGTAATAACCTTTCGTTTTTACCTTTTATCTTTCTGACGTAAGTCATGTGTAATGCTGAGTGGCTTGGGAGGGTGATATCTGGTAGGTTCCCTGGTGTTTCCCAAAGAGTAACCATAGGATTTTTTGATGGATACCCTTGAGAGATGATAGTGGCTGCTAAGGAAGATTTTGACCGGATTTAATAGAGTTATCAAGGTTGAGTTGGCGTGTTTTATCGTAATGGAAGTGAAAAGCATAGTTCCCAGATGTGATCATAAACAAATTGTTATCATAAACACTTTGTCACCTGTGTTTCTTAAGATTCTTGTGAGGAGAACTCGGTGAGCTAACTATGGTCATTATGGGAACCTGCCTCTAAAGCTGGTAGGTGGTCAAGTGGGTGCTACCGCTGTGCACATCATCTGATACTCAAGGTGAGTTCAAGTGAAGAGGATGCTCTTAACACTTGTGTTAATTACCATGTTTGTAGCAGGAGGGAGATGGCATGGCTGGTACTACAATAATGGCAACCCATACTGCCAGACATGACACCCTCACCCTAAAAAAGCCCAGCACAGACTATGTGATGCTCACATGTCTATGTAAGTGATGCTGTGTGCTGACACTTGTTGTCGCCATGATTCTCTTGCAGGTATTCAGGTAAGAAATGATGGATTCCTTGCTAGTCGTTTAAGTAGGAGTTTACAATTTTCTATTATAGAAAAGGTTTACATTTCCTACTGTGCTTGTTCCAGGATTATAGGCACACTGGATCTTACCATGCCTTGCCAACCTGCTATACTGATCATAGGCTTTTCACAGGTGTCCAATCCTGAGTGACGTGTTGGTGACAATGGTGTCCACTCTGGATGACTACATGTATCCGAGGTTGCTTACGGGTGTTCTGGTGGGGAAATGTTGTCGTTTACAAACATTCATGACTTTCAGTTCCTGTGCAGAAATTACAATGACTGTAATATTGTCCGGAACCAAGGACGTGGCTGTTATGCAGGTAAGTGGTGATGTCGGCTTCAACCACAGCATGAGCAATCTGATCTGCATATCACTAGATGAACGCTAATTTTTTTCCCAACAAAGTCGAGGTGACACTCTCTTCTTTGCAGGTGATCAGGTAGGAAATGAGAGTCCATACCAGTCTAATGACCTCCAGGTTGTTTATGTGATATTTAGAGCAGTGGTTGTCAAACCGCAGCTTGCGAGCCATAGTCGGCTCTTTGGCCCCCTGAGTGTGGCTCTTCCACAAAATAACATCTGCAGGTGTGCACATAGAGTGTGATTACAACTAAGCGCCCCATGCACAAAAGTTGGTTTTCAGCTCTCAAAAGAAATTTCAATCGTTTTACTGTTGATATTTGGCTCTTTTGACTAATGACTTTGCCAACCACTGTTTTAGAGAACATCATTCTTTAACCCAGCGAGGGATGAGGTATTGATTTATCCAAGTATTTATCATAACAGGACTAACCACAGCATTAATCATGGAAATGTTGCAAGTGTCACCAGGTGAAATGTTGCCATTTCTGAAGGAAGTGTCGCAGCTAATCTGGGCTGTCCCACTAACCAAAATTCTGTGTTTTCACATGTATGTTGTGTGTTTTTCAGGGTCCTGTGAAGAAGACTTGACAATAAAGTACATGGTGTTTAACGGGGGACATTTCTCATATGCGAACAAGTGGTGATATGTCCTCCACCCATTGTAACCATGACTTATTTACTGGGAGTCAGGTAAGAAATTCTAGGGCCAGTACATGTACTAGCAAGCACATTCATCTCCATTTTGGTATGATAGACAAAACATAGTTTTGAACTATAGGATTGTTGAACAATTTAAAGATATCTGTATAACAACCACGGATCTCCCAAGTCACATTAATCACTGGGTTTTTCTTTATCTGACGGGACCAGCCAGCTGTTGAAGGTGTGTCCACAATTGTATAGATCTGAGAGGACTGCGAGATGCCAGGTAGAGTTGGGGTGTGCAATGGTGGCCCACTATCAAGCTATTTGCATTTTCTGTTTCTAGAAGGTTTGACAGCGGACACATATGGCATCCTGTGTTTTGCAGGTTGCAGTCTAGATACCATGGTGAACTACTTCATGATCATTGCCCGGACAGTGCGTGAACCCGGTAATGATAACCTGTGCCTTAAGCATCTGACAGACCTTCTGACATTCAGAAATTAAGGTGAGTTTGTATGGTATCCCTCACACCATGTTATTTTTTTGTAGCTAATCCGTGTAGTCCTTCTTAGTACTCAGTGATGAGATTCTATGTCATATACTCATGAGAGAATGATGGATGAGAATAATGTTGCTTTTTGGAGTCCATATTGAGTGTCTGCTTGGACTTTCGGCAGTTCAGAATCCTACCAATCAATTTCTCCCAAGCAATCTTAGTGAGCATCGCCTATTGCCATCTCCCTGCTCAGAGATCGCCTTTGATGCCACCATACTGATAGATCGATAGGGAGACTTCCAGGTAATTTGTCCACGGTCTGTCTCCACATTAATGACTGTGGAATGTTTGCAGGTGTCTTTTTGTGAGAAGAAGGTGTCATCGACTTCTACAAGTGTCCAGGTGATGGTCATGAGTCTACAACATAGCCATTGATGAAGGCAATGTGCAATTATCTTAGGAGCTTAAGATGTGTAAGCTACCCATTTCCCACAGTATCACTTTCAGGTCACAGTGAGCCTATCCCAAGGAAGGCCATACACGGTAGGTATGAAGGCATCCAGTAGGTATGGGGGTCAGGGATGAAGTGGGCCTAAACCACAGCACAGACGAGCCTATCTTCATGTTCCTAAGGCAGCGATGACTGTGTACCTAACACTTCCTGGTTCCATCGCTTTGGTGCAGGTGCTCAGGTAATAACCATGTGTTTTTTCCGTTTCTCTTTCAGACATAAGTCATATGTAATGCTGAGTGTCCTGGGTGGGTGATATCCGTTGAGTACCTTGGCGTTCCCAAAGTAGTTAGTACGCATAGGATATTTTGAGGCATACTCATGAGAGATGATGGTGTCTGCTGTGGAAGATTTTGACCTGATTTAATAGAGTTGTCAAGGTTGTGTTGGTGTGTTTCATGGTAACGGACATGAAAAGCATTGTTGGCAGGTGTGGTCATAAAACAAATTGTGATCCTAAACACTGTTGTCACATGTGTTTCTTCAGATTCTTGTGAGGAGAACTCAGTAAGCTAACTATGGTGGTTATTGGAACCTGCCTCTATACGTGGTAGGTAGTCAAGTGGGTCCTAACGCTGTGCCGATCATCTGATACTCAAGATGAGTTTAAGTGAAGAGGATGCTCTTAACACTTGTGTTAATTACCATGTTTGTATGGGGAGGGAGGCAGCATGGCTGGTAGTATGGTAATGGCAGCCCATACTGCCAGACATGCCATTTTCCTCCCCCTACCAAAGGCCAGCCCAGTCTATGTGATGCTCACATGTCTAGGTAAGTGATGCTGTGTGCTAACACTCGTCACCATGATTCCCCTGCAGGGATTCAGGTAAGAAATGATGGATTTCTTGCCAATCATTTTAAGTAGGAGTTTACAGTTTTCTATTTTAGAGAAGGTTTATGTTTCCTACTGTGCCTGTTCCTGGAGAACAGGCACACTGGATCTTATCCTGGCTTCCAGCCCTCTGAAGTGATCATAGGCTTTTCACAGGTGGCCAATCCCGAGTGACATGTTGGTGACAGTGGTGTCAACTCTGGATGACTACACGTATCCAGGTAGAGGTGATGTGTCTCACAGTGGACGAGGTTGCTTACAGGAGTCCTGTCGGGGAAAGGTTTGTCGTTTACTATCATTTCATGACTTTCAGATTCCTGTGCAGTAATCACAATGACTGTAATACTGTCCGGAACCAAGGACATGGCTGTTATGCAGATAAGTGGTGATGTGGGCTTCAACCACAGCATGAGCCAACTGATCTGCAAATCACCAGATGAACGCTAATTTTTTTGTAACTTAATCAAGGTGACCATCTCTTCTTTCCAAGTATTCAGGTAGGTAATGCGAGTCCTTACCAGCTGTCACATGACTCAAAATTCTGTTTTCACATGTACCTTGTGTGATTTTCAGGGTCCTGAGAAGATGACATGATGATAAATTTCATGGCGGTTAACGGGGGATATTTCTCATATACGAATAAGTGGTGATGTGTCCTCCACTCATTTTAACCATGACTTATTTACTGGGAGTCAGGAAAGAAATTCTTGGGCCAGTACATGAAGTAGCAAGCACATTCATCTCCATTTTGGTATGTTAGACAAAACTTAGTTGTGAACCATAGGATTTTTGAGCGATTTGAAGATATCTGTGTAACTACTCCGGATCTCCCAAATCACATTATTCAATGGATTTTTCTTTCTCTGAGGGGACCAGCCAGCAGATGAAGGTGTGTCCACAATTGCATAGTTGTGAGAGGACTGCAAGATTCCAGGTTGAGATGTGGTGTGCAGTTGTGGCCCACAACAAGACTATTTGCATTTTCATTTCTAGAAGTTTTCACCCTGCACAAGTATGGCATCCTGTGTTTTCCAGGTTGCTATCTAGATACCATGATGAACTTAATCGTGATCATTGTCCAGTGTATGAACCCAATAAGTGATGACCTGTGCCTTAGGCATCCGACAGAACTTCTGACATTCAGATATCTAGGTGAGTATATGGTATCCCTAACACCGTGTTATTGTTTTGCACTTGACCGGTGAAGTCCTTCTCAGTACTTAGGTATGAGATTCTGTGACATTCACTCATGAGAGAATGATGGATGTGAACAAAGATGTTTTTTGGACTCCATATTGAGTGACTTCTTGGCCTTTAGGCAGTTCAGAATCCATTTGAGCCAAACATTCCTAGTGAGCATGGGCTTTTGCCGTCTCCCTGCTCAGAGATTGCCTCTTATGCCCCCATGGTGATAGATTGATAGGTAGACCTCTAGGTAATTTCTCCCTTGGTCTCTCTCCACATTAATGACCATGTAATGTTTGCAGGTGTCTCTTCATGAGAAGAAGGTGTCATCGACATCTACAAGTGTCCAGGTAATGGTCATGAGTCTCCCACCACAGCCATTGATCAAAGAAATGAGTAGTTGTCTCAATCCTAAGACGTGTACGCCACCCTTTTCCCACAGTGTCTCTTTCAGGTCACAGTGGGCCTATGTCCGGGTAGGCCATACACGATATTTATGCAGGCATCCAGTAGGTATGGGGTCAGGGATGAAGTAGGCCTAAACCACAGCACAGACCATCCCATCTTAATGTTCCTAAGGCTGCGATGAATGTGTAACTAACACTTCCTGGTTCCATCTATTTGTTTTAGGTGGTCAGGAAATAAACATGTTTTTCTGTGTTTCTATATCAGACATAAGTCATGTGTAATGCTGAGTGTCCAGGGTGGGTGATAATCCGGTGAGTACCCTGGAGTTCCCAAAGTAGTTAGTACGCATAGGCTATTTTGAGGCATACTCATGAGAGATAATGGTGTCTGCTGAGGAAAATTTTGACCTGATTTAATAGAGTTATCAAGATTGTGTTGGTATGTTTCATGGTAATGGACATGAAAAGAAATGTTGGCAGGTGTGGTCATAAAAGAAGTTGTGATCCTAAACCGTGTTGTTACATTTCTTTCTAAAGATTCTTGTGAGGAGAACTCAGTGAGCTAACTATGTTGGTTATTGGAATCTGCCTCTATAGGTGGTAGGTGGTCAAGTGGGTCCTACTGCTGTGCCGATCATCTGATACTCAAGATGCGTTTAAGTGAAGAGGATGATGCTCTTAACACTTGTGTTAATTACCAAGTTTGTAGGGGGAGGGAGGCGGCATTACTGGTAGTATGGTAATGGCTACCCATACTGCCAGACATGCCCCTTTCCTCACCCTACAAAAGGCCAGCACAAAATAGGTGATGCTCACATGTCTAGGTAAGTGATGCTGTGTGCGAACACTCGTCGCGATGATTCCCCTGCAGGGATTCAGTAAGAAATGATGGATTCCTTGCCAATCATTTTAAGTAGGAGTTTACAATTTTCTGTTTTAGAGAAGGCTTACGTTTCCTACTGTGCCTGTTCCAGGATTATAGGCACACTGGATCTTATCCTGGCTGCCACCTACAGTACTGATCATAGGCTTTTCACAGGTGGCCAATCCAGAGTGACGTGCTGGTGACAGTGTTGTCCAGTCTGGATGACTACACGTATCCGGGTAGAGTTGATGTGTCTCATAGTGAATGAGGTTTTCTTGCGGGTGTCCTGGTGGAGAAAGCGTTGTCGTTTACAAACACTCATGACATTCAGGTACCTGTGTGGAAATCAGAATAACTGTAACCTTGCCCCTAAACGAAGGGCGTGGCTGAAATGCAGGTAAGTGGTGATGTGGGCTTCAACCACAGCATGAGCCATCTGATTGGCAGATCGCTAGGTGAGCGCTGATGTTTTTCCCAACCAAATTGAGGTGACACTCTCTTCTTTGCAGGTATTCAGGTAGGAAATAATAGTCCTCAGCAATCGAGGCAGCTCCAGGTTGTTCATGTGATATTTTAGAGACTATTTTCCTTTAACCCTTCGAGGGATGAGGTATTGGTGTATCCAGACACTTTTCATAGTAGACTGAACCGCAGCACCAACCATGGAAGTGCTGTAGGTGTCCCGTGGTGAAATGTTGTCATAACTGACCTGGTCCAGACCTTGGAGTTCTACAAAGTATTCTGGCAGAGTTGATGGTGTCTTACAGAAGGAAATGTTGCAGCGATTCTTGGGTGTCCCGCTACAAAGTTCTGTGCTTTCACAGTCATTATTACCATGAGTTGTTTACAAGGACTCAGGTAAGAAATCCTAGGGACCATACCGGTACTAGCAAGCACATTGAATCTTTAGTTTGGTATGTTAGAGAACACTTAGTTTTGAACTACGGTATTGGTGAGTGATTGGAGGATATTAGAGTAACTACCACCGGTCTCTCAAGTCATATTAATCACTGGAATTTTCATTCTCTGAGGGACCAGTCATCATATGAAGGTGTCTCCAGCAATGGCATAGATTTGAGAGCACTGCGAGATGCTAGGTATAGTTCGGGTATTCAGTGTGGCCCACAACTAAGCTCTTTGCATTTGCGTTTCTAAAAGGTTTGACAGTGGACACGTATGGCATCCTGTGTTTTGCAGGTTGCAGTCCAGATACCATGGTGAACTTCTTCATGATCATTGCCTGGACACTGCATGAACCCGGTAAGTGATGACCTCTGCCTTAGGCATCTGACAGACCCTGTGACCTTCAGATGTCTAATTACGTGTGTATGGTTTCCCTGAGACCATGTTACTGTTTTGTAGCTCAGCCGTGAAGTCCTCCTTAGTACTCAGGTATGAGATTCTGTGACATTCCCTCATGAGTGCATGATGGATGTGAATAATGATGATTTTTGGACTCCATATTGAGTGTGTTCTGGGCAAATAAGCAGTTCGGAATCCGTTAAAACCAAGCAATCATAGTGAGTATGGGCTGTTGCCATCTTCCTGCTCAGACATGCATTTAATGCCCCCATACTGATGGATTGAGAGGTAGACTTCCAGGTAGTTTCTCCCAATGTCCGTCTCCACATTAATGACTGTGGAATGTTTGCAGGTATCTCTTCATGAGAAGAAGGTGTCATCGCCTCAGGAAGTGTCCAGATAATGGTCACGAGTCTCCCTTTAAAGCCATTGACCAAGGCAATGTGTAGTTGTCTCATTAGCCTAAGATATGTGAGCCACACATTTTCCACAGTGTGTCTTTCAGGTCACGCTAGCTCACCACCGGGAAGTTTGTCCACGGTAGCTATGCAGGCATCCAGTAGGTATAGGGTTCAGGCATGAAGTGGGCCTAAACCACAGCACAGACGTGCCGATCTTCATGTTCCTAAGGCAGCGATGACTATGTACCAAACACTTCTGTTCCGTTGCTTTGGTGCAGGTGGTCAGATAATAACCTTCCGTTTTTACCTTTTCTCTTTCAGAAATAGGTCATGTGCAATGCTGAGTGTCCTGGGAGGGTGATTTCTGGTGCGTACCCTGGCGATCCCAAACTATTTAGTAACCATAGGATTTTTTGAGGGACACTCTTGAGAGATGATAGTGTCTCCTGAGGAAAATTTTGACCGGATTTAATAGAGTTATCAAGGTTGAGTTTGTGTGTTTCATCGTAATGGACATGAAAAGCATTGTTGGCAGGTGTGGTCATCAAACAAGTTGTGATCCTAAACACTGTTGTCACGTGTTTCTTCAGATTCTTGTGAGGGGTACTCAGTGAGCTAACTATGGTCATTATAGGAACCTGCCTCTAAAGCTGGTAGGTGATCAAGTGCGTCCTATGGCTGTGCACATCATCTGATACTCTAGGTGAGTTTAAGTGAAGAGGATGCTCTTACCACTTGTCTTAATTTGCTCGTTTGTAGGGTGAAGGTTGTGGTATGGCTGGTACTGAGATAATGGCTGCCCCCAGTACCAGACATGCCGCCTCCCTCCCCCTACAACAACCCAGCACTGACCATGTGATGCTTACATGGCAATGTAAGTAATGCCGTGTGCTAACACTGGTTGTCGCCATGATACTCTTTCAGAGATTCATGTAAGAAATGTTGGATTCCTTGCCAAATTCTTAAGAAGGTTTTTACAATTTTCTATTTTAGAGAAGGCTTACATTTCCTACTGTGCCTGTTCCAGATTATGGGCACACTGGATCTGATCCTGGCTGCAACCCACAGTACTGATCATAGGCTTTTCACAGGTGGCCAATCCTGAGTAACATGTTTACGACATTGGTGTCCACTCTGGATGGCTGCATGTATCTAGGTAGAGTTGATATGTCTCATAGTGGATGAGGTTTGCATATGGGTTTCCTTGTGGGGAAAGTGTTGTCCTTTACAAACATTCATGACTTTCAGGTTCCTATGCAGAAATCAGGATGACTGTATTCTTGCCCTGGAACAAAAGACGTGGCAGTTATGCAGGTAAGTGGTAATGTGGGCTTCAACCACAGCATGAGTTATCTGATCTGCAGATCGCTAGGTGAGCGCTAATGTTTTTCCCAACAAAATTGAGGTGACACTCTCTTCTTTGCACGTACTCCGGTAGGAAATTATAGTTCTCAGCAATCAAAGCAGCTCCAGGTTGTTCATGTCATATTATAGAGAATAGTTTTCTTTAACCCTGAGAGTGATGAGGTATTGGTGTATCAAAGTCCTTTTCATAGTAGGCCCAACCACAGTACCAACCATGGAAGTGTTGTAGGTGTCCCGTGGTGAAATGTTGTCATATCTGACCTGGTCCAGACCTTGGAGTTCTGCAAAGTGTTCTGGTAGAGTTGATGGTGTCTTACAAAAGGAAATGTCCCAGCTAATCTTGGGTGTCCCGCTACAAAGTTCTGTGCTTTCACAATCATTATTACCATGACTTGTTTACTGGGAGTCAGGTAAGAAATCATAGGGACCATACAGGTACTAGCAAGCACATTGAATCTTTAGTTTGGTAGGTTAGACAACACATAATTTTGAACTACAGTATTGTTGAGCAATTGGAAGGTATCAGTGTAACTACAACAGGTTTCCCAAGTCAAATTAATCACTGGATTTTTCTTTCTCTGAGGGGCCAGTCAGCCTATGAAGGTGACTACGACAATGGCATAGATTTGAGAGGACTGCGAGATGCCAGGTATAGTTGGAGTGTGCAGTGGTGGCCTACAACAAGGCTATTTGCATTTTCATTTCTGAATGGTTTGACAGTGAACATATATGGCATCCTGTGTTTTCCTGGTTGCAGTCTGGATACCATGGTGAACTTCCTCGTGATCATTACCTGGACAGTTCATGAACCTGCTAAGTGATGACCTGTGCCTTAGGCATCTGATAGAACCTCTGACCTTCAGATGTCTAGGTACGTGTGTATGGTTTCCCTGAGATCGTGTTATTGTTTTGCAACTGACCCGTGAAGTCCTTCTTAGTACTCAAGTATGAGAATCCGTGACATTCACTCATGGGAGAATGGTGGATGTGAATAATGATGTTTTTTAGACTCCACATATTGTGTTTGGGCCTATTAGCAGTTCAGAATCCATTTGTCACAAGAAATCCTAGTGAGCATGGGCTGTTGCTGTCTCCCTGCTCAGAGATTGCCTTTTCTGTCCCCACAGTGATAGATTGATAGGTAGACCTCCGGGTAATTTCTCCCATGGTTTGTCTACCCATTAATGACCATGGAATGTTTGCAGGTGTCTCTTCATTAGAAGAAGGTGTCATCGACCTCTTCCAGTGTTCAGGTAATGATCTTGAGTCTCCAACCAAAACCCTGACCCTGGCAATGTTCAGATGGCTCAGTAGCCTAAGACGTGTACGCTACCCATATTCCACAGTGTGTCTTTCAGGTCACTGTGAGCCCATCCCCGGGAAGTCTATCCTCAGTAGGTGTGCAGGAATCCAGTAGGTATGGGGGTCAGTGATGAAGTGGTTTAAACCACAGCACAAACCAGCCGATCTTCATGTTCCTCAGACAGCGATGACAGTGTACTTAACACTTTCGGATTCCATCTCTTTGTTTTAGGTTGTCACCTAATAACCGTGGGATTTTTTCTTTCCTTCTTCAGACTTAAGTCGTGTAATGCTGAGTGTCCTCAGTGTGTGATATATGCTGAGTACCCTGGCTTTCCCAAAGTAGTTAGTATGCATAAGATATTTTCGGCATACTCATGAGAGATGTTGGTGTCTGCTGTGGAAGATTTGGACCTGATTTAATATATATATCAATGTTGTGTTGGTGTGTTTCATCGTAATGGATGTGAAAAGCATTGTTGGCAGGTGTGGTCTTAAAACAAGTTGTGATCCTGAACACTGTTGTCACATGTGTTTCTTCAGGTTCTTGTAAGAACTCAGTGAGCTAACTATGGTTGTTATGGGAACCTGCCTCTAAACCTGGTATATAGTCAAGTGGGTCCTAAAACTGTGCACATCATCTGATACTCAGTATGAGTTTAAGAGGATGCTCTTAACACTTGTATTAATTATTATGTTTGTATGGGGAGGTTGGCGGTATCACTGGTACTGATGTAATGTCTGTCCACAGTACCAGACATGCCGCCCTCCTCCCCCTATAAAAGCCCAGCACAGACCACGTGATGCTCACATGTCTAGGTAAGTGATGCCGTGTGCTAACACTCATTGTGGTCATGATTCTCTTGCAGGGATTCAGGAAGGAAATGATGGATTCCTTGCCAATCGTTTTAAGTATGCATTTACAATGTTCCATTTTTGAGAACCTTTACATTTGCTACTGTGCCCGTTCCAGGATTGCAGGCATGCTGGTACTTATCCTGCCTTGCCAACCCGCTATATGGATCATAGGCTTTTCCCAGGTAGCCAATACTGAGTGACGTGTTGGTGACAGTGGTGTCCACTCAGGATGACTACACGTATCCAGGTAGAGTTGATGTGTCTCACAGTGGACGAGGTTGCTTACAGAAGTCCTGTTGGGGAAAGGTTTGTCGTTTACAATCATTTCATGACTTTCAGGTTCCTGTGCAGTAATCACAATGGCTGTAATATTGTCAGAAACCAAGGACATGGCTGTTATGCAGATAAGTGGTGATGTGGGCTTCAACCATCGCCTGAGCCTACTGGTCTGCATATCACTAGATGAATGCTAATTTTTTTTGCAACTAAATCAAGGTGACCATCTCTTCTTTCCAGGTATTCAGGTAGGAAATGAGGGTCCTTACCAGCTGTCCCGCTACTCAAAATTCTGTGTTTTCACATGTACCTTGTGTGTTTTTTAGGGTCCTGAGAAGATGACATTATGATAAAGTTCATGGGTGTTAACGGGGAAAATTCCTCATATGCGAATAAGTGGTGATGTGTCTTCCACTCATTTTAACGATGACTTACTTACTGGGAGTCAGGTAAGGAATTATAGGGCCAGTATATGTACTAGCAAGCACATTCATCACCATTTTGGTATGTTAGACAAAACTTAATTGTAAACCATAGGATTTCTGAGCGATTTGTAGATATCTGTATAACTACCATGGATCTTCCAAGTCACATTAATCACTGGATTTTTCATTCTCTGAGGGTACCAGCCAGCAGATGTAGGTGTCTCTGACCATGGCAGAGATGTGAGAGGAATGCGAGATTCCAGGTAGAAATGCTGTGTGCAGTGGTGGCCCACAACAAGGCTATTTGCGTTTTCCATTTCTAGAAGTTTTGACAGTAGACACGGATGGCATCCTGTGTTTTCCAGGTTGCAGTCTAGAGACCATGGTGAATGTCATCATGATCATTGCCCAGACCCTGCATGAATCCGGTAAGAGGTGACCTTTGCTTTAGGCATCCGACAGACCTTTTGACCGTCAGATAACTAGGAAAGTGTGTGTGGTATGCCTAATACTCTATTATTGATTTGTAGCTGACCCGTGAAGTCCTCCTTAGTACTCAGGTATGAGATTCTGTGCCATTCACTCATGAGAGAATGATG
Source organism: Ia io (assembly GCA_025583905.1). Taxonomy (NCBI): domain Eukaryota; kingdom Metazoa; phylum Chordata; class Mammalia; order Chiroptera; family Vespertilionidae; genus Ia; species Ia io. The sequence goes on from JAJQQW010000001.1 coordinate 8,202,430, forward strand.
GATGTGTATAATGATATTTTTTGACTCCATATTGAGTGTGTTCTTGGCCTTTAGGGAGCTGGGAATCAATTTGAACCAAACTTTCCTAGTGAGCATGTGCTGCTGCTGTCTCCCTGCTCAGAGATTGCCTTTTATGCCCCCATGGTGATAGATTGATAGGTAGACCAATAGGTAATTTCTCCCATGGTGTGTCTCCATATTAATGACGGTGGTAAGTTTACAGGTGTCTCTTCATGAGAGGAAGGTGTCATGTCATCGACATCTACATGTGTTCAGGTACTGCCCATTTTCCCACAGTGTCTCTTTCAGGTCACGGTGAGCCCATCCCGGGGAAACCTATCCACAGTAGGTGTGCAGGCATCCAGTAGGTATAGGGGTCAGGGATGAGGTTTGCCTAAACCACAGCACAGACCAGCCGATCTTCATGTTCCTAAGGCAGCGATGACTGTGTACCTAACACTTCCTGGTTCCATCTCTTTATTTTAGGTGGTCAGGTAATAACCATGTGTTTTTTTCTGTTTTTCTTTCAGACATAAGTCATGTGTAATGCTCTGTGTCCTGGGTGGTGATATCTGGTGAGTACCCTGGCATTCCCAAAGTAGTTAGTAAGCATGGGATATTTTGAGGCATACTCATGAGAGATGATGGTGTCTGCTGTGGAAGATTTTGACCTGATTTAATAGAGTTATCAAGGTTGTGTTGGTGTGTTTCATGGTAATGCACATGAAAAGCATTGTTGGCATGCGTGGTCGTAAAACAAGTTGTGATCCTAAACACTGTTGTCACATGTGTTAATTCAGATTCTTGTGAGGAGAACTTGGTGAACTAACTATGGTGGTTATTGGAACCTGCCTCTATACGTGGTAGATTGTCAGGTGGGTGCTACCACTGTGCCGATCATCTGATCCTCAAGGTGAATTTAAGTGAAGAGGATGCTCTTAACACTTGTGTTAATTACCATGTTTGTAGGGGGAGGGAAGTGGCATGGCTGGTAGTATGGTAATAGCAGCCCATACTGCCAGTCATGCCGCTTTCCTCCCCCTGCAAAAGGCCAGCACAGACTATGTGATGCTCCCAAGTCTAGGTAAGTGATGCTGTGGGCAGGGATTCAGGTAAGAAATGATGCATTCCTTGCCAATCATTTTAAGTAGGAGTTTACAATTTTCTATTTTAGAGAAGGTTTATGTTTCCTACTGTGCCTGTTCCTGGATTATAGGCACACTGGATCTGATCCTGGCTGCCACCTACAGTACTGATCATAGGCTTTGCACAGGTGGCCAATCTTGAGTGACGTGTTGGTGACAGTGGTGTCCAGGCTGAATGACTGCTGATATCCAGGTAGAGTTGATGTGTCTCATAGTGGATGAGGTTTGCTTACGGTTGTCCTGGTGGGGAAAGGATTGTCCTTTACAAACATTCATGACTTTTAGGTTCCTGTGCGGAAATCAGGATGACTATAACCTTGCCCTGGAACCAAGGACTTCTCCATTATGCAGGTAAGTTGTGATGTGGGCTTCAACCACAGCGTGAGCCATCTGATCTGCAGATCACTAGATGAACTCTAATTTTTTTGGCAAATAAATCGAGGTGACACTCTCTTCTTTCCAGGTATTGAGGTAGGAATGAGAATCATTACCAATCTAGTCACCTCCAGGTTGTGCATGTGATATTTTTTGAGAACATCATTCTTTAACCCTGCGAGGGATGAAGTGTTGCTTTATCCAAGTACTTATCATAACAGGACGAACCACCGCATTAACCACGGAAATGTTGCAGGTATCACGGGGTGAAATATTGTCATTTCTGACCATGGTCCGGACCTTGGAGTTCTGCACAGAATTCAGGCAGAGTTAATGGTGTCTTTCTTACAGGAGGAAGTGTCGCAGCTGATCTGGGCTGTCCCGCTACTCAAATTTCTGTGTTTTCACATGTATCTTGTGTGTGTTTCAGGTTCCTGTGAAGAAGACATCACGATAAAGTTCATGGCTGTTAATGGGGGACATTTCTCTTATGTGAATAAGTGGTGATATGTCCTCCGCCCATTGTAACCATGACTTATTTACTGGGAGTCAGGTAAGAAATTCTAGGGCCAGTACATGTACTAGCAAGCACATTCATCTCCATTTGCTATGTTAGACAAAACTTAGTTTTGAACCACAGGATTGCTGAGTGATTTGAAGTTATCTGTGTAACTACCACGGATCTCCCAAGTCACATTAATTACTGGGTTTTTCTTTCTCTGAGGGGACCAGCCAATTGATGAAGGTGTGTCAACAATCGCATAGATCTGAGAGGACTGCGAGATGCCAGTTAGACTTGGGGTGTGCAATGGTGGCCCACAACACGGATATTTGCATTTTTGATTTCTAGAAGTTTTGACAGTTGACCTGTGTTTTCTGGTTGCAATCTAAATACCATGTTGAACTTCTTCATGATCATTGCCCGGACAGTGCATGAACCCGGTAAATGATGACCTGTGGCTTAGGCATCCGACAGACCTTCTGACCTTCAGAAATCAAGGTGAGGTTGTATGGTTTCCCTCACACCGTGTTATTGTTTTGCAGCTTACCCATGATGTCCTTCTTAGTACTCAGGTATGAGATTCTGTGACATACACTCAGGAGAGAATGATGGAAGTGAATAATGATTTTTTTTAGGAATCCATATTGAGTGTCTTCTTTGACTTTAGGCAGTTTGGAATCCTAGCAATCCATTTGTCTTAAGCAATCCTAATGAGCATCGGCTGTTGCCGTTTCCCTGCTCGGAGATTGCCTTTGATGCCCCCATACTGATAGATTGATAGGGAGACTTCCAGGTAATTTTTCCACGGTCTGTCTCCACATTAATGACCGTGGAATGTTTGCAGGTGTCCCTTCGTGATAAGAAGGTGTCATTGACATCTACAAGTGTAGAGGTAATGCCATGAGTCTACAACCAAAGCCCTTTATCAAGGCAATGTGCAGTTGTCTCAGTAGCTTAAGACGTTTATTCCACCCATTTTCCACAGTGTGTCTTTAAGGTCACAGTGAGCCCATCTCCAGGGAAACCTATCCACGGTAGGTGTGCAGGCATCCAGTAGGTATGGGGGTCAGGGATGAAGTTGGCCTAAACCACAGCACAGACCAGCTGATCTTCATGTTCCTAAGGCAGCGATGACTGTGTACTTAACACTTCCTGGTTCCATCGCTTTGGTGCAGGTGGACAGGTAATAACCATGTGTTTTTTCTGTTTCTCTTTCAGACATAAGTCATGTGTAATGGAGAGTGTCATGGGTGTGTGATATCCATTGAGTATCCTCGCATTCCCAAAGTAGTTAGTAAGCATATGATATTTTGAGGCATACTCATGAGAGATGATGGTGTCTGCTGAGGAAGATTTTGACCTGATTTAATAGAGTTATCAAGGTTGTGTTGGTGTGTTTTATAATATTGGAAGTGAAAAGCATTGTTGGCAGGTGTTGTCTTAAAACAAGTTGTGATCCTAAAACACTGTTGTCACATGTGTTTCTTCAGATTCTTGTAAGGAGAACTCAGTGAGCTAACTATGGTTGTTATTGGGAATCTGCCTCTAAACCTGGTAGGTGGTCAAGTGGGTCCTAAAACTGTGCACATCATCTGATACTCAGTATGAGTTTAAGTGAAGGATGCTCTTAACACTTGTATTAATTATTATGTTTGTAGGGGGAGGTTGGCGGTATGGCTGGTAGTGATGTAATAGCTGTCCATACTGCCAGACATGCCGCCCTTCTCCTATATAAAAGCCCAGCAGAGACCACGTGATGCTCACATGTCTAGGTAAGTGATGCTGTGTGCTAACACTCGTTGTGGTCATGATTCTCTTGCAGGGATTCAGGAAAGATATGATGGATTCCTTGCCAATCGTTTTAAGTAGGCATTTACAATGTTCCATTTTTGAGAAGGTTTACATTTGCTACTGTGCCTGTTCCAGGATTGCAGGCAAACTGGTCTTATCCTGCCTTGCCACCCACGTACTGATCATAGGCTTTTCACAGGTGGCCAATCCCATGTGATGTGTTGGTGACAGTGGTGTCAACTCTGGATGACTACACGTATCCAGGTAGAGTTGATGTGTCTCACAGTGGATGAGGTTGTTTACAGAAGTCCTGTTGGGGAAAGGTTTGTCGTTTACAATCATTTCATGACTTTCAGGTTCCTGTGCAGTAATTTCAATGGCTGTAATATTGTCAGAAACCAAGGACATGGCTGTTATGCAGATAAGTGGTGATGTGGGCTTCAACCATCGCCTGAGCCTACTGGATCTGCATATCACTAGATGAATGCTAATTTTTTTTTGCAACTAAATCAAGGTGACCATCTCTTCTTTCCAGGTATTCAGGTAGGAAATGAGGGTCCTTACCAGCTGTCCCGCTACTCAAAATTCTGTGTTTTCACATGTACCTTGTGTGTTTTTCAGGGTCCTGAGAAGATGACATTATGATAAAGTTCATGGGTGTTAACGGGGGACATTTCTCATATGCGAATAAGTGGTGATGTGTCCTTCCACTCTTTTTAACCATGACTTACTTACTGGGAGTCAGGTAAAAATTATAGGGCCAGTATATGTACTAGCAAGCACATTCATCACCATTTTGGTATGTTAGACAAAACTTAATTGTAAACCATAAGATTTCTGAGCGATTTGTAGATATCTGTGTAACTACCATGGATCTTCCCAAGTCACATTAATCACTGGATTTTTCTTTCTCTGAGGGGACCAGCCAGCAGATGAAAGTGTCTACTGACCATGGCAGAGATGTGAGAGGAATGCGAGATTCCAGGTAGAAATGCTGTGTGCAGTGGTGGCCCACAACAAGGCTATTTGCGTTTTCCATTTCTAGAAGTTTTGACAGGGACACGGATGGCATCCTGTGTTTTCCAGGTTGCAGTCTAGAGACCATGGTGAATGTCATCATGATCATTGCCCAGACAGTGCATGAATCCGGTAAGAGGTGACCTTTGCTTTAGGCATCCGACAGACCTTTTGACCGTCAGATAACTAGGAAAGTGTGTGTGGTATGCCTAATACTCTATTATTGTTTTGTAGCTGACCCGTGAAGTCCTCCTTAGTACTCAGGTATGAGATTCTGTGCCATTCACTCATGAGAGAATGATGGATGTGTATAATGATATTTTTTGACTCCATATTGAGTGTGTTCTTGGCCTTTAGGGAGCTGGGAATCAATTTGAACCAAACTTTCCTAGTGAGCATGTGCTGTTGCTGTCTCCCTGCTCAGAGATTGCCTTTTATGCCCCCATGGTGATAGATTGATAGGTAGACCAATAGGTAATTTCTCCCATGGTGTGTCTCCATATTAATGACGGTGGTAAGTTTACAGGTGTCTCTTCATGAGAGGAAGGTGTCATGTCATCGACATCTACATGTGTTCAGGTACTGCCCATTTTCTGCCACAGTGTCTCTTTCAGGTCACGGTGAGCCCATCCCGGGGAAACCTATCCACAGTAGGTGTGCAGGCATCCAGTAGGTATAGGGGTCAGGGATGAGGTTTGCCTAAACCACAGCACAGACCAGCCGATCTTCATGTTCCTAAGGCAGCGATGACTGTGTACCTAACATTCCTGGTTCCATCTCTTTATTTTAGGTGGTCAGGTAATAACCATGTGTTTTTTTCTGTTTTTCTTTCAGACATAAGTCATGTGTAATGCTCTGTGTCCTGGGTGGTGATATCTGGTGAGTACCCTGGCATTCCCAAAGTAGTTAGTAAGCATGGGATATTTTGAGGCATACTCATGAGAGATGATGGTGTCTGCTGTGGAAGATTTTGACCTGATTTAATAGAGTTATCAAGGTTGTGTTGGTGTGTTTCATGGTAATGCACATGAAAAGCATTGTTGGCATGCGTGGTCGTAAAACAAGTTGTGATCCTAAACACTGTTGTCACATGTGTTAATTCAGATTCTTGTGAGGAGAACTTGGTGAACTAACTATGGTGGTTATTGGAACCTGCCTCTATACGTGGTAGATTGTCAGGTGGGTGCTACCACTGTGCCGATCATCTGATCCTCAAGGTGAATTTAAGTGAAGAGGATGCTCTTAACACTTGTGTTAATTACCATGTTTGTAGGGGGAGGGAAGTGGCATGGCTGGTAGTATGGTAATAGCAGCCCATACTGCCAGTCATGCCGCTTTCCTCCCCCTGCAAAAGGCCAGCACAGACTATGTGATGCTCCCAAGTCTAGGTAAGTGATGCTGTGGGCAGGGATTCAGGTAAGAAATGATGCATTCCTTGCCAATCATTTTAAGTAGGAGTTTACAATTTTCTATTTTAGAGAAGGTTTATGTTTCCTACTGTGCCTGTTCCTGGATTATAGGCACACTGGATCTGATCCTGGCTGCCACCTACAGTACTGATCATAGGCTTTGCACAGGTGGCCAATCTTGAGTGACGTGTTGGTGACAGTGGTGTCCAGGCTGAATGACTGCTGATATCCAGGTAGAGTTGATGTGTCTCATAGTGGATGAGGTTTGCTTACGGTTGTCCTGGTGGGGAAAGGATTGTCCTTTACAAACATTCATGACTTTTAGGTTCCTGTGCGGAAATCAGGATGACTATAACCTTGCCCTGGAACCAAGGACTTCTCCATTATGCAGGTAAGTTGTGATGTGGGCTTCAACCACAGCGTGAGCCATCTGATCTGCAGATCACTAGATGAACTCTAATTTTTTTGGCAAATAAATCGAGGTGACACTCTCTTCTTTCCAGGTATTGAGGTAGGAATGAGAATCATTACCAATCTAGTCACCTCCAGGTTGTGCATGTGATATTTTTGAGAACATCATTCTTTAACCCTGCGAGGGATGAAGTGTTGCTTTATCCAAGTACTTATCATAACAGGACGAACCACCGCATTAACCACGGAAATGTTGCAGGTATCACGGGGTGAAATATTGTCATTTCTGACCATGGTCCGGACCTTGGAGTTCTGCACAGAATTCAGGCAGAGTTAATGGTGTCTTTCTTACAGGAGGAAGTGTCGCAGCTGATCTGGGCTGTCCCGCTACTCAAATTTCTGTGTTTTCACATGTATCTTGTGTGTGTTTCAGGTTCCTGTGAAGAAGACATCACGATAAAGTTCATGGCTGTTAATGGGGGACATTTCTCTTATGTGAATAAGTGGTGATATGTCCTCCGCCCATTGTAACCATGACTTATTTACTGGGAGTCAGGTAAGAAATTCTAGGGCCAGTACATGTACTAGCAAGCACATTCATCTCCATTTGCTATGTTAGACAAAACTTAGTTTTGAACCACAGGATTGCTGAGTGATTTGAAGTTATCTGTGTAACTACCACGGATCTCCCAAGTCACATTAATTACTGGGTTTTTCTTTCTCTGAGGGGACCAGCCAATTGATGAAGGTGTGTGTCAACAATCGCATAGATCTGAGAGGACTGCGAGATGCCAGTTAGACTTGGGGTGTGCAATGGTGGCCCACAACACGGATATTTGCATTTTTGATTTCTAGAAGTTTTGACAGTTGACCTGTGTTTTCTGGTTGCAATCTAAATACCATGTTGAACTTCTTCATGATCATTGCCCGGACAGTGCATGAACCCGGTAAATGATGACCTGTGGCTTAGGCATCCGACAGACCTTCTGACCTTCAGAAATCAAGGTGAGGTTGTATGGTTTCCCTCACACCGTGTTATTGTTTTGCAGCTTACCCATGATGTCCTTCTTAGTACTCAGGTATGAGATTCTGTGACATACACTCAGGAGAGAATGATGGAAGTGAATAATGATTTTTTTAGGAATCCATATTGAGTGTCTTCTTTGACTTTAGGCAGTTTGGAATCCTAGCAATCCATTTGTCTTAAGCAATCCTAATGAGCATCGGCTGTTGCCGTTTCCCTGCTCGGAGATTGCCTTTGATGCCCCCATACTGATAGATTGATAGGGAGACTTCCAGGTAATTTTTCCACGGTCTGTCTCCACATTAATGACCGTGGAATGTTTGCAGGTGTCCCTTCGTGATAAGAAGGTGTCATTGACATCTACAAGTGTAGAGGTAATGGCCATGAGTCTACAACCAAAGCCCTTTATCAAGGCAATGTGCAGTTGTCTCAGTAGCTTAAGACGTTTATTCCACCCATTTTCCACAGTGTGTCTTTAAGGTCACAGTGAGCCCATCTCCAGGAAACCTATCCACGGTAGGTGTGAAGGCATCCAGTAGGTATGGGGGTCAGGGATGAAGTTGGCCTAAACCACAGCACAGACCAGCTGATCTTCATGTTCCTAAGGCAGCGATGACTGTGTACTTAACACTTCCTGGTTCCATCGCTTTGGTGCAGGTGGACAGGTAATAACCATGTGTTTTTTCTGTTTCTCTTTCAGACATAAGTCATGTGTAATGGAGAGTGTCATGGGTGGTGATATCCATTGAGTATCCTCGCATTCCCAAAGTAGTTAGTAAGCATATGATATTTTGAGGCATACTCATGAGAGATGATGGTGTCTGCTGAGGAAGATTTTGACCTGATTTAATAGAGTTATCAAGGTTGTGTTGTTGTGTTTTATAATATTGGAAGTGAAAAGCATTGTTGGCAGGTGTTGTCGTAAAACAAGTTGTGATCCTAAAAACTGTTGTCAAATGTGTTTCTTTAGATTCTTGTAAGGAGAACTCAGTGAGCTAACTATAGTGGTTATTGGAATCTGCCTCTATACATGGTAGGTGGTCAAGTGGGTCCTACCACTGTGCAGATCATCTGATACTCAAGATGAGTTTAAGTGAATAGGATGCTCTTAACACTTGTGTTAATTACCATATTTGTAGGGGGAGGGAGGAGGCATGGCTGGTAGTATGGTACTAGCTGCCCATACTGCCAGACATGCCACCTTTCTCCTATACAAAAGGCCAGCAGAGACCATGGGATGCTCACATATCTAGGTAAGTGATGCTGTGTGCTAACACTCGTTGTCACCATGATTCCCCTGCAGGGATTCAGGTAAGATATGATGGATTCCTTGCCAATCGTTTTAAGTAGGAGTTTACAAATTTCTATTTTGGAGAAGGTTTACGTTTCCTACTGTGCCTGGTCCAGGAGTGCAGGCAAACTGAATCTTATCCTGTTTGCCACCCACTGTACTGATCATAGGCTTTTCACAGGTGGCCAATCCCATGTGATGTGTTGGTGACAGTGGTGTCAACTCTGGATGACTACACATATCCAGGTAGAGTTGATGTGTCTCACAGTGGATGAGGTTGTTTACAGGAGTCCTGCTGGGAAAGCTTTGTCGTTTACAATCATTTCATGACTTTCAGGTTCCTGTGCAGTAATTTCAATGACTGTGATATTGTACGGAACCAAGGACTTATCCATTATGCAGGTAAGTGGTGATGTGGGCTTCAATCACTGCATGAGCCAACTGATCTGCAGATCACTAGATGAACACTAATTTTTTTTGCAACTAAATCGAGGTGACCTCATCTTTCCAGGTATTCAGGTAGGAAATGAGAGTCCTTAACAGCTGTCCCGCGACTCAAAATTCTGTGTTTTCACATGTACCTTGTGTGTTTTTCAGGGTCCTGAGAAGATGACATGACGATAAAGTTCATGGCAGTTAACGGGGGACATTTCTCATACGGGAATAAGTGGTGATGTGTCCTCCACTCTTTTTAACCATGACTTATTTACTGGGAGTCAGGTAAGAAATTCTAGGGCCAGTATATGTACTAGCAAGCACATTCATTACCATTTTGATATGTTAGACAAAACTTAGTTGTGAACCATAAGATTTCTGAGCGATTTGTAGATATCTGTGTAACTACCATGGATCTCCCAAGTCACATTAATCACTGGATTTTTCTTTCTCTGAGGGGACTAGCCAGCAGATGAAAGTGTCTACGGAAATGGCATGGATCTGAGAGGACTGGGAGATGCCAGGTAGACTTTCGGTGTGCAGTGGTGGCCCACAACAAGGCTATTTGCATTTTCCATTTCTAGAAGTTTTGACAGGGACACATCTGGAATCCTGTGTTTTCGAGGTAGCAATCTAGATACCATGGTGAACGTCATCATGATCATTGCCTGGACAGTGCATGAACCCAGTAATTGATGACCTGTGCCTTAAGTATCCGACAGACCTTCTGACATTCAGATATCTAGGTGAGTGTGTATGGTATCCCTAACACCGTGCTATTGTTTTGCAGCTGAGCCGTGAAGTCCTTTTTAGTACTCAGGTATGAGATTCTATGACATACACTCATGAGAGAATGATGGATATGAATAATGATGTTTTTTGGACTCCATATTGAGTGTGTTCTTGGCCTTTAGGCAGTTTGGAATCCGTTTGACACTAGAAACCATAGTGAGCATGGGCTGTTGCCATCTCTCTGCTCAGAGATTGCCTTTTATGCCCCCATACTGATAGACTGATAGGTAGACTTCCAGGTTATTTCTCCCATGGTTTGTCTCTACATTAATGACTGTGGAATGTTTGCAGGTGTCTCTTCATGAGAAGAAGGTGTCATCGACCTCTTCAAGTGTTCAGGTAATGGTCATGAGTCTGCAAAAGCCATTGATCAGCCCTAACCAGTTTGGCTCAGTTCATAGATGTCGGCCTTCAGACTTAGAGGCCCCAGTTTTGATTCCCATCATGGGCACATACCTGAGTTGGGGGCACATCCACAGTGGGCTGTGTGCAGGAGTCAGCTGATCGATGTTTCTCTCTCGTCGATGTTTCCAACTCTCTATCCCTCTCCCTTTTTCTCTGTAAAAAATCAACAAAATATATATATATAGTTTAAAAAGCCATTGATTCAGGCAATGTGCAGTTCTCTCGGTAGACTAAGACGTGTACATGACACATTTTCCATAGTGTCTCTTTCAGGGCACAGTGAGCCTATCCCAGAGAAGCCTATCCACGGTAGATGTGCAGGCATCCAGTATGTATGGGGGTCAGGGATGAAGTGGGCCTAAACCGCAGCACAGACCAGCCAATCTTCATGTTACTAAAGCACTGATAACTGTGTACCTAACACTTTGGTGCAGGTGATCAGGTAATAACTTTTCGTTTTTCCATTTCTCTTTCAGACATAGGTCATGTGTAATGCTGAGTGTGTTGGGAGGGTGATTTCTGGTGCATACCCTTTGTTCTCAAACTAGTAACCATAGGATTTTTTGAGGGATACCCTTGAGAGATGGTAGTGTCTGCTGAGGAAATTTTGACTGGATTTAATAGAGTTATCAAGCATGAGTTGGTGTGTTTCATCATAATGGACCTGAAAAGCATTGTTGGCAGGTGTGGTCGTGAAACAAGGTGTTATCCTAAACACTGTTGTCACATGTGTTTCTTCAGATTCTTCTGAGGAGACCTCAGTAAGCTAACTATGGTCGTTATGGGAACCTGCCTGTAAAGCTGGAAGGTGGTCAAATGGGTCCAACCGCTGTGTACATCATCTGCTACTCAAGGTGAGTTTAAGCGAAGAGGATGCTCTTAACAATTGTGTTAATTACCTTGTTTGTAGTGTGATGGGGGTGCGGCATGGCTGGTACTAAGGTAATGGCTGCCCACAGTACACAACATGCCAACCCCCTCCCCCTACAAAAGTTTAGCACAGACCGTGTGATGCACACATGTCAAGGTAAGTGATGCCATGTGCTAACACTGCTTGTCGCCATGATTCCCTTTCAAAGATTCAGGTAAGAAATTATGGATTCCTTGTCAATCTTCTTAAGAAGGTTTTTATAATTTTCTATTTTAGAGAAGCTTTATGTTTCCTACTGTGCCTGTTCCAGGATTATAGGCACACTGGTACTTATCCTGGCTGCCACCCGAAGTACTGATCTTAGGCTTCTCACAGGTGGACAATCCCGAGAGACATGTTTGTGACAGTGGTGTCCACTCTGGATGGCTGCAGGTATCCAGGTAGAGCTGATGTGTCTCATAGTGGATGGTGTTTGCTTACGGGTGTGCTAGTTGAGAAAGCCTCGTCGTTTACAAACATTCATGACTTTCAGGTCCTGTGCGGTAATCCGAATGACAGTAACCTTACCGCGAAACGAAGGACTTGGCTCTTATGCAGATAAGTGGTGATGTGGGCTTCAACCACTGCATGAGCCATCTGATCTGCAGATCACTAGATGAACGCTAATTTTTTTTGCAGCTAAATCAAGGTGACCATCTCTTCTCTCCAAGTATTCAGGTAGGAAATGCGAGTCCTTAACAGCTCTCTCGCTACTCAAAATTCTGTGTTTTCACATGTACCTTGTGTGTTTTTCAGGGTCCTGAGAAGATGACATGATGATAAAGTTCATGGCGGTTAACGGGGGACATTTCTCATATGCGAATAAGTGGTGATGTGTCCTCCACTCATTTTAACCATGACTTATTTACTGGAAGTCAGGTAAGAAATTCTAGGGCCAGTACATGTACTAGCAAGGACATTCATCATCATTTTGGTATGTTAGGCAAAACTTAGTTGAGCACCATAGGATTTCTGAGCCCATTTCCAGGGAGTTTGTCCACGGTAGTTATGCACGCATCCAGTAGATATAGGGTTCAGGCATGAAGTGGGCCAAAACCATAGCACAGACCAGCCGATCTTCATGTTCCTAAGGCAGCGATGACTAACACTTCCTGGTTCCATCTCTTTGGTGCAGGTGCTCAGGTAATAACCATGTGTTTTTTCCGTTTCTCTTTCAGACATAAGTCATGTGTAATGCTGAGTGTCCTGGGTGGGTGATATCCGGTGAGTACCCTGGTGTTCCCAAAGTAGTTTGTACACATAGGCTGTTTTGAGGCACACTCATGAGAGATGATGGTGTCTGCTGTGGAAGATTTTGACCTGATTTAATAGAGTTATCAAGGTTGTGTTGGTATGTTTCATGGTAATGGACATGAAAAGCATTGTTGGCAGGTGTGGTTGTAAAACAAGTTGTGATCCCAAACAGTGTTGTCACATGTGTTTCTTCAGGTTGTTATGAGGAGAACTCAGTGAGCTATCTATGTTGGTTATAGGAACCTGCCCCTATATGTGGTAGATGTTCAAATCGGTTAAGGGAAGAGGATGCTCTTAACACTTGTGTTTATTACCATGTTTGTAGGGGGAGGGAGGCGGCATTGCTGGTAGTATGGTAATGGCTGCCCATACTGCGAGACATGCCCCTTTCCTCAGACTACAGAAGGCCAGCACAGACTATGTGTTGCTCACATGTCTAGGTAAGTGATGCTGTGTGCTAATACTCATTGTCGCCATGATTCCTCTGCAGGGATTCAGTAAGAAATGATGGATTCCTTGCCAATCATTTTACGTAGGAGTTTACAATTTTCTGTTTTAGAGAAGGTTTATGTTTCCTACTGTGCCTGTTCGAGGATTATAGGCACACTGGTACTTATCCTGGCTGCCACCTACAGTACTGATCATAGGCTTTTCACAGGTGGACAATTCCGAGTGACGTATTGGTGACAGTGGTGTCCACTCTGGATGACTCCAGGTATCCAGGTAGAGTTGATGTGTCTCATAGTGGATGAGGTTTGCTTGCGGGTGTCCTGGTTGAGGAAGGGTTGTCGTTTACAAACATTTATGACTTTCAGGTTCCTGCGTGTAAATCAGAATGACTAACCTTGCCCATAAACGAAGGGCGTGGCTGTTATGCAGGTAAGTAGTGATGTCGGCTTCAACCACAGCATGAGCCATCTGATCTGTAGATTGCTAGGTGAGCGCTGATATTTTTCTCAACCAAATTGAGGTGACACTCTCTTCTTTGCAGGTATTCAGGTAGGAAATGATAGTCCTCAGCAATCAAGGAAGCTCCAGGTTGTTCATGTCATATTTTGAGACTATTTTTCTTTAACCCTGAGAGGGATGAGGTATTGGTATATCCAGATCCTTTTCATAGTAGACTGAACCGCAGCACCAACCATGGAAGTGCTGTAGGTGTCCCGTGGTGAAATGTTGACATATCTGACCTGGTCTGGACCTTGGAGTTCTGCACAGTTTTCTGGCACAGTTGATGGTGTCTTAGAGAAGGAAATAACACAGGTAATATTGGGTGTCCCGCTACACAAAGTTCGGGGCTTTCACAATCATTATTACCATGTGTTCTTTACAAGGACTCAGGTAAGAAATTCGAAGGACAATACAGGTACCAGCAAGCACATTGAATCTTTAGTTTGGTATGTTAGAGAACACTTAGTTTTGAACTACGGTATTGTTGTGCGATTAGAAGATATCAGTGTAATTAACACGGGTCTCTCAAGTCACATTAATCACTGGAATTTTCATTCTCTGAGGGGTCAGTCATCATATGAAGGTGTCTGCAGCAGTGGCATAGATTGGAGAGGACTGCGAGATGCCAGGTATAGTTGGGATGTGCAGTGGTGGCCCACAACTAGGCTCTTTGCATTTGGATTTCTAGAAGGTTTGACAGTGGACACGTATGGCATCCTGTGTTTAGCAGGTTGCAGTCTAGATACCATGGTGAACTTCTGCATGATCATTGCCTGGACACTGCATGAACCCGGTAAGTGATGACCTGTGCCTTAGGCATACGACAGACTCTCTGACCTTCAGATGTCTAGTTACGGGTGTATGTTTTCCCTGAGACAATGTTATTGTTTTGCAGCTCAGCCGTGAAGTCCTCCTTAGTACTCAGGTATGAGATTCTGTGACATTCCCTCATGAGTGCATGATGGATGTGAATAATGATGTTTTTTGGACTCCATATTGAGTGTGTTCTGGGCATATAAGCAGTTCGAAATCCATTTGAACCAAGCAATCCTAGTGAGTATGGGCTGTTGAACCAAGCAATCCTAGTGAGTATGGGCTGTTGCTGTCTCCCTGCTCATAGATTGCCTTTTATGCCCCATGGTGATAGATTGATAGGGACACTTCCAGGAAATTTCTCCCAGGATCTGTCTGCACATTAATGACTGTGGAATGTTTGCAGGTGTCTCTTCATGAGAAGAAGGTATCATCGCATCAGCAAGTGTCCAGGTAATGGTCACGAGTCTCCCTTTAAAGCCATTGACCAAGGCAATGTGCAGTTGTCTCAGTAGCCTAAGACGTGTACGCCACAGGTTTTCCACAGTGTGCCTTTCAGGTCACAGGGAAGCTCATCACCGGGAAGTTTGTCCACGGTAGCTATGCAGGCATCCAGTAGGTATAGGGTCCAGGCATGAAGTGGGCCTAAACCACAGCACAGACCAGCCGATGTTCATGTTCCTAAGGCAGCAATGACTATGTATGTAACACTTCCTGGTTCCATCACTTTGGTGCAGGTGGTCAGATAATAACCTTCCGTTTTTACCTTTTCTCTTTCAGACATAGGTCATGTGTAATGCTGAGTGTCCTGGGAGGGTGGTTTCTGGTGTGTACTCTGGATATCCCAAACTATTTAGTAACCATAGGATTCTTTGAGGGATACCCTTGAGAGATGATAGTGTCTGCTGAGGAAGATATTGACTGGATTTAATAGAGTTTGGAAGGTTGAGTTGGTGTGTTTCATCGTAATGGACGTGAAAAGCATTGTTGACAGCTGTGGTCATAAAACAAGTTGTGATCCTAAACACTGCTGTCACATGTGTTTCTTCAGATTCTAGTGAGGAGAACTCGGTGACCTCACTATGGTCGTTATGGGAACCTGCCTCTAAAGCTGGTAGGTGATCAAGTGGGTCCTATTGCTGTGCACATCATCTGATACTCAACGGGAGTTTAAGTGAAGAGGATGCTATTAACACTTGTGTTAATTACCTTATTTGTTGGGTGAGGGTTGCGATATGGCTGATACTGAGGTAATGCCTGCCCCCAGTACCAGACATGCCGCCCCCCCCCTACAAAAGCCCAGCTATGATCATATGATGGACACATGGCAAGGTAAGTGATGCCGTGTGCTAACACTGATTGTCGCCATGATACCCTTTCAGAGATTCAGGTAAGAAATGATGGATTCCTTGCCAAATTCTTAAGAAGGTTTTTACAATTTTCTATTTTAGAGAAGGCTTACATTTCCTACTGTGCCTGTTCCAGGATTATAGGCACACTGGATCTGATCCTGGCTGCCACCTGAAGTAGTGATCATAGGCTTTTCACAGGTGTCCAATCCCGAGTGACATGTTTGTGACAGTGCTGTCCACTCTGGATGAATGCAGGTATCCAGGTAGAGTTGATGTGTTTCATAGTGGATGAGGTTTGCATATGGGTATCCTTGTGGGGAAAGTGTTGTCCTTTAAAAACATTCATGACTTTCAGGTTCCTGTGTGGAAACTCCAATGGCTGTAACCTTGCCCCGGAACGAAGGATGTGGCAGTTATGCAGGTAAGTGGTAATGTGGGCTTCAACCACAGCATGAGCCATCTGATCTGCAGATCGCTAGGTGAGCGCTGATGTTTTTCCCAGCAAAATTGAGGTGGCACTCTCTTCTTTGCACGTACTCTGGTAGGAAATTGTAGTTGTCAGCAATTGAAGCAGCTCCAGGTTGTTCATGTCATATTATAGAGAATATTTTTCTCTACCCTGAGAGTGACGAGGTATTGGTGTATCAAAGTCCTTTTCATAGTAGGTCAGACCACAGGACCAACCATCAAAGTGCTGTAGGTGTCCCGTGGTGAAATGTCATATCTGACCAGGGCCCCACCTTGGAGTTCTGCAAAGTTTTCAAGCAGAGTTGATGGTGTCTTACAGAAGGAAATGTCGCAGCTAATCTTGGGTGTCCCACTACAAAGTTCTGTGCTTTCACAATCACTATTACCATGACTTGTTTACCAGGAGTAAGGTAAGAAATTCTAGGGATCATACAGGTACTAGCAAACACATTGAATCTTTAGTTTGGTATGTTATACAACACATAATTTTGAACTACAGTATTCTTGAGCAATTGGAAGGTATCAGTGTAACTACAACAGGTTTCCCAAGTCAAATTAATCACTGGATTTTTCTTTCTCTGAGGGGCCAGTCAGCCTATGAAGGTGACTACGACAATGGCATAGATTTGAGTGCACTGTGAGATGCCAGGTATAGTTGGGGTGTGCAGTGGTGGCCTACAACAAGGCTATTTGCATTTTCATTTCTGAATGGTTTGACAGTGAACATATATGGCATCCTGTGTTTTCCTGGTTGCAGTCTAGATACCATGGTGAACTTCCTCATGATCATTTCCTGGACAATTCATGAACCCGGTAAGTGATGACCTGTACCTTAGGCATCTGATAGACCCTCTGACCTTCAGATGTCTATGTATGGGTTTATGGTTTCCCTGGGACCCTGTTACTGTTTTGCAACTGACCCGTGAAGTCCTTCTTAGTAGTCAAGTATGAGATTCCGTGACATTCTCTCATGGGAGAATGATGGATGAGAATAATGATGTTTTTTAGACTCCCTATATTGTGTGTTTTGGGCCTATTAGCAGTTCAGAATGCATTTGTCCCACGAAATCCTAGTGAGCATGGGCTGTTGCCGTCTCCCTGCTCAGAGATTGCCTTTTATGCCCCCACTAGAGGCCCAATGCATGATTAAATCATGCACGTCTAGGCTGTCTGTCCACTGGTCGGACCTGGTGTGGCCAGCAGCAACGAAGTCCCTGGGCCCCTAGGGCGAGGCGTGGGCGGGGGCGTGGTCCTCAGGGGGCTGGAGCCCAGGCCCTGGTCTTGCCTTCGCCTCCAGCCCAGGAAGGCTGGGGCCGCAGCCGCCTCCTCTGCCTTACCGCTCCCTCATGAGCCCTCCCTTGGCCCGCCCTGGCTGCGTGGAAACCCGCATCCTCTGTGGACACCACTGTGCTCCTGCGTCCCAACAGCCGCCAGACTCCTCCCCTGGGAGCCGAGCGCCCGCCCTCCCGTGCAGCCTAGTCAGCCTGGGCCTCCAAACGCCCGGCTCGCTGCCCCAGAGGCCGCTTCTGTGCCGCAGCACAGCTGCTGGCAAAGCGAGCTCAGCTTCCTGCCGACCCAGTCACCACCCCGGCCACCCTGAGTCCCACCCCCTGCGCCTCCTGCTGGCCCAATCGTGGGCATAGCGGAGTGATGGTAATTTACATATTACCTTTTAATTATGGAGGAGGATAGTGATAGATTGATAGGTAGACCTCCAGGTACTTTCTCCCACGGTCTGTCTCCACATTAATGACTGTGGAATGTTTGCAGGTGTCTCTTCATTAGAAGAAGGTGTCATTGACATCTACAAGTGTCCAGGTAATGGTCTTGAGTCTCCAACCAAAGCTGTTGACCCAGACAATGTGCAGTTGTCTCAGAATCCTAAAACGTTTGTGCCACACTTTTCCCACAGTGTGTCTTTCAGGTCACAGTGAGCCCATCCCCTGGAAGCCTATCCATGGTAGGTGTGAAAACATCCTGTAGGTATGGGGGTCAGGGATGAAGTGGGCCTAAACCACAGCACAGACCAGCCGATCTTCATGTTCTTAAGGCAGCAATGACGGTGTACTTAACACTTTCAGGTTCCATCTCTTTGTTTGAAGTTGTCACTTGATAACCATAGGATTTTCTTCTTCAGACTTAAGTCATGTAATGCTGAGTGTCCTTAGTGTGTGATATATGCTGAGTAACCTGGCTTTCCCAAAGTAGTTTGTAAGCATAGGATATTTTGAGGCATTCTCATGAGAAATGATGGTGTCTGCTGTGGAAGATTTGGACCTGATTTCATAGAATTATCAATGTTGTGTTGGTGTGTTTCATCACAATGGAAGTGAAAAGCATTATTGGCAGGTGTGGTCATAAAACAAGTTGTGATCCTAAACACTGTTGTCACATGTGTTTCTTCAGATTCTTGTGAGGAGAACTCAGTGAGCTAACTATGGTTGTTATGGGAACCTGCATCTAATCCTGGTATGTAGTCAAGTGTGCACATCATCTGATACTCAATATGTGTTTAAGTGAAGTGGATGCTCTTAACACTTGTGTTAATTACCATGTTTGTATGGGGGAGGTTGGCAGTATCACTGGTACTGAGGTAATGCCTGCCTACAGTACCAGACATGCCGCCCTCCTCCCCATACAAAAGCCCAGCACAGATCACGTGATGCTCACATGTCTAGGTAACTGATGCCGTGTGCTAACACTCATTGTGGCCATGATTCTCTTGCAAGGATTCAGGTAATAAATGATGGATTCCTTGCCAATCTTCTTAAGAATGCGTTTACAATTTTCTCTTTTAGAGAACCTTTACATTTGCTACTGTGCCTGTTCTAGGATTGCAGGCACGCAGGTACTTATTCTGCATTGCCAACCCGCTGTGTTGATCAAAGGTTTTTTGCAGGTGGCCAATACTGAGTGACGTGTTGGTGACAGTGGTGTCCACTCAGGATGACTACACGTATCCAGGTAGAGTTAATGTGTCTCACAGTGGAAGAGGTTGCTTACGGGAGTCCTGTTGGGGAAAGGTTTGTCGTTTACAATCATTTCATGACTTTCAGGTTCCTTTGCAGTAATCACAATGGCTGTAATATTATCCGAAATCAAGGACATGGCTGTTATGCAGATAAGTGGTGATGTGGGCTTCAACCATCGCCTGAGCCAACTGGTCTGCATATCACTAGATGAATGCTAATTTTTTTTGCAACTAAATCAAGGTGACCATCTCTTCTTTCCAGGTATTCAGGTAGGAAATGAGGGTCCTTACCAGCTGTCCCGCTACTCAAAATTCTGTGTTTTCACATGTACCTTGTGTGTTTTTCAGGGTCCTGAGAAGATGACCTGATAATAAAGTTCATGGCTGTTAACGGGGAAAATTCCTCATATGCGAATAAGTGATGATGTGTCCTCCACACATTTTAACCATGACTTATTTACTGGGAGTCAGGTAAGGAATTATAGGGCCAGTATACGTACTAGCAAGCACATTACTCACCATTTTGTTATGTTAGAC
This sequence comes from Ia io, assembly GCA_025583905.1. Lineage (NCBI taxonomy): Eukaryota > Metazoa > Chordata > Mammalia > Chiroptera > Vespertilionidae > Ia > Ia io. The sequence continues at coordinate 8,222,283 of JAJQQW010000001.1, forward strand.
AAAACTTAGTTGTGAAAAATAGGATTTCTGAGTGATTTGAAGGTATCTGTGTAACTACTACGGATCTCCCAAATCACATTAATCACTGGATTTTTCTTTCTCTGAGGGTACCAGCCAGCAGATGAAGGTGTCTCTGGCAATGGCATAGATGTGAGAGGACTGCGAGATTCCAGGTAGAAATGCGGTGGGCAGTGGTGGCCCACAACAAGGCTATTTGCATTTTCACTTCTAGAAGTTTTGACAGTGGACCCGGATGGCATCCTGTGTTTTCCAGGTTGCTGTCTAGATACCATGGTGAACTTCATCATGATCATGGCCCGGACCCTGCATGAATCCGGTAAGTGATAACCTTTGCATTAGGCATCCGACAGACCTTCTAACCTTCAGATAACTAGTAAAGTGTGTGTGGTATGCCTAATACTGTATTATTGTTTTGCAGGTGACCCGTGAAGTCCTCCTTAATACTCATGTATGAGATTCTGTGACATTCATTCATGAGAGAATGATGGATGTTAATAATGATGTTTTTTGGACTCCATATTGAGTGAGTTCTTGGCCTTTAGGGAGTTGGGAATCAATTTGAACCAAATATTCCTAGTGAGCATGGGCTGTTGCTGTCTCCCTGCTCAGAGATTGCCTTTTATGCCCCCATGGTGATAGATTGGTAGATAGACCAATAGGTAATTTCTCCCACGGTCTGTCTCCATTCTAATGACTGTAGAATGTTTGCAGGTGTCTCTTCATGAGAGGAAGGTGTCATGTCATCGACATCTACATGTGTTCAGGTACTACCCATTTCCCCCAGTGTCTCTTTCAGGTCACGGTGAGCCCATCCCGGGGAAGCCTATCCACGGTAGGTGTGCAGGCATCCAGTTGGTATGGGGGTCAGGGATGAAGTGGGCCTAAACCACAACACAGACCTGCCGATCTTCATGTTCCTAAGGCAGGTATAACTGTGTACCTAACACTTCCTGGTTTCATCTCTTTGTTTTAAGGTGGTCAAGTAATAACCATGTGTTTTTTCTGTTTCTCTTTCAGACATAAGTCATGTGTAATGCTGAGTGACCTGGGTGGTGATATCCGGTGAGTACCCTGGTATTCCCAAAGTAGTTGGTACGCATAGGGTATTTTGAGGCATACTCATGAGAGATGATGGTGTCTGCTGAGGAAGATTTTGACCTGATTTAATAGAGTTGTCTAGGTTGTGTTGGTGTGTTTCATGGTAATGCACATGAAAAGCATTGTTGGCATGTGTGGTCGTGAAACATGTTGTGATCCTAAACACTATTGTCACATGTGTTTCTTCAGATTCTTGTGAGGAGAACTCGGTGAACTAACTTTGTTGGTTATTGGAACCTGTCTCTAAACGTATTAGGTGGTCAAGTGGGTGCTACCACTGTGCCGATTATCTGATACTCAAGGTGAGTTTAAGTGAAGAGGATGCTCTTAACACTTGTGTTAATTACCATGTTTGTAGGGGGGGGGAAGTGGCATGGCTGGTAGTATGGTAATAGCAGCCCATACTGCCAGTCATGCCGCTTTCCTCCCCCTACAAAAGGCCAGCACAGACTATATGATGCTCACATGTCTAGGTAAGTGATGCTGTGTGCAGGAATTCAGGTAAGAAATGATGCATTCCTTGCCAATCATTTTAAGTAGGTGTTTACAATTTTCTATTTTAGACAAGGTTTACGTTTCCTACTGTGCCTGTCTCAGGATTATAGGCACACTGGATCTGATCCTGGCTGCCAACCCGCTTTACTGATCACAGGCTTTTCACAGGTAGCGAATCTCGAGTGACGTGTTGGTGACAGTGGTGTCAACTCTGGATGACTACACGTATCCGAGGTTGCTTACGGGTGTCCTGGTGTGGAAAGTGTTGTATACAAATGTTCATGACTTTCAGGTTCCTGTGCAGAAATTATAATGAATGTAATATTGTCCGGAACCAAGGACTTGGCTGTTATGCAGGTACGTGGTGATGTGGTCTTCAACCACAGCATTAGCGATTTGATCTGCATATCACTAGATGAACGGTAATTTTTCCCCAACAAAGTTGAGGGGACCCTCTCTTCTTTGAAGGTAATCAGGTAGGAAATGAGAGTCCTCACCAGTGTAATGACCTCCAGGTTGTTTATGTGATATTTTAGACCAGTGGTCGGCAAACCGCGGCTCGTGAGCCACAGTCGGCTCTTTGGCCACTTAAGTGTGGCTCTTTCACAAAATACCACGTGCAGGCATGCACGAACAGTGCGATTGAAACTTCATGGCCCATGCGCATAAGTTGGTTTTCGGCTCTCAAAAGAAATTTCAATCGTTGTACTATTGATATTTGCCTCTTTTGACTAATGACTTTCCTACCACTGTTTTAGAGAACATCATTCTTTAACCCAGCGAGGGATGAGCTGTTGCTTTATCCAAGTACTTATCATAACAGGACCAATCACAGCTTAACCATGGAAATGTTGCAAGTGTCACCGGATGAGATGTTGCCATTTCTGACAATGGTCTGGACCTTGGAGTTCTGTACAGTATTCTGGCAGAGTTATTGTTTAGAGAATGAAGTGTCACAGCTAATCTGGCCTGGCCTGCTACTCAAAATTCTGTGTTTTCACATGTATCTTTTGTGTTTTTCAGGGTCCGGAGAAGATGACATGACGATAAAGTTCATGGCGGGTAATGGAGGACATTTCCCATATGCAAATAAGTGGTGATGTGTTCTCCACTAATTGTAACCATGACTTATTTACTGGGAGTCACGTAAGAAATTCTAGGGCCAGTATATGTACTAGCAAGCACATTCATCTCCATTTTGATATGTTGGACAAAGCTTAGTTTTGAACTACAGGATTGCTGAGCGATTTGAAGATATCTGTGTAACTTACCACAGATCTTCAGATTTTTGTGAGGAGAACTTGGTGAGCTAACTATGGTGGTTATAGGAATCTGCCTCTATATGTGGTAGGCGGTCTAGTGGGTCCTAACCCTGTACAGATCATCTGATACTCAAGATGAGTTTAAGTGAAGAGGATGCTCTTAACACTTGTGTTAATTACCATGTTTGTAGAGGGAGGGAGGTGGCATGGCAGGTAGTATGGTAATGGCTGCCCATACTGCCAGACATGCCGCTTTCCTCACGCTACAAAAGCCCAGTACAGACTATGTGATGCTCACATGTCTAGGTAAGTGATGCTGTGTGCTAACACTCGTTGTCACCATGATTCCCCTGCAGGGATTCCGGTAAGAAATGATGGATTCCTTGCCAATCATTTTAAGTAGGAGTTTACAGTTTTCTATTTTGGAGAAGGCTTACGTTTCCTTCTGTGCCTGTCCCAGGAGTGCAGGCACACTGAATCTTATCCTGGCTGCAACCCCCAGTACTGATCTTAGGCTTTTCACAGGTGGCCAATCCCAAGTGACATGTTGGTAACAGTGGTGTCCAGTCTGGATGACTCCAGGTATCCAGATAGAGTTGATGTGTCCCATAGTGGATGAGGTTTGCTTGCGGGAGTCCTGGTGGGAAAAGTGTTGTCATTTACAAGCATTCATGACTTAAAGGTTCCTGTGCGGAAATCAGGATGACTGTAACCTTGCCCCACAACGAAGGACATGGCTGTTATGCAGGTAAGTGGTGATGTGGACTTCAACTACAGCATGAGCCATCTGGTCTGCAGATCGCTAGGTGAGCGCTGATGTTTTTCCCAACATAATTGAGGTGATACTCCCTTCTTTGCAGGTATTCAGGTAGGAAATGATAGTCCTCAGCAATTGAGGCAGCTCCAGGTTGTTCATGTGATCTTTTAGAGAATATTTTTCTTTAACCCTGAGAGGTATGAGGTATTGGTGTATCAAAGTCCTTTTCATAGTAGGCCCAACCACAGTATCAACCATGGAAGTGTTGTAGGTGTCCCATGGTGAAATGTTGTCATATCTGACCTGGTCCAGACCTTGGAGTTCTGCAAAGTGTTCTGGCAGAGTTGATGGTGTCTTAGAGAAGAATATGTTGCAGCTAATCTTGGGTGTCCCGCTGCAAAGTTCTGTGCTTTCACAATCATTATTACCATGAGTTGTTTATAAGGACTCAGGTAAGAAATTCTAGGGACCATACAGATACCAGCAAGCACATTGAATCTTTAGTTTGGTATGTTAGGAAACACTTAGTTTTGAACTACAGTATTGTTCTGTGATTGGAAGATATTAGAGTAACTACCACGGGTCTCTCAAGTCACATTAATCACTGGAATTTTCATTCTCTGAGGGGCCAGTCATCATATGAAGGTGTCTGCAGCAGTGGCATAGATTGGAGAGGACTGCGAGATGCCAGGTATAGTTGGGATGTGCAGTGGTGGCCCACAACTAGGCTCTTTGCATTTGGATTTCTAGAAGGTTTGACAGTGGACACGTATGGCATCCTGTGTTTAGCAGGTTGCAGTCTAGATACCATGGTGAACTTCTGCATGATCATTGCCTGGACACTGCATGAACCCGGTAAGTGATGACCTGTGCCTTAGGCATACGACAGACTCTCTGACCTTCAGATGTCTAGTTACGTGTGTATGTTTTCCCTGAGACAATGTTATTGTTTTGCAGCTCAGCCGTGAAGTCCTCCTTAGTACTCAGGTATGAGATTCTGTGACATTCCCTCATGAGTGCATGATGGATGTGAATAATGATGTTTTTTGGACTCCATATTGAGTGTGTTCTGGGCATATAAGCAGTTCGAAATCCATTTGAACCAAGCAATCCTAGTGAGTATGGGCTGTTGAACCAAGCAATCCTAGTGAGTATGGGCTGTTGCTGTCTCCCTGCTCATAGATTGCCTTTTATGCCCCATGGTGATAGATTGATAGGGACACTTCCAGGAAATTTCTCCCAGGATCTGTCTGCACATTAATGACTGTGGAATGTTTGCAGGTGTCTCTTCATGAGAAGAAGGTATCATCGCATCAGCAAGTGTCCAGGTAATGGTCACGAGTCTCCCTTTAAAGCCATTGACCAAGGCAATGTGCAGTTGTCTCAGTAGCCTAAGACGTGTACGCCACAGGTTTTCCACAGTGTGCCTTTCAGGTCACAGGGAAGCTCATCACCGGGAAGTTTGTCCACGGTAGCTATGCAGGCATCCAGTAGGTATAGGGTCCAGGCATGAAGTGGGCCTAAACCACAGCACAGGCCAGCCGATGTTCATGTTCCTAAGGCAGCAATGACTATGTATGTAACACTTCCTGGTTCCATCACTTTGGTGCAGGTGGTCAGATAATAACCTTCCGTTTTTACCTTTTCTCTTTCAGACATAGGTCATGTGTAATGCTGAGTGTCCTGGGAGGGTGGTTTCTGGTGTGTACTCTGGATATCCCAAACTATTTAGTAACCATAGGATTTTTTGAGGGATACCCTTGAGAGATGATAGTGTCTGCTGAGGAAGATATTGACTGGATTTAATAGAGTTTGGAAGGTTGAGTTGGTGTGTTTCATCGTAATGGACGTGAAAAGCATTGTTGACAGCTGTGGTCATAAAACAAGTTGTGATCCTAAACACTGCTGTCACATGTGTTTCTTCAGATTCTGGTGAGGAGAACTCGGTGAGCTCACTATGGTCCTTATGGGAACCTGCCTCTAAAGCTGGTAGGTGATCAAGTGGGTCCTATTGCTGTGCACATCATCTGATACTCAACGGGAGTTTAAGTGAAGAGGATGCTCTTAACACTTGTGTTAATTAGCTTGTTTGTAGGGTGAAGGTTACGGTATGGCTGGTACTGAGATAATGGCTACTCCAGTACCAGACATGCCGCCTCCCTCCCCGTACAAAAGCCCAGCACTCACCATGTGATGCTCACAAGGCAAGGTAAGTGATGCCATGTGCTAACACTGGTTGTCGCCATGATACCCTTTCAGAGATTCAGGTAAGAAATGATGTATTCCTTGACAAATTCTTAAGAAGGTTTTTACAATTTTCTATTTTAGAGAAGGCTTACATTTCCTACTGTGTCTATTCCAAGATTATAGGCACACTGGATCTGATCCTTGCTGCTACCCGAAGATCTGATCATAGGTTTTCACAGGTGTCCAATGCCAAGTGACATGTTTGTGACAGTGCTGTCCACTCTGGATGACTGCAGGTATGCAGGTAGAGTTGATTTGTGTCCTAGTGGATGAGGTTTGCTTGCGGGAGTCCTGGTGGGGAAAGGATTGTCATTTACGAACATTCATGACTTTCAGGTTCCTGTGCGGAAATCAGGGTGACTGTAACCTTGCCCAAAAACGAAGGATGTGGCTGTTATGCAGGTACGTGGTGATGTGTGCTTCAACCACAGCAAGAGCCATCTGATCTGTACTTTCTCCCAAGTCCGTCTCCACATTAATGACCTCGGAATATTTGCAGGTGTCTCTTCATGAGAAGAAGGTGTCATCACATCTACAAGTGTCCAGGTAATGGTCACGAGTCTCCCTCCAAAACCATTGACCAAGGCAATGTGCAGTTCTCTCAGTAGCCTAAGACGTGTACGCCATCAGTTATCCAGGGTGTCTTTCGGGTCACAGTGAGCTCATCACCGGGAAGTTTCTCCACGGTAGCTATGCAGGTATCCAGTAGTTCAGGCATGAAATGGGCCTAAACCACAGCACAGACCAGCCCATATTCATGTTCCTAAGGCAGCAATGACTGTGCACTTAACACTTCCAGGTTCCATCGCTTTTGTGCAGGAGGTAAGGTAATAACCTTCCGTTTTTCCCTTTTCTCTTTCAGACAAAGGTCATGTGTAATGCTGTGTGTCTTGGGAGGGTGATTTCTGGTGCGTAACCTGGCATTCCCAAACTATTTAGTAACCATAGGATTTTTTTGAGGGGTACGCTTGAGAGATGATAGTGTCTGCTGAGGAAGATTTTGACCGGATTTAATAGAGTTACCAAAGTTGACTTGGTGTGTATCATCATAATGGATGTGAAAAGCATTGTTGGCAGGTGTGGTCGTCAAACAAGTTGTGATCCTAAACACTGTTGTCTCGTGTTTCTTCAGATTCTAGTGAGGAGAACTCAGTGACCTCACTATGGTCGTTATGGGAACCTGCCTCTAAAGCTGGTAGGTGATCAAGTGGGTCCTATTGCTGTGCACATCATCTGATACTCAACGGGAGTTTAAGTGAAGAGGATGCTCTTAACACTTGTGTTAATTACCTTATTTGTAGGGTGAGGGTTGTGGTATGGCTGATACTGAGGTAATGCCTGCCCCCAGTACCAGACATGCCGCCCCCCTCTCCCAACAAAAGCCCAGCTATGATCATATGATGGACACATGGCAAGGTAAGTGATGCCATGTGCTAACACTGATTGTCGCCATGATACCCTTTCAGAGATTCAGGTAAGAAATGATGGATTCCTTGCCAAATTCTTAAGAAGGTTTTTACAATTTTCTATTTTAGAGAAGGCTTACGTTTCGACTGTGCCTGTTCCAGATTATAGGCACACTGGTTCTGATCCTGGCTGCCACCTGAAGTACTGATCATAGGCATTTCACAGGTGTCCAATCCCAAGTGACATGTTTGTGACAGTGCTGTCCACTCTGGATGAATGCAGGTATCCAGGTAGAGTTGATTTGTGTCCTAGTGGATGAGGTTTGCTTGCGGGAGTCCTGGTGGGGAAAGGATTGTCGTTTACAAACATTCATGACTTTCAGGTTCCTGTGCGGAAATCCGGATGACTGTAACCTTGCCCAAAAACGAAGGATGTGGCTGTTATGCAGGTACGTGGTGATGTGTGCTTCAACCACAGCAAGAGCCATCTGATCTGTACTTTCTCCCAAGTCTGTCTCCACATTAATGACCTCGGAATATTTGCAGGTGTCTCTTCATGAGAAGAAGGTGTCATCACATCTACAAGTGTCCAGGTAATGGTCACGAGTCTCCCTCCAAAACCATTGACCAAGGCAATGTGCAGTTCTCTCAGTAGCCTAAGACGTGTACGCCATCAGTTATCCAGTGTGTCTTTCGGGTCACAGTGAGCTCATCACTGGGAAGTTTCTCCACGGAGGCTATGAAGGTATCCAGTAGTTCAGGCATGAAGTGGGCCTAAACCACAGCACAGACCAGCCCATATTCATGTTCCTAAGGCAGCGATGACTGTGCACTTAACACTTCCAGGTTCCATCGCTTTTGTGCAGGAGGTAAGGTAATAACCTTCCGTTTTTCCCTTTTCTCTTTCAGACAAAGGTCATGTGTAATGCTGTGTGTCTTGGGAGGGTGATTTCTGGTGCGTAACCTGGCATTCCCAAACTATTTAGTAACCATAGGATTTTTTTGAGGGGTACGCTTGAGAGATGATAGTGTCTGCTGAGGAAGATTTTGACCGGATTTAATAGTTACCAAAGTTGACTTGGTGTGTATCATCATAATGGATGTGAAAAGCATTGTTGGCAGGTGTGGTCGTCAAACAAGTTGTGATCCTAAACACTGTTGTCTCGTGTTTCTTCAGATTCTAGTGAGGAGAACTCAGTGACCTCACTATGGTCGTTATGGGAACCTGCCTCTAAAGCTGGTAGGTGATCAAGTGGGTCCTATTGCTGTGCACATCATCTGATACTCAACGGGAGTTTAAGTGAAGAGGATGCTCTTAACACTTGTGTTAATTACCTTATTTGTAGGGTGAGGGTTGTGGTATGGCTGATACTGAGGTAATGCCTGCCCCCAGTACCAGACATGCCGCCCCCCTCCCCCAACAAAAGCCCAGCTATGATCATATGATGGACACATGGCAAGGTAAGTGATGCCATGTGCTAACACTGATTGTCGCCATGATACCCTTTCAGAGATTCAGGTAAGAAATGATGGATTCCTTGCCAAATTCTTAAGAAGGTTTTTACAATTTTCTATTTTAGAGAAGGCTTACGTTTCGACTGTGCCTGTTCCAGATTATAGGCACACTGGTTCTGATCCTGGCTGCCACCTGAAGTACTGATCATAGGCATTTCACAGGTGTCCAATCCCAAGTGACATGTTTGTGACAGTGCTGTCCACTCTGGATGAATGCAGGTATCCAGGTAGAGTGGATTTGTGTCCTAGTGGATGAGGTTTGCTTGCGGGAGTCCTGGTGGGGAAAGGATTGTCGTTTACAAACATTCATGACTTTCAGGTTCCTGTGCGGAAATCCGGATGACTGTAACCTTGCCCAAAAACGAAGGATGTGGCTGTTATGCAGGTACGTGGTGATGTGTGCTTCAACCACAGCAAGAGCCATCTGATCTGTACTTTCTCCCAAGTCCGTCTCCACATTAATGACCTCGGAATATTTGCAGGTGTCTCTTCATGAGAAGAAGGTGTCATCACATCTACAAGTGTCCAGGTAATGGTCACGAGTCTCCCTCCAAAACCATTGACCAAGGCAATGTGCAGTTCTCTCAGTAGCCTAAGACGTGTACGCCATCAGTTATCCAGTGTGTCTTTCGGGTCACAGTGAGCTCATCACCGGGAAGTTTCTCCACGGTAGCTATGCAGGTATCCAGTAGTTCAGGCATGAAATGGGCCTAAACCACAGCACAGACCAGCCCATATTCATGTTCCTAAGGCAGCAATGACTGTGCACTTAACACTTCCAGGTTCCATCGCTTTTGTGCAGGAGGTAAGGTAATAATCTTCCGTTTTTCCCTTTTCTCTTTCAGACAAAGGTCATGTGTAATGCTGTGTGTCTTGGGAGGGTGATTTCTGGTGCGTAACCTGGCATTCCCAAACTATTTAGTAATCATAGGATTTTTTTGAGGGGTACGCTTGTGAGATGATAGTGTCTGCTGAGGAAGATTTTGACCGGATTTAATAGAGTTACCAAAGTTGACTTGGTGTGTATCATCATAATGGATGTGAAAAGCATTGTTGACAGGTGTGGTCGTCAAACAAGTTGTGATCCTAAACACTGTTGTCTCGTGTTTCTTCAGATTCTAGTGAGGAGAACTCAGTGACCTCACTATGGTCGTTATGGGAACCTGCCTCTAAAGCTGGTAGGTGATCAAGTGGGTCCTATTGCTGTGCACATCATCTGATACTCAACGGGAGTTTAAGTGAAGAGGATGCTCTTAACACTTGTGTTAATTACCTTATTTGTAGGGTGAGGGTTGTGGTATGGCTGATACTGAGGTAATGCCTGCCCCCAGTACCAGACATGCCGCCCCCCTCCCCCAACAAAAGCCCAGCTATGATCATATGATGGACACATGGCAAGGTAAGTGATGCCATGTGCTAACACTGATTGTCGCCATGATACCCTTTCAGAGATTCAGGTAAGAAATGATGGATTCCTTGCCAAATTCTTAAGAAGGTTTTTACAATTTTCTATCTTAGAGCAGGCTTACGTTTCCTACTGTGCCTGTTCCAGATTATAGGCACACTGGTTCTGATCCTGGCTGCCACCTGAAGTACTGATCATAGGCTTTTCACAGGTGTCCCATCCCAAGTGACATGTTTGTGACAGTGCTGTCCACTCTGGATGAATGCAGGTATCCAGGTAGAGTTGATTTGTGTCATTGTGGATGAGGTTTGCTTGCGGGAGTCCTGGTGGGGAAAGGATTGTCGTTTACAAACATTCATGACTTTCAGGTTCCTGTGCGGAAATCAGGATGACTGTAACCTTGCCCAAAAACGAAGGATGTGGCTGTTATGCAGGTACGTGGTGATGTGTGCTTCAACCACAGCAAGAGCCATCTGATCTGTACTTTCTCCCAAGTCCGTCTCCACATTAATGACCTCGGAATATTTGCAGGTGTCTCTTCATGAGAAGAAGGTGTCATCACATCTACAAGTGTCCAGGTAATGGTCACGAGTCTCCCTCCAAAACCATTGACCAAGGCAATGTGCAGTTCTCTCAGTAGCCTAAGACGTGTACGCCATCAGTTATCCAGTGTGTCTTTCGGGTCACAGTGAGCTCATCACCGGGAAGTTTCTCCACGGAGGCTATGAAGGTATCCAGTAGTTCAGGCATGAAGTGGGCCTAAACCACAGCACAGACCAGCCCATATTCATGTTCCTAAGGCAGCGATGACTGTGCACTTAACACTTCCAGGTTCCATCGCTTTTGTGCAGGAGGTAAGGTAATAACCTTCCGTTTTTCCCTTTTCTCTTTCAGACAAAGGTCATGTGTAATGCTGTGTGTCTTGGGAGGGTGATTTCTGGTGCGTAACCTGGCATTCTCAAACTATTTATTAACCATAGGATTTTTTTGAGGGGTACGCTTGAGAGATGATAGTGTCTGCTGAGGAAGATTTTGACCGGATTTAATAGAGTTACCAAAGTTGACTTGGTGTGTATCATCATAATGGATGTGAAAAGCATTGTTGGCAGGTGTGGTCGTCAAACAAGTTGTGATCCTAAACACTGTTGTCTCATGTTTCTTCAGATTCTAGAGAGGAGAACTCGGTGACCTCACTATGGTCCTTATGGGAACCTGCCTCTAAAGCTGGTAGGTGATCAAGTGGGTCCTATTGCTGTGCACATCATCTGATACTCAACGGGAGTTTAAGTGAAGAGGATGCTCTTAACACTTGTGTTAATTACCTTATTTGTAGGGTGAGGGTTGTGGTATGGCTGATACTGAGGTAATGCCTGCCCCCAGTACCAGACATGCCGCCCCCCTCCCCCAACAAAAGCCCAGCTATGATCATATGATGGACACATGGCAAGGTAAGTGATGCCATGTGCTAACACTGATTGTCGCCATGATACCCTTTCAGAGATTCAGGTAAGAAATGATGGATTCCTTGACAAATTCTTAAGAAGGTTTTTACAATTTTCTATTTTAGAGAAGGCTTACGTTTCGACTGTGCCTGTTCCAGATTATAGGCACACTGGTTCTGATCCTGGCTGCCACCTGAAGTACTGATCATAGGCATTTCACAGGTGTCCAATCCCAAGTGACATGTTTGTGACAGTGCTGTCCACTCTGGATGAATGCAGGTATCCAGGTAGAGTGGATTTGTGTCCTAGTGGATGAGGTTTGCTTGCGGGAGTCCTGGTGGGGAAAGGATTGTCGTTTACAAACATTCATGACTTTCAGGTTCCTGTGCGGAAATCCGGATGACTGTACCCTTGCCCAAAAACGAAGGATGTGGCTGTTATGCAGGTTCGTGGTGATGTGTGCTTCAACCACAGCAAGAGCCATCTGATCTGTACTTTCTCCCAAGTCCGTCTCCACATTAATGACCTCGGAATATTTGCAGGTGTCTCTTCATGAGAAGAAGGTGTCATCACATCTACAAGTGTCCAGGTAATGGTCACGAGTCTCCCTCCAAAACCATTGACCAAGGCAATGTGCAGTTCTCTCAGTAGCCTAAGACGTGTACGCCATCAGTTATCCAGTGTGTCTTTCGGGTCACAGTGAGCTCATCACCGGGAAGTTTCTCCACGGTAGCTATGCAGGTATCCAGTAGTTCAGGCATGAAATGGGCCTAAACCACAGCACAGACCAGCCCATATTCATGTTCCTAAGGCAGCAATGACTGTGCACTTAACACTTCCAGGTTCCATCGCTTTTGTGCAGGAGGTAAGGTAATAACCTTCCGTTTTTCCCTTTTCTCTTTCAGACAAAGGTCATGTGTAATGCTGTGTGTCTTGGGAGGGTGATTTCTGGTGCGTAACCTGGCATTCCCAAACTATTTAGTAACCATAGGATTTTTTTGAGGGGTACGCTTGAGAGATGATAGTGTCTGCTGAGGAAGATTTTGACCGGATTTAATAAGAGTTACCAAAGTTGACTTGGTGTGTATCATCATAATGGATGTGAAAAGCATTGTTGGCAGGTGTGGTCGTCAAACAAGTTGTGATCCTAAACACTGTTGTCTCGTGTTTCTTCAGATTCTAGTGAGGAGAACTCAGTGACCTCACTATGGTCGTTATGGGAACCTGCCTCTAAAGCTGGTAGGTGATCAAGTGGGTCCTATTGCTGTGCACATCATCTGATACTCAACGGGAGTTTAAGTGAAGAGGATGCTCTTAACACTTGTGTTAATTACCTTATTTGTAGGGTGAGGGTTGTGGTATGGCTGATACTGAGGTAATGCCTGCCCCCAGTAACAGACATGCCACCCCCCTCCCCCAACAAAAGCCCAGCTATGATCATATGATGGACACATGGCAAGGTAAGTGATGCCATGTGCTAACACTGATTGTCGCCATGATACCCTTTCAGAGATTCAGGTAAGAAATGATGGATTCCTTGCCAAATTCTTAAGAAGGTTTTTACAATTTTCTATCTTAGAGCAGGCTTACGTTTCCTACTGTGCCTGTTCCAGATTATAGGCACACTGGTTCTGATCCTGGCTGCCACCTGAAGTACTGATCATAGGCTTTTCACAGGTGTCCCATCCCAAGTGACATGTTTGTGACAGTGCTGTCCACTCTGGATGAATGCAGGTATCCAGGTAGAGTGGATTTGTGTCATTGTGGATGAGGTTTGCTTGCGGGAGTCCTGGTGGGGAAAGGATTGTCGTTTACAAACATTCATGACTTTCAGGTTCCTGTGCGGAAATCAGGATGACTGTAACCTTGCCCAAAAACGAAGGATGTGGCTGTTATGCAGGTACGTGGTGATGTGTGCTTCAACCACAGCAAGAGCCATCTGATCTGTACTTTCTCCCAAGTTCGTCTCCACATTAATGACCTCGGAATATTTGCAGGTGTCTCTTCATGAGAAGAAGGTGTCATCACATCTACAAGTGTCCAGGTAATGGTCACGAGTCTCCCTCCAAAACCATTGACCAAGGCAATGTGCAGTTCTCTCAGTAGCCTAAGAGGTGTACGCCATCAGTTATCCAGTGTGTCTTTCGGGTCACAGTGAGCTCATCACCGGGAAGTTTCTCCACGGAGGCTATGAAGGTATCCAGTAGTTCAGGCATGAAGTGGGCCTAAACCACAGCACAGACCAGCCCATATTCATGTTCCTAAGGCAGCGATGACTGTGCACTTAACACTTCCAGGTTCCATCGCTTTTGTGCAGGAGGTAAGGTAATAACCTTCCGTTTTTCCCTTTTCTCTTTCAGACAAAGGTCATGTGTAATGCTGTGTGTCTTGGGAGGGTGATTTCTGGTGCGTAACCTGGCATTCTCAAACTATTTAGTAACCATAGGATTTTTTTGAGGGGTACGCTTGAGAGATGATAGTGTCTGCTGAGGAAGATTTTGACCGGATTTAATAGAGTTACCAAAGTTGACTTGGTGTGTATCATCATAATGGATGTGAAAAGCATTGTTGGCAGGTGTGGTCGTCAAACAAGTTGTGATCCTAAACACTGTTGTCTCGTGTTTCTTCAGATTCTAGAGAGGAGAACTCGGTGACCTCACTATGGTCCTTATGGGAACCTGCCTCTAAAGCTGGTAGGTGATCAAGTGGGTCCTATTGCTGTGCACATCATCTGATACTCAACGGGAGTTTAAGTGAAGAGGATGCTCTTAACACTTGTGTTAATTACCTTATTTGTAGGGTGAGGGTTGTGGTATGGCTGATACTGAGGTAATGCCTGCCCCCAGTACCAGACATGCCGCCCCCCTCCCCCAACAAAAGCCCAGCTATGATCATATGATGGACACATGGCAAGGTAAGTGATGCCATGTGCTAACACTGATTGTCGCCATGATACCCTTTCAGAGATTCAGGTAAGAAATGATGGATTCCTTGCCAAATTCTTAAGAAGGTTTTTACAAATTTTCTATTTTAGAGAAGGCTTACGTTTCGACTGTGCCTGTTCCAGATTATAGGCACACTGGTTCTGATCCTGGCTGCCACCTGAAGTACTGATCATAGGCATTTCACAGGTGTCCAATCCCAAGTGACATGTTTGTGACAGTGCTGTCCACTCTGGATGAATGCAGGTATCCAGGTAGAGTTGATTTGTGTCCTAGTGGATGAGGTTTGCTTGCGGGAGTCCTGGTGGGGAAAGGATTGTCGTTTACAAACATTCATGACTTTCAGGTTCCTGTGCGGAAATCAGGATGACTGTAACCTTGCCCAAAAACGAAGGATGTGGCTGTTATGCAGGTACGTGGTGATGTGTGCTTCAGCCACAGCAAGAGCCATCTGATCTGTACTTTCTCCCAAGTCCGTCTCCACATTAATGACCTCGGAATATTTGCAGGTGTCTCTTCATGAGAAGAAGGTGTCATCACATCTACAAGTGTCCAGGTAATGGTCACGAGTCTCCCTCCAAAACCATTGACCAAGGCAATGTGCAGTTCTCTCAGTAGCCTAAGACGTGTACGCCATCAGTTATCCAGTGTGTCTTTCGGGTCACAGTGAGCTCATCACCGGGAAGTTTCTCCACGGAGGCTATGAAGGTATCCAGTAGTTCAGGCATGAAGTGGGCCTAAACCACGGCACAGACCAGCCCATATTCATGTTCCTAAGGCAGCGATGACTGTGCACTTAACACTTCCAGGTTCCATCGCTTTTGTGCAGGAGGTAAGGTAATAACCTTCCGTTTTTCCCTTTTCTCTTTCAGACAAAGGTCATGTGTAATGCTGTGTGTCTTGGGAGGGTGATTTCTGGTGCGTAACCTGGCATTCTCAAACTATTTAGTAACCATAGGATTTTTTTGAGGGGTACGCTTGAGAGATGATAGTGTCTGCTGAGGAAGATTTTGACCGGATTTAATAGAGTTACCAAAGTTGACTTGGTGTGTATCATCATAATGGATGTGAAAAGCATTGTTGGCAGGTGTGGTCGTCAAACAAGTTGTGATCCTAAACACTGTTGTCTCGTGTTTCTTCAGATTCTAGTGAGGAGAACTCGGTGACCTCACTATGGTCGTTATGGGAACCTGCCTCTAAAGCTGGTAGGTGATCAAGTGGGTCCTATTGCTGTGCACATCATCTGATACTCAACGGGAGTTTAAGTGAAGAGGATGCTCTTAACACTTGTGTTAATTACCTTATTTGTAGGGTGAGGGTTGTGGTATGGCTGATACTGAGGTAATGCCTGCCCCCAGTACCAGACATGCCGCCCCCCTCCCCCAACAAAAGCCCAGCTATGATCATATGATGGACACATGGCAAGGTAAGTGATGCCATGTGCTAACACTGATTGTCGCCATGATACCCTTTCAGAGATTCAGGTAAGAAATGATGGATTCCTTGCCAAATTCTTAAGAAGGTTTTTACAATTTTCTATTTTAGAGAAGGCTTACGTTTCGACTGTGCCTGTTCCAGATTATAGGCACACTGGTTCTGATCCTGGCTGCCACCTGAAGTACTGATCATAGGCATTTCACAGGTGTCCAATCCCAAGTGACATGTTTGTGACAGTGCTGTCCACTCTGGATGAATGCAGGTATCCAGGTAGAGTTGATTTGTGTCCTAGTGGATGAGGTTTGCTTGCGGGAGTCCTGGTGGGGAAAGGATTGTCGTTTACAAACATTCATGACTTTCAGGTTCCTGTGCGGAAATCCGGATGACTGTAACCTTGCCCAAAAACGAAGGATGTGGCTGTTATGCAGGTACGTGGTGATGTGTGCTTCAACCACAGCAAGAGCCATCTGATCTGTACTTTCTCCCAAGTCCGTCTCCACATTAATGACCTCGGAATATTTGCAGGTGTCTCTTCATGAGAAGAAAGTGTGTCATCACATCTACAAGTGTCCAGGTAATGGTCACGAGTCTCCCTCCAAAACCATTGACCAAGGCAATGTGCAGTTCTCTCAGTAGCCTAAGACGTGTACGCCATCAGTTATCCAGTGTGTCTTTCGGGTCACAGTGAGCTCATCACCGGGAAGTTTCTCCACGGTAGCTATGCAGGTATCCAGTAGTTCAGGCATGAAATGGGCCTAAACCACAGCACAGACCAGCCCATATTCATGTTCCTAAGGCAGCAATGACTGTGCACTTAACACTTCCAGGTTCCATCGCTTTTGTGCAGGAGGTAAGGTAATAACCTTCCGTTTTTCCCTTTTCTCTTTCAGACAAAGGTCATGTGTAATGCTGTGTGTCTTGGGAGGGTGATTTCTGGTGCGTAACCTGGCATTCCCAAACTATTTAGTAACCATAGGATTTTTTTGAGGGGTACGCTTGAGAGATGATAGTGTCTGCTGAGGAAGATTTTGACCGGATTTAATAGAGTTACCAAAGTTGACTTGGTGTGTATCATCATAATGGATGTGAAAAGCATTGTTGGCAGGTGTGGTCGTCAAACAAGTTGTGATCCTAAACACTGTTGTCTCGTGTTTCTTCAGATTCTAGTGAGGAGAACTCAGTGACCTCACTATGGTCGTTATGGGAACCTGCCTCTAAAGCTGGTAGGTGATCAAGTGGGTCCTATTGCTGTGCACATCATCTGATACTCAACGGGAGTTTAAGTGAAGAGGATGCTCTTAACACTTGTGTTAATTACCTTATTTGTAGGGTGAGGGTTGTGGTATGGCTGATACTGAGGTAATGCCTGCCCCCAGTACCAGACATGCCGCCCCCCTCCCCCAACAAAAGCCCAGCTATGATCATATGATGGACACATGGCAAGGTAAGTGATGCCATGTGCTAACACTGATTGTCGCCATGATACCCTTTCAGAGATTCAGGTAAGAAATGATGGATTCCTTGACAAATTCTTAAGAAGGTTTTTACAATTTTCTATTTTAGAGAAGGCTTACGTTTCGACTGTGCCTGTTCCAGATTATAGGCACACTGGTTCTGATCCTGGCTGCCACCTGAAGTACTGATCATAGGCATTTCACAGGTGTCCAATCCCAAGTGACATGTTTGTGACAGTGCTGTCCACTCTGGATGAATGCAGGTATCCAGGTAGAGTTGATTTGTGTCCTAGTGGATGAGGTTTGCTTGCGGGAGTCCTGGTGGGGAAAGGATTGTCGTTTACAAACATTCATGACTTTCAGGTTCCTGTGCGGAAATCAGGATGACTGTAACCTTGCCCAAAAACGAAGGATGTGGCTGTTATGCAGGTACGTGGTGATGTGTGCTTCAACCACAGCAAGAGCCATCTGATCTGTACTTTCTCCCAAGTCCGTCTCCACATTAATGACCTCGGAATATTTGCAGGTGTCTCTTCATGAGAAGAAGGTGTCATCACATCTACAAGTGTCCAGGTAATGGTCACGAGTCTCCCTCCAAAACCATTGACCAAGGCAATGTGCAGTTCTCTCAGTAGCCTAAGACGTGTACGCCATCAGTTATCCAGTGTGTCTTTCGGGTCACAGTGAGCTCATCACCGGGAAGTTTCTCCACGGAGGCTATGCAGGTATCCAGTAGTTCAGGCATGAAGTGGGCCTAAACCACAGCACAGACCAGCCCATATTCATGTTCCTAAGGCAGAGATGACTGTGCACTTAACACTTCCAGGTTCCATCGCTTTTGTGCAGGAGGTAAGGTAATAACCTTCCATTTTTACCTTTTCTCTTTCAGACAAAGGTCATGTGTAATGCTGTGTGTCTTGGGAGGGTGATTTCTGGTGCGTAACCTGGCATTCTCAAACTATTTAGTAACCATAGGATTTTTTTGAGGGATACCCTTGAGAGATGATAGTGTCTGCTGAGGAAGATTATGACCGGATTTAATAGAGTTATCAAGGTTGAGTTGGTGTGTTTCATCATAATGGAAGTGAAAAGCATTGTTGGCAGGTATGGTTGTAAAACAAGTTGTGATCCTAAACACTGTTGTTACATATGTTTCTTTAGATTCTGGTGAGGAGAACTCAGAGAGCTAACTATGGTCTTTATGGGAACCTGCCTCTAAAGCTGGTAGGTGATCAAGTGGGTCCTATTGCTGTGCACATCATCTGATACTCAACGGGAGTTTAAGTGAAGAGGATGCTCTCAACACTTGTGCTAATTACCTTGTTTATAGGGTGAGGGTTGCGGTATGGCTGGTACTGACGTAATGGCTGCCCCCAGTACCAGACATACCACCCCTTTCCCCCTACGAAACCCAGCACAGACCACGTGATGGTCACGTGGCAAGGTAAGTGATGCCTTGTGCTAACAATGGTTGTCGCCATGATTCCCTTTCAGAGATTCAGGTAAGAAATGATGGATTCCTTACCAATCTTCTTAAGAAGGTTTTTACAGTTTTCTGTTTTAGAGAAGGCTTACATTTCCTGCTGTGCCTATTGAAGGATTTTGGGCACACTGGATCTTATCCTGGCTGCGACCCACAGACTGATCATAGGCTTTTCACAGGTGGCAAATCCCAAGTAACATGTTTGTGACATTGGTGTCTACTCTGGATGAATGCAGGTATCCAGGTAGAGTTGATATGTTTCATAGTGGATGAGATTTGCATATGGGTATCCTTGTGAGGAAAGTGTTGTCCTTTAAAAACATTCATGACTTTCAGGTTCCTGTGCGGAAACTCCAATGGCTGTAACCTTGCCCCGGAACGAAGGAAGTGGCAGTTATGCAGGTAAGTGGTAATGTGGGCTTCAACCACAGCATGAGCCATCTGATCTGCAGATCGCTAGGTGAGCGCTGATGTTTTTCCCAGCAAAATTGAGGTGGCACTCTCTTTGCATGTACTCGGGTAGGAAATTGTAGTTGTCAGCAATTGAAGCAGCTCCAGGTTGTTCATGTCATATTATAGAGAATATTTTTCTCTAACCCTGAGAGTGATGAGGTATTGGTGTATCAAAGTCTTTTTCATAGTAGGTCAAACCACAGGCATAACCATTGAAGTATTGTAGGTGTCCCCTGGTGAAATGTCATATCTGACCTTGTCCGGACCTTCGAGTTCTGCAAAGTTTTCAAGCAGAGTTGATGGTGTCTTACAGAAGGAAATGTTCCAGCTAATCTTGGGTGTCCCGCTACAAAGTTCTGTGCTTTCACAATCACTATTACCGTGACTTGCTTACCAGGAGTAAGGTAAGAAATTCTAGGGATCATACAGGTACTAGCAAACACATTGAATCTTTAGTTTGGTATGTTATACAACACATAATTTTGAACTACAGTATTGTTGAGCAATTGGAAGGTATCAGTGTAACTACAACAGGTTTCCCAAGTCAAATTAATCACTGGATTTTTCTTTCTCTGAGGGGCCAGTCAGCCTATGAAGGTGACTACGACAATGGCATAGATTTGAGTGCACTGTGAGATGCCAGGTATAGTTGGGGTGTGCAGTGGTGGCCCACAACAAGGCTATTTGCATTTTAATTTCTGAAAGTTTTGACAGTGGACACATACGGCATCCTGTGTTTTCCTGGTTGCAGTCTAGATACCATGGTAAACTTCCTCATGATCATTTCCTGGACAATTCATGAACCTGGTAAGTGATGACCTGTGCATTAGGCATCTAATAGACCCTCTGACCTTCAGATGTCTATGTATGGGTTTATGGTTTCCCTGGGACCCTGTTACTGTTTTGCAACTGACCCGTGAAGTCCTTCTTAGTAGTCAAGTATGAGATTCCGTGACATTCTCTCATGGGAGAATGATGGATGAGAATAATGATGTTTTTAGACTCCCTATATTGTGTGTTTTGGGCCTATTAGCAGTTCAGAATGCATTTGTCCCACGAAATCCTAGTGAGCATGGGCTGTTGCCGTCTCCCTGCTCAGAGATTGCCTTTTATGCCCCCACTAGAGGCCCAATGCATGATTAAATCATGCACGTGTAGGCTGTCTGTCCACTGGTCGACCTGGTGTGGCCAGCAGCAACGAAGTCCCTGGGCCCCTAGGGCGAGGCGGGGGCGGGGGCGTGGTCCTCAGGGGGCTGGAGCCCAGGCCCTGGTCTTGCCTTCGCCTCCAGCCCAGGAAGGCTGGGGCCGCAGCCGCCTCCTCTGCCTTACCGCTCCCTCATGAGCCCTCCCTTGGCCCGCCCGGGCTGCGTGGAAACCCGCATCCTCTGTGGACACCACTGTGCTCCTGCTGCCCAACAGCCGCCAGACTCCTCCCCCGGGAGCCGAGCGCCCGCCCGCCAGTGCAGCCTAGTCAGCCTGGGCCTCCAAACGCCCGGCTCGCTGCCCCAGAGGCCCCTTCTGTGCCGCAGCACAGGTGCTGGCAACGCGAGCTCAGCTTCCTGCCGGCCCAATCACCACCCCGGCCACCCTGAGTCCCACCCCCTGCGCCTCCTGCTGGCCCAATCGTGGGCATAGCGGAGTGATGGTAATTTACATATTACCTTTTAATTATGGAGGAGGATAGTGATAGATTGATAGGTAGACCTCCAGGTACTTTCTCCACGGTCTGTCTCCACATTAATGACTGTGGAATGTTTGCAGGTGTCTCTTCATTAGAAGAAGGTGTCATTGACATCTACAAGTGTCCAGGTAATGGTCTTGAGTCTCCAACCAAAGCTGTTGACCCAGGCAATGTGCAGTTGTCTCAGAATCCTAAAACGTTTGCGCCACACTTTTCCCACAGTGTGTCTTTCAGGTCACAGTGAGCCCATCCCCTGGAAGCCTATCCATGGTAGGTGTGAAAACATCCTGTAGGTATGGGGGTCAGGGATGAAGTGGGCCTAAACCACAGCACAGACCAGCCGAACTTCATGTTCTTAAGGCAGCGATGACGGTGTACTTAACACTTTCAGGTTCCATCTCTTTGTTTGAAGTTGTCACTTAATAACCATGGGATTTTTTCTTCTTCAGACTTAAGTCATGTAATGCTGAGTGTCCTTAGTGTGTGATATATGCTGAGTAACCTGGCTTTCCCAAAGTAGTTTGTAAGCATAGGATATTTTGAGGTATTCTCATGAGAAATGATGGTGTCTGCTGTGGAAGATTTGGACCTGATTTCATAGAATTATCAATGTTGTGTTGGTGTGTTTCATCACAATGGAAGTGAAAAGCATTATTGGCAGGTGTGGTCATAAAACAAGTTGTGATCCTAAACACTGTTGTCACATGTGTTTCTTCAGATTCTTGTGAGGAGAACTCAGTGAGCTAACTATGGTTGTTATGGAAACCTGCATCTAATCCTGGTATGTAGTCAAGTGTGCACATCATCTGATACTCAATATGAATTTAAGTGTAGAGGATGCTCTTAACACTTGTGTTAATTACCATGTTTGTATGGGGGAGGTTGGCAGTATCACTGGTACTGAGGTAATGCCTGCCTACAGTACCAGACATGCCGCCCTCCTCCCCATACAAAAGCCCAGCACAGATCACGTGATGCTCACATGTCTAGGTAACTGATGCCGTGTGCTAACACTCATTGTGGCCATGATTCTCTTGCAAGGATTCAGGTAATAAATGATGGATTCCTTGCCAATCTTCTTAAGAATGCGTTTACAATTTTCTCTTTTAGAGAACCTTTACATTTGCTACTGTGCCTGTTCTAGGATTGCAGGCACGCAGGTACTTATCCTGCATTGCCAACCCGCTGTGTGGATCAAAGGTTTTTCGCAGGTGGCCAATACTGAGTGACGTGTTGGTGACAGTGGTGTCCACTCAGGATGACTACACGTATCCAGGTAGAGTTAATGTGTCTCACAGTGGAAGAGGTTGCTTACGGGAGTCCTGTTGGGGAAAGGTTTGTCGTTTACAATCATTTCATGACTTTCAGGTTCCTTTGCAGTAATCACAATGGCTGTAATATTGTCCGAAATCAAGGACATGGCTGTTATGCAGATAAGTGGTGATGTGGGCTTCAACCATCGCCTGAGCCAACTGGTCTGCATATCACTAGATGAATGCTAATTTTTTTTGCAACTAAATCGAGGTGACCATCTCTTCTTTCCAGGTATTCAGGTAGGAAATGAGGGTCCTTACCAGCTGTCCCGCTACTCAAAATTCTGTGTTTTCACATGTACCTTGTGTGTTTTTCAGGGTCCTGAGAAGATGACCTGATGAGAAAGTTCATGGCTGTTAACGGGGAAAATTCCTCATATGCGAATAAGTGATGGTGTGTCCACCACACATTTTAACCATGACTTATTTACTGGGAGTCAGGTAAGGAATTATAGGGCCAGTATACGTACTAGCAAGCACATTACTCACCATTTTGTTATGTTAGACAAAACTTAGTTGTGAACAATAGGATTTCTGAGTGATTTGAAGATATCTGTGTAACTACTACAGATCTCCCAAATCACATTAATCACTGGATTTTTCTTTCTCTGAGGGTACCAGCCAGCAGATGAAGGTGTCTCTGGCAATGGCATAGATGTGAGAGGACTGCTAGATTCCAGGTAGAAATACTGTGGGCAGTGATGGCCCACAACAAGGCTATTTGCATTTTCACTTCTGGAAGTTTTGACAGTGGACCCGGATGGCATCCTGTGTTTTCCAGGTTGCTGTCTAGATACCATGGTGAACTTCATCATGATCATTGCCCGGACCCTGCATGAATCCGGTAAGTGATAACCTTTGCCTTAGGCATCCGACAGACCTTCTAACCTTCAGATAACTAGTAAAGTGTGTGTGGTATGCCTAATACTGTATTATTGTTTTGCAGGTGACCCATGAAGTCCTCCTTAATACTCATGTATGAGATTCTGTGACATTCATTCATGAGAGAATGATAGATGTTAATAATAATGTTTTTTGGACTCCATATTGAGTGAGTTCTTGGCCTTTAGGGAGTTGGGAATCAATTTGAACCAAACATTCCTAGTGAGCATGGGCTGTTGCTGTCTCCCTGCTCAGAGATTGCCTTTTATGCCCCCATGGTGATAGATTGATAGATAGACCAATAGGTAATTTCTCCCACGATCTGTCTCCATTTTAATGACTGTAGAATGTTTGCAGGTGTCTCTTCATGAGAGGAAGGTGTCATGTCATCGACATCTACATGTGTTCAGGTACCACCCATTTCCCACAGTGTCTCTTTCAGGTCACGGTGAGCCCATCCCGGGGAAGCCTATCCACGGTAGGTGTGCAGGCATCCAGTTGGTATGGGGGTCAGGGATGAACTGGGCCTAAACCACAACACAGACCTGCCGATCTTCATGTTCCTAAGGCAGCTATGACTGTGTACCTAACACTTCCTGGTTCCATCTCTTTGTTTTAGGTGGTCAGGTAATAACCATGTGTTTTTTCTGTTTCTCTTTCAGACGTAAGTCATGTGTAAAGATGAGTGTCCTGGGTGGTGATATCCGGTGAGTACCCTGGTATTCCCAAAGTAGTTGGTACGCATAGGGTATTTTGAGGCATATTCATGTGAGATGATGGTGTCTGCTGAGGAAGATTTTGACCTGATTTAATAGAGTTGTCTAGTTTGTGTTGGTGTGTTTCATGGTAGTGCACATGAAAAGCATTGTTGGCATGTGTGGTCGTGAAACATGTTGTGATCCTAAACACTATTGTCACATGTGTTTCTTCAGATTCTTGTGTGGAGAACTCGGTGAACTAACTTTGTTGGTTATTGGAACCTGTCTCTAAATGTGTTAAGTGGTCAAGTGGGTGCTACCACTGTGCCGATCATCTGATACTCAAGGTGAGTTTAAGTGAAGAGGATGCTCTTAACACTTGTGTTAATTACCATGTTTGTAGGGGGAGGGAAGTGGCATGGCTGGTAGTATGGTAATAGCAGCCCATACTGCCAGTCATGCCGCTTTCCTCCCCCTACAAAAGGCCAGCACAGACTATATGATGCTTACATGTCTAGGTAAGTGATGCTGTGTGCAGGAATTCAGGTAAGAAATGATGCATCCCTTGTCAATCGTTTTAAGTAGGTGTTTACAATTTTCTATTTTAGACAAGGTTTACGTTTCCTACTGTGCCTGTCTCAGGATTATAGGCACACTGGATCTGATCCTGGCTGCCTACCCGCTTTACTGATCACAGGCTTTTCACAGGTAGCGAACCTCGAGTGACATGTTGGTGACAGTGGTGTCAACTCTGGATGACTACACGTATCCGAGGTTGCTTACGGGTGTCCTGGTGTGGAAAATGTTGTATACAAATGTTCATGACTTTCAGGTTCCTGTGCAGAAATTATAATGAATGTAATATTGTCCGGAACCAAGGACTTGGCTGTTATGCAGGTACGTGGTGATGTGGGCTTCAACCATAGCATTAGCGATTTGATCTGCATATCACTAGATGAACGCTAATTTTTCCCCAACAAAGTTGAGGGGACCCTCTCTTCTTTGCAGGTAATCAGGTAGGAAATGAGAGTCCTCACCAGTGTAATGACCTCCAGGTTGTTTATGTGATTTTTAGACCAGTGGTCGGCAAACTGCGGCTCGTGAGCCACAGTCGGCTCTTTGGCCACTTAAGTGTGGTTCTTTCACAAAATACCACGTGCAGGCGTGCACGAACAGTGCGATTGAAACTTTGTGGCCCATGCGCATAAGTTGGTTTTTGGCTCTCAAAAGAAATTTCAATCGTTGTACTGTTGATATTTGGCTCTTTGACTAATGACTTTACTGAACACTGTTTTAGAGAACATCATTCTTTAACCCAGCAAGGGATAAGCTGTTGCTTTATCCAAGTACTTATCATAACAGGACCAATCACAGCTTAACCATGGAAATGTTGCAAGTGTCACCGGATGAGATGTTGCCATTTCTGACAATGGTCTGGACCTTGGAGTTCTGTACAGTATTCTGGCAGAGTTATTGTTTAGAGAATGAAGTGTCACAGCTAATCTGGCCTGGCCTGCTACTCAAAATTCTGTGTTTTCACATGTATCTTTTGTGTTTTTCAGGGTCCGGAGAAGATGACATGACGATAAAGTTCATGGCGGGTAATGGAGGACATTTCTCATATGCAAATAAGTGGTGATGTGTTCTCCACTAATTGTAACCATGACTTATTTACTGGGAGTCACGTAAGAAATTCTAGGGCCAGTATATGTACTAGCAAGCACATTCATCTCCATTTTGATATGTTGGACAAAGCTTAGTTTTGAACTACAGGATTGCTGAGCGATTTGAAGATATCTGTGTAACTACCACAGATCTTCAGATTTTTGTGAGGAGAACTTGGTGAGCTAACTATGGTGGTTATAGGAATCTGCCTCTATATGTGGTAGGCGGTCTAGTGGGTCCTAACCCTGTACAGATCATCTGATACTCAAGTTGAGTTTAAGTGAAGAGGATGCTCTTAACACTTGTGTTAATTACCATGTTTGTAGAGGGAGGGAGGTGGCAATGGCAGGTAGTATGGTAATGGCTGCCCATACTGCCAGACATGCCGCTTTCCTCACGCTACAAAAGCCCAGTACAGACTATGTGATGCTCATATATCTAGGTAAGTGATGCTGTGTGCTAACACTCGTTGTCACCGATTCCCCTGCAGGGATTCCGGTAAGAAATGATGGATTCCTTGCCAATCATTTTAAGTAGGAGTTTACAGTTTTCTATTTTGGAGAAGGCTTACGTTTCCTTCTGTGCCTGTCCCAGGAGTGCAGGCACACTGAATCTTATCCTGGCTGCAACCCCCAGTACTGATCTTAGGCTTTTCACAGGTGGCCAATCCCAAGTGACATGTTGGTAACAGTGGTGTCCAGTCTGGATGACTCCAGGTATCCAGATAGAGTTGATGTGTCCCATAGTGGATGAGGTTTGCTTGCGGGAGTCCTGGTGGGAAAAGTGTTGTCATTTACAAGCATTCATGACTTAAAGGTTCCTGTGCGGGAATCAGGATGACTGTAACCTTGCCCCACAACGAAGGACATGGCTGTTATGCAGGTAAGTGGTGATGTGGACTTCAACTACAGCATGAGCCATCTGGTCTGCAGATCGCTAGGTGAGCGCTGATGTTTTTCCCAACATAATTGAGGTGATACTCCCTTCTTTGCAGGTATTCAGGTAGGAAATGATAGTCCTCAGCAATTGAGGCAGCTCCAGGTTGTTCATGTGATCTTTTAGAGAATATTTTTCTTTAACCCTGAGAGGGATGAGGTATTGGTGTATCAAAGTCCTTTTCATAGTAGGCCCAACCACAGTATCAACCATGGAAGTGTTGTAGGTGTCCCGTGGTGAAATGTTGTCATATCTGACCTGGTCCAGACCTTGGAGTTCTGCAAAGTGTTCTGGCAGAGTTGATGGTGTCTTAGAGAAGAATATGTTGCAGCTAATCTTGGGTGTCCCGCTGCAAAGTTCTGTGCTTTCACAATCATTATTACCATGAGTTGTTTATAAGGACTCAGGTAAGAAATTCTAGGGACCATACAGATACCAGCAAGCACATTGAATCTTTAGTTTGGTATGTTAGGAAACACTTAGTTTTGAACTACAGTATTGTTCTGTGATTGAAAGATATTAGAGTAACTACCACGGGTCTCTCAAGTCACATTAATCACTGGAATTTTCATTCTCTGAGGGGCCAGTCATCATATGAAGGTGTCTGCAGCAGTGGCATAGATTGGAGAGGACTGCGAGATGCCAGGTATAGTTGGGATGTGCAGTGGTGGCCCACAACTAGGCTCTTTGCATTTGGATTTCTAGAAGGTTTGACAGTGGACACGTATGGCATCCTGTGTTTAGCAGGTTGCAGTCTAGATACCATGGTGAACTTCTGCATGATCATTGCCTGGACACTGCATGAACCCGGTAAGTGATGACCTGTGCCTTAGGCATACGACAGACTCTCTGACCTTCAGATGTCTAGTTACGGGTGTATGTTTTCCCTGAGACAATGTTATTGTTTTGCAGCTCAGCCGTGAAGTCCTCCTTAGTACTCAGGTATGAGATTCTGTGACATTCCCTCATGAGTGCATGATGGATGTGAATAATGTTGTTTTTTGGACTCCATATTGAGTGTGTTCTGGGCATATAAGCAGTTCGAAATCCATTTGAACCAAGCAATCCTAGTGAGTATGGGCTGTTGAACCAAGCAATCCTAGTGAGTATGGGCTGTTGCTGTCTCCCTGCTCATAGATTGCCTTTTATGCCCCATGGTGATAGATTGATAGGGACACTTCCAGGAAATTTCTCCCAGGATCTGTCTGCACATTAATGACTGTGGAATGTTTGCAGGTGTCTCTTCATGAGAAGAAGGTATCATCGCATCAGCAAGTGTCCAGGTAATGGTCACGAGTCTCCCTTTAAAGCCATTGACCAAGGCAATGTGCAGTTGTCTCAGTAGCCTAAGACGTGTACGCCACAGGTTTTCCACAGTGTGCCTTTCAGGTCACAGGGAAGCTCATCACCGGGAAGTTTGTCCACGGTAGCTATGCAGGCATCCAGTAGGTATAGGGTCCAGGCATGAAGTGGGCCTAAACCACAGCACAGACCAGCCGATGTTCATGTTCCTAAGGCAGCAATGAGTATGTATCTAACACTTCCTGGTTCCATCACTTTGGTGCAGGTGGTCAGATAATAACCTTCCGTTTTTACCTTTTCTCTTTCAGACATAGGTCATGTGTAATGCTGAGTGTCCTGGGAGGGTGGTTTCTGGTGTGTACTCTGGATATCCCAAACTATTTAGTAACCATAGGATTTTTTGAGGGATACCCTTGAGAGATGATAGTGTCTGCTGAGGAAGATATTGACTGGATTTAATAGAGTTTGGAAGGTTGAGTTGGTGTGTTTCATCGTAATGGACGTGAAAAGCATTGTTGACAGCTGTGGTCATAAAACAAGTTGTGATCCTAAACACTGCTGTCACATGTGTTTCTTCAGATTCTGGTGAGGAGAACTCGGTGAGCTCACTATGGTCCTTATGGGAACCTGCCGCTAAAGCTGGTAGGCGATCAAGTGGGTCCTATTGCTGTGCACATCATCTGATACTCAACGGGAGTTTAAGTGAAGAGGATGCTCTTAACACTTGTGTTAATTAGCTTGTTTGTAGGGTGAAGGTTACGGTATGGCTGGTACTGAGATAATGGCTACTCCAGTACCAGACATGCCGCCTCCCTCCCCGTACAAAAGCCCAGCACTCACCATGTGATGCTCACATGGCAAGGTAAGTGATGCCATGTGCTAACACTGGTTGTCGCCATGATACCCTTTCAGAGATTCAGGTAAGAAATGATGGATTCCTTGCCAAATTCTTAAGAAGGTTTTTACAATTTTCTATTTTAGAGAAGGCTTACATTTCCTACTGTGTCTATTCCAAGATTATAGGCACACTGGATCTGATCCTGGCTGCTACCCGAAGATCTGATCATAGGTTTTCACAGGTGTCCAATGCCAAGTGACATGTTTGTGACAGTGCTGTCCACTCTGGATGACTGCAGGTATGCAGGTAGAGTTGATTTGTGTCCTAGTGGATGAGGTTTGCTTGCGGGAGTCCTGGTGGGGAAAGGATTGTCGTTTACAAACATTCATGACTTTCAGGTTCCTGTGCGGAAATCCGGATGACTGTAACCTTGCCCAAAAATGAAGGATGTGGCTGTTATGCAGGTACGTGGTGATGTGTGCTTCAACCACAGCAAGAGCCATCTGATCTGTACATTCTCCCAAGTCCGTCTCCACATTAATGACCTCGGAATATTTGCAGGTGTCTCTTCATGAGAAGAAGGTGTCATCACATCTACAAGTGTCCAGGTAATGGTCACGAGTCTCCCTCCAAAACCATTGACCAAGGCAATGTGCAGTTCTCTCAGTAGCCTAAGACGTGTACGCCATCAGTTATCCAGTGTGTCTTTCGGGTCACAGTGAGCTCATCACCGGGAAGTTTCTCCACGGTAGCTATGCAGGTATCCAGTAGTTCAGGCATGAAATGGGCCTAAACCACAGCACAGACCAGCCCATATTCATGTTCCTAAGGCAGCAATGACTGTGCACTTAACACTTCCAGGTTCCATCGCTTTTGTGCAGGAGGTAAGGTAATAACAAACCTTCCGTTTTTCCCTTTTCTCTTTCAGACAAAGGTCATGTGTAATGCTGTGTGTCTTGGGAGGGTGATTTCTGGTGCGTAACCTGGCATTCTCAAACTATTTAGTAACCATAGGATTTTTTTGAGGGATACGCTTGAGAGATGATAGTGTCTGCTGAGGAAGATTTTGACCGGATTTAATAGAGTTACCAAAGTTGACTTGGTGTGTATCATCATAATGGATGTGAAAAGCATTGTTGGCAGGTGTGGTCGTCAAACAAGTTGTGATCCTAAACACTGTTGTCACGTGTTTCTTCAGATTCTAGTGAGGAGAACTCGGTGACCTCACTATGGTCGTTATGGGAACCTGCCTCTAAAGCTGGTAGGTGATCAAGTGGGTCCTATTGCTGTGCACATCATCTGATACTCAACTGGAGTTTAAGTGAAGAGGATGCTCTTATCACTTGTGTTAATTACCTTATTTGTAGGGTGAGGGTTGTGGTATGGCTGATACTGAGGTAATGCCTGCCCCCAGTACCAGACATGCCGCCCCCCTCCCCCAACAAAAGCCCAGCTATGATCATATGATGGACACATGGCAAGGTAAGTGATGCCATGTGCTAACACTGATTGTCGCCATGATACCCTTTCAGAGATTCAGGTAAGAAATGATGGATTCCTTGCCAAATTCTTAAGAAGGTTTTTACAATTTTCTATCTTAGAGCAGGCTTACGTTTCGACTGTGCCTGTTCCAGATTATAGGCACACTGGTTCTGATCCTGGCTGCCACCTGAAGTACTGATCATAGGCTTTTCACAGGTGTCCCATCCCAAGTGACATGTTTGTGACAGTGCTGTCCACTCTGGATGACTGCAGGTATGCAGGTAGAGTTGATTTGTGTCCTAGTGGATGAGGTTTGCTTGCGGGAGTCCTGGTGGGGAAAGGATTGTCGTTTACAAACATTCATGACTTTCAGGTTCCTGTGCGGAAATCAGGGTGACTGTAACCTTGCCCAAAAACGAAGGATGTGGCTGTTATGCAGGTACGTGGTGATGTGTGCTTCATGAGGAGGATGACCACAGCAAGAGCCATCTGATCTGTACTTTCTCCCAAGTCCGTCTCCACATTAATGACCTCGGAATATTTGCAGGTGTCTCTTCATGAGAAGAAGGTGTCATCACATCTACAAGTGTCCAGGTAATGGTCACAAGTCTCCCTCCAAAACCATTGACCAAGGCAATGTGCATTTCTCTCAGTAGCCTAAGACGTGTACGCCATCAGTTATCCAGTGTGTCTTTCGGGTCACAGTGAGCTCATCACCGGGAAGTTTCTCCACGGTAGCTATGCAGGTATCCAGTAGTTCAGGCATGAAGTGGGCCTAAACCACAGCACAGACCAGCCCATATTCATGTTCCTAAGGCAGCAATGACTGTGCACTTAACACTTCCAGGTTCCATCGCTTTTGTGCAGGAGGTAAGGTAATAACCTTCCATTTTTACCTTTTATCGTTCAGACAAACATCATGTGTAATGCTGTGTGTCTTGGGAGGGTGATTTCTGGTGCGTAACCTGGCATTCTCAAACTATTTAGTAACCATAGGATTCTTTGAGGGATATCCTTGAGAGATGATAGTGTCTGCTGAGGAAGATTATGACCGGATTTAATAGAGTTATCAAGGTTGAGTTGGTGTGTTTCATCATAATGGAAGTGAAAAGCATTGTTGGCAGGTATGGTTGTAAAACAAGTTGTGATCCTAAACACTGTTGTTACATATGTTTCTTTAGATTCTGGTGAGGAGAACTCAGAGAGCTAACTATGGTCTTTATGGCAACCTGCCTCTAAAGCTGGTAGGTGATCAAGTGGGTCCTATTGCTGTGCACATCATCTGATACTCAAAGCGAGTTTAAGTGAAGAGGATGCTCTCAACACTTGTGCTAATTACCTTGTTTGTAGGGTGAGGGTTGCGGTATGGCTGGTACTGACGTAATGGCTTCCCCCAGTACCAGACATACCACCCCTTTCCCCCTACAAAACCCAGCACAGACCACGTGATGGTCACGTGGCAAGGTAAGTGATGCCTTGTGCTAACAATGGTTGTCGCCATGATTCCCTTTCAGAGATTCAGGTAAGAAATGATGGATTCCTTACCAATCTTCTTAAGAAGGTTTTTACAATTTTCTGTTTTAGAGAAGGCTTACATTTCCTGCTGTGCCTATTGAAGGATTTTGGGCACACTGGATCTTATCCTGGCTGCGACCCACAGACTGATCAAAGGTTTTTCACAGGTGGCCAATACCCAAGTAACATGTTTGTGACATTGGTGTCTACTCTGGATGAATGCAGGTATCCAGGTAGAGTTGATATGTTTCACAGTGGATGAGATTTGCTTATGGGTATCCTTGTGGGGAAAGTGTTGTCGTTTAAAAATCATTTCATGACTTTCAGGTTCCTGTGCAGTAATCACAATGGCTGTAATATTGCCCTGAAACGAAGGACATGGCAGTTATGCAGATAAGTGGTGATGTGGGCTTCAACCACAGCATGAGCCAACTGGTCTGCATATCACTAGATGAATGCTAATTTTTTTTGCAACTAAATCAAGGTGACCATCTCTTCTTTCCAGGTATTCAGGTAGGAAATGAGGGTCCTTACCAGCTGTCCCGCTACTCAAATTCTGTGTTTTCACATGTACCTTTGTGTGTTTTTCAGGGTCCTGAGAAGATGACCTGATGATAAAATTCATGGCTGTTAACGAGGGAAAGTTTCCTCATATGCAAATAAGTGATGATGCTAATCTTCCTCTACACACATTTTAACCATGACTTATTTACTGGGAGTCAGGTAAGGAATTATAGGGCCAGTATACATACTAGCAAGCACATTACTCACCATTTTGTTATGTTAGACAAAACTTAGTTGTGAACCATAACATTTCTGAGCGATTTGAAGATATCTGTGTAACTACCACGGATCTCCCAAGTCACATTAATCACTGGATTTTTCTTTCTCTGAGGGTACCAGCCAGCAGATGAAGGTATCTCTGGCAATGGCATAGATGTGAGAGGACTGCGAGATTCCAGGTAGAAATGCGGTGGGCAGTGGTGGCCCACAACAAGGCTATTTGCATTTTCACTTCTAGAAGTTTTGACAGTGGACCCGGATGGCATCCTGTGTTTTCCAGGTTGCTGTCTAGATACCATGGTGAACTTCATCATGATCATGGCCCGGACCCTGCATGAATCCGGTAAGTGATAGCCGTTGCCTTAGGCATCCGACAGACCTTCTAACCTTCAGATAACTAGTAAAGTGTGTGTGGTATGCCTAATACTGTATTATTGTTTTGCAGGTGACCCGTGAAGTCTTCCTTAGTACTCACGTATGAGATTCTGTGACGTTCATTCAAGAGAGAATGATGAATGTGAATAATGATGTTTTTTGGACTCCATATTGAGTGTGTTCTTGGCCTTTAGGGAGTTTGGAATCAATTTGAACCAAACATTCCTAGTGAGCATGGGCTGTTGCTGTCTCCCTGCTCAGAGATTGCCTTTTATGCCCCCATGGTGATAGATTGATAGGTAGACCTCTAGGTAATTTCTCACACGGTCTGTCTTCATTTTACTGACCGTAGAATATTTGCAGGTGTCTCTTCATGAGAGGAAGGTGTCATGTCATCGACATCTACATGTGTTCAGGTACCACCCATTTCCCACAGTGTCTCTTTCAGGTCACGGTGAGCCCATCCCGGGGAAGCAGCCGCCTCCACTGGTAGGTGTGAAGGCCTCCAGTAGGTATGGGGGTCAGGGATGAAGGCTGGTGGAAACCACACGTCACAGACCTGCCGATCTTCATGCTCCTGCGGCCCAATGATTGTGTACCTAACACTTCCTGGTTCCATCTCTTTGTTTTGCAGGTGGTCAGCCTGTAATAACCATGTGTTTTTCCTGTTTCTCTTTCAGACGTAAGTCATGTGTAAAAGATGAGTGTGGGCATAGCGGCCTTAATTTACATATTACCTCTGGTGAGGGAATCCGGTGAGTACCCTGGTATTCCCAAAGTAGTTGGTACGCATAGGGTATTTTGAGGCATATTCATGTGAGATGATGGTGTCTGCTGAGGAAGATTTTGACCTGATTTAATAGAGTTGTCTAGTTTGTGTTGGTGTGTTTCATGGTAGTGCACATGAAAAGCATTGTTGGCATGTGTGGTCGTGAAACATGTTGTCCAGGTAAAACACTATTGTCACATGTGTTTCTTCAGATTCTTGTGAGGAGAACTCGGTAAGCTAACTATTGTGGTTATTGGAACCTGCCTCTAAACGTGTTAGGTGGTCAAGTGGGTGCTACCACTGTGCCGATCATCTGATAACATCCTGTGAGTTTAAGTGAAGAGGATGGGGCCTAAACACTTGTGTTAATTACCATGTTTGTAGGGGGAGGGAAGTGGCATGGCTGGTAGTATGGTAATAGCAGCCCATACTGCCAGTCATGCCGCTTTCCTCCCCCTACAAAAGGCCAGCACACACTATGTGATGCTCACATGTCTAGGTAAGTGATGCTGTGTGCTAACACTCGTCGTCGCCATGATTCCCCTGTGGGGATTCAGGTAAGATGATGGATTCCTTGCCAATTGTTTTAAGTAGGAATTTACAATTTTTTGTTTTAGAGAAAGTTTACGTTTCCTACTGTGCCTGTTCCAGGATTATAGGAACACTGGATCTTATCCTGGCTGCCAACTTGCTGTACTGATCACAGGCTTTTCACAGGTAGCGAATCTCGAGTGATGTGTTGGTGACAATGGTGTCAACTCTGGATGACTACACGTATCCGAGGTTGCTTACGGGTGTCCTCGTGTGGAAAGTGTTGTATACAAATGTTCATGACTTTCAGGTTCCTGTGCAGAAATTATAATGAATGTAATATTGTCCGGAACCAAGGACTTGGCTGTTATGCAGGTACGTGGTGATGTGGGCTTCAACCACAGCATTAGCGATCTGATCTGCATATCACTAGATGAACGCTAATTTTTCCCCAACAAAGTTGAGGGGACACTCTCTTCTTTGAAGGTAATCAGGTAGGAAATGAGAGTCCTCACCAGTGTAATGACCTCCAGGTTGTTTATGTGATATTTTAACCAGTGGTCGGCAAACCGCGGCTCGTGAGCCACAGTCGGCTCTTAGGCCACTTACGTGTGGCTCTTTCACAAAATACCACGTGCAGGCGTGCACCAACAGTGCGATTGAAACTTCATGGCCCATGCGCATAAGTTGGTTTTTGGCTCTCAAAAGAAATTTCAATCGTTGTACTGTTGATATTTGGCTCTTTGACTAATGACTTTACTGAACACTGTTTTAGAGAACATCATTCTTTAACCCAGCGAGGGATGAGCTGTTGCTTTATCCAAGTACTTATCATAACAGGACCAATCACAGCTTAACCATGG
This sequence comes from Ia io, assembly GCA_025583905.1. Classification (NCBI taxonomy): domain Eukaryota; kingdom Metazoa; phylum Chordata; class Mammalia; order Chiroptera; family Vespertilionidae; genus Ia; species Ia io. Next base: position 8,257,333 of record JAJQQW010000001.1, read on the forward strand.
AAATGTTGCAAGTGTCACCGGATGAGATGTTGCCATTTCTGACAATGGTCTGGAGCTCGGAGATCTGTACAGTATTCTGGCAGAGTTATTGTTTAGAGAATGAAGTGTCACAGCTAATCTGGTCTGTCCCGCTACTCAAAATTCTGTGTTTTCACATGTATCTTTTGTGTTTTTCAGGGTCCGGAGAAGATGACATGACGATAAAGTTCATGGCGGGTAATGGAGGACATTTCTCATATGCAAATAAGTGGTGATGTGTTCTCCACTAATTGTAACCATGATTTATTTACGGAGAGTCAGGTAAGAAATTCTAGGGCCAGTATATGTACTAGCAAGCACATTCATCTCCATTTTGGTATGTTAGACAAAGCTTAGTTGTGAACTACAGGATTGCTGAGCGATTTGAAGATATCTGTGTAACTACCACAGATCTTCACATTTTTGTGAGGAGAACTCAGTGAGCTAATTATGGTGGTTATCGGAACCTGTCTCTATATGTGATAGGCAGTCTAGTGGGTCCGAATGCTGTGCAGATCATATGATACTCAAGGTAAGTTTAAGTGAAGAGGATGCTCTTAACACATGTCAATTACCATGTTTGTAGTGGGAGGGATGTGGCATGGCAGGTAGTATGGTAATGATGCCCATACTGCCAGACATGCCACTTTCCTCGCCCTACAAAATCCCAGCACAGACCACATGATGCTCGCATGTCTAGGTAAGTGATGCTGTGTGCTAACGCTCATTGTCACCATGATTCACCTGCAGGGATTCAGTAAGAAATGATGGATTCCTTGCAATCTTCTTAAGTAGGAATTTATAATTTTCTATTTTAGAGAAGTTTTACGTTTCCTACTGTGCCTGTTCCAGGAGTGCAGGCACACTGAATCTTATCCTGGCTGCCACCCGCTGTAGTGATCATAGACTTTTCACAGGTGGCGAATACCAAGTGACATGTTGGTGACAGTGGTGTCCAGTCTGGATGACTCCAGGTATCCAGATAGAGTTGATGTGTCCCATAGTGGATGAGGTTTTGCTTACGGGAGTCCTGGTGGGGAAAGTGTTGTCATTTACAAACATTCATGACTTAAAGGTTCCTGTGTGGAAATCAGGATGACTGTAACCTTGCCCCGGAACGAAGGACGTGGCTGTTATGCAGGTAAGTGGTTATGTGGGCTTCAACCACAGCATGAGCCATCTGATCTGCAGATCGCTAGGTGAGCGCTGATGTTTTTCCCAACAAAATTGATGTGATACTCTCTTCTTTTCAGGTATTCAGGTAGGAAATGATAGTCCTCAGCAATTGAGGCAGCTCCAGGTTGTTCATGTGATCTTTTAGAGAATATTTTTCTTTAACCCTGAGAGGGATGAGGTATTGGTGTATCAAAGTCCTTTTCATAGTAGGCCCAACCACAGTACCAACCATGGAAGTGTTGTAGGTGTCCCGTGGTGAAATTTTGTCATATCTGACCTGGTCCAGACCTTGGAGTTCTGCAAAGTGTTCTGGCAGAGTTGATGGTGTCTTAGAGAAGAATATGTTGCAGCTAATCTTGGGTGTCCCGCTACAAAGTTCTGTGCTTTCACAATCATTATTACCATGAATTATTTACAAGGACTCCAGTAAGAATTTCTAGGGACCATACAGATACCACCAAGCACATTGAATCTTTAGTTTGGTATGTTAGGGAACACTTAGTTTTGAACTACAGTATTGTTCTGTGATTGGAAGATATTAGAGTAACTACCACAGGTCTCTCAAGTCACATTAATCACTGGAATTTTCTTTCTCTGAAGGGCCAGTCATCATATGAAGGTGTCTGCAGCAGTGGCATAGATTGGAGAGGACTGCGAGATGCCAGGTTTAGTTGGGGTGTGCAGTGGTGGCCCACAACTAGGCTCTTTGCATTTGGATTTCTAGAAGGTTTGACAGTGGACACGTATGGCATCCTGTGTTTAGCAGGTTGCAGTCTAGATACCATGGTGAACTTCTGCATGATCATTACCTGGACACTGCATGAACCCGGTAAGTGATGACCTGTGCCTTTAGGCATACGACAGACCCTCTGACCTTCAGATGTCTACTTACGGGTGTATGTTTTCCCTGAGACAATGTTATTGTTTTGCAGCTCAGCCGTAAAGTCCTCCTTAGTACTCAGGTATGAGATTCTGTGTCATTCTCTCATGAGCGCATGATGGATGTGAATAATGATGTTTTTTGGACTCCATATTGAGCGTGTTCTGGGCATACAAGCAGTTCGGGATCCATTTGAACCAAGCAATCGTAGTGAGTATGGGCTGCTGCCGTCTCCTTGCTCAGACATGTGTTTAATGCCCCCATACTGGTGGATTGAGAGGTAGACTTCCAGGTAGTTTCTCCCAAGGTCCGTCTCCACATTAATGACTGTGGAATGTTTGCAGGTATCTCTTCATGAGAAGAAGGTGTCATCGCCTCAGCAATTGTCCAGGTAATGGTCATGAGTCCCCCTTTAAAGCCATTGACCAAGGTGAGGTGCAGTTGTCTTGGTAGCCTAAGGCTTGTACGCCACATGTTTTCCACATTGTCTTTCAGGTCACTGTGAGCTCATCACCTGGAAGTTTGTCCACAGTAGCTATGCAGGCATCCAGTAGGTACAGTGTTCAGGCATCAAGTGGACCTAAACCACAGCACAGACCAGCCGATCTTCATGTTCCTAAGGCAGCGATGATTATGTACAAAACACTTCCTGGTTCCATAGCTTTGGTGCAGGTGATCAGGTAATAACCTTCCGTTTTTACCTTTTCTTTTACAGACAAAGGTCATGTGTAATGCTGAGTGTCCTGGGAGAGTGATTTCTGGTGCGTACCCTGGCGATCCCAAACTATTTAGTAACCATAGGATTTTTTGAGGGATACCCTTCAGAGATGATAGTGTCTGCTGAGGAAGATTTTGACCAGATTTAATAGAGTTATCAAGGTTGAGTTGGTGTGTTTCATCGTAATGGACGTGAAAAGCGTTGTTGGCAGGTGTGGTCGTAGAACAACTTGTGATCCTTAACACTGTTGTCACATGTGTTTCTTCAGATTCTTGTCAGAAGAACTCGGTGAGCTAACTATGGTCATTATAGGAACCTGCCTCTAAGCTGGTAGGTGATCAAGTGGGTCCTATTGCTGTGCACATCATCTGATACTCAAGGTGAGTGTAAGTGAAGAGGATGCTCTTAATACTTGTGTTAATTAGCTTGTTTGTAGGGTGAAGGTTACGGTATGGCTGGTACTGAGATAATGGCTGCTCCAGTACCAGACATGCCGCCCCCCTCCCCCTACAAAAGCCCAGCTATGACCATATGATGGACACATGGCAAGGTAAGTGATGCCGTGTGCTAACACTGGTTGTCGCCATGATACCCTTTCAGAGATTCAGGTAAGAAATGTATTCCTTGCCAAATTCTTAAGAAGCTTTTTCCAATTTTCTATTTTAGAGAAGGCTTACATTTCCTACTGTGCCTGTTCCAGGATTATAGGCACACTGGATCTGATCCTGGCTTCCACCCGAAGTACTGATGATAGGCTTTTCACAGGTGGCCAATCCTGAGTAACATGTTAGTAACATGCTGTCCACTCTGGATGGCTGCATGTATCTAGGTAGAGATGATGTGTCTCATAGTGGATGAGGTTTGAATATGGGTATCCTTGTGGGGAAAGTGTTGTCCTTTAAAAACATTCATGACTTTCAGGTTCCTGTGCGGAAATCAGAATGGCTGTAACCTTGCCCCGGAACAAAAGACGTGGCAGTTATGCAGGTAAGTGCTGATGTGGGCTTCAACCACAGCATGAGCCATCTGATCTGCAGATCGCTAGGTGAGCGCTGATGTTTTTCCCAACAAAATTGAGGTGACACTATCTTCTTTGCATGTACTCCGGTAGGAAATTATAGTTCTCAGCAATTAAAGCAGCTCCAGGTTGTTCATGTCATATTATAGAGAATATTTTTTCTTTAACCCTGAGAGTGATGAGGTATTGGTGCATCGAAGTCCTTTTCATAATAGGTCAAACCACAGCACCAACCATGGAAGTGTTATAGGTGTCCCGTGATGAAATGTTGTCATATCTGACCGGGGCCTCATCTTGGAGTTCTGCAAAGTTTTCAAGCAAAGTTGATGGTGTCTTACAAAAGGAAATGTCGCAGCTAATCTTGGGTGTCCCGCTACAAAGTTCTGTGCTTTCACAATCATTGTTACCATGACTTGTTTACCGGGAGTCCGGTTAGAAATCCTAGGGACCATACAGGTACTAGCAAGCAAATTGAATCTTTAGTTTGGTATGTTATACAACACATAATTTTGAACTACAGTATTGTTGAGCAATTGGAAGGTATCAGTGTAACTACCACAGGTTTCCCCTGTCAAATTAATCACTGGATTTTTCTTTCTCTGAGGGGCTAGTCAGCCTATGAAGGTGACTACGACAATGGCATAGATTTGAGAGGACTGTGAGATGCTAGGTATAGTTGGGGTGTGCAGTGGTGGCCCACAACGAGGCTATTTGCATTTTCATTTCTGAATGGTTTGACAGTGGACACATATGGCATCCTTTGTTTTCCAGGTTGCAGTCTAGATACCATGGTGAACTTCCTCATGATCATTACCTGGACAATTCATGAACCTGGTAAGTGATGACCTGTGCCTTATGCATCGGATAGACCCTCTGACCTTCAGATGTCTAGGTATGTGTGTATGGTTTCCCTGAGACCGTGTTATTGTTTTGCAACTGACCCGTGAAGTCCTTCTTAGTACTCAAGTATGAGAATCCGTGACATTCACTCATGGGAGAATGGTGGATGTGAATAATGATGTTTTTTAGACTCCACATAATGTGTTTTTGGGGCCTATTAGCAGTTCAGAATGCATTTGTCCCAAGAAATCCTAGTGAGCATGGGCCGTTGCTGTCTCCCTGCTCAGAGATTGCCTTTTATGTCCCCATAGTGATAGATTGATAGGTAGACCTCCAGGTACTTTCTCCCATGGTCTGTCTCCACATTAATGACCGTGGAATGTTTGCAGGTGTCTCTTCATTAGAAAAGGTGTCATCGACCTCTTCAAGTGTTCAGTTAATAGTCATGAGTCTCCAACCAAAACCCTTGACCGTGGCAGTGTTCAGATAGCTCAGTAGCCTAAGACATGTACACTACCCATTTTCCACAGTGTGTCTTTCAGGTCACTGTGAGCCCATCGCTGGGAAGCATATCCTCGGTAGGTGTGCAGGCATCCAGTAGGTATGAGAGTCAGGGATGAAGTGGGCCTAAACCACAGCACAGACCAGCCGATCTTCATGTTCCTAAGGCAGTGATGACAGTGTACTTAACACTTTCGGATTCCATCTCTTTGTTTTAAGTGTTCACCTAATAACCGTGGGATTTTTTCTTTTCTTTTTCAGACTTAAGTCGTGTAATGCTGATTGTCCTCAGTGTGTGATATATGCTGAGTACCCTGGCTTTCCCAAAGTAGTTAGTAAGCATAGGATATTTTAGGCATACTGATGAGAGATTTTGGTGTCTGCTGTGGAAAGTTTGGACCTGATTTAATAGAATTATCAATGTTGTGTTGGTGTGTTTCATCACAATGGAAGTGTAAAGCATTATTGGCAGGTGCGGTCGTAAAACAAGTTGTGATCTTAAACACTGTTGTCACATGTGTTTCTTCAGATTCTTGTAAGAACTCAGTGAGCTAACTATGGTTGTTATGGGATCCTGCCTCTAAACCTGGTATGTAGTCAAGTGGGTCCTACAACTGTGCACATAATCTGATACTCAATATGAGTTTAAGTGAAGAGGATGCTCTTAACACTTGTATTAATTATTATGTTTGTATGGGGAGGTTGGCGGTATCACTGGTACTGAGGTAATTCCTGCCCACAGTACCAGACATGCCGCTCTCCTCCCCCTACAAAAGCCCAGCACAGACCACATGATGCTCACATGTCTAGGTAAGTGATGCCGTGTGCTAACACTCATTGTGGCCATGATTCTCTTGCAGGGATTCAGGTAAGAAATGATGGATTCCTTGCCAATCTTCTTAAGAATGCGTTTACAATTTTCCGTTTTAGAGAACCTTTACGTTTGCTACTGTGCCTGTTCTAGGATTGCAGGCATGCTGGTACTTATCCTGCCTTGCGAACCTGCTGTGTGGATCATAGGCTTTTCCCAGGTAGCCAATACTGCGTGACGTGTTGGTGACAGTGGTGTCCACTCAGGATGACTACACGTATCCAGGTAGAGTTGATGTGTCTCACATTGGACAAAGTTGCTTACGGGTATCCTTTTGGGGAAAGGTTTGTAGTTTACAATCATTTCATGACTTTCAGGTTCCTGTGCAGTAATCACAATGGCTGTAATATTGTCAGAAACCAAGGACATGGCTGTTATGCAGATAAGTGGTGATGTGACCTTCAACCACAGCATGAGCCAACTGGGCTGCAGATCACTAGATGAACGCTATTTTTTTTTGCAACTAAATCAAGGTGACCATCTCTTCTTTCCAGGTATTCAGGTAGGAAATGAGAGTCCTTACCAGCTGTCCCACTACTCAAAATTCTGTGTTTTCACACGTACCTTGTGTGTTTATCAGGGTCCTGAGAAGATGCCATGACGATGAAGTTCATGGCTGTTAATGGGGAAAATTCCTCATATGCGAATAAGTGGTGATGTGTCTTCCACTCATTTTAACCATGACTTATTTACTGGGAGTCAGGTAAGGAATTATAGGGCCAGTATATGTACCAGAAAGCACATTCATCATCATTTTGGTATGTTAGACAAAACTTAGTTGTGAACCATAACATTTCTGAGCGATTTGAAGATATCTGTGTAACTACCACGGATCTCCCAAGTCACATTAATCACTGGATTTTTCTTTCTCTGAGGGTACCAGCCAGCAGATGAAGGTGTCTCTGGCCATGGCATAAATGTCAGAGGAATGCGAGATTCCAGGTAGAAATGCAGTGTGCAGTGGTGGCCCACAACAAGGCTATTTGCGTTTTCCATTTCTAGAAGTTCTGACAGTGGACACAGATGGCATCCTGTGTTTTCCAGGTTGCAGTCTAGATACCATGGTGAACTTCATCATGATCATTGCCCGGACCCTGCATGAATCCGGTAAGTGATGATCTTTGCATTAGGCATCCGACAGACCTTCTGACTTTCAGATAACTAGGCAAGTGTGTGTGGTATGCCTAATACTGTATTATTGTTTTGCAGCTAACCCGTGAAGTCCTCCTTAGTACTCAGGTATGAGATTCTGTGACATTCACTCATGAGAGAATGATGGATGTGAATAATGATGTTTTTGGATTCCATATTGAGTATGTTCTTGGCCTTTAGGGAGTTCGGAATCAATTTGAACCAAACATTCCTAGTGAGCATGGGCTTTTGCTGTCTCCCTACTCAGAGATTGCCTTTTATGCCCCCACACTGATAGATTGATAGATAGACCTCTAGGTAATTTCTCCCACGGTCTGTCTCCATATTAATGACGGTGGAAAGTTTACAGGTGTCTCTTCATGAGAGGAAGGTGTCATGTCATTGACATCTACATGTGCTCAGGTACCACACATTTTCCCACGGTGTCTCTTTCAGGTCGGTGAGCCCATCCCGGGGAAGCCTATCCACGGTAGGTGTGCAGGCATCCAGTAGGTATGGGAGTCAGGGATGAGGTTGGCCTAAACCACAGCACAGACCAGCCGATCTTCATGTTCCTAAGGCAGCTATGACTGTGTACCTTCCAGGTTCCATCTCTTTGTTTTAGGTGGTCAGGTAATAACCATGTGTTTGTCTGTTTCTCTTTCAAACATAAGTCATGCGTAATGCTGAGTGTCCTGAGTGGGTGATATCCGGTGAGTACCCTGCGTTCCCAAAGTAGTTAGTAAGCATGGGGTATTTTGAGGCATACTCATGAGAGATGATGGTGTCTGCTGAGGAAGATTTTGACCTGATATAATAGAGTTATTAAGGTTGTGTTGATGTGTTTCATGGTAATGCACATGAAATGCATTGTTGGCATGAGTGGTCATAAAACAAGTTGTGATCCTAAATACTATTGTCACATGTGTTACTTCAGAATCTTGTGAGGAGAACTCGGTGAACTAACTTTGTTGGTTATTGGAACCTGCCTCTAAACGTGTTAGGTGGTCAAGTGGGTGCTTCCGCTGTGCCGATCATCTGATCCTCAAGGTGAATTTAAGTGAAGAGGATGCTCTTAACACTTGTGTTAATTAACATGTTTGTAGGGGGAGGGAAGTGGCATGGCTGGTAGTATGGTAATAGCAGCCCATACTGCCAGTCATGCCACTTTCCTCCCCCTACAAAAGGCCAGCACAGACTATGTGATGCTCACATGTCTAGGTAAGTGATGCTGTGTGCAGGGATTCAGGTAAGAAATGATGTATTCCCGGCCAATCATTTTAAGTAGGAGTTTACAATTTTCTATTTTGGAGAAGGCTTACGTTTCCTACTGTGCCTGTTCCAGGATTATGGGCACACTGGATCTTATCCTGGCTGCTACCCGCAGTACTGATCATAGGCTTTTCACAGGTGGCCAATCCCGAGTGACGTATTGGTAACAGTGGTGTCCACTCTGGATGACTGCAAGTATCTAGGTAGAGTTGATGTGTCTCATAGTGGATGAGGTGTGCTTATGGGTGTCCTGGTGGGAAAAGGATTGTCCTTTACAAACATTCATGACTTTTAGGTTCCTGTGCGGAAATCAGGATGACTGTAACCTTGCCCCGGAACCAAGGACGTGGCTGTTATGCAGGTAAGTGGTGATGTGGGCTTCAACCACAACATGAGCCATCTGATCTGCAAATCACTAAATGAACTCTAATATTTTTGGCAACTAAATTGAGGTGACACTCTCTTCTTTCCAGGTATTGAGGTAGGAAATGAGAGTCCTTACCAATCTAGTGACCTCCAGGTTGTGCATGTGATAATTTAGAGAACATCATTCTTTAACCCTGTGATTAATGAGGTGTTGCTGTATCCAAGTACTTATCATAACAGGACGAACCACAGCATTAACCACGGAATTGTTGCAGGTATCACGGGGTGAAATGTCATTTCTGACCATGGTCCGGACCTTGAAGTTCTGCACAGAATTCAGGCAGAGTTAATGGTGTCTTTCTTACAGGAGGAAGTGTAGCAGCTAATCTGGGCTGTCCCGCTACTCAAATTTCTGTGTTTTCACATGTATCTTGTGTGTGTTTCAGGGTCCTGTGAAGAAGGCGGTTAGTGGGGGACATTTCTCATATGTGAATAAGTGGTGATATGTCCTCACACCCATTGTAACCATGACTTATTTACTGGGAGTCAGGTAAGAAATTTTAGGGCCAGTACCATGTACTAGCAAGCTCATTTATCTCCATTTTGGTATGTTAGACAAAGCCTAATTTTGAACTACAGGATTGCTGAGCGATTTGAAGTTATCTGTGTAACTTCCATGGATCACCCAAGTCACATTAATTACTGGGTTTTACTTTCTCTGAGGGAACCAGCCAGCTGATGAAGGTGTGTCCACAATTGCATAGATCTGAGAGGACTGCGAGATGCCAGGTAGACTTGGGGTGTGCAATGGTGGCCCACAACAAGGATATTTGCATTTTTGATTTCTAGAAGTTTTGACAGTAGACCTGTGTTTTCTGGTTGCAATCTATAGAGCATGTTGAACTTCTTCATGATCATTGCCCAGACAGTGCATGAACCCGGTAAATGATGACCTGTGCCTTAGGCATCCGACAGACCTTCTGACCTTCAGAAGTCAAGGTGAGGTTGTATGGTTTCCCTCACAGCTTGTTGTTTTGCAGCTGACCTGTGAAGTCTTTCTTAGTACTCAGGTATGAGATTCTGTGACATACACTCAGGAGAGAATGATGGAATTGAATAATGGTTTTTTTTTGAATCCATATTGAGTGTCTTCTTTGACTCTAGGCAGTTTGGAATCCTAGCAATCCATTTGTCCCAAGCAATCATGGTGAGCATCGGCTGTTGCCGTTTACCTGCTCAGAGATTGCCTTTGACGCCCCCACACTGATAGATTGATAGGGACACTTCCAGGTAATTTTTCCATGGTCTGTCTCCACATTCATTACCGGGGAATGTTTGCAGGTGTCTCTTCGTGAGAAGAAGGTGTCATCGACATCTACAAGTGTAGAGATAATGGTCACGAGTCTACAACCAAGGCTCTTGATCAAGGCAATGTGCAGTTGTCTCAGTAGCCTAAGACTTTTATTTCACCCGTTTTCACTGTGTGTCTTTCAGGTCATGGTGAGCCCATCCCGGAGAAGCCTATCCACGGTAGGAGTGAAGGCATCCAGGAGGTATAGGGGTCAGGGATGAAGTGGACCTAAACCACAGCACAGACCAGCCGATCTTCATGTTCCTAAGGCAGCGATGACTGTGTACCTAACACTTCCTGGTTCCATCGCTTTGGTGCAGGTGGTCAGGTAATAACCATGTGTTTTTTTCGGTTTCTCTTTCAGTCATAAATCATGTGTAATGCAGAGTGTCCTGGGTGGTGATATCCGGTGAGTACCCTGGCATTCCCAAAGTAGTTAGTAATCATAGGATATTTTGAGGCATACTCATAAGAGATGATGGTGTCTGCTGAGGAAGATTTTGACCTGATTTAATAGAGTTATCAAGGTTGTGTTGTTGTGTTTCATAATAATGGAAGTGAAAAGCATTGTTGGCAGGTGTGGTCATAAAATAAGTTGTGATCCTAAACACTGCTGTCACATGTGTTTCTTCAGATTCTTGTGAGGAGAACTCGGTGAGCTAACTATGGTGGTTATTGGAATCTGCCTATATTCGTGGTAGGTGGTCAAACGGGTCCTACCGCTGTGCAGATCATCTGATACTCAAGATGAGTTTAAGTGAATAGGATGCTCTTAACACTTGTGTTAATAACCATGTTTGTAGGGGGAGGGAGGAGACATGGCTGGTAGTATGGTAATAGCTGCCCATACTGCCAGACATGCCACCCTTCTCACCCTACAAAAGCCCAGCAGAGAACATGTGATGCTTACCTGTCTAGGTAAGTTATGCTGTGTGCTAACACTGGTTGTCGCCATGATTCCCTTTCAGAGATTCAGGTAAGAAATGATGGATTCCTTCTCAATCTTATTAAGAAGGTTTTTACAATTTTCTATTTTATAGAAGCTTCATGTTTCCTACTGTGCCTGTTCCAGGATTATAGGCACACTGGTACTTATCCTGGCTGCCACCCAAAGTACTGATATTAGGCTTCTCACAGGTGGACAATCCCGAGTGACATGTTTGTGACAGTGGTGTCCACTCTTGATGGCTGCAGGTATCCAGGTAGTGTTGATGTGTCTCATAGTGGATGGGATTTGCTTATGGGTGTGCTGGTTGAGAAAGCCTTGTCGTTTACAGACATTCATGACTTTCAGGTCCTGTGCGGAAATCTGAATGACAGTAACCTTGCCCCGAAACGAAGGACGTGGCTCTTATGCAGATAAGTGGTGATGTGACCTTCAACCACAGCATGAGCCATCTGATCTGCAGATCACTAGATGAACGCTAATTTTTTTTGCAACTAAATCAAGGTGACCATCTCTTCTTTCCAAGTATTCAGGTAGGAAATGAGAGTCCTTACCAGCTAACCCGCTACTCAAAATTCTGTGTTTTCACATGTACCCTATGTGTTTTTCAGGGTCCTGAAAAGATGCCATGATGATAAAGTTCGTGGCGGTTAACGGGGGACATTTCTCATATGCGAATAAGTGGTGATGTGTCCTCCACTCATTTTAACCATGACTTATTTACTGGGAGTCAGGTAAGGAATTCTAGGGCCAGTACATGTACTAGCAAGGACATTCATCTCCATTTTGGCATGTTAGACAAAATTTAGTTGTGCACTATAGGATTTTTGAGCGATTTGAAGTTATCTGTATAACTACTACGGATCTCCCAGGTCACATTATTTACTGGATTTTTCTTTCTCTGAGGGGACCAGCCAGCAGATGAAGGTGTGTCCACAATTGTATAGATGTGAGAGGACTGCGAGATTCTAGGTAGAGTTGCGGTGTGCAGTTGTGGTCCACAACAAGGCTATTTGCATTTTCATTTCTAGAAGTTTTCACCTCACACAAGTATGGCATCCTGTGTTTTCAGGTTGCTGTCTAGATACCATGGTGAACTTCATCATGATCATTGCCCAGACAGTGCATGAACCCAGTAAGTGATGACCTGTCCCTTAGGCATCCGATAGACCTTCTGACCTTCAGACATCTAGGTGAGTGTGTATGGTATCCCTAACACCATGGTACTGTTTAGCAGCTGACCCGTGAAGTCCTTCTCAGTACTCACCTATGAGATTCTGTGACATTCACTCATAAGAGAATGATGGACGTGAATAGTGATGTTTTTTGGACTCCATATTGAGTGTGTTCTTGGCCTTTAGGCAGTTCAGAATCCATTTGAGCCAAACATTCCTAGTGAGCATGTGCTGTTGCCATCTCCCTGCTCAGAGATTGCCTCTTATGCCCCCATGGTGATAGATTGATAAGTAGACCTCTTTGTAATTTCTCCCTCAGTCTGTCTCCACATTAATGACTGTGGAATGTTTACAGGTGTCTCTTCGTGAGAAGAAGGTGTCATCGACATATACAAGTGTCTAGGAAATGGTTATGAGTCTCCCACCACAGCCATTGATCAAGGCAATGTGCAGTTGTCTCAGAATCCTAAGATGTGTACGCCGCACTTTTCCCACAGTGTCTCTTTCAGATCACAGTGAGCCTATCTCTGGGTAGGCCATACACGGTAGTTATGCAGGCATCCAGTAGGTGTGAGCGTCAGGGATGAAGTGGGCCTAAACCACAGCAGAGACCAGCTCATCTTCATGTTCCTAAACAGTACAGCAATGAATGTGTACCTAACACTTCCTGGTTCCATTGCTTTGGTGCAGGTGCACAGGTAATAACCATGTGTTTTTTCCGTTTCTCTTTCTGACATAAGTCATGTGTAATGCTGAGTGTCCTGTGTGGGTGATATCCGGTGATTACCCTGGCGTTCCCAAAGTAGTTAGTACACATAGGCTATTTTGAGGCATACTCATGAGAGATGATGGTGTCTGCTGTGGAAGATTTTGACCTGATTTAATAGAGTTATCAAGGTTGTGTTGGTGTGTTTCATGGTAATGGACATGAAAAGCATGGTTGGCAGGAGTGGTTGTAAAACAAGTTGTGATCCTAAATACTATTGTCACATGTGTTTCCTCAGATTCTTGTGAGGAGAACTCGGTGAGCTAACTATGTTGGTTATTAGAACCTGCCTGTATACGTGGTAGGTGGTCAAGTGGGTCCTAACACTGTGCCGATCATCTGATACTCAAGATGAGTTTAAGTGAAGAGGATGCTCTTAACACTTGTGTTAATTACCATGTTTGTAGGGAGGTGGCATTGCTTGCAGTATGGTAATGGCTGCCCATACTGCCAGACATGTCCCTTTCCTCAGCCTACAAAAGGCCAGCACAGACTATGTGTTGCTCACATGTCTAGGTAAGTGATGCTGTGTGCTAACACTCGTGGTCGCCATGATTCCCCTGCAGGGATTCAGGTAAGAAATGATGGATTCCTTGCCAATTGTTTTAATTAGGAGTTTACAATTTTCTGTTTTAGAGAAGGTTTACGTTTCCTACAGTGCCTGTTCCAGAATTATGGGCACACTGGATCTTATCCTGGCTGCCACCCGCTGTACTGATCATAGGCTTTTTACAGGTGGCCAATCCCGAGTGACGTGTTGGTGACAGTGGTGTCCACTCTGGATGACTGCAAGTATCCAGATAGAGTTGATGTGTCTCATAGTGGATAAGGTTTGCTTGCGGGTGTGGTGGAGAAAGGGTTGTCGTTTACAAACATTTATGACTTTCAGGTTCCTGTGTGTAAATCAGAATGACTGTAACCTTGCCCTTAAACAAAGGGCATGGCTGTTATGCAGGTAAGTAGTGATGTCGGCTTCAACCACAGCATGAGCCATCTGATCTGTAGATTGCTAGGTGAGCACTGATATTTTTCTCAACCAAATTGAGGTGACACTCTCTTCTTTGCAGGTATTGTGGTAGGAAATGATAGTCCTCAGCAATCGAGGAGGCTCCATGTTGTTCATGTGATATTTTAGAGACTATTTTTCTATAAACCTGCGAGGGATGAGGTATTGGTGTATTCAGATCCTTTTCATAGTAGACTGAACCACAGCACCAACCATGGAAGTGCTGTGGGTGTCCCGTGGTGAAATGTTGTCATATCTGACCTGGTCTGGACCTTGGAGTTCTGCACAGTTTTCTGGCACAGTTGATGGTGTCTTAGAGAAGGAAATGTTGCAGGTAATATTGGGTGTCCCACTACACAAATTATGGGGCTTTCACAAACACTATTACTATGAGTTCTTTACAAGGACTCGGGTAAGAAATTCTAAGGACAATAAAGGTACCAGCAAGCACATTGAATATTTAGTTTGGTATGTTAGAGAAAACTTAGTTTTGAACTACAGTATTGTTGTGCGATTGGAAGATATTAGTGTAACTAACACGGGTCTCTCAAGTCACATTAATAACTGGAGTTTTCTTTCTCTGAGGGGCCAGTCATCATAATGAAGGTGTCTCCAGCAATGGCATAGATTTGAGAGGACTGCGAGATGCCAGGTATAGTAGGGGTGTGCAGTGGTGGCCCACAACCAGACTTTGCATTTGCATTTCTAGAAGGTTTGACAGTGGACGCGTATGCATCCTATGTTTTCCAGGTTGCACTATAGATACCGTGGTGAACTTCTGCATGGTCATTGCCCGAACATTGCATGAACCCGGTAAGTGATGACATGTGCCTTAGGCATACGACAGACCCTCTGACCTTCAGATGTCTACTTACGTGTGTATGGTTTCCCTGAGACAATATTATTGCTTTGTAGTTCAGCCGTGAAGTCCTCCTTAGTACTCAGGTATGAGATTCTGTGACATTCCCTCATGAGTGCATGATGGATGTGAATAATGATGTTTTTTGGACTCCATATTGAGTGTGTTCTGGGCATATAAGCAGTTCAGAATCCATTTGAACCAAGCAATCCTAGTGAGTATGGGCTATTGCTATCTCCCTGTTCATAGATTGCCTTTTACGCCCCCATACTGGTAGATTGATAGGGACACTTCCAGGAAATTTCTCCCAGGATCTGTCTGCACATTAATGACTGTGGAATGTTTGCAGGTATCTCTTCTTGAGAAGAAGGTATCATCGCATCAGCAAGTGTCCAGGTAATGGTCATGAGTCTCCCTTTAAAGCCATTGACCAAGGAGATGTATTGTTGTCTCAGTAGCCTAAGACGTGTACGCCACATGTTTTCTACAGTGTGTCTTTCAGGTCATGTTGAGCTCATCACTCGGAAGTTTGTCCACAGTAGCTATGCAGGCATCCAGTAGGTATAGGGTCCAGGCATGAAGTGGTCCTAAACCATAGCACAGACCAGCCGATCTTCATGTTCCTAAGGCAGCGATAACTATGTATCTAACACTTCCTGGTTCCATTGCTTTGGTGCAGGTGGTCAGATAATAACCTTCCGTTTTTTCCTCTTCTCTTTCAGACATAGGTCATGTGTAATGCTGAGTGTCCTGGGAGGGTGATTTCTGGTGCGTACGCTGGATATCCTAAACTATTTAGTAACCATAGGATTTTTTGAGGGATTCCTTTGAGAGATGATAGTGTCTACTGAGGAAGATTTTGATCGGATTTAATAGAGTTATCAAGGTTGAGTTGGTGTGTTTCATCGTAATGGACATGAAAAGCATTGTTGGCAGGTGTCATAAAACAAGTTGTGATCCTAAACATTGCTGTCACATGTGTTTCTTCAGATTCTGGTGAGGAGAAGTCGGTGAGCTAACTATGGTCCTTATAGGAACCTGCCTCTAAAGCTTGTAGGTGATCAAGTGGGTCCTGTTGCTATGCACATCATCTGATACTCAACGGGAGTTTAAGTGAAGAGGATGCTCTTAACAAGGGGTCCTCAAACTTTTTAATCAGGGGGCCAGTTCACTGTCCCTCAGACCGTTGGAAGGCCAGACTATAGTTGAAAAAAACTATGAACAAATTCCTATGCACACTGCACATATCTTATTTTGAAGTAAAAAAACAAAACGGCAAAAATACCCGCATGTGGCCCAAGGACCGTAATTTGAGGACGCCTGCTCTTAACACTTGTGTTAATTACCTTATTTGTAGGGTGAGGGTTGCGGTATGGCTGGTACTGAGGTAATGGCTGCCCCCAGTACCAGACATGCCACCCCCCTCCCCCTACAAAAGCCCAGCACTGACCATATGATGGTCACATGGCAAGGTAAGTGATGCCATGTGCTAACACTGGTTGTCGCCATGATACCCTTTCAGAGATTCAGGTAAGAAATGATGGATTCCTTGCCAAATTCTTAAGAAGGTTTTTACAATTTTCTACTTTAGAGAAGGTTTACGTTTCCTACTGTGCCTGTTCCAGGATTATAGGCACACTGGATCTGATCCTGGCTGCCACTCGAAGTACTGATCATAGGCTTTTCACAGGTATCCAATCCCAAGGGACATGTTTGTGACAGTGCTGTCCACTCTGGATGACTCCAGGTATCCAGGTAGAGTTGATGTGTGTCATAGTGGATGAGGTTTGCTTGCGGGAGTCCTGGTGGGGAAAGGATTGTCGTTTACAAACATTCATGACTTTCAGGTTCCTGTGCGGAAATCAGGATGACTGTAACCTTGCCCCAGAACGAAGGACGTGGCTGTTATGCAGGTAAGTGGTGATATAGGCTTCAACCACAGCAAGAGTCATCTGATCTGCAGATCGCTAGGCGAGAGCTGATGTTTTTCCCAACATCATTGAGGTGACACTCTCTTCTTTGCAGGTATTCAGGTAGGAAATGATACTCCTCAGCAATCGAGGCAGCTCCATGTTGTTCATGTGATATTTTAGAGACTATTTTTCTTTAAACCTGAGAGGGATGAGGTATTGGTATATCCAGATCCTTTTCATAGTAGACTGAACCGCAGCACCAACCATGGAAGTGCTGTAGGTGTCCCGTGGTGAAATGTTGTCATATCTGACCTGGTCTGGACCTTGGAGTTCTGAAAAGTGTTCTGGCAGAGTTGATGGTGTCTTAGACAAGGAAATGTCGCAGGTAATCTTGGGTGTCCCGCTACAGAAAATTTGTTGTTTTCACAATCATTACCATGAGTTGTTTACAAGGACTCAGGTAAGAAATTCTAAGGACAATACAGGTACCAGCAAGCACATTGAGTCTTTAGTTGGTGTGTTAGAGAAAACTTAGTTTTGAACTACGGTATTGTTGTGCGATTGGAAGATATTAGAGTAACTACCACGGGTCTCTCAAGTCACATTAATCACTGGAATTTTCTTTCTCTGAGGGGCCAGTCATCCTATGAAGGTGTCTACAGCCATGACATATATTTGAGCGGACTGCAAGATACCAGCTATAGTTGGGGTGTGCAGTGGACAAATATGGCATCCTGTGTTTTCTGGTTGTAGTCTAGATACCATGGTGCACTTCTTCATGATCATTCCCTGGACACTGCATGAATCCGGTATGACCTTCAGATATCTTACGCATCCAACAGACCCTCTGACCTTCAGATGTCTAAATACATGTGTATGGTTTCCCAGAGACCATGTTATTGTTTTGCATCTCAGCCGTGAAGTCCTCCTTAGTACTCAGGTATGAGATTCTGTGACATTCCCTCTTGAATGCATGATGGATGTGAATAATGATGTTTTTTGGACTCCACATTGAGTGTGTTCTGGGCATATAAGCAGTTCGGAATCCATTACAACCAAGCAATCGTAGTGAGTATGGGCTGTTGCCGTCTCCCTTCTCAGACATTGCATTTTATGCACCCATACTGATGGATTGAGAGGTAGACTTCCAGTTAGTTTCTCCCAAGGTCCATCTCCACATTAATGACTGTGGAATGTTTGCAGGTATCTCTTCATGAGAAGAAGGTGTCATCGCATCAGCAAGTGTCCAGGTAATGGTCATGAGCTCTCCTCCAAAGCCATTGACCAAGGCAATGTGCAGTTGTCTCAGTAGCCTAAGACGTGTACGCCATCCGTTATCCAGTGTGTCTTTCGGGTCACGGTGAGCTCATCACCGGGAGGTTTCTCCACAGTAGCTATGCAGGTATCCAGTAGGTATAGGGGTCAGGCATGTAATGGGCCTAAACCACAGCATAGACCAGCCCATATTCATGTTCCTAAGGCAGCGATGACTGTGTACTTAACACTTCCTGGTTCCATCGCTTTTGTAAGCAGGAGGTCAAGTAATAACCTTCCGTTTTTTACCAATTTTCTTTTACAGACAAAGGTCATGTGTAATGCTGTGTGTCTTCGGAGTGATGATTTCTGGTGCGTACCCTGGCATTCTCAAACTATTTAGTAACCATAGGCTTATTTTTTTGAGGGATACCCTTAAGAGATGATAATGTCTGCTGAGGAAAATTTTGACTGGATGATTAATAGAGTTATCAAGGTTGAGCTGGTGTCCTGTATCATCATAATGGAAGTGAAAAGCATTTTTTTTGACAGGTGTGGTTGTCAAACAAGGTGTGATTCTATATTCTGCTGTCACATGTGTTTCTTCAGATTCTTGTGAGGAGAACTCGGTGAGCTAACTATGGTCATTATAGCAAACTGACCTCTAAAGCTGGTAGGTGATCAATGTGGGTCCTATGGCTGTGCACATCATCTCGATACAGGTCTAGGTGAGTGTAAGTGAAGAGGATGCTCTTAACACTTGTGTTAATTACCTTATTTGTAGTGTGAGGGTTGCGGTATGGCTGGTACTGACATAATGGCTTTGGCCCCCAGTACCACACATGCCGCCCCCTTCCCCCTGCAAAAGCCCAGCACAGACCACGTGATGGTCACATGGCAAAATAAATGATGCCGAGTGCTAACACTGGTTTGTCGCCATGATGCCCTTTCAGAGATACAGGTAAGAAATTATGGATTCCTTGCCAATCTTCTTAAGAAGGTTTTTACAATTTTCTATTTTAGAGAAGGTTTACATTTCCTACTGTGCCTGTTCCAGGATTTAGGCACACTCGATCTTATCCTGGCTGGAACCCACAGGTACCAATCCTGAGTTAACATGTTTGTGACATTGCTGTCCACTCTGGATGGCTGCAGGTATCTAGGTAGAGTTGTTGTGTCTCATAGTGGATGAGATTTGCATATGGGTATCCTTGTGGGGAAAGTGTTGTCCTTTAAAAACATTCATGACTTTCAGGTTCCTGTGCGGAAATCAGAATGGCTGTAACCTTGCCCCGGAACAAAAGACGTGGCAGTTATGCAGGTAAGTGCTGATGTGGGCTTCAACCACAGCATGAGCCATCTGATCTGCAGATCGCTAGGTGAGCGCTGATGTTTTTCCCAACAAAATTGAGGTGACACTCTCTTCTTTGCACGTACTCAAAGAAATTATAGTTTTCAGCAATCAAAGCAGCTCCAGGTTGTTCATGTCATATTATAGAGAATATTTTTCTTTAACCCTGAGAGTGATGAGGTATTGTTGTATCAAAGTCCTTTTCATAGTAGGCCAAACCACAGCACCAACCATCAAAGTTGATGGCCCACAACAAGGCTATTTGCATTTTCCATTTCTAGAAGTTTTGACAGTGGACACGGATGGCATCCTGTGTTTTCCAGGTTGCTGTCTAGATACCATGGTAAACTTCATTATGATCGTTGCCGGGACAGGGCATAAACCTGGTAAGTGATGACCTTTGCTTTAGCCATCCGACAGACCTTCTGACCTTCAGATATCTTGGAGAGTGTGTGTGGTATCCCTAATACTGTATTATTGTTTTGCAGCTGACCCGTGAAGTCCTCCTTAGTACTCAGGTATGAGATTCTGTGACATTCACTCATGAGAGAATGATGGACATGAATAGTGATGTTCTCAGGACTCCATATAGAGTGTGTTCTTGGCCTTTACAGAGTTCAGAATCAAGTTGAACCAAACTTTCCTAGTGAGCATGGGCTATTGCTGTCTCCCTGCTCAGAGATTGCCTTTTAAGCCCCCATACTCATAGATTGGTAGAGAGACCTCTAGGTAATTTCTGCCACCGTCTGTCTCCACATTAATGACCGTGGAATGTTTGCAGGTCTCTTCATGAGAAGAAGGTGTCATCGACATCTACAAGTGTTCAGGTTATGGTCATGAGTCTCCAACCAAAGCCATTGATCAAGGCAATGTGCAGTTCTCCTAGTAGTCTAAGACTTATACACCACTCATTTTCCACAGTGTCTCTTCAGGTCACAGTGAGCCCATCAACGGGAAGCCTATCCACATTAGGTATGCAGGCATCCAGTAGGTATGGGGATCAGGGATGAAGTTGGCCTAAACCACAGCACAGACCAGCCCATCTTCATGTTCCTAAGGCAGCGATAACTGTGTTCCTAACACTTCCTGGTTCCATCTCTTTGTTTTAGGTGGTCAGGTAATAACCATTTGTTTTTTTCGTTTCTCTTTCAGACATAAGTCATGTGTAATGCTGAGTTTCCTGGGTGGATGATACTCGGTGAGTACCCTGTCGTTCCCAAAGTAGTTAGTAAGTATAAGGGTATTTTGCGGCATACTCATGAGAGATGATGGTTTCTGCTGAGGAAGATTTTGACCTGATTTAATAGAGTTATCAAGGTTGAGTTGGTGTGTTTCATGGTAATGGAGGTGAAAAGCATTGTGGGCAGGTTTCATCAAAAAAAGTTGTGATCCTAAACACTGTTGTCACATATGTTTCTTCAGATTCTTGTGAGGAGAACTCGGTGAGCTCACAATGGTTGTTATACGAACCTCCCTCTAAAGCTGGTAGGTTCTCAAGTGGGTCCTACCCTTTGCAGACCATCTGATACTCAAGGTGAGTTTAAGTGAAGAGGATACTCTTAAGACTAGTGTTAATTCCCATGTTTGTAGGTGGAAGGGAGGCGGCATGGCTGGTTCTGAGGTAATGGCTGCTCATATTATAAGACATGCCACTCTCCTCACCCTACAAAAGCCCAACACAGACCATGTGATGCTCACATGTCTACGTAAGTGATGCCGTGTGCTAACGGTCTTTGTCGCCATGATTTCGTTTCAGGGGATTCAGTAAGAAATGATGGATTCCTTGCCAATCTTCTTAAGTAGGAGTTTACAGTTTTGTATTTTAGAGAAGGTTTACGTTTTTTTACTGTGCCTGTTCCAGAATTGCAGGCACACTGGTACTGATCCTCTCTTGCCAATCCGCTGTACTGATCATAGGCTTTGCACAGGTGGCCAACCCCAAGTGACATGTTTGTAACAGTGGTGTCCACTCTGGATGACTACACGTATCCAGGTAGAGTTCATGTGTCCCACAGTGGATGAGGTTGCTTACAGGAGTCCTGTGGGGGAAAGGTTTGTAGTTTACAATCATTTCATAACTTTCAAGTTCCTGTGCAGTAATCACAATGGCTGTAACCTTGCCCCGGAACAAAGGACATGGCTGTTGGGCAGATAAGTGGTGATGTGAAATTGAACCATAGCATGAGCCAACTGGTCTGCAGATCACTAGATGAACACTAATTTTTTTTGCAACTAAATCAAGGTGACCATCTCTTCTTTCCAGGTATTCAGGTAGGAAATGAGAGTCCTTACCAGATGTCCCGCTACTCAAAATTCTGTGTTTTCACATGTACCTTGTGTGTTTATCAGGGTCCTGATAAGATGACATGAGGATAAAGTTCATGACTGTTAATGGGGAATATTTTTCATATGCGAATAAGTGGTGATGTGTCCTCCACTCATTGTAACCATGACTTATTTACTGGGAGTCAGGTAAGAAATTCTAGGGCCAGTATATGTACTAGCAAGCACATTCATCACCATTTTGGTATGTTAGACAAAAACTTAGTTGTGAACCATAGGACTTCTGAGCGATTTGAAATATCTGTGTAACTACCACGGATCTCCCAAGTCACATTAATCACTGGATTTTTCTTTCTCAGAGCGGACCAGCCAGCAAATGAAGGTGTCTCCGGCCATGGCATAGATATGAGAGAGCTGCATGATTCCAGGTAGAGATGCGGTGTGCAGTGGTGGCCCACAACAAGGCTATATGCATTTTCTTTTTCTAGAAGTTTTGACAGTGGACACGGATGGCATCCTGTGTTTTCCAGGTTGCTGTCTAGATACCATGGTGAACTTCATCATGATCATTGCCCGGACAGTGCATGAACCCGGTAAGTGATGACCTTTGCTTTAGGCATCCGACAGACCTTCTAACCTTCAGATAACTAGGAAAGTGTGTGTGGCATGCCTAATACTGTATTATTGTTTTGCAGCTAAACCGTGAAGTCCTCCTTAGTACTCAGGTATGAGATTCTGTGACATTAACTCATGAGAGAATGATGGGTGTTAATAATGATGTTTTTTGGACTCTATATTGAGTGTGTTCTTGGTTTTTAGGGAGTTGGAAATCAATTTGAACCAAACTTTCCTAGTGAGTCTGGGCTGTTGCTGTCTCCCTGCTCAGACATTGCCTTTTATGCCCCCATGGTGATAGATTGATAGGTAGACCTCTAGGTAATTTCTCCCACGGTCTGTCTCCATATTAATGACGGTGGAAAGTTTATAGGTGTTTCTTCATGAGAGGAAGGTGTCATGTCATTTACATCTACATGTGTCAGGTACCACCCATTTTCCCACGGTGTCTCTTTCAGGTCACGGTGAGCCCATCCCGGGGATGCCTATCCACGGTAGGTGTGAAGGCATCCAGTAGGAATGGGAGTCAGGGATGAAGTGGGCCTAAACCACACCACAGACCAGCCGATCTTCATGTTCCTAAGGCAGCGATGACTGTGTACCTACCACTTCCTGGTTCCATCGCTTTGGTGCAGGTGCTCAGGTAATAACCTTTCGTTTTTAACTTTTCTCTTTCAGACATAGGTCTTGTGTAATGCTGAGTGTCCTGAGTGGTGATATCTGGTGAGTACCCTGGCATTCCCAAAGTAGTTAGTAAGCATGGGATATTTTGAGGCATACTAATGAGAGATGATGGTGTCTGCTGAGGAAGATTTTGACCCGATTATTTAATAGAGTTATAACGGTTGTGTTGGTGTGTTTCAAGGTAATGCACATGAAAAGCATTGTTGGAATGTGTGGTGATAAAACAAGTTGTGATCCTAAACACTATTGTCACATGTGTTTTTTCAGATTCTTGTGAGGAGAACTTGGTGAGCTAACTATGGTGGTTATTGGAATCTGCCTATATACGTGGTAGGTGGTCAAGTGGGTCCTACCGCTGTGCAGATCATCTGATACTCAAGGTGAATTTAGGTGAAGAGGATGCTCTTAACACTTGTGTTAATTAACATGTTTGTAGGGGGAGGGAAGTGGCATGGCTGGTAGTATGGTAATAGCAGCCCATACTGCCAGTGATGCCACTTTCCTGCCCCTACAAAAGGCCAGCACAGACTATGTGATGCTCACAAGTCTAGGTATGTGATGCTGTGTGCTAACACTCGTTGTTGCTATGATTCCCCTGCAGGTATTCAGGTAAGAAATAATGGATTCCTTGCCAATCGTTTTAAGTAGGAGTTTATAATTTTCTATTTTCGAGAAGGTTTATGTTTCCTACTGTGCCTGTTCCAGGATTATGGGCACACTGGATCTTATCCTGGCTGCCACCCGAAGTACTGATCATAGGCTTTTCACAGGTGGCCAATCCCGAGTGACGTATTGGTGACAGTGGTGTCCACTCTGGATGACTGCAGGTATCTAGGTAGAGTTGATGTGTCTCATAGTGGATGAGGTGTGCTTACGGGTGTCCTGGTGGGGAAAGGATTGTCCTTTACAAACACTCATGACTTTTATGTTCCTGTGTGGAAATCAGGATGACTGTAACCTTCCCCGGAACCAAGGATGTGGCCATTGTGCAGGTAAGTGGTGATGTGGGCTTCAACCACAGCATGAGCCATCTGATCAGCAAATCACTAGATGAACTCTAATTTTTTTGGCAACTAAATCAAGGTGGCACTCTCTTCTTTCCAGGTATTGAGGTAGGAAATGAGAGTCGTTACCAATCTAGTGACCTCCAGGTTGTGCATGTGATATTTTAGAGAACATCATTCTTTAACCGAGAGGGATGTGGTGTTGCTGTATCCAAGTACTTATCATAACAGGACGAACCACAGCATTAACCACGGAATTGTTGCAGGTGTCACGGGGTGAAATATTATAATTTCTGACCATGGTCCGGACCTTTGATTTCTGCACAGAATTCAGGCAGAGTTAATGGTGTCTTTCTTACAGGAGGAAGTGTCGCAGCTAACATGGACTGTCCCGCTACTCAAAATTCTGTGTCTTCACATGTATCTTGTGTGTTTTTCAGGGTCCTGTGAAGAAGACATGACGATAAAGTTCATGGCGTTTAAGGGGGGACATTTCTCATATGTGAATAAGTGGTGATATGTCCTCCGCCCATTGTAACCATGACTTATTTACTTGGAGTCAGGTAAGAAATTCTAGGGCCCATACATGTACTAGCAAGCACATTCATCTCCATTTGCTATGTTAGACAAAACTTAGTTTTGAACTACAGGATTGCTGAGCGATTTGAAGTTATCTGTGTAACTACCACAGATCTTCCAAGTCACATTAATTACTGGGTTTTTCTTTCTCTGAGGGGACCAGCCAGCTAATGAAGGTGTGTCCACAATTGCATAGATCTGAGAGGACTGCGAGATGCCAGGTAGACTTGGGGTGTGCAATGGTGGCCCACAACAAGGATATTTGCATTTTTGATTTCTAGAAGTTTTGACAGTGGACCTGTGTTTTCTGGTTGCAATCTATAGAGCATGTTGAACTTCTTCATGATCATTGCCCAGACAGTGCATGAACCCGGTAAATGATGACCTGTGCCTTAGGTATCCGACAGACCTTCTGACCTTCAGAAATCAAGGTGAGGTTGTATGGTTTCCCTCACAGCGTGTTATTGTTTTGCAGCTGACCTGTGAAGTCCTTCTTAGTACTCAGGTATGAGATTCTGTGACATACACTCAGGAGAGAATGATGGAAGTGAATAATGATTTTTTTTTTTAATCCATATTGAGTGTCTTCTTTGACTCTAGGCAGTTTGGAATCCTAGCAATCCATTTGTCCCAAGCAATCATGGTGAGCATCGGCTGTTGCCATTTACCTGCTCAGAGATTGCCTTTGATGCCCCCATACTGATAGATTAATAGGGACACTTCCAGGTAACTTTTCCACGGTCTGTCTCCACATTAATGACCGTGGAATGTTTGCAGCTGTCTCTTCATGAGAAGAAGGTGTCATCGACATCTACAAGTGTAGAGGTAATGGTTATGAGTCTACAACCAAAGCCCTTGATCAAGGCAATGTGCAGTTGTCTCAGTAGCCTAAGATGTTTATTCCACCCACTAGAGGCCCAGTGCACGAGATTCGTGCACAGAGGGGGGTTGTCCCTCAGCCCAGCCTGTACCCTCTCCAATCTGGGATCCTTCTCACAATCCAGGACTGCTGGCTCCCAACTGCTTGCCTGCCTGCCTTCCTGATTGCCCCTAACCGCTTCTGCCTGCCAGCCTGATCACCCCCTAACCACTCTGCTGCCAGCCTGTTAGCCCCCAACTTCCCTCCTCTGCTGGGCTGGTCACCCCTAACTGCCCTCTCCTGCAGGGTTGATCACCT
The DNA here is from genome assembly GCA_025583905.1 of Ia io. NCBI lineage: Eukaryota > Metazoa > Chordata > Mammalia > Chiroptera > Vespertilionidae > Ia > Ia io. The sequence continues at coordinate 8,283,087 of JAJQQW010000001.1, forward strand.
CCAACTGCCCTGCCTTGCAGGCTTGGTCCCTTCTCAACTGCCCTCCCTTGCAGGCCGGGTGCCTCCCAACTGCCCTCTCCTGCTGGCCATCTTGTAGTGGCCATCTTGTGTCCACATGGGGGCAGCTATATTGTGTGTTGCAGTGATGATCAATCTGCATATTACTCTTTTATTAGATAGGATAGAGGCCTGGTACAGGGGTGGCGGCCAGCTGGTTTGCCCTGAAGGGCATCCCGGATCTGGTGGGGTTCCCTTGGGGCATGGGGCGGCCTGAGCGAGGGGCCTGTGGTGGTTTGCAGGCTGGCCACGCCCCCTGGAAACCCAAGCGGAGGCCCTGGTATCTGGAATTTATTTTCCTTCTACAATTGAAACTTTGTAGCCTGGAGCGGAGCCAAGCCTGGGGCTCCCTCCGAGGCCGGCAGCCATTTGTGTTGGGGTTATAATTGAAACTTTGTTGCCTTAAGCGGGTGGGCCCGGCCAGGGTGTGCGGAAAGCTTTGCTTCCCCTGTTGCCAGCGGCAACCCTGGCCTGCTCTCTCAAGCTCCATTCTGCCGCCATTTGTTTGAATTTGTTTACCTTCTATAATCGAAACTTTGTAGCTTGAGTGGAGGCTTAGGCCTAGCCAGGGCAGGTGGAAAGCTTGGCTTCCTCTGTTACCTAGGAAACCTTACTCTCTGTGGCTGTAGCCATCTTGGTTTGGGTTAATTTGCATACTCACTCTGATTGGATTGTGGGCATTTATTGTGGGCATGGCTTGTGGGTGTGTTGGAGGTATGGTCAATTTGCATATTTGTCTATTATTAGATAGGATTTTCCACAGTGTGTCTTTCAGGTCATGGTGAGCCCATCCCGGGGAAGCCTATCCACGGTAAGTGTGAAGGCATCCAGTAGGTATGGGGGTCAGGGATGAATTGGGCCGAAACCACAGCACAGACCAGCTGATCTTCATGTTCCTAAGGCAGTGATGACTGTGTACCTAACACTTCCTGGTTCCATCGCTTTGGTGCAGGTGCTCAGGTAATAACCATGTGTTTTTTCTGTTTTTCTTTCAGACATAAGTCATGTGTAATGCAGAGTGTCCTGGGTGGTGATATCCGGTGAGTACCCTGGCATTCTCAAAGTAGTTAGTAAGCACTGGATATTTTGAGGCATACTCATGAGAGATGATGGTGTCTGCTGAGGAAGATTTTGACCTGATTTAATAGAGTTATCAAGGTTGTGTTGTTATGTTTCATAATAATGGAAGTGAAAAGCATTGTTGGCAGGTGTGGTCATAAAATAAGTTGTGATCCTAAACACTGCTGTCACATGTGTTTCTTCAGATTCTTGTGAGGAGAACTCGGTGAGCTAACTATGGTGGTTATTGGAATCTGCCTATATACGTGGTAGGTGGTCAAGTGGGTCCTACCGCTGTGCAGATCATCTGATACTCAAGATGAGTTTAAGTGAATAGGATGCTCTTAACTCTTTTGTTAATTACCATGTTTGTAGGGGGAAGGAGGAGGCATGGCTGGTAGTATGGTAATAGCTGCCCATACTGCCAGACATGCCACCTTTCTCACCCTACAAAAGCCCAGCAGAGACCATGTGATGCTCACATGTCTATGTAGGTGATGCTGTGTGCTAACACTTGTTATCACCATGATTCCCCTGCAGGGATTCAGGTAAGAAATGATGGATTCCTTGTCAATCGTTTTAAGTAGGAGTTTACAAATTTCTATTTTGGAGAAGGTTTACGTTTCCTACTGTGCCTGTTCAAGGAGTACAGGCACACTTGATCTTATCCTGGCTGCCACCCGCTGTACTGATCATAGGTTTTTACAGGTGGCCAATCCCATGTGATGTGTTGGTGACAGTGGTGTCAACTCTGGATCACTACACGTATCCAGGTAGAGTTGATGTGTCTCACAGTGGACGAGGTTGCTTACAGGAGTCCTGCTGGGAAAAGGTTTGTCATTTACAATCATTTCATGACTTTCAGGTTCCTGTGTAGTAATCTCAATGATTGTAATATTGTCCGGAACCAAGGACTTGTCAATTATGCAGGTAAGTGTTGATGTGGGCTTCAATCACAGCATGAGCCATCTGATCAGCAGATCACTAGATGAATGCTAATTTTTTTTGCAACGTAATCGAGGTGACCATCTCATCTTTCCAGGGATTCAGGTTGGGAATGAGAGTCCTTACCAGCTGTCCCACTACTCAAAATTCTGTGTTTTCACATGTACCTTGTGTGTTTTTCAGGGTCCTGAGAAGATGACATGATGATACAGTTCATGGCAGTTAACGGAGGATATTTCTCATATGCGAATAAGTGGTGATGTGTCCTCCACTCATTGTAACCATGACTTATTTACTGGGAGTCAGGTAAGAAATTCTAGGGCCAGTATATGTACTAGCAAGCACATTCATCACCATTTTGATATGTTAGACAAAACTTAGTTGTGAACCATAACATTTCTGAGCGATTTGTAGATATCAGTGTAAATACCACGGATCTCCCAAGTCATATTAATCACTGGATTTTTCTTTCTCTGAGGAGACCAGCCAGCAGATGAAAGTGTCTCCGGCAATGGCATAGATCTGAGAGGACTGTGAGATGCCAGGTAGACTTTGGGTGTGCAGTGGTGGCCGACAACAAAGCTATTTGCATTTTCCATTTCTAAAAGTTTTGACAGGGACACGTCTGGAATCCTGTGTTTTCCAGGTAGCAATCTAGATACCATGGTGAACTTCATCATGATCATTGCCTAGACACTGCATGAACCCAGTAATTGATGACTTGTGCCTTAGGTATCCGACAGAACTTCTGACATTCAGATATCCCTAACACCATGCTATTGTTTTGCAGCTGAGCCATGATGTTCTTCTTAGTACTCAGCTATGAGATTCTGTGACATACACTCATGAGAGAATGATGGATGTGAATAATGATGTTTTTTTGGACTCCATATTGAGTGTGTTCTTGGCCTTTAGGCAGTTCGGAATCCGTTTGACCCAAGAAACCTTAGTGAGCATGGGCTGTTGCCATCTCTCTGCTCAGAGATTGCCTTTTATGCCCCCATACTAATAGACTGATAGGTAGACTTCCAGGTAATTTCTCCCATGGTTTGTCTCCACATTAATGACTGTGGAATGTTTGCAGGTGTCTCTTCATGAGAAGAAGGTGTCATTGACCTCTTCAAGTGTTCAGGTCATGGTTATAAGTCTCCAACCAAAGCCATTGATCAGTCCTAACCAGTTTGGCTCAGTTCATATAGTGTCGGCCTGCAGACTTAGAGGCCCCAGGTTTGATTCCCATCATGGGCATGTATCTTGGTTGGGGGGACATCCGCAGTGGGAGGTGTGCAGGAGGCAGCTGATCAATGTTTCTCTCTCATCAATGTTTCCAACACTCTATCCCTCTCCCTTCCTCTCTGTAAAAAATCATTAAAATATACATATATTTTAAAAAGCCATTGATCAAGTCAATGTGAAGTTCTCCTAGTAGACTAAGAGGTGTACGCCACTCATTTTCCACAGCATCTCTTTCAGGTCACAGTGAGCCCATCCCCGGGAAGCCTATCCATGGTAGGTGTGCAGGCATCCAGTAGGTATGGGGTTCAGGGATGAATTGGGCCTAAACCACAGCACAGACCAGCCGATCTTCATGTTCCTAAGCCAGCGATGACTGCGTTCCTAACACTTCCTGGTTCCATCGCTCTGTTGCTGGCGATCAGGTAATAACCTTTCGTTTTTACCTTTTCTCTTTCAGACATAAGTCATGGGTAATGCTGAGTGTCTTGGGAGGGTGATATCTGGTGAGTTTTCTGGCGTTTCCCAAAAAGTTAGTAACCATAGGAATTTTTAAGGGATACCCTTGAGAGATAATACTGTCTGCTGAGGAAGAGTATGACCTGATTTAATAGAGTTATCAAGGTTGAGTTGATGTGTTTCATCCTAATAGAAGTGAAAAGCATTGTTGGCAGATGTGATCATAAACAAGTTGTTATCCTAAACATTGTTGTCACTTCTGTTTCTTAAGATTCTTGTGAGGAGAACTTGGTGAGCTAACTATGGTCATTATGGGAACCTGCCTCTAAAGCTGGTAGGTGGTCAAGTGGGTGCTACCACTGTGCACATCATCTGATACTCAAGGTGAGTTTAAGTCAAAAGGATGCTCTTAACACTTGTGTTAATTACCTTGTTTGTAGGGTGAGGGTTGCGGTATGGTTTGTACTGAGGTAATGGCTGCCCCCAATACCAGACATGCCGCCCCCGACCCCCTACAAAAGCCCAGCACTGACCATGTGATGCTCACATGTCAAGGTAACTGATGCCGTGTGCTAACACTGGTTGTCAAAATTATTCCCTTTCAGAGACTCAGGTAAGAAATAATGGATTCCTTGCCAATCATCTTAAGAAGGTTTGTACAATTTTCTATTTTAGGGAAGGTTTACGTTTGCTTCTGTGTCTGTTCCAGGAATACAGGCACACTGGTACTTATCCTGGCTGCCACCCACAGTACTGATCATAGGCTTTTCACAGGTGTCCAATCCCGAGTGACGTGTTTTTGACAGTGGTGTCCACTCTGGATGACTGCAAGTATCCAGGTAGAGTTTATGTGTCTCATAGTGGATGGGGTTTGCTTGTGTGTGTCCTGGTGGGGAAAGTGTTGTCATTTACAAACATTCATGACTTTCAGGTTCCTGTGCGGAAATCAGAATGACAGTAATCTTGCCCCAAAACGAAAGACATGGCTGTTATTCAGGTAAGTGGTGATGTTGGCTTCAACCATTGCATGAGCCATCTGATCTGCAGATCGCTAGGTGAGCGCTGATGTTTTTCCCAACAAAATTGAGGTCCCACTCTCTTCTTTGCAGGAATTCAGGTAGGAAATGATAGTCCTCAGCAATTGATGCAGCTCCAGGTTGTTCAAGTGATATTTTAGAGACTTCTTTTCTTTAACCCTAAGAGGGATGAGGTATTGGTATATCCAGATCCTTTTCATAGTAGGCCGAACCACAGCACCAACCATGGAAATGTTGTAGGTGTCCCATGGTGAAATGTAGTCATATCTGACCTGGTCCAGATCTTGGAGTTCTGCAAAGTATTCTGGCAGAGTTGATGGTGTCTTAGACAAGGAAATGTCACAGCTAATCTTGGGTGTCCCGCTACAGAAAGTTTGGTGCTTTCACAATCATTATTACCAGGAGTTGTTTACAAGGACTCAGGTAAGCAATTCTAAGGACAATACAGGTACCAGCAAGCACATTGAACCTTTAGTTTGGTATGTTAGAGAAAACTTAGCTTAGAACTACGGTTTTGTTGTGCGATTGGAAGATATCAGTGTAACTACCACAGGTTTCCAAAGTCACATTAATCACTGGATTTTTCTTTCTCTGAGGCGCCAGTCACCTATGAAGGTGACTACGACAATGGCATAGATTTGAGAGGACTACGAGATGCCAGGTATAGTTGGGGTGTGCAGTGGTAGCCCACAACCAGGTTATTTGCATTTTCATTTCTAGAACGTTTGACAGTTGACAGTTATGGCATCCTGTGTTTTCCAGGTTGCAGTCTAGATACCATGGTGAACTTCTTCATGATCATTGCCCGAACACTGCATGAAACCGGTAAGTGATGAACTGTGCCTTAGGCATCTGACTGACCCTCTGACCTTCAGATGTCTAATTACGTGTGTATGGTTTCCGAGAGACCATGTTATTGTTTTGCAGCTGACCTGTGAATTCCTTCTTAATACTCAGGTATGAGATTCTGTGACATTCACTCATGAGTGCATGATGGATGTGAATAATGAAGTTTTTTGGACTCCATAATGAATGTGTTCTGGGCATATAAGCAGTTGATAATCCATTTGAACCAAGCAATCCTCGTGAGCATGGGCTATTGCCGTCTCCCTGCTCAGACATTGTCTTTCATGCCCCCATATTGATGGATTGATTGGTAGACTTCCAGGTAATTTCTCCCACGTTCTATCTCCACATTAATGACCGTGGAATGTTTGCAGGTGTCTCTTCATGAGAAGAAGGTGTCATCGACATCTACAAGTGTCCAGGTAATGGTTTGAGCCTCTAACCAAAGCAGTTGACCAAGGCAATGTGCAGTTGTCTAGGTAGCCTAAGACGTGTATGCCACACATTTTCCACATTGTGTCTTTCAGGTCACTGTGAGCCCATCCCTGGAAGCCTATCCACAGTAGGTGTGCCGGCATCCAGTAGGTATAGTGTTCAGGCATGAAGTGGGCCTAAACCACAGCACAGACCAGCCGATCTTCATGTTCCTAAGTAGCGGTGAGTGTGTACCTAACACTTCCTGGTTCCATGTCTTTAGTGCAGGTGGTCAGGTAATAACCTTACGTTTTTTCCTTTTCTCTCTCAGACATAGATCATGTGTAATGCTGAGTGTCTTGGGAGGGTGATTTCTGGTGCGTACCCTGGCGTTCCCAAACTATTTAGTAACCATAGGATTTTTTGAGGGATACCCTTGAGAGATGATAGTGTCTGCTGAGGAAGATTTTGACTGGATTTAATATAGTTATCAAGGTTGAGATGGTGTGTTTCATCGTAATGGACATGAAAAGCATTGTTGGCACGTGTGGTCGTAAAACAAGTTGTTATCCTAAACACTGTTGTCCCATGTGATTCTTCAGATTCTTGTGAGGAGAACTCAGTGAGCTAACTGTGGTCATTATGGGAACCTGCCTCTAAAGCTGGTAGGTGATCAAGTGGGTCCTATTGCTGTGCTCATCATCTGATACTCAATGTGAGTTTAAGTAAAGAGGATGCTCTAAACACTTGTGTTAATTACCTTCTTTGTAGGGTGAGGTTTGCGGTATGGCTGGTACTGAGATAATGGCTGCCCCAGTACCAGACATGCCGCCTCCCTCCCCCTACAAAAGCCCACATGTCTAGGTAAGTGGTGCAGTGTGCTTACAGTCATTGTGGCCATGATTCCCCTGCAGGGATCAGATAAGTAATGATGGATTCCTTGCCAAATTCTTAAGAATGTTTTTATAATTTTCTAGTTTAGAGAAGGTTTACGTTTCCTACAGTGCCTGTTCCAGGATTATACACACACTGGATCTGATCCTGGATGCACATGAAGTACTGATCATAGGCTTTTCACAGGTGTCCAATCCCGAGTGACATGTTTGTGACAGTGGTGTCCATTCTGGATGACTGCTGGTATCCAGGTAGAGTTGATGTGTGTCATAGTGGATGAGGTTTGCTTGTGGGTGTCCTGGTGGGGAAAGGATTGTCGTTTACAAACATTCAGAACTTTCAGGTTCCTGTGTGGAAATCAGGATGACTGTAACCTTGCCCCGGAACTAAGGACATGGCTGTTATGCAGGTAAGTGGTGATGTGGGCTTCAACCACACCAAGAGCCATCTGATCTGCAGATCGCTAGGTGAGCGCTGATGTTGTTCCCTACATAATTGAGGTGACACTCTTCTTTGCAGGTATTCTGGTAGGAAATGATAGTCCTCAGCAATCGAGACAGCTCCCTTTTGTTCATGTGATATTTTAGAGACTACTTTTCTTTAACCCTGAGAAGGATGAGGTATTGCTGTATCCAGATACTTTTCATAGTAGGCCGAACCACAGCACCAACCATGGAAATGTGTGTGTGTCCCATGGTGAAGTGTTGTCATATCTGACCTGGTCCAGACCTTAGAGTTCTGAAAAGTATTCTGGTAGAGTTGATGCTTTCTTACAGAAGGAAATGTCGCAGCTAATCATGGGTGTCCCGCTACACAAAGTTCTATGCTTTCACAATCATTATTACCATGCCTTGTTTACTGGGAGTGAGGGAGTAAATCCTAGGGACCATACAGGTACCAGCAAGCACACTGAAACTTTAGTTTTGTATGTTAGCGATCACACGTACTTTGGACTACGGTATTGTTGAGTGTTTGGAAGATATCAGTGTAACTACCAAGGGTTTCCAAATTCAAATTAATCACTGAATTGTTCTTTATCTGAGGGGCCAGTCATCATATGAAGGTGTCTTTGGCAATGGCAAAGATTTGAGAGCACTGCCAAATGCCAGGTATAGTTTGGGTGTACAGTGGTGGCCTACAGCAAGGCTATTTGCATTTTCATTTCTGGAAGGTTTGACAGTGGACATGTATGGCATCCTGTGTTTTCCAGGTTGCAGTCTAGATACCATGGTGAACTTCCTAATGATCATTGCCTGGACAATGCATGAACCCAGTAAGTGATGACCTGTGCCTTAGGCATCTGATAGACCCTCTGACCTTCACATGTCTAGGTAGGTGTGTATAGTTTCTCTGAGACCGTGTTATAGTTTTGCTGCTGACCCGTGAAGTCCTTCTAGGTACTCAGTTATGAGATTCCATGACATTCACTCATGGTAGATTGATGTATGTGAATAATGATGTTTTTTACACTTCATATTTTGTGTATTTTGGGCCTGTAAGCAGTTCAGAATCCATTTGTCCCAGGAAATCCTAGTGAGCATGGGCTGTTGCTGTCTCCCTGCTCATAGATTGCCTTTTATGCCCCCTTAGTGATAGATAGGTAGACCTCCAGGTACTTTCTCCCACTGTGAATCTCTACATTAATGACCGTGGAATGTTTGCAGGTGTCTCTTTAGAAGAACGTGCCATCGAAACCTACAAGTGTCCAGGTAATGGTCATGAGTTTCCAACCAAAGCCGTTGACCCAGGCAATGTGCAGTTGTCTCGGTAGCCTAAGACGTGTACGACACACATTTTCTGCAGTGTGTCTTTAACGTCACAGTGAGCCCATCCCTGGGAAGCCTATCCACTGTAGGTGTGCAGGCATCCAGGTGGTATGGGGGTCAGGGATGAAGTGGGCCGAAACCACAGCACAGACCAGCCGATCTTCATGTTCCTAAGGCAGCGATGACTGTGTACCTAACACTTGCTGGTTTCATCTGTTTGTTTTAAGTAGTCATGTAATAACCATGCGATTTTTTCTTTACTCCTTTAGACATTAGTCATGTGTAATACTGAGTGTCCTCAGTGTGTGATACCCGGTGAGTACCCTGGCATTCCCAAAGTAGTAAGCATAGGGTATTTTGAGGCATACTCATGAGAGATAATAGTGTCTGGTGAGGAAGAGTTTGACCTGATTTAATAGAGTTATCAAGGTTGTGTTGGTATGTTTCATGGTAATGGAATTGAAAAGCATTGTTGGCAGGTGTGGTCATAAAACAAGTTGTGATCCTTAACACTGTTGTCACATGTGATTCTTCAGATTCTTGTGAGGAGAACTCAGTGAGCTAACTATGGTCATTATGGGAACCTGCCTCCAAAGCTGGTAGGTGGTCAAGTGGGTGCTACTACTGTGCACATCATCTGATACTCAAAGTGAGGTTAAGTGAAGAGGATGTTCTTAACACTTGTGTTAATTTCCATGTTTGTAGGGGGAGGGAGGAGCATGGCAGGTACACTATGGTAATGGCTACTCATACTACCAGAGATGCCACCCTCCTCACCCTACAAAAGCCCAGCACAGACCATGTGATGCTCACATGTCTAGGTAAGTGATGCTGTGTGCTCACACTCATTGTCGCCATGATTCCCTTTCAGTGTTTCAGGTAAGAAATGATGGATTCCTTGCCAATCGTTTTAAGTAGGCGTTTATAATTTTCTGTTTTAGAGAAGGTTTATGTTTCCTACTGTGCCTGTTCCAGGAGTGCAGGCACACTGGTACTTATCCTGGCTGCCACCCGCTGTGCTGATCATAGGCTTTACACAGGTGGCCAATCCCGAGTGAAGTGACGGTGACAGTGCTGTCCACTCTGGATGACTACACGTATCCAGGTAGAGTTGATGTGTCTCACTGTGGACGAGGTTGCTTCCGGGTATCCTGTTGGGGAAAGGTTTGTCATTTACAATCATTTCATGACTTTCAGGTTCCTGTGCAGTAATCACAATGACTGTAATATTGTCCGGAACCAAGGACATGGCCATTATGCAGGTAAGTGGTGATGTGGGCTTCAACCACAGCATGAGCCATCTGATCTGCAGATCACTAGATGAACTCTAATTTTTTGGCAACTAAATCGAGGTGACACTCTCTTCTTTCTAGGTATCGAGGTAGGAAATGAGAGTCCTTACCAATCTAGTGATCTCCAGGTTGTTCATGTGATATTTTAAGGAACATCATTCTTTAACCCTGCGAGGGATGAGGTGTTGCTTTATCCAAGTACTTATCATAACAGGATGAACCACAGCATTAACCATGGAAGTGTTGCAGGTATCACGGGGTGAAATGTTGTCATTTCTGACTAGGGTCCGGACCTTGGAGTTCTGCACAGAATTCAGGCAGAGTTAATGGTGTCTTTCTTACAGGAGGAAGTGTCGCAGGTAATCTGGGCTGTCCCGCTACTCAAAATTCTGTGTTTTCACATGTATCTTGTGTGTGTTTCAGGGTCCTGTGAAGAAGACATGACGATAAAGTTCATGGCGGTTAAGGGGGGACATTTCTCATATGTGAATAAGTGGTGATATGTCCTCCGCCCATTGTAACCATGACTTATTTACTGGAAGTCAGGTAAGAAATTTTAGGGCCCATACATGTACTAGCAAGCACATTCATCTCCATTTGCTATGTTAGACAAAACTTAGTTTTGAACTACAGGATTGGTGAGCGATTTGAAGTTATCTGTGTAACTACCATGGATCTCCCAAGTCACATTAGTTACTGGGTTTTTCATTCTCTGAGGGGACCAACCAGCAGATGAAAGTGTGTCCACAATTGCATAGATCTGAGAGGACTGCGAGATGCCAGGTAGACTTGGGGTGTGCAATTGTGGCCCACAACCAGGCTATTTGCATTTTTGATTTCTAGAAGTTTTGACAGTGGACATGTGTTTTCAAGGTTGCAATCTATATAGCATGTTGAACTTCTTCATGATCATTGCCCGGACAGTGCATGAACCCGGTAAATGATGACCTTTGCCTTAGGTATCCGACAGACCTTCTGACCTTCAGAAATCAAGGTGAGGTTGTATGGTTTCCCTCACAATGTGTTATTGTTTTGCTGCTCACCCGTGAAGTCCTTCTTAGTACTCAGGTATGAGATTCTGTGACATACACTCAGGAGAGAATGATGGAAGTGAATAATGATTTTTTTTGGAATACATATTGATTGTCTTGTTTGACTTTAGGCAGTTCAGAATCCTAGAAATCCATTTGTCCCAAGCAATCCTAGTGAGCATCAGCTGTTGCCATTTCCCTGCTCAGAGATTGCCTTTGATGCCCCCATACTGATAGATTGATAGGGACACTTCCAGATAATTTTTCCATGGTCTGTCTCCACATTAATGACCATGGAATGTTTCCAGGTGTCTCTTCGTGATAAGAAGGTGGCATCGGCATCTACAAGTGTAGAGGTAATGGTTATGAGTCTACAACCAAAGCCCTTGATCAAGGCAATGTGCAGTTGTTTTGGTAGCCTAAGATGTGTATGACACCCATTTTGCACGCTGTGTCTTTCAGGTCATGGTGAGCCCATCCCAGGGAAGCCTATCCACGGTAGGTGTGAAGACATCCAGTAGGTATGGGGGTCAGGGATGAAGTGGGCCAAAACCACAGCACAGACCAGCCGATCTTCATGTTCCTAAGGCAGCGATGACTGTGTACCTAACACTTCCTGGTTCCATCGCTTTGGTGTAGGTGCTCAGGTAATAACCATGTGTTTTTTCTGTTTCTCTTTCAGACATAAGTCATGTGTAATTTTGAGTGTCCTGGGTGGGTGATACCCAGTGAGTACCCTCGCGTTCCCAAAGTAGTTAGTAATCATAGGATATTTTGAGGCATACTCATGAGAGATGATGTTGTCTGCTGTGGAAGATTTTGACCTGATTTAAAAGAGTTATCAAGGTTATGTTGTTGTGTTTCATAATAATGGAAGTGAAAAGCATTGTTTGCAGATGTGGTCATAAAATAAGTTGTGATCCTAAACACTGTTGTCACATGTGTTTCTTCAGATTCTTGTGAGGAGAACTCGGTGAGCTAACTATGGTGGTTATTGGAACCTGCCTCTATACGTGGTAGGTGGTCAAGTGGGTCCTACCACTGTGCAGATCATCTGATACTCAAGATGAGTTTAAGTGAAGTGGATGCTCTTAACACTTGTGTTAATTACCATGTTTGTATGGGGAGGGAGGAAGCATGGCTGATAGTATGGTAATGGCTGCCCATACTGCCAGACATGCCACCTTTCTCACCCTACAAAAGCCCAGCAGAGACCATGTGATGCTCACATGTCTAGGTAGGTGATGCTGTTTGCTAACACTCGTTATCACCATGATTCCCCTGCAGGGATTCAGGTAAGAAATGATGGATTCCTTGTCAATCGTTTTAAGTAGGAGTTTACAAATTTCTATTTTGGAGAAGGTTTACGTTTCCTACTGTGCCTGTTCAAGGAGTGCAGGCACACTTGATCTTATCCTGGCTGCGACCCGCAGTACTGATCTTAGGCTTTTCACAGGTGGTCAATCCCCAGTTATGTGTTTGTGACAGTGGTGTCCACTCTGGATGGCTGCAGGTATCCAGTTAGAGTTGATGTGTCTCATTGTGGATGGGGCTTGCTTACGGCTGTCCTGGTGGGGAAAGTGTTGTCGTTTACAAACATTCATGACTTTCAGGTTCCTGTGTGGAAATCAGATTGACTGTAACGTTGCCCCGGAAGGAAGGACATGGCTGTGGTGATGTGGGCTTCAACCACACCATGAGCCGTCTGATCTGCAGATCGCTAGGTGAGCGCTGATGTTTTCCCAACAAAATCGAGGTGACCCTCTCCTCTTTGTAGCTTTTCAGGTAGGAAATGATAGTCTTCTGCAATTCAGCAAGCTCCAGGTTGTTCATGTCATATTCGTTTATTTATTTTTAAATAAATCTTCATTGTTCAGATTATTACACGTTTTCCTCTTTTTTCCCCCATAGCTCCCCTCCACCGGGTTCCCACCCCACCCTCTGCTCTTAACCCCCCCACACACACACACACTGTCCTCATCCATAGGTGTATGTTTTTTGTCCAGTCTCTTCCCGCACCCCCATAGCCCCTTCCCCCCAATAATTGTCAATCCACTCCTTTTCTATGCCCCTGATTCTATTATATTCACCTGTTTATTCTGTTCATCAGATTTTTTATTCACTTGATTTTTAGATTTACTTGTTGATAGATATGTATTTGTGGTTCACAATTTTTATCTTTACCTTTTCTTCTTCCTCTTCTTAAAGAATACCCTTCAGCATTTCATATAATACTGGTTTGGTGGTGATGAACTCCTTTAGCTTTTTCTTATCTGTGAAGCTCTTTATCTGACCTCCAATTCTGAATGATAGCTTTGCTGGGTCGAGTAATCTTGGTTGTAGGTTCTTGCTATTCATCACTTTGAATATTTCTTGCCACTCCCGTCTGGCCTGCATAGTTTCTGTTGAGAAATCAGCTGACAGTCATATGGGTGCTCCCTTGTAGGTAATTAACTGTTTTTCTCTTGCTGCTTTTAATATTCTCTCTTTGTCTTTTGCTCTTGACATTTTAATTATGATGTGTCTTGGTGTGGTCCTCTTTGGATTCCTCTTGTTTGGGGTTCTGTGCGCTTCCTGGACTTGTAAGTCTATTTCTTTCACCAAGTAGGGAAGTTTTCTGTCATTATTTCTTCAAATAGGTTTTCAATATGTTGCTCTCTCTCTTCTTATGGCACCCCCATAATTCGGATGTTGGTATGCTTGAAGTTGTCCCAGAGGCTTCTTACACTATCTTCATATTTTTGGATTATTTTTTCTTTTTGCTTTTCTGGTTGGTTGTTTTATGCTTTTTTGTCTTTCAAATCTTTGACTTGATTCTTGTGATCCTCTGGCCTGCTGTTGGATCTCTGTATATTATCCTTTATTTCAGTCATTGTATGCATAATTTCTAGTTGGTCCTTTTTCATGTACTCTAGGGTCTCACTAAATTTATCAGTGGTTTCTAGAAGATTCTTGAAAAACCTTATATCCGTGGTTTTGAACTCTATATCCAGCAGTTTGCTTTCCACCATTTCTGTCATTTGTAACCTGTTTCTTTGTCTCCGCATTTTGGCTGCTTCTCTGAGTTGATAGAGTGGCTTTGTGTGCTAGGTGTCCTATAGTGCCTCCCCAATTACCTGAGGTGGATACTGTTGGTGCACCCCTTTGTGGGCTGTATACATAGTCTTGTTGTAGTTAAGCCTTGGTTGCTGTTGGTATCACTGGGAAGAATTGACCTCCAGTCCAATTGGCTGTGAGGATCAGTTGTGTCTACAATGGGAGAACTTCTGTGCTGGAGACACCCTTATGGGGCAGGACTTGCTTCAGTGGGGCTTTCATGCTAGCTGAGTCTGCCCCCTGAGTGTGTCCCTTATGGATCTGAGGAGTTGTAATCTGGATGGTCCCACTCTGAACACTGGGTACACTGGTTCTTGGATCTCCAAGGAGGTACAAATTTAGCTCTGCCTGAGGCCACCCAGCAGTAGCTATGGAGAGATCTGCAGATTCCTCTTCTTTGTTTTGGGTTTGGAGGTGCCCAGATGAGGCCCAGCTGTGAAGCAATGCAAGCTGCTGTGGAGCCTTGGGCCTTATTTTGGAAGATCTAGGGCTCTCTGACCCAGCTGCAGTTTGTTAGGTAATTTTAGATTGCAAAGGGCCAGGCCATTCATATGCAAAAGCCTCTGCGCACAGCTTGGGTGGGGTTGTAAATTGGGTGGGGCGGGGTCTTAGGGAATCAACAGGCTGGAGCAAACAGCAATGGCTTCCCGTCAGCCCTGCCCTAAGAGGCCCCCAGGCCTCAGTTTCCCGTGGTATTCGCTGCAAGCACCTCTGAGAGAAAGCCACCCTCGTGTTCCGGCCAGATGCTAGAGAGTCCAGTTTCCCCCCGTATGAGTCAGGGTCCCCAGAGTCTTGCCCGGAACTGGAGTTCAGTGCAGTCAGGAGCTTATGTCTCCCTCCCAATTGAAAAAGACAACTGAGTCCTCAGTAGCCAGCCTTTTCCGCGCACGCCTCCGTACCTCTGCACTTTACTTCCACACCTCCTCTGAGTCTTAGTGTGCTTTTCTCTTCCCTTCTAGTTGTAGAATTTCCACTCAGCCAGCCTTCCTGTGGTTCTAGATGATGTCTGTTTTGTCTTTTAGTTGTAGTTTTGAAGTGGTTGTGCGAGGCAGCAAGTTTAGGTGTTTACCTGTGCCACCATCTTGGTTTCTCATGTCATATTTTAGAGAACATTTTTTTTTATCCCTGCAAACGATGAGGAGTTGTTGTATGCAGGTCCTTATCATAATAGGACGAACCACAGCACTGACCATGGAAATGTCGCAGGTGTCACAGGGTAAAATGTTGTCTTATCTGACCGTGGTCCAGACCTTGGAGTTCTGCACAGTATTCAGGGAGAGTAGATGGTTTCTTATAGAAGGAAGTGTCGCAGCTAATCTGGGGTGTCTTAAAACACAAAGTTCTGTGTTTTCACAATCATTGTTACCATGAGTTGTTTACTGGGAGTCAGGTAAGAAATTCTAGGGACCATATAGGTACTAGCAAGCACATTCATCTCCAGTTTGGTATGTTAGACAAAACTTCGTTTTGAACTACAGGATTGCAGAGCGATTGGAAGATATCAGTGCAACTACCATGGATTTCCCAAGGCACATTAATCATTGGATATTTCTTACTCTGAGGGGAGCAGTGGCATAGATCTGAGAGGACTGCCAGATGCCAGGTAGAGTTGGGGTGTGCAGTGGTGGCCCACAACAAGGCTATTTGCATTTTCCATTTCTAGAAGGTTTGACAGTGGACACGTATGGCATTGTGTGTTTTCCAGATTGCAGTCTAGATACCATGGTGAATTTCATCATGACCATTGCCCAGACAGTGCATGAACCCATTAAGTGATGACCTGTGCCTTAGGCATCCAACAGACCTTCTGACCCTCAGATGTCTAGGTAAGTGTGTATAGTTTCACTAAGACCATATTATTGTTTGCAGCTGACCCCTGAGGTCCTCCTTAGTACTCAGATATGAGATTCCGTGACATTCACTCATGAGAGCATGATGGATGAGAATAATGATGTTGTTTGGACTCCATATTGACTGTGTTTTGGGCCTATCGGCAGTTTGGAATCCATTTGACCCAAGTAATCCTAGTGAGCATGGACTGTTGCTGGCTCTCTCCCCAGAGATTGCTTTTTATGCCCCCAGAGTGATAGATTGATTGGTAGACTTCCACGTAATTTCCGCTATGGTCTATCTCCACATTAATGACCTTGGAATGTTTGCAGGTATCTCTTCGTGAGAAGAAGGTGTCATCGACATCTACAAGTGTCCAGGTAATGGTCATGAGTCTCCAACCAAAGCCATTGATCAAGGCAATGTGCAGTTGTCTCCATAGCCTAAGATGTGTACGCCACCCATTTTCCACAGTGTGTCTTTCAGTTCACAGTGAGAGCCCATCCCCGGGAAGGCTATACACTGTAGTTATGCAGGCACCAGTAGGTATGGGGGTCAGGGATGAAGTGATGAAGTAGGCCTGAACCACAGCACAGACCAGCCGATCTTCATGTTCCTATGGCAGCGATGACTGTGTACCTAACACTTCCTGGTTAAATCACTTTGTTGCAGGTGGTTAGGTATAACCTTGCGTTTTTACCTTTTCTCTTTCAGACATAAGTCATGTGTAATGCTGAGTATCCTGGGTGGGTTATATCCGGTGAGTACCCTGGCATTCCCAAACTAGTTATTAACCACAGGATTTTTTGAGGGGTATCCATGAGAAATGATGGTGTCTGCTGAGGAAGATTTTGACAGGATTTAATAGAGTTATCAAGGTTGAGTTATTGTGCTTCATCGTAATGGACCTGAAAAGCATTGTTGGCAGGTATGTTCTTAAAACAAGTTGTGATCCTAAACACTGTTGTCACATGTGTTTCTTCAGATTCTTGTGAGGAGAACTTGGTGAGCTAACTAGGATCGTTATAGGAACCTGCCTCTAAAGCTGGTAGGTGGTCAAGTGGGTCCTACCACTGTGCACATCATCTGATACTCAAGGTGAGTGAAAGTGAAGAGGATGCTCTTAATACTGCGTAATTGTTTGTCGGGTGAGGGAGGCGGAATGGCTGGTACTGAGGTAATGACTGCACACAGTACCAGACATGCCGCCCCCTTCCCTCTACAAAAACCCAGCACAGACTATGTGATGCTCACATGTCAAGGTAAGTGATGCTGTGTGCTCACATTCGTTGTCGCCATGATTCCCTTGCAGGGATTCAGGTAAGAAATGATGGATTCCTTGCAAATTGTCTTAAGTAGAAGTTTACAATTTTCTATTTTGGAGAAGGTTTAAGTTTCCTACTGTGCCTGTTCCAGGAGTGCAGGCACACTGGATCTGATCCTGGCTGCCAACCCGCAGTACTGATCATAGGCTTTTCACAGGTGGCCAATCCTGAGTACGTGTTTGTGACTGTGGTGTCATCTATGGATGACTGGAGGTTTCCAGGTAGAGTTGATGTGTGTCACAGTGAATGAGGTTTGCTTGCGGGAGTCCTGGTGGGGAAAGCATTGTCGTTTACAAACATTCATGACTTTCAGGTTCCTGTGCGGAAATCAGGATTACTGTAACCTTGCCCCAAAATGAAGGACGTGACTGTTATGCAGATAAGATAAGTGGTGATGTGGGCTTCAACCACAGCATGAGCCATCTGATCTGCAGATCGCTATGTGAGCACTGATGTTTTCCCCAGAAAATCGAGGTGACCATGTCTTCTTTGCAGACTTTCTGGTAGGGAATGATAGTCTTTACCAATCTAGTGACCTCCAGGTTGTTCATGTGATATTTTAGAGAACATCATTCTTAACCCTTCCAGGGATGAGGTGTTGCTGTATTTAGGTCCTTATCATAGTGGGAGGAACCACAGCATTAACCATGGAAATATTGCAGGTGTCATGGAATGAAATTTTGTCATATCTGACCATGTTCTGGACCGTGGAGTTCTGCACAGTATTCAGGCAGAGATTATGGTGTCTTAAAGAAGAAAGTGTTGCAGCTAATCTGCGGTGTTCTGCTACTCAAAGTTCTGTGCTTTCACACATATCATGTGTTTTTCAGGGTCTTGTGAAGAAGACATGACAATGAAGTTCATGTTGGTTAAAGGAGGACATTTCTCATATTCGAATAAGTAGTGATGTGTCCTCACACTCACTGTTACCATGACTTGTTTACCAAGAGTCAGGTAAGAAATTCTTGGGACCGTACACATACTAGCAACCATATTGAATTTCTAGTTTTGTTTGTTTGACAAAACTTAAGTTGAACTACCAGACTGCTAAGCGATTGGAAGATATCAGGGTAACTGCCACGGATCTCCCATGTCACATTAATCACTGGATTTTTCTTTATGTGAGGGGACCAGCCAGCAGATGAAAGTGTCTCTGGCAATGGCATAGATCTGAGAGGACTTCGAGATGCCAGGTAGAGTTTGGGTGTGCAGTGGTGGTCCAGAACAAGGCTATTTTTAGTTTCTATTTTTTTGAATGTGTGACCGTGGACACATATGGCATCCTGTGTTTTCCAGGTTGCAGCCTAATTACCATGGTGAACTTTGTCTTGATCATTGGCCTATCGATGCTTGAATCCCGGTAAGTGATCACCTGTGCCTTATGCATCCTATAGACCATCTGACTTTCACTTATCTAGGTAAGTGTGTTTGGTTTCCGTAACACCATTTTATTGTTTTGCAGCTGACCCGTGGTTTCTTTCCTAGTACTGAGATATGAGATTCTGTGACATTCCTCATGAGAGTATGATGGATGTGAATAACGTTGGTTTTTGGACTGTATATTAAGGATATTTTTGGCCTGTAGGAAGTTCAGAATTCATTTGACCCAAACAATACTTGTGAGCATGGGCTATTGCTGTCTCCCTGCTCAGAGATTCTGTTTTATGCCCCCATGCTGATAGATTGATAGGCAGACTTCCAGGTAATCTCTCCTATGGTCCGTGACCACTATACTGACTGTGGAATTTTTGCAGACATCTCTGAAAAGAAGACTGTGTCTCTCAGTTCTTTGTAGTCATGGATGTCTTCAACTATCTGGTTAATGGTGATCATTGTTTAAACAATGCTTTTGACCCAGAGAATGTGCAGTTTCCAGGCAGTTTAAGACATTTATGGAATACATTTTCCACAGTGTTTCCTTCATCTCAAATGAGGACAATACTGGTAAGCCTATCAATGGTAGTTATCAAGGTATTCAGCAGGTATTGAGGTAATGTCTGCTGTGTGCCTATGCACAGCACAAAATATCTGTTCATCACATATTTTTGTATGTAATGCTGTGTGCTAACACTTATCATTACCATGAATTTTTTGTATGTATTCATGTAAGAAATTATGGATTCCTCACCATTTCTGATAGCCATGTGTTTACACACACACACACACACACAGACACACACACATATATATATATATATATATTACATCTAAACCGACATATATTAAGGGATTGGAAATAAACAGGTCTTTATAATGATTGTTCCCTACCAAAGTTCTAATTATAGATTTTTTTCTGGTGTACAGTACAGAAATGTTGATTTTCTGACTTTAGTGTAAGCTTTGGATTTCTTCATGTATCCTGATAGATTTACTGTCTCATAATGTCAAAGTAAACAAGTTTATTTGCTGATCTGGTGGTAAAGTTTATTTCTTTTAATACAGATTTCACAATGTGTCTCCAGGTTCCTATCATATAATCACAGTTTACCTAACATTTTCATTAATGGGACATATGGCTTGTATGCTGGTGAGTGATGATATGGGCTTAAACCACAGTACCGGGCATCTCATTCTGAGAATGCTAGCGAATTTACCATTATTTCGTTGCAGATCCCTAATCAGTTCTAGAAATTAATAATTTTCAGTTTTTATATTTTACTTAACATTTCTTTTTAACTATGCAAGTTTTGAGTAATTTCATACATCCACATAATTATCATGATATTCAAATCATCATGTAAATTTTCAGATGTTTCATTAAAGTCTTACCTGACCATGGTCCTGACATGGTGTACTGCTAGTGCTCAGGTAGAGTTGATGTTCTCATAATGATGAAAGTGATGAATGTTTTTCTTTTTTGTGGGTGTCTTGATAGAACAGGTTGTATCCTTTTACATATATGTCATAATGGGTTTTTTAGGTTCATGACAACAGATCATGGTGACCCTATCAATGGCTGTTAACAGGGGACACTTCTAGAATCCAGGTTAGTGATGATATGCACCTTCACCATATCATAGACCAGGCACTCTTTATATTCTTAGGTAAGTGATGCTTGTCCTTGTTCTACCATGAGATTTTTTCTTTAGGTTTCAAGTAAGAAATGATAATGTTTTACCAGTTCTAAAAATCATGTTATCCTACTGGTTTATATATTAGAAAATATTTGTGTTTAACTATGTTGTTAAATGATTGTCAGATATCCATATAATTATCATAGATCTGAGAGTCACAGTAGTAACCATCAGTTTTTTCCCAGGTTAGCTTTCAAGAGATAATGGTGTCTCTAAGACTGGCTTAGACCTTGGAGTGCTCCAAGATTCCAGGTAGATTTTTTAAAATATATTTATTGATTTTTTACAGAGAGGAAGGGAGAGGTATAGAGAGCTAGAAACATCGGTGAGAGAGAAACATCTATCAGCTGCACTCCCCCTGCACTCCCCCTGCTGGGGATGTGCTCGCAACCAAGGTACATGCCCTTGACCGGAATCAAACCTGGGACCCTTCAGTCCACAGGCCAACGCTCTATCCACTGAGCCAAACAGGTTAGGGCAAGATTCCAGGTAGATTTGATGAGACTTGCAGTGATGATAATAACAAGCTTATTCAGGGTCCAGGTAATAAAGGTGTGTTTATAAACACATTTGTTACAGTGTGTCCTTTAGGTTACTGTTAAGAGATGATGATAAACCTCATAATGATCAGTAAAGGTATTTTGCTTGTATCCAGGATAAGTGATGTTGTAGGCCTTTTGGATACTACAGACCATCTGATATTCAGATATCTTGGTAAACACAGATGATAGTCCTAACTTTTGTATTACCAAGTTTTTTTGCAGGTATCCAGGTAAGAAATGATATTGTCCCAACCAATACTAATAATTAGCCCTTATTAATTTAGAGTTTTATGGTTCCCTTTAAGTTTGTAGTAATCATAGGATTTTCAGGAATCCAGGTTATGGAATTGTTCTTAAACATTGTTATCTCATGTTTGTAGGTTTCAGTTCAGTAATTGTTGAGAACCTAAGTATGATATTAAAGGCAAAGTTTTGCTTGCATCCAGTATAAGATGATGGTGTTTGTACCAGTTAGAGGTCATGAGAATTTGCATACATCCAAGTAGGGAATGATGGTGTTCTTAGACAAGCCTAGTGGCCAAGTTTATTTGCAAGTATCCTTGTAAGTTGTGTTGACTAACCACTGCAGTGATCTGGGGAATTTTGCCAATATCCTGTCATATATACTATGAAGGCACCTCTAACTGAGGCATTTTACTTGGGAATTTGCAAGTATCCAGGTAAGAGTGGATGGTGTCCTTAATGAAGATGATAACCGTGTGATTTTGCAGCTATCCCAGCATGATATGACATATCCCTACTGTGACCTTGATCCTGAGCCTCTCTAGGTATTCAGGTGAGAGGTGGTGTTTGTCTGATTACATTAATGACCAAGGGGAAGGGCAGGTGAAGAGCTGCAGGTATGCAGGCAGAAGATCATTGTGTCTGTATCTACTGTGCTAACCTTTGAATTTTTCATGTGTCCAGGTAAGAGGTGATCAGTCTCTTAACTTGCTAGTATCCTTGTGATACTTTAGTTGTTCTGGTAAGGAGTGATATGTTCTTAACCATGTTAGTTACCATGGGATTTTGCAGGTATCCACATAGAAGATGATGGTAGTTCTAACTATGGTATTGACCACAGGATTTTGCAGGTATCCCCAGCATGAAATTATATATATCCACAACTATATTATTTATCCTCAGAGTTTTTAGGTAATCTGGGAAGAGATAATGTTATTGCTAACAACACTAATGGTATAGCATTTTGCAGATACACAGTCAAGAGATGATGGTGTCTTTATCAACATTGGTGTTCATGGCAATGAAAGAAGACTGGGATACTTTTTTGGTTAGCTATATATTTTTTATTAATATTTCATTAATTTGCCCTAGCCAGTTTTGCTCAGTGGATAGAGCATCAGCCTGTGGACTGAAGGGTCCCGGGTTTGATTCTGGTCAAGGGCACATGCTGGGGTTGTGGGCTTGGTTCCCAGAAGGGGACATGCGGAAGGCAGCCGATCGATGATTCTCTCTCATCATAAGTGTTTCTATCTCTCCCCTCTCTTCCTCTCTGAAATCAATAAAAATATATATTTAAAAATATATATTTCATTAATTTTTTACAGAGAGGAAGGGAGAGGGATAGAGAGTTAGAAACATCGATGAGAGAGAAACATCGATCAGCTGCCTCCTGCACACCCCCTACTGGTGATGTGCCCGCAACCAAGGTACATGCCCTTGACTGGAATCAAACCTGGGACCCTTCCGTCCACAGGCCAACGCTCTATCCACTGAGCCAAACCGGTTAGGGCTAGCTATATATTTTCTTAAAAGAATTTTAACATTTAATGACTACTCAATATTCACAATCACATTTTCTTATATCCATTTCTTAATTTCTTCAATTTATTTCATAATGACATTGGCACCAGTAATCTTATGCCCACATTTATGAAATATTTTAATACCTAGGAGCCATCAATACAGACATACTTCATGTAAAATGTTATTCCTAAAGAAAAGTTGGCTATAGATTCAATTCTTAGTTAACGGGTTAGGGAAAACCAAGGAAGAGAAATATTCGTGTGCATATTCTGGAGAAAAGCCTTTGTACTCT
The DNA here is from genome assembly GCA_025583905.1 of Ia io. Taxonomy (NCBI): domain Eukaryota; kingdom Metazoa; phylum Chordata; class Mammalia; order Chiroptera; family Vespertilionidae; genus Ia; species Ia io. Next base: position 8,306,046 of record JAJQQW010000001.1, read on the forward strand.
CACCCTCCTGATATGAATAGGTATTATGCGATATGTTAGAAAAAGATGTGAAATTTTATAGATTAAGGGGGACTTGAATAGCTCTTATGCAGTTATTAATTCAGTTATTTAAATTTTATTTAGATTACACCATTGAAACAGAAACTAAGAACTTGGTGACCAACTACTTCACCACCATCATGAAAGTGAAAGCCCTGAATGCAGAGAGGTCAATCAATGTCACACTATGTTTAGTTACCACCTGCTCTTTCAACTGTCCTGTTGTCTTTGTTTGAAAGCCTAAGACGGATTAAAAATCAGTGAAGCAAGTGGGCTATTGCTTGTTTGAATCAGTATATCTCAGGAAACGTAATTCCAATTGGCCAGACTCTCCATCATGCACTTTGGGGTTTTTTGCTCAAATATTCCATGTAAAATTCTCCTTAAGAAAGCCCTCATTCTCAGTCCCAACCCTCCAGCTACCAATGTCTCCAATGAGGGAAGCAACCTAGTCTGAATTTCAATTCAGCCAAGTAGGATCCCTGTGAACTTCTGTGTCCTTGGCCATGCCCATAGTAGGCACTCAATAAGTGTTTATTGAAGTAAATGAGTGCTTCTTGATAGTTTAAATTATTGTGGTTTAACTCATTCAACCACCATTCTTTCGTCTAGTGTATAAAGGTAAGAAAGCTAAAAACTCCATTTCTCAGACTTCTTACAACATGGATATGAGTGTGATTTAGGTTCCACCATCAGATGTAGCAGTACGTAACTTTTATTGGAACTGAGTCATGGGTAGAAAGGCAGGGAGTGGATGTCCATTTTACTGGCATGGATTGTGGCAGGGGGATCATAGTTCTGGGAAAATGTGTTTGAGGAGCTTGGAATTCATAAAATAGGCAAACCAAAGCTGGAGATATAGCTTGGGGTCAAGTATACTATTTTAAAAAATACCCTTTCATTTTTTTCCATGTTTTCCTTTTAGTTTTTGAAAATTTAACAGATAATATTGTAATAAGGATAAGAGAGTTTGACAAAGAAAAAACCAACTATTATTCCAGTACTGAAGAACATGAACACTTTCCATTTTCCCGTTTTTCATCAGTCATTATCCATATGAACACATATTAGATAGGTGCCATAACATTGTTATACTTTCACATTCTGATTTCTTTCTCTGAAAATTACATTGTAAATATATATGCACATATTTTTAAATATATTTTATTGATTTTAATATATATTTTTATTGATTTCTGAGAGAGGAAGGGAGAGAGATAGATACATCAATGATGAGAGAGAATCATCAAGTGGCATGCCTCCTACTGGGGATCGAGCCCACAATCCCGGCGTGTGCCCTGACTGGGAATCAAACCATGACCTCCTGGTTCATGGGTTGATGCTCAACCACTGATCCACACCAGTCATGGCCATATTTTAATATATGAAAAAAGGCAAAAATTGCAAGGAAACATTAAACATGTAATTCTATGTATGTAGAAATCCTTCATTCAACAATAAGTACCTATCAATAATAGGTACAGTTCCATGCACTGGGCATCAACAGTGAAGAAGGTAGACAAAGTCCATGCTCAGAGGAAGATAACATTCTCTAGTGGGTTACAACTCCACTGATTCATACAGCCTGGTGTCCCTGTTATTTCATTATGTCATTGTCCCAGCATAGTTAATAGTTCTCACTCTCAAAGGTGTCTCAGTTTGGATGATACATTACGTGGTCACCCTGTATATAATAGGTAAATGTACAAGTGAAGATATACATTAATAGCAGAGTAACAAATGCTATAGAAATTTCATAAGGTAAGGTGATGTAATTGGAGAAAGGGACTCCTTTAGTTGGAGTCGTCAGAAAGTCCTCTCTGAGGAAAGCTCAGACTGAATGACAAGAAGGAGCCAAGCAGGTGAAGATGGAAGGCATAAGCATTCTAGGAACAGCAAATGGAAAATGGATGTATCCGAGGACAGGAAGGCAGGGGAGATAGAGTGCAGTCTGTGAGGGCGAGAGAGGCCCAAGAGTAGGCAAGGGCTAGACTTTACAAGGCCTGGTATGTCCTGGGGAGGAGTTCAGCTTTCATTTGAAATGCAGTGGGCAGTCTTTGAAGGAGAGCAAGTAACCTAATTTGTGAGTCTTTGCCCAATTTATTCAAATCCATAGGACAGCAAATCAATACCTGCAAGGCATTCTCATACTTAAAGTACAATGGCTCCTATAGCAAAGCCACAGATGCCATGATTTATGGAAAAATCATATTTATTACCAACACTAGAATGAAGTGTAAATTGATATGACTTCAAATAACCCTAAGCTTAACTTAAATTCCTGAGAAGCATATATACTTACAACTTCTTCCTCTAGCGTATTAAAGAATAAAATAAGGTGTTCATTTTTAGAATGGACTTGCAAACAAATGCACATTTTTACAAGATTCATCATGTTCCCCTCTCATCATCAGTGCCACTAGTTTAGGATTATGCAATTGGAAGGTAGTGGGGACAGGTCTCTAGACACAAAGGGGTGGCCATTTGGGACAGACTTGGTCTCATGGATAGAATTAGTTGGAGAGGAAAGGAGGAGCAAGGTGCCAGAAGTCTGGTCTAGGTCCTTGGTAGTAGGTGTTCCAGCAGCTTCCAGGCTTCTTCTGGAGCATTTTAAGATGGCACAGCTCAGAGGCGCACTCCACCTGCTGCGCTTGGTCTCCCAAGACCCAGCATTGACCACATAGTTGTGTCCAACACAAGAATGCCAGGCTGCAGAGGTTGGAATAGAGCCAAATTCTGGGTCACACACTGCTCACCAACCATGTCAGCTTTGGTTTTTCTTTTGGTTTTACAAATTCCAAGCTCCTCAAATACATGGTACCCTTGCCGTAGGCCATGTCACTAAAATGGATGTCCACTCCCCGCCTTCTACAACCAGGACTCCAGAAAGGGCCATGCCCAGAGGAAATGTCACAAAGGCTTCATCTGTGCCTCGTAACCCTATGTTTGGGGCATTCCTGTGGTTATGGCTTCTGACCAGTCCCCTTACTGTCTGACTCTCTTAGCAGATGCACCCTTCCCAGCTGGCTAATTCTCTCCCCTGGTTCTGACTGTGGATTTGAGACTGTTGATTTGTTTCCGCAACATCTGGGGGCATAAAACAAATAGAAGCATTTCCATTATTCTCCTGCAGAAATAATTAGTTGCTTGAGGCTGCTCTGGATAGCAGACCTATATACAGCACGCCAGCCACCTAATCTATCATTATCTCAAGTGCCGCCTTCCCTGGCGCCAGCAATCCTGTTAGGACCTTCATCATCTCCTCTGTCACCCTTCGGTTCTTCTAGTCTTTTCTGTTTCCCTCAGGACTAGTTAAGACAGATGCTAATGTGTTGGTGAGGTTTTGAAAACAACACTTTTCATAGCAGTGGTTTGAGCTAATGGTGTTTTTCATCTCAAAAATGTTTTACAAACATTAATTAAGCTGCTAACTCCCTGGTGGGCTTAGGCCAGGAGAATGATCACTCACGGAGCAGGTTTCCGTTTTTACCTCAAGCCACAGAAAGTCAAGGAAACAAGGCCTGGGAGCTCCCCCCTAACAGCTCTTTTCTTGGAGGGTTTAACGTGCCTTTAGAAGGTTCGCGATGCTCAGAAAATGAAGGCTTTTGTGATGTTTCATAAAATGAAACCCTTTGAAATGTTTATTAAGTGAAGTCTACCCAGTAAAAGCCACCTGTCAAAAACATTCTTTGTTCATTGTTATGGAAGAATATACATCCATTGAGTTCATGCAATAGGAAAACAGAATAAACTGAGAGTCTAAATCAATTCAATAAGACAATACTTACTTTTCAATAGGAAGAGGGAAAAAACAAGAAAACAAAACCCTAGCAGGTGTGAGTAGGAAGAAGGAAGGATATGAGAGAATAGGAGATCCCTAAAAGCATTCTTGCCATTTCCTCATTCTGATGCAGAAATCCAAACAGAAAAGCTTTAGAAGAAACACCTGGAAAAACAGTATCTCCATATTCATAATGCAGAAACAGCAGGCTAAGGCTAATGGTGGTGACATTCATTCATGGTCATTTTCATGTAAATCAATGATTCTCAATCAGGTGACATTTTGCCCCCCAGGGGACATTTGACAATATCTGGAAATGAGATATTTTGGGTTGTCACAACTGAAGGGAGGGCACAGGTGGAGTGATACTGGCATCTAGTTTATGGAGGTCAGGGATGCTACCATAAATACCCTACAATGATCCAGCCGCAAATATCCCTGGTGTCTAGGTGGGGGAACCCTGCTCTAAATCATTACCTTGTCAGAGAGGTGTCTCCAAATCCAGGTGGAGTTAGTGATGTAGTGATATACCATCTATGGGGTTGACCCCAACCCCACACACCCCCAACTCGAAGCAGTCTCAACATACTAGTCTTTCCTAAAGCTTGCTCTAGGACACCTTCAGTAGGCCTGGGAACCCCGTCTGCGCACACAGTCTAAACTCGAACGTGTTCCTAGCTGCTACACTTGATTTTCTCAGAAGGTAATGGCCATACTTTTATTTTGGAATGATCCAAGCTCCTTTGAATTAGGAAGGCATGCACACTTCTACTCAAATAGATAGGCCAGTTCATTTCATTTGAGTAGGAACAAAGTCAAGTGCCAGATTGAGGAAAGACCCCTCTGCTGAAACCTCTGCAGCACCTCAAGTTAACTGGTCCATGCTGAGAATGTTGAGAAGGGAGCGGCTCTGTAGTCGTCTTCTGCTCCCTTGTCACAGAATCATCCTTTGACTCAATTCTGGCATTCTGCTTAAATAGTCCTGTGTTGGAGTCTAGAGACAATGCAGAAGGAGGGCACAAGGGGAAAAGATAAAAGAGATATAACAATCTGCTTGAGCATGGAGCCTCTTTTTGTTGTTGTTAATTCTTACCCTAGGATATTTTTTAATTGATTTTTAGAGAGAGTGGAAGGGAGAGGGAGAGACACAGAGAGAGAAACATTGATGTGTGAGAGAGACATCGATTGGTTGCTTCCCGTACAGCCCTACGACAAGGGCTGGGGAGGAGCCTGCAACCAAGGTACATGCCTTTGACTGGAATCGAATCCAAGACCCTTCAGTCCTCAGGCAGATGCTCTATCCACTGAGCCAAACTGGCTAGGGTAGAACCTCTCTTATCTACAAATGTTGCTATGCAGCAAAAATATTGAGACATGGTAATTTCAGCCCAAATTACATTCAAGTTAAAAAAGGCCTGGAAAACATCCGTTTATTTTTCATTACAGTCAAAATTTGTATACTATCTAAAATACAAAGACTACTAGAACAGAATTCCAGTCTTTGAGTTCAGTCAAGAGGGAGATAGATAATAAAACAGCTGTCTGACACAGAAAGTAGAAGAGAGGCCAGGGACTGGGGGAGGGGGAAATGGGAAGATACTGCTTCATGGTTACAGAGTCTCTGGGATGATTAAAAAGTTTTGGAAACTAGATAATGGCTATGGCTGCAGTGTCAGTCTGAGGATGTTTGGGCCTAATTGATGGGAAGTCTTCTATTCATCTCCAGTTAGAGGAGTCTCTAGGCCCTGGCAATGGGCCTGAATGAGTTTCCCTGCTGTGCTTCATTGTGGGCGGCCTAAGGGAAGCAAGGCCTCTGTGCAAGCCCAGTGGGGGATGGACCCAGAGGGCAGCCATATTGTGAAACACTCATCTTCCAGGCAATGGGTTCTCTAGAAGGAGCTCTGGCTGGTGCACTGCTGTGCTCACAACGTACCTATCACATTTAAAGCTCATAACCCCTCCTCCAAGCCTTTTATTATCTCTAATTAACAAAAGGGGAAACTTGGCTTAAATAAATTGCCCCAAAGCACGTGGCTCTTCAGTGGTCAAGCCAGCTTCCAAAGCCAGGTTTGAAAGACCCCAAACAAGTGTTTTGATTTCTGGAATATGGCACATCAAATTGCTGTTCAGTAAGTATTTAGTTTCCCACCCCACCACTCTCCATGGAAGGAATTATCCTCTGCCTGTTGACATGAACTTAGTGTGTGTCTTGTCTTGCCCATGGAATCCTATATAATAAAAGCCTAATATGCTAAGTGTCCGGTTGTCCATTTAGCCAATCAAAGCGTAATATGATATGTTAAGGCCACTCAACCACTTGCTATGAAGTGCACTGACCACCAGGGGGCACATGCTCCAACCAATAGGTTAGCTTGTTGGGGTCTGGTCAATTGGGACTGAGCAAGATGGGCCGGACATGCCCTGGAGCCCTCCCACAGTCCCTCCTCAGCTGGCCAACCTCTCCCAACCCTCCCCGGCCCCGACCGTGCACCAATGGGGTTCCTCCGCCTGTCCTGTGCCTTCTCGCAGTCCGGGACTCCTTGAGGGATGTCAGAGAGCTGGTTTTGGCCTGATCTTGCTCAACACAGTAGTTGGCCCCTGGTGGTCAGTGTGCTCCCACAGTGGAAGCACCGCTCAGCCAGAAGTCGGGCTCACAGCTGGTGAGCGCAGTGGCGGTGGCAGGAGCCTCTCCCACCTCCACAACAGCGCTAAGAATGTCTGACTGACTAACAGCTTAGGCCCACTCCCCATCAGTCAGACATCCCCTGAGGCTCCCAGACTGCGAGGGTGCAGACCGGGCTGAAGGACCCCTGCCCCGCCAAGTGCACAAATTTCGTGCACTGGACCTCTAGTGTAGGTATAAAGGACTATGGGCCAGTTCTGAGCCCCAGTGTTGAGAGGTATCATGTGACTGTACTCATCTCTTCCCAGAGAAGGCTATGTCAGGAGAAGATTATAGGGCAGCTCAGTCAACCCCAGCCTGAAGCAGAGCACCATATCCCACACCCAGCCAACCTACAGACCCAAGAGTATGAAATAAAGGCTTGTATTTATAAGCCATTGAGGTTCATGGTGATTTGTTATGCAGCATTACTGGCAAGAGCTTACTGATACCTACCATGTTGCCTTTACAGAAGGAGTAATTGAGCCTGCCTGGGGGAGATGGCAAAGGCTTCATGCAGGAAGTAATATTTAAGCAGATTATTTTTTAAAATAATAAAATAATTCTTAATTACATTTTTTTTAAAAATGCTTTATTCATTGTCAAAAATTTGGAAAATACAGAAAGTATGAAAGGGAAAGTCAAAGAGATTATATCTGTTATTTTAATTATTTTATTTAAGTATAGATGGTATACAGTCTTATATTGGTTATATTAGTTTCAGGTGTACAATATAGTGACTTGACACTTTTATATCTTACAATGTGATCACCTCTTTAATTCTAGTGATCATCTGTCACCGTATAAACTTATTACAATATTATTGACTATATTCCGCTTCTCCTTTTTACCCATTCCCCTACACTTTTCCTTCTGGTAACCATCCCTTTGGTCTCTCTTTCTATGAATCTGTTTTTGTTTTGTTTTATTTGCTTTATTTTGTTTTTAGGTTCCACATATAAGTAAAACCATATATTTGTCTTTCTCTGTTTGACTTATTTCACTTAGCATAATGCCATCTATGTTGTTGCAAATGACAAGATTTATTCTTTTCCTTTTATTGCTGTGCAAAATTCCATGTATATGTGTACCACATCTTCTTTATTTATTTATCAGTGAACACCAAGGCTGCCTCCATACCTTGGCTGTTGTAAATAATGCTGCAATGAACATAGTGGTGTATATGTCTTTGTGAATAGGTGTTCTCATTTTCTTTGGATAGATACCCAGAAATGTAATTGCTGGGTCGTATGGTATATCTATTTTTAGTTTTGTGAGGAATATCCCTACTGTTTTCCACAGGGTTGTACCAGTTTGCAGTCCCACCAGGAGTACACAGGGTTCCCTTTTGTCCACATCCTCACCAACACATGTTATTTGTTGACGTATTTTACTAGTATAGTAGCCATTCTGACAGGTGTGAGGTTATATTCCGTGGTTTTAATTTGCATTTCCCTGATGACTAGTGATGTTGAGCATCTTTTCATATGTCCGTTGGCCATCTACATGTCTTCTTTGGAGAAAAACCTTTATATTAGAATCCTGCTCTCTGCATACTATGCCTGTATACATTATTAGGCTTTGTCTTTTTTGCCTTCATCATCAGCATGTGTTCTTACATATGATCACTTATTCTTTGAAAACATAGTTTGGTTCAGGCCAGCAAAGGAGATTCTGTAAGTGATCTGTGTTAAAGCCAGAGAAAAGCAACCGCTGCTCCCACACTGCTTTGTGCTTCTGCCTTTCTCCTATTTGCATCTCCCAAGTGGGTTTGAGGGAAAGTGAACGCTCATGCCCGCTTTGCAAGGGAACTTGCAACAAAATATGGTTGCATATTACTCACTGCAGTACTAACTTGAACTTCAAGGAAAAGTTGAAGCACACCAGAAAGACATTCTTTCATTCATTTGTTTAAAATTATTTATTGAGTACTTACTATGTGCCAGACACTGTTCAAGGCACTGGGAAAATGACTGTTATAAAGTAGAAAAAGTCCCAGTGTCTATCAATAGGTAATTTATATACAAGTAGTGGTATCCTACCTAATGAAATGGTAATATGTAAATTACCATCACTCCGCTACGCCCACGATTGGGCCAGAGGGAGGTGCAGGGGGCGGGACTCGGGGTGGCCGGGATAGCCGATTGGGCCAGCGGGATGCTGAGCCGTGGCTGTGCTGCGGCACAGAAGGGGCCTCTGGGGCAGTGAGCTCATGTCCCGCCGCGGACCATCTAAAGCGGGGGAGCTGGGTGCCTGTCTGCTGGTGCACCAGGCCTTTCGGAAGCCTCCGGCGAAAGGCCTGGTGCACCAGCAGACAGGCACCCAGCTCCCCCGCGATCGAAAGTGAAAGCGTGTAGGGGACCCTACACGTGCATGATTCAATCATGTACTGGGCCTCTAGTATCCATATAATGGAATACTACTCAGCAATAGAAAAGAACTAACTACTGATATGTAGTACAACATGAACCTCAAAAACATGCTAAGTGAAACATGCTAACCAAAGGCTATACAGGGGTGGGCAAATGTACATTTATAGTTGTGAGTACATGAAACAGTTTATTCTTATTATTTATTATTTTATTTATTATTAACCTACTTTTGCCCACCCCTGTATATTATGATTGCATTTTTATAAAATTCTAGATAATTCAAAGAAATCTATGGTGAAGGAAGCAAACTAGCAGTTGTTGGGGAAGAGGAGGCAGGAGGAGGGGGAAAGGGAATTATAAGGGGCATGAGAAACCTTTTGGAGGTGATGGATATGCTCATTATTTCTATTGTGTTCATGAATTATACATATGTCAAAGTTTTAAATATTTGTGTTTATCACATGTCAGTTATACCTCAATAAAGCTGTTTAAAAAGTCATGGGGGGGGGGGGGCTGACGAATTGGAGGATAAGCATCTGAGCAGAAGGAAAAATATACAAAGACCAGAGGCATTTTATTTAATAAGCACGTAAGACTTAGCATCTAGTACTAGGCAATGTTCCACGAATTTTACAAATATTAACTCATTTAGCCTCACAGCATCCCTATGAGGTAAGTGCTATTAAGGTCACCCCCCACGTTGCGGATAAAGATTGAGGCACAAAGATATTAAGTAACTTGCCCAAAGTAACAAGTAATTGTCACAGCTGGGCTTTGAACCCACAATATGGTGATATGCTGCGTCCACATATCTGAGAACACATTTGATGGTCTTTACAGGTATATTTGACAAGCCACATGACTATAGCCAAAATTGAAGGGAGAAGAGAAGAAGGGAAGACTTTGGAAATGTAGGTTGGGGTAAGTTCATTTAAGTATGAAAGGTCTAGTCATATAACGTGAAGATACATTAGAAGCTTTTTGAATGGTATGTTTATTTTGCAGTACTAATTTTCATTCATTATCAAATACTAATGATATCCTCAATGGAACTCATCTGAAAGCAACTTTGTCACCACTCTTCTAAAGGACTTAGTCCCAGATGCACACATTGATCAGATAGTCTATTATGCTTGCCAAGTAGCTTAAGCATCAGGTGACATTTCTCACAAAAAGAGTCGTGTTCCCTTGCAGAGCGGGCATGAGCGTTCGCTTTCCCTCAAACCCACTTGGGAGATGCAAATAGGAGAAAGGCAGAAGCACAAAGCAGTGTGGGAGCAGTGGTTGCCTTTCTCTGGCTTTAACACAGATCACTTACAGAATCTCTTTGCTTGCCTGAAGCCCTGAGGAGGGTGTGGCTGGCATTGAGCTGTTAACCCTTTGCGCTCGCTTTTTTCTCGATTCCTTTATTCTACTCGGGATTTAATTTTTTAAATACCCCAGATTTTACAAAGCGCGGCAGTAGAATAAAAAACTGGAGTTTCTTTTCAATACAAACTTATTTATTTGGATTTTTTTATATTTCAAATTATTGATACATTCAAAGAGTAATTTTAATCTCTATAATTTTTCATGGTGTGATATTTTTTGAAACATTCACCCACATGAAGACCTGGTTTACATTCACATGTTTCGCAAATATAAATCGTCTCTCTTCTTCCTCCTTTGATTTTTCTGTTAGAACAAACAACACAATCTTTGTGTTTTTTGTTAGGGTGAGGTGTGATTATATGGAGCTTTCCATCTAAACGTTGCTCTACGTTAGTGGATAAAAATCTACCCCTGGAAGTTAGTGTACCATCTCTGAATTCTCCAACAAGATCATGTACTAGTTTCCTAATAAATTTCACATGCGTTATCGGTTTTTCATTTTTTCTTTTTTGGCATCAGTTGAGACGGCATTTACATTTTACTTGTCCTTTCAGGCTAATGAAAACAAGAAAAGATACTGGAAAAATGGACAAAAATCCCCCTTCCCCCCCGCGGTGAAACTACGTGTCGAGTGTGGCTTGACATACGAGCTGCTACCGATGCTAACAGTGTCGAGTCACACTCGACATCCGAGTGCAAAAGGTTAAAGGCTATTAACCAAAAAAGCAGGCTGCCAAGGTTCTTAAAGTTCACACCAACTCCAGAATGCACCTTCAGCAGCAGATGGGTTAGGGACAAGAGTCTTAATGTCATATGTCTTCCTGAATCCAGGAGCTCAGAGCTGCTTGCTTTTTTTTTTTAATATGTCTTTATTGATTTCAGAGAGGAAGGGAGAGGAGATAGAAACATCAATGATGAGAGAGAATCATGGATCGGCTGCCTCCTGCACACCCCTGGCTGCACACCCCTGGGGATCAAGCCGGTAACCTGGGCATGTGCCCTGACTGGAAATCAAGCTGTGACTTCCGGGTTCATAGGTCGATGCTCAACCTCTGAGCCATGCAGGCCCAGCAATGTGCTGCTCATCTTGAACAGTCTTGTGTCACTTCGTCTGGGATCCCAGCCTTCAAATAGAAGATTCCTCCTAAGTCCTTTTCTCTCCTTTTCATTTCCTGACCAAACGTATCTCCAGAATGCTGAAGAGATGAACGTGCCAGTAGTGTGGCTGTCTTGAGAAGCTCAGGAGCTGCTCATTCCTCACAGGGGCCTGGAAATCTGACTATGCTCCCTGTGTTAATCTGCTCTGGCTTCCATAACAAAATGCCATAGACAGGCCTGAACAATAGAAATGGGTTTTCTCACAGTTCTGGAAGTCCTAGGACAGCGTGCCCCATGGTCCAGTTCTGGTGAGAATGTTCTTCCTGGCTTGTGGACAAGATGCCTCCTCCTCTCTGACCTCACCTGGCCTTTCTTCAGTGCGTGCATTTGAACAGAGCTCTTCCTCTTATAAGGCCACCAATCCTATTGGATTAGGGCTGCACCCTTATGACCACATTTAACTTTCCCTCCTAAAAGCTCCATCTCTAAATATAGTCACATTGGGAACTAGGGCTTCAACATACAAATTTGTGGGGTCACAATTCAGTCCATAGCACTCCCTCATTCAGATTCTGTGCTTCATCCCGAAGACCTGGGCTCATGCGCAGTGCAAAGAGATGAGTCAGGACTCTGATAAAGGCAAATCATCTCGAAATGTTCCACTCCGTGACTTCTAGGCAGAGCTTTTAGAGCCAGCATGTGGCTTTCTATATACGTTTCCCCCTGTCATGACAACCAGCCATGATTCAGATAGAGAGCTCCATTAGCCCAGGGCCTGGAGTGAGGACAATGCGGAGCAGAGGTATTGCCAGCCCAACTATTTCCAATGATGAGAAAGAATCTGTTGCTGTTGTAAGCTACTAAGATTTGGAGGCATTTATTGTTGAAGCATAACTTATCCCATCCTGACCACTACAATTTACAAAACATTTATGGTCACATATGTATTGATATGGTATTTCTTCTGGAAACATTTATTTACATACCATTTTTAAAGAGTCATTAGACTCAGCAGAAAATTCAGTAGTCTTAAATTTAGGAGATCTTTTTGTAATTTATTTGTCCTTGATAATGTCACTGGACTCTCCTGAACTCTACATTTTTTTTTTAAGTGCCTACACAGCTCATCTCACTCAATTGATGAGACAATCATATACGTGCAAGTATTTTTAAAACTGTGATGTACTAAAAGGTAAGACCTCTAAATCAATGTGCTGTCCTAGGCTGGATTCCAGACTCCCGCCTTGTCGATAAGTAACAGTGAATGGAGTGACCTCCAGGTGGGGAAGCAGGAAGTCAGATGCTCTTGACCCATGTCTATGGTTCCTTTGCATTGTGTTTTATGAATTTTATATGAGAGACTTCTAAATATTAAAGTTTCTTTATCTCCTATCAGGATGCTTTGGCTCCAAGTAAAACAAGGGAATCTTTCATCTTACAAAACACCATGTCCTGAGGTCAGGCAGTTGATAGGCAATCGAGAGCTCAATAATGTTCAAGACTCGGCCTCTCTCTGACTCCTTTCCACCACCCTCAGCACCAGCTTCATCCTGAAGCTGAGGCTTCCTCATGGTCGCTAAACAGATGCTGGAAGGAATCCCATCTAGCATCATCTTTGGTCACATCAAGCAAGAGAGAGAGAGAGGCGAGATACAAACAGTTGACGCCCAATGAGAAGGCTAAAAAGGGCTAATTTCAATGTAACCCTGATATTTGGGGCTAGTGATCTGAATCCATGCCAGCAAGCTCAGTGTACATTCTTGATAACCTATAATTAAGTCCCTCTCTCCTTCCCAGATACTGGTCTTGCAGAACCTGTTACTGTGAACAGTGCATTGCCCGGAGGGAGGGTTATTAACACTGGCACCAGGACAGACCATCAGATATGGCCTGGAGACCCCCAGCACCTGGGGGCTTCTTGCAAGGCCTGCGAAAAGGACCGGAAGCATAATCCATATTTGTGGGACAAAGATCACAGGGAGGGAGATATAAGAGAGGGCCTCATGCATGTTCCTTCACTCAGATTTGGAAGGCTGTTCCCTGAGTCCGCCGGTGTATTAAACAGTGTCCCTCCTTTTCTTTGATGCATCCTTGGTTTTCTTTGGTCTTCTGCAACACCACAAGCATCGTAGATCCTTCCATTTACTGAGAACATGTGCCAGGAGCTTGCGGGACTAATGGTGACGGAGTCAGCTCCAAGCTCAGGTGGGGATAGTGGAGCAAAATCAAGATTTGTTAGGAGGAAAGGAGAAACAGGAAACGGATTCTTCGCAAGACAGCTCAAGAGGAGAAAATCCAGCACCTAATGCATTTCCCCAGACCTGTGAACTGTTTAATGTTCAGATTTGCAAACCTGATAATTGGGCACAAGTAAAATCTAACACTCAGCTCTACCATCTGTTGCTGACATAACAATTTTACATAATATGAAAATGCCAGATGGAAGCCACACATTAACCGTGTCCAAGATGTTTTATGCTCACAGCATACACGGAATAAAAGAAATAGCTTTGTTCCATACACTGTTGCACTCGTTCTTCTCCAGTTACAACTCTGGCCATTGCTGATGAAGGACAACCCCAGGGCTTCCTATCACTTACGTTCCCTCGGTGGTTGGAAAGCTACGTGCCCTGGTGGCCCGGGAATCTCTATCCAGGACAGACTCAGAAGCTATAATTTGTTTAGAGTCCATGGGGGCTGCAAAGAGGAAGGCATACATATTGAAATTGTGTTTGCAAGGCCAATTCACACTTTAGAGCTTAGAATCTATATTATGGTAGATAAGAATAGTAAAGTTTTCCAAAGATGTTTTTATGTGTACTGTACGTAAGACTGAGAAAATATCAATTGCTCATATCATTGAACGGGAAGTAAAGGAGTAGCTGTTGCTTTGAAGCAAAGATTTTGGAAAATGTTATATGGGGAATATTTCTACCATAAACTTTCCACCAGCTGAAAGAACTTTATAAAGTATAGGCAACAATTTTCCCGTTTTTTAAATAAAATGCTTCAAATATATATTAACAGAGAGCAATATAAGAGACACCTACATGCTCAAAACTCGGATAAAAACATTTTGAGGTTTTTCATCTTTTTAAAATATATATGTATATTTCAGAAAGGGAGGGAGAGGGAGATAGAAGTATCAATGATGAGAGAGAATCATGGATCGGCTGCCTCCTGCACACCCCCAACTGGGACCCAGCCCGCAACCCGGGCATGTGCCCTGACCAGGAATCGAACTGTGACCTCCTGGTTCATAGGTCAATGCTCAACCACTGAGCCACCCTGACTGGGCTCCATCTCCTCATGTATCCCTTTCATCTTGCTCTAGAGCTTGCCCCTATCTGGTGTCAGTCTTCTGCATATTTCATACTACCACCATATGTGCATGTGTCCATAATTGCAAGTGCCCCATGTTGGGCTGCCAGTTGCGAGTATTCCCCCTATATCCTGCGTGGTTCAGGGTTCGGGCTCTGGAGGAGGCCGCAAACAAATGAAAGAGTCTAGAAAATATTAATTTGGAAATCTTGGGGGCCAGGGAGGAGCCCAACTCAAGGGAAAGGACTCCACCCCACTCTGGCCTTGCTATCCCTTTTATTAAGACTATGGAATACACCCATAGCCTTTAGGCAGGCAATTCCAATAATAGCCAATCAGCAAGAATTTACATAAAACTAAATGGTGGAAGTTGCTTTAGCTACCATTGTCTCAACTAAACAGTGGGTGGTTGGCTCGGACCTCTCAGAGGTTCAAGGTTGACCAGCCTTCTGGGTTCCTTGTCCACACGTCTCTGCTAGTGAAGGCAATGGGTGGCTTCCAACACATAATAAGACTAGTTTTGAAAATGGCATCATAGGAGGTGTCAGTCAGCAGCTTACCTGTTTGTTTTAATGAGTTTTTACCCTTGTTTGCTCTACTTCCCTCTTTTGAACTGCTCTATAATACCCCATTGCTGAATGTAGTACAATCTACTTACCTGCTCTTCTGCTGATGAACATTTAAGCTATTTCCATTTTTCACTGTCACAGCAATGCTGCAGAGAACAATCTGGTGTTATTCCTTGTGTGCATGTCAGAGAACTCCTCTAGGTCACAGATCCACAAAGTAGAATGAGAAATTCCATTCCATTCCATCATGACTTATCAAGTAACATCTACAGCTGCAATGTATGCAAGTTCCTTTTTCTAACTTTTGCTAATCTGTTGGCTGTGAGGTGGCATTTTCCTAATAAATATAGAGAAATACAGCAACTTTTCATTTATTTGACATTCAGGTTTCCTCTTCTGTGAATTTGCTTCTTGGCATATTCTGCCCATTTGCAGGTATTTGTCATTTTCTTGCTGAATTGTGAAATTTTTACATATTTTAGATACTAATAGTTGTTGATTGTATGCATTGCAAATATCTTCTTCCTGTCTATGACTTGTCTTTTAAATGTTGTTGACGGAGTTTTGTTGTTGCATTTAGGTTTATAATTTCAGTGTGGTTACATTTGTCTACCTTTTCCTTAATGAAGAGGTGTGTTTTCTTGTGCTTGCCTATGGAATCTTCCAAAGATGAAAGAGTATAAAGGATTTTCCTTTCTTTTCCTCCAGAAATTGCCATGGTTTCTCTTGACACTGAGGTATTTAGTCTTCTGGAATGTATTTTTGTGAGGTATAAGATAGTGACTTCATTTTCTTTCCAGACGGATAACTAATTTTCCCAGACTCGTGCTTGCCTCGTTCAGACTTTCTGCACTGATTTGTAGGCGCTTCTCTTTCCCGCATCCGATCTTTCCATATGCCTGCGTCTGCTTTGTCCAACTCCAATAGTCTGCTGTCCACATTCCTATATCTTTTGAACAAGCCCTGATATCTGGTAGAGCAAGCTCTCTGGCTGTGGCTTAGCTATCATGATGGCTGATTTTATGAGTCATCTTGACTGGGCCATGGGGTGCCGATTAAACATTATTTCCTGGTGTGTCTATGAGGGTGTTTCTGGAGATTAGCATTTGAATTGACGGATTTAGTGCAGTAATTGCCCTCCCCATTGTGCTTGGGCATCACCTAATGCAGTTGAGGGCCTAAATAGAACAAAAAACAGGCAGGAAGGGTTTGTTCAGTCTTCTGCCCTGGGACTTGGGTTTCCACCATCAGCTCCTCTGGTTCTGAGGACTGGAATCGCACCACTGGCATTCCTGGGTCTCCAGCTTGCAGACAGCTGATCATGGGGCTTCCCAGCTTCCATATTCCTGAGAGCCAATTCCCAATTCCTTATAATAAATCATCTTTTGTATCCCACTGGTCCTGTTTCTCTGGAGAATCCTGACTATTTTAGTCTCCTTTCTGTCCTATGCAAATGTTAAAGTCAGCTTATCAAATTCCATGGAAAACCCCGTTGGAATTTTTATTTTAATTCCATTGCCATTTATACATAATTTGGGGACAAGTGTCATCTTCCTGGTCTTGTCTTTCCTTCCATGAACCTGATATGTCTCTGCGTATAATCAGATTGATTTTTACATCCTTCTGTGCTATTTTGGAATTTTCTTCATGAAAGGTTTTGCTCATCTTGTGTAAATTTATTCTTACATATTGTATAGTTTTTGTGGCTATGATAAATGAGAACTTTATTTGAGAGCATTTTCTTTTTTTTTTTTAAATATTTTATTGATTTTTTTACAGAGAGGAAGGGAGAGAGATAGAGAGTTAGAAACATCGATGAGAGAGAAACATCGATCAGCTGCCTCCTGCATGCCCCCCACTGGGGATGTGCCCGCAACCCACGTACATGCCCTTGACCAGAATCGAACCCGGGACCTTTCAGTCCGCAGGCTGACGCTCTATCCACTGAGCCAAACCGGTTTCAGCAAGAGAGCATTTTCTAATGTTACACTCTGTGTAGGAATGCAAAACATGTGAGTGTGTTGGTTTTGTACCCAGCACATTGCCAAACTTTATCAGTCTAAAAGTTTGTTTTAAAGTCTCTTGAATTTTCTATGGAGACAATCATATTGTCCACAAATAAGGACTTTTTTATCTCCTTTTTAAAAATTCTTAGACCTCTTATTTCTTTGACTTATCTAGACCCTCCCATACAAAATTGACTAATGAGTTTATTCTTTCAATCCTGATGTTCCCATTTCTGTAGTTTTTAAAGTGTACGCGTGTGTGTGCATACACACAAAAAAATAGAATATTGAAATAATACATCTCTTTCTAAGGGAAAATTTATGTTATGATTGCTCAGCTGGTGTGGCTCAGTGGTTGCGTGTGGACCCAGGAACCAAGAGGTCACCAGTTCAATTCCTGGTCAGGGCATATGCCCAGGTTTCAGGGCTCAATCCCCAGTAGGGGGTGTGCAGGAAGCAGCCAATTGATGATGTTTCTCTCTCATGGATGCTTCTATCTCTCTATCTCTCTCCCGCCCTCTGTCTAAAAACCAATTAAAACAAAACATACTAAAATTTACATTATAATTTAAAACCTAGCAGAGCAGCTCAATTAATTACTCTTGGAGTTGTAATCAATGTGCTAATTTGGAAAAAAACATAGTTGTGTAATATTCAATCTTCTCATCCCATTATATGGGCATTTACTTATTTATTTATTACATTTTCTTTGAACCCTTTCAGTAAATGTTACAACTTTCCTCACATAAAAGTTTATTTTTTTGAATTAAGGTTATATCTGGATATATTGAGGTGGAGTGTTGTTTCCCCAACTCCTCATATATTTTTGGTTTGTTAACTTTGGGGAGGTCAGGAAAGCAGGTTACTTTTTAAAAATTATTTTACTTATTGATTTGAGAGAGAGAGATAGAAACATAGATTTGTTATTCCACTTATTTATGCATTCATTGGTTGCTTCTTATATGCGCCCTGATTGGGAATCAAACCCACAACCTTAGCATATCAGGATGAAGCTCTAACCAACTGAGCTACCTGGAGAGCTGGCATCTTTTTGTTGTTGTTGTTAATCCTCACCCGAGGATAGTTTCCATTGGTTTTTTTAGAGAGAGTTGGACAGAGAGGGAAAGACAGAGAAACATGGATGTGAGAGAAACTCATCGATTGGTTGCCTCCTGCACGAGCCCCGACTAGGGCCTAGGCTGGGGAGGAGCCTGCAACCAAGGTACCTGCCCTTGACCGGAATCGAACCCGGGACCCTTCAGTCGGCAGGCCAACGCTCTTATCCACTGAGCCAAACCAGCTAGAGCCATCAGCTTTTTTACATTGATCTTTAACCAGCCATTTTATTAAACTTCCATAAAGATAACCACTTTTCAATTATCTTAGGGATTCTCCATTGGCAATTACACTGAGTGGCCAGATTATGATGATCTCTGAACACATAATAATCTGGCCACTCAGTGTATATCCTATATATTAAAAGGCTAATATGCAAATTGTCCCCTCGACCAGGAGTTCGACCAGCAGACAGGCCGGCCAACCACCCATGACCCTTCCCCCTGGCCAGGCTGGTCGGACCCCACCCATGCACGAATTCATGCACCGGGCCTCATACACACACACACACACACACACACACACACACACACACACTGAGTGGCCAGATTATTATGTGTTCAGAGATCATAATACTCTGGCCACTCAGTGTATAGCATCTCCAATTAATGCTTTTTGTTTTCTCAGGTCCAATAACAATGTTCCTCTATCTGGTCTAGAATTGTATTGCTAAGACAATGGTGTAGAGCAGCAGCTGTCGCCAACCTTTTGGACCTCACAGATGACCAGTGGTCCGCGGACCACCAGTTGGCGACCGCTGGTGTAGAGAGCCTTGCTTCTTTCCCATTTTAAGAGACCCTGCCTCCTGTTTTGCTTCTTCATCCAGTAATATACTTAAGGGCTTTTATTTGTGTTTGGTCTGGATTCTCTGGGCAGCTGGTAAGCTCCCTGTGAAGACAGCCCATCCTGTGCAGACACCGCTAACATTCCGGGTCTGGCCTCCACAGCCCCTGGCACCGAGCAGGGACCCCGGTCAGGGCCACAGAAAACCTGTCTTGGGCTGGATTCTGGGGAGGCCCTAACAGATGGGATGCTTCTCTCCAGATGTGGCCACTGCCTAGACACTCTGCTCTCCCAGAAGCCTTGTGTTCTATGCTTTTCAAATAGGCACGTTTGAATGAGAGCCCAATATAAATATTGTTTATTTTTTTTCAACAGCTATATAATCTACCACCATATGGCCATTCTATAATCATCCTTTCTCCCATTAGTATATATTTTCAGGTTGTTTCCTTATATCTTGAATCAACATATATTTATAATAGATTTCTAGAAATCTGTTGTCAAAGTATAAGGTAAGCATATATTTTTTAAATTTTGTTTAATTTTAAGAGATACTTTCAACTAGTCCTTCATCTATGAATTTAGAATTTCATCCATAAATGGTTATTTACTGGTCCATGGTGAGATAAATACAGGACTTGAGAGTAAGTGTTTAGAAATGTTTGTTATAATTTGACATATCCGTGGTATTCAAATGTGATTTTTATAGTTTATAAAAGTATTGCACTAGAAAACTTTATTTAATAATAATAATAATAATAATAATAATAATAATAAACAAAAAGAATATGGAAATAGTCCATTTGAAGAATATGGATTAAGTGAGATGAAAAGCTTTTCATTGTTGCCGACAGTGTGGCTCAGTGGTTGAGCATTGACCCATGAACTAAGAGGTCACGGTTTGATTCCTGGTCAGGGCACATGCCCCAGTTGTAGGCTCGATGCCCAAGTTGTGGTCTTGATCCCCAGTAGGGGGCATGCAAGAGGCAGCCGATCAATGATTCTCTCCCATCATCATTGATGTTTCTATCTCTCTCTCCCTCTCCCTTCCCCTCTCTCTAAAATCAATAAAAGCATTTTTTTTTTCTTTAAAGAGCAAGCTTGCCCTGGCAGGTTTGGCTCAGTGGATAGAGTGTCAGCCCAAGGACTGAAGGGTCTTGGGTTCAATTCTGGTCAAGGGCATGTACCTCAGTCGCAGGCTTGATCCCCAGCCTGGGTTGGGGCACATGTGGGAGGCAACCATTCATCGATGTTTCTGTCTCCCCCCCCCCTCCTTTCCACTCTGTCTAAAAATCAATGGAAAAATATCCTTGAGTGAGGATTAACAACCACCACAAAAAAGTATTTATTATAAAAATAAATATATTTTAGGAAAATTTTCTTAAGAGAGCCGAAACCGGTTTGGCTCAGTGGATAGAGCGTCGGCCTGTGGACTCAGGGGTCCCAGGTTCGATTCCGGTCAAGGGCATGTACCTTGGTTGCGGGCACATCCCCAGTGGGGGGTGTGCAGGAGGCAGCTGATCGATGTTTCTCTCTCATCAATGTTTCTGACTATCCCGCTCTCTCTTCCTCTCTGTAAAAAAATCAATAAAATATATTAAAAAAAAAAAAAGAAAATTTTCTTAAGAGACATATGAGATATAAGTATACAAAATTGTTGCAGTTTGATATTGGGGAAAGGTACATGCTGTGTTTAGGGCAGGATGTGAGATGTGATTAGTATTATAAAACATGCTTACCGGGACAAAGAATGAAAGAACCTGATTCTTCACCACAAATAGTTTGGGAGGAACTGCTCCCGGAAGCAGCTAATGAGTTTCCACTTTCTCTTTTAAATCCATAACACTAGTTCATCTTGTCGAAGATTAAGATGTCTGTTAATCGATTGGCTATGAACACACTGGTGATTTTGATGTGAATTTCTCTGATAACGAATGCTGTTTATATCTTTATTGGTCACGTGGGTTTCTTCTTGCTACTTACATTGTTTGTGTGGTTTTTTATTGGTTTGGAGATTCTTCTTTCTGGTCTTTGTGAATTTCACATTCCTATTTTTGTATTCTTCTATTATTTTAGAAGCATTTTTGTAATTTATTCAAGAATCATATTCGAGTGTGAGGAATAGGCCTCCCCGCTGGGCTTCATTATACACGGAGGGGCCAGATGATGACGATCTCTGAACGCATAATCATCTGGCCACTCCGTGTGTGTGTATCTATATATATACTAGAGGCCCGGTGCATGAATTCGTGCATGGGTGGGGTCCGGCCAGCCTGGCCAGGGGGAGGGGACATGGGCGGTTGGCCGGCCTGCCTACTGGTCCAACTCCTGGTCGAGGGGACAGTTTGCATATTAGCCTTTTATTATATAGGATATACACTGAGTGGCCAGATTATTATGCATTCAGAGATCATCATAATCTGGCCACTCAGTGTAGTTTCTTACTGGGCACTGCTGATTTAATGACCAGGTACAGATTTTTTTAAATATATATTTTTATTGATTTCAGAGAGGAAAGGAGAGGGAGAGAGAGATTGAAACATCAATGATGAGAGAGAATCATTGATCAGCTGCCTCCTGCACGCCCCAACCTGGGCATGTACCCTTGACCGGAATCGAACCCAGGACCCTTCAGTCTGCAGGCCAACGCTCTATCCACCAAACCAAACCAGCCAGGGCCAGGTACAGATTTTTACATAGTTTCTTTTCTCTGGACTCTCCTATTGGTGGCAACAGTTGTGGAAAGAAGACAATTTTCTTTCTCTTTCAACCTCTTCTTTCATATTCTTTCCGCACAGCAGTACCGTATTGCTGGACATGTCCCTGCGGACAAGTCTCCCCTTGGTCGCACACGTCGCGGTCCTTAGTCTGCCCATCAGTCCTCACAGTCTGTATGATGGTCCCCCAAAATAGAAAATGGAAAATTGCTGTTCATTAAGTTGAGATCGTTTGGAAAAGGAAATGTTTGGGATCCCGGTGGGTTCAGTCTCTGATGTCTGGACTGTGAGTTTGCCTCGTTTTTATTCTCTGTCCAGGAGTTGTTTCCACTCACCACTTCACATCCTTTCCCTGATGGTCAAGTGATGTCCTGCGATGGAGCCGCCTGGGTTGGGGAGCCCGGCTGACTGCCAGCAGCCCTGGGGAGCCGAGCATGTATGTCAGGGCAATGGTTGCTCACAGATTTGTCAACAACTGCTGGGTGGCGAGCTGCCAGAGGGCAAACGCACACACGGAAGCAAAGGAAGAGCTTCCAGTGATCAAATGTCAGTGCAGACAGCTGGGTGACGAGGCTGGCGGACACCACCTGCCAGAGCACAGCTGTCAGGAAGGAGAGGGGGCAAGTGTCATGGCCACAGGCAGTGCCAGCCCACCAGGTGAAAGCCAGGGCAGAGAGGAGCCCAGAACTCTGAAACACAGTTAGCTCGTGGCCTGGAATATGCAATCATACCCCAGGCCCACAATGAAATGGCAGCAACTGTCTCTCTGTACTAAAAAAGCTCTTGTCCGTGTCTTAAGTAATTAAGATTTAGGGTCCCGAGGCAGCCTCTTGAGCCACACTGGCCTGAGTTCGGGGATTACCAAGGATCGAAATGTCCCGTGTATCTTTTTTTTTTAATATGTTTTTATTGATTTCAGAGATGGAGAAGGAGAGATAGAAACATCAGTGATGAGAGAGAATCATTGGTCAGCTGCCTCCTGCACACCCCACACTGGGGACTGAGCCTGCAACCCGGGCATGTACCCTGACCGGGAATCAAACCATGACCTCCTGGTTCATGGGTCAACGCTCAACCACTGAGCCACACCGGCCAGGCCGTATGTCTTGACCACATGATAGGCTCCAATCAAGATGAGCTTGTCAGGTAAGACACAAGGAGTTATGCCAGAGGCATAGGCGACAGATGTTTAAGAACTTTTTTGAATGCCAATGAAGGCCATTCTGCCTCTGCCAGACCTAGCAGAGAACTGAGTGATAGTTCATTGAGGGACCACCCTCCATCAACGGGAGAAAGAGATGGGACATGAAAGCACAGCTTTACTTTCCTCCAGTGAGAGCATTTTAGGGACTACCCTCCATGATTCCTGAGAAGGACCCCAGGGGACTGAGCTCCAATTGCCCACATACACCTTTTTGGCTTTGTTCCTGTCCCTGACTCACGCTCCTCACCCCTTCTGTTCTGACCCTGGGATTACCTCTCATATAAATGGCCTGCACCCAAATCCTTGCCTCAGACCCTGCTTTGAGGCAACTCAAATCAAGAGTCGATCTAGCCCTAACCGGTTTGGCTCAGTGGATAGAGTGTCGGCCTGTGGACTCAAGGGTTCTGGGTTCGATTCCGGCCAAGGGCATGTACCTTGGTTGCGGGCACATCCCCAGTGAGGGGTGTGCAGGAGGCAGCTGATTGATGTTTTTCTCTCATCGATGTTTCTAACTCTCTCTCCCTCTCCCTTCCTCTCTGTAAAAAAATCAATAAAATATATATTTTTTAAAAAGAGTCAATCTAAACATCGAAAATCTGGGTTAGATTAACTGGGGTACATTCATATAATGGACTAGTATGCAGCCATTAAAATTACCTTGGATCCAAGGAGGAAGAAAGCATATGACCACACAAAGACTTGTTCATGAATGCTCATAGCAAATTCGTTTGTTATGGTCTCAAACCAGAAACAATCCAAATGTCCATTAGCTTGTGAGTGGATAACAAATTGTGGTATATCTCTACAATGGAATACTATTCAGCAGTATCAAGGATTGAACTATTGATCCACTCAACAACATGAACCTCAAAATAAGTATGGTGAATGAAAGAACCTAGACCAAAAGAGTACATAGTGTATGAGTTACTTACAGAAAATTCTAGAAAATGAAAACTAATTTATAGTGACAGAAAACAGACCAGTGGTTGCCTCAGGGTAGGGGGAAGATACAGAAATGGATGGGGGAAATGGGATTACAAAGAGGCATAAGAAAACTTTTTGGGACAATGGATATATTCATTATCTTGATTACAGCAATGGTTTTATGGCTATGTACATATGTTAAAACCTATCAGAATGGACCCTTTATATATGTGTGGTTTATTGTACTGGTATATTAATTAAACCTCATAAAGCTGTTAAAGATGAAAAATAATCTTGGATAAAAATAATGACATGAAAATTATTCATACTAAATTGTTAGGTTTAAAAAAAAGTCTAGTTTCAACTTAATATGCAAAATATGAGCCTTGGTACCCATACAAATTCATAGATTAATGATGGAAATAATGAAGTCTAAAATGTTACTAGTGTTCCTCTCAGAGTCTGGGGAGTACAGTGATTTTCATGTTTTTTTTTATATAGCTGTATCTTCCAATTTTGTAATAAATGTATATTACTTCTATAAAACTGAAAATCAGTAGCTAAAGCACAAAATACAGAGACAACAGTGTGTGGTTACCAGAGGGAAGGGTGTTGAGGGATAGTAAAGGCTAAAGGGGGTCAAATATATGGTGATGGAAGAAGATTTGATTTTGAGTGGTGGGCACACAAGGCAAAATACAGATGATGCATCATAGAATTGTACACTTGAAACCTGTATAATTTTATTAACCAATGCCATCCCAATAAATTTAATTTTTAAAAAATATATCTAATCCTTCTGAATAAAAACAAAACAAGGTATCTTAAGTTACATGCCAGAAAACTGGTAGAAGCTAATGATTTTAAAAGATGGGTCTTTCTTTCTTTTGGAGCTTTGGGGGGGTCATGAAGGTGTCCCAGGGTTCAGCCCAGGAGGAAAATGAGGAGACACAGCCCGAGTCTTCACTTCTCTAGACAGAGAAGTTGTTTTCATTTCGGGAATAAATCTGAAAGTCTAAAGAGGGCCAGTTACCGAGGCCTGCGCAGCTGGGGAATGCTTTGTGGTGAAGGCAAAAATTAGTAGGAAAGATGAGGCTTGACTAAGCAAAGACCAGCAGGTGGGTCTTCTAGAAAAGTCTGAGCAGTTACTAATGGAAACTGATACCCTCTGCAGCGTTCCTATTCCGTTACTATTCAACTCTTCACTCAAGTCAGAGCTGACCACTGCAAAGTGCCCAGCCCACTGTAGGCTGACACAAGATCACTCAGGCTGGGAGTCCCAAGGACTCAATAGCAGTGCCGGGGGAGGGGGGCGGGGGGGCAGGGACGCTGACAAGGAGGAGGACTTTATTCCCTCCCCAATTTCCACCAGATCACCTCACCCATGTTTTATGTGCATCAGTAATATTTTCTCAAGATAATATGAGTTTCTTTGCCAACATAGCTCTGAGGCCCTGCCAACCCTCCAAATGGGTCACTGTGACATTCCTTCTAGAGCTTCCACAGAAAGAGCTGACATTTGGAGAGGGCCACCTTGAGTCATTGCCCTCATGAGAAATTCTCCAGAGAGCCTTTGGAGATGTCAAAAAAAACCTACTTGCTCTCTTCTCCCGGGATCCTTAGCCGCCCTTGAACTTGCGTCAATAAACTCATATAACCATTTTGGAATCAACCCAGCAGGGCTCGGGAGGGTGGAGGACATGAGCCACTTCGGAGACTTACATGAGGCAGTGAGCTGGCTTTGCAGGGCCTCAGCCCCAAGTCCATGAGCCAACATGTGCTCCACAGGCCAACGCGCGCTCCAGGAGGCAAGAGGAAGGTGAAAGGGACGCGCACAGGGGTTGACTGTCTCCTGGACCCTCATAATCTGAAATCTGAGTGAAGTGCTTTCTTTTAGGTCGATGTAGCAAAGACACTGGAACCTGGCCAGGGTGGCTCAGTGGTTGCACATCGACGTATGAACCAAGGGATTCTGGTTCGATTCCCAGTCAGGGCACATGCCTGGTTTCGGGCTCGATCCCCAGTGTGGGGCATGCAGGAGGCAGCCGGTCAATGATTCTTTCCCATCATTGATGTTCCTATCTCTCCCTCTCTCTCTCTGAAATCAATAAAAATATAGATTTTTTAAAAAGACATTTGTAAGTACACAATAGTCCAAGGCTTGCCAAGGCAGGAAAAAGCAGCTGATGTGTGTCCTGGCTGATGGCAGGCTGTAAGGCTTTCTTCAATGACGGCAAGGAAGCAGTAATCAGGTCCAATGGGGCCTACCCATGGAGTTTGTCTCTAGAACGCGTTCTTCGAGTGAAACGGTCATGGACAATTGGGCTTTAGAGGGACTCAGACAGCGTTTTCATCCTCTTGAACCTGGGTTCTATTAAAAGAGGGGAGTATTAGCCCTAACTGGTGTGGCTCAGTGGATAGAGTGTCGGCCTGTGGACTGAAGGGCCCCAGGTTCAGTTCCAGTCAAGGGCACAGGCCTGGGTTGCAGGCTCGATCCCCAGTGTGGGGTGTGCAGGAGGCAGCCAGTCCATGATCCTCTCTTATTGATGTTTCAGTCTCTCTCTCCCTCTCCTTTCCTCTCTGAAATCAATACAGATATATTTTAAAAAATAGAAAAATAAAATAGGGAAGTGTTAGTCTAAGCCAGGCCTCTGCTGGCAAACTCAGACGTGCTCAGGAATGAATTTCAGATTTACTTGCAGAAACATAAAGTTCCTTTTATTCTCACTAGAGAGACAATCCTGTTAAAATCAGTTTTAAATGCAGCATGGCGGACCAAGAAAAGTGTCATTTGAATGCATTGACATTTCTCAGTTTAGAAGAGAGTGAGTAGCTAAATGTAGATTTATCAAGAAAAAAAAATGCTCCACTTTTCCCTGTTCAAGGAATTGCAGTAATTCCAACATAGTGTTTGCATAATGGCTGCTTGTATCCTAAGTCCTGGACTCCCAACCGTTCACGTCAAAGTGAGAAGGCTAAAAAGGGCTAATTCCAATGTAGCCCTGATATTTGGGGCTAGTGATCTGAATCTATGCCAGCAAGCTCAGTGTACATTCCTGATAACCTATAATTAAGTCCCTCTCTCCTTCCCAGATACTGGCCTTGCAGAACCTGTTACTGTGAACAGTGCACTGCCCGGAGGGAGGGTTATTAACGCTGGCGTCAGGCCAGACCATCAGATATGGCCTGGAGACCCCCAACACCTGGGGGCCCTCTTGCAAAGCCCGCGAAAAGGACCGGAAGCATAATCCATATTTGTGGGACAAAGACCACAGGGAGATATAAGGGAGGGCCCCATGCATGTTCCTTCACTCAGATTTGGAAGGCTGTTCCCTGAGTCCGCCGGTGTATTAAACGGTGTCCCTCCTCTTCTTTGAAGTGTCCTTGGTTTTCTTTGGTCTTCTGCAACAAAAGCACACGTGGGAAATGACCACATTCAGGCCCCGTGGGGTAGAGTGGTGGGGCTGCCCACAGGGGCCCCCCTGGCCACCCTGAGGTGTGTGTGTGGGGTAGGGGATATGTAGTCACAACTGCAAGCTCTCAGGACTGGAAGAGGTGTGATGCTCCAGGTTGGGATGCAGGACCGATCAGGTACCAGCGGCTTCCTCCTGCTCCTGAGGTTTCAGAGCAGGTACTTTCAATCTAGGCTGCACATTGGACTCACCTGGAGAATTTTAAAGTCCCAGCTGAGAGGCCCACCCTCACAGATCCCGACTGAATTGGTCTGGGGTGTGGCCTGGGCACTGGGAGTTTAAAAAGCTCCCAGGTGGTATGGATGCGGGGTCACGGTTGAGAAGCTGTTTTAGAGCAGGCCTCCCCAGCCTGTTTTTGTAAATAAAGTTTTCTTGCAACACAGCCACCCTACCTTCAGGTATTGCCTGTGGCTGCTTTCCTGCTTGGTGGCGAGCCCAGCAGGCGCCACAGAGACCTTATAACCCACAATGCCCCACATCCCCGATCAGATCCTTGCTAGAAAGCGCTCCCCGAGCCTGCTTCGGAGAGAAACGTCCGGAGGACTTTCGGTGTGGCGTGAAAAATCATTGGAGAAGGATTTTTGCTCAAGGTCGGGGAAGAATTCCCCTACAGAATCCTGACAGGGACAAAATATTCAGAGCAGGCCAACGCCAGCGTCCTGTGCAGGGAAATAAGCCTTCCTATCTGGCCCTGCTTTCCCCGGCTTCCTGGGGGTGAAGCAGGGAGCTCTTCAGAAGAAGCAATCCTGGAAGGAAAAGGTGGCGGTGAGAAGAGCCAGAGCACTTCAGGTAAGTTTGCAGGTTTGGGGGGGGTAGGGGATTTGGGTGCTGTCACCCTGTGACAACTGACACTGTAGAGGTGGATGAGTCTGATAATTTTTAGAAACTGGGCTGTGTGCTATGAGCCCTGTTCCCCTTTGGCTAAGAGATCTGTCAAGTTCTAGATGGGTTCCATATGTTGTAGACATCAGTGGTTTTTTTTTGCAACGTGACTCTGTGCTGGGATTGGCCCCAGTGGCAACCGGAAGTATTGGGGCTACAGGATGACTGTGCCTTAAAGCCACCCATCTTCAGCAGCATTGTAGTGGTTGGAGCAGAGCATCTACAGTTAGCAGCAGTGTCCTAGCTGGTGTGGCTTAGTGGATAGAGCATCAGCCTGGGGACTGAAGGGTCCGGGGTTCGATTCTGGTCAAGGGCTTGTACCTGGTTTGCAGGCTCTTCCCCAGCCCGGGCCCTGGTCGGGGCCTATACAGGAGACAACCAATCGCCGTGTTTCTCTCACATCGATGTTTCTCTTTTCTTTCTCTCTCTCTTCCACTCTCTCTCGATGGGAAAATACCCTCAGGTGAGGATGAACAAAATAAAGAAATAAAAGCTTACAGAGGAGCAATGTGAGTTGCAAGTAGCTGCGACAGGACATGTGTGAGGGGCGCCTGCTCTGCTCCTTGTCACTGGAGTCCAAGGCCGCAGCATGCAGGCATCTTGGTCATGAGGGCCAGACCACCAGTCCCGGCTGCCCAGCCAGCATTAGCGCCAGGGCAACGGCTCGGACAATCCCCTCTCAGATGTCAGGTCTCCACCACCCAGCATCCAGGCTTCCCCAGGGTGGAGGAAGGCACTGGAAAGAAGACACGTGCTGCCCCGGAGAAGGCTTTCTAGAATTGAAACCGGACAGTCACTACTTGAGCCAGTTCAGCAGAGACAGGGTTGGATCCTATAGGAGCGTTTATTCCAATCCTGCCGGCAGCATGGGGGAGCAGCAGGTCAGCCACAACATCTGCTCTGCCAGCTGCTTATAGTGGGTAGACCCGTGGTCGGCAAACTGCGGCTCGCGAGCCACATGCGGCTCTTTGGCCCCTTGAGTGTGGCTCTTCCACAAAATACCACGGCCTGGGCGAGTCTATTTGGAAGAAGTGGCGTTAGAAGAAGTTTAAGTTTAAAAAATGTGACTCTCAAAAGAAATCTCAATCGTTGTACTGTTGATATTTGGCTCTGTTGACTAATGAGTTTGCCGACCACTGGGAAGGACAAAGATTATGTGGGGAAGTAGGCAAGAGGGGGAAGAATGGATATAATGGCTACAGATGACAGGCAATGTGGGCTGGGCGTTTTGCAAAGAGCAGGCACATCAGGGACGCCATCATTTCCTTTCTAGCAACTAAGTTCAATCTTCTGTGGTAACAGGCAGCTCTCAGATGAAGTAACTGGATCAAATTTCCAGGTTAACTCCCAGGTCCCTGGGGGGTACAACTCCCAGCCAGGTTAGAATGTGCTTTCTTTAATCAGAACAAAACAGTCACAGTTAACAGAGCATGACTAATATTTCTTAGAATTAGCCCAGCCAGTTTGGCTCAGTGGTTGAGCATCGACCTATGAACCGGGCGGGGGGGGGGGGGGTGGGAGGTCACGGTTCGATTCCTGGTCAGGGCACATGCCTGGGTTGTGGGCTTGATCCCCAGTGTGGGGTGTGCAGGAGGCAGTCAATCCATGATTCTCTCTCATCATTAATGTTTCTATCTCTCCCTCTCCCTTCCTCTCTGAAATCAACAAAAATATATTTTAAAAAACATTTCTTAGTACTATAGCTAGTCCCCACTATTCAATTTCTCCTTCCCATCCCTAATGGAATTATCAGCAAACACTTGTCAAGTGACAAAACAAACAATTTAGAGTTTGATGTCCTTTATGCAAGGGACTCTAGTCCATGGGTTGGGGGAGTGCAGCGCCTCACAAGCAGAGGAGCGCTCTTCCGAGGGAGTTTGGGCAAGAGCGAGTTTTCTGGAATGTTAGAAAAGGCAACATAGAAACAGGGCAGGATGGGCTAGGCCAGTGGTGGGCAAACTCATTAGTCAACAGAGCCAAGTATCAACAGTACAACGATTGAAATTTCTTTTGAGTTTTAAACTTAAACTTCTTCTAACGCCACTTCTTCAAAATAGACTCGCCCAGGCCGTGGTATTTTGTGGAAGAGCCACACTCAAGGGGCCAAAGAGCCACATGTGGCTCGCGAGCCGCAGTTTGCCGACCACGGGGCTAGGAGGTCGGGGATTTCTTTATGGGACAGAGCAGCACCTGTTTTCTGGCGTAAGGGAAGCCAGCTAAGCTGACTTGGACGATTGTGATTGTTGTGTGTTGGGTTTCCTTGACAGGCGTGTCCCGGAAGTACAGGGTGACAGGTTTGGATTTGTGCCGTGGGCTGGGCCCCTGGGGCAGCGTCCATGGTGAGGGTCCCGATATACAGATGAACTAGATCACACTGCACTCTTTCCCTGCTTTGTCAGTTCTCCCACCGAGAGAGGAGTGGCTTAGGAGCCTGCGTCCCTCCAGCCCTGAATGGCCTGGGGACATGGAGGTGGCCGGGGATCAAATGACAGGTCGGAGGCCCGAAGCAGATCTGGGCTTCCAGCATCTGGGACAGCCACCAAGAGCTGGGCGCTCATCGCCAGTCCAGAAACCCGTCATCATTGTCATTGCAAACACTGAGTGTTTCCAGCATCCTTGCGAATTTTCTCTCCTCCCAATGTTAACTCAATCGGATTCTTTGTTTGGCTTTGCCAGTGGTTTGAGCCATTCTCCTGCTCATCAGCTTTGAACATTTCATATTGGCAAGCTTCTAATGGTTGCGGTTTAAAAACTAGTTGCA
This sequence comes from Ia io, assembly GCA_025583905.1. NCBI lineage: Eukaryota > Metazoa > Chordata > Mammalia > Chiroptera > Vespertilionidae > Ia > Ia io. Next base: position 8,337,125 of record JAJQQW010000001.1, read on the forward strand.
TTGCATCATTAGATTGCACAACATCCACAGTCCATGACACGGTTACCAGGCTTCTTCCCTGCATTTAGAACTCTTTGATGGAGAGGATGTGACATTATTTTCTACCGCCAATGAGGGCCATGAACTCATTAGCTAAATTTAATGGCTCTTAACATTAATTAACATTCGCTAAATTGAATGGGTTTTCCTTTAAGATCTTCATCTTCAAATACTAACTAGCAAAAACACTGACGCAATAGGCAGGGATAGGACTTAGTGTCCAAATAAAGAAGGATGCTTAGTGGGGGACAAACTTTATTAAGCGGGCAATTGCTTTTTTAATGTTATTTTGACTTTTGCTTGTCTATCTGATCTGTGAGTATTTGGATAATAAATGTTTGGACCACAGGCACCACTGAGATTGTTTAATTACCAGCCTCCTTAACAGAGGGGCTGTGACTTATTCACCTTCTACCTTTTCACTTAATATCTTCATCTTCCAATATTTCCAGGCCATCCAGAAAAGACTCTATATTACCTACAACCTTGCATGCAAGTCTTTTTATTTTTTCCAAATCTTTATTGTTGAAGGTATGACTAGGTCCTCCTTTTCCCCACATTAACCTCTTCCAACCCCCTCCTGTCCCCCACCCCAGGCCCTCACCACCCCATTGTCTGTGTCCACGGGTTATGCATATATGCACACAAGCGCATGAAAGTCTTGAGTGACCAAAGTATTAATTCCTAATTCATTCTCTCTTTCTCTCTCTCTCTCTCTCTCTCTCTCTCCCCCCTCCCATTAAAATATGTCAGTGTTGCCCTAGCTCAGTGGTCGGCAAACTCATTAGTCAACAGAGCCAAATATCAACAGGACAACGATTGAAATTTCTTTTGAGAGCCAAATTTTTTAAACTTAAACATCTTCTAACGCCACTTCTTCAAAATAGACTCGCCCAGGCCGTGGTATTTTGTGGAAGAGCCACACTCAAGGGGCCAAAGAGCCGCATGTGGCTCGCGAGCCACAGTTTGCCGACCACTGCTCTAGCTGGTTTGGCTCAGTGGATAGAGAATCAGCCAGAGGACTGAAGGGTCCCAGATTCGAGTCCAGTCAAGGACATGTACCTTGGTTTCAGGTTCCCCAGGCCTTGGTCAGGGCTACTGCAGGAGGCAACCAATCAAGGTATCTCTCTCACATCGATATTTCTCTCTGTCTCTCCCTCTCCCTTCCACTCTCTCTAAAAATCAATGGAAAAATAGCCTCGGGTGAGGATTAACAAACGAAAATTTGTCAGTGTTGATGATAACAGAGATTCAAGGTGCCCCCAAAGAGAGTATTTGCTCCTCTGGGCCCTCTGTGCTTTGAGCGGGGAGGTATTTGAATGTGCTGACTCATCGCTCCAGTCTCCTGGAGATTCTCTGGCCATTTGGCTTACTTGCTGACTCTTGCCTTCCACGAAGCAGCCATAAATGTAAAGCTCTCAAACAGGAAAGTCGGTTGGTCTCTTTAGAAGGCCCCATTTATAGGTTAGGACGATGGGAGATACCGACCCTCTCCCATGCCATTGAATTTAAAGACACAAATTAAAAAGCACTTTAACTCTTTCTTTAAAAAGAAACCCAAAATGTCACAAAAGGCAGGAATAATTCAAATGCCCTTAGGCTAATGAGGGAACTGGATGCTTTCCCCATTTTGTCCTGGGAGCTTTTCAGCCCTTTAGCATTGGCAAAGCTTCTGAACAGCAATTACCAAATAAAAATGGCCTTCGGTGCTTTGTCAACTGTCTTCATGGCTTGGCATCAATGGGTTTCTGATCCTTGATTCCGACGGGAACTACCAGTCCTCCGTTCACTTCAAATAGCCTATTCATCCCAGCAGAAAGCCAGCTAAAACATAGTAGCAGATTATGCGGCCTCTGCAGCGAGAGCCACACAGCAGGAGTTGGCCTCTTCGCAGGCACAAGCATAGCAGGCTTTGAACAACTACAAAACAGACACTAAAAAGCTCTTGAGTCACTGTTTTAAAAACAGCAATTATTTGGTTCCAGTTCTTTTTAATGACTCTGTATCTTTTGTCCAAAATCAATTCCATTTTTTAAAAAACATATTTTTTATTGATTTCAGAAAGGAAGGGAGAGGGAGAGAGAGATAGAAACATCAATGATGAGAGAGACTCATGGATCGGCTGCCTCCTGCATGCCCCCTGGGGATTGAGCCCACAACCCAGGCATGTGCCCTTGACTGGAATCGAACCCAGGATCCTTTAGTCCGCAGGCCAATGCTCTATCTGCTGAGCCAAACCAGCTAGGGCAAGTCAATTCCATTTTGTATAAAATGGCAAAAAATGCAGGTTACACTAGGGAATTTATGCTTAAATAATGATCTATGGCTATTAGTCAGATATGTAGATTAATACTTTCTATTCCTTAGGGGTAAGTGTCATATATGTATATCATGAAGAATCACTTTATCAGAAACAACCTAATTGGTGGCATTGTCGAGCAATTTGCTTCACTCCCAACACCCATCTGTAATACGTTATCTTTTCTACCCTCTAGCCCATGCTTGAGGTAAATGTGTACCATATACATATAAACCACTTATTAGCATCCTAGAATAGCATGCATCAAAGAAGTCTCTACAGAAAATTGAAACCTGCACACAGAACTTTTTGTTGCAACTAGTGGCCTGGTGCACGTATTCAGGCAGGGTAGGGTCCCTAGGCCTGGCCTCCCTGCCTCCCTGCCTCCTCCTTCCCTCGCTCCCTCAGCGCCCCTCTGCTGGTCACCTGCTATGCTTCACGCCACCCCTGGTGGTCAGCACATGTCATAGCGAGTAATAGAACTCTTGCTCTCCCAGTCGAACTCCCAAGTGGACAATTTGCATATTAGCTTTTTATATAGATAGATATAATATGGGGCGTGTTAAAATGTTGGCCTGACCTGGGCCCTGGTTGGGGCTCATGCAGGAGGCAACCAATTGATGTGTTTCTCTCACATCAGTATTTCTATCTTTCCCTCTCTCTTCTACTCTCTCTAAAAATCAATGGAAAAATATCCTGGGGTGAGGATTAACATACATACATACATAAGTAACTGAATGAATGAATGAATGTTGACCTGAGACTGTCCACGGGTATAATAGTTACAAGATCAGTTCCAGCCACAACTTTCTCATTGGTCAATATCACATCATATCCTCACAGCATGGGAGCTTAGCAATTAATCCCTTTGGCTTTGGTTATCAATGCTGCTCCACTGGCTGTAAACCAACTGTACACATTGGTTTGTCCCAAACATACACTGGACATGGTAATGGTAACTATTTGGCTAACCTGGGTATATAGCTAAAACAGAATGGGGTCTTGAAAAGGGCACCCTCAAAAAAAAGTTGGGAGGCTTGTTTCTATGCCTCAACCTGTTGCTGTCTATATGTGACATCAGGTAACTCTTTACCTCTCTGAACTTCACGATGCGATTGTGAAAAGATCGAGGAGGGAGTTGATCCAGATCATTCTTTTTGTCTCAAAGTGTGTTTCATGGAGAAATGATCTGTTGAGATATATCCCTGATCTGCTTTGTTTCTATGCCCTTCTAGAAGAATCAAGCATCTGGGAATCACTGCAATAAATGAATCTGTTTACCTTTTTAAGACAGCATTATATAAACTTATATAACCACAGACCACAGAATTATTTTTATTTTATTTTTTTAGTGGCAGTTTCATAACATCCCCATTGTGACTGTTTCCCACACACACTTGGGGAACCGCTAGCTAGTGCTAGATGGGTGTTGGGAGTGAAGCAAATTGCTTGATAATGCCACCTATTAGATTGTTTCTGATAAAGTGATTCTTTATGATATACATTCTATTACCTAATTCCAGGCTCAGTCGCCACTCTGTGGACCAACAACAAAGGACCTCCATCATGGCCAACTGCTAGAAAGTCTGAGAATGTTTAAAAACTCAATGCACTTTGTTCTGTCCTCTGACATTTATAGGGTCAGAAAAGATCCTCCCTCCATATTCTCCATCTTCCAAGCACATGCAAAGTTTCTACAATCACCAGGAATAGGGCCCTAGTCACGTGAATCTAACATTTGCAAATGCATCCTTGCTTGTGGTTCCTTGGTAGATGTAAAGGGTCAGCTCTGAGTAATTTGGATATCTATGAAGCAGTATTTTGCCTTGTCTAGCCCCCATCTTTTAAAATCAGTGCAAATTATACCTTTAAAAAATTTACACAGACACCATAATCTCCACTCTTAACTTCCCAGTCTCTCTCTGATCTTCCCAGGACTTTGCCCAAACATCTGTTTTAAATTCCAGTTGCCCATGTGTTTGCTTACTCCCACTTTTCTCATTTGGATGCACCCAGAGAACAACTGTCAGCTACCACCCATGCAATAACAATTTCCATACTTGAAGTCTAAATTTTCCCTCAGTCTTCTTTCTTCATTTCATTTACCATTTTTTTTCTGGAATTCCACCATCCTAACTTTTAATGGCTTTGATTGCTTTGTCTGGACTCTCTCCAACTTCTACATATCCCCTTTGAACCAGAAGTTCCCAGTTTGAACACAGCACGCCCATGGAGATATGACTAATAATGCATTAGCTCTAAAATCTGGCTGAACATAGGATTAATTTTTTTGAACTATGGATTACTGAGCTCCACATAGCCATGTATGGGAAACATTCATTTATCACATTGATTTCCATTGGAATGGCTTCCTTCCATATATAGTAATACACCCTTCAGGGAGAGGGAGAGAGAGCGATAGGAGGGGGGCTGCCTCCTACACGCCCCCCACTAGGGATTGAGCCCACAACCTAGGCATGTACCCTTGACTGGAATCAAACTCAGGACCCTTCAGTCCACAGGCTGACGCTTTATCCACTGAGCCAAACTGGTGATGGCTCTTCAGAAGCTTTTAGATTGTGAGGTCCCTTACTCTTGTGTTTGTCTTCCAACCCCACATCTGGAAAGGAATCAGTTTCAGTTAGAATTAACACTTTGGAGAAGCACTCACTATATTCCTCTGTATACATTGCCCACTGAACGGCAGCCAAAATGGAGGCCCCTTCAATTTTGAGGATGGAACACTTGTGATCCTCCTATCCCCACCACATGATGTGGCATATAATAGCTATTTATTTTTCGTTTAAATATTTTTTTTCCAGTGAGATTTGAATCATTCTGGAGGTGGATGTTATGTCTTAGAAGTTTTTTCATTGCCTATAGTGACTGCACCTAGAAAATCGTCCTTGGTAAATATACCATCAGAATGCAAACACTCACCATAACTTAAGAACTAAGCATTCTAAACCCTCATTTTACAGATAAGAAAACTGAGGCCAAGAGAAATGAAGTGATTTTCCCAAATAAAAATAGGTCCTCCACGTGTCCCTGTTAATTGAGTGGGGTTGATCGGCCTCCTGGCTCCATCTCCAGGAACTCTAAGGAAAACTCCATCACCAAACTCTTGAAAGGCATGTCTTCTGATGGGTGGACTTTCCCATCAAGAAATCAGGGACATGCCCTTGGCAACAAACTGAAGACTAATTTCAATTTCTTCTACTAGGCATGTTTTTTTTTAATGACTAACCACTTGTACCCACAGGTACGCCACACCAACGTGTGGTAGATTTGAATAAATTAGGTAAGCGAGTATGAAAATGTTTGCATGATGTAACCATCATGTCTAGAATAAATGATAGATAGAAGATATCACTTCCATTGCATTCTGTTGGAAACATTCATATTTCAGTTTAACAAGATTTCATCTGAAGGGTTCTTTTGCAAATTGAGTTCCATCTTGCTGCTATTATTTGGACCTTTGTGTGTATGTGTAGTTGGAGTATCTTAATGTTGTTGCTACCACTGCTGTATCTATTATTGTTGGATGCTGGCACTCATTTCCAACCAATTTCACTCAGCTGAGTAGCCTCCCTATCACTCCTTGCTGGTGAGTCAGATCATCTAGATAAATTCTCCAAAAGAAACACCCAGTGAGGCTTGGCCAGTGTGCTCAGTGGTTAAGTGTCAACCCATGAGCTAGAAGGTCACAGTACAATTCCCGGTCAAGGCACATGCCGGGTTGCGGGCTCCATCCCTAGTAGGGGGTGTGTAGGAGGCAGTTGATCCATGATTCTCTCTCATCATTGATGTTTCTCTCTCTCCCACTCCCTTCCTCTCTGAAATCAATAAAAATATATTTAATTTAAAAAAGAAGAAGAAAGAAACACCCAATGAGGGAGGGACACTCAGAATGGTCACAATTCAGTCCTTGTGAGCCCAGGACCTGAACATAAAAGGTTACTTGGTACACATTTAAATGAATTCCAGGAACAAACAAACATAGCAAGGAAGTCTTCAACTTGCAGAATATGTTCTTTCCAAATGGTTTCCAAAGCCACGCTAAACCCCCTCACTTGCCCAGATACTGAAAACCCAAAGGAAAGCTCCTTGTAAGTGTCGCCTGCTGGGTAGGGTCAGGGAGGCTCAGAGAGCGTGGCTCCTTTGGCAGAATGTGCCCGAAAAATTCAAGTCCAACTGCAAATGAGTCAGCAGAGTTTTCTGGAACAGCCCAGGAGAGGCCTCTTACTTTAGGAGACTATTTATCTGGTTGCTACATAATACTGTAGATTAATTGGGAGTGAGAATGAGTGCAACAATTTGGAAAAAGTGATAGCAGCTTGAAAGCTTCATCCACCCGTTACCTAATGGAGGAGGAAGCATTACAGTCCCACGCAAGTCATTATGGTGAGCGGGAGTAAGACAGTGACATCAACCTAAGTGTTATTATCAAGCCTCTGATCATGTTGACCCAGATCACAGCCTTGTAAAGTCAAGATGTTAGCAAAAGGGAATCATTTCAAAATGTCAATAAACCCTTAGTGTTTGAAGGTACAAAATGTGTCCAGTGTGGCTCCCAGTATGTTCAGAGATGCATCAAGAGCAAAATCCAGCCAAAATGCAAATTAATATGGCTTCGAGGCATCTTTCCTCATTTTCAAAGTGATATCTTTCCTCATTTATATCTGGCAGAATGGCCAGGGTGGAGAGTGAGATTTTCAATATGCTCCAGATTCAAACTGAGTTTCCAGGGATTACTTGAGTCACTCTAGACTCTGAAATCCACCTCCTGTCATATGATGTCCTTGAATGTTTGCTTCTTGGGCTCTCTTCTCTCTTCTTGGTCATCAATCGCTCCAACTTTACTGGACCATTCCCATGAACATACATACTTTCCAAGTATTCACGGTTTAAAACAATTACCAACTCATGGCCAACTTTGTTTCATCCACACCCTTTCAGCTGAACTATTTTGAACTTTCCAGAGGTGATATTGTTTTACCCACCAGACGTTAACCATTTATCTCTAAAAAGTAAAGATCATTTAAAAACACATAACTATTAGTGGCATCGTCCCACCTAAAAATGTGAGTGTTTTTTAACAGCCTTTTTCTTACTAAGAACTGGAAACCATACTAGAAGGTGACCAGAGACCAAAGAAAGATCACCTGCTTCTTTTCTTTGAACATTTGCATGCAAAGCATCACCTGTCCACCTACAGAGGGCCTGCCTCTCTCTATCCCACCAGTAGGAGCAGCATGGCATTCCAGGATGAGAGAAGAAAACTGAACTGCCATCCACTTTATGCCACAATCTGGAAACGCTGATTTCAAAGGGCGGGTTTTTATTTTTTATTTTTAGGGTTTTTAAAATATATGTTTTTATTGATTTCAGTGAGAGGATGGGAGAGGGAGAAATAGAAACATCAAGATAATCGTGGATCGGCCACCTCCTGCACACCCCCTACTGGGGATTGAGCCCGCAACCTGGGCATGTGCCCTGGCCAGGAATCGAACCATGACCTCCTGGTTCACAGGGCGATGCTCAATCACTGAGCCACACTGGCCAGGCTCAAAGGGTGGGTTTTTAGCTTATTGTTCCTTTTTGGTTTTTAAGAGAATATATATTGATCATTTTTTTAAATGAGGGCTTACAACAAAAAAACCTTCCCTTACACACTGAATCTGCAGATGAAAGAAAATGGGCCACTGTGGTGAGCTTGCTTTGTAGAACTTTTGTGGCTAAGTAGAAAAAGAAGGCGGACAGATCCCCGGAAACTTCCACAGGGTCAAGGTCCCTCCCAAGCCCAGCTGGTACCATTATTTTTTTTTTAACTGAAGAAAGCAATCTAAAAAGATGCTGCATTTGTTTTACAAACATCAGTTCTGTTTGCTTCTTAGAGAGCATGCTTACACTGTAGGGGCGATTATAGGCTAAGAAAACCCTCAGTCCTGAGAAAAGCCCTAATAAGAAAGGGAAGATCCAGCCCAAGACACCCACCAACATGAGAGAGAGGCTGTCTGGCAGAAAAGACAATCTCTCTCCTTCTGCCAGGCCCACATTCTGCCCGGCCCCCAGGAAGCAGCCAAGGTAAATGGGCAAGTTTTTGATTTCAGAGGTGAGCCTTCCCTGAGGTCAAAACACTCTGGCGTGGCTCAGTGGTTGGGTGTGGACCTATGAACCAGGAGGTCACAGTTCGATTCCCAGTTAGGGCACAGGCCCGGGTTGTGGGCTCAATCCCCAGTGTGGGGCGTGCAGGAGGCTGCCAATCAATGATTCTCATCATTGATATTTCTATCTCTCTCCCTCTTCCTTCCTCTCTGAAATCAATATATATATATATTTTAAACACTCTGTACGGAGGACGGCCTGAGCCCTGAATGCCAATTCCACACTCCTAGGCTCTCCTTTTCAAGAAGCAGGGCTCACTCTGTCTGGTTTGGCTCAGTGGATAGAGCGTCAGCCTGCAGACTGAAGGGCCCGGGGTTTGATTCCCATCAAGGGCACATGCACGGGTTGTGGGCTCAAGCCCCAGTGGGAGGTGTGCAGGAGGCAGTCGATCAATGATTCTTTCTCATCATTGATGTGTCTATCTCTCCCGCCCCCTTCCTCTCTGAAATCAATAAAAATACATTTTTTTAAAAAAGAAGCAGGGCTCATCGGATCCCTCGCCAGCATGGCAGGGGTGTGATCCATGTACAGTCTAAGAGAGAAAGCTGTGCTTCTCAGCCTGGTGCTATTGCCATCTGAGGCCGGGCAATTCTTTGCTGGGGGAGGGGAGGTTGTCAGTGCACTTAAGACAGTGGTTCTCAACCTTTCTAATGCCGCGACCCTTTAATACAGTTCCTCATGTTGTGGTGACCCCCAACCATAAAATTATTTTCGTTGCTACTTCATAACTGTAATTTTGCTACTGTTATGAATCCTAATGTAAATATCTGTGTTTTCCAATGGTCTTAGGCGACCCTGCTAGCGGTTCTCAACCTGTGGGTCATGAGGAAATGCACTTTTTTTAGAGAATAATCTTGAAGTGCATAGGGATGAAGGGATGTGACATCTGGGGTTTGCGTTTAAGTTCTTCGGAGAAAGAAAAGTAGAGGAAAAGAAGGGAAGGAAGGAGAGAGAAAGCAAATATGGCAAAAGCGCGGTAACTGTTGAGTCTGGTCATGGAAGGGGGATTCCTCCTGTTGTTCTCTTTTGCACATTTGGGGAATTACATGAGGTGGAGAGGTGTTAGGGCCATGCTATGGAAGGTCAGGCCGGTTGTTTTTAGTGGGAGTTTGAGAGGGACCTGTGAGAATCCCAGCAACTCTCATTTCCACACAGTAGGTGTATAGCATTGATTATCCTATACTAGAGGCCCGGTGCACGAAATTTGTGCACAGGGTGGGGGGGTGTCCCTCAGGCCAGCCTGCACCCTCTCCAATCTGGGACCCCTCAAAGGATGTCCAACTGCCCATTCAGGCCCGATCCTGGCAGGATTGGGCCTAAATGGGCAGTCGGACATCCCTCTCACAATCCAGGACTGCTGGCTCTCAACTGCTCGCCTTCCTGCCTTCCTGATTGCCCCTAACTGCTTCTGCCTACCAGCCTGATCACCCCCTAACCACTCCCCTGTCAGCCCACTCCCCTGTCAGCCTGATTGATGCCTAACTACTCCCCTGCCAGCGTGTTTGCCCCTAACTGCCCTCCCCTTTAGGCCTGGTCACCCCTAACTGCCCTCCCCTGCAGGCCTGGTCCCCCCCCAACTACTCTCCCCTGCAGGCCTGGGTCCCACCCAACTGCCCTTCCCTGCAGGCCCGGTCACACCCAACTTCCCTCCTCTGCTGGCCTGGTCACCCCTAATTGCCCTCCCCTGCATGCTTGATTACCCCCAACTGCCCTCCCTTGCAGGCCTGGTCCCTCCCAACTGCCCTCCCCTGCTGGCCATCTTGTGCCGGCCATCTTGTGTCCACATATGGGCAGGATCTTTGACCACATGGGGGCAGCCACCTTGTGTGTTGGAGTGATGGTCAATCTGCATATTACTCTTTTATTAGATAGGATAGAGGCCTGGTGCAGGGGTGGGGGCCAGCTGGTTTGCCCTGAAGGGTGTCCTTGATCAGGATGGGGGTTCCCTTGGAGTGTGGGGTGGCCTGGGTGAAGAACCTGTGGTGGTTTTCAGGCCGGCCAAGCCCCCTGGCGACTCAAGCAGAGGCCCTGGTATCTGGGATTTATTTACCTTCTACAATTGAAACTTTGTAGCCTGGAGCAGAGCCAAGCCTCCTGCTCTCTCCATGGCCAGCAGCCATTTCTTTTGGGGTTTGTGTATCATCTATAATTAAAACTTTGTAACCTGGAATGGAGGCCTAGGCCAGCCAGGGCTGCAGAAGCTTTGCTTCTTCCATTGCCGGGGGCAACCCTTGCCTCCTGCTCTTTCCAGCTCAGTGGCTGCCGCCATTTCTGTTTGGATTTGTTTACCTTCTATAATTGAAACTTTATAGCCTTGAGTGGAGGCTTAGGCCGGCAATGGCAGGCAGAAAGCTTGGCTTCCTTTGTTACCGGGGAAACCCTAGCCTCCCTCCTGCTCTCTGTGGCTGTAGCCATCTTGGTTGGGTTTATTTGCATATTTGCTCCTGATTGGCTGGTGGGCGTGGCTTGTGGGTGAAGCAGAGTTAGGGTCAATTTGCATATTACTCTTTTATTAGGTAGGATAATGAAGAGGGAATATGCAAATTGACCCTAACTCCACCACAAAGAAGGCAGCTCCCACAGCGGAGGCAGGGTTTCCATAACACAAGATGGCTGTGCCACCGTATAGGCCAAGTTCCCGTAAAGAGCTTAATGAGCCATCAGCAAGACCTGAGGCTGCGCCCCCGTGGGGCTTGACAGGGGACCTCAGGCCGTGCCCCCACCCTGGCACCAAGCCAGGGGACCTCAGGTCTTATCCCCCACCCAGCAGGGATTGAAGGGGGACCGCAGGCCACGCCCCCTACCTGGCCCAGGCTGGCAGACCTCAGGTCATGCCCCACCCCGGCCCAGACTGGGAGACCTCAGGCCACACCCCCCGCCCCGGCCAGGGCTGGGGGCCTCAGGCCATGCCCCCTGCCATGGCCCAGGCTAGGAGACCTCAGGCCACACATCCCAGTCCCAGCCAGGGCTGGGGGACCTCAGGCCATGCCCCCCATATGTAAGGGCTTGATGGAAGACCTCAGGATGTGCTCCCCACCCCGGCCCGGGCTGGGGGACCTCAGGCCATGTCCCGATCCCGGCGCCGGGCCAGGAGACCTGATTCTGTGTCCCCCCATCCAGCAGGGCTTGACAAAGGTGGGACCAGCCGGGTCTGGATCTAGCCCAATGGGAGAGGGAACTGGTTGGGTCTGGGTCTTGCACAATTTTGAGGCTCACGTGGGTGGGCGGGGATTGACTCTGGGTTCCGTGGTGTGCCACAAACTCTGACAGGAGGAATATTTTCATATACATTTTACTAATTTTCTTTCATCTCTGATACTTCTATTATAGAGAGAGGCAAATAGCAATATTAAAATATTTCCTCTAATTAATCCCCTTTTAATGGGCACAAATTTCGTGCACCAGGACACGAGTTTCCTCAATAATAATTAAAATCCAGATTCAGTAAGACAGGTGGAAAGTGGTTTCTTTGGAATTTTTTTAATGAAAGTTTCTTAATCAATCGATGACCCCAATTTGCACATAGCAGGATATGGCCACTTGCTGCTCAAGGTGGCCTTTGTCATGGTCATGAGTCCTTGGATCTATTTCATAGTTACTTCACCCCCATAAGCTGCTCATCGTGGATTTGCAAAGCTGTACAACCGGGAATTTCACACTTGAGAGACTTGGGGGTTCATTTGGCTATTGCGGGGCAGCTGGAAAGAGATGGTAAACAGCCCACTCAACAGCATCAGGAATGCAGCCACAATCGCCATATACACAGTACTGCCAATCTCCTGCCGGTGCGGCCTGAACGGGATGTGGAAGGATGGCGGGAAGTGTATGCCCTCTTCATTCATCACCGCGTGGTAGTTACAGATCACAGCGATGAAGATAAATGCACCAGCTATGATGCTCAGGAATCTGGAAGCGAAGAACAGATCGCAGGTGGTGTCCTTCTGAAGCTGTCCCGAGTACACTCTCCGCAGGCCCATGACCATGAGCCATTTCCCCAGGAGCCCGAGGAGGCTCGCGGCCAGCAACAGGTTCTGAGAGATGCGGATATCCATTGGCAGGTAGGTGTCAGTGTAGGTGTAGCGGTGACAGGCTATGGGTCTGGTCTGGAGGCTGTTGGGCTGGTAAGTGCAGACCTTCCACATCCCTACACTGGCCAGCCCCCAGGTGGGGGTGGGATTGCTCTCTATGTACCATACTCGCCAATTAGCCAGGCCCATGCAAACCATGGTCAAGATCCATCCCAGGATGTTGAGGGATAAGCCCGCTGCCTGGCAATTGGCCTTGTCGAACAAGGCCATGGCTATGTATCCAGGGGATCTGCAAACCAATAGAGAGCATCATGAGCATGGGACCCACGGTCTGGACCTGCCCCCCTGGGGTGAGTGGCACTATATTGGAGAGGGAAATGCCATATTCGAGAATGGAGACACTTGACCCCCATGTTCTGCTGGCGAAGGGTCCTTGGGCAAGATTTACTGAAATCCTTAAAGTACACAGACTTTCACCCTGCAGGAGAGTTAAGTGGTTAGAGCGTCTTCCCAACAGGCCCAGGTTGCAGAGCTCAATCCCTGGTCAGGGCACATACAAGAATCAACCAATGAATGCATCAGTCAGTGGAACCCCAAATGGATGTTTCTCTCTCTCCCTCTCTCTCTGTCTCTAAAGTCAATCAAAATATGTACAAACTTTCAAACCGGCAGTTCCACTTCTGGACATTTGTTGAAAGACACAATTAAGATTGGCTACAGCCCAGCAGGCATGGTTGAGCGTCGACCTAAGAACCAGGAGGTCAGGGTTCGATTCCTGATCAGGGCACATGCCCCTGCTGTACACTTGATCCCCATTGTGGGGCATGCAGGAGGCAGCCAATCCATGATTATCTCTCATCACTGATGTTTCTCTCTTCCTCTCACTCTAAAATCAAGAAAAACATATTTTTTACAAGACAAATATTATATAATGGAAGGAAGGAAGGAAGGAAGGAAGGAAGGAAGGAAGGAAGGAAGGAAGGAGTGATGAATGGGAGGAAGTAAGGAAGGAATAAAGGAAGGAAGGATGGATGGAAGGGAGGATGGAAGAAAGGATGGGAAAAAGAAAGGAATGATGGATGATGAATGGATAAAAGGAAGGAAGGAAGCAATGATGGACTGAAGGCAAGGAAGGAAGGAATGAAGAGAAAGAAAGAATGGAATGAAGGAAGAATGGATAGAAGGGAGAAAGAAAGGAAGGATGGATGGAAGGAAGCAAGGGAGGAAGGAAGGAAGGAAGGAAGGAAGGAAGGAAGGAAGGAAGGAAGGAAGGAAGGAAGGAAGGAAGGAAAGAAGGAAAGAAGGAAGAAAGGGAGATAGGAAGAAAGGACGGATGCAAGGAAGGAAGGAAGAGAGGAAGGTGGCTAGGGCTCATCTCTCCTGTAAGACCACTGATGACAGTTAACCTGTTCACAGAGCAAATAAAAGGATTGAATAAAGTGACGCTCCCTCCCCCCCCACCCCGAAATCTCAGGGCTTTCTTAACCAGGGGGAAAAATAAAGCGCAGTGGTTACCCAAGCAATACAAAAAGGCAGGAGGAGGACGTCTCAGAGGTATAAATGGGAGCCACAGCCAAGCTGTAACAGAAATAAGGAAACCAAACATTCTCATGTTTCCATGGCACCCAGGGCTGGTCTGCAGGCCTGTGACAATAGTCTTCTTAAAGGGCCAGAGTCAGGGAGCAGGTCTTCAAGAGGTGAAGTGTTGCCCTGGCTGGTTTGGCTCAGTGGATGGAGCGTTGGCCTGGGGGCTGAAGATCCCGGTTTCTATTCTGCTCAAGGGCACATGCCTGGGTTGTGAGCTGGATCCCCAGTGTGGGGCATGCAGAAGGCAGCCAATCCATGATTCTTCGTCATCATTGATATTTCTCTCTCTTCCTTTATCTCTAAAATCAAGAAAAACATATTTTTTAAAAGACAAATCTTATATAAAAGAAATGAAGGAAGGATGGATGGATGGAAGGCAGGAAGAAAGGAAAAAAGAAAGGAAGCAGTGATGGATGGGAGGGAGGAGGGAAGGAAGGAAGGAAGGAAGGAAGGAAGGAAGGAAGGAAGGAAGGAAGGAAGGAAGGAAGGAAGGAGAGAAGGAAGAAAGAGAAAGGAAGGAAGAAAGGAAAGGAAGGAAGGATAGAAGGAAGGAAGAAGAGAAGGAAGAAAAAAAGAGAAAGAAAGGAAGGAAGGAAGGAAGGAAGGAAGAAAGGAAGAAAGGAAGAAAGAAAGAAAGAAAGAAAGAAAGAAAGAAAGAAAGAAAGAAAGAAAGAAAAGAAAGAAAGAAAGAAAGAAAGAAAGAAAGAAAGAAAGAAAGAAAGAAAGAAAGAAAGAAAGAAAAAGAAAGAAAAGAAAAGGATGGATGGAAGGAAGGAAAGAAGGAAGGATAGGAAGGATAGTTAGATGGAAGGAAGGAAGGAAGGAAGGAAGGAAGGAAGGAAGAAAAGGAAGGAAAGAAGGAAGGAAGGAAGAAAAGGAAGGAAGGAAGGAAGGAAGGGAGGAAGGAAGGAAGGAAGGAAGGAAGGAAGGAAGGAAGGAAGGAAGGAAGGAAGGAAGGAAATGAAGGAAGAAAAGAAAAAAAGGAAAGAAGGAAAGGAAAGGAGGAAAGGAAAGAAAGCCAAAGCTAAAACTGTAAATGCCTCGAGGTTAAGGCTAAGGATAGCAGGTTGCAAGCAGCCAACTAGTCTTTATACCAGTGGTTCTCAATCTTCCTAATGCCGCGACCCACAGGTTGAGAACCGCTAGCAGGGTCACCTAAGGCCATCGGAAAACACAGATACTTACATTACGATTCATAACAGTAGCAAAATTACAGTTATGAAGTAGCAACGAAAATAATTTTATGGTTGGGGATCACCGCAACATGAGGAACTGTATTAAAGGGTCTCGGCATTAGGA
This sequence comes from Ia io, assembly GCA_025583905.1. Classification (NCBI taxonomy): domain Eukaryota; kingdom Metazoa; phylum Chordata; class Mammalia; order Chiroptera; family Vespertilionidae; genus Ia; species Ia io. The sequence goes on from JAJQQW010000001.1 coordinate 8,352,545, forward strand.
AGGTTGAGAACCACTGACTTAGGATGTTTAGCCGAAGCCCTGGCCCCCATCTATTAGACACAGGCGGCACTGTTCCCCATCAAGTTGTGCCAACCAAAATGTCTCCTGACATTTCTAGATGTCCCCTGAGGGGAAAAATCAACCCAGTTGAGAACCACTGCAATAGAACTGGTTTGTTTGTTTGTTTGTTTTATTTTTAATCCTCACTGGAGAATATTTTTCCATTGATTTTAGAGAGAGTGGAAGAGAGAGGGAAAGACAGAGAGAAACATCCATGTGAAAGAAACAAATTGATTGGTTGCCTCCTGTGTACCCTGACCAGGGCCCTGGGCCGGGGAGGACCCTGCTACCGAGGTGCGTGCCCTTGTCCGGAATCGAACCCGGAACCCTTAGGTCCGCAGGCTGGCACTCTATCCTCTGAGCCAAACTGGCTAGGGCTAGAACTAGTTTTTAAATCAGCTACAAGAAGTGTAAAGGTTGTAAGGGATATAAAAGAACCTATTTTAGGTGTCAAATCTTAAAATGGGTGGGGAACCCTTTTCTACCAAGGGCCATTAGGATATTTATAACATCATTCGCGGGCCATACAAAATTATCAACTTAAAACTTAGCCTGCTATATTTACTCAAACATTGAATTAACTCACCCCTAATGCCTTGGCAGGGCCAGACCAAAGGATTTTGTGGGCTTTATATGGCCAGCGGGTTGGACATTCCCCACCCCTGTCTTAAAAGGAATCACGCCCTAGCTGGTGTGGCTCAGTGGATAGAGTGTCAGCCTGTGGACTGAAGGGTCCCAGGTTTGATTCCAGTCAAGGGCACATGCCCAGGTTGTGGGCTTGATCCCCAGTAGGGAACGTGCAGGAGGCAGCTGATCCATGATTCTCTCTCATCACTGATGTTTCTCTCTTTCCCTCTTGCTTCCTTTCTGAAATCAATAAAGATTTTTTTTAAAAAAAAAAAGGAATCACTACCATCATCATTGGTGGAAAACAGTACTAATAATTAAACATCAAATAATAAACGAAAACTCCTGTTGCTTTGACACATTCCCTCATGGAAGTGAAATTGTACAAAATTCTGCTCTTCTACCCGTGGTGACTGATAGCAGGTGTGGTCAAGACATTGTTCGGGAGTCTGTCCCGGTTTGCTGGTGAGAGAGTCCCTGGCTCGGGCTACAGCTGCCATGGAGAGTCTTTCTGCTGACAGTCTTTGTCCTGACAACCCCCACGTGGTTACGACTTGTGTCCTACAATTACAGAGAGATGGGTTCTGGGGCCCCAAATGAAGCTACTTGGCCAAAGCAGTCAAATATAGAGTAGACCGGTCAATTTTAAGTTTTATGATTTCAAAGTCCTAGAAAGTGTGGTGAGCAAGGGTTTCAGAGATGATCCTCAATTTGTCATAGGCCCTGTCATTTTTTTTTCACCCACAGCCATGTAGGGAATCTAACCCAAGTCCAAGTGTATTGTAGAAATACTCTTTATGGACCTGGGTTGATGGTGAGAATCAAAAAGAATAAAGTTATGGATGTGTGTGCAAACTGGCCACTATATATATATATATATATATATATATATATATATATATATATATATATATATATACACACACGTATGTATGCCTATGTAATAAAAATTAATTTCTATAAAAGCCTAAGGTGATGGAAGTGATGGGGGTGGTTTACAATGTTAAGTACAAATCGGGGCTGAGACACCAACCCGAGCAAACTGATCTGTGGGGCTGAAAAAGAGCCATCTGTCAGGGCTGCAGGCTCCGGCTGAGGAGACATAAGTGGGGAGGCCCCAGGAACAGATGGGGAGGCTAAACCCCCACGCAGAGCAGAGGGCCCGGCAGCTGGGGCTGATGAATGCAGATGGCTGACTGTGACGTCATGTGTCAGATTACACCCCAGTGAGCAGCTATGTTCCAGGCAAGTCCAGGCCCACATGGAGGCACTTTGCAGACGGGGTCCACCTCAGAGATCCCCGGGGGAGGAAACAGTGCTCAGTCCTGCCTCTGTGTCCTCTATGGGAAGAGCAGAGGGAAGGGGTGTGAGCTTTTCCCAGGTCTTCTTGTTCTGTTTTATCCTCAGGGTAAATGGGAGCAGAGAGGGAAAGAAATCGAGCTTTTAAAGAAGCTTCTTGCCCGGCTAGCGTGGCTCAGTGGTTGAGCGTCGACCTATGAACCAGGAGGTCACTGGTTCAATTCCCGGTCAGGGCACATGCCCGGGTTTCATGCTCGATCCCCAGTGAGGGGCTTGCAGGAGGCAGCTGATCAGTGGGGCTTACAGGAGCCAGCTGGTCAATGATTCTCTCTCATCATAGATATTTCTTTTTTGAAATAATACATTTTTATTGATTTCAGAGAGGAAGGGAACGGGAGAGAGATATAGAAACAATGTGAGAGAGAATTATTGATCGGCTGCCTCCTGTATGCCCCCTACTGGGGATCAAGCCTGCAACCCGGGCATGTGCCCTTGATCAGGATCGAACCTGGGACCCTTCAGTCTGTAGGCCGACACTCTATCCACTGAGCCAAACCAGCTAGGGCATCATTGATGTTTCCCTCTCTCTCTTCCTCCTCCTTCTTCCCTGAAATCAACAAATATATATGTTTTTTTTAAAGTAAAATAAAAAAGAAGCTTCTTGATCTTTGTTCTCTGTTTGCTCTCTAAATTACATTATAGAGTGAATGATAAGGAACTTTAATTTATGAAATTCAACCCAACAAAGTGGTCCCCTAGTCCAATGGTTGGCAAACTCATTAGTCAACAGAGCCAAATATCAACAGTACAACGATTGAAATTTCTTTTGAGAGCCAAAATTTTTAAACTTAAACTATATAGGTAGGTACATTGTTATTAACTTAATTAGGGTCCTCCTAAGCTGGCCTTTGCTAAAAACTCAAAGGGCCAAAGAGCCGCATGTGGCTCGAGAGCCGCAGTTTGCTGACCACTGCCCTAGTCCAAGATGCCGGGGGAAAGTTTCTGAGGAAGAACTTGATCCATTCACGCTTCTGAGTGATACCACGAGCACTTTAAACAACACAACAGCAGCTGAACTCGAGACCTGTCGCTCTCCAGTGTTCCCTTGAAGTCAGGAACCCAACCCTTAGGAACCATCCATCCACCAGTTACAGAGGCTTGGAGATTCTATCTCCTTAGTGTCTCTTGAACCCACCTTGGCTTCTCCATCCCCATTGCAATTGTCTTAATTCCGACCTTCGGGAGATCCTGCCTGGACTGTTACAATTGTTTTATCCAGCTGGCCTCTGCTCCAATGCATTCTTTCCATAACTTCTAGAATAATATTTAAAAACTCTTATCTGTTCACATTATTTTCCTTTTACAATTCCTGTATGATTTTTCTATTCCCAAAGGTTTTTAAACTTTTTTAAAATCCTCACTCAAGGACATGTTTTTTTAGTGATTTTTAGGGGAGGGAGAGAGAGAGAGAGAGAGAGAGAGAGAGAGAGAAACATCGTCCGGCAACCACCCTGATTGGGGATTGAAACTGAAACCTAGGTATGTGCCATGACTGGGAATTGAACCCGCCACCCATTGGTGCACAGGACCACACTCCAACCAACAGAGCCACACTAGCCAGGGCTAAACTTTTCTTTTTTCCTGACAGACACAGTACAGATGAAATTCATCAGAGCAACAGAATCCTACAGGCAGAGTCAGATCTTGACCAAACCCTTTTCCCCCAGGGAACTAATGCTCAGCACAATGAGTCAAGATGCCTCATTACAAGGGATGGTGTAGGTTGCATAGGCTACAATGCGCACAGTTCCTTTGTGCGAGTATAAGACACCACCACCCTTTTACAGGATATGCGTTTGGTACCAATGTCGATTTCTTCGTCTTGATCAGTGTGCCGTGGTTGTAAAAGATGCTACCATTAGGGGAAGCGGGGTGAGAGGGATCTGGGAAGCCCCTGTACTACCTTTCATGGCGAGATGATCAGAATTCAGGGTACATTTTGATGAATGTTTTAAGGCACAAACTCTATCCAACTTGCCATAGACATGGGGTTTCATTTTTGGGGAGGAAAGGCAGGGATGAGAGGTGGAGTTAAGTATTAAAATCAGCATATAAGGCCTGGCCCACATGGCTCAGTGGTTGAGCGTTGGCCTAGGAACCAGGAGGTCACAGTTTAATTCCTGGTCAGGGCACATGCCCGGCTTGCGGGCTCCATCCCCAGTGGGGGGTGTGCAGGAGGCTGCTGATCCATGATTCTCTCTCATCACTGATGTTTCTATCTCTCTCCCTCTCCCTTCCTCCCTCTGAAATCAATAAAAAATGTATACACTGAGTGGCCAGATTATTATGATCTCTGAACACATAATAATCTGGCCACTCAGTGTATATATATATATATATATATATATATATATATATATATATATATATATATATATATATATATTTAAAATCAGCAAAATGGTTCACAATCAATCTGACTCTCTAAAACCTCTTAAATAGGTGCTTTTGCAGAGAGGGTACGCCCCTAGGGGGACTTCTGGGTATTTTGTATTTTTGGTTTTGCCACCAACAGGGATGGGGGAGTTGCCTTAGACATTAACGAGCCGCAGCTGGGATTTGAGGCTCTGTCATTGCTCAGAAAGCCCAGGACGGGGCAGGACCCTCCCGAGCCCCCGAGGGCCGACTGCATGTCAGCTAGACACTCACGTGTGCGGAAACCTGCTCTAGATGATCGGACGCTGGACCACACATCACTCTCCAAATAAACAGCAAGTATCTCGGCGCAGCTTTCCTAAACATGGGATTTTTCGGGAAGTAAACGACTGCATAAATCAGAAGGCTGTGTCCTGTTTGGCACGGAACTTGAGCACAAGTTGTTCAGGGTTCCGGGGAATCATGGCCCGCCGGTTGGTCTCCGGTCGGGCGCACCTGGAGCTGCTGGCACGTGGAGCTGCCGCATTCCTGCTGATCCCACCGACAGGCCCAGGGAGCCCACGGCTTCGCTTCATCTTCCGGTGCAGCTTCATGCAGATCCAAAGGCGTGTGATTTTATTCTAAAGTCTTTTTGGCCCTGACCGGTTTGGCTCAGTGGATAGAGCGTCGGCCTTCAGACTGAAGGGTCCCAGGTTCGATTCTAGTCAAGGGCATGTACCTTGGTTGCAGGCATATCCCCAGTGGGGGGTGTGCAGGAGGCAGCTGATCGATGTTTCTCTCTCATCGATGTTTCTAACTCTCTATCCCTCTTCCTTCCTCTCTGTAAAAAATCAATAAAATATATTTTTTAAAAAGTCTTTTTATTTCTCCCTGATGTGTTATAATCATAAGATTATATTGATATTTTTAAATTCTTTGTATAGGTAGTTTAATTGTCGATGAATTTCATTTCAGGATAGGAAAGGAGCTGTTAAGCCCTAGCTGGTTTGGCTCAGTGGATAGAGTGTCGGCCTGTGGACTGAAGGGTCCCGGGTTCAATTTTGGTCAAGGGCACGTACCTTGGTTGCAGGTTCCCCAGGCCTTGGTCAGGGTGAATGCAAGAGGCAACCAATCAGTGTGTCTCTCACATCGATGTTTCTCTCTGTCTCTCCCTCTCCCTTCCACTCTCTCTAAAAATCAATGGGAAAATATCCTAGGGTGAGGAGTAACAAAAAAAAAAAAACAAAAGAAAAGGAGCTGTTATTTTTTTTAAAAAAAAAGGGCCTGGCCAGTGTGGCTCAATGGTTGAGCATTGGCCTATTAAACAAGAGGTTACGGTTCGATTCCCAGTCAGGGCACATGCCCGGGTTGCAGCTGGATCCCCAGTGTGGGGCGTGCAGGAGGCAGCCAATCCATAATTCTCTCTCATCATTGATGTTTCTCTCTCCCTCTCCCTTCCTCTCTCTGAAATCAATAAAAACATATTTTTTAAAATGTGAATGAGAACATGTCAAAGTTGCAATGACATATCGAGGCTTTAGACCAGTGCTCTCTGCTACATTAGTCCCTAGACACCTTCACTTACCTAAATTTAAATGTATAGTAATTAAAAATTAAATCAGGTAAAAGGCAGTTTGGGGGGGCACGCTAGCTACATTTCAAGTATTCAATAGCCACATGTGGCTAGAGGTTACTGTCTTGGACAGTGTAACTCTAGAACATTCCATCATGCGGAAAGTGCTATTGAACAATGTTGGGCATTTTAAATAACCACAGAAGCCTAGCCCAGTATTTCTGTCATTTTTACTAGGACTATGTTAAACTAAAATGAAAATATTCCTCAGGAGTGACTGGGGGAAAACCATGTTTGCTGACCTTAAATGATAATTTTTTTGTTTCTCACTTTGAGGAAATATATCAGAGAGGAAATTAAAAAATGAAATATTTCCTGTACCCGTATTGACTCCTCATTAAATTAGTAACTGAGCCACAGAAAGGATATTCCATTTTCCAACACACTTTGTTCGTGCTCAGTCTGTTTTCAAAGATAATTCTACTCAGAATTATCACGTTTTCCTCAAATATAGACTTCTCTGTATTTTTTTCAAATGACAAGATCTACCACAACATTAACCAGAAGGGAATTATTCCTAAACAGCTGTACATCATTTTCTGCTGGTTATTTCCAGGAAGAGCGAAGGGAAACATGGTAGATTAGCTCCTTCATAGCTGAAAATGTAACAGGACAACCAAGGGGGCCGGGCTGCCTGTCACTACTTGAGCCAATTCATGAGAGACAGAGTTGAATCATATTAGTGTTTATTCCAATCCTGCCGGCAGCATGGGGGAGCAGCAGGTCAGCCACAAAAATCTGCTCTGCCCCCCACCATAAGCCAGCTGCTTATATTGGGTAGAAGGACACAGATTACATGGGGAAGTAGGCAAAAGGGATAAGAATGGGCATGCAAAATGGGCAGGTTATGCGGGCTAGGGTTTGTAAAGGCCCGGGGGTATGCAAAGGGCTGGGGGTCTTCAAAGGGCTGGCTGCGCTGGTTTCTGCAACAAGGTTGTTAATCTGTCCATGCTAATAGGCAGCTCCCTGATGGGGAGGATGGGCTGCATTTCCTGGAGGCTCCCAGGTCCACACCGCCCTCCCCCCCTAGCCCCCCGCAACTCCCCACCAGGTTGGAATGTGCCTTCTTTAATCAGAACAAAACAATCACAGTTAACGAGCATGATGAATATTTCTTACAGTTATAGCTGGTTCCCAATATTCTATTTTGGGCCCTTAACAAAAAGATTGTATTCACAAACCCAGTGCTAATGGAGAAAAACTGTAGATATTTACCAAGGAGAACACTTAAGTCGTGGAAGCACCGAAATAAGACAGGTTGGAGCCATTCACTCCATGGAACTGGAGTCTCTCAGAACTTACTAGAGGAACTGAATCATAAAGTGTCAGGGCTAGAAAGGATCTGAGAAAACATTTTATCTCCATCTGAGGGTAAAGAGACCGAGATGCAGAGTGATGGGACACAGCCAGTTAGCAGCAGCGCCAAGACTGAGGAAGCATCAAGGATCTGTTTGGCTTCAGATCACTGGTGTTTTCCTTTCTGAAGACTGGCCAGACGGTGAATGGCCTTTGGCCGAGGTACTGAGAACAAACCAGCATGTGCGGGGTGTCTGTTATCTCCCATATCAGGTTGAACCATGTCGTGCATGTACTTCTCCACATGCTGATTGTCAAATTTCTGACCGATGTAAACTACAAACAGCCCTTTCCATTCACCAGCTCTCAGTGTCTGAAAACATAGAGATCAGCCACTTTTGCCCTTTAAGACCCTCTGATGCTTCTTCCTTCAAAGAGGCAGCAGTTCAAAGGGAAGTAGCAATGTGGAAGCTCATTGTCTAGGCACGAACTGGCTGGGTTAACAAGGCCTCAAGGGAATTGGGGGTTGAGGACCACAGCAAATTGATTAGGCCTTCAAACAGCCTTTCATCAAGTCATCCTTGAGAAGGTCTCATTGGGGAGCGAGGAGGGTATCTTTCTCCCTGCCTCGGTGCCTTATATTTGTTCCTTTCTTCCTGCCTGGCTTTCTTTGTCTCTTCCACAATGCAGAAGTCATTGGATATTCATGAGGGAAACCCCCAAGACTTTTTCATATTCCTCCCAAGTTTGTGTACGTCCCTAAAGCGTTATAGCTCAATCCCCTCAGCTTTGAGATCAGGCAACTAGGACCTACATCACAAGATGGTTGCAGGGTGAAATGCAGTCTTGTATTAAGTGAGTTGGAGATATGGGGTTTATGAATCTCCTAAGGGAGTTTCTGCCACTAGAAAACATACTAGCCAAGAAGTGCTCCGCCCCTAGATGGAAAATGACTGTAGCAAAAACCCTTTTAGACTCAATAGGGAAGAAGTCGAGTCAGATGTTACACCCACCAATACCAAGAGTTCAGGGAAGTCTCTTTCTTGCATGAAAGCTTATATTGCTACTAGAGGCCCGGTGCGTGAAAATTCATGCACTGGAAGGGGGTCCCTCAGCCCAGCCTGCCCCCTCTCACAGTCTGGGAGCCCTCAGGGGCAGGAGGCAACCCAGCGATCAGGGGAAGGTGATGCCCCATCACACCTCTGCTGCTGCCACTGCCAGCAGCGCAAGCCTTGGCCAGCCATGGTTACCTGAGCCTTGGGCAGCCCTGGGCAGCTGGGAAGCTGCCATCTGAGGCTTGCCTATGCCTCGATCCAGCCCTGGGCAACTGTGGGGCTGAGGGGACTGGGGGACTCCAGAGGTAGGCGTGCCGGACTGGGCGCCGCCATCTTTGAGGGCAGGGCAATCAATTAGCATATTCCCTCCTTATTAGATAGGATTATATAGGTGGATGACAGGAGGAAAATTCCCAGACCGCAAAGCATGACAACTGGACCCAAATAATGACACCCTGAGGGCCCGTATTAGTTATCTATTGCCTTGTAACAAATTAAACATTTATTAGCTCACAGTTTCTGAGGGTTAGAAATCTAGGTGGTTCTGGCTCAGGGTCTCTCATGAGGATGCAGTCAAAATGTTGGCTGGGCCCTAGCTGGTTTTGCTCAGTGGATAGAGCATAGGCCTGCAGACTGAAGGGTCCCAGGTTCGATTCCAGTCAAGGGCACATGCCCGAGTTTTGGGCTCGATCCCCAGTAGGGAGCATGTGCCCAGACCAAGAATGAAACCATGACCTCCTGGTTCATAGGTTGATGCTCAACCACTGAGCCACACCAGCCAGACTCATTTTGTTTTAAATGAGAATATGGAGAAGAATGGCCAGGAAGAGATCATGAAGAACAAGAGGAATAGTAATTTTGAAAAAATGAATGCAAATTCTGTAATTTTCTACAAATGCCCACGGGCTTAAGACGATGTAAAATTGATTTGTGAAAGGACTCAGTGTTGTTCAACGTAGCATTCAGAGGCCCTTTGTGAATGATTCTCCCCACCTCTGCCCTTCCTTCCTATTGACTTTATGCTTTGTCCTCCCAATAAGCATGTTTCTGAATAATACATTTTCCATTGCAGACTGACATTCATAATTCTAGTGTCTTCTAATGTGCGATTTGTTCCCCCATTTCAGTGTATTTCTTTCCACAATGGATTTGTTCTCAGAACAGCAGCCTTAAGAAACAGCTAGCACAATATATGGTCCATCAACCAAAGAGGGTATTTCTCAACAGCCTACTCGTATTTCATAAATCATAGAGAGCAATTGTTATAACTCATTTGTACAGAAAGTTTCATTTTCTTTTCAACCCCATTATTTTCGTTGATAAAAGTAAGATGGTTGATGGTTTCTTTTCCCTAGACTTAAAAAAAAACAAAAGGTGCAAACTAACTAGCTTAGTAAATAGTAAAATCCATGGCACATTAAATCCATGCTGTGAAAAGCCATCATCAGCCTCTGTCTGGTGAGAGAAAGTGCTCAGTCCAGCTGGCGTGGCTCAGTGGTTGAGCGTCAGCCTATGAACCAGGAGGTCACGGTTCGATTCCCAGTCAGGGCACATGCCCAGGTTGTGGGCTCGATCCCCAGTGTGGGGCATGCAGGAGGCAGCTAATCAATGATCCTCTCTTCATTGATGTTTCCATCTCTCTCCCTCTCCCTTTTTCTCTGAAATCAATAAAAATCTACTTTTTTTTAAAAAAAAGAAAGTACTAAAATTTAAGAACCTATGGCAGAAATCTTGGCTAGGCTAAATTCAACCTTTGCTTTCTTCTTCAGTAAATCTGGTATCGCTATCTATCTCCATGTCTGCAATTCAAAACATGTACACAGTGAAAATTGGAATTTTCAAAGAAGCAACTAACATAAATGACCAGACATGTCTGCTTATACAACCTCTCACCTTTACACATTGCAGGAAACTCTTATTTTAAATTTAAATATCTGTGAGAATGACTAGTACATGAAACAAAGGTTGTACTAGATATGGAGTTTAAGTTGCAAAAAAAGAGGATTGAATTTTTAAAGGGGACATGAGTCATCCTTATTAGATCCCATGAGCTATAAATATATCATTAGTGCAGATAGATATGAAAGAATGCTTTAAAAAAAAAAAGAAAGGTTGGTTAGTTATGCTTGTGGATATGGATATAGGAAAAGACACTCTTGCAAAACTGTAGATTTAAAACTCCCTGAGTATTCCTGGAAGTGTGTTGAAATAAGTTAAAGCATTAATGACACAGATATGGCTGTGGCTTGTAAGGGCATGACGGAGGGAGTAAATAACCCTAACAAAAAGATAAAAGCGGGTAGATAGCACATCATATAAGATCATCAAGACTGGCCCTAGCTTGTTTGGCTCAGTGGATAGAGCGTCGGCCTGTGGACTGAAGGGGCCCGGGTTCGATTCCGGTCAAGGGCATGTGCCAGGTTGCAGGCAAGGTCCCCAGAAGGGGGTGTGCAGAAGGCAGCCGATCAGTGATTCCCTCTCATCATTGATGTTTCTATCTCTCTCTCCCTCTCCCTTCCTCTCTGAAATCAATAAGATAATATTTTTTTAAAAAAAAGATGATCGAGACTGTTCTTATTAACCTCCTGCATTCATGTTGGCAATCAAATAGAAGGGTTGAGTCAAGAATTCCCTACTGTGAAAGGAAGAGGTGACCTTAGCTTTATACCTTGTGACTCAGGTTGACTGCCCAAGATCCTTTTCACCATCTAAGAGTGTGTAAGTGTTTGTCTTGTGATAGCAAAAGAAAAAAGCAATAAAGGGTTAAACAAGGCCACAGAGAGAAGCAAGCTGCCATCGTGGCAATGCTTCAAGCCTGCAAACTTGATACCTCCAACCCATCCCAAAAGCAGAGTGCAGAGACCACAGGTACTACAGGCGCAGCTGGTGTAATATTTATTTCTAGAAAGGATTAGCATATGGCACAAATGCATGCAGCGGCATTGGGCTCTCACAGCTGCTGGAAATGACTCAGGGCTCAGGTTTTGGGGGCCAGGCCGGCTCCACTTTTACTGGAATGCTGTGAGTCATGTGCTAGTCTGCTGGGTGAGGAGCCCACACTGGCTGCATCCATTCTTATATTTCACACAACCCAGACAGGGCAGCCACCTGACCGAAATCCCAACAAGACTCACAAGCAGCTCAGCCGGCGTGGCTCAGTGGTTGAGCGTCAACCTATGAACCAGGAGGTCATGGTTCCATTTCCGGTCAGGGGCACAGGCCTGGGCTGTGGGCTCGATCCCCAGTAGGGGGGCGTGCAGGAGGCAGCCGATCCATGATTCTCTCTCATCATGGCTGTTTCTCTCTCTCCCTCTCCTTTCCTCTCTGAAATCAGTAAAAATATATATTAAAAAGAAAAAAAGACTCACAAGCAGATAAGAAGGGGAAATTATTTAAATGTTCAACCAGCCCTAACGGATTCGGCTCAGTGGATAGAGTGTCAGCCTGCGGACTCAAGGGTCCCAGGTTCGATTCCGGTCCAGGGCATGTACCTTGGTTGCAGGCATATACCCAATAGGGGGCGTGCAGGAGGCAGCTGATTGATGTTTCTCTCTCATCGATGTTTCTAACTCTCTATCCCTCTCCCTTCCTCTCTGTAAAAGACCAAGAAAATGTATTTTAAAAAAAATAAAAAATAAAAATAAACGTTCAACCAGAGAAGAGAAAGTCTGAACCTTTTTAAACCTCCAAACCAAGAAACAAAAAATAAAATAATTTTCTACCACACGACTTTTGTAAGACCAGTAACTTCGATGCTCCCCAAAAAGTATTTAAGACACTATTTCATTAGTGTGAAATCTGGATCGCTCCCCCATTTCAACACTGTCTTTAAGAGATCTGCCCAGGGACCTGTCTAGATTGGAAAGAAAAGTCCTACCTGTGAAAGCCCTAGCTAAGTGACTGTCAGTTCTGATTAGGACAGCACTCAGACTTTGTCTTCTCCACAGGCGGTAAAATCCAGACTGGTGTGGTGGCTTCACAAACTCACTGGGCAATCAGAGTCCTCTCTGCTCCACTATTTCCATACATCTGTGGCTTTCTTCCTCACTGTCACAACATGGCTGCTCAGCTGCAGCCATCACACCCACATCCCCAGGGGCAAGAAGTGCCACCCAACAGCTTTCAGGTTGGCCGCAACTCGGTCACATGGCCATGGGCAGCTGGGAGAGACACTCTCTTTAGTTGTGTTGCCACAGGAAACACAAAAACATCAGGAGAAGAATGAATGTTAGGTAGGCAACCAGCAGTCTCAGAGTGGCATTGAAAGCTATTAACCTTTCTGAGTCCATGACTTCGTTTATAAAAAAGGTAGATAGTGCCTACTTCACATGGGAGGGGAGGGGAGAAGCACCATACAAATATTAGTTCTTTTTTTAAATATATATTTTTACTAGAGGCCTGGTGCATGAAATTCATGCACAGGTAGGGTCCGCTAGGCCTGGCTGGCGATCAGGGCCGATCTGTGGGGTGACCAGCGGGGCGATCAGGGGGCCCCACTGGCACCCACCTTGGCTGGCCTGGCACCACCCATTCTTCCCCCCACCACCGGTTGCCTCCCTCTGAGTGACCAGTGGGATGATTGGCGGGGGGGACCTGCTGGTACCTGCCTTGGTCGGCCTTGGGCCTGCGGGCTGGGGGCAGCTCCTGCATTGAGCATCTGCCCCCTGGTAGTCAGTGCACATCATAGCAACCAGTCATTCCACCGTTCGGTTGATTTGCATATTAGGCTTTTATTATATAGGATTGATTTCAGAGAGGAAGGGAGAGGGAGAGAGAGAGAGAAACATCAATAATGAGAGAGAATCATTGATTGGCTGCCTTCTGCAAGCCCCACACTGGGGATCAAGCCCACAACCCAAGCATGTGCCCTTGACTGGAATCAAACCTGGGACCCTTCAGTCCCCAGGCCGACGCTCTATCCACTGAACCAAACCAGCTAGGGCCTAATATTAGTTCTTAATAACCTCCCCAAACCTAATAAAATCATCAGCACCAAGTGTACATTCAGTATCATTGCACTTTCTAGAAACCTCGAGTCTCTAGTCAGAGAGAGAGCAGTGACTCTGCTTTGCTCTGCTGCCTCATTCTAGTCCTAGTAGCTGGACATCTGCCCGTTTCCTGTGACTTCATTCTTTCCTTTGGGAGTAATTTTAGGAACTAGCCCTCTGTCTTCATTCTGTCTTCCTAGTTCTCTAGTTCCTCCATGACCCGGCCCAGCCATGCTCTTCCCAGTATCCTGCCACCTACCTTTAACCAGTTAACTGCCACGCGTCCAAAACAGAAACCATCCCCACACGCCACGATATTTTGAATTTAATTTAAAAAATCAGTTTGCAATGAATACTATAAAAATAAATACATTACTCACAAATCAGGTGTTCTTGAATATTTTCAGCTGAAAATTCTCACGATAAAATGATTTTAAAGTTGGCCAGGGCTGCCACTTAGGGAAAACATTTTTTTTATAGACGTGCGTGGCGTGTGGGGAAGGTCCCTCACTTGCATCTACAGACGCTTATGGCGTACATGGGTTAAAGCCTGATGATCTCGTGCTTCTGCACAACATTTCAGTGGTTTCTAAAATGTCTCAAGTTTTCATAGGATCGTTACTTTCTCATCTTCCTCATGTCTCATTGAATTGCCTGGGAAACCAGACAGAAGAACTTAGTAAACGAAGGCAATGCAATGTGTATTTCTCAGTGGGAACCATTCCATTGCTTCCTACTTAGAAATATGTTAATCACTCATGTGTTTTGCTCACCATCATTCCTTCCACCTGGTATTGTAATAGAAATCAAGCTGCAAAATTTTAAGGACATTTCTCATTTAAATTCTTTAATGTTCGCCCTAACCAGTTTGGCTCAGTGGTCAAGGGCGTGCAGGAGGCAACCAATTGATGTTTCTCTCTCACATCAATGTTTCTCTCTTCTTCTCCCTCTCTTCCACTCTTTCTAAGAATCAATGGAAAAAATATCCTCAGGTGAGGATTAATAAAAAGTAATAAAATAAAATAGTAAATTCTTTAATATTCTGTAAGATATGCTCTTCAGGCATTCTATGCAGTATCAAGAATAATTTAATATTTTACAGATGTTAAAATTTAACTTTAAAGGATCAAATGAATTTATTCTGAAATGAAGTAGCTCATCTAAGACCTTCCAGGCTACAAGCTGTAGGGCTAAGACCTATATCCACTGTCTGTTTCCAAACCCATGAACTTATTTTTTTTATCAGAACAAAAATGACCAATTGCCCATAAAGTCAATGTGAATCACACTGCTCTATTATTTATTATGCACTGAGAAAATTCAAGGTTTAAAACTTAGAGGTGTAAAATCTTCTTCCACCATGATAAACTATTCTGTTACCTACCACTCAAGATTTCCAACACTGAAATAAAGTGGTGGGTGTGAGGGAAAAAAAATCCATGCTAGTCATCCTACCTAATAAAATGGTAATATGTAAATTACCATCACTCCGCTACGCCCATGATTGGGCCAGTGGGAGGCACAGGGGGCGGGACTCGGGGTGGCCGGGGTAGCTGATTGGGCCAGCGGGACGCTGAGCTCAGCGTCTGCACCATGGCTGTGCTGTGGAACAGAAGGGGCCTCTGGGGCAGCGAGCTCACGTCCCGCCGCAGACCATCAAAAACGGGGGAGCTGGGTGCCTGTCTGGTGCACCAGCGGACAGGCACCCAGCTCCCTCGCGATTGAAAGTGAAAGCGTGTAGGGGACCCTACATGTGCATGATTCAATCATGCACTGGGCCTCTAGTTAACTTATAAGGCTTTATCCTACACTAGTCTATTTAATACATAGGTCAATCAATTTTGACTATAATGAAAAATCTTGCTTATCTAAGAATAGGTATATCGCCCAGACCACGTTTTCCTAAAAAATTATTTTCCTGTAAGTAGCTTTATAAGAACAGAGACATTTGAAATATTAGTCGATTTGGGAATTATTGGTGAAATTTCAAGCCACCAAGGTTAAAATAATTGTTCATATAACCATGCCTTGCTGGCTGGCCTGCGAGGTTGATATATTGATGAGGAAAGGAAGGCTCTAACCTAATACAGCCAGACATTTTATAGAAAGGATACAGAAAAGTAGGCATAGAAAATTGACTGCACGAATGCCTGGAGCTAAATGTATTGATTGAAAAGGTCAACATATTGCAAGAGTCTCAAGCCTTCTCATCCATTAACCCAAAATATTGAGTGTAACCAGGGAAACCAAGTGGAAAATGGAAAGCTCTTAAACAATGAAATGACTTTTGTCTTCCTGAGATGAGACCTGAATATCTATATCTCGATCCCTGGAGCCTTTTCACTGGAGCCCTAAGAACTCTGGCCGGGGGTGGCCAACACTGCATGAAAAATCAGAAACCCATTATGAGCACAGCTCAAATGTGAATGCATGCTGCAGACTCACTAGCATGCGAGCTCAAATTTCTCACTTGGTCTCAACAATGAATATTAGTTTTTAGAGCTAAGAACATAAGAATTCACAGATAATGACCACCAAATAAGGTTAATATTATATATAACATATAATATATATAGTGTTTTACAAATTAACCATATTTATCCAGGTTTATAACAGGATACAAATTCCTATGGGAAGCAACTTATGGTCAAGCAATCCTGGCCAGACAACTCCATTGAACTGGCAAAGGGTTTGGCCTTGGCCTTCCCGGTCTGTGTGATCTCAGACAGACCAGGGAGACTAGGAAGACACTGCAGGAACCAAGATGTGGCTTTGCTAGTTTAAGGATAGGGAAGGCTCCCCTCTCTCCCACAGGCTCTGGAGACCTCATTTTGAAGGAACGAACAGATCAGAACATTGATTCACCACCACTCCCCAGGTCTTCCAGTCTTTCATTTCTGCTGTTTGAATTACCCTGTCCTCTGCTCCTCCTTCACAAGGAGATTGCACTCAGATGAAATCCAGGCACATATGTTCAGGGGGCCCACAAGTTCCAGAGGATTTACAGGAATAGAACATAAATTCGAATAGAACATAAGTTCTCTATCGGAATCATTAAATTTTGCTCATTTCTGGGCTTGTCTTAAAAAATATAATAACATGCCTTGGCCGGTGTGGCTCAGTTGGTTGGAGTGTCATCTCATATGCTAAAAGATTGTGGGTTCAAGTCCTGGTCAGGACACATACCTAGATTGTGAGTTCCATCCCTGGCTAGGAAGGGCAACCAATCAATACTCTCTCCTCTCTCTCTCTCTCTCTCTCTCTCTCTCTCTCTCTCTCTCTCCCTGTCCCTATCCCTCTCTCTAAAATCGGTGAGCATATCCTTTGGTAAGGATTTAAGAACATAAGAATTCACAGATAATGACCACCAAATACACTAGAGGCCCGGTACACAAAATTTGTGCATGGGTAGGACCCCTAGGCCTGGCTGGTGATCAGGGCTTATTGGGGCCTTCCGGCTGCCAGCTGGGGCCTCCCTTCCCCTGCTGCTGGCTGCCAGCCGGGGCCTTCCTTCATTCTGCACTGCCCCCTGGTGGTCAGCGCAAGTCATAGCGAGCAATTAAACTCCCAGTCTCCTGGTCAAACTCTCGTGGGGACAATTTGCATATTGGCCTTTTATAGATAATACTAGAGGCCTGGTGCACGAAATTCATGCACGCGGGTAGGGGGGGGGTTGTCCCTCAGCCCAGCCTGCACCCTCTCCAATCTGGGATCCCTCTCACAATCCAGGACTGCTGGCTCCCAACTGCTCACCTGCCTGCCTTCCTGATTGCCCCTAACCACTTCTGCCTGCCAGCCTGATCACCCCCTAACCACTCCCCTGCCAGCCTGATTGATGCCTAACTGCTACCCTGCCAGCCTGATTGCCCCCAACTGCCCTCCCCTGCAGGCCTGGTAACCCCCAACTGCCCTCCCCTGCAGGCCTGGGTCCCCCCCCCAACTACCCTTCCCTGCAGGCCTGATCACCCCCTACTTCCCTCCTCTGCCAGCCTGGTCACCCGTAACTGCCCTCCCCTGCAGGCTTGATCACCCCCAACTGCCCTTCCTGGCAGGCCTGGTCCCTCCCAACTGCCCTCCCCTGCTGGCCTGACCACCCACAACTGCCCTCCCTTGCAGGCCTGGTCACCCCCAACTGCCCTCTCCTGCTGACCTAATCGCCCACAACTGCCCTCCCTTGCAGGCCTGGTTCCTCCCAACTGCCCTCCTCTGCTGGCCATCTTATGGTGGCCATCTTGTGTCCACATGGGGGCAGCCATCTTGTGTTGGAGTGACAGTCAATTTGCATATTACTCTTTTATTAGATAGGAGGACTAGAGGCCCGATGCACGAAATTCGTGCAAGGGACTCAGCCCCTGCCACAGCGGGGGCCTCTGCCTTGGCCCCCGCAGCCACAGCTTCCTCCAGAAGGTCATCTGGTATAATTAGCATATTACGCTTTTATTATTATAGATATATAGCATTTTACAAATTAACCATATTTATCCAGGTTTATAATAGGATACAAATCCACAAGCACATTCTGGATTATCTATCTGGTCAACCATTTTACAATCCTGTGCTGCCGTACAATTTCAAAGTCCCTGTTTACATTCCTCTTTTTTTTAAAAAAATTATTTTTTTATTGATTTCAGAAAGGAAGGGATAGGGAGAGAGAGATAGAAACATCAATGATGAGAAAGAATCATTGATCAGCTGCCTCCTGCACACCCCCCAATGGAGATTGAGCCCACAACCCAGGCATGTGCCCTGACCAGGAATCGAACTGTGACCTCCTGGTTCATAGGTCAACGCCCAACCACTGAGCCACGCCAGCCCAGCTGCATTCCTCTTGATGATTGCACTGGTGCCAAGTGATCTGCTCATGTGACATGTTTGACTTTTAACGCAGGGTTTCTCACCTTGGGACATATATCCTCAGACATAAGCTTAGGATCTGATAATCCTGAGAATTCCACCTCCCTCATTCATCCTCTCAACCCTTGAGTGTTTTGTCCCAGGCAGCTATTTGAGTTAACATGATCTCCAGGGGAAAATTTAATGTCTGTCGACCTCATCTGTCACATAAAGACACTAATTTTCTTGACTGACAGTGTCTTCAATGTTCTTTTCTCTCTCACTGTACTGCATTTAATGTGCTATAAATTTTGAAAAATCATCATGGCCAGACTTAGAGAATTGGTTATGGGAGTTGGGGATACCACACGTGAGCGAGAAAAGCACCAGTGAGACAGTGGACGGGTATGCTATTCTTGTCTGCTTGGGAGGAAGGGACAGCATTTCAGGAACTGGCGATGTTCTGTGACACTTACACTTGATGCAAAAAGTGCTGTGATGAGACAAAAAGCATGGATTTTGGAATCATCTGGATAGTCTCAGGTGACTAACAAAATGCTTGACTTTTTCAGGTCTTGATTTCTTCATCTAAATAATAAGAATAAAAAGTCTAATGCCTCTTCAATGGCACTAGAAAAACTAGATGTACATATTTTTAAAAATAAGAACTTTGACTCTTACATCACATGCAAAAAAAAAAAAAAAATGAAGTCAAGATGAATCATAGACCAAAATGTAAAAGCTAAAATTATAAAGCTTCTAAAAGAAACACAGGCCCTAGCAAGTTTGGCTCAGTGGATAGAGCGTCAGCCTGCAGACTGAAGGGTCCCAAGTTCCATTCCACGGTCAAGGGCATGTGCCCAGGTTGTGGGCTCGATTCCCAGTTGGGCGTGCAGGAGGCAGCTGATCCATGATTCTCTCTCATCACTGATGTTTCTCTCTCTCCCTCTCCCTTTCCCTCTGAAATCAATACAAATATTTTTTTTTAAAAGAAAAGAAACACAGAAGAATATCGTATAACCTTGAGATGGGTAAAGACCTCTTAGAGAAGTTACAGAAAGCTTTAACCATCAGAAGAAAAAATGATAAAATAAACTTCATCCAATTTCAGTAAAATTACCCCTTTAGCAGCTTGGATGCCCTACATCACGCTGAACTGCAAAGGTGCCTCCACAGTTGGCGTGGCTCAGTGCCTGGGAGTTGACCTATGAACCAGGAGGTCACAATTTGATTCCTGGTCAAGGGCACATGCCTGGGTTGTGGGCTCAATCTCCATGGGGGGGGGGGAGGGGAGGGGGTGCAGGAGGCAGCTGATCAATGATTTTCTCTCATCAAAACACGTGATGAATGGTGCTAATGGCCCAGAAGCTTTCCCTTTGAGGTGTTGATGAGAGCCAGGGCATCAGGCTGGGGCAGCAGGGTGGGGGGATGGAGCTCCTTCATGTTGTAACACACTTCCTGCCCTTCCTTTGATTGTAATGTATAAAACAAGGTGCAAA
Source organism: Ia io (assembly GCA_025583905.1). Classification (NCBI taxonomy): domain Eukaryota; kingdom Metazoa; phylum Chordata; class Mammalia; order Chiroptera; family Vespertilionidae; genus Ia; species Ia io. Next base: position 8,372,250 of record JAJQQW010000001.1, read on the forward strand.
ACCATCATTCTCTGGAGCATTACCTTAATTCCTTGATATTCTGCTTCCTGGCAATTGTCAACAGTTTGGCTCAAATAAACTCACAAAAATTCTTTACAGGTTGGAATGTTTCTTACGTTAACAACCTTCATAATGTTAGTAATTTTATTTTATTTTTCATTTTATTGTTGTTGTTAATCCTCACCCGAGGATATTTTTCCATTGATTTTTTTAGAGAAAATGGAAGGGAGCAGGGTGACAGACAGAGAAACATTGGTGTGAGAGAGACACATGGATTGGTTGCCTCCTGCTGAGGCCCCAACCAGGGCTGGGGATCCAGCTTGCAAGCCAGGTACTTGCCCTTGACCCGAATCAAAATCAAACTCGGGACCCTTGTCCATGGGCCAACGCTCTATCTACTGAGCCAAAACGAATAGGGCATAATGTCAGTAATTTTAGCAGCTTGTTTAAAAGTGACGCCACTGTATGTATTCCCTATCTTCACTCCTTTCTCTCCGGATTAGAGTAGCACTGATATTTTCTAGCAGTGCGACTTACTAAGTCATTTAACTTCCCTGAGACTTAGTTCCTTTATCTCTACAACCTGTGTTGTCAGACACACCTTTAGAAGGCCGCTGAGGATGAAATGAATAAAATATGGAGAAGTTCCGTGTATGCTAAAAAGCACTTTAAAAATTAAATATTAATATACTTAAGTATTATTAAATTATATATTTGTAGTTATATTTATACATTGGATAGTACTATATAAGTGACCAGCCACATTGCCATTATCACATCATCTAAGCAAAACATAATAAAAACTAGCAGTGGAGAACCTGAAGCAAAACTACCCTACATAAATTGGGATTTCTTTTTATTTAATTTTTTTAAAATTGAAGAAATTTGGTATATAGCATTGCATAAGTTTGGCATTTCATTTTTAAGAACAGAAAACTAGAACTCTGTCCACGGTCCTGTTTTCTCTCTCTTACTTGGGTGGATAACATGATAAATTGGGGTCATTTGGGGAGTCACGCGAAATTGAAGGATGGGCAAAAATGGCCTTCGATTCCTGTTTGAAACGTCTTGCTCATCTGTGTAGGCTGCTCTTCCTCCCTGAGACCTTTTAGGTGAGAAAGGACATCTGTTCTGGATGATCCAGGCCTCTACCTGCCTTAAGGCAGGATGAGATGATCTCTTAGCGCCTTTCTCCTGTTAGAGAGGACCAGCTACTAAGTAAAATTAACCTGAAGTTGCTCACCACTGAAGAGATCGCTGCAAATATTGCCCTTCCTTATGTAATTTCTGTTTGGACAATATCCATACAGAAGAAGCAGCTCTTGTTCAAAATCTTTCACGTCTTCATTTTTGAAGAGCTAGTTTTTAAGTTATTAGAATTTACACTGAGTGGCCAGATTATTATGATCTCTGAACACATAATAATCTGGCCACTCAGTGTATATATATATATATATATATTAGAGGCCCGGTGCATGAATTCGTGAATGGGTGGGGTCTGGCCAGCCTGGCCAGGGGGAGGGGACATGGGCGGTTGGCCAGCCTGCCTGCTGGTCGAACTCCTGGTTGAGGGGACAATTTGCATATTAGCCTTTTATTATATAGGATATACACTGCATGGCCAGATGATTATGCGTTCAGAGATCATCATAATATGGCCACTCAGTGTATATAAATGGAAACTTACCAGTCTCCCTCTTTACCTTCTGTTCTCCTAGTTCTCTAGCTATACAGTGCCAGCATGACCAGTTAGGAGAAAAGTGAATTTAATGCACAGCCTTAGTCACTTACCCAGGGTCACCTAGGGCCTCGAATACTGTAGGAACTTAATAATACTAAGTTTGAAGGATTGCTTTTGACAATGATCTCATACTGAATAAATAAATTACAGCAACACACAATTGGTGTCACTACCCTTTGCCTTATCTCTTTACTTCTTCCTGTCTTCAGCTATAGAAGTCACAGGCCTTGATCTCCTGCAAACAGTCTAGACAGAGATGAATCTGAAACAATTAGCTTCTTTAAACGTTCATTGTACTGTGTTGAGAAAACCACACACAGTGAAATCATTGATTTCAACAACTTTTCTTATTTGTATATTGTTCTTGCTTTTAATAAGTTGTGCTGATATTTTACAACTAAAAAATGGATTAAAGCTTTTTAAATAGCATAAATTCACTGTAGCCTTAGAGTCGTGTTTTTTATACATTAGCTCTGAAGTAGTTTTGATAATGTGCATTTCCACTTCAGCTAATGCCATTGGAGACAAGATAATTAATCCTACCAGTGGTAACTGCTTAATACAGGACTGAAGAGAATCGGGGGAAACGCTTTAAGGACATACATTTGAGATAGAAGTAAATAAAGGGGGAGATGTCTCAGAGTTGTGGCGGACTCAGGTCTGATCTTTAACAATATAAACATTAGACTATTTATTGTCATGCCTTCCAACCTTCCCTCACACTTCCCAGGGAGGCCCAGAGCTGAACACGGGTAAGGTAAAACTCTCAAGATGTGTTAAAATCTATTTCAACCCACTTTAATTTTAAATATATAAAAAATGGTATCGATCACACCTCACTAGTTTGGGATTGTCTTTCACAGAAGGTTGAGCCCATCCATGACAGCCATGGAGAAGTCCCATCCATGGGAACAACTGTGCTTGACCTCCACTGACCCACCTTGTATTTGGAGCCAGGCTTTGTGCTAGGTGCTTTATGTTCACTATGGATCATTTACTCTTCACAACAAAAAACACTGCAGCCCAGCTGGTGTGGCTCAGTGGTTGAGCATCAAACTATGAACCAGGAGGTCATGATTTGATCTCTGGTCAGGGCACATGTCTGGGTTGCTGGCTCTATCCCCAGTAGGGGGCGTGCAGGAGGCAGCTGACCAATGGCTCTCTTTCATTGATATTTCTTTTTTAAAAATAAAAATATTTTTTAAAATTGATTTCAGAGAGGAAGGGAAAGATAGACATATCAATGATGAGAGAGAATCATTGATTGGCTGCCTCCTGCATGCCCCCTACTGGGGATCGAGCCCGCAACCCGGGCATGTGCCCTTGACCAAAATCAAACCTGGGATCCTTCAGTCCACAGGCCAATGTTATACCCACTGAGCCAAACCAGCTAGGGCTCATTGATGCTTCTGTCTCTCTATCCTTCTCCCTTCCTCTCTGAAATCAATAAAAACATATTTTAAAAAACACTTCAGAAACAGAGGCTCATATATGGGTGTTTGTTACATTGTTCTCTACATTTTTAATTAGCATAATAGCCAAAATATTCAACAAGTAATAACTGAACAAAATGTGGGATACCCAGATAATGGACTATTATTCAGCAATAAAAAGGAATGAAGTACTGATACATGGGACCACATGAATAAATCTTAGAAATATGCTCAGTGAAAGAAGTCGGTCACAAAAGGTCACATACTGTTTTACAGGGCATAGAGGAGAAGGACTAGGGGAAAATGGGGAGTGACTGCTAATAGGCACTGGCTTTCTTTTGAGGGTGATGAAAATGTTCTAAAATTGATTGTAGTGAAGGATGCACAACTCTGTGAATTTAGTAAAATACATTGAATTGCATACTTTAAGTGGGTGGATAGTTTGGTATATGAATTATATCCCAATACAGCTGTTATTAACCAACAGACTGGGTGTGAGAGCTTGAGTGAGATGTGGAAATGCTTGAAAGCCATGGTAAAACGTTTGGACTCTACTTTTTGCAGCCATCAATATTTTTTTAATATGTTTTATTGATTTTTTACACAGGAAGGGAGAAGGATAGAGAGTTAGAAACATTGATGAGAGAGAAACATCGATCAGCTGCCTCCTGCACACCCCCTACTGGGGATGTGCCCGCAACCAGGGTACATGCCCTTGACCAGAATCGAACCTGGGACCCTTCCGTCTGCAGGCCGATGCTCTATCCACTGAGCCAAACTGGTTAGGGCACCATCAATATTTTTAAAAGTAGGGTTCACAGCCCAGCCAGCATGGTGCAGTGATTCCCAGTCAGGGCACATGCCCAGGATGGGGGCTCAATCCCCAGTAGGGGCCGTGCAGGAGGCAGTGATCAATGATTCTCTCTCATCATTGATGTTTCTCTCTCTCTCTCCCTCTCCCTTCCTCTCTGAATTCCATAAAAAATATCTTCTCAAAAGTAGGGTCACATAACTTTTAGAAAAACCATTGTTTGAGTGGCATGCATAATGAACGGAAGCAAGGAAAATCAGACACAGAGTGAGCAATGAGAATCTGCCATATTTGTGGAGATTTTAGAAAAATATTAATTTGTATTTTGTTCTCATGGTATTTTTCCCTCCGTGTCAGGAAGGTAAACTCCTATCGCTTCCTTCACCCAGAGAAGAGTCTGTTGCAGAGCCACGAGCAGGGCCAACAGCAGCATTTCTTTGGAGACAGCTCTCCAAACAGCTCCACTCCTTGTCAACACCTGGTACTGTCTGTCTGTCTGATGCTAGTCATCCGAGTGAGCATGAAGTGGTATCTCATGGTTTTCATTTGTATTTCCCTAACGACCAGGGATGGTGAACATCATTCCATGTGCTGGTTGGCCACTTTCTATCTTCACCCTCCCTCTCGCTGAAGTGGCAGTTTGATTCCTTTGCTCTCTCAAAGTGGAAATACATAAACCTAATGTAATGGTTCCCAAGCCAGGCAGTTTTGAAAGGTTGCCAGATAAAATGGAGAGAGCCACTGAAATCCGAAGTTCCAATAAATAGCAAATGATTTTTCAATATATGTAGGTCCTAATATTGCACGGGACAGACATATACTAAAAATTATGAGTTGTTTCTCTGAAATTCAAATTGAACTGCACATTCTGTATTTGCTAAATCTAGCAGCTTTGCCTCAAGGAGACATTTAGCGATGTCTGGAGACACTTTTAGTTGTCACGACTATGAGGGGGTGGGGAGAGGGGCTGCCCGTAAGTAGAGGCCAGCTGTACTGCTAACCATCACACAGTGGCCCCACCGGTGTGGCTCAGTGGTTGGGCGTCGACCTATGAACCAGGAGCTCACCGTTTGGTTCTGGACCAGGGCACAGGCCCGGGTTGTGGGCTGGATCCCCAGTGGGGGGCGTGCAGGAGGCAGCTGGTCAGTGATTCTCTCTCATCATTGATGTTCCTCTCTCTCTTTCCCTCTCCCTTCCTCTCTGAAATCAATAAAAATGTATTTAAAAGTAAGTAAATAAGTAAACATCTCACAGTGCACAGGAATGTTCTTCACAACAAAGAATCATTTCAGCCCCGAGTGTCAGTAGCTTGGAGGTTGTGTAACCTGGCCTGAACCATTTAATGAGAACCGGGTCTGTGAGAGGAGTAGGGTCTATGAGGAGAAGGAGCTGATGGCGCCAGGGAAGGGAGGCCCTGTGGGAAAAAGAAGCAGAGGGAAGTTCTGGGGTGAATAGGTGGGAGATTCTCCTGAATTCACTCCCTTTTCCTTCCTTCCTTCCTTCCTTCCTTCCTTTCTTTCTTTCTTTCTTAATATATCTTATTGATTTCAGAGAGGAAGGGAGAGGGAAAGAGAGACAGAAACATCACTGATGAGAGAGAACCATGGATCAGCTGCCTCCTGCAGGCCCCACACTGGGAATCAAGCCCACAACCCGGGCATTTGCCCAGACCAGGAATCGAACTGTGACCTCCTGGTTCGTAGGTTGACACTCAACCACTGAGCCACGCCGGCCGGGCTAATATTCCTTCTTAAAAACAGCCTCGGCAGGATGCTTTATCTTTCTTAGCCAATGATTTATGCAGCATCGCCATGGCAAACTGGTTCACATGAGGATATGTGTGTACAGGGACACGAGCCACTCAATTATTCAGAGGCCTCCTCCTCAGCCGTGTGAAGTTGCCTCAAGCAGTTCTGTCAAAAATAATTGAATTGCTCAGAGCCATCTTCCAGCTCCTGAGATGCCAGACAATTGTTTCCTTCCAGCAACACAAACAAGTACAAGGCTCATCCATCTCACAAGTGCTTCTACTCGTTCTCCAGAGTCTTTTGAGCGATCTTGGTGCTTTTATTGTACCTGTTTGTGGCCATGTTTTATTAGGATGTTTGGCTTTAGTTTCACAAATATGTCCCAGAAAGCGAAGAAGATATCCAAGATGACAACTGTGTTCTAGAAAATGAGCATCAGGTTCAATTGTTATTGATCAATAGAAGAATCGTTGGCGTTGCACATATTCATAATCTCTCTCTTTTAAGTTTGCTCCCCACCCCCTCCGGCCCCTTCTACTGAATGTGTTTTATTCCTGGCTTCCTTAGAGGTCCTGTGTTTCTGTGCTGTATTTGTTTTTCAATATATTTTTATTGATTTCAGAGGGGAAGGGAGAGGAAGAGAGAGATAGAAACATCCATAATGAGAGAGAATCATTGATCACCTGCCTCTTGCAGACCCACACTGGGGATCAAGCCCACAACCTGGGCATGTGCCCTGACCAGGAATTGAACCAGGACCTCCTGGCTCATGGGTTGACGTTCAACCACTGAGCCACACTGGGCCTGCTTCGTAATTTTTTCAAATTTGTTTTTATTGTTGAGAGTATTACAGATGTCACCCATGTTGCCTGCTTTGCCCTGCCCCAGCCCTTCACCGCACTATTGTCAGTGCCCATGGGTTACGAATATGTGCATATACCGTATTTTCTGGCGTATAAGACGACTTTTTAACCCAGGAAAATCTTCTATACGCCCAGTAGTCTTATACGCCAGAAAATACGGTAAGTTCCTTGGTTGACCTCTTCCCGCCCGCCCCTCCTTCCCCCTCCCCTCTGAGATCTGTGAGTCTGTTCCATGCTTTGTCATTTTAATTTGAGCACCACCTCCAACTACAGTGTTTCCAAATGGTCTTTGAGCACAAAACACCTGCTGGGGCCCGAATCCGTTTTCTTTTATTCCTCCCCTCCCACCTGCAGAAATAACAAGCCATCATCTGCAAAAGAGTCTTCCTTGACTGGACTAAAAGGGCCACCTTTGTAAAATAAAGAAAGGCTAAGAAAAATGGATTGTGCGTTTATTTTATTTTTATATTAGAGGCCAGATGCATGAAAATTCATGCAAGAGTAGGCCTTCCTACCCCTGGCTGCCGGCACCAGCTTCCCTCAGGCACCCGGGACCCCGGCAGCTTCCCTCCGGCCCCAGCTTCATCCGGAAGGATGTCTGGAAGGATGTCCAGTCTAATTAGCATATTACCCCTTTATTATTTGTGTGTGTGTGTGTATATATATATATATATATATATGTGTGTGTGTGTGTGTGTGTGTGTGTGTGTGTGTGTATAATTTTTTATTGATTTCAGAGAGGAAGGGAACAGGAGAGAGATAGAAACATCAATGATGAGAGAGAATCATTGATTGGCTGCCTCCTGCAGGCCCCCTACTGGGAACCGAGCTCACAACCCTGGGCATGTGCCCTTGACCGGAATCAAACTCCCGGAACCCTTCATTCCGCAGGCCGATGCTCTATTCACTGAGCCAAACCAGCTAGGGCTGGATTGTGCATTTAAAAGCCTGGTGGAGAGGAAAAAAGACGAGCACAAAGAATGGGCGAAGGGACCTGGAACAGTCCCCAGCTCCACCCACTCCCAGAGAGCCTCTGGCAGTAATGACAAGACAGAGGAAGGGAGGAGGCAATTGCGGAGGTCGCTTCTGCTGAGACAGGCTCTTAAGTGGACCCCCTGGAGAGATGCTGCTCCCAAATGCAAGCTGCACCCCAAGTCCATTGTGACTCAAAGTGGTGGCAGCGGATCTGCACCCTGCCTGGCGTGTCCTTGTGCCGAAGGGGCCTTACTCATCACAGCAGACAGTGGTCAGACAGGGGCTGTGTCTGCTTTTAAAGAAGGCTTCAAACACAGTCTCAACAATGCGTTCATTTTAGAACATGATTAAGAATCATCTCCAACTGCCCAATTTCCTATTTCCTTCTCATCAGCCTCTTAAAAGACAGCACTGTATTCCTGTGACAGGATGGTAGCAAGCACACAGAGTTCCAGGGGAGACAGCGCAGCCATTGTTGGGGAGGCTTAAGAAATGAACAGAAAGGGCAGGGGATGGCCTCTGGGCCTGTTCTGACAGGTCCCAGGGGTCAGGAGTGACTTAGGACAAAGGTCACCAATTGGAGAACTTTCCGTGGCGCTTGCGGGCCATTACACAGTGGCTGGAAACAACACACGTTGGAGTAAACGCACTGTGTACATAGGAATCTGGCAACAGAAGCCATGCACTGGCCTGTAATGACCATGCTTACCCAGTCTGTCAGAACATTACACAATTAGCACTTAATACACACCCAGTCCGAACACAGATCTGAAGTTGTGTGCACTCTAAATAGATGTAGACCAAAAGGGGCCACATGCTAACCTGACAAGCTCAGGGAAGGTCGGCGTGGCTGTCTTGCAAACTCAAGGGACATAGCCCTAACCGGTTTGGCTCAGTGGATAGAGCGTCGGCCTGCGGACTCAAGGGTCTCAGGTTCAACTTCGGTCAAGTGCATGTACCTTGGTTGTGGGCACATACCCAGTAGGGGGTGTGCAGGAGGCAGCTGGTCGATGTTTCTCTCTCATCGATGTTTCTAACTCTCTATCCCTTTCCCTTCCTTTCTGTAAAAAGCAATAAAATATATTAAAAAAAAAAAAAACCTCAAGGGACATAAAGTAATCACAAAAGATGGTCTAAAATTAAAACTTTTCATTAAAAGGCAGTCTATGGTGGGTGGGTAATCATGTCCCAGGCCAGTATCTTCCCAGGCAAAGATCAACTTCGATCTTTACTAAGCCTATTGTCTTTTTTTTTAAATTAAACTTTATTGGAGGGGGTTGGGGGGAGGAAGGGGGCCTATTGTCTTTTTGCATCTCAGATAACATCCTGTGGAATTTCAGGGCAACTTGTAACTACCCTTTTTCCGGAACCCTCAGGGCGTAACCAATGCACCAGGGCAGAGACCACAAATCCCCTCATTGTTATTGCTATCATGTTCATTGTAGACTGTTAACTATCCTGTACCCACCTATGGAAAAGAAGCATTTTACTTTTTATCCAATCCCAGAGGTTTCCCTGCTTTGCTTTCTCCCGCCTCCCTAATCTACCACCAATGGAGTTCGTGTAACCCACCTACGTCCCCTCCTTTGATTGCCATGTATAAAACAAGGTGCAAAACCGCCTTTCTCCGGAGCACTACCCCAGTACATTGAGATTCTGCTTCCCAGCAATTGTCGACAGTTTGGCTCAAATCAACTCACAAAAGCTCTTTACAGGTTGGAATGTTTCTTATGTTAACATAGAAAAAGAAAAGATACTATGACCCAAAAGCAACATTCTAGCAAAGGAGGCAGAATTAAAAGAAGTAAGCACACATAACAATGCATCTTAAACTGGCTTAGAATGTAAGGCTCCACTCCGGAGGCAAAGGCAGTTTCATTTTCTCCTGCTGTAACTTCCTCACAGAAGGGCTTGGCTCTCATTTAGTGAATAACCAACAACGATGGATTAAAAGCCAGTACATTTCAAGGAAATGCATTCTAGATGCTCATACTTCTTCACTTACATTATTTCATTGTTTTTATTTTTATTTATTTACTTACTTACTTACTTAATTACATACTTACTAGAGGCCCAGTGCATGAATTTGTGCACATTGAAAGGAAATGAATTAGAAGAAATATTTTAATATCACTATTTGCCCTTTCTCTATAATAGAAATGTCAACCAAATTCATGTTCAACAATAACAGATCGAAACACACACGTGTGAGAGGTTTATATGTATCATGCATGCTCGAGTCAACTTAGCCTTTTATAGATATAGAATAAACTTGCTGAATTAGACCTGCTTTCTGACTTAGCTAAACTTTTTCCAGCCCAGTGAAGCACCCCAACTTCTCTTTCAGGTAATTGTCAGCAACACATTAAATATCAACACGAAGCAGATTATTATTGTAGATCACGCAGGGAGAACAAAGGGTAAAATATTTAACTGCAACAGTGTTTGACTATATTCTGTGCAGTGAGAAAACCTGAGGTCATTTTCAAGGTCCACCATTTCTTCTTTTCAGCTGGGTCAAGTTTCTAAGCTTTCTAAATCTCCATTTTCCAGCTAATGAAAAGAAAATAAGATTCCACCGAGTCTCCTATCTACCTACTCCAGGACTTCTGTGAGGATCAAATGAGATGAGGCATGGGAAAATGCTTCACAGACATTTGGTTAAGGTGTGAAATGTTTGCACCTCGCTAGAAAGCAAGTCGTGTTCCTGGGCTGAAGAAACTACAAGAAGGCTAGTTATCTCTAGGGAGAGGAATCTGGGCATTGCTACATGACATCATTACTCAAACAGACACTTGGCATATTAGCCTTTTATATATATAAATATTTTTATTTATTTCATAAAGGAAGGGACAGGGAGAGAAACATCAATGATGAAAGAGAATCATTGATTGGCTGCCTCCTGCACACCCCCTTCTGGGGATTGAGCCTGCAACCAGGGCAAGTGCCCTGACCAGGAATGCATCCGTGACCTCCTGGTTCATGGGTTGATGCTCAACCACTGAGCCACACCACTGGGCTATTTCATTGTTTTTAAAAATCCTCTGCCCTTGGGTGCTAAAGTCCTGTCCACCGGGATGGGGTCTAGAAGAACTGGGGTGGGGAGAGCTGCCCTGGGTGTAGCCACTTGGTGGAAGGGCCTGGGAGGCTGAGGGAACCTGGGAACCGGACGTGTCCATCAGTAGGGAGAAAATGAGCAAGATCAGAATCATCTGAGCAAATTTCTTCACAATTCGCCCAAAGTCGGCCCTGCTTTGAGAGCTACAGAAGCTCTGGCCGGACACTTTGCCTAACCACTTGCCAAGATGAAGTGCCCGCCAGCCATTCCCTCTTGGCACAATGGCAGGGCGACTGGATCCTCCCACCCAGTAGGCCTCGGTGCACCTCCCCAGTCGGGTGGTCCACTCCCCTCAAGCCAGTTGTATTTGTTCCCAAACCTGTGTATCCCAGCTGTGCCAGGAACTTGAATTCTGTCCTTTCCCCCCAGCTTTACTGAGGTATGATTGACAAATACAAACGGTATATATTTAGGCTGCCCAGTGTGACTTTTTTCCAAAAGTATACAAGGTGATGATGTAACATACTTATACATTGTGAAATGATTAGCACAATCAAGTTCATTAACACATCCATCGCTTCAGTAGTTACCTTTGTGTATGTGTGTTTCTGGTGAGAACACATTCAGATCTACTCTCTTAGCAAAGTTCAAGTATACAGTACTGCTATTCTGTACTTTCATGAAAGTGATATTGGTGTGAACCAGGCAAAGGAGGACTTGAAGGCAAACTGTTCAAAGGTTTGGCAGAGCCTGTAGTCCAGGGGTGGGGAACCTTTTTCTGCCAAGGGCCACTTGGGTATTTATAACATCATTCTTGGGCCATACAAAATGATCAACTTAAAAATGAGCCTGCTATATTTGGTCAAATATTTAATGAACTTACTCTTAATGCCTTGGCAGGGCCAGACCAAATGATTTCTCGGGCCTTGTATGTCCTGTGGGCCGGACGTTCCCCACCCCTGTTATAGTCTCACGTTCACCCTCCTATGGATTCTGCTGGCCCTGAGGGAAGATGGAGACGGAAGATACAGCCCTTTGTGGAGCATCTCTGGGAACCACCAGGAGGGACTCCGCCACATACCCTGGAACCAGAAGCTGAGAATCGGATTCTCAGCCCCAGATTTCTAAATCTGCAGGAAGTAATATGGTCTATTGGAACTTGCAACAACAACAGAAAAGTAACTTTTCTTTGGCTTCCAAATTGAAGAACATTTGTGTTTATTACGATGACTCAAACGAATTCATTCTGAGCTATCACTCAAAGAGGAAAGGTCTGTGTTTGTATTTAAAAATGCAAAATAGCAATAAATTTAGGGTGTTAATCCAAAATTCTAGCAAATCAGTATAAGTAATATTTCAGCAAGATTGCATGTTTCTTAAAGAAGTTGGCATTAGGGTCTGTCCCCCACTTTGTATTAAATGTAAAAATTGCATAACAAAGCAATAAATAGTGGATAGTCATTCTGGGTTTAATTTTATTTGACATGGATATGAAATAAATGAAGCGTGATGTGATAATCCGATGCTATTTATTGTGAAAAGGAACAAATTGACCTTGGGAGAAAGCCTCTTTGGTATTTAAAAATGATTGCTTGAATATGCCATAGACCTTGCACTTGGATTTTAAGTACTCCAAGGTTAGCTACTTACATCCCTTCCTTTGTGTAAGTACCCTTGAAATTCGAAATGGAAATGTTCTTTTAGGATGGCCATTGATTTCTGGGAGGTGTGCAGAATTGTTAGTGCTCCAACGTTTCCTTGTTCTTGGTACACTGTAGAGTGTTTTCAGAACAAAGAGTTATTCTCAACTCAACCAACTGAGCTGCACAAGCGTAGTCCGGCATTGTTTAGATATTCCGTATTCACTCGGAGGATGGAAGAAAGTAATTGGAGATGGGGCTCAGGAACCTTCATGGAATATGCTCTTGCTGTGTTCTACAGCTTTTTCTTCCTACTTGCTGTCTTTCTAGCTTTTTCTTTTATATATACACTGAGTGGTCAGATTATTATGATATCTGAATGCATACTAATCTGGCCACTCAGTGTATATCCTATATAATAAAAGGCTAATATGCAAATTGTCCCCTCGACCAGGAGTTCGACCAGCAGGCAGGCCAGCCAACCGCCTATGTCCCCTCCCCCTGGCCAGGCTGGCCGGACCCCACCCATGCACGAATTCATGCACCAGGCCTCTAAAATATTCATTTATATATATTGAATATATATACATATACATATATTCAATATATATATGTGTATACACACACACACACACACACATACACTGAGTGGCCGGACCCCACCCATGCACGAATTCATGCACCAGGCCTCTAAAATATTCATTTATATATATTGAATATATATACATATACATATATTCAATATATATATGTGTATACACACACACACACACACACATACACTGAGTGGCCAGATTATTATGTGTTCAGAGATCATAATAATCTGGCCACTCAGTGTATATATACTGTATATATTTCAGAAAGGAAAGGAGAGGAAGATAGAAACATTAAAAATGAGAGAGAATCATTGATCAGCTGCCTCCTACACACCTCCAGCAGGGATCAAGCCTGAATCCTGGGCATGTGCCCTTGACCAGAATCGAACCCTGGACCCTTTAGTCCGCAGGTCGACACTCTATCCACTGAGCCAAACCAACCAGGGCTGCAGCTTTTTCTTCCTACTTGCTTGTCTGTCTACCTTTTGCCATCCCTCCCACCCACTCGTCCTGCCAGCAAATAGACAATTCCGGAGAATAGGAATATTGTATGTTTACCAGTTATTTGACATGGGGGTTGCTACCCAGGCACCACAAATCTAACCATTCAGGGGTTTCCATCTAACTTTTTTTTCAGCCTGCTAATGGTTGCCCATAAGAACTGATTCTGTTTCATTGTATATAACACATATAAATAGAGCCTGACACACCATGTCCTGTTGACATTTAGGTTACTTTGTATTGAACCAGACGTTTGTCATTTTCTTCTTTTATTTATTTATTTTTTTACTTTTATTGATTTCAGAGAGGAAGAGAGAGGAAAAGAGAGAAACATCAATGATGAGAGAGAATCATTGATCAGCTGCCTCCTGCATGCCCCCTATTGGGGATCGAGCCCACAATCCGGGCATGTGCCCTGACTGGGAATTGAACCATGACCTCCTGGTTCATAGGTTGACATGCAACCACTGAGCCACGCCGGCCGGGTCAGACGTTAGTCACTTTCAAGTGCTGATTTGTCTCCTGTACATGGGTAGTTAGGCTTACATAGTTCAATTTAAATGCTTCCTTCCTGTACAGACTAGCCTAAGGGGAAACGACATATAATGTTACCAGAAGATTGACACATGTTACTGGCTCTCATTTTTAATGACTGTTTGAAATTGAGGCGATTCATTAATTCAACATTTACTGAGTGCCTACTATGCATTGGGCTGCGAAAAATGACACAAACAGAGCCATTCCAAAATGGAGTCAGAGCCGCCATCCCAGAGGAACTGCCTTGCACTCCTCAAACCTTTGGAATGTTTGAACTGGGCTAATCACCTTTGCACTGGGCCAGACCAACATTGTCTTCCAAACAACAGCTTGTAAAGCTAGGAGGAAAGCAAACCTCCTGATGACAAGGACTGAGATTAAGGACTTTATTTAGAATAGCACCACCATGTATAACTCAAGAATAACTTAGCTCATTTGCACCAATAGAAATTCCTTCTTGCTGTTGATGTAATTGTTGCCCTTTCCTTTCTCATAATCACCCCGTGCCTTCACCTCCTAACTGGAACACTTTGGGTTTCTGCCTGAATCAGTGCTTCCTGAATGGCTATTCTTTGGATCTCAAATAACTGCTTGTTGCCTCTCACTTTGGATTTCTCTTTTTATGTTAACAAGGCCATGAAGTTAGCCAGGGGTGGGGAACGTTCAACTCACAAAATCATTTGGTCTGGCCCTGGTATTAGGGGTGAGTTGATTAAATGTTTGACCAAATATAGCAGGCTAATTTTTAAGGTGATAATGTTGTATGGTCCGAGAATGATGCTATAAATATCTAAATGGTCCTTGGCAGAAAAAAACATTCCCCACCCCTGAGCTAAGCTCTGGGTATTTTTTAAAAATGCCTGGTAGTTGCAATAGCTGTAGAGCACATTTTGTGCTTTATGCAAATTAATAATCCAGCTGGGGAATAGACACACAGCAAGTGAGAATGTTGGTGAGGAGGGCAGGTCATTGGGGCTGGGCCTTTGTAGCATTCACACACAAATATTTTTGTGGACATTTGTTTTAATTTCTTTTGGATAATACCTGGGAGTGAAATAGCTGGTCGAGGGGTAATTTTATTAGAAACTGCCAAATTGTTTTCCATGGTGCTGTACCATGTTACATTCCCACCAGCAAGGTATGAGTTCCACTTGCTCCACAACCTCACCAACACTTAATATTGTCAGACTTTTAAATTTACCCATTCTCGTGTATGTAGTGGCGAAGCTATATCCTCTGGCTTCCAGAAATGTGCTCTTCTAGAACGTGGAGTTTGTCTTCATGAGCAATTGGAAAACAAAACAAAACACTGCGACATAGAAGAACAGTACAGGAACAAGAAGAAACAAAATCTGAATCTCAGAGCCAGTATAAGGCTATATAATATGAATGGTAAGTAAGCTTACTAAGTGCCAGGCATTGTTTTAAGTGTTTTGTATATTGATTCCTTTAACACAAAACCCTATAAGGCAGGTGCATTATCATTAGCCCTTGTTCGCAGATGAAGAAAAGAAAACACAGAAACTTTTAAGTAACTCGCCAAAGGTCACACTCACCCACGTCTGACTTCGGGATTTTTGCTCAATGCCATCAAACTGCACTGCCTCTGGGAAAGTGCCAGAGTTCTAAAAGTGACAGATTACTGTTGGCTTCTTGAAGCAGGGAACTAATTCTCAAACCCCACCCCCCAAAACAAAACAAAACAAAACAAAACAACTCATGCATGTCAGTGAGGAGCAGAAACTAAATACCCAATTAAAAATGACTTAAACAACAGGGGGTTACTAAGAAGTCTCGCGAAATAAGGAGGCAGGAAGTTCCAAATGTGGTTAATTCAGAAGTTAAATGACATCAAAGCAGCAGTGACTCATATATGTGGTTCTTTGGTACTTCATCGCGGTCTTTGGAAGGTTGCCCTAGTTCTAAAGTAGCAAGTACTGTCAGAAAGGGAGGGAGGAAATTTGTCCCAGAAGACATCCCTTTTGGCCCCATTGGCCAGGATTGCGTCACATGATCTACACACAGGAGAAGCTGGGAAAGTGAGTCTCTGGCATTCTAAGTCTCATGGAAGGCAGGTTCTGATGGAAACAACCCCCCCACACACACCAAAAAAAAGCCAGATACTGGCAAAAGGCAGCCACTCCTGATGCCACATCGCTTATATCCCATGTCGAAGCCCTTTTTTGGCTGTGCTGAAATTTGGAAAAGCCAGAACCCAACTGCCTCGCAAAGACAGTCGGGGGCAAACAATTTGAGGTGGTGCTCAGAGACCGCCACATCTGATGACGTCATATTGCAGGGCAGGACGTCAGATGCGCCAGAAACCAGGACCGGAAGCCGTCAGTCCTGCTGCAAACAAAAGAGGCACCATGTTGGGAGGCCTCAGAGACTAGGCAGGAAATCCAGACCAGAGCCAGGAGTGGAACTGCTGCGCTCAGCCAATCAATGGATGTTCGGTGAGTGTTTAGTCTGCTTAAGGCCTTGTATTAATATGCACGGGGTGGGGTGGGGGTGGGGTGAGGGTGGGGGGAAGGACAGGGATACTGAGATATCAGATGTGCATCCTGACCTCAAGAAAGACATAAAAATCCATGACACATTTTCCTGGTTCTCTCCCTACCTCTAGCCATTCTCTCTCTCTCTCTCAGATTTTGTTTATTTGGTTCATTAGATTCCACATATAAGTGAAATCATATGGTACTTGTCTTTCTCGGGCTGGCTTATTTCACTTAGCATACTACTCTCCAGGTCCCTCCATGCTGTTGCAAAGAGTAAGATGCCCTTTTTTTACGGCTGAGTCATGGAAACCCAGGGGAGGTGGGAGGGAATTCATAAGAATCGAAGGCTTCTCAAAGGTGACCAGCATCACGCTTACATAGCTGTAATCCAGAAGTCACGTGGTGGGAGCAGGTGGCGAGAGTGAGCTTGTCTATTCACTGTCCTAAAAGCACACAGCTGGCATTTATTATGTGCCTGACACAGTACTTAGACACCAGATATATTGGAGTAAATAACGCAGAATTTTCACTTTAGAAACAAAAAGACATTTTAAAAAAAAGACAAAAATCTAATACTAGTCAACATGAACTGACTACTTACTATCTGCAAAGCCTGTTTAAATTAGCAAAATACATTGTTCTAGACACTAAAATGTGCATTTAATCCTCAGAGTAACCCTACAAGACAGGTTATATTTATTAGCCCCATTTACCGATATGGAAGCTGAGGCTGAGAAGGAAATGGAAGCATGGAGAGTTTAAGTAATTTTGAAGTTAAGATACTCATTATCTATCGAATGCTTTTATAAAGTAAAAACCCAATTAAGAATTGAAGACAGCTTGGCCAGCGAGGTTCGGTGGTTGAGCGTCGACCTATGCACCAGGAGGTCACAGATCAATTCCCAGTCAGGGCACATGCCCAGGTTGCAGGTTCGATCTCCAGTAGGGGGTGTGCAGGAGGCAGCCGATCAATGATTTCTCTCTCATCATTGATGTTTCTATCTCTCCCTCTTCTTTCCTCTCTGAAATCAACAAAAATATATTTTTAAAAAAGAATTGAAGACAGTGTCTGCAAACTCTCAAAAAAGGCTGGCTATAATATTATATGGCACTATAAATATTGGGGCACACATTCACATTGACTTAAGAGAGATTGAGACTCAGCCCAAGACAGGTAGGCAGAGAAATCGGCAACCAGGGTG